>JAGTXO010000006.1:0-1437189 GCA_019448385.1 Diacronema lutheri | reverse complement strand
GGCGCGGTCCGGGCTGGTCCGGCCAGTGTAAGGCTGAGAGTACGACCCGGGTCGTACAATCAAGGGTTAAAAGCCAGCCAATGAGCGCTCGAGGGGTCGGGGCGAGGCTTATGACGAGCATAGGACCGAGGACACCCTCCTGACCGGCCGATTTGGAGTAGAATTCGGGGTCGAGCGGGCGCGGCGGACGGAGGGCCCGAGCCGGGCCGACGGAGGGTCCGACCCCGGATGCGGGCGACCGGAAGGGCTTGGGTGATTTACGCCTAGTAGAATAGAATGGCGGATTCCGGGGGGGCTCGCAACTGGCATCGCGCAAGCTGAGGCCCCCTGACTGACCGGACCGCGCCGAGTGCGCGTGCACCCCGTGGAGGGGCGCGGCCAGTCGGACACTCTTCGCGACTGAGCTCGCCGCGGCATACCGTGCGCTGCGCCGGCGCGCTACTTGCCGTTGGCCGAGCTGCGGGTGTTGCGCACCGCCGTGTTGCGCAGCCAGCGGCTGGATGCGCCGGTGGCCGGAACCTTGGCGCGCTTTGGCTAAGCGACCTCGGCCTGCACAGACTCGAACGCGTGCGTAAACTCGAGGCGTTGCAGGTGGCGAGCACGTGAGTTCGCGTAGGAGGTCTTGTACTCGGTGGCCTGACTGTCGACCGACGAGAGCTTGGGCGAGTTCGGCGGCACGTTGGCTCACTTGGGCTCGGTGCGCGGCTCTGCCGGCGCGGGCGCGGGCGCGGGCGCGGGGCGCGACGCTTCGGACTCGCTGCCCGGCTCTGCCTGTGCGGGCGCGATGCACTCGGACTCGATGCCCGGCTCTGCCTTCGTGGGCGCGGTCGCGGGCACGGGCGCGCCCTCGACCCCGTCGCGGTTGAAGACATCGAACTCGACGCACACGCCGTGGTCCTTGAAGTCGGTGGCCTCGCTGTCGTTCGCGTAAGCCTCGGGCGAACTCGCAACGAGCGACGACATCTCGGCGTGGAGCCAGCACATCTCATGCTGCACCGCGTGTTCAGGTTCTCGAGCGCTCCGTTGAAAGAGTCACTCTCACCGAGGCGCTCGCTGCACCACACCAGATAGCCATCGAGCTTGTGAGCGTGCTCGTGCGCCCGTGCGAGGTCCTTGGAGAGCGCGTCGGCGCGCGCGCACATGCCGTCGCATGACTTGGCCGGTGTCATGCTGTGCTTCCAAGGCCTGGTGCTCGGCGTTGAGCGTGTCGTGATCCTCGCGAACGAGCTGCAACCAGCTGCAGCAGCCGCGCGACGCCGCTGTCGCCGACGATGCGCTGGAGCATGTGGCCCATGAGGTGTGCGCGGCACATGGCGAGCGCCACATTTTTGCGCAGCAGCGCGAGGATCCGGGCGCCGCGGACGAGCCGGCCCATGCACTTGAGCGCGTAGATTCGGCCGCACATGCACGCGCCGACGACCGAGTCGGCGGGCCCGCCGTCGAGCCAAAAGTTGGCCTCGGCCGCATCGCGGCGGCGGGCGACGCGCTGAAGGATGCGCACGCGGTAGTGCCGGTCGACGAGCAGCTCGTCGCCGAAGATCTCGTCGGGCAGCAGCTCGGAGACGTTCTGGGGGTACATGCTGTGCGAGCGTGCACGCGACGAGATCTCGTCGGGCGTGCCGTCCGTTCGTTCAGAGCAGAGCGCGTCGGACCGGCAGACAGACGATGCAGCGCGCGAAGGCACCTGCGGCGCGCGGCGTGGCCTCGCGTGCCGTCACGAAGCCGCCTGCGCGCACTGCGGAGGCGGCGAGCGCGACGAGGGCGGGCGCGGACGAGGTGCTGAGCGGCGTCACGTACGCGCCCTCGCTCGCCGAGCTCGACGCCGCGGCGCTGACGATGCGCGCGGCGTACCACACCGACCGCCCCTGAGACGATGCGCGGCGCCCGCGGAGGACTGGTCCGTTGGCGCGCAAACCGTGGGCGAAAGGGCGCGAAGCCAACGGCCGTCCGCGCACGTTCAAACGCGCGCATACGGGTGGCATCCTCCCACCTTCGGCGCCGCTTTCTAAAAGGGTGTAGGGTGTAGGGTGTAGGATGCAAAACAAGCCCTCCCCACATTTGGGCCCGACGTCATTCCTTCTTCGAAGCCGTGACGTTACTCACATACGAGTACCTTTACTTAGTGTAGGATGTATCTATTCTCTAGGCATTTGCATAGTGTAGGGTGTAGGATAAGTACGGTTATGAAAGTCCCATAGGGGGGAGAAGGAATGACGCTGTGACGAAAGAAGGAATGACGTCGGGCCCAAATGTGGGGAGGGCTTGTTTTGCATCCTACACCCTACACCCTACACCCTTTTAGAAAGCGGCGGCGCCTCGGAGCATGGCGGCTCGACAGCATGGCGCCTCGACAGCATGGCGTCGTCCAGCGTGGCGTCCAGGATGGCGACTGCGCCCGGGCCGTGACGCCGCGACGTCGTTCGGCTGCGTCACGGAGGAGCGCCATCCGTGCGCCACGGAGGAGCGGCAGGACCACGACGCGGCGTGACGCTGGACGACGCCATGCTGTATAGGCGCCATGCTGTCGAGCCGCCATGCTCTGAGGCGCCGCCGCTTTTCAAAAGGGTGTAGGGTGTAGGGTGTAGGATGCAAAACAAGCCCTCCCCACATCTGGGCCCGACGTCATTCCTTCTTTCGTCACAGCGTCATTCCTTCTCCCCCCTATGGGACTTTCATAACCGTACTTATCCTACACCCTACACTATGCAAATACCTAGAGAATAGATACATCCTACACTAAGTAAAAGTACTCGTATGTGAGTAACGTCACGGCTTCGAAGAAGGAATGACGTCGGGCCCAAATGTGGGGAGGGCTTGTTTTGCATCCTACACCCTACACCCTACACCCTTTTAGAAAGCGGCGGCGCCTCAGAGCATGGCGCCCGCCCGCTCGAGCCGGACCTCCGCGCAGCCGGACTCGCCCCGCCCCGGGCTGCTCTGGCTGGGCGACGTCGTGCGCGCCTCAGAACGCCGCGCTCGCCACGCGCACGTAGCCCTCGTCCGGGTCCGGCTCGGGCGCCGCGTCGCGCACCGAGCGCGACGCGGCCTCGACGCCCGGCGTTTCGGCACGCGAGGCGACGGATGCCTCGTCCGGCCGGCCCCACGGCAGCTGCAGCTCGAGCTGGCGCTGGATGATGCGCGGCGTCGCCACGCGCCCGTGCTGCACCTCGCGACGTCGCGCGCGCACGTAGAGCACGATCGCCACCGAGCCGCTGAGGCCCATCATCGCGCCGAGCAGCACCGAGATTGTGGTCTCATTGTCTGCTTGGGCGCGAACGGAAAACGCGCGAAGGGTGGCGACGAAGATCGTTGGGTTGGGTTGGGCCACCGGCTCCCGAGGATTGCTTGTGGCGCTCGACTGACCGTTGGCCCAGCTTTTTTTTTTCTCGAACCTACTGTGGAGCCGCCTGCAGCGTGATCTCCCGCGCACAACGACCATGGCCGCCATCGACCTGCGCGCCTTCGACGCGGCGCTCGTCAACTGCGAGATCGTGAGCACGCGGCCGGTCAAGCCGAGCGAGCAGGCGCGCACGGTCGACAAGCTGAGCTACGGGCCGTCGCGCCGCGCGCTCGCCTTCGTCTCGCCGCCCTGCGTCGTCGACTGGCCCGAGCTCACGGGCGACGGCAACTTTGGCACCATGTACGGGCCGACGGACGTCGACAAGGCGGCGTACACGGCCGGCGTGACCGACAAGGAGCTGCCGATTGAAGGCGCGCCGCTCGCGCAGATGGACGCCTACTTTGGCGCCCTGCGCGCCATCGACGATCAGCGCGTCGAGACGGTGCACGCGCGCCAGAAGGAGCTGCTCAACACGCGCGGCCTCTCGAAGGAGGAGGTGCGCGGCAAGCTCTCGCCCGCCGTCAAGCCCAAGTACGAGGACGACACGCTCGCGCACACGCGGCTGAACATGTCGACGCGCACGTTCACGTGGGCGGGCTCCGAGCGCGTCGTGCCGCTCGTCGACGCGCGGCGCGAACCGGTCGACGAGATCCGGCACGAGGACGTCTGCGCCATCGCCACGCAGCTCGACCGCGTCTACACGGGGCTCACGGGCTCGATGTTTGGCACCAAGTGGAACGTGTGCGGGGTCATGCTCCTGAAGCGCGCCGAGCAGCGGCCGCAGCCCGGCTCGGACGCCTTCGCCTCGTACGGCGTGCCCGCCTGGGCCGACACGTTCGACTCCACGGGGCTGTACGTGCCCGACGAGCGCGAGCGCGCGGCGGCGCTCGCGGCGGTGGCCGGTCTGCGCACGGCGCGCGCGCCGGCCGGGCCGGGCGGGCGCGAGCTCGCGCGCGCGCAGGGCTACCATCGCGCCGAGCGGGCTGCGAGCGCGGCGGCGGCGCGCGCGGCGATGGCCGAGGGCGGCCAGCAGTGCGCGCTCCACGGCGCGGTCGTCAAATCGGCGCTGCGCGGCGTGGGCAACCGGCTGCATCTTTGCGACGCGCCGGGCGGAACGGGCAAGACGTTCGTCGAGCGCGCCATTATCGCCGCCGTGCGCGCGGATGGGCACGCGGTCGTCGTGGGCGCGTCCTCGGGCGTCGCCGCCACGCTGCTGCCCGACGGCCGCACCTTCCACTTGACCTTCAAGGTGCCCGGCGGTGCCGACTCCGACGGGCAAGCCGTTCAATGGCGTGCCGCGCTCCGAGCGCGGGCGCTCCCTGGCCGCCGCGGCGGCTGGTCGTGTGGGACGAGGCGCCGATGCAGACGCGGTGCCACCTCGACTCGCCTGATCGGTGTTTGCGCGACGTGACGGGCGTCGACGAGCGCTTCGGCGGCGAGACGCTGCTGCTCGCCGGCGACTTTCGCCAGTGCTTGCCGGTGGTGCGGCGCGGCTCGCGCGCGCAGATCGTGCGCTCCTGCCTCAAGTACTCGGCGCCGTGGCAGCACGATCGGCAGCACGCCTTGGTCGAGAACGTTCGCGCCTCGAGCGCGGCGCGCGACACGGGCGACGCGCTCGGCGCGGGCGAGTGGGCGGAGCTGCTGCGCAGCCCCGGCGACGGCGCCGTTCCCGCGGCGGTGCCGGCGGCCGGGGCCATGCCCGGCGCATTCCCGCTCGATCCCGTGCAGCTGCCCGAGGCCGTCGGCGGCGTCCCCATCCGCGTGGGCTCGGCCTACCCGACGGAGCTCGTGACGACTTTGTCCACGGCGCGACGTGTTGGACCGACGACGGCTCGCTGTGCGACCGCGCGGTGCTCTGCGCCAAGCAGACGGACGTGGCGCGGATCAACTGGCTGGCGATCGGCCGCTTCCCGGGCGCGGCGGCGAGGTGCGCGTCGGCGGACGAGCTGGCGCGACGACGGGGCGGGCAAGCAGATTGCGCGGGCGTCGGTCGAATTCCTCGACTCGCTCGAGCACGCGCAGATGCCGCACCGCGTCCTCGACCTGAAGCCCGGGATGGTGGTGATGCTGCCGCGCAACCTCTCGCCCGGCGAGGGGCTGTGCGGCGGCACGCGGCTGATCGTGCGCGGCGTGCGCGCCGGCGGCCGGCTGCTCGAGTGCGCACGCCCCGGCGCGGCCGCCGGGCGCGACAGCACCGTGCTCGTCGCGCGTGTCGACCACCACTCGCCCGACGACGGCACGTTCGCGCTTGTGCGGATGCGCCGCCAGTTCCCCGGTGCGGCCGGCGTAACGAGGCGCAGGGGCAAGCGCTCGGGTGCGCGGGCGTGTGGCTCGCCGAGCCGTGCTTCACGCACGGCCAGCTCCACGTGGCCGCTTCGCGCGTCGGGCACACGTCGCGCGTCCGCTTTGCGCTCGGCCCGGACCTCGTGACGCGCAGCGTCGTCTTCAAAGAGGTGCTCCGCGCGGTCAGCGGTGGCGAGGCGGCGGCGGCGGCGCTCGCCGCGGCCGCCGTCGCCGCCGCGCGCGAATGCGCGGCGGCGGCGCGCGGTGGCGGCGGGCGCGGACGGCGCGCGCGGCGCCGGCGGCGGGCGGCGCGCTGGCGGCGGGCGCGCCGCCGGCGCGCGGTGCTGGCCAGCACCCGCCGGCGCGACGCCCGCCGCGCCGCTCGCGCCGACGCGCAGCCGTCGGGTGCTCGCCAGCACCGCGCGCCGCGCGACCGGCCCGCGTACCTGCGCGCCCTTCTAGGGCGCGCAGGGCGGCGCCAATGCGGCCGGCGCGCAGGGGCCTCACGCTGGCGCGCTGCCCGCCGCCGCGTGGGTCGCCGCTGCGCGCGTGCCGTCGGCGCTGCCGCCGCCCGGCGTCGCGCTCGCGCCGCAGCCGCAGCCGCCGCCGCCGCCGTCGCCGCCGCCTGCCGCCTGCCGGCAAGCTGGGCAAGTGCGCAGCGGCGGCGACGGCGGTGCGCGACCCGGCGAGCAGGCGGCGCGCCGCCGAGCCGGGGGCGGGCTCCGTGGGCGACGAGGCTCGCCCGCCACTCGCACTACTCGCGCGCCAAGTGCGCACAACGCGCCCCCCCCCCCCCCCCCACCCCACCCCCCGATGAATTTAATGCTCATACCATGGCGTCGCGCCACGGCAGTACGCCCGTGGCCCCGGCGGCCAGCCTCGCGCCGCTACGCCGTGTCGTCGCGGCCGGCGCACACAGCGAACTGTGTTTCCGCGGCACATGCCCGGCTGCTCGCGCGCTGCAAGCTTGCCGAACTGCTCGCGCTGGAATGGCGCGTTGCGGGCGTGCCCGCGCACCGCGCGTGTGCCATGCGCGTTCCGGGAGCGCCGCGCCGCGCGCCAAAGCGGCGCGCGGCGGACGTGCGGCCTCGGGCCGAAGAGGGGCCGGCGCGACCGGCCGCGAGGCGGGCGCAGACGCTCGGCGTGCCGGTCGATGCGTCGTCCAAATCCGCGTCGGGCGGATGCGCGCCTGGGCCGGCGCTGCGTGCAGTCGGCGGGGCCCGGCCACGCGCTCGGGCGTAACGTTCGCGCCTGTTCGGCCGAGGCGCACTCGCCGTCCCCTCGCGCCGGCAACGTGCGTGCGGGCCAGCACGCAGGCAGCGTACGATGCCACGGCAGCGGCGAGCGCGTCCCCGCCGGTGTGCCGCTCGGCGCCCCGTCACGCGCAACGTGCGCGCCGCCCGCTGCATGCGCACGCATACGCGCGCTGGCAGCGTGCGCAAAATTGCCCGGGCAAGATCGTCCCGCGCTCGCGCCGCCGACGCATCATTCCATGTGTCCGTTTCGGCATCTGCCACCATCCACCAGCCCTCGAAAGCCGGCTTGCGCGTGGGCGCCCGTCCGGTGCGAGAAGCGGCTCGCGTCCTCGCGCGGGGCGCCTCCGCGCCAGGCGCCCGGCGCGCGCTCGTCTTGCCGCGCCACCACGCTGATCTGCGCCCAACCCTCGCTCGCCAATTCCCCCGTCGTCCCTGCTGCGCAGCCCGCAACAGCGCGCGCATGGCGCGTGCACGGCGCGGCGCCTTGAGCAAGTTTTACGTCGTCGGTCGGCAGCCTGTGGAAGACGCGTTTGACGGCCCGATGTGGCCGGTGAGAGTGCCCGGCGTGCCGCGTGGTGAGCGCCTGCACGGCTTGCCGGGCTCGGCGCGCGCCCAGCCAGCCTCCCTCCATCCCGCCGCAAACCGTGCGTGCGCACCCCGCACACCCGGCGCTGCGCGGCGCGGCGCAGGCGCGAAAAACGAGGGCAGCGCGTGCTACACGACCGTCCTTATGCAATCGCTCTTCGCCCTGAACATGCTCCGTGCGATGCTTCGCTCCGCTTCGCGCCGTGCCAACAGCGTCGAGAGGGCGCGTTTTCGGGACTTTGGCACGCTGATCGAGGACACCAGGGCGCCGACACGGCTGTGTCTTGTGTCCGTCATCGACGTCATCTCGGGCCGTGGCGCGCGAAGGACGCCGCAGGATGCCGCTGAGTTCTTCCGGTTGCTGCTCGGCCGAGTGCCCGGGCTCGCTGCGGCCTTTGAAGCCGACACACGCGTCGGGCCAGTGCTCGAGCAGATCGCCGTGCCTTCAGAGGCCGGCGAGGGCATCGCCGTACTCGTCAGCGTCGGCGGCGATGCGGCGCGCGCGCTTGCACACGCTCTGGGGGGCGCCGCTGGGCCGCCGCGGGATCGCCACACGAACGCGGGCCACTCGGGCGTGCTCACGCCAGCCAGCATTGCTGTCGAGGCGCCGCGCACGACGCGCGGCAATGGCTCGCAGTGCAAGAACAACCGCGCGCTCGTGTGCGCGCCGCGGCTGCTGCTCGGCGGGCGCGACCACCTCCCCGTCGCCGGCGTGGTGCACGTGGGCGAGGGGCCGATGAGCGGGCACCTTGTCGCCATCGTGCTCCGCAACGAGGCTTGGTTTCCGTGCGACGACTACAACGTGCGGCGGCGCGCACGGTCGCTCGGTGCCGCGACCGGCGGTCGAGCGCAGCCGCAACCGCCCCGTCCTCCCGCGCGGCACGCGCGCGTGGCCTGAAAGCTCGCGCGCGCGCCTGCCGCACGCACGCGCGTTGCCCGCGCAGATCTACAACGTGCCTGAGTCCGACGCGCTGGCGTGGGCAAGTGGTGCGAGCATGCTCGTTCACAGCCGGCTCGACGTGGAGCCGTTGGACCCGGCGCTGGGCTCAGCGTCACCGCCGTCGGCCGCATCGCCTGCGTGGCCGAGCTCGGAGCCCGACGCGCCGACCTTGCCGGCAGCCTGGCCGCGGGTGCGGCAGATGGCAGCGGTGCCAACAGATGCGACGATCGGCATCGCGGAGACGGCTGCAGACATCTCTACGGCGGCGATCGGCCCAGCTGCGTGCGAGGCCCGCCAAGTTGTCTCCGTGACGCGCGCATTGCCAACAGCGGTGAGTGCGTCCTCGTCTCCGGCGGCCGCTGTGCCCCCCCCCCCCCCCCCCCCCCCCCCCCCCCCCCCCCCCACACACACACACAACTCTCCCTACCTTCTTCCTCCTTTCGCACCTCGCACGCGCACGCCGTCCGCTGTCCGCTGTCCGCGGCCCAAATTGCCTTGCGGAAGCCGAGCAGGCAGAGCCCTGCTTGGATGGCTCCAGCGCGCATCTTGTGGATGGCGACGCTGTGGGCGAGCACGGACGCTCAAATGTGACCAGTGGCGCGCACGTGCACGTGCGCTAACTGGACGTCGAGCGTGTGCGCCTTGTCCGCACGTGTGCACTCACGTGCGTCTGCGGCGATCTGCCCGGCGTAGTAGTCCGCGCGCGCGGGAGCCGCGTCGGCAGTAGGAGCAGGATAACGTACTTGCGCCTGACGAGGACGGCGAGAAGTGCGGCTTTTCGCTCGGGGTCTACCATGCCGCCGAGGTTGGCGCTGGCGCGCGTGAGGCAGTCGGAGCGCGCTGGGCCCGGGTTGAAGGCCTCACCCCGGGGGACGGGAGGATTCAAGGCGCCGAGCCGCTGCGGGTGCGGCGGGAGGCCCCGGGCGGGTGTGCTAATGCGGCTCGATGGCCGCCTGCCGGGGGGGGGGGGGGGGGGAGGGGGGGGGGGGGGGGGGGCGTTGGGCCGCCCGCGGAAACGGAGGTGAGCGTGTGGGAGCGGCGCGCGTCGGCGCGCGCGGCTGGCGTGCAGCACGGATAAGTCTTGTGTGGACTTCGCGGGGCGGATCCCGGTGCAGGGATTGCCGACGTAGGCCGCGAGCGCGAGCAGGGCGGGGATGAAGACGGATGATGGGGTTGGGGCCAAGGCCGCCGCACCCGCAGCTATCACGGTGGCAGCGACCGCCACGGTCAGTGCGAGGCTCGCGTGGCCGCTGCGCGGGCAGCTCGCCCGCCAGGTCCAGGAGGGCCGGCCTGCGGCCTCAGTGCCCAGCGTTGGGCATGTCAGCGTCTGCGTCTGCGGGCCCGCCACTGCGATGGCGCATTGAGCCTGGCGCACCAAAACGCAATCGGTCCGCCGATCGGGGGGGGGGGGGGGGGGGGGGGGGGGCGAGGCGTGCGCGGGGGCTTGGGGTGGGCTCCGGGTGCCGGCGCTGTGCCAGCGGCGGGCTTGGTTGACGCCGTCTCGCCGGGGCCCTTGCGCCTTGCGGCGCGAGCGTCGCGGAGGGGCGTCGGCTGCGCTGGCTCCGCGTCGGCGGTGGCGTGGGGCAGGCTCTTGTGGAGGGCGGAGCGCTCGCGCACGAGTCGGTTGCCAAGGCGGGCTGTCTGCGTGCCGTTGGGCTGCGCTTGGGCAGGTAGGACCTGCGGCCTCGGGGGCGGGCGGGTTTTCGTGTTGGGCCAGGCGGCAACGCGCACCGGCCGTGTTCGCGGCCGGCAGGCGGACGTCCGCAGCGGGGCGGAGAATGCGGGTGAAGCGCTTGCACGGGCGCGGTTCGCACCTGGCGGCCAGGCGATCACGAACCGTTGGGTCGCCCGGCTGTTTGGTGGAGCCGAGGGCAGCAAGGATAGCGAGCTTGGCCGCCTCATCGGTGACGAGCGGCACTGTTGCCCAGCTCTGTACCTCGAAGCCCTGGATGTGCAGGCGTCGGGGAAGTTCCCGGCAGCGTCGCCTGCGTCCGTCGAGAGGCGGACCGAAGTCGCGCCCGTGCCCCCGTTGGCGACACCGAGCTCTCGCTCGTTCACACCGGCCCGCCGACGCGGGCGCGTGGTGCGCGCGCGTTGGGTGCGTGTCTGCCTCGAGCAGCGTGCCCAGTCGCAGTGTGGGCGCGTGTCCGTCTGCCTCAAAACGCCACGTGGAGGGGAAGGCGCGGGGCGGGCTCGCCGAGGAGGTGCCGCCGCTCGCTGCCACCCGGCGCGGGCTCGGGGCAGCCGTCTTCGGGTGCCGCGCTCTTCGCGCCATGCACGAACGTTCCGCCGCGCTCGCAGCGCGCGAGCGCACACACAGAGCGCGCGGCGACCCCGGCGGGGGCAGTGCGTCCCGGTGGCACTCGCGGGCGCGCGCCTGGCCTGGGCGCAGCTGGGCGCGTTGCCGCCCGCGCAGCGAGCCGCCCGCGCGCCTCGCCGCGCGCGCGCTTCGTCGCACGCGTGCGCCCTGCATGCACGCGCACAGCGCGCGGCGGCTCGGCGCAGTGCAAGGCAGAGCGTGCTGCAACGGTTGCGAGGGCGCGCACGCGCGGCGCGGCGCGCCCCTGTGTGGTCGCCTGCGCGCGGCGCGTGGTCCGGACGCAGCTCGGTGGCGTGATGCCGTTCGTGCAACACAGTGCGCGTGAGAGCCGCACGTGCACACCTGCAGTGCAACGCGGCATTGCGCGCGTTGCGTGGGCGGAGCGCGGCTGGATGTGCTTGAGGTCGCGCAGCATGCCGCGCGCCGCGCGCTGTGCGGCGCAGCGAGTCGGCCATGCCCCTGGTCCTCGTCTCCGGGGGGGGGGGGGGGGGGGGTGGTGGTGGCAACCAGGATCCGCCAGCGCGTGGTGGGCGCCGTCCAACTCCCAGCCAGGATGCGCCCCGTTTCCCCGACACTCTCCGTCCAAACCCGCCGCCCAGCCTGCCGCCGCACCCGCCGCCAACGCCGCCGCGCACCCATCCGCCGAGCTCACCTCGCGCGCGCTCGCGCTCACGCTGCGCGACGAGGCTGCGCAGGCCGGCGCGCGGCCGTGCAGAGAAGCGCAGGCCGGCGCGCGGCCGCGCGCGCGCGCTCACGTTGCGGCCGCGCAGCGAGCTTTCGCCGCGTCGCAGCCCCTCCGAGCAGCCACGATGCACGCCCCCGGAAGACGTTGGCCGCGCTCGGAGGCCGCGCTCGGGCGCGCAAAGAGAGGCGGCGCGGGCAAACGAGTAGGCTCGGCGCGCTGGCGGGTCCTGGTTGTGGGAGAGCGGGGCATTCTCCAGGGCATCATGTAAATTCTCCCAAGTATCATCCGGGCCGCCATCCGGACACTGACGTGCCCACAGTCTGCAGATGGAGGACTCCGTGAAGGACGCTTTGCCCGGCGGGCGGGGCGGCTCGGACAGTTTCTCGCTGGCCCTCAGCACCATTCTGTCGCCGGGAGATACCCACCCCCACGTGGTCCCATCCACTTGCCTCATCGCCCTGCTGCGTTACGCGGATTTCGGCACGAGCAGGGTTAGGGTGGGCGACACGGGGTGCTCGCAGCATGCGCTCAAGGTGGCGCTGCGCAACCTGCGCAAAGCATGCGCGGATGCGGACCGGTTTGGGCAGGTGCTCGTGGTCGTGCTACCGCTCTGCCTCCGCGCGTCCAGCGGCCTCGTGCACTGGACGGCGGCGTACCTGCTCCTCGCGCCGCCCGCGCAGCGCGGCGCGCCGCCCGGCGCCGCGCTCGCCCTGCTCGCCGATTCGCGCACCTTGGGCAACGGCGAATCGGCGTACGCCACGGCGGCCGGCGTGCTCATCAAGAAGCTTGCGCAGCGCATCGGCAGAACAGCGCCGCCCATCGATGCCTTCAAGGCGCCCCCGCAGAGTGGGGCCGCGTGTTGCTTCGCCGCGGCAACAGTCGCGGCCGAGGTCGTGGCGAGCGCATCGACGCTCTACGGCCGCCGCGCGAGTGTCCTTGTCGACATCAAGAAGGCTTTGGACGCGCGCCTCGCGCGCCTCACGACGGCCGCGTACGAGGAGACCCGCGCGCGCACGCTCCGCGCCGCCATCGGCGCTCTGCTCGGCGACCGCGCCAGGCGCTTCGGCCCGTTCACCCGCGAGGCCGCGCGGCTCGCCGAGGCCGCGCGGCTCGCCGAGGCGTGCGATGCCAGTGTCGGCGGATCCGCGCCCGACGGGCTGCTGCAGGCCGTCGAGGCGGCGCTGCGCGCGCCCGACGACCGCATCGCACGCACGGCCGCGCTCGACGCGCTCACGGGCGCTGCAGGCCGCGCGCTGTCGACGGCGGCCAGGCCGCGCGGCGCGGCGGCGCCAAGGCCGCCGTCGCGAGCGCCACCGCCGCGTGCGCCGCAGCGGCGCGCCGCCTCGGCGTGGGGGCCCCGACCATTCAGCAGCCTCGGCGGGGGCGAGGGCGACGGGGACGATGGCGACGCCACCACCGCTGACGACGGGGAGGGCGCGGAGGACGGGGACGACGACCCCGCGGGCGCGGCGGCTGCGGCGGTGGCGACGGGCACGGCGGCGACGAGCGCGGTGGCGGCGGGCGCGGCGCCAACCTCGCCGGCGGCGGCGGACGGCGGTGGCTCGGCGCCGCTCGAACGCCGCTGCGTCTACACTGCGCCTGATGAGGGCGACGCGGACGCGCGCGTGTACGACGCCAAGGACCCCGAGCAGCTAAAAGCGGGCAGGGCGCGGCTACGGGCGAACAGCGGGCGCGCGCCCGCCGTGGTCGACACGCTTTTCGCGCACGCGACGGGCACGATCGTCACGCGGCAGCGCACGGAGGGCGTGACCGGCGCGGGCATGCACCACCTCGCCGCCCCGACGCAGGGCGCGGGGTACGGTACCGTCGTGCGGGCCGAGCTGGGCGAGCCCGGCTTCGCGGGGACGACATGGCACATGACGTCGGGCGTGGAGAACCAGCCGCGCGCGGTACGAGCGGCCGCGCGCGCGTACGCGCACGACGGCTGGGGCGGCGTGTACAATGCGCACGAGGACTTTGCCGCCTTCGAGGGCTTGCCGCGGCTCGCCGCGCCCGAATCGCTCGCGGCCATCGCCGGCGGGTCGGCGGACGCGGTGTTCTGCTGGCGGTCCGGCCGGTCCGTCATCGGCGAGGTGACGACGGTTCACTTCAATGGCGACCGCGCCGCCGCCATCGACCACGCGCGGGCGCTGCGCGTCAGGCCCGATTGGCGCTCGCAGCCCAGGATCTACGAGGCGGCGTGCGGCGCGGAGGGCACGGTGCTGCTCGTGTGGGTCGTGCCCGACCGTCACAAGAACCCGCGGCTGGACTGGGCGCCGATTCTCGTCGTGATCCACCTGCCCGCCGACCCCGACTGGCTCGCGCGCGCCACGCCGGCGATCGCGAAGGCGCGGCGCGAGGTCGAGGACGGACGCGCGCGCGCGGAGGCGCGCGGCGTGCCGCAGCACCTCGCCTACACGCTGAGCCCACGCTTCCGAGGCACCGCGCCGCGCGGAGCCGCGCGCGTGCCGCCGCGCCTCGGCGCGAGCGACGCGCGCGAGGCGCGCGCGCTCGCGGCGCTCGAGCCGGCGCTCATGTTCGCGCCGGCCTGGCGGCGCGCGGTGCGCGCGGCGAGCCGCGCCCCCGGCAGTGGCGCCGCGGCCGTCGAGCGCGCGCTCGCGCGCCTGCACAACGCGCTCGAGCCCGATGACGAGAGCGCGCCCGAGTCGACGCGCGTCGCGCCGCTCGCCGCCGCGCTCGAGCAGTCGGCGGGCTGGCCGGCGGGCACGGCGCGCATGGCGGCAAGCGTGACCAAGGGCCCCGGCGTCGGAGATGGCGCAGGTGGCGACGAAGTGACCAAAGTGGAGGAAACGGCGAAGACGAGCGGCGACGGCTGCACCGGCACGCCTCCTCTGCGCCCGGCCGCGCGCGCGGCCGGCGCGGCGGACGACGGAGGGGCGGCGGTCGTGGCGGGCGTCGAGGGCGAGCGCGACGCACTCGCCAAGACGGGTGCCGGCGGCTGCGACGACGACGCTCGCGAGCCGCTGTCGGCCGGCAAGCCCGGCGCACTCGCCGCCGCGGCGACCGTCGGGGGTCTCGGCGAGCTCGTCGGCAGCCTATGCGCGTGGCTGGCGCGCGGCGCGGCTGGCGGCGCCATCGCGGCCATCTCCCCCGGGACGGCCGCGCGCGGAGCAAACGGCACGCCGCAGCGCGCCGAGCCGCCGGCCGCCGGCGATCCCGTCGCTCCGCACGCGCGCGTCGCCGCTGCGGCGCCCTTGGCGGGCAGCGCGGCGGCGCCGTCGTCGGCCGCGCGCGACGCGCAGCGCGGCGTCGCGGGATTCGACGCGGCCGCGCACGCGCACGCGCGCGACGGCAGGCGGGCGGCACGGCGGATGCGCGAGCAGGAGGGGGCGGTGCACAGGGCCTTCCGCATGTCCCTCTGGCGCGACGCGACGTTTGTCGAGTTCGTTGAGAAGCTGCGCCCCGACGGCGGCGCGCAGCTGCTCGCGCGCGAGCCCACGCGGCGCGCGGCGGCGGTGCTGTGCGAGCTCGCGCGCGGCCGCGACGGCGCGAGCGGCGCGGCCGGGCTGCTGCACGAGATGAGAGCCGCCGATGCGCGCGCGCGCGAGGCCGCCAAAGCGGCGGAGGCAGCGCAGCTTGCGCACGGGACGCTGCGCATCGTGGCAACCGTGGCGCTGGGCGGTGCGGTCTTCGCCGGCATGTCAGCGCTGGTCGTTGCTTGCGCGGCGCGCACGGCGACCGGTGCGCTTTTTGGGGCCCGCCGCCCGCGGGCGGCCGCGCGCGGAGCCGACGACGCGCTCGGCACGCTGCAGCGCGCCAAGCCGCCGCCCGCCGACAAGGGCAAGCGCAGGCGCGCCAGAGCCAACGACGACCCCGTCGACGCGGCGCGCAAGGCCGTGGGCAAGGCGGAGGGCAACTGCCGCAAGGCAGCCCGCCGGCTGCACCTCGCTGCACTGGGCGAGGAGGAGGCGCAGCAGCGCGTGCTCGACGCCGAGGCGGCGGAGCAGCTGGCGCGCTCGCGCGAGCCGGCCGGCGGCTGGGTAGGCAGCGCGCGCGCGCGCGCGCGCGCGCGCCCCGCCGCGCGCGCGCCCGTCGATTGGCGTGCGCGCAGCGCAGAACGGCGCGCCAGCTCCGTCACCTGCGCGCCGCCGCGCCCGTGCCCCTCGCGCGCAGGGGCGCCCTGCGGACCTGCGGCTGCAACAGGCGCACTTTGGCATGCGCGAAGATGCCGACGCGGATGTGCGCCGCGCGCACGAGGCGCTGCGCCGGGCGAGAGAGGGTGTGGCGTGCGCCAAGGCCAGCGTGCGGCAGATGGAGGCGGCGTTGCTCAACGCGACGCGCTGCGCCACCGCGGTGCTCGCGCCGCGTGGCGTGCCGGAGGGTGACGAGCAGGCCGCGGCGAGAGAGCAGGCGGCGCTGGACCGGGAGGCGCCGCCGGCCGCGCAACGCGCGGCGCCGACGGCGCGCTCGCCCTCGGAGCCGCCGTCCGAGTGGGGCCCGCCAGCGGTCGGCCGGCGCCCGACGCCGCGTGCACTGTCGCACGCCGCGGGTCGCGGGGACGACAACCCGTTTGCGCCGCTCGCAACCGTCAGCGGCGATTGGTCGCCCACGCCGAGCTCGCGCTCGCCGTCCTCGCCGCCGCGGCAGCCGCCGTCCGACCGCCGCAGCGCGCAGCGTCGCAGCGCGCGCGCGCGGCCGCCGAGGCCGACCGTTTCGCCCGAGGACGCGCTCGCAGCCGAGCGCCAGGCGCGCGCGCTGTCGGAGCAGGCGGAGCAGAGGCGCGCCAAAAAGGCCGCCGCCAAGGCCGCGCGCCGCGCCGCGCGCGCCGCCGACAAGCGGACGGCGCGCGTCGTCCACGCGTGCGTAAGCGCCGCCTTGCGGCGCGTCTGCACGAGCGTCGCCACGGGCACGCCGCTCGCCGTGCTCCGCGAGCGCGCCGAGGGGCCGCGCGCGCCGAAGCCCGCGCCCGCGCCGCCACGCCGCGCAGCGGACGGCGGCCGCGCGCTCCGCCACGCGCGCCGTGCGGCCGCCGCGGCGGCGGAGCGCGAGGCGGCGGTGGCGGCCGACGCCGACGAGCGGTTCGAGCGGCAGCCCTCCGCCGCCCGGTTCGACGGCGGCGATGGCGGCGGAGGCGGCCACGTCGAGGCGAGCGCGCGACCGCGCGCCGGCGAGGCCGGCGAGGCTGGCGCGCACGGCGCGCCTGGCGCAGCGGGGACCCCGGCGGCGTCGCTCGCGTCGCGCAGCCCGTGTGATGCGCGCCGCACGGCACGCCTCCCGCACGCACGCGCCGCAGCCACCTGCGCACGCAACGGCGGCTGGGGTGGCAACGTCGGCGGCGACGTGTGCGGCGGTTGTTTCGGCGGCGGCGGCGTCCGTCGCGACGCCTGCGGCGGCGGCGACGCCACCTGCGGCTGCGGCGATGGCGGCGTCGGTGCTGGCGCTGGCGAGGCCCCTGCACACGGTGCGCCGGCGCGCGCGACGGCGTCGCGCTTGCTGCGCTTGCTCGGCGCGCCACGCGCCGTGCTCGGTGCGATGGCGCACGCCGCGGCCGTGTTGGCGCGCGGCGTGGCCGCAGCCGTCGCTGGCGTGCGCGCCGCCGCGCGCGCCGTGCGGCGCGCGCGCCGCCGAGCGCCTCGCGCGCGCCGCACGGCTGCGCGGCGGGCTCGCGGCCCGCCGATGCGCGACGTCGACGGCGCCCTGCGGCCCTCGCCGTCCTGGTTGCGCACACGCCTCGTCTGCGGCCGGCGCCTCGCGCCTCTGCGCCGCGCGGGCGCGCGCCCGCCGCCCGCACACGCCGCGCCGAGTTCCCGCGCGCGCGCTGCGCAACCCGACAGCGACGCGCCGGCGTGCGCGCCGCGGCGCTCGGCGCCTGTCGGTGCGCCGCCGCGCGCGCGTGGCCTGCGCGCGGCGCGCGCACGGCGCTTCCTCGACGTCGCCGGCCGCGCGGCGCGGAGCGCGCGCCTCGGCGCGCGCATCACGCGCCAGCGCACGCCGGGTTCGCCATCGGAGCCCTGCACGGCCGAGAGCGGCGACGGCGCGGGCGCCGGCGGCGTCGGCGCGGCGGCGCCTGGCGCGGCGACGATGCGCGCCACCGGCGCGCGCGCAGCGCGCGCTGCGGCGGCGGCGGTCGGTGGCGCCTCGCGTCTCGCGCGCCGCGCGATGGCAAGCGCCGCCGCCGCTGCCACCTCCATCGCCGGCGCTGCCGCCTCCACCGTCGCCGCCGCCGCCGTTGCCATCGGCGCGGCCGTCACGTCACCGGCGTTCGCCGCGGCGCGCGGCATGGCGGCCGCATGCGTCGCTGCCTGCGCCCGCCCCACCGCCGCGCAGGCGGCCGCGTCGCGCGCGCTCGGCGCGCTCTTCGTGCTCGTCGACGCGGCCGACGCGGCGGGCGACAGCGACGCCGCGCTCGGCGCGCTCGCGGCCGCGGTCGACGCGACGGAGCTGCGCCCGCCGCCGGCCTTTTGGCGCGCGGGCCGCGCCGCGGCGTACGCACCGCGTCCGCCGCCCCTCGACTCGGCGCGGCCGCGCTACAACCGGCGCGCGCGCGCACCTAGCCCTCCCGTCGCGGCCGCGCGGCGCAATCTCGCGCGCGCGGTGCGCGAGCTCACGCGCGCCGCGCGCGCTGAGCGCGAGCGCGCGCCGGCGCCGCGCGGCGCGCGCGGCGGCGTGCTCCACGCGCTGCGCGCGTCGCTCCCCGTGCACGCGCGTGCCGCGCTCGGCACGGACGCGGAGCTGCGCGCGGACATCGCCGCGTTCGCGCGCGCGCGCCGCGAGCTGCACAGCCTCACCGACGCCGAGGTGGCGGCGCTCGCGCGCCCGGACGGGCCGCCGCTGCCCGTGCGGCTCGCGTGCACGGCGGTCGCGCGCGCGCGCGGCGTGACCGTGCTGCTCGACATCGTGCCGCGCGGCGGCGGCGCGCCCGAGCGGCTCGTGTGCCGCGCCCGTCGCCGCGGCGCCGCCACGCGCACGCCACGGCCGACAGCCGCCGTTATCGCGCGCGCGCCTTGCATAGCGGCGCGCGTTGGCCACACTGAGCCGGCGCGCGCGTGCGCGGGCGGATCGATCGGGGTCGCGCGCCTCCGTTCAGCGCGCCGCCGCTCTTGGCGTGGGGCGCGGCTCGACGTGCACACCCGCGAGCGGCTGGCCACACCGGTGCCAGGCCACGTCGTGGCCTGCGCCGCCGCCTCGGCCATCGGCGCGTGCGTCGCTCGCGCGCGGCTTGGGCTTGCACGGCTGGCGCGCGCGTGGCCCTGCGCCTCCGCTCCACTGGCCGCTGCTGCTGTCGCCTTCGCGCCTGCCGCCGACGGTGTTTTCTGCGCCCCGCTGGGCGCTCCTGCATCCGCCTTCGCGCCTGCCGCCGACGGTGTTTTCCCCGCCGCACTAGCCGCTGCTGCATCCGCCTTCGCGCCTGCCGCCGATTTTCCCGCCCCACTAGTTGCTCCTGCATTCGCCTCCGCGCCTGCCACCGACGGCGTTTTCCCCGCCCCACTAGCCGCTGCCGCTGCCGCGTCCGCGCCCGCCGCCGCGGGCGCGTCTTCCGCCCCACCAGCCATCGCCGCCGCGCCCGCCGCCAACGCGCGCACCGCCAACGTGCCCGTTGCCAACGAGGCTACCGCCACCGAACCAGCCGCCCTTGAGCTTCCCCTCCAACCCGCCAACTCGGCGCTGCTTGCGTGGGCGGGCGACGCGGCTGCGCGCCGGCTGGCCGCCGCCGCCGCGAGCGCCGGCCTCCCGCAGGCAGAGGTGGAGCGCATCGCCAGCGGCGACATGCTCGCCTCAACCGTCGACGCGTGCTGCGAGGTCGTGCTGCGCGTGCACGGGCAGGCCGGCGGCGGGCATGTCTGCCACGTGCCGCTCGCCGCGCAACCCGCGGTGTTTCAGGACGACGCCGAGCGCGCCGCGCTGCTGCACCGCCTGCGCAGCGAGGCGACAACGCAGGCTGTCATCGGCGTGTGGAGCCCGTCGGACGAGCGCGGCGGCGCGGGCGGTGACGACGGCGCGCAGCTCGCCTCCGGCCATTTCACCGCGTTGCGCCTTGTGCGCGTCGCGCGCGCGGGCGAGCATCGCTACGACGCGGTGCTCGTCGACACGCTCGCGTCGCCCTGCAGGCAGGCGCTCATGCTCGCCAAGGCGATAACTGCCACGCTGCACGCGGCGGGTCTCGACATTTCGCGCGTGCGCCGCGCGCTGCTGCTCAACGAGGCGGCGCAGCGTGGCGCGACGTGCGGCCTCGCGATAGTGGGCGCGCTCAACGACGCGCTCGCCGCGGCGGGCTGCTCGTCCGCGCCGCGCACGTTCAGCGTGGCGGACATGTACGCTGTCGGCGAGCGCCTCCGCGTCGCGCTGACCGGCGCGGCCAGCGATCGTGCGCCGGGCGGCGTCTGCGCGGTCACGAGCGCGGTGCGTGGCGGGGGCAGCCCCGATCGCGCCGAAACGCCGCCGCAGACGCGCGGCGCCAAGGCCGCCGCTGGCGTCACCGCCGCCGCCACCGCCGCCGCCACGCCGCCGCCGCCCGCGCTGGGCGCCGCCGCCGCCGCCACCGCCGCCGCCGCCGCTGCTGCCGCCGCCGTGGCCGCGCCGCCACCGCCGCCACCGCCGCCGCCGGCCGGCGACGCGGGCGACGCCGCCGCCGCCGCCGCCGCCGCCGCCGCCGCCGCCGCCGCCGCCGCCGCCGCCGCCGCCGCCGCCGCCACCGCCGCGCGCACGTTCTTGAAGCTCGCGCCCAGGGCGCGCGCGGCCGCCTCGGCGCGTGAGGCGTTGCGCGCCGCGTGTGCGCGCGCGGACGCGGCGGCGTCGTCACACGCGTCGGCGCCGCACGCGCCCGCCGGTGCGCGCCGCCGGCGGCGCGCGGGCGCAGGCGAGCTGGCGCTCGCGGCTGCGCGCGCGCTCGCCTCGACGGAGCACGGCGATTTGACGGACGACGCGCTCGAGGCCGCCGTCGAGCAGGAGCTGGGCGACGAGCGCGGCCAACTGCTGCTGTGCACGCGGGGCGCAGCGGCGCAAAGGCCCGCGCTTTGCCGGCTCCTGAAGCACGCGTGCGCGTCGGCGCGCGCGGCGAAGCGCGCGCAATTCACGGTGTTCGTCGTGCGCGCGGCCACGCGCGGCGAGCGGGGGGGCGCCGCCGCGAGGCGCGTGGACTCGGTGGTCGAGCTGTCGTGCGCGCTGCACGAGAAGGCGGGCGCGCTCGGCGGCCTCCAGCGCGTCTGTGTGCGTGGCTTCGCCCTCGAGCGCCGCCGGACACTCGACGCTGGCGCCGAGGCCGGCGCGTCCGCCATCGGCCAGGACGAGCAGGTCGAGGCAGAGGCGGGCGAGGCGTGCGTCGCCGGCGTGACGATGGCCAAGCAGCTGCGTCAGTTTGCCGAGCAAGCTGCCCGCGACGACGTGCTCTTCCACGTCGCCGTGTCCGAGGCCGACGCCCACGCCCGGCTGGCGCGCGTTGCGGGTGACGATGTCGGCGCGTACAGCGTCGTGCTCGCAGTCGCCGGGCTCGTCTGGCTGGCCAAGGCCGACGAGGTTGCGCCGGCGGCCGCCCAGCCCGCCGCCGTGCCGCCCGCCGCCCCGCCTGCTGCCGCCACGTCCGCCGACGCCGAGCGCGACGCCTCGCCTTCCGACCGCCTGCGCGCGCTGACGCTCGCCGTGCCAGTCGCGCTCGCGCGCGGCGTGCTGCGCCACCTCCTCGCCGACGCGTCGCCGGGCGCGTCCGCGACCGCTGGCGGTAGTTGCGCGACGCCCGTCGAGGCGGCCACGTCCGCCGCCGCGCCGCCCGCCACGGGCGTCGTGACGAGTGGCGTTGCGGCGGGCGCTGTGGCGGCCGCACCGGCTGCTGCGGGCGGTGCGATGGCGGGTGCATCGCCCATCACGCGGCCGGCGAAGCGCGCGCGGCGCACGCTCACCGCCGCTCCAGCCGCCTCGGCCGTCGCGGCCGCTGGAGGCGCACGCGCGGGCGCACGCGGCGCGGCCGGCGCGCCTCGCGCGCGCGCCGCGCGCGCGCCGGCCGAGTACGTCTGGCTTGCCATCGCGCGCCGGATGCTGGCGGCGCGACACGCGGCGGCCGCGGGCGGCGACTTTGTCGCGTCGTGCGTCGCCGCGATGCAGGCCGAGTACGGCGACGGCTGTGCCGTCGTCGTCGGCGACGCGCCTGATGACGCCTTGGTCGAGGCTGCGGCGGCGGCGCTGCTCGAGGGCAAGCACGCGGCGGTGAGCCTCGGCTGCGTCGACCGGCCGGCGGTGCTCGTCGTGCAGCGCGCCGTGGACGCGCCCACGTCGCGCGTGCACGGGTGGTGCGCGCACGCGGCGGGCGCCGCCGAGTTTGACGAGGGCGCCGCGCGCGGCGTGTTCAACGCGATCGTCGAGCGCGCGTGGGCGCTGCGTCCGGACCCGGCCGACGGCAGCCCGCCGCCCACGCGCACGTGGGAGGTCGAGCAAATCGCTGGCGACGCGCCCGACCAGGCGGGCGTGGCCGCGCTGCGCGTGCTCTACGCGCTCGTCGCGGCGCACGGCCGCTACCGCTCGGCCGCCGCGCTCTTTGGCGCGCTCGCGCAGCTGCACGCGCCCGACGCCGCCGGCGCGCGCGCGGAGGTCGTCGCGGCGGCGTGCGCGGTGCCGCCCGGCGCGCGGCCGGGCGCCGCGCCGGCGGCCGCGCGGGACGACGCGAGGGAGCGCGCATGGGAGGGCGCTCAGATCGCCGCGCTCGCCGTCGGCGCGGACGCTGCGCGCAGGCGTGTCGCGCCCGTGCGCGCGCTCGTCGACGCGCTCGGCACGCCACCGACCTCGGCGATCACGGGCGGGCCGGCGGTCCGGCTCGCGGGCGCGGGCGACGGCGGCCACGGTGCACGGTGGGTGGGCGGGCAGGCGGCGACGCCCGCCGAGCAGCTGCCGAGGGAGCTGCTGCGCGCCTACCACGAGGCGGTGCTGTGCGTCACGCCCGGCAGCCTCCAGCTCGGCCCGGCGGCGCTCGACGCGGTCACGCGGCCGCGCGAAAACGACACGCTGGAAGGCCTCCTCGCGCGCGTCAGCTGGCAGTGCGGCGCGAGGGCGAGCACGTGCGCCATGCTCGCCACGTTTTCCGAGCAGGCGGGCACCGGCTCGCGCGTCGCGCTCAAGGCCCTCCGCACGAGCTCCGACCTGGCCGGGCTGACGGCGGCTGCGGTCGGGCAGCAGGCGCCGCAGACGCCGCCGCCGCCGCTGCTCGTGATGCTCGGCCGCTGCCCCAGCCCGCTCGTCGGCGGTGGCCTCTTCCCGCCCGACCGCGCGACGGGCGAGCCGGCGGTGCACGCGGCGACGTCCGAGCTCGCCGTCGAGCTGCTGCGCGACGCGCGCGCGCTGGCCGGCACGGACGGGCGGCTCGTCGTGCTGTGCCTCGAGGCGTCCAACCCGCTCTGGTTCTGCCCCAAGGTGCGCGAGCTCGAGCTGCCGCGGACGCGGTCGGACGGCGTGCGCGCGTCCGGCTGCACCTGCCCTGCGACGTGCAGCGATGCGCGCGGCGCGGCGGGTGGCGCTGCCCGCGGCGCATCGACGCGGCCGGCGGCGCGCGCGATCAACAAGGCGGTGCTCGACCACTTCGTCGCGCTTTTCGGCCGCGAGGGCTTCGCGACCTTTGAGTTTGCGGGCGGCGGCGAGGCGAGCTGGCTGTGCGACAGCGCGGCCGGCACGACGACCGTCGCGGCGTGCGCGTCGCTGCCGCCGCGCATGGGCGATGGGCAGCTGGCCATCCGGCGGCACACGCTCGGCACGGGCGCCGACGCGCCGGCGCACGCCGTCGTCTCGCTCCGCGTCGCGCACGTGAGCCACGCCATCCGCCGCGCGGCGGACGACGGCGGCGCGCGCGCCGAGCGGATGGCGCGCGCCGCGCGCGCGTTCTGCGATGTGGCGGCCGCGCTGCGCGTCGACGCGATCCTGGCGGAGGTGCCCGAGGACCGCCCGACGGGCACGCCCTTCCTTGGCGGGCTGCTCAAATGTTGGGACAAACGCAACGGGAGCTGGACGGCGCCAGCCACGCTCGCGCTCGGAGACGTGCGCGAGGTGGCCAAGCGGACGGCCGACGCAGCGGCCGGCCGAGCGGACGAGGTCCCTGCGGCTGGCCGTCCGCAGGTCGCGGCGCGCGCGTGCGCTGGCGCGATTGGCGGCGGCGCGGGCGCGGCGGGCGCCTCGGACGCTGCGCCGCGTGCACTGGCGGGCGCGTCGGGTGCGCGCACGGACGGCGGCCCTGCCGACGCACCGCGCCAGCTGGAGAGCCGCTACGGCGAGGCGAGCAAGCTCGACCTACCCCAAGATTCCACTACGGGCCGCGTCCTCGACGCTCGCGAGGCCCAGGACCGCGCGCGCGTGCCTGCTGCGCCCGACGGCACAGCGCTGCGCCGCGTGCTCGACGCCGTCGGCGCGGGCGCGCCCGCGCAGCGCAGCCCGCGCTGGCACGACGAGCGATGGGAGGAGGTCACGGGCAGCAAGGTTGGCGACGTCGTGAACGACAACGCCGGCGTCGCGCACGAGACGCTCACCGACGAGTACGTGCACCGGCGGCGGCGCGAGGTGCGGACCAAGGCGACGACCGCGGGCATCCTCGGCGAGGCCGTCGCGCTGCGCAAGCTGGCGGCCGCGTACGGCATCACCGTCGTGTGCAACCTGCCGATGGTGCGTGCGGACCCGCACGACAAGAGCGCGCCGTTCGCCTTCTCGCCGGACGGGCTCGCCATCCTCCCCGAAAACAACGAGCAGGTCCTCGTCGAGGTGAAGACGCTCACCAAGGCGGGCGCCACGGCGCACGAGGACGGGCCGCCGCAGCCGCACCGCGATCAGCTGCAGCTCGGCATGCACGTCCTCGGCGTGAGCAAAGCGCTCTACGTGCAGTACCTCAGGCACGAGGACCGGATCGTCGTGCACGTCGTGACGCGCGGCGCCGGCTGGCTTGCATTCGCGCAGCCGAGGGTGCAGGCCTTCTGGGCGCGCGTCGTCGAGCGGCGCGCGCGGCTCGAGCGCGCGCGCGCCGACCACCCGGCTGCGAGCCGGCGGCACCGGCGGCAGCAGACGCCGGCCGGGCCGCCGCTCGTGCTCGCGCTGGACGGGCGCATCCCCGCCGCGCGCGCCGCCGCGCTGCACGCCGTCGCGCACGGCACCGCGAGCGCGGCGGCGGTGACGGCGGCGGCGGCGACGGGCGACGCGACGGCGTTGCAAGACGCGATCGCGGCGCTGCGCGCGCCCGTCGGCAATGCGGCGATCGACAGCGCAGCGCGTGCGGAGCGCGCGGCCGTCGAGCGGGCGATCGCGTACCTCGGGCAGCCGACAGGCGACGCCGCCGCCCGCGGCACGGCCGAGGCGGCCGAGGAGGAGAGGACGGTCGACGCCGACATCTGCGCGTTGCTGCACCAGCTCGGCGCGAGCGTGGCGCACGTGCACGTCGAGGACGCGGATTGCGTCACGCGTGAGCACTGGGGCGGGGCGGTGCTCGCTGCAGCGGGCGACCCGTCGAGCGCCCCCGCCATTTCGAGCGTCATCGTCGCGCACATCGTGCGCCTCGCCGGCTTTGGCGTCGAGCTCCCGCAGTCGATTCGCGTCGCCCCCAGCACGGCCGACTGGCACGAGGGCTGGCTCGACGTGCAGTGCGTGCTGCTGCGCACGCGCCGGCGCGGGCGGCGCGACGACGACTTTGTGGCCGTCGTCAGGCGCGGTGGGCGCTGGTTTGCGTGCGAGCCCGGCCGCGCGCGGCGGCTGCAGTGGCGGTCGGTCCTGCGCCGCGCGCGCGGCGGCGTCGACGGGACCGGCGAGGAGGCGTTCGCGGTCGTCTACGTGCGGCGCGGCGACGCGGCCGGCGACGCGGCTGGCGACGCGCAGGCCGAACGGGCGCGCGGCGGGCGCGCGCGCAGGCGCACGCGCGGCGGCACGCGCAAGCGCAAGCGCGGCGCCTCCGCCGGGCTCGAGGCGGCCGCGCCCGCCGGCGCGCCGGCGGGCGCTGCTCACCGCCCGCCCGCCAGGCGTGCCACGGTCGCCGCGCGCACCACGCGCTCTGTGACCGACGCGCGGCACTCGGCGCCTGCCGCCACGGTTGCACCTGTCTTCGACTGGCGCGCCGGCCGCCCGCCCCCTGCCGCCGCCGCCGCCGCCAAGCGCGGCCAGGCGCTCGAGCCGGGGCAGTTCGCGCGGCCGCGTGGGCGCGCGCCATGGGGCAAGGTCTGGGACAGAGTCTCGGGTGCGTGGGCGGACAAGCCGACTGGTGCTGCCGTCGCCGCCGCGCCGCCGCCGCTGCCGCCCGCCGCCGCGCCGCCGCCCGCCGCCGCGCCGCCGCCCACCGCCGCGCCGCCGCCCGCCGCCGCGCCGCCGCCCGCCGTCGCGCCGCCGCCCGCCGCCGCGCCGCCGCCGCCGCCGCCACCGGCGGCGCTCGGCCGCCGGCAGCACGTCGGCGCGGGCGGCAGCGCGGCGGGCCGGCGGCTCGCGGCCATCGCACGGCGGCAGCGCGGCGTGCGCGCGCCGCCGCCCGCCGCGCGCTTCCTCGCCACGCTGCCGCCACCGCCACGCGACGGCCTCGCGCGCACGAGCAAGCAGGCGCGCGCGAGGCGCAACGCGGACGGACGGCCGGCGCACGCGCGCGCGGCCAACGCGCGCGCCTTCTACCGCGGCGTGGAGCTCGGCGTGCACGCGACGCGCGCCATCGTCGACGCGCGCCACGCCGACCTGCCGCAGGCCGTCTTCGTGGCGGAGGCGCGGGCGATCGTCGCGCGCTCCGCCGGCGGCGGCGCGCTGCTCGCGCCGGACGACGTGCGCGACCTGTGCGACGCGCAGACGGACGCCGATCGCGCTGCGATCTGGGCGTCGGTGGGCGCGCACGAGGCGACGCGCATCTTCGCGCTCGTCACGCGCAACGCGAGCTTGGCGGGCGCGGCGCTGCTCGTGCTGCACACGCCGGCGGGCGCGCCGGCGCGCGCGCTCGGGCTCCTGGCGACGCGCTCGCGCGCGCCGTCGACGGGCGCGCCGCGCGACGCGCACAGGGCGCTGGTGCAGCGGTTGGACGTGCTGATGGACGCGATCGCCGCGGCGCGAGGCGCGTCGCCGCTCGAGCTCGAGCTCGCGCTCGCGCCCGAGCCGCAGAGCGCGTGCAACGCGCGTGCGGCCGCGCTGCTCTGCCTGCAGGCCGTCGCGGACGCGAGCGGCCGTCCCGCCGCTGAGGACGCGCTGGCCGCGCTCGACGACGCGCGCGGCATCGACCGGCACTGCCACGCCGTCCGGCAGCAGATCGAGGCGAAGCTCGCGTGGCGGCGCGCCGACGGCGCCGTCGGCGTTGACGGCGCCGACGGCGCGCCCGCGCTCGCGCCTGCCGCCGCACCGCCGGCGTGCGCGCCGGCGCACGCTGCCGGCGAGGCGGCGGTCGACCAGGCGATCGTCACGCGGGTGCGCGACGCGCTGCGCGCGTGGGCGACGACTGGCACCGCGCCCAGCGCGGCGGTGCTCGACGACGCCTGCGCCGCGTACACGGCCCGCGCACGCGCGCGCAAGGACGCGCGCACGGCGCTGGGCCCGACGCGCGCGGCCGAGCTGCTCGCCGCGGCCGCGCGCGGCGGAGCCGACGGGGCGGATGCCGCGCGCGCGCTGCTCGGCGGCACGCCGCGCCTGCTCGTCGTGCTCCTCTGCGTGCCCGTCGCCGCGCCGTCCGGCGAGCCGCCGCGCCCGGTCGGGCTGCTCGTCGCCGACCGGCCGACGGACGACTCGCGCCCGGCCGCGCTCGTGCGCTACGACTTTGCGCCGCTCGACGCGGACGTGGCCGTCGCGGTCGGCGCGCATGCCGTCGCGCTGGCCAGTGCGATCTGGCCGCTGCTCGCGGCCGAGGGGGAGCCGCGGCCATCGCCCGTCGTGCGCTCGCAGCCGCGCGGCGGCGACGATGGCGCGCGTGCGCTCGCAACGTTCGCGTGCCTCGACGCGCTGATGACCGCCAGCGTCGGCGCGCACGGCCTCGCGGGCGGCGCGGGCATGCTGCCCGCGCTGGTCGCGCGAGGCGCCGCGGCCGCCCAGCGCGAGCGGCAGCTGCGCGCGGCCGCCGAGAGGCTGGGCGGCACGGTCGCTGGGTGGCCGGACACGGGCGCGAGCGCGGCGGGCGCGAGCGTCGACGAGGAGGCGCGCACGTACGAGGTCGAGGCGGTCGTCGACGAGCGCCGCAAGGCGGGCAAGAAGGTGACGTTCCAGTTCCGGATCAGGTGGCGGGGCTACGACGAGAGCGCCGACACGTGGGAGCCTGAGGCCAACGTGAGCAGCGACCTCGTCGCCCAGTTCCGCAAGACGCGCGACGAGCAGAAGCGGCGCGCGGGCGTATCGGGCAGCGGCAGCGGCGGCGCGGGCGCGGCGTCGGCATTGGCGTCGGCGCCGCTTCGCGCGCACGGCGAGTCGGGCGCCGCGGGCAAGCGCGCCGCGGCGGGTGCCGCCGCGAGCGCGCGCGACGCCGCGGGCGCGCGCGCGCCGAGCGTTCCCCGCGCGCGCGGCGTCGAGCGCGCGCGCGTGGACGAGCCCGCTGCGCCGAGCGCGCGCGCCGCCGGCGGCGCGACGGCGCGCACGCGCGGCAGCGTGCTCCCGGGCTTTGTGGTCAAGCGCTCGACGCTCAACGCGGGGCCGCAGGCGGTGACGGCGCAGCCCGGTGCGCGGAAGGAGCTGCGGCGCATCGCGGCGGCCGTGCACAGGCTCACGACACAGGCGTACCGCGTCATCAACAAGGTGGTGCGCGACGAGGCTGCGGTGGCGAGCGCGCAGGCCGTCGGCGCGGCGTCGGGCGGCCCGTCGACCAGCGTGCACACGTCGACCACGATGGACAAGGGATCCGTCCGTGCGATCTTCTCGGCCATCGGCTGGCACAAGGACGAGAGCACGTACGGTGCAGCGCCGCGAGGCAAGCCCGCCGAGCAAGCCGCCGCGCAGACCAAGGCGGCGACGGCGCGCGCCGTCGGCGAGATGGCCGAGGGCGTCCAGCCCGTCTGCGCGGTGGGCCTCACGGAGATCCTCGAGGCGGAGGCGACGCAGGTGTCCACCGCGTGCCTGATGCATCCATCGCGCGTCGTGAACGGGCTGCTCCGCGACGTCGTCCGCGCGGCAGTCGAGCGCGACGAGGCGCTCGTCGCGCTGCCCGAGATGCAGCGAAACGCGCGCGTGCGCGAGCTGTGCGAGCGGCTGCTGCGCGGCGACGTGGAGGGCGCGCGCGTCGGCTGCCCCGCCGCGCTCGACCGCCACCTGCCCGACATGGTCCTCCACAAGATCGACTACGAGTGCGCGCCCACGAAAAGGTGGAACTACGACCGGCACACGACGCGCTACTTCCTCGTGCAGATCCGCAACCTGCAGCACGTGGCCAAGGGGCAGGCGCTGCTCTGCCGGCTCGCGCGCCTGTACACGCAGCTCACCGACCGGCCGCCGCGGTATAACGTGGCGCCGCTGCGCACGCACAATGTGCGCGCGAGGCGCGGCTGCCGCTGCCGCCGCCGAGCGCCCAAGCGCGCGCGCCGCCGCCGTGCGCGCCGCCCCGCGGCCAGGTTGGTCACGCGCCCGCGCGCTCGCGCGCCGCGCGCTGCGCGCAGGTGCCGCGCAACGTGCGCCTCACCGCGAGCGCCATCTGGGAGACGCTCCCGGACGACGAGCGCAAGGAGCTGCGCGCGCGGCTCAAGGCGCTGGACCTGCGCGACCACGATGGCGAGCCGATCAAGTGGACCGCTCAAGGCGGCTCGTTTGTCCCGCCAATGTCCGACGTGCGCGTCAGGTACGCGGTCTTCGCGACGCGCTTCGACATCTCCAACCGCGTCTTCGACTACGCCGGGCGCGAGCGGCCGCCGGCCGATCTGCCGTGGCACGCGCGGCGCTCGTGGGTGGGCCTCGCGCCGCTGCCGCGCGTGCCGCTCCCGGGCCGGCAGCCCGTCACGTCGGTGGTGACGGATGGCGTCGCCGTGCACGCCGTCGCGACCGTCCTCGTGCCGAAGGCGCAGGCGCCGGCCGGCAGCTCGAGCGTCCTGCACCGCTGGCGCCGGCCGGACGGGCGCATCGCCGTCGCGCTCGGCTCCGAGCTGCGGCGGGCGATCGACATCGAGGAGGCGGTCGTCGTCGCGGCCGACCCGAACATGGGCAACATCACCACCTACTCTGCGCACGTCGGGCGGGCGGCCGTCTGGCGGCAGTTCACGCAGCGCGCGCGCGCGCGCGCCGCGGGCTTTGCGCGCGAGACGGCCAAGACCAACGCGGCGCGGCGGCGCGTGCGCACCGACGGGCGCGGCGAGGAGTTCAGCGTGGAGGCGGACGAGGCGCGGCTTGGCGAGGCGCACAGCGCCAAGGTGCTCGACGCGGGCAAATACATCGCCTTCCACCGCGAGAGCGCGCGGGTGCGCGAGCGCGCCGCCGAGCACGTGTACGACGCGCCGGCGCGCCGCAAGGAGCGCTGGCGGCGCGACAGCGGCGGGCGGTCCAACGCGGCGCGCGTCGCCGAGGCGCTCATCGCGGCGCACTGCGTCGACGGCGTGACGCGCGACCGGCTGCTCGTGTGCGTGGGCAAGTGGCTGCACGACCACAAGGGCGCGCAGCCCAAGGGCGCGCCGCCCGCCTTCCAGGTGGGGCTGCTGCGCGAGCTGCGGCGGCGCGGCGTCGCGGCCGTCTTCGTACCCGAGCCGTACACGTCGATGCACTGCTCGATGCCGCGGCTCGCCAAGGGCGGCAGGCTGCAGCGCTGCGGCGCGGAGCTCGCGCAGAACCCGCGCCTGCCCGTGGCAAAGGGCGGCACGCGCACGGTGCACGCGCTCGTCATCTGCCCGGCGTGCAACGGCGGCAAGAAGCCCGTGCACCGCGACTACAACGCCGCGCGCAACATCTTCTACGACGTGCACGACATTGCGGCGCGCGCGGCCGGGCGCGACACCACGTCGACGCCTGAGCGCTTTGCCCTCGTGCTCGCCTGGTGGGCGCGCGGCGAGGTGTGGGAGCGTGAGGAGCGCATGGTGCACGGCGAGGGCGACGACTGCGACGACGAGGGCGACGGCGGCGACGAGGGCGACGACGAGGGCGACGACGACGACGACGACGACGCCAGCGGCGACGGCGGCGGCGGCGAGGGCGACGGCGACGGCGACGGCGACGGAGGCGGCGGCGGCGACGACGACGATGACGGCGGGGGAGGCGGCGGCGGCGACGGCGGTGGCGACGACGGCGGCGGGCGCGGCGGCGGTGGCGGCGGCGGCGCTCACGCCCGCACCCCCGCCCGCGGAGCTGCCAGCGCCAGTGCCGGCGGCGGCAGCGCGCGCGGGCCGAAGCGCGGCCGGCGTTGACGCACGGCCGAGCCGCGCAGCGGTCGACGCTTTGCGGGCTCTGCCCAGGTCGCGCGCGGCTGGCGACGCGTACCGCATTCGGCACGCCCGTGCACGCCGCCACCCGTGGCCGAGCGCGCCGCACCAGCCGGCCCGCTCCAACCGCCGTGCGGATCACGGACGCTCGCTACGGCTCGTCGGCGCGCGTCACCTGCGCCGGCGGCCACGGCGCCGTCTGCTCCGGCCTCGTCGCGAGCAGCCCGACCGCTGCTCGCCGCCCGCACGCCGCCGCAGCAACGCTGCGCGTCGTGCTCCCCCGCTCGCCAAACGCGAAGAGCTCCCTCACAAGGACGTCCTTCCGAATGGCCCGCGCTGCACTCGGGGCGCTCGATCGTGCCCCTGATCGGATTTGGCTTGACCATCTATACCTCGACCCCGCGTAACCGGTGCGGTTCGGGCGTGCGCCCGTGACGGGCGGATGGCGCCCACCGGCACCGGGCCGCGTGCGGCGCAGTTGCCGAGCGCGTCGTCGGTGCCGTGCCTCGTGGCGATGCCGCTCGCGCTCGTGCTTCTCCTAATTGCACAGAGTATCTCTTCACCCGCCGACGTGCGCCGCGTCATGCCCGCGCTGCCGTCGTTCCAGCGCGCGCCGGCTGAGCGGCCGTTGGCACCTGCGCGCGCCGCGGGCGACGGTGGCGACGGCAGCGACGACGCGCGCACGACACGCGGACCGGTGCGCGGGTCAGGCGAGTTGCCGCCCGCGCCCGCCGCGTCCGACGGGACCGTGCCCACTGCGCTCGGCGGTCAGCCCGCGCCGCGCGGTGCGCGCTCCGAGCGGCCGCGCTTTGGGCCGGGCGCGCGCGGCACCGAGTGCGACGGCCCGCTGTGCTCGGTGGGCAAGCTGGCGCCGCTCAAGGCGGAGGATCTCGAGTCGCCAGGCGAGCTCGAGCGCGCCGTCCGCGGGCGCTCGTATGCCGGCGAGCTCGTGATCACGTACGCGAACGAGGGCGGTTCGGCGTGGGTCGCAAATCTGGCGCTCTCGCTGCGCGACGTGGGGATCGAGCACTTCCTGCTGATCATGATGACGAAGGGCGGCTGCGACGGGCTCTACGCCAGCCCGAGCCGCCTCTCATGCGGCTGGTCTTCGTGGGATCTCGACGGCTGCAAGTCGGAGCGCGACAAGACGGGCGCGACCGAGCGGATGTGGTTCATCCGCCATTACTACCTCGCTCGCATCATCGAGCTGGGCGGGGTCAACGTGATGGCGCTCGACGGCGACATGACGATGAATGCGGTGCCCTACCCGATGCTCCACGACCCCGCCACCCTCGGCCCGCACAATTTCATCCTCTCGCTCGACAACGGCGCGTCCGCGCTCATGATCAACAACGGCTTCATGTACTTGCGCGGCTGCCGCGCGGGTGGTCAAGTGTGGCGCATCCTCACTGAGATCCTGCAGCGCGAGCGGGACGTGTGCAAGAACCCGCACGTGTACGCGCCCGGCGGCGCCTACTGGCGCGACACGGACGCGCAGGGCATCACGGCGGGCTCGCACCGGTACGTGTTTGTGAGCGCCAAAGACCAGAAGATCTATCAGGATGTGCTCATGAGTGCCTTCTGCGGCCGGCACGTGATCATCCGCAACGAGCCGACGCACGTCAAGATCTTGCGCTGGAAAGACTACGTGCTCCACTTCACCGGCGGGCTCACCAACGACGCGATGGAGGCGTGCGCGCGATTCGACGCTCACTTCAACGGCGGACCGGCCGGCGACCAGGCGAGCGGATGGTCGCACTGGACGCACGCGCTGCGCCTGCCCCGTCGGCCGGCGGGCGGCGGGATCGTCGGCGTCGACCTGCGTGGCCTGCCCGCCGACCCAGCCAACGCGGCCGCCGCCGAAGGCGACGGCGGCGGCGTGGAGACGGCGGCGGCGCCGAACTCCACCTTCATCTCGAGCTGGCACGGCACGATGGAGGGCGAGGTCGCGGGCTGGGACGGGCACTGGGCCACGTCGCCGCCCGTCGTCTCGCACTTTGTGGGCGGGATGGACAAGGTGGACGCGATGCAGTCCCTCGGGTGGTGGCGATACGAGACCGAGGTGGCGCTCGCGAGCCTGCCGCGCCGGCCGGACGGCTCGGCGGTCGCCGTCGGCGCGGTCGGCGCGCAGATGCAGCGCCACTTTCGGGCGGGGCTGCCGCGCGTGCTCGCGCTCGCCGGGCCTGGCGCGTCCGCGCCGTGGGCGTCGTACAAGGTCTCGGTGCGCGCGCAGGCCGCACGGCGCGTGTGGGCGTCGACCATCGCGAGTGCGCTCGGTCGAATTGCGGTCGAGCCAGTGACCGACTGCACGTCCGCGTGGATCGTGCGACTCAACAACACGGGCTTCGGGCGCTCGCGCCGCCGCTCGCGCTACCCGCGCGAGGGCCTGTACGCGCAGTACGACGAGCGCACCGGTGTCGGCGCCTTCATTGGCAACTGCTCGCGTGGCTTCTCGCCCGCGCCACCGCATCCGGCGGGTGTCTGTTGCTTCCCGCTCTTTTGCCGCACAATCCGCGCCCGGCACGGCGTCGACTCGCTGCCCGGCGCGCACCACAAGCTGCTCGAGGCGAAGCTCGCCGAACCCGGCGCGCGCCGCGCCGACGTGCGCTGGTCCACGCTGCAACTGCCGTCGTCCGGCATCGTCGCGGCGGACGCAGTCGTGAGCGCGCTCGGCGGCGGCGAGCGCAGTGCGGCGGATGTGCTCGTGCTCAATGTCGACGCGCGCTTTGGCTGGCCGCGCGTCGGCGGGCTCGCGCCCGCTGCGCGCGCGTCGCTCTGCGCCGACTTTGGTGCGCGCTGCGCCTCGTTCGTGCCGGGTGCGGCCGGCGGCACGGAGCCTGTGCCCGTCTGGCCCGCCGACTGGGCGGCCGCGCTCACGGCAGAGCCGCCGGGCGAGCTCGAGGCCGAGTCGGCCGTGGCGCTCTTCTTGAAGGAGACCAAGATTGACGACATGTTTGCGTGGCGACGACGGCACTGGCGCGAGCTGCCGAAGGGCGAGGTCGTGTAGACTGTAGTCTGTAGTACCTTTTTGCCCCTTTTTAAAAAGAGTCAAAAGCTTAAAAAAGCTGGGGTTTCCAGCTGGGGTTTTCGCGGGCCTCTGAAAAAGGCGCTCCGGGGAAGGCTGACCGCCGCCCCGTGCTGGAGCGCGAAGGGCCGGGCGCTCGGGGATGGCGCTCGTGCAGGACTTTTTGAGCTGCCGGTTCCCGTCGGAGCTGATCGTGCACATCGTCCGCGTCATTGACTGTTGGGACCTCGTCGCCATGTGCCGCGCCAACCCAGAGTGGGGCGCGCTCATCGACGCGGAGCGGCTGTGGCTCAAGGCGTCGCAGCACCGCTGGCCGCACGTCGTGGGCGGGCCGCAGCAGCCGCTACCGGGCGAGCCGGGTGACGGCGCGGTCTTTACGACTGGACCGGGCCCTGCTCCCCTTGCCACGCCGCCGTGGGCGCACACGCTCGACGGCTCGGCGCGCTGGACGCTGCCGAGCGACTGCGAGTTCCGCCGGACGAGGCTACCGCCGCCGCCCGCCGCCGGCGCGCCGAGCGACGCATGGTGTCGCTTCTACTTGACGCAGGAGGCGTTCGAGCTGATGAGCGTGCCTACCGACGAGAAATTCGCCGCGCCGCGCCGCGCGCGCCTCAGCGCGCTCGAGCGCGCGCTGCGCTGGTGCTCGCCGCTCGTGCGGCACGCGGTCGCGCTGGGCGAAGACGCCGCGCCCGCGCTGCGGCAGCTGCGCGAGCTGCGCTCGCTGACGATCGCATCGGCGGGTGACGTGACGAGCGCGGTGGGCGGCGCGATCGCGCAGATGCACGACCTCGAGAGCCTTGTCGTCGTCGACTCAATCTCCAGCGAGCACCACGCGGCCGACGTTGTCGGGGCGGTGACGCAGTCGTGCGCGCGGCTGCGCGAGCTCGACATCGCGTCGGCGACGCTCAACGAGGAGGCGTGGAAGTACGTGCTACGCGGGCTGCGCACGGCGCACACGCTGCACTGGCTCGACAGCCTCTCGCTCGTCGGCTGTGGCCTCACCGATGCGCGGTGCATTGAGCTGTGCCGCGCGCTCGCACAGCAGCGCGCGCTCCGCCATCTCAACCTCTCCGCGAACTGCCTGACGCACGCGGCGATTGTGGGCGGCATCGCGATCCTCGTCTCGGGCGAGGCTGAGGCCGCGCCCTCGCCGAAGAGCAGCGTGGTCAAGCCCGTCACCGACGGGCGCGCCAGCGCGCCCGCACCGCGCGCGCAGCGCTCAATCATCGCTCTTGCCGCCGCGGTGGACGCGGGTGCGACTTCCCTCGACGTTGGCGGCAACGGCGCGGGCGCCGGCAGCGGCGCGGGCGCGGCGGTGGACGCGCGCGCAGACCACGCGTCGCCGTCCGCCGCGTTGCTCGCGCCGCTGTCGCTCGACGACGCCGCGGCGGACAGCGCGCCGCGCGCGATGGACTACGGCGAGCACTCGCGCGCCGACGGCGACGGCGGCGGCGAGCCGAATGGCGAGGGCGACGCCGGCGCGGCGGCACGCGCGGCGCAGCCGGCATGGCAGCGGCTCACGGGGCACTGGGGCACGGCGTCCGACGGCGCGGCCGCGCGCGCGCACGCGGCGGCCGCTGAGACGGCGGCTGACGCGCGCGCGTCGGCTGCGGACAACGCACGATCGACGGGCAGCCCCGCCGCGCCGCGCGCGCACGGCGGCAACGGTGGCGGCACGAGCGCTGATGGCGCGGGCGCGCGCGAGCGCGCGCGCCCGGCGTGCCAGCTCGTGTCCATCGACTTGTCGCTCAACCCGCTCGCGGCGGAGGGCACGGCTGCACTCGCGGAGTGCCTGAAACGCTGCGCGTCGATCGAGCGGCTGACGCTGCAGTACGTGACGCTCTACTCGCGCGAGGCGGCCAACCTGCTCGGCGCGCTCCTCGGCGCCGACCTGCCGCTCACGAGCCTCAACCTCTCGTTCAACTACATCTCCGCGTGCGGCTCGCCCGTCGAGCAGATCGCGGCGCAGCTGGGCGCGAACCACGCGCTGCGCGAGCTTCGGCTGCGCCGCTGCTGCATCGGCGGCTGGCGGCGCGCGCGCGCGCTCGCGCGCGGGCTGATGAGCAACTCGTCGCTCACGGCCATCGACTTGAGCTATAACGGGCTCGGCGCGGCGCAGGCGACTCAGGCGTCGTCGTCGTCGCTGTCGCTTGCGGTGGGCACGCTCTGCCAGGCCTTTGCCAAGAACGCCTCGTTACGATCCGTCGACCTCTCGCACAATGCGCTCGGTGCGCGCGGCGCGGCGCGGCACGGCGCGCGGCGTGGCGCCAAGCCTATTCGCCGGGCCGCGCGCTCACGCCCGCGCCGCGCCGCGCCGCGCCGCGCCGCGCCGCGCCGCACGCGCGCGTGCGCCGCGCAGGCGACGCGGGCTGCGCGGCCGTCGTGCAAGCCGCACTTGAGGGTCGGTCGATGGCGTGGCTCGACCTGCAGTCAAATGGCGTCTCAGTGCGCGGGCTGCGAGCGGTTACCGCGCAGCTCGCGGCGGGTGGGCATTCATGGCTGCCCGTTGCGCTCCACACGCACGCGCGCCACGTGCGTGTCGCGTCGGCCAATCTGGCGACGGTGGCGTTTGACGGCGCGGTAGCCACCGCCGACGCGGCTGACGCGGGCGCCGCGGGCGCCGCGGCTGCGATGGCCGACGACGCGCGCGCGCTCGGATGCTCGCAGCCGTATTCGGACGGCGAGCGCCTCTTCTGCGAATGGCCCGTCGAGCGCGGCGCGGACGGCGCGGCGCGCGGGAGCGGCGGCAGCCAGCGCGGCGCGCTGTGCGTCGACTTGCAGGGCAACCTGACGCTGTCGCAATTGGTGGTCGACGCGGCGGAGGAGGCGGAAGCGGCAGCTGGCGCGCTCGCGGCGCGCCGCCTCGCCTCACCGTGGGAGCAGGCGGCACGAGTCCGCGCGGCTCGTGACGGCGCCGCGCGCACCGCACCGCTCGAGCGCGCCCTCACCGTCGACTCGACATGGTGCGGCGGCGCGCCCGCCGTGGCCGCGTTGGCGCCGGCGGACGCCGCGCCGGCGGGCGCGCCGGTCGACACCGCCGCCACCGCCGCCGACGCCGGCGACGAGCTCGCGGCGGACGGCGCGGACGTCGGCGCCGACCTGCCGGGTGGCGCGGGCGAGCGCCCGCTGGCGTCCGCCCTTGCCAAGCGCAAGGAGCGCGGGTGGGACGCGGCCGCGGCCGACGCCGTCGCGCCCGCCGCCGACGGTGCGCGCGCGCCGAGCCGCGAGCCGTCGGCTGGCCTGCGGCTGGATGAGGAGCACGCCATGTCGCTCATGCTGTTGCGCGACGCGGAGGATGAGGAAGACGAGGCCGACGGCGGCGGCAGCGTCGACGGCGGCGGTGCCGCCGCCGACAGCGGCGGCGGCGCCGAATGCGGCGACGCCAACGGCGCGCGCCGCGCGCGCGCGCCGCGCGCGCCGCGCGCCGCGCCTGCGGCGGCGGCGGCCGGCACGAGCGCGGCGGCGGACAGGCCGCGTCGGCCGCTCCTCTCGCGCGCGCCGCCCGCCGTGCTGCGCGAGATCGCGCAGCACGGCTTCAGCTTGCTCCCGTCGCCGTGCCACATGAGCGGTCAGAAGGAAGTGAACCCGTCGATGCGCATGTGCGCGCGCCGCGCCGGCCGGGCGTGAGCGCGCGCGCGCGCGCGCACGCGCGCTCACGACCGTCTCTGCGCGCCGTTCGTCCGTCCGTCCGTGCGTGTGTGCGTGTGCGTGTGTGTGTGTGTGTGTGTGCGCGCGCGCGCGTGTATGCCCGCGCGCAGGATTTTGGTTGACTGGCTGATTGAGCTCTTCGAAGAGCTTCAGCTGCCGTCGCACGCGCTCCTCGCGGGCGTGCACGCCGTCGACCGCTACCTTTCCGCCGTCGCCGTGCACAAGGAGAGCCTGCAGCTCGTCGGCGCAGTCTCACTTATGCTCTGCTCGAATAACTACTGCAAGCTCCTCGCGCAGGATGGCGACCCGCCCGAGTTGCGCGGCCTTGCGACTGCGGACGACGTTGTCTATTGGACGGACAACACGTACACGATCGACGAGGTCACGGCCATGGAGGCCAAACTCATGATCGTGCGCACGCGCCGCGCACCGCGCGCACCGCCGGCCGCGACGGGCGCGCCGGGCGCGCACGCCAACCCCTCCGCCACGCGCGCGCGCGCCCGCTCGCCCGCTGACCCGCGCAGAGCCTTGGCCTCGGGTTGGGCGGGGTGTCATCTGCGTACCGCTCGCCCCTCGATTATTTGATCAAATTTGCGGCGCTTCTTCCGCTCACCGACGAAATGCTCTCCGTCGCGCACGAGGTGCGCGCGCCGCGCCTTCCCCGCGCCTTCCCCTCACCGCACACACACACACACACACACACACACACACACACACACACACACACACACACACACACGACGCATAGAACACACACACACCGACTAGTCACACGCGCCCCCCCGCCCCCCCCCTCAAATTTCAAAACCAATTCCAACCGCAGATCCTGCTCCGCTCGACGCGCGAGTACCAGCTGCTGCGCTACGAGCCCTCCCTTCTCGCCGCGACCGTGCTCGTCATCGCCGTGCGCTCGTGCTTGGCGCAATCTGCAACGAGAGCCGAGCAGCAGCGGCAGCGTGCCCTCGACGGGCCGGTCGCGAGCTTTGCGGACGCAGGCGGCGAGAAGGAGGCGCGCGGCGCGGCGCTCCCGGCTCCGCACGACGCCGACGACTCGCCCGACGAGCGCACGCTCTACGCGTGCACCGGCCACAGCGTCGCAGAGGTGCGCTCGTGCGAGGCCGCCTTCTCGGAGCATGCGGTCGTCGACTCTCCGCTCTCGTGCCACTCAGTTGCGAGCGGTCTGCCCCGCGCGAACAAGTCGATCTGCGTGCACCTGATCATACGCGCGGACTCCCCTCTGCGAGCGCGCAGCAAGGCTTGCTCGGCCCGCTAACCGCAGTTTGAAGTTGCAACGGGCGTGGGCGAAAGAGCGCGAGAATGGAATCCGCTCGCACGGCACCAAAGCCCCCGCCATGTGTAGGACCGCGCCACCGAGCTCAGAAACGGCCTCTTCGCAGTGCTCGCCGCGTTCGGCACGCTCGTGCTCCCCCCCCCCCCCCCCCCCCCCCCCCTTCCCCAGCGCCACCCCCCACCACGAAAACTCCCCTCGCCTGGCCTGCGCGCTGGACGGCAGCGCGGCTCATCGGCGCGCCGTGCGAGCGCCAACGCCTAGCGCACGCTGAGGCGCGTCGAGACGGTCGAGATCACCTCCGTCTTCTCCGCGCCGCTCAGGCTTGCGTCGTCAAGCAAGCGCAGTATGTCGCTCACCACATCCTGCTGCTTGTACGAGAGGGGGGCGCCCCCGCCGTTGGCGAGCGGCGCGGCCGGCGCGGTTGACTTGCTGCGGTACACCCCGCTTCCACCGAACGCGCCACCGGCCGACGAGCCGTTGCGCGTGGGCGGGTCGTAGGCGGCGTAGTTGGAGCTCGTCGGCACGTACGACGCGGGCGGGGGCGGCGCGCTCGCCTGGAGCGAGCCGCGAATCGGCGACGCGCCGCGGATCGGCGACGTGCCGCGGAGCGAATCGCGCAGAGAGTCGCCGCGCGACGAATCGCGCGCAGTTCGCTCGCTCTCGCTGCGAGCCCGCGCCGCGTGACGAAGGAGGGGGCGGGACGCGCGGCGCGTCGGCGCGCGCGCGTGGACGGCGGCTTCACCGAGCTGGCGTGGCGGCGTGCGGGCCGAAATGTGCCCCCGCGCCTGGCGCCGAGCGCGCGCGGCGCGCGCGCGGCGCCGCGCGCCGCGCCACGCCGCGCCGCGCCACGCCGCGCCGCGCCACGCGTCGTTGCGCGCGCACAGCTTCTGCTCAATCTGCTCACGCACGGCGTGGACCGAGCCCTTCTTAAACGGCGTCGTCGAGCGGGGCGACGCGAAGACCTTCTCCGCGTTGCTCGGGCCCTCGTTGTGCACGACCTCGCCTTTGGCGGCCATATTCAACTTCGGCACTCCGCCCATCTGCGCGCCGGGCGCGCGGCCGAAAAGGGAAGGGAAGGGGTGGGGGGGGGGGGGTAGGGAGGGGGCAGGGGGCCGCGTGGGCAGGCGAGCGCGCGACGGGAGTTGCGCGGCGATGCTGCCCGCGCATCGGCGCGCGAACCGAGTAGCCGCCATTGCCATTGCCATTGCCATTGCCATTGCCATTGGACGCGGCGGTCTTTGCGAGAAAGACCGTCGAACCGCCGTGCGACGACGAGCCGAGAGAATTCTTGCGCATCATCGGCGCGGGCGGCGCGGCGTCCGCGGGCGGCTCGCGGATCATGCGGTCGAGCCGGTCGCGCTCGGCTCGCTCGCGCTCATACCGCTCGGCGCGCTCGCGCTCGTACTCGTACCGCTCACGCTCGGCGCGGTCCTGCTGGTCGCGCGCAAAGCGCTCGCGCTCGGCCGCCTCCTGCTGCCGCTCGTACTCGTGGCGCTCGCGCTCGGCGCGTTCGCGCTCTGCGCGCTCCTCGCGCTGCCGCTCGTACTCGTACCGCTCCGCCTCCTGCTGCTGGCGCTCGCGCTCGTAGCGCTCGCGCTCTGCGGCTTGCGCGGCCGCAGCGGCCGCCGAGGCCGCCGCCGCGCTCGACGCGCCGTCGTAGGAGAGGATGACCTTGTATACGCGCGCGGAGGCACCAAGGCGGATCTGCTGCCCGTCCGAGAGCCGCTGCGGCTCGTTAGGCGCGATCTTGGTCCCATTGAGATGCGTGCCCTGCGAGCTCTTGAGGTCGATCAGGTAGTAGTCGCCCGATGCGTCGGCGACGATCTCACAGTGCTTGCGCGAAGTGGAGGCGTGCTCGATGCGGATGTCAACGTCCAGCGCGCGGCCGAGGACCGTCGTGCCCTTCGTCAACATCAGCGTGTCGATGCGCGCGTCGCCGTCGTACACGTCGAGCTGCATCATGGCGAGGAAGGGCCCCCCACCAGGAGCTTTCCAAAAATCGGCCAACTTTGGAAGTTTTGGGCGAAACCGCCCGGGGAAGCTCTATGACCGGCGAGCTGCGCCTTGTGATCGGGGGCGGCCTCCCTTCTGTCGCGTTTGCGTCCGCACATGCTCGTCGAGCTGCTCAGCGTGCACATGCTCGCGCCGCGCCGGCGCCTCGGCGCGAAGGCGTGTACGTGCACGTTGCCGCTGCCCCACGCGGTCAATGCGCCCGACGCGAGCAAGCCGTTCGGCGCAGACGAGACGATGTGCTTGTCGACGAGTCGTCGCCTGAAGAGTGCCTTGCGTCTTGCCGCGTACTTGCGCCACGGCGCTCGTTCGGAAGGGCGGCAGCGAAAAAAGAAGTTCGGAGGGGCGGCAGCGAAAAAAGAAGGCTTGGAGATAGGCGGCTCGAACGCCTGACCTCGGCATTAACAGTGCCACGCTCTGACCAACTGAGCTAAACTCCACCATTTCGCTGAACTCGTACAAGAAATTTTGATTACATCAATAATATTTCCACTCGGGCAGCCGCGCCTCGGCACCGAGATCATTCGGCGCGCATTCAACAGCGGAGCGCGCGCCGGGCCGGCCTCGCGCCCCGCCTCGACAGCGTCCACCGTTCCCGCCGGCGCGTTCGATCGCGCCCGTCGCGAATGCCTCGCGCCGGCGCACATCGCATCGAGCGCCTCGCCGCGCACGCTTACGAGCGGGCGGGCACGTTGCCTCCGGCGCCTCGTGATTCCGATTCCAGTTCTGTTCTCAAAAAAGAGAGCGCTGCTTCCCTTTCTCGTCCCTATTCTTATTACACGACGGCCGCCGTCCCGAGCGCCGAATCCCGGGGCGCGGCTGGGCACGATGGTGGGGCTGCTGACGGACATGCTGCACCACCTCGACATTCCGAGCGACGCGCGGCTCATGTCCGTGAGCGCGAGCACCGACCCGGTGGACGGATCGATGGTCTGGACCGTGCAGTACAAGGCGTTACCCGTCACGCCGTCCGCGCACTATGCGCGCGAGGCGGGCGTGCAGGCCTCGCGCTCGACGCAGGCACTGCCCGGCCTGCCGGCGTCGCGCTCGGGCGCTGTGCGGCCTGAATCGCCGCGCGTGCCGGCGCACGCCGCCTTCCTGGGCCTGCCCTCGCCGCCCGTGCCGCGCGAGGGCACAGGCTTGGCGCCGGCCATGCCGCCGCGGATTGACATCCCGACGAGCATGACCTTCCCGATGCTGCAGACGACGGCGGCGGCGGCCGAGCGCGGCCACCTGATGCGCTGCTTCCAGCTCAAGTGCATCGTGCAGACGTACGCCTGGGGCAAGATCGGCCTCGACTCGGCCGTCGCGCGCATCGCGTTTGCCGAGGGCGCTCTGAGCGACGACATTGCGCTTGAGGAGGGCACGCCATACGCCGAGTTGTGGATGGGCACGCACCCGTCGGGGCCGTCTCTTGTTGTGCTCGAGCAACCGTGGAAGACGATCACGCCCCTGTCCGAATGGCTTAAGCACAACCCGGAGCTCGGCGGCTCGAAGGCGCGTGCGGCCAGCACCGCCGCCACGCCGCGCTGCGCCGCGCTGCGCCGCGCGCACGCGCGCGCTCACGCGCCGCCGGCTGCGCGCGCGCCGCTGCCGCCGCTGCCACCGCCGCGGCGCGCGCGCCCTTCGGCCGCATCCGTGCGCGCAGAGCATGGCGACGCACAAGGCGCACAAGGGCAGCGTGCCGTTTCTGCTCAAAGTCCTGTCCGTGCGCACCGCGCTCTCCATCCAGGCGCACCCGGACAAGCTGCTCGCGCAAGAGCTGCACGCGAAGCGCGCCGACCTGTACAAGGACGACAACCACAAGCCGGAGATGGCGATTGCGATCACGCCCTTTGAGGCTCTCTGCTCCTTCCAGCGCGCTACCTCCATCGTTGCAAACTGCGCCGCGTGCCCCGAACTCGTCGAGCTGATCGGCGAGGACTCGGTCGGCGCGCTCGACCAGGCGGCCACGTCCGAGGACGACGCCAAGCCGGCGCTGCGCCAGCTGTACACGCGGCTGATGACCGCCGCGCCGCACGTCGTCGCGCAGAAGCTCTCCAATCTGATCTCGCGCATCGAGGCGACCGTCGAGATGCTGCGCGCGCCCGTCGACACGCTCGCGCTCAGGCTGCACACGCAGTACCCGGCCGATGTGGGTGTCTTTTGCGTCTACCTGCTCAACTATATTTGCCTCAAGCCCGGTGCGCGCGGCGGCATGCATGCGCGCGCGCGCGGCGCGGCGCCTCACGCCGGCGCGCGCGGCCGGCGCTCGCTCGCCCGGGCCCGCAGGCGAGGCCCTTTTTATGGCGGCCAACGAGCCGCACGCCTACCTCTTTGGCGACTGCGTCGAGTGCATGGCCACCTCGGACAACGTCGTGCGCGCGGGCCTAACGCCAAAGTTCAAGGACACGAACACCCTCTGCGACATGGTGCGCCCCGCCAAGTGGCGTGCGCGCCAGCCGGGGCATCTTCTCCCCGCGCGCCCGCGCGCCCGCGCGCCCGCCCGCCCGCCCGCCCGCCCGCCCGCCCGCCCGCCCGACGCCTCCGGCCATAATCTCCCGCCGCACGCGCGAGCGTTTGGCGCGCGCAGCTCACATACAAGGACGGTCCCGTCGAGAGAATCCAAGGAACGCCGATTAGCAAGTTTGTGACGGCCTTCATCCCACCGCCCGACGTGGACGAGTTTCGGATCGAGCGCTGCCAGCTGCCGCCAAAGAGCACGTCGCCGCTCAAGGTGTGCAGCGCCCGCGCGGACGAGCGACGCGCCAGGGCGCGCTCGCCGCCGCGCCGCGCGCGCGCCTCGCGGCGCGCGGCGGTGCCTCACGCTCGCGCGCGCGCGCGTCGCCGGCGCCATGCCCTCGCCGCCTTTGCGCGCTCCGCGCCGCAGTTCGTCGACGGCGTCAGCATCCTCATCGTCGTTGCGGGCAACGGCACGGTCGAGGAGTCGGCGCTGCAGCCAGGCAGCATGGGCGCCGTGCAGAGCATCGCGGTCGGCACGGTGCTCCTTGTGAGTGCGGGCACGCACCTGACGCTCAAGACATTTGAGAACGGCATGCTGGCCTTCCGCGCCATGCCGAGAAACGCGTGAGCGCCCGCGAGCGTGGCGCGCAAGCGCCCCCTCCCTGTACCACCCTGTACAAGAAGAAGAGGGGAAAAGGGATTTTGGAAGGGCTCTTGAAAGGGCCTCAGCTAGTTCTAACTTCTATCTCGTGCTGCCCCCTTCCCCAACCCCCCTCACCGTGCCGCCCTTCACGAGTGACTCTCGCGTGCAACTACGCGCAGCCGCAGACAGCCGACGAGAAGAAGAGCGCACGCAGAATTTAAAGCGCGCACCCACGCTCGGCCGCGCACAGGAAGCAGGTGGCGCGCACTGCGAGCCCACAGCAGCACGAGGAGCCCGGCGCAAGGCTGACGGATCCAGCTGCCTTGCGCGCACCCCGCTCTTAACCGAAAAGCACCTTGCGCGTCTCCGGAAGGCGCGCCTCCATCGCGAGCTCAAGGCGCGCCTCGAGCGTGTTGTCGAGGACAATCTTGTTGCCCGCCGTCGCCAGCATCACGCCACCACACCTGCGCGCGCGCACGCCGAATGTGCGGAGGCATGGTGTAAGCGGGAGCAATGCCGTGGTGCGCTCGCGCGCGCTACCAAGCGCCGACGCGGTGGCTTGGCACCAGCGCGGCCCGGCGCGGCGCGCACGAGTTCTTAATCGCATCCTCGGCAACGAACGTGACGTCAATCTCCTTGACAAAGGCAGCGCCCTTCTCCTTCTCGGCCCACGCCTTGTACTTGTTGACCGCGCCGGTCAGCACGTTCTTCACGAGGTTGGCCTGGCCAGTCACGCCGCGCACGCTGACCGCGGTGCCCTCCAGGCGAATGAGGCCCTGTGCAGGTGTGCAGGGAGTCGAGATGCAGCCGCTCGCGGCGCGTCAGCCGCCGTGCGCAGCGCGGGCCGGAACGGGCGCGCGTCACCCCTATGGCGCTCGTTCCACGAACAGTGACGAGCCGCGCCCTGCCGCACCGCCACGTTCGCGACTTGCTGTCGCGCGCGCGCAGCGATCGCCCGCGCCCGCGCCGCACCTCGACGATGAGAGACTCGAGCAGCGACGAGTACTTGTCCGACTGGGCGAGGCGCGCAAGGCGCTTCTTCGCGTCCTCCTGCAGGCCCACGAGCTGCGCCTGGCGCTCCGCGAGGATCGACAGGCGAGCCGCACGCACGTGGTTGGACTGCCCGCTGCGCGTCCGCAAGGCGCGAAAAGGGGGTGGCGGTCCCGCGCACGCGCCCGGCCGTGAGGTCGTGCGCGCGCGCGACGGGCCTGCTCGGCGCGGGCTGCCACGATGCACAGGCGCGAGCAGCGCCGCGCGCGCACATCCGCTTCGTCACTTCGATGTCCTTCTCCTTCCGCTCGTACTCGCTGCGGATGCGCGCCTTCTCCGCCTCGACCATGCGGAGCTTCTCAATGTTGAACTCCTCCTCGGCCTTCACGTGGATCTCGCGCGCCTTCTCCACGGCCTCCTGCCGGATGAACTTGACCATCTGCTCAATCTGCTTCTGCACCTGATCCTCGTTCATCGCGCACGTGTGTGGGGTGCGAGGGACCGATGGAGCAGGAGAGAGCCGAAGATGGACCCTGGCCAGAGCTCTGGCCCCACTTTTACGCCAGTCTTTTTGCAGGTTCACCGAATTTGTATGTCCGGCTAGGCGCCGGACGGCCCGGGCGATTCGGGGCGGAAATGGCGACGGCCGGCGATGAATTTCGTGACGCTTCTCCGCGATGCCGAGGAGGCAGGCGCGCGGCCGAAGCGTGGCTGGGCGCGGGCGAGCGCGCGGTGAGCATGCCTGTGGCCTACTGCGCCTACTGCGCCTACCCCCGTGTGTCGAGCTGCCGCGCGTCCGCACCGTCAGAGCGCTGCGGCGTGCACGAGCACGCGCCTGAGCCCCGGTGCGCGTGCAGGTGGCACGCGCCAGCGGCCAGCGCTCAGATCTCGCGGTCGGGGTCGGCGTCCTCGTCCCCGCCTTCGCGAATAGGGATCAGCGCGAGAAAGTGGTTGCCCCCCTCGCCATGCAGCTTGAACTCGGTCGGGCCGCAGTGAGGAAACGAGTCATCGGCGGCGAGCACGTGGATCGCGCCCGCCGCGTCGTAGGTGGGTGAGCCGTACTTGCCGGAGAGGACGAGGTGGATCTCGGTGCCGTTGTTCGCGCAGACGGGCTCGTACACGTGTATCGGGTGCCCGATCGCCGTGACGAGCGCGATAATCTCGGGGCCGCCGCCCCAGACGCGCGGCTGCCGCATGAGCTTGAGGTACTCGTGCGGCTTGAGGCCGTACTGCTCGGCGACGGTCTCGACGAGCTCGCCGCCATTGATGTGCTCGCCATCCTCCATGAGCAGCGGGCGCTCCGCGTGCGCCTCGAGCGTGTCCACCGCGAGCTACGCGCGCGCGCGTGCGCGCGCCGCGCCATGCCGTCACGCACGGCCGCACTCGCCGCGCACCTTGCATGCGGGGCGGCGCTCGCGGGGTGTGGCGCACGCCCGCGCCGGCGCAAGGACCGAGCGCGCACCTTGCGCAGCTCAGCCACGCGCTTCTCGAGCGACGCGTCGTACATGCCTATGTGCTCGCCGCTTTTTGCGTGCACCTCGCCGACCGCGATCGCGTGGAAAAGGCAGTCGCCGCACCCCTGTACCTGCTGGACGCACACTCGGATCGACTCGTTGACGACCGGGTACGGATGCGGATACCAGCCATCGCGCTCTCGACTGCAGAGCGTCCGCTCCTCGCGCAGACGGTCCACGGGCGAGTAAGCCGCCGCGCCGTCGCTCGCGCTCACGCCCGCTTCCTCCGCCGCGCTGCCGCCGCGCGTCTGCCGCGCGCGCACGGCCACCGCGTTGGCGGCGAGCAAGCGTGAAGGTGGTGGCGAAAGATGCGCGCCTTCCCGCGGCCGGCGTGGCCGCTCTGGGCCGTTCGCGTCCGTCGGCACGCTCGCCAGCAACCAGAGTGACGCGGCCAGCACGTGCCGCTTGGGCGCGGCCATCATGCCTTTTTGCACGTGCGCCAGTCGTTCTGTCTGAGTGTCGTGAGCTGACGCAGGCCGGGCGCGCGCCAGCGGGTGCCGGTGCGCCCCCTGCCGCTGCGCCACGCCGCGAGTGGCGGCAGCAACCTCGCACGGACGCGGCCGTGGCGTTGGCAGCGACGCGGGCGCGCGCCAGCGCTTCTTGCTGGATCGGCAAGGTTGGCGACGGTAGCGCTGAAGCCGTGATGATGTGACAGCCAAAACCGCTCTCAACTGATGAGAGCTACCCAGTTCCGAGCGGCGCCAACTCCTACCGTAGCCATGACGGGGAGCGTGCGGCCTGATGCGGGCGGGTCACTCGCGCGCACGGACGGGGTGGCGGGCGCAGCGCGGCGGCGCGCCGCGGGCGGTGCGGCGCGCGTGCCGGACGACGACACGGGTACGAGCACGTTTGGTGGCGCGCTCGCGCGCGATGACGCGCAGCCAAGTTGCCCCGCGCGATCGAGCGGCGCGGCGCTGCGCGCGCAAGGCGGCGAGGAGGCGGACGCGGACGCGGAGATGGACGGGGGCGCAAGATGTGAGGAGGCGTGCGGCGATGCCGAGGATGATTGCGCTGGCGAGGCCGACGGCGGCGACGGTGAGTGGGAGCCGGACGGCGACGATGCGCGCGCGCGCGATGCGCACGACGGGTGGGGCGCCGATGCGGAAGCCCGCGCTGGGGAGGGCAATGGCGGGTGGGCTGACGAGGGCGCGCCGCACGGCGACGGCACCAACGGCACCAACGAGGGCGATGTCGCTGATCATTGGGTGACCGACGTCGACGCAGCAGCCGATGCCACGCCCGAGCCGGCGGGCACCGGCGCGAGCGCAGACCGCGAGGACGAGGGCGATGGCGACGGCGGCGAGGGGCGGGAGAAAGTGGCGGGTGGGGCAGCGGCCGTGCTCGGGAGCCCCGGCAATCGTGTGTACATTCGTAGCGCGCACAGCTGGGCCGACGATGCTGACGCCGCCGATGCCGACGCCGCCGCCGCCGACGCGCTCGCCGCCGACGATGGCAGCACAGCAGCCGCCGACGCCGACGCCGCCGACGCCGACGCCGCCGACGCCGACGCCGCCGACGCCGACGCCGCCGACGCCGACGCCGCCGACGCCGACGCCGCCGACGCCGACACCGCCGACACCGCCGACGCCGACGCCGACGCACGGGCCGACAGCGAGTCGGCCGAGGAGTTCTTGCCCGCGCTCGAGCAGCCCGTGCTGCTGCGCGTAACGACAAGCTCGGCGACTGTGCAATGGCGTCGTCCGGCCAACGACAAGGACGCGCGAGAGTACCGGCTGTATGCGCGGCGCATGGCTGCCGCCGACGAGTGTGCGCTTGGCGCTGCAGCGCGCGAGTGGGAGCGGGTCGCGTCCTTCCCAGCGCAGGGCGGTTGGGTGCTCCAGCGCTTTGAACTACGCGCGCTGCCGACGGGCGGCAAGCTCCAGCCGTCCACTGAGTACGAGTGCATGGCGCGCGCGCTCAGCGCCGAGGGCTCGGCACGCGACAGCGGCGTGACCGCCTTCTTCACCGAGGACTTGCGCAACGCTCGGCTCGCGCTGCCTGACCGCATTCCGAGTCACACCGCCAGCCCGATGCGCTCGCGTTCAAATTCGGCGGCATCGACCACACATGCATCGCCGTCCGCCGAGCGTGGGAGGCTGTCGGCCATGCTGTCTCCGCGGCCGCAGCTCCTGCACCTCGAGGCGCCCGCGCCGCCGCGCGTCGTGCTCGTCACGTCGTGCTCTCTCACGCTGCTTTGGGACGCTTGGACGCCGCCCTCGCCCGCGGCGACCGGCGCGCCCGCACGTGAGGCCGGCGTGGCACGCGGCGCGAACAGCTGCGGCGCAGACGGCGGCGTTGGCACGGGGGGCGAGCTGGCCGCCGGCGCGCCCGCGGCACGGCACGGCGCGATCGAGTACCTGCTCGAGATCAACGAGAAGCAGATCGCGCACGCCGTCGCGCCGAACGGCGGCACGGACACCGCCGGCGACAGTGCCGGCGACGACGACGATGTGCTTGCGCGGTGCAAGCTCGACTTGAGCGACGAGAGCGCGTGGCGCCCGGTGTGGAACGGTCACGCGCTTGGCTGCCTGCTCGACGACCTGAGCCCGCAGACGCCATATGCCTTTCGCCTGCGCGCGCTCGCCGCGCGCGCAGCCGCGACGCCGCCGCCGCACGACGGCCCTGCGACGCCGCCGCCGCTGCCGCGCGCCAAGCGCGCCGGCCGAGGCGGCGAGGGCGGCGAGGGCGGCGAGGGCGGCGAGGGCACGCCACCGCTCATCTCGTCGCCGTCCGAGCCGATCGTGTGCGCGACGAGACCTGCGAAGCGGCGCGAGCGTGCGCAGCTCGAGCTGTGTGCCGCGGGTGGCAGTTGGCTCGAGCTTGGCTGGACGTTACCAGCCGTTGGGCCCGTCGACGCGTGCGGCGTCACGCTCGACGTGCTTCGCGCACCGAGCGTGGCCGCAGCTGCCGACGCGGGCGCGTCTGCCGTGCGGCAACCCGTAGCTGCGATGCCGCCGCCCGCCGCGCGGAGCGGCAAGGCGCCGTCGCGCGCGTCCAACGGCGCGGCGGACGCGCTCGAGCAGGCGCGCAGCCTCGCGCGCGACGCCGGCTTGGAGCTGGTTGCTCGGGTGGAAGGGGCGCCGGGCGAGCGCTCGTGCGTCGTCGACGGCCTGGCGCCGCTGAGCGAGTACCGCGTCGTGCTGCGTATCGTGCCGCCCGTCGACGGCGGCGGTGCGGCGGGTGCGCTCGCCGGCGTCGAGCCGTCGGATACCCTCGTCGTGCGCACGACGGGCGTGTTGCCCGCGCCCGCCGCGCCGACGCTCTCCTACTCCGGGACGGACGGGATCCTCGTCGCCGCGCCCGCCACGCCGTACTCGCTGCCCGCGGGCTGCGTCCTCTCGCGTTGGAGCATCTACATGTGCGAGGACCGGCCGTTCGCGCCGCCGATGCGCGACGGCACGGGCCTACCCGCCGAGCTGAGCAATGGCGGCGTGCCGGAGCGCGACAGCAATGGCGGCGCGATCGGCCGGTCGGCGTCGGCGAGCGACGGAGCCGGGCCGAGCTGGGACAACGGCAGCGAGCACTCCGCCGCCGCCGCCGCCGAGGTGTCGAGCTGGGACACGGCGCTCTTGCGTAGGGCGAGCCGAAACGGCGGCGCTGGCGTGACCGCCGCCGCCGCGCAGTGGTGCCAAGTCGCCGTGGTCGAGCTGCGAGGCGCCACGAACTCGAGCGCGGCGGGCGGCACGGCACGGTCTGCTGCGCCGCCGGCCCCGCCGCTGCAGCATGTGCAGACTGGCCTGCGCGCGGGTGACTGGTATGCCTTCCGGCTGCGCGCGCACGACGCGCACACATGCTCGCCGCTCGGCGCGGAGGCGCGGATCGCCGCGCCCGCACGCGTGCCCGCCGCGCCGCACGCGCCCGGACTGCTCAGTGCGGGCAGCACGATGGCTGCGTTCGAGTGGACACGACCGAATGACGATGGCGGCGCACCGATCACCACATACGTGCTCGAGATCGCCAGGGCGGCGGGGGCCGCGCAACTGGCGAGCGGCGGCGCGGCCGGCGGCAGCGCGCGCAGCAGCAGCGGTGACGTGAGCGCCGGCGGTGAGAGGGCGGGCGGGGCGGGGTGCGACGATGTCGCGCCTGGCAGCCTCGGCAGCGTCGCCGCCGGCTGGGCGAAGCCGCTCAGGCCGGCCGGCGCGTCGGGCGCGGCCGGCGCGCCGCGCTGGGAGAAGGCGGCGACGGTGGGCGGCACGCGCGCTGAGCTGCAAGCGCTCGAGCCGAGCTGCGAGTACCTCGTGCGCGTGCGCGCTGTCAACCGCGTCGGCCGCGGCCCGCCCTCCGCGCAGCTCGCCATGCGCACGAGCGCAGCCGCGCCGAGTGCGCCCGCAGAGCCGCGCGCGCGCGTCCTCGCCGACGGGCGCGTCGAGGTGAGCTGGGACGAGCCCGATGCGGGCGGGCTGCCGATCAGCCAGTACGTCGTGCAGGCGCGCGAGGGGCACGGCGCGTGGCGCACGCACAGCCGCACGCACGGCCGCACGTGCCACGTGCAGCCGCCGCCGCCGGGCGGCGCGCGCGTGCAGCTGCGCGTGCAGGCGGTGACGGCGGCGGGCGCGTCCGCCTACTCGCCGCACGCCACGTTCGAGTCCGCCGCGGCCGCGCCCGCCGCACCCGCCGCGCCCGTGTGCGCGGCCGTGACGCACACGACGGTCAAGCTCAAATGGGCCGCGCCAGAAGACCGTGGGGCGGCCATTTGCGAGTACAGGCTGCGTCTACGTGACGTCGGCGCGCCGGCGCGCTCCGGCCGGGCGCTCGTCGTGTACGAGGGCCTATCGCTCGCGCACACGGTCACCAAGTTGAGCGCGGGCTCGCGCTTCGAGCTGAGCGTCGCCGCGCGCAACGCGGTCGGTTGGTCGGAGGAGAGCGCGTGCGTGCAGGTCTGCACGCATGCGGCCGAGCCGCCGGCGCAGCCCGCCGTGCCGACCGCTGTCCGACGGACGCTCGCGCGCGGCTTTAAAACCACCGTCGAGTGGGCGGTGCGCGCCACCGGCTGCGACCGCCCTGATCCCCCTCTCCCATGCGCGCGCGCGCGCGCGTCGCGTTCGGCTCGCGCGCTCGCGCGTGGCGCAGCGCGTCGTCGCGCCGCGCCACGCCCTGCTCGTGCTTCATGCGCGCGCGTCCGCTCGCCGATGTGCCGCGCGCGCGCGCGCGCAGCACGCCGACTCGCGCGGCAGCGCGCTGCTCGAGCACGTGGTTGCATTCACGACGTCGCCTTCGCTCGACGATCGCGGCATGCGGTGGGCATCGCTGCCGCCCGTGCAGCCTGCACGCACCGAACTTTCGCTGCCGCCGAGCGCGGAGGGCGCGGCCTGGGTGCGCGTGCGCACGCGCAACGCGCTCGGCTGGAGCGAATGGAGCACGGTGCGCGCGCCCTGGCGCCCTGCGCCCTGCGCCCTGCGCCCTGCGCCCTACACCCTGCGCCCTGCGCCCATTACCCGCCGCCCATTACCCGCCGCGCTCGCCGCGGGGCGGGCGCCCGCGCCCCGCTTCCGCGCCCTGAACACGCGTCGCACGTTTTGCCCCCCATCCTCCCCTCCCCTCCGTCGAACACGCTTTGTCCACAGCCTGCGCGCGTCGAGCAGCAAATGACGCACGCAACGATCGCGCCGCAGCTCACGCGCGAGCCGACGCCGGCGACGCCGGACGGGGCGGACGGCGCGCGCACGGCCGCACACGCGCCCGCTGCGCGGCGGAAGGGCGCCACGTCGTTGACGCCGCCGCTTACGCCGGCAACTGACGCCGCTGCAGCGCTTCGTCGCCGATCGTCGAGCAAACGGCTCTGGAGGCGGCTGAGCGGCTGGCAGCAGCTGACGGCCGTGCTCGCGCTCATGCTGCTTGTGGCTGGCCTCTGGCGCGTGGATCGGCGGCTGGGTGCGCCTTCTCCGCCCGGCGCCTAACGGCAACGCCCTCGCATTCCGATCCCAGCGTCCGCCCCCTCCTCTGCCACTGGCCCACTGGCGATCGACGCCATCACACAACTTGCGTCACGGGTAGCATTCGGTGACGCGGGCCACGGGGCCATGGCGCCGCCGCGTCGGCGGAGGGAGGAGGTCTCCGACGAGGAGGAGGAGGAAGAGCTCGTACGCGAGGATGATGAGGAGGAGGCGGAGCCGATTGACGATCTCGATGATGCCGAGCCGGTGCTCGATTTTGCGCAGCTCGACGACGACGACGACGACGACGACGGCACCGCGGCCGAGGAGCGTCTCCTCAAGAAGCGCAGGAAGCAGGGCGGCTTCCAGGCGATGGACCTGTCCAAGCCGGTGTTCCAGGCGCTGATGCGCAAGGGCTATCGGCTACCTACGCCCATCCAGCGCAAGGCCATCCCGCTCATCCTCACCGGTCGCGACGTCGTCGCGATGGCGCGCACGGGCTCCGGGAAAACCGCCGCGTTCCTCGTGCCCATGTTTGAGCGGCTCAAGGCGCACGCGTCGACGGTGGGCGTGCGCGGCGTGGTGCTCTCGCCGACGCGCGAGCTGGCGCTGCAGACGCTTAAGTTTGCAAAGGAGCTCGGCCGCTTCCTCGCCCCTCCGCTCGAGCTCTGCCTGCTCGTCGGCGGCGACTCGATCGAGGACCAATTCGATTTGCTCGCGCGCAACCCGGACGTGCTGATCGCGACGCCCGGCCGGCTCATGCACCATCTGCTCGAGGCGGAGCTGTCGCTCGCACGCTGCGAGTACGCCGTCTTCGACGAGGCCGACCGCCTCTTCGAGCTCGGCTTCGCCGTGCAGCTGCACGAGGTGCTCCGCCGGATGCCCGAGCGGCGCCAGACCGTGCTCGTCTCGGCGACGATGCCGGCCGCGCTTGCCGAGTTCGCTCGCGCGGGACTCAAAGAGCCGGAGATGGTGCGCCTCGACGCCGAGCGGCGCCTCTCCGACGCGCTCGCGCTCGCCTTCTTCGCCGTCCGCCCCGCCGAGAAGCCGGCGGCCCTCCTGTGGCTCATGCAGGCAGTGCTCCAGCCGACAGACCAAGCGATCATCTTCGTCGCGACGCGGCACCACGTCGATTTCGTCTCGCTGCTCCTCGGCGCGATCGGCGTGCCCGTCTCCGCCGTGTACGGTACGATGGATCCCGCCGCGCGCAAGATCAACCTGGCAAAGTTCCGCGCGGCGAAGACGCGCGCGCTCGTCGTGACGGACGTGGCCGCGCGTGGCCTCGACATCCCGATGCTCGACGTGGTGGTCAACTACGACTTCCCGCCAAAGCCGAAGCTGTTCGTGCACCGCTCGGGCCGTACGGCGCGCGCCGGCCGCGCCGGCACGTCGTTCTCCTTCGCCCAGCCCGACGAGCTGCCGTACGTGGTCGACCTGCAGCTCGCTCTTGGCCGCTCCGTCCTCGCGGCGGACGGCGCGCCCGCGCCCGAGCCGGGCATGCCCGCGCTCGACCCGCGCGTCGCGCACATCGGCTCGTTCCCAAAGCTCGCGCTCGCGCCCGCCGCCGAGCGCGTCGAGACGCTTTTAAATGAGAGCGATGAGCTTTGGGCGGCTCACCGCGCATCGACCAACGCGTACAAGCTCTACCAGAAGACGCGCCCGTCCGCGTCGCCGCACTCGGCGGCGCGCGCCAAGCAGCTCGCGCCAAAGACGGTCGCGATCCACCCGGTGCGCCACGCCGGGCGGCACCGCGCGTGCCCCTCCCCCCCCCCCCCCTCCATCCCCCCCCCCCCCCCCCTCCGATGTCAAGGCGCACTCGCAGCTCTCGCCCACGCCTCGCCGCACCGCCCCGCCCCCCCCCCCCCCCTCTTCCCCTTCCTTTCCGCCCGCGCGCACGCAGATGCTTCTCTCCCTCGTCGACGCGAGGACGGAGCTCGTGCGCGACTCATTCTTGACGAAACTCGCCGCCTTCCGTCCGCCATCGTCAATTATTGAGCAGAGCGCAAAGGGCGCGGCCGCGTTCGCGTCGACGCCCGCTGGGCTGCTCGAGCGCGGCGCGCAGCAGCAGGCCAAGGCCTCCGAGCACATTCAGCGCTCCAACGCTGCGCGCAAGCGCGCGCAGGACGTGGCCGCGCGCCGCGCGCTTGCCATTGGAGCCGCCGCCGCCGATGTGGACAACGATTGCGGTGATGACAACGATGGCGGCGATGACAACGATTGCGGTGATGACAACGATGGCGGCGATGGCGATGGCGACACCGACGGCCCGGACGCTGGCGCGCGCGCGCCAGCGAGCCGCGCACGCGGCGGCGGGCAGAGGCGCGGGGCGGAGGCGGCCGCGGCAGGGCGAAAGCGCAAGGCGAGCGTGCTCCACGCCGACCGTTTCCGCGACACGGCATACTTCTTGCCGAGCACGAAGCTCGACGCGGAGGGCGCGGACGAGTCCTTCGCGGTGCACACGGACGCGCGCGAGGCGCAGATCGCCTCCGCCGTCCTCGACCTCGTCGACGACGAGAAGGTGGGCACGGACGCGCGCAACCGCACGCGCTGGGACGCGCGGAAGAAGAAGTACGTGCGCGAGCGGATCGGTGTCGCGCAGCTGCTCTCGGAGAGCGGCAAGGCGAAGGCGGCGAGGCAGAAAGGCGCGGGCTCGAAGGGCGCGAAGAAGGAGTCCGGCGCGCTCTACTCGGCGTGGACGAAGCGCGAGCAGCGCCGTATCCAGGCGCCTGGTGAGGAGGAAGACTTGTCGCGCGCGGGCGACAAGCCCCGTGTCGGCTTCAAGGGACGGTGGTACAAGGCACCCGTGCCGAATGCGTCGGTCAAGTCGGAGCTCAAGCCGCTCGCCAAGATTTCCAAGGACCGCAAGCTCGCCGCCAAGAAGCTCTCAATGTTTCACCTCCGGCAGAAGCGCGGTGGCGCGTCTGGCGGGCGCGGTGGTGGCGGGCGCGGCGGTGGCGGGCGCGGCGGTGGCGGGCGCGGCGGCGGCGGGCGCGGCGGCGGCGGGCGCGGCGGCGGCGGCGGCGGCGGGCGCGGCGGCGGCGGGCGAGGTGGAGGGAGCGGCCGCGGGCGTGGCGGCGGTCGTGGTGGCGGGCGCGGGCGATGATTGGAGACGCGGAGGATGGGGGGGGGGGGGGGGGGGGGGGGGCTAGACGCGGGCGATCACGTCGCGGTCGTGGTGACGGGCGGTCGCTCCTCTGATGCCGTTGTTGAAATCGGTCTGATGGCGCGTCGTTTCAACCTTCCCCCCCCCAGCCCCGTCGCTGCTCCCTCAGTCCTCAGACGAGCTTGTTGAAGACACTGGTGTGCAAAAGGCCGAGCTGCTGAGACCACTTTTCAAAGGACTGGTGCTTCTGCGCGCCCTTTGGGTTCTTGGCGAGCACAAGCAGCTGCTCAAGCTGGTCGATCTGGCCATCGATCTGCCCGTCGAGGATGAGCGCGATCAGCAGGCTCTCCACCTCGCGCTGCTCGACGTTGAGGTGCTCGGAGATGAACGGCAGCCGGATCCGCGTGTACGGCTGGATCAGCTTGAGCAGCACCTGCGTTCGGATGCTCGTCAGCACGTCGGCGATGTGGTCGCGGATGAAGTCGTCGTCGAGAATTGTTCGCTTGTTCCGAGCGAGAATCTTCTCGAACGTGCGGATCTCGTTCCTGCACCGCCAGCCGAGAGCGCGCGAACGCCAAATGGCGCAGGGCAGCCACTCGTCAGCGCGCACGCGCGCACGCGCGGCATGGCCGTCTTTGGAGGGAAGGGGTTGGGGGGGGGGGGGGGGGGGGGGGGGGGGGGGGGGGGGGGCAGACGGATTGCGCTCCGGTGGATTGCGCTCCGGTGGCCCCTGTGCTGCCCGTCCCACTTGGCGGCGGCGGGACGGGCGGCGGTGCGGGCTTGTCGCGCGCGTGCGCGCGCACTGCATGTATGCGTTGACGAGGTCGGTCATCGCGACGACTTCCGGGTCGTTCTTGTACGGCTTTGCCTCCTGCGAGTCGAATGGGTTGATGTTCGAGTTCATGAGCATGTTGGCGAGGACAAGATATTTGAGGCATTGGATGCGCCGGTGCGCGCCGGCCTCGTCGTAGTTCTTGAATGCCTCGAAGAAGTCGGTGCGCGCGTCCTCCCACTTGCGCTGCGCCATGTGCATCTTGCCGCCACATTCGCGGATCACGCCCATGATGCGCGGGTGGGGAATCGCAGACTGGATCTCGAGCGCCTGCTTGTAGAGCTGCGCGAGCCGCTTTGTGTTCTTGGTCGCCGTGCACATCTGGATCTCGAGCGCGTATACCTCGAGCAGCTGCGTGCCCTTCCGCTGGTTGTCCGAGCCGTCCTCCGCCTGCGCGCGGCCGCGCCGAGCGGAGCGCGCGAGCGCGCGCGCGCGCGCGACGCGCGGACGGCGGTCGAGGCGCGGTCGGCACGCGCGCGGCGGTCGACGCGGCAGCCGAGCGGCGGTCGGCGCGGCGCGCTCGGCTGCCGCGTGGTGCAGTCCGGGCCGCGCCGCCGCAACGGAGCAGCGCGCGCGCGCGCGCGCGCGCGCGCGCGCGCACCTGGCAGCTCTTGTGCAGCTCGGCAATGATGGCGGCGAGGCGGCTGTACTCTCCCGAGTCGTAGTAGAGCTTGCCGAGCTTGAGGTTGGTCTTGAACCAGAGGCGCTCGTTGTTCGCCTGCTTGAGCGCGTCAAGGGTCGTGCCATAGACGTTGTGCAGCAGGCTCATGTCGTTGGTCGTCGAGATGAGGTCGAGGATCTTGTTGATCACCTTCTCCGAGTAGTTGCGCGTGACGGCCGACTTGATGTACGTGAGCATCTCGCGGTAGCTCTCGAGCATTGACGGGTAGTTCTTGAGCTTGAGCTGCAGCTGGACGATCTGCTTGAGCGCCTTGAAGCCCCACTCGCCCTTATCGCCCTCCATCCTCAGCACCTCGCGGAAGCCAGCGAGCGCCTCGTCCGCGTCCGAGTCGACGAGCCCCTTCGAGTTGTAGTACTGGTTTTCGATGTTCACGTCCTCCTCCTCGGGCTCCTCATCCGAGTACTCGAACCCATAGTCCTCGTCGTCGCCCATCGCACGGCCCGCACGCCGAACGACAAGCTGCCGCGCGCGAGGACGCGCGGCGGGCCGGCGGCGCCGACTGAAGGATTTGGCACACGATGGCGGTACGACGCTGCCAATCATGTTGTGATCGTTCGCCGTGCAGCCGCCCGATGGTGCTGCAGGGCTGGCTCACGGGCATGCTCGTCTCCGTCTGTGCCGAGCGGGGTGCTCGCGGGTTGAGTGATGTTGGCTTCGCCCCGGCTCCTCAGCCGGACCTCGGCGTGCGGTACGTCGACGCTGGCGCGGGGTTCGTCGAGGTGGTGCTCTCGAGCGCATCGGGCGCGACGCTCCGCCATGGCGGCGCGAACGCATCGCTCGCCAGCGCGCCGTCCGTATACCGGCAACGGGCGCTGCTTGCGCAGGGCAGCCTGCCGCAGTACTGCCACTCGTACTCGCCCGCGCACCACGGCGATTCGCGCAGCTCGCACTGGTGCTACCTCGACGTGCCCAAGGCGTGCCCGCGCGCACCGCGCCACATGAAGCCGTACGCGTGCGTCTTTGTGGTCACCAAGCTCAAGAAGGCGTACCTTGAGATGATCTTGCAATCCGTGCGCCGGCTGCGCACGCGCACCCGGGCGTGGATCGTCGTCGTGCTGCCCAAGGACGAGAGCGTCGTGCCGGACGCGGCCGTCGCGATGCTCAAGCGGCTGATGGCCGCTGCGGACGAGCACACGATCGTATACGTGCACCCGTGGCCCGTCGCGCCGCAGGGCTCGGGCCTATTTGCCGACCAGACGCTCATGCCGTGGTTCGTTAAACTCACCGAGGACATGCCCAACTGCTGCGCGTGGCGCGAATACTTCAAGCTCATTTCGTGGAAGCTTGATGGCTTCCGACGGATCCTGTTCCTCGATCTGGACGTGCACGTGATCACGAACGTGGACTACCTCTTCGGCTGCCCGGCGCAGCTGCACGCGCTCTACGCTGCCGGGCCGAACGGGCCGTGGCAGGGCGGTTTCTTCGTCGTGGCGCCATCACGCATCGTGTACGTTGAGATGCTGCGTAGGCTGCACGGGGCGCAGTACTCGCGCGCGCAGTTCTGGTTCAACTCAGCCAAGCAGCTGCCGCTACACTTTCGCGAGCCTGGGCGCTGCTACGGCTGCGAAGGTCCACAGGGCTTCCTCTTCTGGTTCTTCGTGCTGCACAAGCACCACCTCCACGTGCACGAGCTCGACGCGTGCGTGTACGACGCGATCAGTCCGCTCCCTTCGTGCGCGCCGCTGTGGGCGAGCGCGGGCGCCGCGTACAGGCTCAAGACAATCCACAAGTACTCGACGCATGACCACCTGCCAAAGTGCGTCGCGCAGGCCGCGCAGGTCGCGAGTCACGTGCGCGCGATTGTCGGGACTCGCGACGCGCGCGAGCTCTTCTACGTCGGCCAATGCAAGCTGCGTGACAAGCCGCACGACGCGCGTAGACCGGCCGGCGCGTCCGTCCTCTCCCTCTGCTACTCGCACGGCACGTGCCACTGACATGCTGCACCGATCAAAAACAAAATTTCAATTGTTTGATGTCTAGGTGGTGTCCACAGGCGGTGTCCACGGTGGTGTGCACTGGTGATGTGCGGGGTGGTGGAGGGGTGTCATCCAATGTTCACAGGCGGTGTCCAGTGCGGGGGGTGGGGAGAACATGGCAATCCACGGTGGTGTGCAACCGACATGGAGGGGGGATCGAAAAGGCGGGCGGGAGAGCGCGCTGCGCTGAGCTGCGCTGTGCTGGGACGCACGCCGGCACAGCACAACGCCGACGCGACCGCGTCCTCCAACTGTCAGAGGTAGGTGACGGTGTTCTCGGTGAAGCCGTCGACGAGCGCGCCGACCTGCCCGCGCGAGCCCCACGGCGAGCCGATGCGGTAGCAGCGATAGTTCGCGCGGAACTTGCTCAGCTCGTCCATGTCGAAGCCCTTGACGAAGGGGCACGGCGGCTCGAGGATATTCTCCTGATTGTTGCTCTCGTGCGTCCACGTGTGCGACGACGTGCCACCGCGCACGCGCGAGAGGTTCACCGAGACGTGCGACGACGGGTCAGCGACGAGGCGCGCGAGACGCTGGCTCACATAATCGGGCTGCTCGACGTAGATGTGGTGGCTTGCGTCGGGCACCTTGACGAAGGCGATTTCCTGCGGTACGAATGCCAGCAGGGGGTGGCAACACGCGCGCACGCGTGCGTGTGGGCGCAATGCGCACGCGTGCGAGGGCGCTGGCGGCCGCGCGCGCTCGGCGACCCGAATGTGCGCATGGCGTGCGGCGCGTGCGCGCGCGGCGCGCGACGCACGTCGCCGCAAAACTCGTCGGCCCACCCAGTCATCTCGGGCGCTTTGACGACGGCGTCCTGCGTGCCACGCAGCACGAGCGCGTTGCACAGCAGCGGCTCGCTTGACGGGTCGCGCCGAAAGTCCTCGTAGAGCTGGCAGTCAGCGCGGAGCGCGGCGACCATCGCCTCCATGATCGCCGAGCCCTCGGCGCTCGCGCTCTTGTCGCCGTTGGAGCCGCTGTGCGACTTTGCGAGGCCCACCTCGTCGACGCCCGACGACTTGAGGAACTCCTCGAGGTCCGCGTCGGACAGCTCGGCGATCGGCGTGTCGGAAAAGCTGCCGAGGCCCGCGTGCTCGGACGCAATCGTCGGCGACGCGTTGCCCGAGATGACCATGTGGTCGGGCGAAAAGTTGACCTGCTCGCGCAGGCGCTGCGCGACCGTGTACGCGGCCAGCGACCCCCACGAATCGCCGACGAAGACGACGTCGCCCTCGATCGCGCCCGGCCCGACGAGCTTCGGGCGGAGCGCGCCGCAGATGTGCTCGACGTACGCGTCGATGTCCGTCTCGTTTGGCTCGCCCATGCGCGCCTCGCGGCCGGGCGGCTGGATGAGGAGGCAGCGCGCGTGTGGCACGTCCCTGCGGAGGGCCATGTACACTTGCGCGTACTGCTTGGGCGAGCCTGCGCGGGCGCGGCGTGCAGCGGCGCGGATGCGCGTCAGCCGGGCGTGCCCACGCGTGCACGCTGCGCCGCAGCCGGGAGGCAAATTGCGAAGGGTGGGAGGTGCGCGCCGCTCCATCGGGCGAGGCCCAGTGCGGCGTGGTGCGCGGGCGATGGCGGCGCGGCGGCGCGCTGCTCACCACCCGCCATCGGGAAGAAGACAAAGGTCGGCAGCCGTGGCGTCTGCGCATCAGAGACAGAGCGAAACGGGCCAAAGGCGGGCGCGCGCTCGACGACCCACGCAGCGTCGCCGGTCGTCGGCTTGTCCGACTTGCAGACGGCGGACGCGGCGAACTCGGCAAAGCTGAGCGTGAGCAGCTCAAAGACGGGCATCGAGATGTTGAACGCCTCGCGCAGCGCGCCGATCGCGACCATCGCCGCGAAGGAGTTGCCGCCAAAGTCGGAGAACGTCTTGTTCCTCGCCGCCTCGCCGAGCACCGCCTCGGGCGCGAGGCCAATCTTCGCGGCGATGACGCGCAGCACCGCGTCCTGCCGGTTGCCCGCGTCCCACATCGTGTGCGCCTCGCGCATCGCTGCCGCGTCCGCGCCTGCGAGCGCGCGGCCGGCGGGATGGGTTTGGGGTGGGGGAGGGGATGGGTGGGGGACGAGGGAGCTTATGCCGGTCAATGCGCAGCGCGCGGCGCCACCGGACCAGACCATCACCGCAAGTCGAGCGCGGCTCGTGGCGTGCAGCGCGCAGCGCACCGTCATCCTTGTGCTTGGTGTCGGTTTCGTCCATCGACGGCGTCTTGTTCACGAAGGACTCAAAGTCGAGCGTGGGCGAGAGCAGGCGGTCGCGGCACGGCTCAACCGCGTCCGCCTCGACTGCGAGCAGGCCGGCAATCATCTTGGCGCGCGGGAACGCGTAGGCGTCCATCCCGTCGACGATGCCGTCGCGGCTCCACGTGAGCACGACGTGATGTTGCGGCAGCGCCGCGCTCAGCGCCGCGCGCAGCTCGGCGGGGCAGACGCCGCCACTCTCGCCGACGCCGACCGCGCCCGACGGCGCTGGCGCGTCACGCACGCCGTCGACGAGGAGCACGTCGGCGGTGAGGCGCGCGTTGGGGATGCCGCGGCACGCGACGACGAGCGGCGCCGCACCGGCGGCGGCCGCGCGCTGCGCCATCGCAGTCGCGACGGCCTCGGCCGTGTGCGCACGCGCCTCGCCGTCGACCGGCGCGTGGCCATCGCCGTTGGCCGCAGTGCGGGCGCCGAGCTGCGGCTCGACGGCTTCGAGCGGCAGCGCGTGCTGCGCCGGCGGGCCGACGTGCACAAGCACGTTGTAGCGGTAGTTTGTGAACTCGGACATGATCTTGCCGCGCTTGAGCTGGATCTCGACGGCCGCGGCGCGCGGCAGCGCGTCGCGCAGGCGGAGCGCATAGAAGACGCGGTGGTCGTACGAGCGGTCCTTATCCTTGAGGATCTCGCCCTCCTGGAACGCGGCGTCCTTGCAGTCGGCGTAGCCGTGCGTCATGTGCCGCGCCTTGCGCACGCAGAAGAGGCGCTGGTGCTGCAGCGAGCGCTGGTCGCCGAGGTGGAAGCAGCCGCCGTCCGCGAGCTTGGCGAGGCCGTTGACGAGCACCTCAATCTGGTAGGCCATCGACGGGAAGTAGAGGCTCACGCCGTTGATCACGACCGCCGACCACGCACGGTCGGCGAACCCTGAGAAGGTGGACGCGTCGCGCACGTACGTTGACAGCTTGCCGTGGCCGGCGGGGCCGAGGTTCTTGGCCTTGAAGTGCGACCTCCACGTGCGCTCCACGTGCCCAATTGCGAGGCGCGACAGGTCCGCGCCGATCGCGCGCGTCACCGCCGGCTGCGCCGCCGTGCTGCGTCGGCGGCGGGCGCGCGCGCGCGCGCGGCCGGTCACGGTCAAGGCCACCGCGCGTGACGCGCGGCGCGCGCGCGAGACGGTGGCCGTGCGCCGCGCACCGGAAGAGGATCATGCCCTTGCCGCAGCCCATTTCAATGATGGACGTCGGCTTACGCTCATTGATCTCGGCGACCGTCTCGTGGACCCACTCCTCGATCGTCGGCCGCGCGTGCATCTTGCCGGTGAACGAGTCATAGTACGAGGCCCAGTCCATCGTCGGGTCGTTGTCGGCGAGGTCTTGCACCTGGAACTGGTCGGCAAAGTACATCTCGTCGTAGATCGAGCCCCACGTCGAGATCTTGTTCTGCTCGGCGATCCACGCGGCGACCTTGTTGTGGTCGACCTTGCCCGCCGTGCCGAGCGGGAGCGCGTCGCGGAAGAGCCACTCGGACGGGATGTACGGGCCGGGGAGCTGGCTGGCGAGCAGCGCGTTGATCTCGCCCGCTGCGGGCAGCTCCTGCCCCGGCACCGGAGCGGCGACGCCGACGAGCTTGTCGCCAACCTTCTCGACGGCAACGTTCGAGAGGCGCGGGAAGATGCGCAGGCAGACGGCCTCGATCTCGCCCAGCTCCATCCGCACGCCGCCAATCTTGACCTGCCGGTCGGCGCGGCCGTAGTACTGGAAGCAGCCGTCGGCATCGACCGAGCCCAGGTCGCCCGTCCGGTACATGAGCCCCGGCGCGCCGTGCGGGTTGGGCACAAACTTGTCGGCGGTGAGATCGGGGCGCGCGAGGTAGCCGTACGCTACCTGCACGCCGCCGATGCACACCTCGCCCTTCTCGCCGGTCGGCATCCGCTTCGACGGGTCGGTCGGGTCGGTCACGTACATGAGCACGTCCGCGCACGGCACGTACCCGATCGGGAAGCCGTGCGTCAGCCCCGGCGCGTCGTCGAGCGCATCGTACCACGTGACGACGACCGACGCCTCCGTCGGACCGTACATGTTGATCAGCTGCACGCCGGGGCCGACGCTCTTGCTCAGCTTGGCGCGGTGCGAGAGGAGGAGGGCCTCGCCGATCGCGACGACCTGGCGCAGGTCGGGTAGATCGCCCGGGCGGACAAAGTCGCAGAAGAGCGCGAGCACCGACGGCACAAAGTGCGCAAACGTGACCTTGCCACGCCGCATCGTCGCGACGAGCTTGTCAAAATCGAGCTGACCGCCGTCCTCAAGCACGACCGACGTGCAGCCGAGGAGGAGCGGGACCCACATCTCGTGGATCGAGACGTCGAACGCGCACGTGGTCTTGAGCACGAAGATGTCGTCCGCCGTCAGGCCCTGCACGTCGATGGCCCACCGGAAGTGGGTCCACAGGCCGGATGACGGCACGATGCAGCCCTTGGGCTTGCCCGTCGAGCCCGACGTGTACATGACGTACAGCACCTCGGGCGGTGGCCAGGGCGGCGTGCCGCCGGCCGCCTCGATGGCGGCGCGCACCGCGCCTCGCGCCTGCGCCAGCTCGGACGCGTCGAGGTCCTTGCCGGGCGACGAGCGCCGGATCTGTGCGCTGCTCGACACGTCGATGAAGAGCACCTCCTTGTCGTGTAGCGCGCGCAGCTGCACGGCGGACGAGCCCGCGTCGCGCACGATGGCGCACACGTTGGCCTCGGTGAGGATGTCGGCGATGCGCGACTCGGGCCATGCCGGGTCGCACGGCACGAACGTGGCGCCCGCCTTGAAGGCCGCCAGCTCGGCGATCGGCAGCGCCGCCGTCCGGCGGAGCACGAGCCCGACGGTGAACGACGTGCCCGAGTCGAGCGCGCCGGACGCCTCGGCGGCGGCGCGGATCTCAACGGCGAGCGCGGCCGCGTGCACGTGCGCGTCCTCGAACGACATTCGCTGCTCGGTACGCGCGTCGGGAAACCACACGTACGCCGGCCGGCCTGCGGTGCTTGACGCGGTAGCCGCGGCGCCGGGCGTGCGCCCAAAGCCAACGGCCTCGGCGAGCTTGCTCGCGCCCTCGCGCTTCCACGCCTCCGGCACGCAGGCGGGCGACCACTCGTTCGCGAAAGTGTTGCCGGAGTCCTTCATCGCCTTGCTCTCGGGGAAGGTCTCTCTACTTACGTGGTGCGCGCCGTCGGTCGTGCACGCGGTTGCGAGCACTTTTCAGGGTTGTAATCAGGCCGGTATATTCCCGATCGGCCCAAAGTTGTGAGCGGACGGAGGCCCCTATTGGTCGTATTGGTTGTGGAGGCGGCTGACGCGGGTGCGCCTTCGCAGTATGTAGGTAACTTATTGGAAGGCTCCATCACCGGCGCCAAAGCTTCTCCTCGTGACCAAAGCTTCTCATGACAATCCGGGTCGCCGCCGCACGTCAGTCCGGTGCCCGGCCGAAGAACTCGGCGCTGGGAACCGCGCGCGGCGCCTGCGGCTCGGCGAGCCGCGGTGCGCGCCCAAAGACGGCCGAATTGCCGAGCTCGGCGGCGGTGAGCGGCTTGGGCTCGGCAGGCCGGCGCTTCGGCGGCGCGCGCGCCGGGCCGCCGGCGAGCGGCGTGTCGTCCTTGGCCCAGTGCAGCAAGAAGTCCTCGGGCTCGCCAGTCAGCGGGTGAGCGGCGACCCACTTGTCCGGCTCGCTCGGCCGGAGCGAATTGAGGAAGTCAAACTCGCTGTCCTCCCGCGGGAAGATGGTCGTCGGCATCACCAAGGTGAGCGGCCGCTTCGCGCGGTACAGCGCCTTGATCGAGCGCTTTTGGGGCGCGTCGTGCAGCACACCGCGCAACTTGTCGGCGGGCCCGCGCACGAGGTTGTCTTTGACTGGGTAGAAGGTCGTGTCGGCGACGACGACCTTCTTTCGCCACTGATGCGCCTCGTACTGCGCGCGCGCCGTCTCCTCCGCCTCCATCCCCGCCGCGCCATCCGCGGGCACGAAGATGGACTTGAAGAAATCGGGGTCCTTGGTGAAGAGGCCGCCCGCCTCGTTGGAGATGACAAACTCGGGCTTGCCAGCCGGTGGCCTGTCGCCGCGCACCAGCTCGACCGCCTGCGACGCACGCGCGCGCGCCGCGTGAGGTGCGCGCCGAGGCCGCGCCGCGCGGCGCGCGGCCGCGCCGCACCCTGCTGCCCCCCTCGACCCAAGGCGTCGAGATGTAGTCGAGCCTGCCCGCGTCCGGCTGCTTGATCTGCCACTTGGACAGCACCCAGCCGTTGCCCGTCTTTGCGAACTCGCGCTTGTCCCACACGTACACGGTCGGCTGTGCGGTCTCGATCGTGCTCGCGCGCTCAGCCGCCGCGTTGCCCTGGGGCGGTCGGCGCAGCGCGCGACGGCACGTGGCGACGCGCATCAGCGTCGGCGTCGGCGGCGGGGCGCGCGAGCACGCGTTCCGCGCGGCCGCCCGTGCCACGTTGTGCGCGATCGAGCAGGCTGCAAGCCTGGGTTGGAAACGGTGGTACCGTTTCCAACCAAGGCGCGCGCGCGGGGGCGCGCGGCGCACACCGGCTCGTCCCCAATCTCGGCGGCCGCGAGGAATTCCGCGTTGTATGTGCGCAGGAAGCCCGTTCGCTCCGCCTCGGCCTCGCACGCGGCGCGGAGCAGCCGCTTGTGCGCCTCGGCAGATGAGTGGCGCTGCGACGAGTACATGTAGATTTGCCCGTCCGGCGCCGCGAGGTCGTCGCGAGAGAACTGGATGGTTCGCGCGGGCCGCTGCGGGTTGGCGCACACGAGCGGCCGCGCGTTCCGCGCGACGTAGTCGAGCGCGTCGCGCGCCGCGCGCTCGCGCAGCGCATCGGCGAAGGAGGCGGGCATGGTCCAGTCGGTGGGCGCCTTGGCGTGCGCGCGCTCCCGTACACGCGCCGCGCCAGTCGCGCCCGCGCCCGCGCCCGCGCTGCCGGCCGCACCGCTCGCTGGCGCGGCGGCCTCGTCGGAGACGGAGGCCGCTTCCGTGTCCGCGCGCGCCACGCCCTCACGGTCGGCGACGGTGAGCACGCCGCCAAACTTCTTCTCGAGGTCGAGCAGCGCGCTCGCCGGCACCCACAGCGTCAGCTTGTGCACGTCGCGCAGCCGGTCGAGCTGCAGCGCCGACGCCATTCGAGTGAGCGCGAGGGCGCAGTCGACGGAGACGCGGCCATGCAGGTAGGGCGCCGGCGTGAGCATCAGCGCGCCAAACGGCTGGCGGAGCTTGATCAGCTTGGTCGGCGTGTCAAAGGTTGCGTACAGCCGGTGCGGGAAGAAAAGCCGCCAGTTGACCAGGTACCGCCGCCCCTCAAGCCGCTCCGACGCGCCGCGCCGGTCGAGCACGAGCGCAAGCTTCGCCATCGCGCTGAGTGGCTCAGCCGCGTCCGGGTCCGCGCCGGCGCCGGCGCGGAACTCGGCGGCGGCGCCTTCGAGGACGAAGAGGCGCATGTGCCCGTCGGTGAGCTGGAAGCCCGTGATCACGTCGAGCGCCTCAACGCCGCTCGCGCTGTGCGCCTGCCACGCCGACGGCGACGCGACGCCGGCCGCGGCATTGGCGTCGTCCACCACCTCGCTGATTGCGTGCAGCAGCGAATTGTCGGTGTACGGCATCGAGACGAGAACGCGCTGCAGCCGGACGGCAGGCGGCGCGGGCCGGGCGCCGAGCGGCACCAGCGACTCGACGCGCAGCGTGACGCACGTGCCCGCCTCGACATACCGGCCGGCATAGTACGGCAGCGTGTCCACCGGGAAGAACGGCGGCGTCGTCGAGTCGGCCGGCGGGCGCGCGCGCCCGCGGCGCGAGGGGAGGATCTGCACGCAGACGGTGAGACGGCGCGAGGCGAACGTCGCGATGCCCGCGCGGTCGCCGCGCGCCTTGGGCACGAGCGCGCTCAAACTGGCCTGACCGACGCCGTGTGGCGTCCGTAGGTCCTCCTCGGGGTCGGCCGCGTTCGCGGCCGAGGCCTCGACGGACGGCACGGCGTCGGCGGCGTCGGCGGCGTCGGCGGCGTGCGCGCCGCCAAGCGGCCCGCGCGGCCGCGCGAGCGGGTCGCGGTCGCGCAGCTCGACGACGAGAGCGCGCGTGCAGAGCGCGTCGGCGAGAGCGGCCTGGTCGAGGACGCCGGCGAAGATGGTCTGCTTCTCGCCCCACGCGATCACGCGCGCGTGCGGCTTCTCGCTCGAACGGAAGGCGCCGGAACCGAGCGGCAGGCGCCATTGCACGACCACTGGCCTGCATGCCGCCGCGAGCTCCTCGAATGGCCCGCCGCGCGCCGAATCGCCGGAATAGTTGTCAGGCAGATCCTCCGCACGCACAAGCTCAACCGTGAGCGGATTGAGAAGCGCGCCGAGCTCGGCGCCAAGGAGCGTTGGGCCTGCGGATGGGTCAAGGCAGACGGTGAGCGCGAGTCGGCGTACCCACACCGACGCCTCTGCCCGCACCAGCTGCTCGCCCGGCGCCGTCGGCGCGGCGTGCCACCTGCGCGGCGGCGGCGGTGGCGGCGGCAGCGGCAGCGGCCGCGCGCGCGCGTGGGCGGGCGACGCGTGCGCGTGCACAGAGGCGCGGCGGGCGAAGACGCAGCGCGCACCTCATGCTGGCCACCGGCTCGCCGCGCACCAGCGGCATCATGTCAACGACGAACGTGCCGAGCACCTCGGACGCGGCGCTGACGAGCGCGAGTGCAAGCCCGGCGCCCGGCGCGGCGTACGACTGCGCGAGCTCGGGCGTGAGACGGAGGGTGATGGTGCTGGTCGTCGGCGCGTCGGCGGCACTAAAGGCGTGCAGCACGGGCATCTCGATCGGCGCTCCATCCGCGCCAACGCCACACGTGCAGCGGAACGACGACGACGTGAGCGCGTTGAGCGGAACGCCCGCCGCTGCGGCAGCCGCCGCGGCGGCGGCCGCGGCGGCTGCGGCGGCGGCCTTCTCCTTGTCGACCTTGGCACCCTTGGTTGGAGGCGTCGGATCGACGGGCGGCCCCTCGCCTGGCTCGATGTCGACCGAGATTTGGAGCGCCACCTCGTGGACTGGCCCCGTTGGACCGGCGGGCGGCGGCTCAACCTCGCTGCGCGGTGCGCGCGGCGAGGCGGGAAAATCGGAGCGCGCAGGCCGGTGGAGCAGCGCAACGCGCGCTCAGCGCGCACGCGCGCGCGCGCCGCGTCTCGCGCACGCGTCTCTGCGCCTCACCTGGGTGTTGGCTCGGGAGGCGGCTTGACGCCTTTGGCCTTCGGCGCCATGCTGCGCCGTAACGGTCCGAGGAAAGGGAGAGCAAGGGGGCAGCTGGCATGAGGTGTGGACGTATGAGGGCGGCGCTCGCCCTCGGCGCGCTCGCATGTGCCATGGCGGACGAGGCGTTCATCAGCTGGGAGGAATCTGGCTCGACGGCCTCTCCCTCGCCCCGATCCCTGCCTGCGCTCGCGCACCAGCGCGTGCTTGGCCCGTCAGGCACGGCCGAGTACCACGCGTGGCTGTATGGCGGCCTCGAGCCGTCGCTCGCGACGTCGGACGAGCTGTGGCGGTACGACATGGCGGCGGGCGAGTGGGCGCAGCGCACTGCCATTGGCGACGTGCCTGCCGGCTGCCACGGCTGCGCGCTCGTTGCGCCCTCGTCGACCGCGCTCTTCCTGCTCATGGGCGCGTCGGCCTCGGGCGCGCCCGTTCGGACCGTGCACCGGCTCGACGTGTCGGGCGCGCTGACGTGGAGCCTGGTCACGAACTCGGGGCCGGTCGCGCGCACCGGGCATACGGCCACCGCTGTCGAGGGCGGCGCCGCCATCGTCCTCATCGGCGGCAAGGCGGCCGACGGCTCGACGCATAACGACGTGTGGCGCTTCGATGTCAGCTCGGCGAGCTGGGCGGAGCTGAATGTGAGCGGCGCGGCGCCGGCGGCGCGTGCGGCGCACAGCGCGACGGCGATCACCGAGACGCTCGTCGCCGTCCTCGCCGGCCGCGGCGCCAATGGCGAGCCGCTCGCCGACTTGCACCTGCTTGATCTGAGTCAAAGAACGTGGCGCGCAGTCAGCGCAATGGGCGGGCGCGCGCCCGCCGCGCGCAGCGCGCACGCGGCGGCGTTGGTCGGCCGCTTCTTGGTGGTGATGCACGGCTTGTCGGCCGGAGCGGAGCCGCTCGCGGACACATGGAGCGCCGATGCCTTCGCCCTCTTGTCGGGCGAGGCTGACTGGCGGCGTGCGGCCGCGGCGGATGCTGCGAGCGCGCCGGCCGCGCGCTGGGGCCACGCCGCCGTTGGCTTTGGCGGGCAGATGCTCGCATACGGCGGGATGGCGACGGGCACGTCGGCCTCGTCAAAACGCGACACGTGGCTCCTCCGCCCCACCTGCTCCGGCGTGCGCACGCTCAGCGTGTCGAGCGGCGTGCTCACCGACGGCGTAGGTGGGTACTCGCAAAGCCTCGCGTGCGCATGGCTGGTCGCGCCGTCCGCGCCCAACGTCGTGGTGGAGCTGACGATGCTCGAGTCGGAGCTGAGCGACGAGGCCGATCGCGTGGCCGCGTACGATGGCGCCTCGACTGACGCGCGCCTTCTCCTCTCCCACTCTGGCCGCGCGTTGCCCGCAACGGTCGCATCGACTGGCGGTAGTCTCTTCGTGACGCTCACGACCGGCCAGCTCGGCGCCGGGCACGGGTTCCGCGCGGCGTGGCGTGCGATATGCGCGGCGGGGTACGAGCCTGAAGCCGACGGCGCGTGCGTCGCGTGCAAGCCCGGCATGTTCAAGGCGCGTGCGGGCAGCCACCGCTGCGCGGCGTGCGGCGTGCGCGCGTTCACGGCCGGCGAGGGCGCGACGGAGTGCTCGGCGTGCCCGCGCGGTTCGACGGCGCAGACGGAGGAGGCGGGTGAGGCGAGCGCGTGCAAATGCGACCGCGGCCTCTATCGCCGCGCCGGCGCGTGTGTCGCGTGCGAGCTTGGCGCGACGTGCGCCGGCGGCTCGTCAATCGAGCCACGCCGCGGGTGGTGCGAATCGAGCGAGGGCGCGCGCACGTACGAGCACTGCTGCGAGGAGGCAGAGTGTTCGGGTGGGCGTGACGGCGTGTGCGCGCCGGGCGTGCGCACGATGGGCCTCGGCGCGCCCGGCGCTGATCCGACGCCGTGCGCGACGCGCGTCGTCGCGTTCTCGACGCTTTTGCGCGGACGCGTGTGGCTCGCTGGCGAGGCGTGGGCCGCGCTCTCGGCGGCGGTCGTGCTCTTCCTCGCGCTCGCGTTCGGCGCGGGCGTGGTGCTCGGCTGGAGGTGCGCGCGCGTGCGCGCTCTCGCGCGCACGCGAGCACGCGCGCAAAGCGTCGAGCGCCGCCCGCACGCGCGCCTGCTCCCCTCGCGCCCCTGCCCGACCTTGGCGCCATCGCAGGCGAGCGTCCGCGCTCATCGAGCGGCGCGTCGTGCCGGTTGTTGGCACGGCGTCCACGATCGGCCCCGCCACCGAGCACTCCGACCAGCGGCCGTTCGCGCGCGATGTGTGGGCGTCGCAGGCGAAGGCCAGCGCGCCGGCGGAGACGCACCAGGGTGGGCATCTGCCGGGCGATGAGGTTGTTGGGCTCGAGCAGGGAGCGCTCGAGCCGGTGATCACGCCCCGCGCCGGTTGGGCGTACGACGCGCGGCATGCTGCGCACAAGTACGCGGCGCCCGTCGCCGCCAGCCGACCCGCCGCCAGCCGATCCGCTTCCGCGCGACGAATGGCGGCCGCGCCGGCGGCGGCCGCGCCGGCGGCGAGCGCGCCGGCGGCGGCCGCGCCGGTGGCGGTCACACGGGCGGTCGTCGCGCCGGCGGCGGCCGCGCCGGTGGCGGTCACACGGGCGGTCGTCGCGCCGGCGGCGGTCGCGCCGGCGGTCGTCGCACCGGCGGCGGTCGCACCGGTCGTAGCCGGCGCGGCCAGCGCTCGCGCGCGAACCGAGCCGAGCGACCTGGTACTCGAGAGTCTCGAGGCGCCACCACCGCCACGCATGCCGCCGCGGGCGCCGCTGCCGCTGCGCACGCCCCCGCAAGCCAAGCCACCGCCGACCTTTGGCGACAGGTACGGCGGTTACGGCGGCTTGCATTCTCAGCCACCGACGGCCGGGCTCGCGCCGGCAGCGCCGAGCGGCAATATCGCGGCCGCCGAGCCGCTGTCCGACGCGGAGCTGCTCGAGCTCTCCTCCTATTTGGCGAGCAGCGCCCCGCTCGACGGCTCGTACGGCGGGCTGGGAGGCCTCGGCCTCGGCGGCGGCGGCGGCGGCGCGCAGTACGGCGGTGGGGACATGCGAAGCGGAGGCTTGGGTCTGCAGCCCTATCAGCCGGGTGTCGCGGCGTACGGCAACTATGCGCCCAATCCAAGCCTTAACGCGCTCAACAGCATGCCCGCATACCTCGCCGCAATGTGGGTAACGCGGCCAGAATGCGCGCCGTGGGTGGACGGCCGCGGCGCGCGTGCGGGCCTGGCGGTGGGGTCCAGGATCATGCTAGTGGCGTGGCGCAGTGCCGTCTTGACTTGGCGGGCGTGCGCGTGCGCCTCGGCGTGCGACTTGCACCCCGCTCATCGCGCCGAGCCTCGCCCGTTACCCTGCGCCCGCCCGCCCGCCCGTCACCCGATCGCCACGCGCGGCGTCGGTTGTGCAGGGCGATGCTTAACCCGGGCGACGCTATTGGCGGCGGATTGAGCGCGCCGCAGCCGCTCGCAGATTGGAATACTTCATTTGGCGCCGATGCTGCCAACGAGGGCAGAGGCGGAGGGCAGGTGACCTCGCACCGGCCGCACGACAGCGATGGTGACATGCTGGACAGCGACGGCGACGACGGCGAGCGCACTCAGCAGGTTCCGCGCGAGTCCGCGACCAGTCGCGACCGGGAGAAGGCGAGGTCCGACAAGGAAGGTGCGGACAAGGGCGAGCGCGACAAGTCCGACAAGCGCGAGAGCAAGTCCGACAAGGACAAAGACAGGCCCGACAAGAGGGACGACAAGGACGGGGACAAGGTCAAGGCGGACAAGAAGGACCGAGAGAGGGACAGGTCCGACAGGCCCGAGAAGAGGGAGGGCAAGTCCGACAAGGACAAGGACAAGTCGAACAAGAGGGACGACAAGGACGGGGACAAGGACAAGGCGGACAAGAAGGACCGGGAGAGGGACAAGTCCAACAGGCTTGACAAGAGGGAGGGCAAGTCCGACAAGGAGGGCAAGGAGGACAAGAGGGAGCGCGACAAGGACAACGACGGGGGCAAGGGGTCAAAGTCAAGGAGCGATGACAAAATCTCCCGCTCAAAGAGCAGCAAGCGCGAGTAGCCGCGGCGCCTGGCGCGTGCGCAGCATCGCGCGCCGCGAGCTCGGCACGTAGCGCAGGTGCGCCAGCAGCTGCCGCCGCCTACGCCGTCTTTGCCGCAGTCACCGACGCCGAGACCAAATCGGCCGCCGTCGGCCGCGCCTCTGACGCCTCTGCAGCTGCTTGCTTTCCTCGACGCGCGCGATCGGCACAGGCGGCGCGCTTCGCGCTGGGCGTGCACGGCCCACGATACGCGCATCGCTGCAGCGGCGCGCGACGCGCGCGAGCAATTGTCAATCGCCACTGCTCGCCACGTGCGGCACGCGTGCTCGTCCATCGCGCGCCGTTCGGCCCAGGCAGGCGGTCTGCGCGGACGCGACGCATGCGGCATGCGAGCAGCCGGCCGTCCGCGCACGTCTGCGGCATGTGCGGCGACAATGGGCGCGCCGACTACATCGCTCGCTGCGCGTCGTGTCCCCTGCCTTGGGCCTCCATTGGCCAAGGAGCGGGACGAGGCCGTCGAGCAGCTGCTCGTGCAGCCGGGTGCAGCTGCGGGCGACTGGCTTGCACTGCCTCTCAAGTCACCACGGATCTGCATCGCGTCTGTGGCTCTGTGGCGGTGGCCGCTTCAAAAAAGAGCGCATCAACCGGCAGCGCGCTGCACCGCGCGCAGCACCCGATCGCGCTGAGCGCGCGTCCCGCTGTGCGCACGCCGGCGGCGGCGGCAAGCGCGCGCCCGGGCAGAAAGAGCACGCGACGAGTTGGCGCTTCTGGAGGCGCGGGCCGAAAGTCGCAGACCTCAACGCACATGGCCGCCACGTCCGAGCGCGGGCGAGAAGCCACGCGCTGCGCCCGCCGGCTCGGCAAGCAATTTTTTTAAAAGAGAAGCCACGACGCCAGTAGGCGAAGCGCCGCACGACGGCCGTGGCCGAGGCCGAGCATGTACCTGCCGCAGCGGGCCGCCATCGTGTGGGCGCACGAATTCGAGTTTAGTCACAAGCAAGTCGTCATGCTTGGCACGCACCGGCACAGGGAGGAAAAAGCGCCAATCATACTGAGCGGAAGCAGGAGGACGGACTTCGGCGCACCACCACCATGGGCTCGTTCAAGGTGCAGATGGAGGCGCTGCTCGCAGGCTCGGACGTCGCGCCGTCGCAGTGGCTCGAGTACTATAAGGAGATGCAGCCGCAAGTCCTCGTACGCGCGGCCGCACGCACCTCGCGCTGCGCGCGCCACGCGTGCGCGCGCGCCGCGCGTGCGCGCGCGCCGCGCGCGTCATTAGCGCCGCGCGCGCTGGCTGAGCACCAGCTCCTCCGCTCCGCCGCGCGCTCGCGCGCGCGTGCGCCGAGCAGAAGAACGATCACGTCGACGACCACGCCGTCCTTCCCGACCTCATCCGCAACAGCTCGCCCGCACACATCATCGAGCTCTCGCTGCGGTACGAATCGACGACGTCGTCGCTCACGTCGACCGGCGCGCTCTCGTGCCTATCGGGCGCCAAGACCGGCCGCTCGCCTAAGGACAAGCGCGTGGTCGATTCACCCGAGTCCAACCAGAACGTCTGGTGGGGCCCCGTCAACATCAAGTTGTCGCACCAGTCGTTTATGATCAACCGCGAGCGCGCGATCGACTACCTGCGCACGCGCGAACGCCTCTTCGTCGTCGACGCGTTTGCCGGGCACGACACGGAGTACCGTATCAAGATCCGCATCATCTGCTCGCGAGCATGTGTGCGCGCGCGCGCGCAACCGCTGCTCGCGCTTCGCGCCCCAACGCCTCGCGCCGGCCGCGCGCACGCGCGCACGCGCACACGCGCCTCTGACGAGAGCACCCCGCCCCCCGGGGTCACACGCCACACGCACCCGCAGACCACGCGCTCTTCATGCTCAACATGCTCATCCCGGCGACGGGCAGCGACCTCGACGACTTTGTGCCCGATTTCGTCATCTACAACGCCGGCAGCTTCCCGGCCAACCGGTACGTGGACGGGATGACGAGCTCGGCGTCCATCGACCTCAACCTCGAGCGCGGCGAGGCCGTGATCCTCGGCACGCAGTACGCGGGCGAGATGAAGAAGCTCGTGCTCACCCTGATGATGTACCTGATGCCGCTCCGCGGGCAGCTCTGCCTGCACAGCTCGGCCAACGAGGACCCGCGCACGGGCAACACGACGCTCTTCTTCGGCCTCTCAGGCACGGGCAAGACGACGCTCTCCTCCGACCCGGCGCGGCTGCTGATTGGCGACGACGAGCACGTGTGGACGGACAAGGGGCTGTTCAACGTGGAGGGCGGGTGCTACGCCAAGTGCGCGTCTCTCTCCGAGGAGAAGGAGCCCGAGATCTTCCACGCCGTCCGCTTTGGCGCCGTCGTCGAGAACATTGTCATGCACGCGCACACGCGCGTCGTCGACTACGAGGACTTGTCGATCACCGAGAACACGCGCTGCGCGTACCCGCTGCACTTCATCCCCAACGCCAAGGCGCACGCCGTCGGCGGTCACCCGACCAACGTGATCCTGCTCACGTGCGACGCGACCGGCGTGCTGCCGCTCGTCTCCAAGCTCACGCGCGAGCAGGTGCGCGCCGCGCCGCGCCGCGCCGCGCCGCGCCGCGCCGGCGGCGCGCGCGCCCGCATGCGCGCGCGCGCGCGCGAGCGCGCCCTTGGCTCACCCGCCTTCCTTCCACTCGCCCGCCCGCAGGTGATCTATCACTTTGCGAGTGGCTTCACGTCCAAGATGGCCGGCACTGAGATTGGCGTGACCGAGCCGATCGTCGTCTTCTCGTCGTGCTACGGCGAGCCGTTCCTCGTGTGGCACCCTCTCAAGTACGCCGAGATGCTCGCCGACAAGCTGCGCGATCACAACGCCAACGCGTGGCTGCTCAACACGGGCTGGCTCGGCACTTCGGGTAAGCGCTGCCCGCTCAAATACACGCGCGCCATCATCGACTCGGTCCACTCGGGCGAGCTCGCGGCGGCCGAATACGCGCGCGACGACGTGTTCGGCCTCCCCTTCCCGACGAGCTGCGCCGGCGTGCCCAGCGAGATCCTCACGTCGTCCAACAACTGGGACAACCAGGAGGCGTTCCAAACGGCGCGCGCCAAGCTCGCCGCCGCGTTCGTGTCCAACTTTGACAAGAAGGGCTTTGCGGCCAAAGTGGGCAAGGATGTGCTCGCGCAGGCGCCGCGCGTGCCCGAAGGGTACGCCTTCCGCTCGCCCGTGCTCAAGTGAGCGCGCCCCTCGCTCGCGACTCGCCATCCGGCGCGCGCCGGCGACCGGCGCGGCGGCCGGCCGGGCGGCCGGTGCGGCGAGCCACCGCTGACCGGCCGGCGGCCACCGACCAGCTTCGGGCGGCAAAATCAAAATGTGGCTAGAGCGCGAAAATCGCCAATAATTTGGGCGCGTCCGGCTGCTCCCGGATCGAGCGGTTTCAGTAACAAGACTTGTGCCACGTGTGATTCCCGACCGAGCCGAGTTGTCAGACCCTCGATCTCGTGTTGCGGCGCTCCTGTCGGACCCTCGCGGCGAGGGACCGAGCTCGAAGCGATGGTGGCCATGCGCGCTGTGGCGCTCGCTGCGCTCGCGCTCTCGCTCTGCGCGGTGCCCGCGCTCGCGGCACCCAAGTCCAAGTCGCCGCCTGCGCCGTCGCCGTCGCCGCCCGCGCCGCCGCCTGTGCCGGCCGTCGAGCCCAGCGCGGGCAGCGCGGCCGGCGCAAGCACGTTCGGTCCAGCGGTGGGCATCATCGTCGCGGGCGGCGTGTTCGGCCTGCTCTTCGCGCTCTTCCAGCTCTACCACGTCGCCAAGATTGAGGTCGAGCCCGGGAAGCGTGCGGAGGGCTACTCCAACATGGAGGATGGCTCGGACACCAACTCAAAGCTCAAGCTGTACGAGGTGTACCTCGCGATCCAGGATGGCGCCAAGGCGTTCCTCGCGGCGGAGTACGTCCTCTGCGGCATCTTCGTCGTCGTCTTTGGCGCTATTGTCTTCGTCCTCACGTCCAACACGCCCGACGGCTTCAACATGCTGATCGGCGGCTGCACGGCGGCGTCGTTCGTCGTCGGCGCGCTCACGTCGATCGTGTCGGGCTACGCGGGCATGATGGTCGCCGTGTACTCGAACGCGCGCACGACGATCGCCGCCGAGGGTGAGAACGAGGCCGGCTGGTCCGCCTCGTTCAACACGGCGTTCCGCGCGGGCGGCGTGATGGGCTTTTCGCTCACGTCGCTTGCGATGCTCGTCCTCCTCGGCCTGATCGGCGCGCTCGCGTCGATCATCCCGGGCAGCCTGTCAGAGGACGAGGACTTTGCGAAGGTGCTCTTCGAGTGCGTCGCCGGCTACGGCCTCGGCGGCTCGTGCATCGCCATGTTTGGCCGCGTCGGCGGCGGCATCTACACCAAGGCGGCCGACGTTGGCGCCGACCTCGCCGGAAAGGTCGTGTCGGGCATCCCGGAGGACGACCCTCGCAACCCGGCGACGATTGCGGACAACGTGGGCGACAACGTGGGTGACGTCGCGGGCATGGGCTCCGACCTCTTCGGCTCATACGCGGAGTCCACCTGCGCGGCGCTCATCGTCGCCGCGTCGTCGGCGGAGATGGTCGCGGCCGGCTGGGGCGCCATCCTCTTCCCGGTCTGCTTCTCGTCGTTTGGCATCGTCGTGTGCGCGCTCGCATCGTTCCTCGCGACGGACATCTCGCCGGTGAAGAAGGAGACTGACGTCGAGACCGTGCTCAAGGTGCAGCTCGCCGTGACCGCGCTGCTCATGACGGGCTGCACGTACCCGCTCGCCTACTTCCTGCTGCCCGCGCAGTTCACCATCGGCGGTGTCCTCGCGACGCCCTTCTCCGCGTGGATCTGCATCACCGCCGGCCTGATCGGCGGGTGCGTCGTCGGCTTCATCACCGAGTACTACACGTCGCATTCGTACACGCCCGTGCGTGAGGTTGCCCAGTCATGCGAGACGGGTGCCGCGACCAACATCATTTATGGGCTCGCGCTCGGCTACAAGTCGGCCGTTATTCCGATCGGCGTTATCGCGATCGTCACGTTCATCTCGTTCACGTACGCGGCTATGTACGGCGTCGCGCTCGGCGCGCTCGGCTTCCTGGGCACGCTCGCCACCTGCCTCTCGATCGATGTCTACGGCCCCGTCTGCGACAACGCGGGCGGCATTGCCGAGATGGCCGAGTTGCCCGCGCACGTGCGAGACAAGACCGACGCGCTTGACGCGGCGGGCAACACGACGGCGGCGATCGGCAAGGGCTTTGCGATCGGCTCGGCGGCGCTCGTCTCGCTCGCGCTCTTTGGCGGCTTCGTCACGCGCATCGGCATGGAGGTGCGCACCGCGCCGCACCGCGGCACAGCGCGCAGCACAGCGCGCCACGACACGCCACGCCACGCCACGCCGCGCGCACGTTCGGCTCACGCGTGCGGCGCGCGCTCGCCGCGCATGGGTGCCCGTGCAGGCGTCCGGCGTCAACGTGCTCAAGCCGATCACCTTCTGCATGCTCTTCATCGGCGCGATGATCCCGTACTGGTTCACGGCGATGACGATGAAGAGCGTCGGCACGGCGGCGATGGCCATGGTCAAGGAGGTTGCGCGCCAGTTCGCTGAGATCCCCGGCCTGCTCGAGGGCACGCCCGGCCACGGCCCGCCCGACCACGCCAAGTGCATCAAGATCTCGACGGACGCGTCGCTCAAGGTGCGCCCTCTGAGCCCCTGCGCGCGCTCGCGCCCGGCCGCTCGGCGGCGCGGAGCCGCGCGCGCGCACCGCACCCGTGTCCGGCGCTCACCGCGCCGGACTGTGGCATTCGCCGCCGCCGGCGCCACCACCTCGCCCCCGCCGTTCGCAGGAGATGGTCCCGCCCGGCATGCTCGTAATCCTCTCACCGATCCTCGTCGGCGCGCTCCTTGGCGTGCACGCCGTCTCCGGCCTTCTCGTCGGCGCGCTCGTCTCGGGCGTGCAGCTCGCCATCTCGCAGTCGAACACGGGCGGCGCGTGGGACAACGCGAAGAAGTACGTCGAGAAGGGCTGCGTCTCCATCCTCGTCAACGGCGTGCCCGTCGCGCAGCGCAAGGGCTCGGAGCTGCACAAGGCGGCCGTGTGCGGCGACACGGTCGGCGACCCGCTCAAGGACACGTCGGGCCCCGCGATCAACATCGTGATGAAGCTCATGGCGATCATCTCGCTCGTCTTTGCCGATTACTTCATGTCGATCAACGGCGGCCACGGCTACCTCAACGTGCAGTAAGCCGTTGGAACGCCAGACGCCCAAGGGGGCGTGCGGCTCGCCCGGCGACGGCTCGGCGCGCGCGCGCCGTGGCGCGCTGCGGCTGCGCGCCCTCGTCCCACTCGGGCAACGCGCGGCGATATAGGCGCGCGGGCTCGAGCGCCTCTTCGTCCGCCATCTCAAGGCTCCACCGCGCGCGGTGCGAGGGCGGAGGCCAGTGCGCCCCGGCTCATCGTCACGGCGAGGTGGCATGCTGCACACGCACACCTTGCCCCTCGCACACCCTCGTACCACGGCGTGCGGCACTGCGCCATGGCGGCACCGTCCCTCGGGTCGCCGGGTTGCGACGCGCGCATCAGCAATCGGCTCGGCAATTGGTTCGTTACGCATCCTGAAGACAGCGAAAATTGAGGCCCTGATCGTTTCCCACCCCGCCTCCTTCCCCCCCCCCCCCCCCCCCCCCCCCCTTTCCTTCTGATTCACAGGGCCACCATGATGCCGGCGACCATCACAAGGGGCGCCTCCATCGCTGGCGGCGAGCGAACGAGACTCGCGCTTGCCGGCAGCGCGTCTGCGAGTCGGCGTCGCCGTGTGTCGAGCGCCTCTGGCTGGGCGCCTTCCGCCGCGGGGCAGCGCTCGTGCGCGCAGGACACGTCACCTTGCGCGCACCGCCGCTCCGAAGCAGCCTCGGCATCCTTGAGCGGAGGCGCGCGCCTGCTGTCGGCCGCGCCTGCTTGCTCGGCGACGGAGCGCGCGCGGTATGGCGCGTCGGCCGGCTCGGCGCGCGGGAGAAGCGCGTGCGTGCGGCGCACGTCGTCGAGGACGGCGAGGGCATCCGCCTGGGAGGACTGCACGTTGACCACCGCGCGCAGGAAGACCGTGGGCGTGCCGCCGGCGCGCTCGACGCGCGGGTCGAGCAGCGCGGTGCGCGAGAGGAACGTGCGGCCTGCGTCCTTGAGCGCGTCCTGCACGCGCCTCTGCACGTCGTCGAGCGCGTTCTCAGCGGCCTCGCGCGCGGCAGAGGCGGACGGCGCGGTCAAGCCGGCAGCGAGGCCGGCAGGCACGTGTCGGAAGAGAAGGATGTCTGCCTCGGGCGCGACGAGGAGCTCGAAGTCGGGCGCGCGTTCGATCGCGTGCGCGAGCGCCCGGCTGACGCGCAGCTTGCGGTCGACAAGCTGCCCGAGCATGCGCGCGCCGAGCACGAGGAGGTTCATGTGCAGGAAGTAGGCGGAGGCGGGGCGCGAGCCTTCGAGCGTGTAACGTCCAAGGTCGTGAGAGTCCGGCCGGATGATGTAGCTCGCGCTCTTCGCCGTTGCGAGCGCCGCGGTCGGCGATCGGTAGAGCACGATGCCGAGGCCGATGGGCGTGAGCAACTGCTTGTGCGCGTCGACGGTGATCGAGTCCGCGAGCTCAATGCCGCGGAGGAGGGTGGCGCGCACGGCTGGGCCAAAGATGAGCCCGCCACCCCACGCCGCATCCACGTGCAGCCACGTGCCGAACTCGCGCGCGAGCGCGGCGCACTCCGTGAGCGGGTCGAAGGAGCCACACTCCGTCGAGCCGGCGACGGCCACGATCGCGAGCACTTTGAGGTGGCGTGCAGCGCAGCGTATGAGCGTGGCGCGCAGGTCGGCGAGATCGATGCGCATGCGCGCGTCCGTGCGTACGCGCAGCACGTTGTCTGTGCCGATCCCGAGCACGCCGCACGCCTTGGCCGTGACCGAGTAGTGGGCGAGGCGCGACGTGACGATAACGCCTTCAGACCAGCCACCATCTCGCAGCGCCGAGCCGATGCCGCGGGCCTCGGCGGAGGGTAGCGCGAGGTTGCGCGCGAGCCAGAGCGCCTCGAGGTTCGCCGTCGTGCCCCCGCTCGTTGCGTGCCCAAGGCACGCGCGCGGTTCGTGTGCGTACTTTGCGTAAAAGTCGCCGCCCTCGCGGAAGAACTCGCGGTGCAGCATCGCCACCGTCTCGCGCTCGACGGCGGTCGCGACCTTTGCGGTCTCGGTCTTGACGACGTTGGCGTGCATCGCGTGGACGAGCCGGCCAAGCGGCGCAGCCCACGGCGTGATCGCGCCCGACATGTGCCCCAGCATGTGCGGCGACTGGATGAGCATCTCGTCGTGCAGCCCGCGCGCCTCGAGCGCCGCCAGGTACGCGTCCGGCGCGCAGCCGTCGGCAGGAAGTTCGGAGACGGCGAAGCGCGCGGCGATCTGGGCAGACGACACGTTGGGCGCGCACACGCGCCGCGCGCCGTCGCGCATCGTCGCCAGCCGCCGCTCGAGCACGCCGTCGACCGCGCGGTCCGCGGCCTGCATCTGCGCGGCATACTCGGCCGACGCTGGGTCGAAGCTCATCTCCATCCGATCAGCTTCGGCGGCACGGCGCAGCGGCCGCGTCGTGGGCGGGCGACAATCGAGCGCCAGCCCGTCGCGCGCTCGCAGACCGTCCGTGCGCTCGTCGGAGTGAACGCGGTGCTGATGGGCACGGGGACCCGTCGTCGACCCTCGCCTTTGGGCGGCGCCCTCTCCCGGAAATCCGCGCGCCTTTTCATCAGCATGGCGGTCGCAAGTCTCGAGTCTCGGGACAATCACTGCATCAGTCATCACGGCCCCCGCCCCTCACAACGAATCACGGCGGCGCGGTCTGTCCGCCTGCCGCCGTCGCCGTCGAAGCCGCCAGCTGCCGCTCCCGCAGAGACGGCCGCGCGCCTCCCCGCCTCGCTCGCGGCGGCCACCGCCGCCGCGGCCTCGGCGCTCGCGTCCCCCTCGTCCGGCCCGGCGCCCGCCGGCTCCGGCTCGGCGGGAGGCGCCGACTGCATCATGAGCCGCTGCAGGTACTTTGGGAGCGTCACGTAGCCGCCCCCTGCGCGCAGCACCACGTCCTCGCGCATCATCGCGCGCTCCATCGCGCGCGCGAGCTGGTGCACGCGCGCACGCATCGCGCGGTTCTCTGCGGACAGCTGCGCGTGGTCGCCGAACGCGCGCTCCGCCTGCCGTCGCGCGGCGTGGATGCGCAGCTGCTCCTGAGCAACAATGAGCGCCTCGCGTGCGGCCGCAGCCGAGTGGATTTCGCCCTCCAGCTGCTCGCGCAGCTGCTCGCACTCGCGCCGCGCCTTGGCGAGCTCGCGGTGCGCGGACGCGAGGCTCGCCTTGTGACGCGCATCGAGGCTCTCCAACCGGACCGCGCGGTCGCCGAAGCGGCCAGCACGCTTCTGCTGCGCGGCAAGCGCGCCGCGTGCCTGCTCGTAGTGCGTGTGCAGCTCGCGCCTCTTCGCCTCGAGCGCCTCGAGCCTGCGAGCGGCGGAGCGCCCGTCGCGGGAGTGAGTGCGCTCGCGCGCGCGCGCGCGCGCGCGCACAAGTGCAGCATACCGCTTGTCCTTGAGACGGCTGCTCTGGCGTAGAAATCCAAGCACCTGCCTCACCTCCATCTCGCTGTTTTCAAGGCGCGCAAGCTCCGAGCCAAGCGCGCGGACGGCGGCCGTCGTGTCCGCCTCGGCGGTGCTGAAGACGTTGCGCGCGCGCGACATCTCGCTCCGCAGCGCGCGGAGCTCACTTTCGGAGGCCAGCGCGCTGCTCTCAAGGGCCTGCAGATCAATCGCGTGCTTCAGCTCGGCCGCCTTTCCGACGCGCTCGAGCACACCCAGCCGCAGGCTCATCGCCGCCTCTGAGTCGATGAGCTTTTGAATATGCGCGTCGCGCTCGCGGATGAGCGCGAAGTAGTGGTTCTCCATGCGCGTGAGGAGCTTATGCACGGCCGACTTGTCGCGCGCAGACACGCTGATCGACTCGACGATCCGCCGCTGCTCCTCGAGCCCGTCCGCCCACACCGGCCGCTGCGAGCGTACGCTCGCCCATGCCGGCTTCTCCATGCTGGTTTTGAAGCTCCGTTGGCGCGCGGGTCTCGCCTTTAAAACCGAGAATCGGTGCTCATTACACCTGCGTTCCGGTACGCTCGCGGCGAGCGCAAGGCGCGGCGCTCGAGCCGGCAGGCGCGAGCCGCTCTCACGTGCGTCCTTTTCACCCCCATGTTACGTCCGCTCGCGACCTGTCACGCCCGCTGCAGCCATGTACCGACTCATCTCGCTCGCCGCAGTCCTGCTCGCAGCGCCGGCGAGCGGCTTCAACATGGGCGCCGCATCGCGCACGCACATGGCGCCGCGCGCCTCGGCGGTGCGCATGTCGACTGAGGGGTACGGCGCGTCGCACACGTCTTTTTACACGAGCGAGCAGAAGAAGGACAAGTATGACACCCTCGACGAGGTGCTTGCCACGTCCATGGCGGACGTGAAGCTGCGCGCGCTCGTGAAGGAGCAGATGGAGGCGTGCGTGAAGATCACGATCGCACTGCGCAACAACCTGGTGACGGTCGCGGACAGCACGAACACGTTTGGCGACGTGCAGCTCGGCGTCGACGTGATCGCCGACAACCTCATGTGGGAGGCCTGCCAAAACTCGGAGCTCGTGAAGGAGGCGTCGTCCGAGGAGGAGCCGGTCGTCAAGAGCATCAAGGCGAGTGGCGAGTACATCGTTTGCTGGGACCCGCTCGACGGCTCGTCGATTGTGGACAACAACTGGGCGGTGGGCACGATGATTGGCATCTGGCACGAGCGCACCGGCTTCATCGGCGCGACTGGCCGCGACCAGGTCACTTCCATCATCGCGCTGTACGGCCCGCGCACGACTGTGCTCGTCGCGCTCGACAACGGCGTCTCCGAGTTCACGCTCGCGGAGGGGAACAAGTGGATCTGCTCGCGCTCCAACATCCAGATTGCGCCGGAGGCGAAGATCTTCGCGCCCGCCAACCTCCGCGCAGCGCAGGACGTTGACGGCTACCAGAAGCTCGTCAACCATTGGATGGCTGAGCGCTACACGCTCCGCTATTCGGGCGGCCTTGTGCCGGACGTTTATCAGCAGTTCACCAAGCGCCAGGGCGTCTTCTCTAACCCGACCTCGAAGAACGCACCGGCCAAGCTCCGCCTCGCCTTCGAGGCCGCGCCGTTTGGGCTCCTCGTCGAGAAGGCGGGCGGCAAGACGTCCGACGGCGTCACGGGTGGCTCAATCCTCGACGTGAAGATCACCGCTGTCGACCAGCGCACGGCGCTCTGCATCGGCTCGGCCAACGAGGTCGAGCGCTTCAACAAGATGGTCCTCGGCAAGTGACACGCTGAGCTGCAGGCCGGCCTTTTCTAGTAATAGTCAAAGTCGCCGTCGTCGTCATCGTCGACGGGCAGCTCCTCGTCGGCCTCCTCGTCAGCCTCGAGGCCCGACTCCGCCGCGCGCTCGCCCTCGGCCCGTTCGTCGTCCGCGCCATCGCCCTCGTTGACGTACACGCGCCCTCCTGTGTCAACCTCTTCGGCCGGCGGCGAACGCGCGCGCGCGCGCTGCAGCGTCGTGCTGGCGGCCTCGTCGAAGGGTGGTGTGCTCATCGCGCCGCTAACCAGCACGGACGGCAGGCGCGCCGTCGTCGGTATCTCGGGCGCCGTGAGCGCCTGCGCGTGCGGCGGCCCCTCGTCCCCGTCGTCTGTTTGCGGCACGGTCGAGCTCGACCGCTCGGCGCGCGCGCTCTGCACCTGCTCGACGATGCGTTGCAGCTCCTGAGCGTTGGCCGGGAGGCGGCGGGTGAGCGCGTCATTAACCCGCGCCGGGTTCTCGCGCTCTTCCCGCTTGAACTTGAGCTTGATCTGCCGCCGGTTCCTATTGGGGATGATCTTTTCCAACAGGGAGAAGTCGGTGCCGTACTGGGCGAGCGCGCGGAAGAAGGTCTCGGTCTCGTCGGGCCGCCACTTTTCCGAGGCCGTTTTGTTCAGGTACGTCCCGTACGTCACCGAGATGTTGCCCTCGATCACGAGCGCCGGCTCGTCCAGCCGCGTGTCGGGCCGCCCGGCCGTGACCTCGAGCGACTGCTCGTCGATCACCACGCGCCCGTCGATGACGCGCAGCTGCGGCGCGAAGACGCCACCGTCAACGTTCGCCTCATCGGCGTCGCCACGCGCGCTCGGCCGCGAGGCCGCGCCGTCGCCCGCGCCCGGGCCCCGCGCGCCGTCGAGGCCGCGCGGGTGCGCCACCAGCGATCGCATGGCCGCCTCCTCCTCCTCGTCATAATCGGCCCCTTCCGGCGCGGTGGCCGGCTGCTTTCGCTTGCGGCTGATCGCGCGGCCGACCGCCTCCTTCATTGGCATGCCCTTCGGACACTTTCGGATGAGCTCGCTCACCGTCATGTGCGCCACACTCTCCTGCGCCTCCTGGGCGTTCATCCCGGCGACGATGGCGCCCACCCTCTGCAACCTAGGGGGATAGGTTGAGAAGGGAAAAACGCGGATTCAGTGGCACGGCCCTATCAAGGGCGGGCCGCGGGCGTGGACGGACGGACGCGACAGCAAGGGAGAGATGCGGGGGCAGAGGACGAGGACGCTCCGCGGCGCGCGCTTGCGATCTCGAAGATCACCATTCACGGCTCGTGCGCGTCGGTCAGCGCCACGCCGGCCAGTGGCGGGCGGCGGACGGCGGCGGCCGGCGCGCATCGCGCGTCGGATCGCGCGCCAAAGAACTCCGCGCAAAAGCCGTGCGCATCGAGCCAACTAGCGGCGCGCGATCATCCGGCGGCGCGTGATCATCATACTCGGCACTCGGCCTGGCGAATGCCCCGGACTCGCCCTCCCCTGACGCCGAGTCAGACGCCCGCCCGGGCGCAATCGCGGCAGCCCGCCCCCGCCTCGCCGGCGATGTCGGACGACGACGACCTCGGCAGCCTCGCCTCGGCGTCGCGCCACGCACAGAGACTACGCGCTACGCATCGCCTGGCTGCCATGCAGCCAATGCGCGCGGGCGGGCGCTCGAGGGACGAGACGCGGATGATGCGAGTCGTGCGGCCGCGCACACCAGCCACACCAGGCAACCCGGGGCATGCCAAGGCTGCACGCGGGTCTGCTCGCGGATCCGCAGAGATTGAGCAGGGCGACGATGAGAGCGTGGAATGCGTGCACGCAAGGGTCGCCCGCCAATCGCCAACGCTGCAAGGCGTGTCAGTCGTATAGATGGTCAAGCCAAATCCGATCAGGGGCACGATCGCGCCCCGAGTGCAGCGCGGGCCGTTCGGAAGGACGTCCTTGTGAGGGAGCTCTTCGCGTTTGGCGAGCGGGGGAGCACGACGCGCAGCGTTGCTGCGGCGGCGTGCGGGCGGCGAGCAGCGGTCGGGCTGCTCGCGACGAGGCCGGAGCAGACGGCGCCGTGGCCGCCGGCGCAGGTGACGCGCGCCGACGAGCCGTAGCGAGCGTCCGTGATCCGCACGGCGGTTGGAGCGGGCCGGCTGGTGCGGCGCGCTCGGCCACGGGTGGCGGCGTGCACGGTCGTGCCGCGCGCGGCACGCGTCGCCAGCCGCGCGCGACCTGGGCAGAGCCCGCAAAGCGTCGACCGCTGCGCGGCTCGGCCGTGCGTCAACGCCGGCCGCGCTTCGGCCCGCGCGCGCTGCCGCCGCCGGCACTGGCGCTGGCAGCTCCGCGGGCGGGGGTGCGGGCGCGAGAGCCGCCGCCGCCACCGCCGCCGCGCCCGCCGCCGTCGTCGCCACCGCCGTCGCCGCCGCCGCCTCCCCCGCCGTCATCGTCGTCGTCGCCGCCGCCGCCTCCGTCGCCGTCGCCGTCGCCGTCGCCCTCGCCGCCGCCGCCGTCGCCGCTGCCATCGTCGTCGTCGTCGTCGTCGCCCTCGTCGTCGCCCTCGTCGTCGCCGTCGCACTCGTCGTCGCAGTCGTCGCCCTCGCCGTGCACCATGCGCTCCTCACGCTCCCACACCTCGCCGCGCGCCCACCAGGCGAGCACGAGGGCAAAGCGCTCAGGCGTCGACGTGGTGTCGCGCCCGGCCGCGTGCGCCGCCATGTCGTGCACGTCGTAGAAGATGTTGCGCGCGGCGTTGTAGTCGCGGTGCACGGGCTTCTTGCCGCCGTTGCACGCCGGGCAGATGACGAGCGCGTGCACCGTGCGCGTGCCGCCCTTTGCCACGGGCAGGCGCGGGTTCTGCGCGAGCTCCGCGCCGCAGCGCTGCAGCCTGCCGCCCTTGGCGAGCCGCGGCATCGAGCAGTGCATCGACGTGTACGGCTCGGGCACGAAGACGGCCGCGACGCCGCGCCGCCGCAGCTCGCGCAGCAGCCCCACCTGGAAGGCGGGCGGCGCGCCCTTGGGCTGCGCGCCCTTGTGGTCGCGCAGCCACTTGCCCACGCACACGAGCAGCCGGTCGCGCGTCACGCCGTCGACACAGTGCGCCGCGATGAGCGCCTCGGCGACGCGCGCCGCGTTGGACCGCCCGCCGCTGTCGCGCCGCCAGCGCTCCTTCCGGCGCGCCGGCGCGTCGTACACGTGCTCGGCGGCGCGCTCGCGCACCCGCGCGCTCTCGCGGTGGAAGGCGTGGAACTCGCCCTCGCCGAGCACCTTGGCGCTGTGCGCCTCGCCAAGCCGCGCCTCGTCCGCCTCCACGCTGAACTCCTCGCCGCGCCCGTCCTTGCGCACGCGCCGCCGCGCCGCGTTGGTCTTGGCCGTCTCGCGCGCAAAGCCCGCGGCGCGCGCGCGCGCGCGCTGCGTGAACTGCCGCCAGACGGCCGCCCGCCCGACGTGCGCAGAGTAGGTGGTGATGTTGCCCATGTTCGGGTCGGCCGCGACGACGACCGCCGCCTCGACGTCGATCGCCCGCCGCAGCTCGGAGCCGAGCGCGACGGCGATGCGCCCGTCCGGCCGGCGCCAGCGGTGCAGGACGCCCGAGCCGCCGGCCGGCGCCTGCGCCTTCGGCACGAGGACGGTCCCGACGGCGTGCACGGCGACGCCATCTGTCACCACCGACTTGACGGGCTGCCGGCCCGGGAGCGGCACGCGCGGCAGCGGCGCGAGGCCAACCCACGAGCGCCGCGCGTGCCACGGCAGATCGGCCGGCGGCCGCTCGCGCCCGGCGTAGTCGAAGACGCGGTTGGAGATGTCGAAGCGCGTCGCAAAGACCGCGTACCTGACGCGCACGTCCGACATCGGCGGGGTGTTGCCGTTTGTGCCTGTCCACTTGATCGGCTCGCCATCGTGGTCGCGCAGGTCCAGCGCCTTGAGCCGCGCGCGCAGCTCCTTGCGCTCGTCATCCGAAAGCGTCACCCAGATGGCGCTCGCGGCGAGGCGCACGTTGCGCGGCACCTGCGCGCAGCGCGCGGCGCGCGAGCGCGCGGGCGCGTGACCAACCTGGCCGCGGGGCGGCGCGCACGGCGGCGGCGCGCGCGCTTGGGCGCTCGGCGGCGGCAGCGGCAGCCACGCCTCGCGCGCACATTGTGCGTGCGCAGCGGCGCCACATTGTACCGCGGCGGCCGTCCGGTCAGCTGCGTGTGGATGTGCGCGAGCCGGCAGAGCAGCGCCTGCCCCTCGGCCACGTGCTGCAGGGTGCGGATCTGCACGAGGAAGTAGCGCGTCGTGTGCCGGTCGTAGTTCCACCTTTTCGTGGGCGTGCACTTGTAGTCGATCTTGTGGAGGACCATGTCGGGCAGGTGGCGGTCGAGCGCGGCGGGGCAGCCGACGCGCGCGCCCTCCACGTCGCCGCGCAGCAGCCGCTCGCACAGCTCGCGCACGCGCGCGTTTCGCTGCATCTCGGGCAGCGCGACGAGCGCCTCGTCGCGCTCGACTGCCGCGCGGACGACGTCGCGGAGCAGCCCGTTCACGACGCGCGATGGATGCATCAGGCACGCGGTGGACACCTGCGTCGCCTCCGCCTCGAGGATCTCCGTGAGGCCCACCGCGCAGACGGGCTGGACGCCCTCGGCCATCTCGCCGACGGCGCGCGCCGTCGCCGCCTTGGTCTGCGCGGCGGCTTGCTCGGCGGGCTTGCCTCGGGGCGCTGCACCGTACGTGCTCTCGTCCTTGTGCCAGCCGATGGCCGAGAAGATCGCACGGACGGTTCCCTTGTCCATCGTGGTCGACGTGTGCACGCTGGTCGACGGGCCGCCCGACGCCGCGCCGACGGCCTGCGCGCTCGCCACCGCAGCCTCGTCGCGCACCACCTTGTTGATGACGCGGTACGCCTGTGTCGTGAGCCTGTGCACGGCCGCCGCGATGCGCCGCAGCTCCTTCCGCGCACCGGGCTGCGCCGTCACCGCCTGCGGCCCCGCGTTGAGCGTCGAGCGCTTGACCACGAAGCCCGGGAGCACGCTGACGCGCGTGCGCGCCGTCGCGCCGCCGGCGGCGCGCGCGCTCGGCGCAGCGGGCTCGTCCACGCGCGCGCGCTCGACGCCGCGCGCGCGGGGAACGCTCGGCGCGCGCGCGCTCGCGGCGTCGCGCGCGCTCGCGGCGGCACCCGCCGCGGCGCGCTTGCCCGCGGCGCCCGACTCGCCGTGCGCGCGAAGCGGCGCCGACGCCAATGCCGACGCCGCGCCCGCGCTGCCGCTGCCGCTGCCCGATACGCCCGCGCGCCGCTTCTGCTCGTCGCGCGTCTTGCGGAACTGGGCGACGAGGTCGCTGCTCACGTTGGCCTCAGGCTCCCACGTGTCGGCGCTCTCGTCGTAGCCCCGCCACCTGATCCGGAACTGGAACGTCACCTTCTTGCCCGCCTTGCGGCGCTCGTCGACGACCGCCTCGACCTCGTACGTGCGCGCCTCCTCGTCGACGCTCGCGCCCGCCGCGCTCGCGCCCGTGTCCGGCCACCCAGCGACCGTGCCGCCCAGCCTCTCGGCGGCCGCGCGCAGCTGCCGCTCGCGCTGGGCGGCCGCGGCGCCTCGCGCGACCAGCGCGGGCAGCATGCCCGCGCCGCCCGCGAGGCCGTGCGCGCCGACGCTGGCGGTCATCAGCGCGCCGAGGCACGCGAACGTTGCGAGCGCACGCGCGCCATCGTCGCCGCCGCGCGGCTGCGAGCGCACGACGGGCGATGGCCGCGGCTCCCCCTCGGCCGCGAGCAGCGGCCAGATCGCACTGGCCAGCGCGACGGCATGCGCGCCGACCGCGACGGCCACGTCCGCGTCGAGCGGCGCAAAGTCGTAGCGCACGAGCGCGGCCGGGCGCGAGTCGTCCGTCGGCCGGTCGGCGACGAGCAGCCCGACCGGGCGCGGCGGCTCGCCGGACGGCGCGGCGACGGGCACGCAGAGGAGCACGACGAGCAGGCGCGGCGTGCCGCCGAGCAGCGCGCGCGCGGCATCCGCCCCGTCGGCTCCGCCGCGCGCGGCCGCGGCGAGCAGCTCGGCCGCGCGCGTCGGGCCCAGCGCCGTGCGCGCGTCCTTGCGCGCGCGTGCGCGGGCCGTGTACGCGGCGCAGGCGTCGTCGAGCACCGCCGCGCTGGGCGCGGTGCCAGTCGTCGCCCACGCGCGCAGCGCGTCGCGCACCCGCGTGACGATCGCCTGGTCGACCGCCGCCTCGCCGGCAGCGTGCGCCGGCGCGCACGCCGGCGGTGCGGCGGCAGGCGCGAGCGCGGGCGCGCCGTCGGCGCCGTCAACGCCGACGGCGCCGTCGGCGCGCCGCCACGCGAGCTTCGCCTCGATCTGCTGCCGGACGGCGTGGCAGTGCCGGTCGATGCCGCGCGCGTCGTCGAGCGCGGCCAGCGCGTCCTCAGCGGCGGGACGGCCGCTCGCGTCCGCGACGGCCTGCAGGCAGAGCAGCGCGGCCGCACGCGCGTTGCACGCGCTCTGCGGCTCGGGCGCGAGCGCGAGCTCGAGCTCGAGCGGCGACGCGCCTCGCGCCGCGGCGATCGCGTCCATCAGCACGTCCAACCGCTGCACCAGCGCCCTGTGCGCGTCGCGCGGCGCGCCCGTCGACGGCGCGCGCGAGCGCGTCGCCAGGAGCCCGAGCGCGCGCGCCGGCGCGCCCGCCGGCGTGTGCAGCACGAGCAGCGCCGCGCCCGCCAAGCTCGCGTTGCGCGTGACGAGCGCGAAGATGCGCGTCGCCTCGTGCGCGCCCACCGACGCCCAGATCGCAGCGCGATCGGCGTCCGTCTGCGCGTCGCACAGGTCGCGCACGTCGTCCGGCGCGAGCAGCGCGCCGCCGCCGGCGGAGCGCGCGACGATCGCCCGCGCCTCCGCCACGAAGACGGCCTGCGGCAGGTCGGCGTGGCGCGCGTCGACGATGGCGCGCGTCGCGTGCACGCCGAGCTCCACGCCGCGGTAGAAGGCGCGCGCGTTGGCCGCGCGCGCGTGCGCCGGCCGTCCGTCCGCGTTGCGCCTCGCGCGCGCCTGCTTGCTCGTGCGCGCGAGGCCGTCGCGTGGCGGTGGCGGCAGCGTGGCGAGGAAGCGCGCGGCGGGCGGCGGCGCGCGCACGCCGCGCTGCCGCCGTGCGATGGCCGCGAGCCGCCGGCCCGCCGCGCTGCCGCCCGCGCCGACGTGCTGCCGGCGGCCGAGCGCCGCCGGTGGCGGCGGCGGCGGCGGCGCGGCGGCGGGCGGCGGCGCGACGGCGGGCGGCGGCGCGGCGGCGGGCGGCGGCGCGGCGGTGGGCGGCGGCGCGGCGGCGGGCGGCGGCGCGGCGGCGGGCGGCAGCGGCGGCGGCGCGGCGGCGACGGCAGCACCAGTCGGCTTGTCCGCCCACGCACCCGAGACTCTGTCCCAGACCTTGCCCCATGGCGCGCGCCCACGCGGCCGCGCGAACTGCCCCGGCTCGAGCGCCTGGCCGCGCTTGGCGGCGGCGGCGGCGGCAGGGGGCGGGCGGCCGGCGCGCCAGTCGAAGACAGGTGCAACCGTGGCGGCAGGCGCCGAGTGCCGCGCGTCGGTCACAGAGCGCGTGGTGCGCGCGGCGACCGTGGCACGCCTGGCGGGCGGGCGGTGAGCAGCGCCCGCCGGCGCGCCGGCGGGCGCGGCCGCCTCGAGCCCGGCGGAGGCGCCGCGCTTGCGCTTGCGCGTGCCGCCGCGCGTGCGCCTGCGCGCGCGCCCGCCGCGCGCCCGTTCGGCCTGCGCGTCGCCAGCCGCGTCGCCGGCCGCGTCGCCGCGCCGCACGTAGACGACCGCGAACGCCTCCTCGCCGGTCCCGTCGACGCCGCCGCGCGCGCGGCGCAGGACCGACCGCCACTGCAGCCGCCGCGCGCGGCCGGGCTCGCACGCAAACCAGCGCCCACCGCGCCTGACGACGGCCACAAAGTCGTCGTCGCGCCGCCCGCGCCGGCGCGTGCGCAGCAGCACGCACTGCACGTCGAGCCAGCCCTCGTGCCAGTCGGCCGTGCTGGGGGCGACGCGAATCGACTGCGGGAGCTCGACGCCAAAGCCGGCGAGGCGCACGATGTGCGCGACGATGACGCTCGAAATGGCGGGGGCGCTCGACGGGTCGCCCGCTGCAGCGAGCACCGCCCCGCCCCAGTGCTCACGCGTGACGCAATCCGCGTCCTCGACGTGCACGTGCGCCACGCTCGCGCCGAGCTGGTGCAGCAACGCGCAGATGTCGGCGTCGACCGTCCTCTCCTCCTCGGCCGCCTCGGCCGTGCCGCGGGCGGCGGCGTCGCCTGCCGGCTGCCCGAGGTACGCGATCGCCCGCTCGACGGCCGCGCGCTCCGCACGCGCTGCGCTGTCGATCGCCGCATTGCCGACGGGCGCGCGCAGCGCCGCGATCGCGTCTTGCAACGCCGTCGCGTCGCCCGTCGCCGCCGCCGCCGTCACCGCCGCCGCGCTCGCGGTGCCGTGCGCGACGGCGTGCAGCGCGGCGGCGCGCGCGGCGGGGATGCGCCCGTCCAGCGCGAGCACGAGCGGCGGCCCGGCCGGCGTCTGCTGCCGCCGGTGCCGCCGGCTCGCAGCCGGGTGGTCGGCGCGCGCGCGCTCGAGCCGCGCGCGCCGCTCGACGACGCGCGCCCAGAAGGCCTGCACCCTCGGCTGCGCGAATGCAAGCCAGCCGGCGCCGCGCGTCACGACGTGCACGACGATCCGGTCCTCGTGCCTGAGGTACTGCACGTAGAGCGCTTTGCTCACGCCGAGGACGTGCATGCCGAGCTGCAGCTGATCGCGGTGCGGCTGCGGCGGCCCGTCCTCGTGCGCCGTGGCGCCCGCCTTGGTGAGCGTCTTCACCTCGACGAGGACCTGCTCGTTGTTTTCGGGGAGGATGGCGAGCCCGTCCGGCGAGAAGGCGAACGGCGCGCTCTTGTCGTGCGGGTCCGCACGCACCATCGGCAGGTTGCACACGACGGTGATGCCGTACGCGGCCGCCAGCTTGCGCAGCGCGACGGCCTCGCCGAGGATGCCCGCGGTCGTCGCCTTGGTCCGCACCTCGCGCCGCCGCCGGTGCACGTACTCGTCGGTGAGCGTCTCGTGCGCGACGCCGGCGTTGTCGTTCACGACGTCGCCAACCTTGCTGCCCGTGACCTCCTCCCATCGCTCGTCGTGCCAGCGCGGGCTGCGCTGCGCGGGCGCGCCCGCGCCGACGGCGTCGAGCACGCGGCGCAGCGCTGTGCCGTCGGGCGCAGCAGGCACGCGCGCGCGGTCCTGGGCCTCGCGAGCGTCGAGGACGCGGCCCGTAGTGGAATCTTGGGGTAGGTCGAGCTTGCTCGCCTCGCCGTAGCGGCTCTCCAGCTGGCGCGGTGCGTCGGCAGGGCCGCCGTCCGTGCGCGCACCCGACGCGCCCGCCAGTGCACGCGGCGCAGCGTCCGAGGCGCCCGCCGCGCCCGCGCCGCCGCCAATCGCGCCAGCGCACGCGCGCGCCGCGACCTGCGGACGGCCAGCCGCAGGGACCTCGTCCGCTCGGCCGGCCGCTGCGTCGGCCGTCCGCTTGGCCACCTCGCGCACGTCTCCGAGCGCGAGCGTGGCTGGCGCCGTCCAGCTCCCGTTGCGTTTGTCCCAACATTTGAGCAGCCCGCCAAGGAAGGGCGTGCCCGTCGGGCGGTCCTCGGGCACCTCCGCCAGGATCGCGTCGACGCGCAGCGCGGCCGCCACATCGCAGAACGCGCGCGCGGCGCGCGCCATCCGCTCGGCGCGCGCGCCGCCGTCGTCCGCCGCGCGGCGGATGGCGTGGCTCACGTGCGCGACGCGGAGCGAGACGACGGCGTGCGCCGGCGCGTCGGCGCCCGTGCCGAGCGTGTGCCGCCGGATGGCCAGCTGCCCATCGCCCATGCGCGGCGGCAGCGACGCGCACGCCGCGACGGTCGTCGTGCCGGCCGCGCTGTCGCACAGCCAGCTCGCCTCGCCGCCGCCCGCAAACTCAAAGGTCGCGAAGCCCTCGCGGCCGAAAAGCGCGACGAAGTGGTCGAGCACCGCCTTGTTGATCGCGCGCGCCGCCGGCCGCGTCGATGCGCCGCGGGCAGCGCCACCCGCCGCGCCGCGCGCATCGCTGCACGTCGCAGGGCAGGTGCAGCCGGACGCGCGCACGCCGTCCGACCGCGTCCGCGGCAGCTCGAGCTCGCGCACCTTGGGGCAGAACCAGAGCGGGTTGGACGCCTCGAGGCACAGCACGACGAGCCGCCCGTCCGTGCCGGCCAGCGCGCGCGCGTCGCGCAGCAGCTCGACGGCGAGCTCGGACGTCGCCGCGTGCACCGCCGGCTCGCCCGTCGCGCGGTCGGGCGGGAAGAGGCCACCGCCGACGAGCGGGCTGGGGCAGCGGCCGAGCATCACGAGCAGCGGCGGCGGCGGCGTCTGCGGCGCCTGCTGCCCGACCGCAGCCGCCGTCAGCCCGGCCAGGTCGGAGCTCGTGCGGAGGGCCTTGAGCGCGACGCGCGAGCCGGTGCCCGCCTGCTCGGAAAACGTGGCGAGCATGGCGCACGTGCTCGCCCTCGCGCCGCACTGCCAGCTGACGCGCGCGAGGAGGCCTTCCAGCGTGTCGTTTTCGCGCGGCCGCGTGACCGCGTCGAGCGCCGCCGGGCCGAGCTGGAGGCTGCCGGGCGTGACGCACAGCACCGCCTCGTGGTAGGCGCGCAGCAGCTCCCTCGGCAGCTGCTCGGCGGGCGTCGCCGCCTGCCCGCCCACCCACCGTGCACCGTGGCCGCCGTCGCCCGCGCCCGCGAGCCGGACCGCCGGCCCGCCCGTGATCGCCGAGGTCGGTGGCGTGCCGAGCGCGTCGACGAGCGCGCGCACGGGCGCGACACGCCTGCGCGCAGCGTCCGCGCCGACGGCGAGCGCGGCGATCTGAGCGCCCTCCCATGCGCGCTCCCTCGCGTCGTCCCGCGCGGCCGCCGGCGCGGCGCCCGGCCGCGCGCCGGGCGGCACCGCGCACGCCGCCGCGACGACCTCCGCGCGCGCGCCGGCGGCGTCGGGCGCGTGCAGCTGCGCGAGCGCGCCAAAGAGCGCGGCGGCCGAGCGGTAGCGGCCGTGCGCCGCGACGAGCGCGTAGAGCACGCGCAGCGCGGCCACGCCCGCCTGGTCGGGCGCGTCGCCAGCGATTTGCTCGACCTCCCACGTGCGCGTGGGCGGCGGGCTGCCGTCGGCCGGGTCCGGACGCAGCGCCCACGCGCGCTCGACGATCGCGTTGAACACGCCGCGCGCGGCGCCCTCGTCAAACTCGGCGGCGCCCGCCGCGTGCGCGCACCACCCGTGCACGCGCGACGTGGGCGCGTCCACGGCGCGCTGCACGACGAGCACCGCCGGCCGGTCGACGCAGCCGAGGCTCACCGCCGCGTGCTTGCCCTCGAGCAGCGCCGCCGCCGCAGCCTCGACCAAGGCGTCATCAGGCGCGTCGCCGACGACGACGGCACAGCCGTCGCCGTACTCGGCCTGCATCGCGGCGACGCACGACGCGACAAAGTCGCCGCCCGCGGCCGCCGCGTGTCGCGCCGCCAGCATCCGGCGCGCGATGGCAAGCCAGACGTACTCGGCCGGCGCGCGCGCGGCGCGCGCGCGAGGCGCGCCGGCCGCGCCGCGTGCGCCCGCGCGTGCGCCTCCAGCGGCCGCAACGGCCGAGGCGGCTGGAGCGGCGGTGAGCGTGCGCCGCGCGCGCTTCGCCGGCCGCGTGATGGGCGATGCACCCGCCATCGCACCGCCCGCAGCAGCCGGTGCGGCCGCCACAGCGCCCGCCGCAACGCCACTCGTCACGACGCCCGTGGCGGGCGGCGCGGCGGCGGACGTGGCCGCCTCGACGGGCGTCGCGCAACTACCGCCAGCGGTCGCGGACGCGCCCGGCGACGCGTCGGCGAGGAGGTGGCGCAGCACGCCGCGCGCGAGCGCGACTGGCACGGCGAGCGTCAGCGCGCGCAGGCGGTCGGAAGGCGAGGCGTCGCGCTCGGCGTCGGCGGACGTGGCGGCAGCAGGCGGGGCGGCGGGCGGCACGGCGGCGGGCTGGGCGGCCGCCGGCGCAACCTCGTCGGCCTTGGCCAGCCAGACGAGCCCGGCGACTGCGAGCACGACGCTGTACGCGCCGACATCGTCACCCGCAACGCGCGCCAGCCGGGCGTGGGCGTCGGCCTCGGACACGGCGACGTGGAAGAGCACGTCGTCGCGGGCAGCTTGCTCGGCAAACTGACGCAGCTGCTTGGCCATCGTCACGCCGGCGACGCACGCCTCGCCCGCCTCTGCCTCGACCTGCTCGTCCTGGCCGATGGCGGACGCGCCGGCCTCGGCGCCAGCGTCGAGTGTCCGGCGGCGCTCGAGGGCGAAGCCACGCACACAGACGCGCTGGAGGCCGCCGAGCGCGCCCGCCTTCTCGTGCAGCGCGCACGACAGCTCGACCACCGAGTCCACGCGCCTCGCGGCGGCGCCCCCCCGCTCGCCGCGCGTGGCCGCGCGCACGACGAACACCGTGAATTGCGCGCGCTTCGCCGCGCGCGCCGACGCGCACGCGTGCTTCAGGAGCCGGCAAAGCGCGGGCCTTTGCGCCGCTGCGCCCCGCGTGCACAGCAGCAGTTGGCCGCGCTCGTCGCCCAGCTCCTGCTCGACGGCGGCCTCGAGCGCGTCGTCCGTCAAATCGCCGTGCTCCGTCGAGGCGAGCGCGCGCGCAGCCGCGAGCGCCAGCTCGCCTGCGCCCGCGCGCCGCCGGCGGCGCGCACCGGCGGGCGCGTGCGGCGCCGACGCGTGTGACGACGCCGCCGCGTCCGCGCGCGCACACGCGGCGCGCAACGCCTCACGCGCCGAGGCGGCCGCGCGCGCCCTGGGCGCGAGCTTCAAGAACGTGCGCGCGGCGGTGGCGGCGGCGGCGGCGGCGGCGGCGGCGGCGGCGGCGGCGGCGGCGGCGGCGGCGGCGGCGGCGGCGGCGGCGGCGGCGGCGGCGTCGCCCTCGTCGCCGGCCGGCGGCGGCGGTGGCGGCGGTGGCGGCGCGGCCACGGCGGCGGCAGCAGCGGCGGCGGCGGCGGTGGCGGCGGCGGCGGCGCCCAGCGCGGGCGGCGGCGGCGTGGCGGCGGCGGTGGCGGCGGCGGTGACGCCAGCGGCGGCCTTGGCGCCGCGCGTCTGCGGCGGCGTTTCGGCGCGATCGGGGCTGCCCCCGCCACGCACCGCGCTCGTGACCGCGCAGACGCCGCCCGGCGCACGATCGCTGGCCGCGCCGGTCAGCGCGACGCGGAGGCGCTCGCCGACAGCGTACATGTCCGCCACGCTGAACGTGCGCGGCGCGGACGAGCAGCCCGCCGCGGCGAGCGCGTCGTTGAGCGCGCCCACTATCGCGAGGCCGCACGTCGCGCCACGCTGCGCCGCCTCGTTGAGCAGCAGCGCGCGGCGCACGCGCGAAATGTCGAGACCCGCCGCGTGCAGCGTGGCAGTTATCGCCTTGGCGAGCATGAGCGCCTGCCTGCAGGGCGACGCGAGCGTGTCGACGAGCACCGCGTCGTAGCGATGCTCGCCCGCGCGCGCGACGCGCACAAGGCGCAACGCGGTGAAATGGCCGGAGGCGAGCTGCGCGCCGTCGTCACTGCCCGCGCCGCCGCGCTCGTCCGACGGGCTCCACACGCCGATGACAGCCTGCGTTGTCGCCTCGCTGCGCAGGCGGTGCAGCAGCGCGGCGCGCTCGGCGCCGTCCTGGAACACCGCGGGTTGCGCGGCGAGCGGCACGTGGCAGACATGCCCGCCGCCGGCCTGCCCGTGCACGCGCAGCACGACCTCGCAGCACGCGTCGACGGTTGAGGCGAGCATGTCGCCGCTGGCGATGCGCTCCACCTCTGCCTGCGGGAGGCCGGCGCTCGCGGCGGCGGAGGCCAGCCGGCGCGCAGCCGCGTCGCCCGCCCACGCCAGCAGCGCCGAGTTGGCGGGTTGGAGGGGAAGCTCAAGGGCGGCTGGTTCGGTGGCGGTAGCCTCGTTGGCAACGGGCACGTTGGCGGTGCGCACGTTGGCGGCGGGCGCGGCGGCGATGGCTGGTGGGGCGGAAGACACGCCCGCGGCGGCAGGCGCGGACGCGACAGCGGCAGCGACTAGTGGGGCGGGGAAAACGCCGTCGGTGGCTGGCGCGGAGGCGAGTGCAGGAGCAACTAGTGGGGCGGGAAAATCGGCGGCAGGCGCGAAGGCGGATGCAGCAGCGGCTAGTGCGGCGGGGAAAACACCGTCGGCGGCAGGCGCGAAGGCGGATGCAGGAGCGCCCAGCGGGGCGCAGAAAACACCGTCGGCGGCAGGCGCGAAGGCGACAGCAGCAGTGGCCAGTGGAGCGGAGGCGCAGGGCCACGCGCGCGCCAGCCGTGCAAGCCCAAGCCGCGCGCGAGCGACGCACGCGCCGATGGCCGAGGCGGCGGCGCAGGCCACGACGTGGCCTGGCACCGGTGTGGCCAGCCGCTCGCGGGTGTGCACGTCGAGCCGCGCCCCACGCCAAGAGCGGCGGCGCGCTGAACGGAGGCGCGCGACCCCGATCGATCCGCCCGCGCACGCGCGCGCCGGCTCAGTGTGGCCAACGCGCGCCGCTATGCAAGGCGCGCGCGCGATAACGGCGGCTGTCGGCCGTGGCGTGCGCGTGGCGGCGCCGCGGCGACGGGCGCGGCACACGAGCCGCTCGGGCGCGCCGCCGCCGCGCGGCACGATGTCGAGCAGCACGGTCACGCCGCGCGCGCGCGCGACCGCCGTGCACGCGAGCCGCACGGGCAGCGGCGGCCCGTCCGGGCGCGCGAGCGCCGCCACCTCGGCGTCGGTGAGGCTGTGCAGCTCGCGGCGCGCGCGCGCGAACGCGGCGATGTCCGCGCGCAGCTCCGCGTCCGTGCCGAGCGCGGCACGCGCGTGCACGGGGAGCGACGCGCGCAGCGCGTGGAGCACGCCGCCGCGCGCGCCGCGCGGCGCCGGCGCGCGCTCGCGCTCAGCGCGCGCGGCGCGCGTGAGCTCGCGCACCGCGCGCGCGAGATTGCGCCGCGCGGCCGCGACGGGAGGGCTAGGTGCGCGCGCGCGCCGGTTGTAGCGCGGCCGCGCCGAGTCGAGGGGCGGCGGACGCGGTGCGTACGCCGCGGCGCGGCCCGCGCGCCAAAAGGCCGGCGGCGGGCGCAGCTCCGTCGCGTCGACCGCGGCCGCGAGCGCGCCGAGCGCGGCGTCGCTGTCGCCCGCCGCGTCGGCCGCGTCGACGAGCACGAAGAGCGCGCCGAGCGCGCGCGACGCGGCCGCCTGCGCGGCGGTGGGGCGGGCGCAGGCAGCGACGCATGCGGCCGCCATGCCGCGCGCCGCGGCGAACGCCGGTGACGTGACGGCCGCGCCGATGGCAACGGCGGCGGCGGCGACGGTGGAGGCGGCAGCGCCGGCGATGGAGGTGGCAGCGGCGGCGGCGCTTGCCATCGCGCGGCGCGCGAGACGCGAGGCGCCACCGACCGCCGCCGCCGCAGCGCGCGCTGCGCGCGCGCCGGTGGCGCGCATCGTCGCCGCGCCAGGCGCCGCCGCGCCGACGCCGCCGGCGCCCGCGCCGTCGCCGCTCTCGGCCGTGCAGGGCTCCGATGGCGAACCCGGCGTGCGCTGGCGCGTGATGCGCGCGCCGAGGCGCGCGCTCCGCGCCGCGCGGCCGGCGACGTCGAGGAAGCGCCGTGCGCGCGCCGCGCGCAGGCCACGCGCGCGCGGCGGCGCACCGACAGGCGCCGAGCGCCGCGGCGCGCACGCCGGCGCGTCGCTGTCGGGTTGCGCAGCGCGCGCGCGGGAACTCGGCGCGGCGTGTGCGGGCGGCGGGCGCGCGCCCGCGCGGCGCAGAGGCGCGAGGCGCCGGCCGCAGACGAGGCGTGTGCGCAACCAGGACGGCGAGGGCCGCAGGGCGCCGTCGACGTCGCGCATCGGCGGGCCGCGAGCCCGCCGCGCAGCCGTGCGGCGCGCGCGAGGCGCTCGGCGGCGCGCGCGCCGCACGGCGCGCGCGGCGGCGCGCACGCCAGCGACGGCTGCGGCCACGCCGCGCGCCAACACGGCCGCGGCGTGCGCCATCGCACCGAGCACGGCGCGTGGCGCGCCGAGCAAGCGCAGCAAGCGCGACGCCGTCGCGCGCGCCGGCGCACCGTGTGCAGGGGCCTCGCCAGCGCCAGCACCGACGCCGCCATCGCCGCAGCCGCAGGTGGCGTCGCCGCCGCCGCAGGCGTCGCGACGGACGCCGCCGCCGCCGAAACAACCGCCGCACACGTCGCCGCCGACGTTGCCACCCCAGCCGCCGTTGCGTGCGCAGGTGGCTGCGGCGCGTGCGTGCGGGAGGCGTGCCGTGCGGCGCGCATCACACGGGCTGCGCGACGCGAGCGACGCCGCCGGGGTCCCCGCTGCGCCAGGCGCGCCGTGCGCGCCAGCCTCGCCGGCCTCGCCGGCGCGCGGTCGCGCGCTCGCCTCGACGTGGCCGCCTCCGCCGCCATCGCCGCCGTCGAACCGGGCGGCGGAGGGCTGCCGCTCGAACCGCTCGTCGGCGTCGGCCGCCACCGCCGCCTCGCGCTCCGCCGCCGCGGCGGCCGCACGGCGCGCGTGGCGGAGCGCGCGGCCGCCGTCCGCTGCGCGGCGTGGCGGCGCGGGCGCGGGCTTCGGCGCGCGCGGCCCCTCGGCGCGCTCGCGGAGCACGGCGAGCGGCGTGCCCGTGGCGACGCTCGTGCAGACGCGCCGCAAGGCGGCGCTTACGCACGCGTGGACGACGCGCGCCGTCCGCTTGTCGGCGGCGCGCGCGGCGCGGCGCGCGGCCTTGGCGGCGGCCTTTTTGGCGCGCCTCTGCTCCGCCTGCTCCGACAGCGCGCGCGCCTGGCGCTCGGCTGCGAGCGCGTCCTCGGGCGAAACGGTCGGCCTCGGCGGCCGCGCGCGCGCGCTGCGACGCTGCGCGCTGCGGCGGTCGGACGGCGGCTGCCGCGGCGGCGAGGACGGCGAGCGCGAGCTCGGCGTGGGCGACCAATCGCCGCTGACGGTTGCGAGCGGCGCAAACGGGTTGTCGTCCCCGCGACCCGCGGCGTGCGACAGTGCACGCGGCGTCGGGCGCCGGCCGACCGCTGGCGGGCCCCACTCGGACGGCGGCTCCGAGGGCGAGCGCGCCGTCGGCGCCGCGCGTTGCGCGGCCGGCGGCGCCTCCCGGTCCAGCGCCGCCTGCTCTCTCGCCGCGGCCTGCTCGTCACCCTCCGGCACGCCACGCGGCGCGAGCACCGCGGTGGCGCAGCGCGTCGCGTTGAGCAACGCCGCCTCCATCTGCCGCACGCTGGCCTTGGCGCACGCCACACCCTGTCTCGCCCGGCGCAGCGCCTCGTGCGCGCGGCGCACTTCCGCGTCGGCATCTTCGCGCATGCCAAAGTGCGCCTGTTGCAGCCGCAGGTCCGCAGGGCGCCCCTGCGCGCGAGGGGCACGGGCGCGGCGGCGCGCAGGTGACGGAGCTGGCGCGCCGTTCTGCGCTGCGCGCACGCCAATCGACGGGCGCGCGCGCGGCGGGGCGCGCGCGCGCGCGCGCGCGCGCGCTGCCTACCCAGCCGCCGGCCGGCTCGCGCGAGCGCGCCAGCTGCTCCGCCGCCTCGGCGTCGAGCACGCGCTGCTGCGCCTCCTCCTCGCCCAGTGCAGCGAGGTGCAGCCGGCGGGCTGCCTTGCGGCAGTTGCCCTCCGCCTTGCCCACGGCCTTGCGCGCCGCGTCGACGGGGTCGTCGTTGGCTCTGGCGCGCCTGCGCTTGCCCTTGTCGGCGGGCGGCGGCTTGGCGCGCTGCAGCGTGCCGAGCGCGTCGTCGGCTCCGCGCGCGGCCGCCCGCGGGCGGCGGGCCCCAAAAAGCGCACCGGTCGCCGTGCGCGCCGCGCAAGCAACGACCAGCGCTGACATGCCGGCGAAGACCGCACCGCCCAGCGCCACGGTTGCCACGATGCGCAGCGTCCCGTGCGCAAGCTGCGCTGCCTCCGCCGCTTTGGCGGCCTCGCGCGCGCGCGCATCGGCGGCTCTCATCTCGTGCAGCAGCCCGGCCGCGCCGCTCGCGCCGTCGCGGCCGCGCGCGAGCTCGCACAGCACCGCCGCCGCGCGCCGCGTGGGCTCGCGCGCGAGCAGCTGCGCGCCGCCGTCGGGGCGCAGCTTCTCAACGAACTCGACAAACGTCGCGTCGCGCCAGAGGGACATGCGGAAGGCCCTGTGCACCGCCCCCTCCTGCTCGCGCATCCGCCGTGCCGCCCGCCTGCCGTCGCGCGCGTGCGCGTGCGCGGCCGCGTCGAATCCCGCGACGCCGCGCTGCGCGTCGCGCGCGGCCGACGACGGCGCCGCCGCGCTGCCCGCCAAGGGCGCCGCAGCGGCGACGCGCGCGTGCGGAGCGACGGGATCGCCGGCGGCCGGCGGCTCGGCGCGCTGCGGCGTGCCGTTTGCTCCGCGCGCGGCCGTCCCGGGGGAGATGGCCGCGATGGCGCCGCCAGCCGCGCCGCGCGCCAGCCACGCGCATAGGCTGCCGACGAGCTCGCCGAGACCCCCGACGGTCGCCGCGGCGGCGAGTGCGCCGGGCTTGCCGGCCGACAGCGGCTCGCGAGCGTCGTCGTCGCAGCCGCCGGCACCCGTCTTGGCGAGTGCGTCGCGCTCGCCCTCGACGCCCGCCACGACCGCCGCCCCTCCGTCGTCCGCCGCGCCGGCCGCGCGCGCGGCCGGGCGCAGAGGAGGCGTGCCGGTGCAGCCGTCGCCGCTCGTCTTCGCCGTTTCCTCCACTTTGGTCACTTCGTCGCCACCTGCGCCATCTCCGACGCCGGGGCCCTTGGTCACGCTTGCCGCCATGCGCGCCGTGCCCGCCGGCCAGCCCGCCGACTGCTCGAGCGCGGCGGCGAGCGGCGCGACGCGCGTCGACTCGGGCGCGCTCTCGTCATCGGGCTCGAGCGCGTTGTGCAGGCGCGCGAGCGCGCGCTCGACGGCCGCGGCGCCACTGCCGGGGGCGCGGCTCGCCGCGCGCACCGCGCGCCGCCAGGCCGGCGCGAACATGAGCGCCGGCTCGAGCGCCGCGAGCGCGCGCGCCTCGCGCGCGTCGCTCGCGCCGAGGCGCGGCGGCACGCGCGCGGCTCCGCGCGGCGCGGTGCCTCGGAAGCGTGGGCTCAGCGTGTAGGCGAGGTGCTGCGGCACGCCGCGCGCCTCCGCGCGCGCGCGTCCGTCCTCGACCTCGCGCCGCGCCTTCGCGATCGCCGGCGTGGCGCGCGCGAGCCAGTCGGGGTCGGCGGGCAGGTGGATCACGACGAGAATCGGCGCCCAGTCCAGCCGCGGGTTCTTGTGACGGTCGGGCACGACCCACACGAGCAGCACCGTGCCCTCCGCGCCGCACGCCGCCTCGTAGATCCTGGGCTGCGAGCGCCAATCGGGCCTGACGCGCAGCGCCCGCGCGTGGTCGATGGCGGCGGCGCGGTCGCCATTGAAGTGAACCGTCGTCACCTCGCCGATGACGGACCGGCCGGACCGCCAGCAGAACACCGCGTCCGCCGACCCGCCGGCGATGGCCGCGAGCGATTCGGGCGCGGCGAGCCGCGGCAAGCCCTCGAAGGCGGCAAAGTCCTCGTGCGCATTGTACACGCCGCCCCAGCCGTCGTGCGCGTACGCGCGCGCGGCCGCTCGTACCGCGCGCGGCTGGTTCTCCACGCCCGACGTCATGTGCCATGTCGTCCCCGCGAAGCCGGGCTCGCCCAGCTCGGCCCGCACGACGGCACCGTACCCCGCGCCCTGCGTCGGGGCGGCGAGGTGGTGCATGCCCGCGCCGGTCACGCCCTCCGTGCGCTGCCGCGTGACGATCGTGCCCGTCGCGTGCGCGAAAAGCGTGTCGACCACGGCGGGCGCGCGCCCGCTGTTCGCCCGTAGCCGCGCCCTGCCCGCTTTTAGCTGCTCGGGGTCCTTGGCGTCGTACACGCGCGCGTCCGCGTCGCCCTCATCAGGCGCAGTGTAGACGCAGCGGCGTTCGAGCGGCGCCGAGCCACCGCCGTCCGCCGCCGCCGGCGAGGTTGGCGCCGCGCCCGCCGCCACCGCGCTCGTCGCCGCCGTGCCCGTCGCCACCGCCGCAGCCGCCGCGCCCGCGGGGTCGTCGTCCCCGTCCTCCGCGCCCTCCCCGTCGTCAGCGGTGGTGGCGTCGCCATCGTCCCCGTCGCCCTCGCCCCCGCCGAGGCTGCTGAATGGTCGGGGCCCCCACGCCGAGGCGGCGCGCCGCTGCGGCGCACGCGGCGGTGGCGCTCGCGACGGCGGCCTTGGCGCCGCCGCGCCGCGCGGCCTGGCCGCCGTCGACAGCGCGCGGCCTGCAGCGCCCGTGAGCGCGTCGAGCGCGGCCGTGCGTGCGATGCGGTCGTCGGGCGCGCGCAGCGCCGCCTCGACGGCCTGCAGCAGCCCGTCGGGCGCGGATCCGCCGACACTGGCATCGCACGCCTCGGCGAGCCGCGCGGCCTCGGCGAGCCGCGCGGCCTCGCGGGTGAACGGGCCGAAGCGCCTGGCGCGGTCGCCGAGCAGAGCGCCGATGGCGGCGCGGAGCGTGCGCGCGCGGGTCTCCTCGTACGCGGCCGTCGTGAGGCGCGCGAGGCGCGCGTCCAAAGCCTTCTTGATGTCGACAAGGACACTCGCGCGGCGGCCGTAGAGCGTCGATGCGCTCGCCACGACCTCGGCCGCGACTGTTGCCGCGGCGAAGCAACACGCGGCCCCACTCTGCGGGGGCGCCTTGAAGGCATCGATGGGCGGCGCTGTTCTGCCGATGCGCTGCGCAAGCTTCTTGATGAGCACGCCGGCCGCCGTGGCGTACGCCGATTCGCCGTTGCCCAAGGTGCGCGAATCGGCGAGCAGGGCGAGCGCGGCGCCGGGCGGCGCGCCGCGCTGCGCGGGCGGCGCGAGGAGCAGGTACGCCGCCGTCCAGTGCACGAGGCCGCTGGACGCGCGGAGGCAGAGCGGTAGCACGACCACGAGCACCTGCCCAAACCGGTCCGCATCCGCGCATGCTTTGCGCAGGTTGCGCAGCGCCACCTTGAGCGCATGCTGCGAGCACCCCGTGTCGCCCACCCTAACCCTGCTCGTGCCGAAATCCGCGTAACGCAGCAGGGCGATGAGGCAAGTGGATGGGACCACGTGGGGGTGGGTATCTCCCGGCGACAGAATGGTGCTGAGGGCCAGCGAGAAACTGTCCGAGCCGCCCCGCCCGCCGGGCAAAGCGTCCTTCACGGAGTCCTCCATCTGCAGACTGTGGGCACGTCAGTGTCCGGATGGCGGCCCGGATGATACTTGGGAGAATTTACATGATGCCCTGGAGAATGCCCCGCTCTCCCACAACCAGGACCCGCCAGCGCGCCGAGCCTACTCGTTTGCCCGCGCCGCCTCTCTTTGCGCGCCCGAGCGCGGCCTCCGAGCGCGGCCAACGTCCTCCGGGGGCGTGCATCGTGGCTGCTCGGAGGGGCTGCGACGCGGCGAAAGCTCGCTGCGCGGCCGCAACGTGAGCGCGCGCGCGCGGCCGCGCGCCGGCCTGCGCTGCTCTGCACGGCCGCGCGCCGGCCTGCGCAGCCTCGTCGCGCAGCGTGAGCGCGAGCGCGCGCGAGGTGAGCTCGGCGGATGGGTGCGCGGCGGCGTTGGCGGCGGGTGCGGCGGCAGGCTGGGCGGCGGGTTTGGACGGAGAGTGTCGGGGAAGAACGGGGCGCATCCTGGCTGGGAGTTGGACGGCGCCCACCACGCGCTGGCGGATCCTGGTTGCCACCACCACCCCCCCCCCCCCCCCCCGGAGACGAGGACCAGGGGCATGGCCGACTCGCTGCGCCGCACAGCGCGCGGCGCGCGGCATGCTGCGCGACCTCAAGCACATCCAGCCGCGCTCCGCCCACGCAACGCGCGCAATGCCGCGTTGCACTGCAGGTGTGCACGTGCGGCTCTCACGCGCACTGTGTTGCACGAACGGCATCACGCCACCGAGCTGCGTCCGGACCACGCGCCGCGCGCAGGCGACCACACAGGGGCGCGCCGCGCCGCGCGTGCGCGCCCTCGCAACCGTTGCAGCACGCTCTGCCTTGCACTGCGCCGAGCCGCCGCGCGCTGTGCGCGTGCATGCAGGGCGCACGCGTGCGACGAAGCGCGCGCGCGGCGAGGCGCGCGGGCGGCTCGCTGCGCGGGCGGCAACGCGCCCAGCTGCGCCCAGGCCAGGCGCGCGCCCGCGAGTGCCACCGGGACGCACTGCCCCCGCCGGGGTCGCCGCGCGCTCTGTGTGTGCGCTCGCGCGCTGCGAGCGCGGCGGAACGTTCGTGCATGGCGCGAAGAGCGCGGCACCCGAAGACGGCTGCCCCGAGCCCGCGCCGGGTGGCAGCGAGCGGCGGCACCTCCTCGGCGAGCCCGCCCCGCGCCTTCCCCTCCACGTGGCGTTTTGAGGCAGACGGACACGCGCCCACACTGCGACTGGGCACGCTGCTCGAGGCAGACACGCACCCAACGCGCGCGCACCACGCGCCCGCGTCGGCGGGCCGGTGTGAACGAGCGAGAGCTCGGTGTCGCCAACGGGGGCACGGGCGCGACTTCGGTCCGCCTCTCGACGGACGCAGGCGACGCTGCCGGGAACTTCCCCGACGCCTGCACATCCAGGGCTTCGAGGTACAGAGCTGGGCAACAGTGCCGCTCGTCACCGATGAGGCGGCCAAGCTCGCTATCCTTGCTGCCCTCGGCTCCACCAAACAGCCGGGCGACCCAACGGTTCGTGATCGCCTGGCCGCCAGGTGCGAACCGCGCCCGTGCAAGCGCTTCACCCGCATTCTCCGCCCCGCTGCGGACGTCCGCCTGCCGGCCGCGAACACGGCCGGTGCGCGTTGCCGCCTGGCCCAACACGAAAACCCGCCCGCCCCCGAGGCCGCAGGTCCTACCTGCCCAAGCGCAGCCCAACGGCACGCAGACAGCCCGCCTTGGCAACCGACTCGTGCGCGAGCGCTCCGCCCTCCACAAGAGCCTGCCCCACGCCACCGCCGACGCGGAGCCAGCGCAGCCGACGCCCCTCCGCGACGCTCGCGCCGCAAGGCGCAAGGGCCCCGGCGAGACGGCGTCAACCAAGCCCGCCGCTGGCACAGCGCCGGCACCCGGAGCCCACCCCAAGCCCCCGCGCACGCCTCGCCCCCCCCCCCCCCCCCCCCCCGATCGGCGGACCGATTGCGTTTTGGTGCGCCAGGCTCAATGCGCCATCGCAGTGGCGGGCCCGCAGACGCAGACGCTGACATGCCCAACGCTGGGCACTGAGGCCGCAGGCCGGCCCTCCTGGACCTGGCGGGCGAGCTGCCCGCGCAGCGGCCACGCGAGCCTCGCACTGACCGTGGCGGTTGCTGCCACCGTGATAGCTGCGGGTGCGGCGGCCTTGGCCCCAACCCCATCATCCGTCTTCATCCCCGCCCTGCTCGCGCTCGCGGCCTACGTCGGCAATCCCTGCACCGGGATCCGCCCCGCGAAGTCCACACAAGACTTATCCGTGCTGCACGCCAGCCGCGCGCGCCGACGCGCGCCGCTCCCACACGCTCACCTCCGTTTCCGCGGGCGGCCCAACGCCCCCCCCCCCCCCCTCCCCCCCCCCCCCCCCCCCGGCAGGCGGCCATCGAGCCGCATTAGCACACCCGCCCGGGGCCTCCCGCCGCACCCGCAGCGGCTCGGCGCCTTGAATCCTCCCGTCCCCCGGGGTGAGGCCTTCAACCCGGGCCCAGCGCGCTCCGACTGCCTCACGCGCGCCAGCGCCAACCTCGGCGGCATGGTAGACCCCGAGCGAAAAGCCGCACTTCTCGCCGTCCTCGTCAGGCGCAAGTACGTTATCCTGCTCCTACTGCCGACGCGGCTCCCGCGCGCGCGGACTACTACGCCGGGCAGATCGCCGCAGACGCACGTGAGTGCACACGTGCGGACAAGGCGCACACGCTCGACGTCCAGTTAGCGCACGTGCACGTGCGCGCCACTGGTCACATTTGAGCGTCCGTGCTCGCCCACAGCGTCGCCATCCACAAGATGCGCGCTGGAGCCATCCAAGCAGGGCTCTGCCTGCTCGGCTTCCGCAAGGCAATTTGGGCCGCGGACAGCGGACAGCGGACGGCGTGCGCGTGCGAGGTGCGAAAGGAGGAAGAAGGTAGGGAGAGTTGTGTGTGTGTGTGGGGGGGGGGGGGGGGGGGGGGGCACAGCGGCCGCCGGAGACGAGGACGCACTCACCGCTGTTGGCAATGCGCGCGTCACGGAGACAACTTGGCGGGCCTCGCACGCAGCTGGGCCGATCGCCGCCGTAGAGATGTCTGCAGCCGTCTCCGCGATGCCGATCGTCGCATCTGTTGGCACCGCTGCCATCTGCCGCACCCGCGGCCAGGCTGCCGGCAAGGTCGGCGCGTCGGGCTCCGAGCTCGGCCACGCAGGCGATGCGGCCGACGGCGGTGACGCTGAGCCCAGCGCCGGGTCCAACGGCTCCACGTCGAGCCGGCTGTGAACGAGCATGCTCGCACCACTTGCCCACGCCAGCGCGTCGGACTCAGGCACGTTGTAGATCTGCGCGGGCAACGCGCGTGCGTGCGGCAGGCGCGCGCGCGAGCTTTCAGGCCACGCGCGCGTGCCGCGCGGGAGGACGGGGCGGTCGCGGCTGCGCTCGACCGCCGGTCGCGGCACCGAGCGACCGTGCGCGCCGCCGCACGTTGTAGTCGTCGCACGGAAACCAAGCCTCGTTGCGGAGCACGATGGCGACAAGGTGCCCGCTCATCGGCCCCTCGCCCACGTGCACCACGCCGGCGACGGGGAGGTGGTCGCGCCCGCCGAGCAGCAGCCGCGGCGCGCACACGAGCGCGCGGTTGTTCTTGCACTGCGAGCCATTGCCGCGCGTCGTGCGCGGCGCCTCGACAGCAATGCTGGCTGGCGTGAGCACGCCCGAGTGGCCCGCGTTCGTGTGGCGATCCCGCGGCGGCCCAGCGGCGCCCCCCAGAGCGTGTGCAAGCGCGCGCGCCGCATCGCCGCCGACGCTGACGAGTACGGCGATGCCCTCGCCGGCCTCTGAAGGCACGGCGATCTGCTCGAGCACTGGCCCGACGCGTGTGTCGGCTTCAAAGGCCGCAGCGAGCCCGGGCACTCGGCCGAGCAGCAACCGGAAGAACTCAGCGGCATCCTGCGGCGTCCTTCGCGCGCCACGGCCCGAGATGACGTCGATGACGGACACAAGACACAGCCGTGTCGGCGCCCTGGTGTCCTCGATCAGCGTGCCAAAGTCCCGAAAACGCGCCCTCTCGACGCTGTTGGCACGGCGCGAAGCGGAGCGAAGCATCGCACGGAGCATGTTCAGGGCGAAGAGCGATTGCATAAGGACGGTCGTGTAGCACGCGCTGCCCTCGTTTTTCGCGCCTGCGCCGCGCCGCGCAGCGCCGGGTGTGCGGGGTGCGCACGCACGGTTTGCGGCGGGATGGAGGGAGGCTGGCTGGGCGCGCGCCGAGCCCGGCAAGCCGTGCAGGCGCTCACCACGCGGCACGCCGGGCACTCTCACCGGCCACATCGGGCCGTCAAACGCGTCTTCCACAGGCTGCCGACCGACGACGTAAAACTTGCTCAAGGCGCCGCGCCGTGCACGCGCCATGCGCGCGCTGTTGCGGGCTGCGCAGCAGGGACGACGGGGGAATTGGCGAGCGAGGGTTGGGCGCAGATCAGCGTGGTGGCGCGGCAAGACGAGCGCGCGCCGGGCGCCTGGCGCGGAGGCGCCCCGCGCGAGGACGCGAGCCGCTTCTCGCACCGGACGGGCGCCCACGCGCAAGCCGGCTTTCGAGGGCTGGTGGATGGTGGCAGATGCCGAAACGGACACATGGAATGATGCGTCGGCGGCGCGAGCGCGGGACGATCTTGCCCGGGCAATTTTGCGCACGCTGCCAGCGCGCGTATGCGTGCGCATGCAGCGGGCGGCGCGCACGTTGCGCGTGACGGGGCGCCGAGCGGCACACCGGCGGGGACGCGCTCGCCGCTGCCGTGGCATCGTACGCTGCCTGCGTGCTGGCCCGCACGCACGTTGCCGGCGCGAGGGGACGGCGAGTGCGCCTCGGCCGAACAGGCGCGAACGTTACGCCCGAGCGCGTGGCCGGGCCCCGCCGACTGCACGCAGCGCCGGCCCAGGCGCGCATCCGCCCGACGCGGATTTGGACGACGCATCGACCGGCACGCCGAGCGTCTGCGCCCGCCTCGCGGCCGGTCGCGCCGGCCCCTCTTCGGCCCGAGGCCGCACGTCCGCCGCGCGCCGCTTTGGCGCGCGGCGCGGCGCTCCCGGAACGCGCATGGCACACGCGCGGTGCGCGGGCACGCCCGCAACGCGCCATTCCAGCGCGAGCAGTTCGGCAAGCTTGCAGCGCGCGAGCAGCCGGGCATGTGCCGCGGAAACACAGTTCGCTGTGTGCGCCGGCCGCGACGACACGGCGTAGCGGCGCGAGGCTGGCCGCCGGGGCCACGGGCGTACTGCCGTGGCGCGACGCCATGGTATGAGCATTAAATTCATCGGGGGGTGGGGTGGGGGGGGGGGGGGGGGGGGGCGCGTTGTGCGCACTTGGCGCGCGAGTAGTGCGAGTGGCGGGCGAGCCTCGTCGCCCACGGAGCCCGCCCCCGGCTCGGCGGCGCGCCGCCTGCTCGCCGGGTCGCGCACCGCCGTCGCCGCCGCTGCGCACTTGCCCAGCTTGCCGGCAGGCGGCAGGCGGCGGCGACGGCGGCGGCGGCGGCTGCGGCTGCGGCGCGAGCGCGACGCCGGGCGGCGGCAGCGCCGACGGCACGCGCGCAGCGGCGACCCACGCGGCGGCGGGCAGCGCGCCAGCGTGAGGCCCCTGCGCGCCGGCCGCATTGGCGCCGCCCTGCGCGCCCTAGAAGGGCGCGCAGGTACGCGGGCCGGTCGCGCGGCGCGCGGTGCTGGCGAGCACCCGACGGCTGCGCGTCGGCGCGAGCGGCGCGGCGGGCGTCGCGCCGGCGGGTGCTGGCCAGCACCGCGCGCCGGCGGCGCGCCCGCCGCCAGCGCGCCGCCCGCCGCCGGCGCCGCGCGCGCCGTCCGCGCCCGCCGCCACCACGCGCCGCCGCCGCGCATTCGCGCGCGGCGGCGACGGCGGCCGCGGCGAGCGCCGCCGCCGCCGCCTCGCCACCGCTGACCGCGCGGAGCACCTCTTTGAAGACGACGCTGCGCGTCACGAGGTCCGGGCCGAGCGCAAAGCGGACGCGCGACGTGTGCCCGACGCGCGAAGCGGCCACGTGGAGCTGGCCGTGCGTGAAGCACGGCTCGGCGAGCCACACGCCCGCGCACCCGAGCGCTTGCCCCTGCGCCTCGTTACGCCGGCCGCACCGGGGAACTGGCGGCGCATCCGCACAAGCGCGAACGTGCCGTCGTCGGGCGAGTGGTGGTCGACACGCGCGACGAGCACGGTGCTGTCGCGCCCGGCGGCCGCGCCGGGGCGTGCGCACTCGAGCAGCCGGCCGCCGGCGCGCATGCCGCGCACGATCAGCCGCGTGCCGCCGCACAGCCCCTCGCCGGGCGAGAGGTTGCGCGGCAGCATCACCACCATCCCGGGCTTCAGGTCGAGGACGCGGTGCGGCATCTGCGCGTGCTCGAGCGAGTCGAGGAATTCGACCGACGCCAGCGCAATCTGCTTGCCCGCCCCGTCGTCGCGCCAGCTCGTCCGCCGACGCGCACCTCGCCGCCGCGCCCGGGAAGCGGCCGATCGCCAGCCAGTTGATCCGCGCCACGTCCGTCTGCTTGGCGCAGAGCACCGCGCGGTCGCACAGCGAGCCGTCGTCGGTCCAACACGTCGCGCCGTGGACAAAGTCGTCACGAGCTCCGTCGGGTAGGCCGAGCCCACGCGGATGGGGACGCCGCCGACGGCCTCGGGCAGCTGCACGGGATCGAGCGGGAATGCGCCGGGCATGGCCCCGGCCGCCGGCACCGCCGCGGGAACGGCGCCGTCGCCGGGGCTGCGCAGCAGCTCCGCCCACTCGCCCGCGCCGAGCGCGTCGCCCGTGTCGCGCGCCGCGCTCGAGGCGCGAACGTTCTCGACCAAGGCGTGCTGCCGATCGTGCTGCCACGGCGCCGAGTACTTGAGGCAGGAGCGCACGATCTGCGCGCGCGAGCCGCGCCGCACCACCGGCAAGCACTGGCGAAAGTCGCCGGCGAGCAGCAGCGTCTCGCCGCCGAAGCGCTCGTCGACGCCCGTCACGTCGCGCAAACACCGATCAGGCGAGTCGAGGTGGCACCGCGTCTGCATCGGCGCCTCGTCCCACACGACCAGCCGCCGCGGCGGCCAGGGAGCGCCCGCGCTCGGAGCGCGGCACGCCATTGAACGGCTTGCCCGTCGGAGTCGGCACCGCCGGGCACCTTGAAGGTCAAGTGGAAGGTGCGGCCGTCGGGCAGCAGCGTGGCGGCGACGCCCGAGGACGCGCCCACGACGACCGCGTGCCCATCCGCGCGCACGGCGGCGATAATGGCGCGCTCGACGAACGTCTTGCCCGTTCCGCCCGGCGCGTCGCAAAGATGCAGCCGGTTGCCCACGCCGCGCAGCGCCGATTTGACGACCGCGCCGTGGAGCGCGCACTGCTGGCCGCCCTCGGCCATCGCCGCGCGCGCCGCCGCCGCGCTCGCAGCCCGCTCGGCGCGATGGTAGCCCTGCGCGCGCGCGAGCTCGCGCCCGCCCGGCCCGGCCGGCGCGCGCGCCGTGCGCAGACCGGCCACCGCCGCGAGCGCCGCCGCGCGCTCGCGCTCGTCGGGCACGTACAGCCCCGTGGAGTCGAACGTGTCGGCCCAGGCGGGCACGCCGTACGAGGCGAAGGCGTCCGAGCCGGGCTGCGGCCGCTGCTCGGCGCGCTTCAGGAGCATGACCCCGCACACGTTCCACTTGGTGCCAAACATCGAGCCCGTGAGCCCCGTGTAGACGCGGTCGAGCTGCGTGGCGATGGCGCAGACGTCCTCGTGCCGGATCTCGTCGACCGGTTCGCGCCGCGCGTCGACGAGCGGCACGACGCGCTCGGAGCCCGCCCACGTGAACGTGCGCGTCGACATGTTCAGCCGCGTGTGCGCGAGCGTGTCGTCCTCGTACTTGGGCTTGACGGCGGGCGAGAGCTTGCCGCGCACCTCCTCCTTCGAGAGGCCGCGCGTGTTGAGCAGCTCCTTCTGGCGCGCGTGCACCGTCTCGACGCGCTGATCGTCGATGGCGCGCAGGGCGCCAAAGTAGGCGTCCATCTGCGCGAGCGGCGCGCCTTCAATCGGCAGCTCCTTGTCGGTCACGCCGGCCGTGTACGCCGCCTTGTCGACGTCCGTCGGCCCGTACATGGTGCCAAAGTTGCCGTCGCCCGTGAGCTCGGGCCAGTCGACGACGCAGGGCGGCGAGACGAAGGCGAGCGCGCGGCGCGACGGCCCGTAGCTCAGCTTGTCGACCGTGCGCGCCTGCTCGCTCGGCTTGACCGGCCGCGTGCTCACGATCTCGCAGTTGACGAGCGCCGCGTCGAAGGCGCGCAGGTCGATGGCGGCCATGGTCGTTGTGCGCGGGAGATCACGCTGCAGGCGGCTCCACAGTAGGTTCGAGAAAAAAAAAAGCTGGGCCAACGGTCAGTCGAGCGCCACAAGCAATCCTCGGGAGCCGGTGGCCCAACCCAACCCAACGATCTTCGTCGCCACCCTTCGCGCGTTTTCCGTTCGCGCCCAAGCAGACAATGAGACCACAATCTCGGTGCTGCTCGGCGCGATGATGGGCCTCAGCGGCTCGGTGGCGATCGTGCTCTACGTGCGCGCGCGACGTCGCGAGGTGCAGCACGGGCGCGTGGCGACGCCGCGCATCATCCAGCGCCAGCTCGAGCTGCAGCTGCCGTGGGGCCGGCCGGACGAGGCATCCGTCGCCTCGCGTGCCGAAACGCCGGGCGTCGAGGCCGCGTCGCGCTCGGTGCGCGACGCGGCGCCCGAGCCGGACCCGGACGAGGGCTACGTGCGCGTGGCGAGCGCGGCGTTCTGAGGCGCGCACGACGTCGCCCAGCCAGAGCAGCCCGGGGCGGGGCGAGTCCGGCTGCGCGGAGGTCCGGCTCGAGCGGGCGGGCGCCATGCTCTGAGGCGCCGCCGCTTTCTAAAAGGGTGTAGGGTGTAGGGTGTAGGATGCAAAACAAGCCCTCCCCACATTTGGGCCCGACGTCATTCCTTCTTCGAAGCCGTGACGTTACTCACATACGAGTACTTTTACTTAGTGTAGGATGTATCTATTCTCTAAGTATTTGCATAGTGTAGGGTGTAGGATAAGTACGGTTACGAAAGTCCTACAGGGAGTGAAGGAATGACGCTGTGACGAAAGAAGGAATGACGTCGGGCCCAGATGTGGGGAGGGCTTGTTTTGCATCCTACACCCTACACCCTACACCCTTTTGAAAAGCGGCGGCGCCTCAGAGCATGGCGGCTCGACAGCATGGCGCCTATACAGCATGGCGTCGTCCAGCGTCACGCCGCGTCGTGGTCCTGCCGCTCCTCCGTGGCGCACGGATGGCGCTCCTCCGTGACGCAGCCGAACGACGTCGCGGCGTCACGGCCCGGGCGCAGTCGCCATCCTGGACGCCACGCTGGACGACGCCATGCTGTCGAGGCGCCATGCTGTCGAGCCGCCATGCTCCGAGGCGCCGCCGCTTTCTAAAAGGGTGTAGGGTGTAGGGTGTAGGATGCAAAACAAGCCCTCCCCACATTTGGGCCCGACGTCATTCCTTCTTTCGTCACAGCGTCATTCCTTCTCCCCCCTATGGGACTTTCATAACCGTACTTATCCTACACCCTACACTATGCAAATGCCTAGAGAATAGATACATCCTACACTAAGTAAAGGTACTCGTATGTGAGTAACGTCACGGCTTCGAAGAAGGAATGACGTCGGGCCCAAATGTGGGGAGGGCTTGTTTTGCATCCTACACCCTACACCCTACACCCTTTTAGAAAGCGGCGCCGAAGGTGGGAGGATGCCACCCGTATGCGCGCGTTTGAACGTGCGCGGACGGCCGTTGGCTTCGCGCCCTTTCGCCCACGGTTTGCGCGCCAACGGACCAGTCCTCCGCGGGCGCCGCGCATCGTCTCAGGGGCGGTCGGTGTGGTACGCCGCGCGCATCGTCAGCGCCGCGGCGTCGAGCTCGGCGAGCGAGGGCGCGTACGTGACGCCGCTCAGCACCTCGTCCGCGCCCGCCCTCGTCGCGCTCGCCGCCTCCGCAGTGCGCGCAGGCGGCTTCGTGACGGCACGCGAGGCCACGCCGCGCGCCGCAGGTGCCTTCGCGCGCTGCATCGTCTGTCTGCCGGTCCGACGCGCTCTGCTCTGAACGAACGGACGGCACGCCCGACGAGATCTCGTCGCGTGCACGCTCGCACAGCATGTACCCCCAGAACGTCTCCGAGCTGCTGCCCGACGAGATCTTCGGCGACGAGCTGCTCGTCGACCGGCACTACCGCGTGCGCATCCTTCAGCGCGTCGCCCGCCGCCGCGATGCGGCCGAGGCCAACTTTTGGCTCGACGGCGGGCCCGCCGACTCGGTCGTCGGCGCGTGCATGTGCGGCCGAATCTACGCGCTCAAGTGCATGGGCCGGCTCGTCCGCGGCGCCCGGATCCTCGCGCTGCTGCGCAAAAATGTGGCGCTCGCCACGTGCCGCGCACACCTCATGGGCCACATGCTCCAGCGCATCGTCGGCGACAGCGGCGTCGCGCGGCTGCTGCAGCTGGTTGCAGCTCGTTCGCGAGGATCACGACACGCTCAACGCCGAGCACCAGGCCTTGGAAGCACAGCATGACACCGGCCAAGTCATGCGACGGCATGTGCGCGCGCGCCGACGCGCTCTCCAAGGACCTCGCACGGGCGCACGAGCACGCTCACAAGCTCGATGGCTATCTGGTGTGGTGCAGCGAGCGCCTCGGTGAGAGTGACTCTTTCAACGGAGCGCTCGAGAACCTGAACACGCGGTGCAGCATGAGATGTGCTGGCTCCACGCCGAGATGTCGTCGCTCGTTGCGAGTTCGCCCGAGGCTTACGCGAACGACAGCGAGGCCACCGACTTCAAGGACCACGGCGTGTGCGTCGAGTTCGATGTCTTCAACCGCGACGGGGTCGAGGGCGCGCCCGTGCCCGCGACCGCGCCCACGAAGGCAGAGCCGGGCATCGAGTCCGAGTGCATCGCGCCCGCACAGGCAGAGCCGGGCAGCGAGTCCGAAGCGTCGCGCCCGCGCCCGCGCCCGCGCCCGCGCCGGCAGAGCCGCGCACCGAGCCCAAGTGAGCCAACGTGCCGCCGAACTCGCCCAAGCTCTCGTCGGTCGACAGTCAGGCCACCGAGTACAAGACCTCCTACGCGAACTCACGTGCTCGCCACCTGCAACGCCTCGAGTTTACGCACGCGTTCGAGTCTGTGCAGGCCGAGGTCGCTTAGCCAAAGCGCGCCAAGGTTCCGGCCACCGGCGCATCCAGCCGCTGGCTGCGCAACACGGCGGTGCGCAACACCCGCAGCTCGGCCAACGGCAAGTAGCGCGCCGGCGCAGCGCACGGTATGCCGCGGCGAGCTCAGTCGCGAAGAGTGTCCGACTGGCCGCGCCCTCCACGGGGTGCACGCGCACTCGGCGCGGTCCGGTCAGTCAGGGGGCCTCAGCTTGCGCGATGCCAGTTGCGAGCCCCCCCGGAATCCGCCATTCTATTCTACTAGGCGTAAATCACCCAAGCCCTTCCGGTCGCCCGCATTCCGGGGTCGGACCCTCCGTCGGCCCGGCTCGGGCCCTCCGTCCGCCGCGCCCGCTCGACCCCGAATTCTACTCCAAATCGGCCGGTCAGGAGGGTGTCTCGGTCCTAGGCTCGTCATAAGCCTCGCCCCGACCCCTCGAGCGCTCATTGGCTGGCTTTTAACCCTTGATTGTACGACCCGGGTCGTACTCTCAGCCTTACACTGGCCGGACCAGCCCGGACCGCGCCCTATATAGTTTTTGGTGCCCGCCGGTGGGCACTTGTCGGCCGTCGGGCGCGGTCCGCGCGGTCCTCATTCCGGCAGATCGCGCCCGTCACGACGGCGTGACGCGTTCCAACAACCCGTCGGACGGACCGCGTGACGGGCGCTGTCCGTGGCTCCGCGCCGCGCGCCGCGCCCACTAGGGCGCCCAATAGAGGGCGGTTTTTGAGTGGTTACGTCTTGCGCTGCCCGCTCGCTGGTGACCGGGATGCGCGGGGATCGACGACATTGGTGGCTACTCGATTCCCCCGCAGCTGGTGCTGACCCCGCTGTCCTGACGTAAGCGCCGTTAGTATTAATATCGACGACATTGGTGGCTACTCGATTCCCCCGCAGCTGGTGCTGACCCAGCTGTCCTGACGTAAGCCAGCTCTGCAGCGGCGGCGGGCGGCTTGGCGACGTGGCAGGCGGCGGCTCGGGGGTGGCGGTCGTCGCCGACGATCTTCGGGCCTCGGCGTGCGCGTGCGCGTCGGCCGGTGGTGTGATTGACGGCAGCCACCGGTGCGGCGGCGCGCGGGCGGCGGCGCGCGGTGGCTAGGCGCGTGTAGGCCTTTGGGCCTGCTCCGCCTGGCGCCTCGCTGCGCACTTCCTGACCCCATCTGTTGACCCGTCGGAAAGCGTCGTTAGTATTAATAAAAGACGTGCCGTTTTGTCTGCTTAAGGGCGCGCTCGACCTTGTCGCGCTCGTCCGCGCGGTCTTCGTCGCGCTCGTCTGCGTGCAGGCGAAGGGCTGGTGGACGCTCTCTACCTTCGCCTTTGTCGCGCGACAGGCGCCCATGTCCATGCCCTACCAGTTCAAGCTGAAAGCTCCCAGTGCCAAGAGGCCGCGCTCGACGTCTCGACCGGCGCGTACGCCTGGTCAGCCTCGGCCTCGCGCCTCGACCTCATGGTTCAGGCTCTACGGCGGTGCGGCGGGCATGGGCACCAGGCTTCGGATTGGCTTGGCGCCGGACACGGGCCTGCCATGCGCACAGCCTCCGAGCGCGTCGCATGCTCCCACGCAGCCGGCCGACGGATATGCGGCGCTCGCCGAGGACGAGCGCGACGCGCTTCTCGGCGACGGCGATGTCGACGGCGATGACGACGACGACAACACGACAGCCTCCGCACACGCGTACACCGGCTCATCAAGCATGCACCCGCCGTCAGGCGCCGGGTCCACGCGCGATTGCGCCCGGGCGGGCGAGTGATGGCGGCATGGCGCCCAACCACTCGAAGGGTGGGAAAGCTCGCGAGCTCGCTCGAGACGAGGCCCACCGCCGCCGCTGTCCAGCCGTGTCCCGCACCTGCTGCTTTGCCCCCGCCTGCCTCAAGCGCTACACAGCGGGGGGGGGGGGGGGGGGGGGGGGGGGCTGGCAACATTCGACGTTGATTTCGGGGGCTCGGCAATCGTGGACGACAGGAGTCACAGGACGTGCGGGAGCACCCACGGGGTGTTCCCGCACGTCCTGCCGCGCTACACAGCGTGCGTCCGCGCCGGTGACGCCACGCTTGTCAGCCAAATGAAGCTTTGCAAGGATGTGCGTGTGCATGCATGCGCGCGGCATGCACGCGCAGCGCGCGCCTTGAGCTCATCAAACATGGGCGCTCGTTCGCACAACACGCAGTCGCCATCATCCATCTGCAATTGCCAGCCGCATCATCGCCGAACGCCGGAAGACGAGCAGCCCAAGCCTGGTCGTGGCTCAGACTTGAGCGCGCGCCCGCGCGGCGTGCTGGCGGCGTGCGGCTGAGCCTGGGCGAGTGCACACACGTTCGGACGCCGGTGTGCGCGTCGGCCTAGCACCTAGCCGCGGAGCGCATGCTCTGCCGCCGCAAGAGCTCCCACCTGCACGGTCAGAGCTGCATCGCGCTGTCGTCATGGCCGGCTGACCTGAGCGCCACAAAGCCCGTCGAGTGAGCGCACTGCTGTTGCTCGAGGTTGCCAAAGGGGCGAAGGTTCATGTCCTGCAGCGGGCGGTGGCACGCACGCTTCACCTCCCCGCAGCTATCGCCCCCCTTGCGCTTCGAGCGTGGCGTCGCCGCCGCCGGTTTCGGCGACGGCGTGTCGTGGTGATCCCCAAGCTCGTAGCTCGCTCGACGGTGCAAGTACTCGTTGAAGGCGAGCGACCAGTCGTCGCCGCAGCGCTCGTAAGCAAAAGGAAGCGCGCGCGCGAACGACGGCGACAGCCGGGCGGCCAGCTGGTGTCGCTCTGGCGTCGTCGCGCAGTCCATCCACGTCATGCCGCGGCCTCGAGCTGGTGCAGCCCGAGAAGCCCGAACCACAGACGGCGGTTTCAGTCCCTTTTAAAAGGTGAGGCTTGGCGACGCGTGGCGGTGATGGCGGTCATGGCCGCATTCGTCGCGGCGTTGGGCGCGGCGTTGGCCTTCGCGCCCGCATCAGCGGCACGTGGGAGCGCTCGCGTACACAGGCCCATGTTGCCAACGTCGGCGGCGTCACGCGTCGTGAGCGTGGAGACGCCCAGTGCCGGCGAGCCGCGTGCGTTCAAAGGTCTCCGGCGACGCCTGCTGGAGTGGAGGCCGGCGCAACGGGCAGCGGTCTCGGTCGCGCTGGGTGCGAGCGTCATCTTTGGCGGCGCGCGGCCGTCGTTTGCGCGGGACAGCCCCCAGCCTCTCGAGCATACCGTCGAGGTCGAGCAGCTTTTCCTCAAAAAGAAGTGGGACCGCCAGTCCTGCGAGAACGCGGGCATCAAAGTCGACGAGATTGTCGCAAAGGTCGCGTGGAGCGACATGCCAGTGGGCGAGGCGCAGCGCGAGATGTTCGACATCGTCGACGCCGATCTGAGCGAGGATTCCGACCGCGTGCTCGGCATCGTGACCTTCATCGGCGTGTCGTCTGTCGGCGTCGCGATTACGACCGACCTCTTCAAGCGATTCGATCGGCACGCGCGCGCGGGCGCGGGCCGGCTGGGAGCTTTGACCCGCAAGCAACGCATGCGTGAGCCTGTGTCATGCCTACGCTGACCGCCCCACGGCCACGCCGCGCGCGATCGACCGCCCGCGCCGGCCGCCTGCGCGCGCTGCGCGCAGCTGGCGCGCGGCGAAGGACAGGGAGGATATGCAGCGCGAGATCGACCTGACCGGCTCGTACGTCAATCCGTACGCCGGTGACATCGAGGAGATTGTCGACCCAATCACCGGCGAGAAGAAGAAGTTTGAGCAGAAGAACCAGAACAGGCCCAACATACCAGGCTTGGGCGGCGAGGCGCCAACCGACGAGCCGAGCGGCGGGGGCGACGATGACGACAGTGGCGAAGGGGGCGGCATTGACGATGTCGATGAGCAGGGCAAGAGCAACCTCGATGTGCTCAAAGACCTGCTCTGAGGCCGCCGCGCGACTCGCGAGCTGGTCAAAGGCCTTGCAACAGGGCCGCCAGCAAGCAGGCGGCGAGTGCCGAGTGCGCCTCGTGTTGCAAACTTGCACGCGCCATGCCGCACACGTTTGCGGCGTTCCCGTGGCGTGAGCGTCTGACGCTGCCAACTCGAACCGGATCCGAAACTGAAGCAATGAAGCTGCGACACGTCATACGCATCTTCTGCACCTTCACCCGCACAGCCGCACTCGCCCCGCCCCATGAGCACACGCACCGCGGCGAGGTGTCGCGCTCACACTCACCGGTCCGCGCCACACTGACTCTAGCTCCGGCACGATGGCGTGCAAGAGGGAACGAGCAGGCGAGAAGAAGGTGATGGGGCTGGTGAAACGCTGGGCCGAGCTGCACCCGTGGCACCCCTCGCCCGTGCTCTTTGGGCGCGTGCTCTACCCCACCCTCGAGCACGCCTTTGCCGCCGCAGTTGCCGGCTCGAGCGCCGCCGCGGACGAGCTGCGCTCTCGGCTCGCCGGCGAAAACCCGCCGCCTGCCTCGCAGCTCCGCCAGTTCCAGCCCGCGCAGCACGTGCAGGCGGCGGAGCGTCTGTCGATCATGCGCAACTGCCTGCGTGACAAGCTGATGCGGCATCCGCACATCAGGCAGCTTCTCCTCGACAGCGAGGAGGCGACGATTGTGCACGCCGACGACTCGGCGGATGAGTTTTGGGGCGTGCGAGCGGGCGTGGGCACAAACCACCTCGGCAGGCTGCTCGAGGCGCTGCGCGACGAAATCGCGTCTGGAAAGCAGCTGAGCGCGTGGGTCGCCTCCACATGCAAGCCCTTCGCGCCGGACACCGCCCCGCTCGTGACCGTGACCGTCCGGAGAAAAGGCGAACACGTCGAGACTCGCGAGCTCGCGAGCCGCCCCTTCTTCACGGTCGGCAAGTTCGAGTCGTCGGACTTTGTGCTCGCGCACCCGACCAGCTCGCGGAAGCACGCGCTCTTTGCTTTTGATCGTGATTCGCCGACGGGCGTCGTGCTCGTCGACCTGGCGTCCAAGGCGGGGAGCACCGTCGACGGCGTCGCCGCGCTCGCGCTCGTGCCGATGACCATTCGCTCAGGCGCCGAGCTCGCGTTCGGCATCGGCTCGTCGCGCACGTACGCCGTCACGATCGACCAAAGCCGGATGATCGGTGCGCTTGAGCAGAAGCAGCGGCAGCTGCACGACGAGATTGCAAAGATGGAGCGTCTCGTCACCGACGAGTCCGCGCTCTTTGGTCTCGCGCCGGGCAAGGCGATCGATCCCACGCGTACCTCAGTGTTCATCGCGAATTTGCCGTACGAGGCGGAGGAATCGGACGTCAAGGAGCTTCTCGAGGCATATGGGACGGTCACGCGGGTGCACTTTCCCCTCGACAAGGAAACGAACAAGCCACGCGGCATCTGCTTTGTCGATTTCGAGAGCGCGACACACGCACACGCGGCGTGCGCACTCAACGGCGAGGACTTCCTCTCGCGCTCGCTTCGAGTAGAGCTCGCGGCCCCGAAAAAAAGGGAGATGCCACGCTCTTGAGACCGTGGGATGTGCAAGTTGATGCCGTGCGCGGCAGCGGCGTGCCGCATGCGGCTGCGTAGTCGTCATGCAGCGCCGACGCCGACGCCCGGTCGATGGCAGCCGACGTGAGAGCATGCGCCCTCAGCACTGCATGTGGTGTCCTCGTTTCGCCGCACAGCGAAAGGCATGAGCGTTTCGATCCACACGTCGAGCAGAGCGCAATCGTAGACGTTCGAGATGCCGTAGCCGATCAGCAGCAGCTGGACGGCGCGCGCGCGCGCCCATGGTGGGAAGAGGGCATGCACGCCTGACGACCATGGCCCCGCCGCGGCGACGATCATGGCGGCGCCCACATGCTGCGCTCCGCTCTCGAGCAGGGACGTCGCAATCGTGAGCGGCGTCTGCGACCCTTGCCTGCCCGACCGCGCATGAACATCGGCGCCGGCAGCGAGCAGCTCGCGCACTCGCGGCGCTGTGAGCAACTGCACGTGGTGGAGCGGAGTCGTCCACTCGCGCGTTGCGATGATCCAATCCTGCACCTCCGGCACGAGCCGCGAGAACACCAGCGGGTTCGCGAAGAGCGCCTCGCGATCAGCGCCGCACGCGCAGAGCAGCTGCATCGCCTCCAGGGATGTGCTGCGCGTTATTGGCGATGAGCCACTTGGAGTGGAGCGGTGCACGTCGGCTCTGGCCTCGAGCAAGGCATGTGCGCAATCGACGTGCGAGTACAAGCAGGCAGTCATCAGCGGCGTCACGCCGCACGCCGCCGCCCAGTCGACGTCCGCGCGGCCCGCGATCAGCTCGCGCACGCAGCCCAGAAAGCCGCCAGCGCACGCGTACGAGAGCGCAGACCACCCAAACGTGTCGAGGTGGTGCGCGTTCGCACCAGCGAGCATCAAAACGCGCACGCACCCCGGAGATGCGGCACGCGCTGCATGAATGAGGGGCGAGCAGCCGAGCTCGTCGATCAGCTCTGTGGTCGCGCATTGCTTGAGCAGGATGCACACAAGCTCAACATCGCCAGATCCACATGCGTCCGCCATCGCGTTGGTATGCTCGGCCGCAGCGCCCGTCTGCACGATGGTCTCGCCCAAAGCGGATGCAGTGGCGACAGCAAAGCTTGCGCCTTGCGCCGAGCCAACGTCTGCCGCGCTCGTCGGCGCTTCGCGGTTCGCGAGGCTCGTGATGCCTGCAAAGATCTTTGCAAACATCGTCCTCGTTTTGGCGCCAAACTACAAATTTGAGTTTGGAAAGGCCCTCCATATTGACACCGTCGCCCTGACTTCGGCATCGACGCTGCGTGCTCTCTTTCGCTCGCTCCGTTGGGGACGCGTGCGCCGTGTCACGAATTCTGATCGGGCCAAGGCGGCTCACCCTTGGCTGAGCAGGGTCTTTTCTGAGCCCTAGGCTGCTGGGCACTGCCGGCCCTTCTCCATCTGGCCATCGTGGTCATCCCGCGAGCGGATCGGAATCGAGAAAGCGGCTCGCAAATTCGGAGACCGAGCATTCGCCGTACGCGCCCATCAGCGTGGCCACGTCCGGCGGGTGAAGCGTGACGCCGAGCGCGGCCGCAGTGCGCACGAGCAGCTCGGGGCTCAGGCGGAGCGCGCTGACGCCGAACGCGGTGCTGTTGGCGGCGAGCGTGCCGTGGCCGACCGTGCGCACGACCTTGCGGATCGCGTCCGTATGCGTCATGCCGCTTTGCTGCATGCGCTCGTGCAAGCGCGCCACGTTGCTCACGGCGCCCGGCATCGACGGGTGCGTTCCCTTGGCGGCATGCTTCGCGACGTGATTCGACCAGGCCGCCTGCACCGCCGAAGGATCGGGCCAGAATCCGGGAGGCCGGATGGAGGCGGAGTGCAAAGGGCGAGGGCGGGCGGGGGTTTACACAAGGCGCGCGGAGAGACCCATCGCGGTCAATGCGCGCGCCGTTGCGGGTACGCGCGCTGGCGATCGGCAGGGTCGATACGAGGGCCACGCTGCGCGCGCGCGCCTGAAACTCGGTGCGTCGGCGATCGCCCACGGCCTTGTAAGATGCGACACGCGCCTGCTCGACCTCGTTCGCTCGGCCGCCCGAGTACGGCCCCGAGCCCCCGCCATAGTCGATGGGCGGCGGGCGCGTGTACGAGCGCGGGCGCGACGAATCGAGGATGCCGCCCTCCACACCGATCGGTTCGGAGAAGCGCCGAACGAAGAGGCTGATCGGCACTGGCACGTCGGCTGCGCACTTGTGCAGCGCGAAGAGCTCGCGCATCTGCGCGCGATCGATCACGAGGCCCCATGAGGCAGCGATTCGCTGCGCGTCGAGCGCGCTGACCGCGACGACCTTGTTGTCCTCGACGGTGCCAATTTTGAGCGCGACGCACAGGCGGCCGAGGTTGCGCGTGCAGTTCTCGAGCGACGAGCCGATCTGCTCAAGACGGAACGCAAACTCCTTTGCGACGCGCACGACGGGCCACCGCTCATTCGCAAGGTGCGCCGGATGCGTCTCGAGCGCCGAAAGGAGGCGCGCGCTCTGCGCCGCAAAGGGGTCGGGCTTTGCAAGCTTGTGCGTGGCAAAAGCACGCGTCTTGTCTGCGCGCGGCAGCGTGGCGTGCGCCTGTGTGCCCTCTGGCAGCTTGGGCCGCGCGCTGTCGCCCGGCGCGCCCCCGCGCGCCTGCTCGAACACGAGCTGGTCAGTGTGCTCCATTGAGTCGAGCGAGACGGGTGCCACTGCGCTCTACACCACGGCGCGCGCAATCACACAAGAGGCAGCGGCGCAGGCGCGCACGTCAGTCTGGCCGTGGCGCGCGCGCCCGGCCGTGGCGCGCGCGTCACGCGAGCGCGCGCTGCGCGGCGCACCTTGCTTGCCGCGTGCTTGGCGGAGCCAATTGCGCCGCCCGGTCGGCGTTCGTTAACAACGCCGCCGGCCTCGCGCCCAAAGATGATGGCGTCAATCGAGCTGATCGAATCGAAAGCCGAGGCGACTGCCACCCGGTCAACGTAGAGCTTGGCGTCCGTCATCGCTCCGCCCACGTGTAACAGATTGCAGCATATTATCCGCTGCGTTTTAAAAACCGAGGGCGCTGAGGTGTCTCGATGGCCGCCTCGGTCGGCGGGACGGTCGACCTGATCATCAAGAACCCGAGCCTGCCAGACGCGGAGTTCCGCGCGACGGTGCCGCTCGCCTCATCAGTGCTCGAGCTTAAGGAACGGCTTCATCGCTCGCACCCGTGCAAGCCGCTCGTCGACGAGCAGAAGATCATCTTCGCGGGCAAGGTGCTGCAGGACTCGGAGGGGCTCGAGGGGCACATGGCGCGCCACGACACGTCCGTGCCAATCACGCTGCACCTGGTCATTCGGCAGGCGAGCACGTGGATATCACAGCCCACCGACGTCAATTCGCCCGCGCCGCTCGGCGCCGCGCTACCCGGCCCGCTGCCGGAGCCAATGGCCGTTGATCACGACGCGGGTCGGCCGCCTCAGCCACCTGCGGGCGCGCAGCCGGGCGCGGACGCATCTTACCCGTCGTACGGCACGTTCAGATGCATTGGCTACCAGCACGTTGTCCAGTACATCCACGGCCAGCCGTACGTCTTCGCCGTGCCCGCGCTGGAGCCCGTTTGGCTCGTCACGCCTCCCGGTTCGCAACTGCCTCCAGGCGCCTTCTTTGCCCCGTGGGTTGCTCCGCCCGGCGCGCAGCCCGTGCTCACGCCCGCGCCCGTCGGCGCACAGCCATGGACGCATGCGCAGCCGCACGCGCCGGCGGGCGCTGATGCCTCGGCGGACGCGCCGCACGCAGCCGCGGCGTCGGACGCTGTCGGCCGCCCCACGGGCGCCGAGGGCGACGGCGAACGCGCCGCCGAGCACGCGGCCGCGCCGCTCGCGCCGCCCGTAGCGCCCGTGCCCGCTGATGGCGACGCTGCGCAGGGCGCGCAACGCGACGCACTCCAGCTCGCGCTCAAGCTCGTGCTTCTCGTCTTCATGCTCGGGCAGGATGGGGACGTTGACCGCTTGCTCCTCCTGTGCACGATTGCACTCGCCATCTTCGTCGCGCAGACGCAAAACCTCGCGCAGCTGATCACCTCGTTCCGCCCGCCCGCGCTGCTTGGCGGCGGTGCCGGCGGCGGGCCGCGCCCAAACGCCGCCGCCGACGACGACGCCGCCGCCGCCGGTGGCGGCGCGCCGCGCGAGGGTGCAGCGGCGGGCGGCACCGCGCGCTTCTGCCTCGCGTGCTGCGTTGCCTTCCTGTCGTCGCTCTTCCCGGGATACCAGCTGCAGCCCGCGCAGCCCGAGCAGCCCGCGCAGCCGCAGCTCGCGCCCGCCGCGCCCAACGCTGCGGACGGCGCGCACGACGGGCTGTACGAGCCGGGCGGGCCGCAGGCGCGCGCGCCGCACGTGCCACGCGCGGCCGATATGCCCGCCGCAGAGCCGGCCATGCGTGTCGACGCGCGCGAAGGATGAGCGCTGAGCGTGCGCCCGCTCACGCAACGCCAACGGGCGCCGCATTCGCCGCATTCGCCATGGCCCCCTCGCCCGGCGCTTGCTCTTGGCAGTGCCGCACGCGCCGCGTGTGGCGTGGGCCGCGTGGCGTGTCGCGCCGCACCAGTCGGCGGCTCGCGCCTCGCTGCGAGTACGACTCGCCAAGCACCTCTTTTCGAAGAAAAGGTTGCGCCTGGAGAAAAGGTCGCGCCTCTTTTCCGTTCCGTGAAACCAGCCAAAATTTTGTAACTGTCTCGTCCTGGGTGAAACGGCCCGATGGCGAGCCAATATTCGGGCGAGGAAGCCTGGTTCGACGAGACGGGCACGCCCGAAGAGACGGAGGCGTATCGTGCGCTACTCCGCGCGCTTGATGAGGCGGCGGTGCGCGAGACGGAAGTGGAAGCCTTGCTTTTGCGCGGCACAGCAACGTACATCTCGGCGCGCGGTCGGTTGTACGCCGGGTGGCTGCTCCACGGCACGAGCACGGCGAGCGCGGTGCGACGCGCGGTCATCCGCCTCATCGAGGACGACTTTGTGCGCGCATGCACGCTGCTTGCCATGCTCCTCAGCTGCGTGACGGCGTGCGCGCTCTCCGCGCGAGATGCGCCGTGGGCATCGATCGTGTCCGCAGGCGAGGCCGCGTTGCTCGCGCTGCTGAGTGGCGAGTTGGTCGCGAGCGCCTTCGCGCGCGGCGTCGGGCCGCACAGCAGCGCCTTCTTTACGGGCGATACCGCAGCGCGCGATTGGCTGGAAGTTGGCGTGCTCGTGCCCGAATGGTGACGCGACCCGCAATTGCGCCCGCGCGCGCCCGCAAGCGACGAACCGACGCCTCACCGTACCCACGCATCCCGTCCCGGCACCCCGCGCGCGCGCGTTGCGCGCAGGTTTGCGCGCGCCACGCCTGCGCTGCTAGGCGCGCGCGAACTGAGCGCATGCCTGCTCGTTGCGCGCGCGCTCCGGCCAGCGCGCGCGGTCGGCCGCTCCGACAGCGCGCGGCGTGCGGCGCGAGGCGCGGCGCGCGGGCTGCGCGCCCTCGCGCCCATCGCCCTTCCTGCGGCCGCGCTGCTGCTCGCGCTTGCTGCATCTGCCCTCGACATGCCCGGCGGCGTGCCGCGCACACCGCCCGACCGGCCCGCTTCGACGCTATGCGGCATCGACGGCTCGGGGGGCGCCGCTTTAAGCAGCGGCAGCGGCATTCTGGCCGAGCCATGCGCGGGAACGCGCGCTGTGGCGCCACTCGCCCACGCTCCGCACTCGAAGTTCGACGCGCCGCTCTGGCTCGGCGTCATGTGCGCGCTCGCATCCGACGGGTGCGAGCGTGCGGCCGCGCGGCTGCCGGCCGCGATCGCGCCGCTGTGGTCGGCACTCACGCCGCTGCTTGGCGCGCTGCTGCTCGTCTTCCCGCTCATGGTCGGCGTGTACGAAGCGTGCGAGTATGCGGGCACCGACGAGCCGGCGCTCTCAGCGGCGCAATGGGCGGCACTCTGCGCGAGGCTGCGCGCGCGCAGCACGCCGTGCGCGAGCGGTTCTCTTGTCCGCAAGCAGGTGCTGCGCGTCTCGCTGCGCGCGGGCGCAGAAGCCGGGAGTGGCGCGCGCGGCGGTGCGCCATGGTCTGAGGCGCGCTTTGACGACGCGTGGCACCTGCTGCGCGCAACGCTTGCGCGCGTCCAAATTGATGGCGTCGCCGAGTGGCGCGCACGCGAAGGCAGCGGCCGCGCGGCCAGCCCGCGCGGCGCCGCGGACGCGCGCGGCGAGATGGCGGACACGCCTGAGCTCCTCGCCGTCCACGTGGACGTGCTCGCGAGTCTGCTCCACGTCGACCAGTTCGCGCCGTTCATCTCGTGCCGCGCAGCGCTCTCGCATCGGCGCCAGTGTGCGGTTCCTGACTGCTGTGGCCTCCTCCTTCCCGTTGCCGCCTTCCCGTTGCCGCTTTTCCGTTGCCGCTTTTCCGTTGCCGCCTTCCCGCTGCCGCTTTTCCGTTGCCGCTTTTCCGTTGCCGCCTCTGCTGCGCCTGGCGCGGCCGACGGCGTGGACGGCACACCCAACCCACGCGGTGTGGCAAGTGCCGGCGGCGCGCTGTATGCGCTGATCATCTCGCGCGCGCCAGCGCTCGTCGGTGCGGCCTGCGTCGCTTGCGCGTGCTCCGCGCTCGGCAGTTGGATCTCTGCTCCGGCATTCGCGTCGCGCGCGCTCATCTCGAGCGGAGAGGCGGAGAGCATGAAATCCATGGTCGCTGCGGCGGTCGCCCTCGTCGTTGGCGGAGTGAGCTACTGCGCGCTCGTGCACGCCGACACCTCGCCCGACGCCGGGCGCGCGCTCGCCAGGGCCACGACATGGCGCGCATCGCGCGCGGCGTGCGCCCTCGCAACGGTATCCGGACTCGCGGCCGGAGTCGCATGCGCGCCTCTTGCGGGCACAGACGCGCCGCTGCCCGCGTGGGCGCGCGACGTATCCGTGGTGTGCGTGTGGTGGTACACTGCGGAGCTTGCGCTGCGCACGCTCGCGGCGCGCGCCGACCAGCGCTCGGCGCGCGCGGCTCGTCAGTTACACGACGGCAAGTTCCAGTTTGCTTTTGGCGCGCGCACATCGGGCGACGGACGGTCGGCGTCGACGGAGACGGCGCAGATGCGTGCGGATGGCCTCGTCGTCGCGCTTGGCCTCGCGGACACGATTCTGTCTATGGCGCTCGCGCGCGCGCCCGCCGCGGTGCGCGGCGCGCCCAATGCGCGCGCGCTCGCCGGCGCAAGTGCAATTGCACAGCTGGCACGCGCGCTGCGGCTGGCGCGGCCGTGGCCTGGATCGGCGCGCGCGCTCAGCGCGTCGTCGGCGGCGGCCCACGCGGCGTTGGCGCCTGCCGCACTCCTTGCGGCCGCGCTTGCGTGCGTCGCTCTCGCTCTACCGCCCGCCGCTCAGTGGCAAGCGGCCGCTAGCGCAATGGCAGACGCGGCGGGCGACGCGGCGGGCGAGACGCTGCCGTTGACAGAGCGACCGCCGCTCCTGCTGCGCGCGGGTTGGTCGTGGTTCGGAGCGGCCGCGATTGCAGGCGGGCGTGTGGTCCGACATGCGGAGCAGCTAGCAAAGACGATCGGCGTCGCGGCTGCGCTTCCAACCGTGAGCGTGACCGCGGCCGCCGGCGGCTTGCTGGGCTCGTGCGCGTTTGCGGCCGCGGTGGGCGGCGCGGCGCGCGACGGCCAAGGGCGTGCAGGCTCAAAGCAGGGCTTGGTGAGCGACGAGAAGGCGTACGATCAGGACGAGGCGCACGAAGAGGCCTTCGACGGCGTTGGCGAAAGCGCCCAACTGCGCTTCACCCACGCGAGGGCGTCGTTGCTGGGCAGCGCGGACGTGCGGCGCGCACAGCTACTCGGGTGCGCTCAGCGCGCGCGCCGTATCGTCGAATTTGTCCGGCGGTGGGCACAGTCCGGGGTGGCGCATCCGGCATTCGACATGGTGGCGATTTTGTGTACGCTGCTCGCGGCTGCAACCCTGGCGAGTGGGTTCGTTGCGGGCGGTAAGTTTGAAACTGGTCTCCATGCGCGCCAGCGCGACCTCCTCGCGCTCGACGCCGGCGGCCGCGTCGGCGCTGCAACGGTCGATGGGTCCGGCGCAACGGTTCCGGACACGTCGCGAAACGGACACGACTCGGCAACGCTCAACGTTGCGGAGGGCTGTGCGCGTGTGTGCGCGCTCTTCTTCGTCGCCGAGCTGCTGCTGCGCGCCGTCGCGTCGGGCGCGCGCACGCGACGCGACGGCCACGGCGCGTGGCTGCGCGCCGTGGACGCGCTCGTCTCCGCCCTCTTCGTGGCAGCCTCCGTCGGCACACGTGCCGCAGCGGCGAGCGGCATCGTGCTCGCGCCGCCGGTCGCGGCTACACTCCGCGCCGCGCCCGCGCTCATCCCGCTGCGGCTGTGCGCGCTCGTGAGCGGGATGCGCGCGACGGTCTCTGGAGTTGCCGCCCATGCACCCGATGCTCTGCACGCTGTGGCAGCCATCGCTCTCGCACATGTCCTCGCCGCCGCGGCATGCGCGCGCGCCTTCGCGGGGCGCGGGCACGTGTGCATGCGGCTCAGTGATGGCGCCATTGCCACGATGGCGAGCGCGCTTGCTCTGGACCGCGCGGCGTGTGCAGGCGCTGGACTGCTGTGGAGCGGCGCGCCGAATCTTCACTGGGATGGAATCGGCGTGGCTGCGCTGCAGCTGCTGCGCGCGGTCACACTGGACGACGAGGACGAAACAGATGACGCGGCCCTTCTCGCGACGCGCGCCGTCGCAAGTGCCCTGCTCGGCTACCTGCCCGCGGCAACCATCGTCGGGTTGCTCGTCGGAGCCATTGAAAAGAGGCGCCAGCTTGGCTTGCCGCACTTGGCGGTCAGCGGCGCGCAGGCGGAGTGGGTGGCCGCGCGGCGGGCGCTGCTGCTGCGCAGCTACCCCGCAGCGGCCTCTGCTCCGCCTGCCTCGCACGCTCACTGCTCGGCACTTGCGTCCGCTCGCTCGTTTGGCCGCGCGTGCGCCGTCATAAACGCGACGGCAATCGTCTCGCTCGCCGTGCCCATTGTCGCGCCGCTCGCGCAGGCCGCGGCGAGCCCAGCGCTCGGCGCCACGGCCCTCGCGGCCGCGCTAGCCGCCACAGATGTCGTCTTCACGCTCGCCCTTGGCGCGGAGCTTGCGGCGCGCGCAGCCGCGGACGGAGCCGGCTGCGCGCGCGTGCGGGCAATGCAAGCCGCGTGTGCGCAGTCGAGCGCTGCCACACGGCCCCGCCGCTTGTGGGAGTGGAGCGAGCGTGCCGAGCGGCTGCTCATCTTCCCAATCTGCTGCGCACAAGCGTGCGCCGCCGCGGGTACGGCTGGAGGCCTGCTCGCGCCCGCCGAAGGCGCTGACGCGGCACTGCGTGTGCTTGCGCTCGCCTCGCGCGCCGTCCGCGCCGTCCGATTTTCGCCGGGCGCCGCACGGCTGCTCGCTGTGCTTTCGACCGCGCTGCCCGCTCTGCTGAACGCGTTGGCGTGCAGCGCCGCCGTGCTCGCCGTCGCCGTGCTCCTCACGCAACAGGTGTGCGGCAACGCCATGCTCGCACAGCGCCCGCGTCGGCGGGCGTGATGTGCGCCCGCCGCGCGCGCGCCACCCGCGCCACCGCGTGACATGTCACGCGTGTCACGCGTCTTACATGTCACGCGTGTCACGCGCGTTCACGCCTGCTTTCCGTGGGCAAAGCGCGCCACTACTCTGCGCGCCGCTCCTCTGCGCGCCGCGCTCACGACGCCGCCTCTGCGCCCGCGTGGCGCCGTGTCGCGTTGCAGCTGCTGCTCGCACGTGGGCTCGCCGACGGGCCGGCCGCGCCTGCCGCGCTCGTGCTGTGTCTGCAGCTCGCAGGTACGCCGCGTCGCCCGGCCACGTGCGCTCGAGCCATAGCTCGCGCTCGCGCGTGCGCCGCGCACGCCGTGTACCGCACGCTCTCGCAAGGGAATTGGGCACCCTTGGCTGGGCGCACCCTTGACTGCGCGCACCGTTGGCTGCGCGCACCCTCGGCTGCGCGCACCCTTGGTTGCATGCGCGACCGCTCGCTGACCATCGCACGGCCACGATGCGCACGCCCTCCGTGCCCCACCGTGCGCAGGGCGGGATGAATGGATCGACGCACTTGCGCACATGTCCGTCGATCGGCGCGCCGCGGGCGAAAAGCCCGCACGCTGCGCGGGCGCCGCACGGGGCGCGTGCGCAGACGACGGCGGGGCGGCCGCCCCAACGGCGTTCGTCGTTGGCGTTGTCGTGGTGTGCGGGTTGCTGCTGCCACGCGTGCTCCTCGCCTTCGCTCTCGCGGCCGTAAGCGAGGTTGGAGCTGCCGTCGGCCGCGATGCGCACGCGGCGGGCGTGTCGGCGGCTGGCGCGCCACTCGGCGCGTCTCAAGCGCGCATCGTAGTGGTGCGCGCGGTCGCACACAACACGCCCGCCGCTCGTCTCTCCCAGCCACCCCCGTACGCACGCCTTTGCGCGCGCGGCACGCACGCAGACGTGCCGATGCTTGCGCAAGCGCCGGCTCCTGTGTCCTGACTTCCGCCCTCGCTGCACCCTCACAAGCAGTCAGCGCCCTGCCCCTCCGCCATCTCTGGGCGCGCTGCGCGCCCGCGCACCGATTGCGCTCGCCATACACCCCCGTCTCGCTGCCTTCCGTCGCCATCGCAGGTGCTCAGTCAGAGCGTGGCACAAGCGCCGGGCGACAAGACACGCGCGCTCGAGCGCGCGGACGCGAGCGCCTTCGCCGACACGTCCGCAGACGATCGCGACGGATCCGCAGTGGCAGTTTCGTCAGAGAGCGCGCTGCAATTGGTCGCGCAGCTGCCGCGCGCGCTTGCTCCACGCGAGCCGATCGACACGGCTGCGCGGCTTTCGGTGTGGCTCGGCGCCCACGCGGCGCCCGCCGACGCTGCGGCGGCGCTGGCGGTGAGGCGCGCGTCGCCCGGCGCCGTGCCGAAGTCTGTGTTGGAGCGCGTCGTGCTTCAGAGCGCGGCTGCGGAGGGGCAGTGGTGGCAGCTGATTGGCTGGGAGCGGCGGCGTGCGGCCGAGGCGGAAGCGCGCGCTGCGCTCGCGGAGCACGCCGCTCGCGTCGAGCGGGCGGACAGAGTCGCGGCGCGCAATGCGGAGGGCCGCCATTGCTACGGCCGCGGGGCACGAGCCGGATCTGCCGCGCTCGCCGCAACTGCCGAGGGAGCAGCAGTGCTTGCCGCGACTGCTCACGGTGCGGACCCGTCTGCAGGCCATCGCGGAGCCCCACTCCTCCCACGACGGCCGCTTGCGCTCGTCGCGCTCGGCTGCGATGCGCCCGCTGCGCCCGACCGAGCGGACGAGCGTATGAGCAAACCGTTTGCCACGTCCGACGGCAGCCATCCCTGCGCCGCCTTCTCGCGCGCGCTCGGTTCGGTCTGCGCGCCAGCTGCGTCGGCTGGCCTCGGCATCTCGCTGAACGCTGCGCGCCTATTCGCATCGCGTCCCACCGCCGCTGGACCCTTTGCCCCGGCTGCCGCCGAAACGGGCGACACGAGTGCGGCATTCTTGTCCGACCGGCGTCACGCGATCGGGCGCGAGAAGGAGCTGCTCGACGCGCGCAGCCACCCGCCGTCGCAGCTTGCGACCACGGGCGCGCGTGTCTGCGCCGCCTCGCCCCATGCCTTGAGCTTCGCCTCACCCGATGCCTTGAGCAGTGCACGCAAGGAGAGCGAAGCGCGCGGCGCGCCGCAAATCGCAGATGCATGTGGCGATGGATTGGTTTGCGAGGGAAGGGAGCCGCGCAGCTCCTCGCAGCACGCGCTCGTTGGCGGGCTGGTGCGCGCGCCCGCATTGCCGCCGCCGTTGCACGCGCTCACGCCGCACGTCGCGTCACCGCACGTCGCGTCACCGCACGTCGCGTCACCGCACGTCGCGTCACCGCACGTCGCGTCACCGCACGTCGCGTCACCGCACGTCGCGTCACCGCACGTCGCGTCACCGCACGTCGCGTCACCGCACGTCGCGTCACCGCACGTCGCGTCATCCGACCCGCTCGCTGGCGCACACGTCGTCGCACATGCACCCACGGCCACCACGCCGCCGCGCATGTCCGTTCTTTCGGGGCTGCCCGCGCACCGGCCTCCGCCGGCTCGGCCTGCGACCGCGCCGCGCGCGGCTCAGGCTGCAGCTTCCGCCATGCGCGCGCGCGCGGACGGCGCCGCGTGCACGGGCGTCGCAGCGGTGCTCAGCGCGCAGCGCGCGCTCGTGCCGCCCCCGCCCGGGGCCAACTCGCCGGCGGAGCTGCCGCGGCTGCGACGTACGGCCTCGTTCAGCGGTACGACGACAGGCGCGACGGGCGGAGCGCGTAGCCGAAGCCCCGCTGCGCGCGTCGGAAAACCCGCAGCACGCGACGGACGTGCGTCAAGTGTCGGCGCCAGCGTGGCCGCCTCCGATGCCGCACAGCTGTCGCGCGCGGACCGCCCGCGGTGCGGGCCGCGCGAGCGCGGCGTGCGGCGCTCCGTCACGCCGCCGCGCACCCGAAAGCAGGCGATGACGGCGGCTGCCGACAGACGCGCAGCGGTGCGCTCACCGCCCGCCCCGAGCGGTGGTGGCCGCCCACGGGGCACTTCTCTCGTGCAAGCAGACACCGAGCCTCCGCGCCGCCGCGCGTCGCCTGGTGCGAGGGCGGCGGGCGCGCGGCGATGGCGCTGAGCTGCACGGCTCCCAAGAGCCAAGGCAAGAAGAACGTAGAAGTTGAAGAACATCAATACACCCCGTGTTTGGTGACCGCGCTCACGCCTGCCCGCGCCTGACGGCAAGGCCAATCAGGCTCGAGACCAACAGATTGATGTCGACGAGCGGGGGGGGGGGGGGGGGTGGGGGGGGGGGAATGGGAAAAGAGGCAGACAGTTCAAGGCAGGAATTACGTCCTCCGTATGGGTGCTGAGGTGACCGTGGTGGCACAGCGCGCGCGCCACGCAGCCCAAGGCTGGCCACAGCTCGGTTGCTGGTGAACAGTGCTGCGCGGCAATGGTGTGAATGACGGAGAGCAGCAACACGTCGTAAACCGCTGCACACGCGCTCGCGGCCGGCCACTTGCGATCCGTGCCGCAGCCCGTGCAGCGTCTACGCGACCTGTTGGCAGTAGCAAAAGTCGTCGCCCCCCGGTACGCCTCCGAAGAGCAGTTCGCGCTTCGACGCTGCATGCGCGTGCCGCCGCTTGCGCCTGATGAAGGACGAGACGCATACGCAGTCGAGCGGGCCGCTGCGAGGCGCGCATGCCAGAGGAACGTCGGACGGGGGCAAGGCAGCGCGCGGCCAGGAGGGGTGAGCGCGCTTGCCCTTTTGCATGGCCACAGGCGGCCGTGCGCGCGTGCGCGCACGGCTCGCGCGCGCGCGCGCTGCTCGCAAAGTACGCGACGACGCGACTCGGCGCGGCGCGTACCGCTCGGCTGTCCCGCACGGGTCACACACGCCGTACACGGACGGGTCCGCCTGGTCGCAGATGCCACCATCCTCAATGATGACATACTCGGTGGGGCGCTCACACGGAGGCGGAGGCGGCGAGGGCGGAGGTGGCGGCGAGGGTGGCGGTGGCGGCGGCGGCGGCGAGGGCGGCGGCGTGACTGCGCGCGTAGCGTCGGCGGGGAGCGGCGGGGGCGTGTGAGAGCCAGGCGAGGAGCGTCAGCCGCGCGCGGTTGGGCTCCGATAGCCACGTCGCCGCCGTCTGACGCCGGCGCGGTGCGGCGCGGCGCAGGCGGAGGCGCGGCAGCGCAGCACAGGCACAGTGCGCGCACCGAGGCACTCGCCAAAGTGCACGTCGTCGATCGCAATGTCTCCGGTGAAGCCCGCGCCCACCTCGCCCTCAATCCGGATCATGGCGGTGCCATTGACGCCTCGCTCGGGCAGGCATATTGACGTCCAAAGCCACCTGTCGCCAGAATCTTCGCTGCTCGCGAGGAGGAGGACCATGTCCGCCGAACTGCTCGAGTTGGCCGGCCCGCCGTATACGCGCAGCTCGCCAAGCTTGTGGCCCGCCTGGTGCCGCCAAAAGGTGAATCCAGGCGTGCGCGTCACGTTGATGGCGGGCGAATCGAGGATCGCCGTGTCGCCCGCGAGGCGCGGGAAGGAGGCCTCGATGTACATGTATTTCCCGCGCGAAGGCGAGGGCACGCTGAGCTGGCCGGTGCCCGCCGACGAGTTCGTGTGGTCGTCGTCCGGCCCTGTGAAGGGCGAGCCGGTCGAGCCGGCGTGCATCGTCCACTGGAAGTCGTCAGTTGTCGCTTGCGTCCAGCCGCACAGCTCGACAAGATGGTTGCCCTCAAAGGCGCACCAACCGATGGGCGGAGGCGCGGGCGGCGGCGAGGGCGGCGGGAACGGCGGGCTGGGCGGCGGGCTGGGCGGCGGGCTGGGCGGTGGGCTGGGCGGCGGCGAGGGCGGCGGGCTGGGCGGCGGGCTGGGCGGCGGGCTGGGCGGTGGGCTGGGCGGCGGGCTGGGCGGTGGGCTGGGCGGCGGGCTGGGCGGCGGGCTGGGCGGCGGGCTGGGCGGCGGGCTGGGCGGCGGGCTGGGCGGTGGAGACGGCGGCGGCGGGCTCGGCGGTGGGCTGGGTGGCGGCGAGGGCGGCGGGCTAGGCGGCGGGCTGGGCGGCGGGCTGGGCGGCGGCGAGGGCGGCGGGCTGGGCGGCGGGCTGGGCGGCGGGCTTGGCGGCGGGCTTGGCGGCGGGCTTGGCGGCGGGCTGGGCGGTGGGCTGGGCGGCGGGCTGGGCGGCGGGCTCGGCGGCGGGCTGGGCGGTGGAGACGGCGGCGGGCTTGGCGGCGGGCTCGGTGGGGAGGGCGGCGGCGTGGGATGCGGCGGGACCGGCGGCGGCGATGGGCTGGGCGGCGGGCTGGGCGGCGGGTTGGGCGGCGGGCTGGGCGGCGGCGGGCTGGGTGGCGGGCTGGGCGGCGAGCCGGGCGGCGGGCTGGGCGGCGGGCTGGGTGGCGGAGGGCTCGGCGGCGGGCTGGGCGGCAGGCTGGGCGGCGGGCTGGGCGGCGGCGGGCTGGGCGGCGGGCTGGGCGGCGAGCCGGGCGGCGGGCTGGGCGGCGGGCTGGGCGGCGGCGGGCTGGGCGGCGGGCTGGGCGGCGGCGGGCTGGGCGGCGGGCTCGGCGGCGGGCTCGGCGGTGGGCTGGGTGGCGGGCTGGGCGGCGGGGTCGGCGAGGGCGGCGGGCTGGGCGGCGGGCTGGGCGGCGGTGGGCTCGGCGGCGGGGAGGGGGGGGCGGGCGGCGGCGAGCTGGGCGGCGGGCTGGGCGGGGGGCTGGGCGGCGGCGGCGGGCTGGGCGGCGGCTGCGGCGCAAAGAACCACATGATGTCACGCACCGGCGATCCGCCCGTGTACACGTCAGTCACCTCCTGCTGGCTGAGGGCGAATTCAAAAAGGGCGAGATCATCGATGAAACCGTCAAACCGCGCGGACGAGAGCTCGAGGCCCCGCCCGACGAAAAGGTTGCCCGACACGCCCGTGGCAAGCGTGCCGAGCGTCGTGATCCGCGTCTCGAGCACCCCGTCCTTGAAGATCTCGCCGGCGCCCGCCTCGTACGTGACTGCGAGGTGGTACCACGTGTTGAGCGCGGACGTGCTTGTGCCCGTGATAGACGAGAGCGACTTGATCGCGACGCGCGGCGTGCCGTCGGACTCGAGCGCAATCTCCCAGATGCCCTTGTCCGCCGCGTTCGCGTACGTGTCCGAGCCCCACGAGACGAGCGGCTTGGCGGCCGTCGCACCCGTCTGCCGGTACCACAGGATCACCGAGCGCGCCGTGTCGCCCGCGATCGCCGGACTTGTGCCACTCAGATACTCGCCCGCTGACGCGGTCAAGCGGACGGATTGGCCGATCTTGGACTCCAAGGAGAAGGTGGCCGTCACCGAGCCGGACGTGCCGAATGCTGCGAGGTCGTTATTGCCCCACTTGTCCACCAGGCTGCCGTCGAAGGTGTAGGCATGCAACAGCGAGGCGGCGGGCGGCGGCGGCGGGCTCGGCGGCGGGTGCGGTGGCAACGGCGGCGGCGGGCTGGGCGGCGGGCTAGGCGGCGGACGGGGCGGCGGGCTGGGCGGCGGGCTGGGCGGCGGGCTGGGTGGCGGAGGGCTGGGTGGTGGGCTGGGCGGCGGGCTAGGCGGCGGCGGGCTGGGCGGCGGGCTTGGCGGCGGGCTGGGTGGCGGCGGCGAAGTGAACATGGCTTGCAGGTTGAGCGGCGGGACGAGCAGGGCGTTGTTGTAGATCGTCTCGATGGTGATCCCCGAGATCGGCCCCTCCCACACGCCCACGTCGTCAAGCCGCCCAACGAAACCGTTGGTCTGCGACGTGACCGAGTCGCACAACCGGAGCGTGCCGCTCGCCGTCGCGAGCGTCGTGACGGCAACAGGGCTCGCGGCGGAGAGTGCGCCGTTGATGTAGAAGTAGAGTGACGTGGCGCCGTCGTACACGACGGCGACGTGCTGCCAAACGCTGCTCGTCAGCGCGCCGCCGCAGAAGATGTTGCCCACGCCGCCCGTGTACACGCACAGCTCTCCGTTCGCGTTAGCGACTATCTCGAAGAGCGCGTTGTTGCTCGCGCTTGTCGATCCGTACGAGGCAAAAGCCGTGAGGCGAGTCGAAAGGCGCGTCACCCAGAGCGCGACCGAACGCGCGCCCGCGGCCGTGATTGACGCGCTCACCGCCGTGCTCGCGTCCATGTATTGGACCGCCGTGCACACGAGCATCTTGCCCACTTTCCCGCTCGCGGTTTGTACCGCCGTGCCCGTCATCGTGTTGCCCGAGACGCTGTCCTCGCCCGGCGTGATCGTCGAGTCGAACTTGTAGTGATTGAGGAGGGTGGAGGGCGCCGGCGGAGGCGGCGGGCTGGGCGGTGGGCTTGGCGGCAAGCTCGGCGGGGCGGGCGGTGGCGGGCTGGGCGGCGGACTGGGTGGCGGGCTGGGCGGCGGGCTGGGCGGCGGGCTGGGTGGCGGTCTCGGCGGATAGGGCGGCGGCGTGGGCGGCGGAGGCGAGAGCGCCGTGCTCGTCAAATCGATGCCTGATGCGCCGTTCGTCCAGATCTCGCTGACTTCCGCTGCGGTCAGGCTGCCCTCGAAGAGGCCGACATCGTCCACCATCCCGGCGAAGACGGCGGTGAACGCGCCCGCGAGCGTCGACTGCGCGATGCGAACCGTCGTGCTCGTCACGCCGCCGCCCGTATTGAGCGTCTGCGCGCTCGAGCCGACGCTCGCGCCATCGACGTACAGGACGGCGAGCGAACCGTCGTACGTGCCCGTCACGTGGTACCAAACGCCCGTCGACGCGCTCGACGGCGCGACGACCGCCGTGCTGCCGCCACCGAGCGCGAGCGCCGCCTTGCCGAGCAAGAGGCCGAGCTCGAACGCCTGGAGGGAGGACGCGCTGCCGTACGAGACGATTGCCGGCGAGGTGGACGATTGTGCGACCAAGGTCTGCTTAAACCAGAAGGCGACAGACCTGCGCGCGGCGCCCGAGATCGTCGTCGCGGCCGGCTGCGCGGCAATGGCGTCGAAGGTGAAGTGCGTCGCGCCGTCGAGCACGAGCGCCTTGCCGATCTGCCCTTCGGCGTACGAGGCGGTCCCGGCGGACGCGCTGAGCCCTGTCGCAGCTCCGTTGAGCGCGAGGTGGGCAAGGACAACGGCAGCGTACGAGATCTCGTCCGCCGACGTCGACACGAGCCCGTTGTTGTACAGCGTCGTCACTTCCGCCGACGAGAGCGCGCCGTTGAAGAGCGCGAGATCGTCGATGGAGCCCGGGAAAGAGGCCGTTAGACCTCGGCCCCAGCACGCGCGCATCGTGGCGGTCGCGAGGTTTGATAGGCTGCCCGCGCCGGAGGCCGAGGCCTCGCTGTTGGCGTTGACATACAGCGTCACCACCGCCGACGTACCGCCCGTCTCGTCGTACGTGACGACCACATGCCGCCACGTCGCGCCGTCCGCCGCGAAGGTGCTCGTGGACGTGAGCGTGCCCGAGGTCGGGATGCCCGTCAGCCGCACGAGCCGCAGCTTTGTGTTTGAACGGTAGTCGAGCTCGAAGAGTGTGTAGGGCACGGCCGCGCCGGAGCCGATCGACCACACCGCGCCGTTCGCCGCCGACGTCATCCGCACCCACACCGAGATGGTCTTGTCGACGCCTGTGCCGGCGAGCGACGTGACGGACGCGGACGACTCAAACGTGTTGGCCGCATTGCACACGAGCGCGCTCTGGATGCGGCCGGTGGAGGTGTACGTGGTCGTGCCAACAATTCGCGTCAGCGTGAGCGTGTCGCCGCTTACCGCCGATGTCAGCCGGTTGTCAAACTGGAAGAGATGCTGCAGGTCAGCGACTGCAGCTGACGCGAGCGGCGCGCAAGCGAGCGCGGTGGCGAGCAGCCGCCCGGCGATGCCCACGGCCGTGCGCATCGGCCCGGGCTACGCCTGCGCGGCAAGTGTAGGCGCGGACGTGCGCGGCGCGCGTGCACGCGGGCAAAGCGGCGCGTGAGCACGCCAGCGCCACGCGCACGGCGCGCGCGCGAGCAGCCATGAGGTCGAGCCGCAAGGACCCGCGCGCGCTCGGCGCGGCATCCAAGTGCCACAACGTGCACATGACGGGCATGTCCTCGCGTCCGATGCCAAAGGCAGAGCAACGCGCGCCTCAAGGCGCTTCCAACCGCCCCGACCGGCCGCTCGAGGCCGCCCGCGTGCGCCACCCACCTGTCTCGCGGCCGCACCGGGCGCTGTGGCGAAGCGTAACGGGTGCGAAAAAAACGGGACAAAAAGAGCCGCTGTTAAAGACGTAGAGAAGAGCCAAAAGGTTCTTTTACCCTTTTCGGTCGGAATCGTGCGGGAGAGGTTGGCTCCGTGTTCGGCATGGAGGACTTTGACGAGTGGGATCCGGCGAGGAACACGCTCGCCGAGCACGTGGTGGCGGGCAGCTCAGCGGGCCTCGCCGAGCACCTCATCATGTTCCCGGTTGACACAATTAAGGTGTGTGCGCCCGCGCACGCGCGTGGTGCGCGTCGGGCGCGTGGCTCGCGCGAACAGTCGCGCCGAACCCTTCGCATACGCGGTGCGCTCGTGCTCGCACGCGGCGGTCCTGAGCGCGCGCGCGGCTCACGCTCATCTCTGCACGTGGTTTCGGCCATCTTTCCGCCGCCGCGCAGACGCGGTTACAAGCGAGGCCCGCCGCGTGCTCGTCTGGCTGCGAGGCGAGCATGGTGCACTGCGTGCGGCGGCTGCTGCGCGAGGGGCCGTGCGCGCCGTGGAAAGGCTCGGGCACGGTGCTGCTCGGGTGCATGCCGGCGCATGCGGCGTATTTTTCGATCTACGAGAGTTTGAAGCTGCGCTTTGGCCACGCTCTCGGCCAGCCCGACCACCCGCTCTGCAGCTCAGCGGCCGTCGCGATCGCGTCCGTCGCGCACGACGCGATCATGACGCCGATGGACGTCATGAAGCAGCGGCTGCAGCTCGGGTACCACGCGAACGTGCTCGACTGCGCGCGGCAAGTCTGGCGCGCCGAAGGCTTCCGCGCCTTCTACCGCTCCTTCGGCGTGACGCTTCTGATGAACGTTCCGTACGCGGCCGTGATGGGCGGGACCAACGAGGCGCTCCGCCACCTCCTCGCGCCGCACGGCACGGACGCGACGACGTCGACCTACCTGCTCGCGGGTGCGGGCTCGGGCGTGGTGGCCGCCACCTTCACCAACCCGCTCGACGTCGTCAAGACGCGCCTGCAGACACAGCACTGCGCTGCACAGCCCGAGCTGCCGTCCGCCAGCAAGCTGCCCGGCGCCGGCGCGCTCGGCCCCGGCGCGCGCGCGGGCTCCAGCTGCGGCTCGGCGGGCGGAGCTGGCGGCGGCAGCATGCAGATGGGCACGGCGCCGCTCGGCTCCTTCTCCGCGCCGCGCATGGGCGCGCTCGTGCGCACGCTGCCTACCCTCGCGGGCGCGTCCGGCTCGCCAAACGGCCGCCCGCCTTACACCTCCCTCGTGCAGGCGCTCGGCCGCATTTACGCCGAGGAGGGCGTGCGCGGCTTCGCCAGGGGCCTCGGCGCGCGCGCGCTCTACCACGCGCCGTCGGTTGCGATCAGCTGGGTGCGTGCAGCGTGCGCGCGCGCGCATGCCGTGCGGCGCCGAAGCGGTGCGCCCTTGAGACCGATCGTGGCGCATGCGCGCGCTCTGCGCCGCGCAGACCTCGTACGAGACGGTCAAGGGCGCCCTCGGGCGGGCAAGGCGGGGCGCCTGAGCGTGCATGGCACCGGCGCGCAGCGCGCGACACGACGCCAGCTGGCATTGACCGTCGGATGGCACTTGGCGATGCCGGCTTGCTCACTCACTCCCTCTGTCAACTTGAGACCGACTGGCTGCACTCGGCCTTTGTGCCAGTGAAAGCCCGTGGCGGTGCGCAAAGTTCGTGTCACACACTGCAGACCAGCAAAGCACTGCAGACCTACACTCCCTCAGCGAGGCCGCCCCGAAGGATGCGCACCTCAACCGACTGCTGCGCGCTTCTCGGCGACTTTTCGATCCGGATCGACCTGCGAGTTGCCGCGCCGTGGTGCGCACACTGCAGCAGAAGACGGGCGTTGACGTTGTGCGCCCAGGTGACGCCAAGGCTGGGCTGTAGCCGCGCGCCCGCCTCGCCGTCCAGCTCGCCGCACAGGCCCGCGCCGTCGTCGATTAGCCGCACGACCTGGTTGGCCACAATGACGACCGCCTTGAGCGCGTCCGCGATGCGCTTGATGCTCGCAGCGAGCGACGTCAGGTGCTCCGCGCGCTTCATGCGCGCGTCGCGGTCAAACTCCGCGCGGACGAGCGCACCGACTGAATCGATGACGACGAGCGCCACGCGGTGCGAGCCACCCGCGAGCTGGCCGATCGCGCGCACGGCCGCCTCGAGCTGCCCGGACGAGAGCGGCCGCACGACGTGCACGCGGCCAAGCGCCGAGCGTACGGCCGGAGCGGCGACGTCGGCAGCATGCGTCGCTCCGTCGCCGCCAGCCGCGTCGTCGCCGGCGCCATCGGCGTCGGGTTCGCCACGCGCCAGCGCCGACCAGATTTCCGCGAGCCGTCGCGGCGAGAAGGAGCGCTCCGTGTCGATGTAGATTGCATGCGCAGCATCGTCGTCGAGCAGCGCACAGGCGACCATGTGCATGCATACCTGCGTCTTGCCGCTGCCCGCCGTGCCAGCAATCTCGGTAATCGTACCCACGCTCAGCCCACCGGCAAGCGCCGCGTCCAGCCTCGGCAGGCGCGTGCGCAGGTGTGCGGTCGCGAGGCGCAGCGCCCTCGCGGTGCAGATCCGCGGCATGATCCGTTCAGCGGCCTCCTGGGCGGCAAATTCGAGCTCCTCGGGAAAGAGCCGCGTTGCGTGCAGCAGCTCGAGGCGCGGCATCTCAAGCAGCTGGCCCGGCGAGATGCCCTCGACCTGCAACCTCGCCGCGAGGTGCTCAAGCGAGTGCACCGCCATCGGGCGGGAACCGCTTGGGTGTGCTGGACGCACCACCACGGACCACGGTGGCACTGGCCACTGGCCACACGCCCACGGCGGGCGGAAAGTCGGCGTCAAGACTCAAGACGTGTCAACAATGATCAGCGGAAGGTCGCGTCATCGGACATTCAGATGGAGCTTCCGTGCGTGCGTTGACGCATCGTGCGCAATGCGGAACAGCGACGCACATCCAGCATCGGGCGATAAGTCCAACTTCAGCGTCAGGGCGGGCCAAGTGGGCGTCGCCGCGAGCGCATGCGGCGCAATCGAGGGACGGCGCTGGCCGCAATAAGACAAAGTGGGGGAGGGAGAAAGGGGTCGCGCGCCTCAGAGGTCAGCGAGCAGCTGCTGCTTGAGCGCCGTGAACTCTGCGTCTGAGAACATCCCTTTTTGCTTCAGCTCGCAGAGCTGCACGAGGGTCATGCCGTGCAACGCGGGCGAGCCGCGCGCCGATGTGCTGCCGTTCCGCGCCGACGCGCGCGGCGAAGCCCTCGAGCTAAGCGTCGCGGGCTGTGCCGGCGGGCCGGCAGGCGGCGGCGCGGGTCCGCGCGCCGAGCCAGGGCCGCGCGCCGAGTTCGGCGAGGTGAACGGCAGCCCGCGGCTTGGCTGGCGGTTCAGCTTATTCTTCTCCTGCTTGAGCTTCGGGTGCTGCTGCTCCTTGGGCGTCGTCTCCTTCTCTTCCGATTCGCGCGCCTCCGGCTTGGCCACGTCGATCGGCCGCGGCGGCGCGTCCTCCGCCGTCGGTGCAGACGCGAGCTGTGGCGGCGCGCGCGGCCGCGCGGGCGCGGTTGCGGGTGCGGGCTCGAGCACCGGTGCGGCCACGGCCATCGGCTCGAGCACACCCTTGGGCGCCGGTGCCGGCGCGGGCGGGGCGAGGTCCGCCTCGTCCGGCACGTATGCGCGCGAGCGCGGCGAGAGCATGATGGACTTTTTGGTCTTTTTAGGCGCAATGAGCTCGTGCCCCGCACCCTTGGCCAGCGCGGCTTCGGGTCGGCTGGACGGGCGCGACCGCGGCGACGCGATCGGCTCGTTCGCCGCGCGCCCGCTGAGCTCCAGGTTCATCGGGAAGCAGTCAGTAGTGCTTGACTTTTCTTCACCCCGTTTGCCGAGCTGCTTGGAAAGAGAACAGGAACTTTCCATGCAAGCCTCCCCAGTCAGTCGAGCTGTCACTGTGAAGCCCGACTTTGCCGCTGCGTTCGCCCCGCGCGCGCACCGGCAGCGATGGTCGGCGATGGCCCCGCGCAGGACGCGGCAGGCTGCGCATCATGGCGTGTTGGGCTGCGCGGCCCCGGCTGCCAATCCCAATGCGCGCCTCCGCGCGTGGCCAGGCGCGCGCTCAGCGCCGATGCCGCAGCTCGGCCGAAGAGCCAGGCGCACGAGCGGGTGCACGCCCTCGTCGGCCCGTCCCGCGCCATCCGTCTGGCCGTCCCAGTTCGCGCCGTCTGCGCGCTGCGTAGGACAATCCTCTCCGGGCAAGAGATCAGGCGTCATGATTGTACCGTTCGTGACCGCCCCCGAGAAGCCGCGCGGTCAAACAGCCTTGTCCAATCGGACGCTGAGCGAGCGCCTCATGCGCGACTCAAAAGTCCTCGCCGAGCTCATCGTCGCCGCCGTCGCCCTCCCATGCCTCGATCGCGGCCTCCGCCTGCTTGTGCAGCTCGCGCAGGCCTGAAAAGATCTCGAGAAAGTCCGGCTCGTTGAATGCGCGCAGCAGGAACGCGAAGCCATCCGCTCGGTACCCGTCGACGACCACGCGTTCGGAGCACGCCACGCAGCACGAGAACGCTTCGCCCGTCAAAAGGTCCGTGCGGAACGTGGGCAAAAAGCCGCGCAGCTGGTGCGGTACGAGTCCAAGCGGCGTCGACGGCTCGGCGGCGTGCGCGTCGGCCGGCGCGCCGTGCGCGAGTGGGTGATGCGCGAGGCTAACGAGCAACTCGACGGCGAGCGCGGACGCGACCATGGAGAGACCCGGCCGCGTGACCGTGCACTGCTGGTCGAGCGTGCGGTCGAGCGTGCTGTTGACCGGCGCGACGACATCGTTACAAAAGTAACAGCCGAGGCGCGGCCGCGTGCCGCTCGAGCCCACGTCGGCGCGCGGCGTGCCGGCGGCCGACTTGGCGGCGCGCTCAACGGCTGCCTTGGCCGTCACTTGCATGACGACCTCGTCGGCTGCCTTGGCATCGGCCTGCGCGCACGCCCCGTCGGCCCGCGCGGGCGCGGGCGCGGGCGCGGGCGCGGGCGCGGGCGCGGGTCCGCTCCCGTGCCGCATGACGACGAACGAATCAAAGCCGAGCGCGGCGGTGATCGCGAGCTTATCCTTGGCGGCGCACAGCAGCGCTGGGAGCCAGCGCGACTCGCGCGTGTCCGTAAGCAAGAAGACCGCATCGTGCGCATCGACGAGCTCCTCGAGCCGCGCCACCGCCGCGCGCACCGCGTCGAGCTCGCCGTTCGCGACGGGATGGCCGGGCATCGGCACGACGAGCTCATAGCCGCTCGCGCGCGCGCCGGGGAAGATACCGTTGACCGCATCCGCCGCGGCGAGCGCCTTTGCGCGCCGCTCGGGCGCGACACAGTCCGCGTACGTGAAGAGCGATTGGCGCACCGGATTGGAGTGCGAGACCGCGCCGCCGTCGACAAAGGTGATGTCACGCACGCCCCAACCCATGAGTGCTCGCGCGACGTTACAGCCGAGTGTGCCCGCACCGATGAGGAGGCAGCGGAGCGCGGCAAGGCGCTCCGTTTGCAGCTCGGGCAGCAGCCGCCAGCGCATCAAACGCAGGTTGAGGTCGACCGACGCCTCGGCGAGCGCCTTTGGGTCGAGCTGCGATCGCATGGACACGAGCCGCGCGCCGAGCCTCCCGCGCGCGTTGCGCTCCCAGCCGACGGCGACGGGCTGGCTGGTGGTGCTCACGCCGCTCGCTTCGTCGGCGCGCAGGCGCGCACGCAGCAGCAGCGAACGGCATTTACCACCTCCGCCGCCGCCGCCGGCCGTGCGCGACGCGCCGCCCGCCACGGCGCGCGGCGCCTCGCGCCAGCAGATGACGTCGACGTCCTGCGGCGTGTGCGGCTGCGCGCGCGCCCAGATGAGCAGATTGCGCAGCGGCCAGCCTGGGTGCGGACCGTGCGCGACCGGATCGGCAAACGCGAGCATCGGCGCCGCCAGGTCCTCGTCCGCCTCCGCCTCGCGGCACCACGCGGACCACCTGCCGAGCGTCGCGACCTCGACCTCGCTACCCACGCCATCGCGCTCGTCGCGTGTGGCCACCGTAGGCGGGCGCGCGCGCGCGCGCGCGCGCACGCGCACGACGAAGAAAGACAAGCCGTCCGTTGCTGCGCCCTCGCCATCCGCCGCGCTCGCGCCGGGCGCTGGGCCCGCGCCCGCGCCCGCGCCGCGCGCGCCTGCACTCTCATACGCCGCGCGCAGCGCGTCGACCGCCAGCGGCGCGAGCGCGTCGTCGAGCGGGGCCGGCTCAGAGGCGACGATCGGAACGGCGGGCGCAAGCGCGGGAAAGCCAAACCAGTAGTAGTACTCGTGCGACTTGAGATCCGCGTGTGTGAGTACGATGATGCGCGTAAGGCGCGTTGGCGACACGCGCGTCAGCTCGGCGCGCAGCTCGACGGCGGCGCGCTCCATGAGCGCGTTCTTGTCGGCGCGCTTGAATTCATCGAGCGTATTCGTATTCACCAGCACGCCAATCATCGCGTGCGTGCCTGCCGGCGCGCCGCGCCGGAGATCGTCGGCGGCGCCAAATGCCGAGCCGTCCACGGACGCGAGACAGGCCGACCGGCCGTGCTCCGTCACTTCGAAGCGGGCGCAGACGGGTATTGGGGCGTCGTCGAGCCCGAGCTCGTCCAGCTTGCGCCGGCCCAGCTCGCGCCAGAAGCCCACCTCCGGCGCCGACGAAAACGGCACGAACTGCAGCGGCTGCATTGCGGCGTCTTGTCCCGGCCGGGACGACATCCTGCTCAGCGGTTGCAAAAAGGCAGTTTGTGGACAACGCCAATGGCGCAGGGAGAGCGCGATGACGCGGCGTTCCCCGCGGCAGACGCGCACGGCGGGGCGGCGGAACGAGGGCCCAGCGACTTGCCAGCGCAGTCATTCCGGTTACGCGCCGCGCGCTCGACCTCGTTCACGGTACCGAATCCGCAGCTCGGCCGTCAGACGGGCTCGCAGTACCTCGCGATCCTTGATTTTGATCAGACGCTCGCCGCGAGCGAGGTGAGCTTCTTCGATGCGGACACGAGCGACGTTGTGGAAGAGGTATTTGGCGGCGCAACGCGCTACGAGCGGCTGTCCGCCTTCATGATCGACACGATCTCGCGCGGTGTGCTGCTCGCGATTGTGTCGTTCAACTCGGCCGGCGTCATCAAGCAGGTGCTCCACGCCGCCGGTTGGACGGAGCACTTTGGCGACCGCGTGTACGGGCGGGATGAGGTGCACCGGTACAACTCATCCAAGGCGGCATGCATCAGCCACGAGCTGATCAAGCCGTTGCACCTCACCGCGCAGGATGTGATCTTCGTGGACGACGACGCGCACAATTGTCGCGCCGTGCTGCAGCTGGGCGCAAAGGTGGTGCACGTCAACCACCGCGGTGGAATGGGCGAGGCGGAGGTTGCGGCGGTCTCCGTGTGGCTTGAGCAGCGCTCACGCTCCTTTGGCCGCTCGTCCTTCACCAACGCGATATGCTCGCTCGCACGCCAGGTGAACAGCCGTTTGAAGCTCAACGGCGGGCAGGATCTGCCTGTCTGATACACGCACGAAGCCGTGCACAGTCCGGGCTGCCCCCCCAGCCCCCCCCCCCCCCCCCCCCCCCCCCCCCCCCCCCCTCTTCCCCCCCCCCCCCCCCCCCCCCCCCACCCACCCCCCAACCCCCCTTCGAGGAATGTACAGTACGACAGTGCCTGTCGAGCCTCGGCCGCATGCGCCCACCTCGTCCGGCCGCAGACGCGCCCGCCGCCGGCCTGTCCGTTGGGGCGGAGGCGCGGAGCCATGCGCGCGCCAGACGTGCGAGCCCAAGCCGCGCGCGCGTGACGCACGCGCCGATGGCGGAGGCGGCGGGGCAGGCCACGACGTCGCGTGGCACTTGTGCGGCCAGCCGCTTGCGGGCGTGCATGTCGAGCGGCACCCCGCGCCCGGAGCGGCGGCACGCTGGGCGGAGGCGCGCAACGCCGATCGGCCCGCCCGTGCACGCGCGCGCCGGCCAAGTGTGGCCAACGCGCGCCGCTATGCAAAGGCGCGCGTGCGATAGCGGCGGGCTGCCGGGGGGGGGGGGGGGGGGGGGGCGTGGCGTGCGCGCGGCGGCGCTGCGGCGACGCGCGGCGCACACAAGCCGCCCGGGCGCGTCGGCGCCGCGCGGCACGACGTCGAGCAGCACGGTCACGCCGAGCGCGCGCGCGACCGCCCGCTGCGCACGCGAGCCGCACGGGCAGCGGCGGCCCGTCCGGGCGCGCGCACGGGCAGCGGCGGCCCGTCCGGGCGTGCGAGCGCCGTCACCTCGGCGTCGGTGAGGCTGTGCAGCTCGCGGCACGCGCGCGCGAACGCGGCGATGTCCGCGCGCAGCTCCGCGTCCGTGCCGAGCGCGGCGCGCGCGTGCGCGGGGAGCGACGCGCGCAGCGCGTGGAGCACGCCGCCGCGCGCGCCGCGCGGCGCTCGGCGCGCGCTCGAACTTGGCACGCTCGGCGCGCGCGGCGCGCGCGAGATTGCGCCGCGCGGCCGCGACGGGAGGGCTCGGTGCGCGCGCGCGCCGGTTGTAGCGCGGCCGCGCCGAGTTGAGGGGCGGCGGACGCGGTGCGTACGCCGCGGCGCGGCCCGCGCGCCAAAAGGCCGGCGGCGGGCGCAGCTCCGTCGCGTCGACCGCGGCCGCGAGCGCGCCGAGCGCGCGCGACGCCGCCGCCTGCGCGGCGGTGGGGCGGGCGCAGGCAGCGGCGCATGCGGCCGCCGTGCCGCGCGCCGCGGCGAACGCCGGTGACGTGACGGCCGCGCCGATGGCAACGGCGGCGGCGGCGGCGGTGGAGGCGGCAGCGCCGGCGATGGAGGTGGCAGCGGCGGCGGCGCTTGCCATCGCGCGGCGCGCGAGACGCGAGTCGCCACCGACCACCGCCGCTGCAGCGCGCGCCGCGCGCGCGCTGGTTGCGCGCATTGTCGCCGTGCCAGGCGCCGCCGTGCCGCCGCAGTCGGCGCCCGCGCCGTCGCCGCTCTCGGCCGTGCAGGGCTCCCGATGATGGGCCCGGCGTGCGCTGGCGCGTGATGCGCGCGCCGAGGCGCGCGCGCTCCGCGCCGCGTGGCCGGCGATGTCGAGGACGCGCCGTGCGCGCGCCGCGCAGAGGTCACGCGCGCGCGGCGGCGGCGCACCGACCAGGCGCCGAGCGCCGCGGCGCGCACGCCGGCGCGTCGCTGTGCGGGTTGCGCAGCGCGCGCGCGTGGCCTCTGCGCGGCGCGTGCGGCGCGTGCGAGCGGCGGGCGCGCGCCCGCGCGGCGCGGAGGCGCGAGCCGCCGGCCGCAGACGAAAGCGTGTGCGCGGCCAGGACGGTGCGGGCCGCAGGCCGCCGTCGACGTCGCGCGTCGGCGGGCCGCAAGCTCGCGGCGTAGCCGTGCGGCGCGCGCGAGGCGCCGCGCCGCACAGCAGCGCCGCGCCAGCGCGCACGCCAGCAACGGCTGCGACCACGCGGCGCGCCAACACGGCCGCGGCGCGCGCCATCGCACCGAGCACAGCGCGTGGCGCGCCGAGCCAGCGCAGCAAGCGCGACGCCGTCGCGCGCGTCGGCGCACCGTGCGCGGGGGCCCCGCCAGCGCCAGCACCGACGCCGCCATCGCCGCAGCCGCAGGCAGCGTTGCCGCCGCCGCAGGCGTTGCGACGGACGCCGCCGCCGCCGCCGAAACAATCGCCGCACACGTCGCCGCCGACGTTGCCACCCCAGCCGCCGCTGCGTGCGCAGGCGGCTGCGGCGCGTGCGTGCGGACGGCGTGCACGGCGCGCATCGCCCGTGCTGCGCGACGCGAGCGACGCCGCCAGGGACCTCGCTGCGCCAGGCGCGCCGGGCGCGCCAGCCTCGCCGGCGCGCGGTCGCGCGGTCGCCTCGATGCGATCGCCGCCGCCGCCATCGCCGCCACCGTCGCCGTCGAACCGGGCGGCGGAGGGCTGCCGCTCGAACCGCTCGCCGGCGTCGGCCGCCACCGCCGCCGTCGAACCGGGCGGCGGAGGGCTGCCGCTCGAACCGCTCGTCGGCGTCGGCCGCCACCGCCGCCTCGCGCTCCGCCGCCGCGGCGGCCGCGCGGCGCGCATAGCGGATCGCGCGGCCGCCGTCCGCTGCGAATCATGCCACGCGGCGGCCGTCACGACTTATGCCTCGCGCGATGGCGCGCCGACCGCGAGGACGGGTGGACAGAACGCGCATCACCACGTGCCTGCGCGAGGCGAGGGCCGGCGGCGGGCCCGCTGCGGCTGGCTGCAACTCGTGTCCTTCGGCTGCGGCGCCGTCGCCGCCGGCGCGCCGCGCCGCGCCGCCGCGGGAGGCCCACGCGCCAACCGTCGGGCGGGCGGGCGCGGGCTCAGAGGATGGCAAAAGATGAAACGCTTGGCGCGTGTCGGGCGGGCGGGCTGACAGCCGAGACGGGCTGCCGCGGCGTGCGAGCCGCCGTCCGCCATGCCCGCCGCGCAGGTCGGCTGGTCGCGAGGCGATCGGGTCCAGCTCGTGCACAGCCCGGAGCACGGCCGCAACGTCGACCACGGCTTCGTTCTCACGGTCATTCACGCGCCACGGCGAGGGGCACGTGCCGTTGGGCAAGACCGCGTCGCGCGGGGCGGGCACGACGCGGCCCCGGCGGCGCATGCTGTAGTAATGCGCGCCGTGCGCCTCCTCAGTGCACGGCGCTGTGCGCAGCTCGAGAACGAGCGCGTCAAGAGGCCCGCGCCGTGCACGCCAATGAGGGTTGACGAGTTTGCAGCGATGGCGATCTGCTCGTGCATGGGCAGGCATTCGAACCCACCGACCGTCACGTCGTACCCCGCGTCGCGCAGCAGGACGGCGAGGTAGCGCACGTTGAGCAGCCGCCGGTTGCGCAGCCTATGTACAATCGTGACACGTGGCCTCGCCCACTTGCCGTCCGCGGCGCGCTCGGGCGGTTCGGGAAGGCGGAGCCGGGCAAACGCCGCGTGGACGATCGATGGGAACCCCTTGAAGACGTCCCGCTTGTCCGCCGGCCAGCCTTCCCATGCCGTCTCGTCCCACGCGCGTGCGCGCGCGCACGCGGCGCGCACGTCGCGCAGCTGCTCCGGCGAGCCGTGCGTCTCGGCGTGGGCCAGCCGAAAGCAGAAGGTGTCTTCGCCGCCCTGCTGCAGGTGGTAGGCGCGCGCGCCGCCGGACGCAAGGTCCCAGAGCAGACCGAGCGTGCTGTTGTTCAGCAGCGCCTTGCCGTGCAGCAGCAGCAAGCGCGACGAGCCGCCGACTCGCAGCCGTCCACACCTCGCCAGCTTGGCGAGCCACTCAATGTCCTCCGTCACCGAGTGGAAGAGGTTGTTCACGCCATAGCGGACTGGGTTCGCGCCGAGTACCCACGCGTGCTGCAACCAGACGAGCGGCCCGGGGATCTCCGCGAAGGAACGCACCTCGCGCAGCTGAAGGGTCGCGTGCCTCGATCGCCGCGGGCCGAAGGATGCGTTCGTGAGTGGCAGGGGCGCGCCGGCCACGCCGGAGACGAGGTAGACGGTGCTGCCGCGCAAGCACACGTCGCGCATGTGCGTCAGCGCCGCGGCGCCGGCGCACTCGATCGTCGCGCATGACGAGCCTGTAAGCCGCTCCGGGACGCGCGTCTCGGCCGTGTGCGCCTGGAGCGGCCACTGTAGTATCGGCAAGCGCCGGCGGGGCGGGGCTGGAGGGCATTCGCGCGCGATGTAGCCGAGGCCCGCTGGGCAGAATCGGACGCCGTCCGCCACCGCGCAAGGCCTGCCTGCAATCGAGAGCCAAAGCAACAAGACGCCGCCGGGCACCGCCGCGGCGCTCATCGCGCTTGATTCGCGCGCGCGAGCCCCAAGCTAACAGCTCATTTTTAAAAACCGGTCTGGCGAGTGCCCCGCTATGCCCGCCGCTGTGTCACAAGACGTCCACAACCTCCTCGCTGCGTCAGCTTTGGATCTTTGCCGCCACCGTACGCAACCGCTTGTTTGTCCCTTTGCCTCCCCGTTTCCTCGCGGCGTCGATCACGCACTTTGGGCAAATGTACTTTTTGATGTCCTTTGCCTCGTGCTCGGTGATGTCCACGTTCCAGCCGTAGTACCAGTTGTCTACGCCCGCGAGCGCAGCACGTGCAAAGCGCGAGCGCTGAGTCAGCACGCGCGCGTGCGCGCGCGGCGGTCCGGCGCGCGGCGGTCCGGCGCGCGGCAGCGACCCGTACCGCACATGTCGCAGCCAATCATGAAGCCGCCGGCCGGGTTGTCGGCGGTGACGGGCACGCCGGGCGCGGACTGCGCGTCGTCCTTCGCCTCGGACGCTGCCGGCTTCTTCCCGTCGCCGGTGTCACGCTGCGCCTCCGGCTCAACCCTGTTGTACGCCGACGAGTAGCTGAGCCCACGGTTGACGTCCTCGTCCTTCCAGCGCAGCCGCATCGATGTCCATTTGTCGTCCTCGAAAAGCCACAGGTTGCGCCCGTCGATAATGCCCACATCCTCCTGCCCGTCCTCGTACACGATGTAGTGGCGTGAGTCCCTGTACGACTGCGAGACGCAGGCGCGTGCGCGAGATGCGCGCGGCGCGCCGCGGCGCGCGCGCATCAGCCACGCGCAGCCGGCCGGGCAACGCGTGCGCGCATCGGCCAGGCGGGCCGTCCGCTGATGCACCGCGCGCGCGCACCCTCACAACCGCGTCCAGCCAGTCTTCGTACTCGCGCCAGTACACCTGCACGTGGCAGCCCACCGCGAGGCGCCCGACGTCGGCCGCGGGCTGCGACATGCCAATTCTGCCCAAACTGTGAGACCTCCGGCCTCTCCTTTCTGCTTGGATGGTGAGGCAAAAACCTAAAAAGCAGGAAAGCGGGGGGGGGGAGAGAGAGATGGAAGTGCAGGAGCGCCGGTGGCGTCCGGGGCCGCCCTTTGGGATGGGTCGGCTCGCGCACTACGCGATGGTCGCGGTGAACGTGCTGCAGCTTCAGTTCATCATGCTCTTCCTCGTGCTCATGCTCCTCCGCCTCAACGGGACGGCGGTCAGCTGGGCGGTCGTATTTGCGCCAGAGTGGGTGCACGACGTCGTGACGATCCTGGTGAGCGCGCACGATATCGGCCGGCTGGTGCAGCCCATCACGCCGGCGGCGGTGCGGCGCAACGCGATCATCAGTCAGGCTTTACGCGCCAAGGGCGCCGTCTGCTCGTCCATCTTCTACTACCTCGTCGTGCGCAGGCTTTCCGACCCAGACGACGACACGCCGGCGCGTGTGATCTGCACGCCCTTCTACGTGGACGGGCTGCTGCGCTTCATGATGCACTTTTGCAAGGAGAAGGTGATCGCATCCGAGCCCTCCGCCCCGCCCAAGCGGCCTGGCTCGCCTGTCAACCCGCTGCACGTCTACGTGCTCCTGATTGCGTGCCGAATCGACGGCCTCAACGACCTGACATGGGCGGCGACCTTCTGGCCGACGTGGATCCTCTTCGTGCTGCTCGCGGTCGTGCTGCTCGCGGCGGCAGTCGTCGGCATCGGCATGCTAGTCACCGGCGAGCCGCGCGAGAACGGCCAGCGCGCGCTCTTTTTCATTTGCTTCGGCGTGCTGCTCAACGTCACGGTGACCTGCTTTCTCTTTCAACTCAATCTCGCGCGCCGGCTCGACGGCGACGAGAGCGTGAGCAACGCGGCGATCATCGTGCCGCTGCTCGTGGCGTACGGCGGCGGCCTCTTGTTCTACCTCGCCTTCACCTTCATCCTACCCAAGGTGGTCGAATATGACCTCGCGGCTATGGCGGGACGACCCGACGACGACGACGAGCCGCGCGATGGCGTCCTCGAGGCCGTCAGCTCGCAGCTCGCGCCGCCATTCCTCGTGCAGCAGTCGAGCACGCTCTTCCAGCGCGTGAACATGGCGATGCTGCAGTCCTTCCTCACATCCGCCGCCAAAGTTGACGGCCACCACGCCAAGCTGCCCCCCGGCGCCACCATCTCGCCTGAGCGCGGCGCGCCCGCCGCGCGTGGCGCAGAGCCGGCTGCGCTCGACCTCGAAGTGCGCGGCGGCGGCGGCAGCGGCAGCGGCACGCCGGGCGGCGGCAAGACCGAGGTCAATGCGCCGGCGGCCGACGCACTCGCCTTTGATGACCCGCTGCCCATGTTGAGCGAATATGAGGCACTACAGTCGGAGCTGGGCGCGTGGTTGCGCACACAGCACGCGCCACGCTTTGCCGGCTCGCGCGCGCCCGTCGAGCCGGGCGCGATGCGCATCGACGCCGCGGTCAACACCGAGTCAGGCGGCATGGAGCTCGCGATCGCGCCACTCGCCGCGGCGCCCGCCGAGCCACCGGACGCGACACCGGACGCGACGGCCGGCGAAGCGACGGCCGGCGCCGCGGCCACCGGCCCTGCGACGATCGGCGCCGCGTTCGCGGCCGACGGCGCGAGCGGCGCCCCGGCAGCCGACGCCGCCGTGCCGAGCGCGGCCGCGCCGTTGGACCGCACTGCTTCGTCAGGAGCGTGCCGAGCCCTCGTCGCTGTCGCCGGAGGGCCAAGCGGTGGCGCTACGGGTAGGCACACCGCGGCCGCCCGAAGGTCGTCGACGCGCGGCGGCGGCGTTGAGCGAGCCGCTCCGCCGCCGACGGCGCATGGTGGAGGTGGCGATGCGCTCAACGCTGGCGAAAGCGCGGTCGTGGCCTTCGAGCGCGTCGAGGGCGGTGGTAACGGCGCCACCGGCGCATCCGCGGAGACGGGCGCGCCTGCGGCTGCTGCCGACGGTGGTAACGGCGGTGGTAACGGCGGTGGTAACGGCGCCACCGGCGCATCCGCGGCGACGGGCTCGCCTGCGGCTGCTGCCGACAGCGCCGGCGATGACGCGCGCGACGAGCTGCCGGACGGCCAGTTTGAATTCGGGCCGAGCTTCGTGCCGATCGGCAGGGCGCAGCCTGCAGGCCCGCCCACCGTGCCCCCGGAGATCCTCACGAAGCTGCACCGCTTCGTCGACCTGAAGCGCCGGATCGCTGCGCAGATTGTTTCAGCAACGCTCGTGGACTTGAACATGATTGCCGCAGCCGCCCCGCCGCCGCTTGCGCCGCCCGCGCTGACCAAGGCGAACGGCGCGCACGGCGGCGCGTCGCCCGTGCCTGCCGCGCCGAGCTCGTCGGGCAGACGTTGCACCGCGACCAATGCAAGTGCCGCGCCACCCGTCGGCAGCAGCGCGCCACCGTCCGTCGACGCTGCCTTGGACCTCGAGCCAGCGGCGGACGGCTCGGCGCCAGGCGAGACGGGGCAGCGCGCGGTGGCGAAGCCCGCGCCAAATGACGACGACGACGACGACGAGCTCAACGAGAACTCGTGCTGGATCTGCTGCGAGGGGCCCCGCGACGCGGTGCGCGCGCATCTTGGAACAGGGGGGGGGGGGGGGGATGGGAGGAGGGATGGGGACGAGCAAAGCCTGCCGTGCAGAATGCCTGGCACCAGCGCGATTGCCACGCGAGTGACGAGCGCGACGCCCCCACACGCCGCCGGCGCGCGTCGCGCCACGCTCTGCTCTCCCGCGCGCGTCGCAGGTCTTTCTCGAATGCGGGCACGGTGGTGTGTGCCTAGCGTGCGCGCGGCGGTGTTTGAAGAAGAAGGGCAGACTGTGCCCGATGTGCCGGCAGCACATCGACCAGGTTGTGCACATCAGCGTGCTGCGGGTGGCGTACGAGGGTGCGCGCATTGTCCAGGTCCACGACGCCGACCCCGAGATCCTCAACGGGCTGTCGTCGCTGGTGAGCGGCGCGGCTGAGTTGGACATGCAGCCATCCACACCGCCAACGCGGCCTCCGCCACGCACGTGAGCCGCGCGGTCTGTTCGCCGGGCTGCGAGACGCGGCGAACGGCGCTCTGAGTCGGTCAGTGAACGGGAGCCCGGTTTGTCAACGGGAGCCCGGTCAGTCAACGGGAGCCTTGGGGTCTTGAATAGTCTGGGGGTGCCCCCCTCCCCCTCCCCCCCCCCCCCCCCCCCCTTCATGTGTTGTACAAGCGCACCGCCGTTTGGTAGGCGCAGACGGGGAATGGAACGCAATCGCTCGACGCCCTACGTCGAGAGGGCGTTGTTGAGCGTGTTGGTGATCCGCGCAAGGACGTCCTTGAAGCCCGGGTCCTCCTTCGCGCCAAACTTGTCGACGGCCGCCATCACCTGCTCGTCCGAGAAGCCGAAGCGCGCGCGGACGGCGTCGGAGATTTTCTGCTGCAGGTCAATAATCACCTGCGGGTTGATCTTGACGTTGGGCGTGCTCTTCTTGGCCTCGGCGAGCTCCTTGCGGATCGGCGCGAGTTCCTTCTCCAGCTGCACCGCGTTGAAGACCATCACCTCCTTGAGCTTGTCCTTTGTCAAGCTCGGCGGCACGCGCACCGGCGCGGTCGGCTGCGAGCCCGAGCCGCTCGCGCCACCTCGGCCCGAGAGCGTGGGCGCGCTGCGCGGCGGCGGCGCGAGAGCAACAGAGCGTGACGGCGCGTGCGTGCGCTCGCGTCAGCGGCAAACACCGCGATGCCGTCCGAGGGTGGCAGCGCGCGGCGGCGGGCGGCGGCGTGCGCGGCGATCGCGGCGCACATCTGGCGGCGGATCGTGCCGAGCGCAGCCTGCACGTCCTTGTCTTCCATGTGCTGGCGGAAGGCGAGGTCCATCATCTTCTCCGAGGCGCCCTTCCTTTGGCGGATGCCGTTGATCACTTCGTCCAGCTTGGACTCGAACCGTTGCTGCGCGAGTAGCGTGGCGCGCGGTGCGCGTGCGGCTCGGCGCGCGCGCGCCGCGGGTGGCGCCGAGTGGCGGCGGCGGCCGAATTGGCGCATTCGACAACGCACCTGGCGGAGCACGTGCGCGTTCTCCTCCGTCAGGCCGTGCTCGCCCTGCATCTTGGCCACCCATGCGCCGATCTGCTCAGCAAACCTGGCCGCCTCGACGGACGCCTCCTGCAGGATCTCGATGAGCATCTCCTTGGGGATGGGCTGCTCCGCCCGACGCTGCTGCTCCTTCTTCACTTTACGCCGCCGCTCGTGCACCATCACGTACACCACGCCCGCGGCCACGGCCGCCGCCGCGGCGAACGCGACGTTCCGCGCGTTCATGGCAGTGAGCTGCTGCAGGAGGGCTGCGTGGAGGCCAAGCAACGATGGCGGACGGCCGCTTGTGAAAGTCCGCGCGTCGTGCGAGAGGATGGCCGTGCTGGCTGGGCTGCTCCACGCGGCCATGTGGTGCGGCCGCTCGCTCGGTGTGGGTGCAGCGCCCTCGCTGCTGCGCACGCCCCACGCCTGCCTGTGCCGCCGCGCCGTCCAGCGACACGCGCCGCGTGCGGTGGTGAGGGACGGCGGCGCGTTTCCTCTGCCGCCGGCGCGAGGCGCGCCGACCGTTGCGGATGGCGGCTACGACGAGCTGTCGCGGCGCTTCGAGCGGTCGTTGCAAGCCGAGTGTTCCGTGGGCCATGGCGCCACCGTGCTCGCCCTCGTGAGCGGTGGGCGCGACTCGGTCGCGCTCCTCCACCTGCTCGCTCGCGCGCAGCCGGCGCTCGGCTTCGCGTTACACGTGCTACACTTCAACCATCAGACGCGCGCCGAGTGCGACTCAGAGGAGGCGTTCGTGCGAGACCTTGCCGAGCGGCATAACGCCGCGTTCCACGTGCGCCGCCTCGAGCGCGTGCCCGAGTCGGGCCTGCAGGCGCACACGCGCGCATGGCGCAGGACCGAGTCCACCGCGCTGCTCGCGCGGCTCGCCGGCGAGACGGCGAGCGACGCTGTGATCGCGCTTGGCCACCACGCGGATGATGATGTTGAGACCATCCTGCTCAAGTGGCTGCGCGGCTGCCACGTGACGCGCCTCGCGGGCATGCGTGCGCGTGACGGCCCGTTCGTTCGCCCGTTGCTCGGCGTCGGCAAGGAGGCACTCACGCGCTGGCTTGAGGCGGGCGGGCTCGAGTGGCGCGAGGACAGCTCGAACGCGACGCCAAAGTACAAGCGCAACCGTATCCGCCTCGAGCTCGTGCCGCTGCTCCAGCAGCTCACGGGCGACGCGCTCGGCGTTCGCCTCAACGACTTGGTCGAGCAGGGCCGCGAGGCGCGCGAGCTCCTCGATGCGCACCTCGGCGTCGACGCGGCGGGCGGCGAGGCGGCGGATGGCGGCGCGCATGAAGGCGAGGCGATCGCTGACGAGCCCGCGGGCGCCGTGCGTACAGCACGCGCAGCGGCGCATGCGCGCTCGCATGCCGGCGACGTGGCGTTCAGTATGGCGGCGCTCCACGTGTCGCTTGATGTGCCTCAACTCCTCGCGCTGCCACGTGCGGTGCAGACCGAAGCGATTCATCGCTTCGTGCTGCGGCGAAGCGGTCGAGCGTCGACGTACGCGGAGGTGCGGCGTGCGCTCGACCGCCTGCGCTCGCCCAACGCCCAGTCTGACCTGCACCTCGCTGGCGGGTGGCTGCTTCGGCGTAACGGCAACAAAGCGCTCGTGCTCCCGAGCAATGGCGCCCTCGGCTTGGCTCCACGAGGGCGCGGCGCGTTGGAAACGGGAGCGTGGGCGGCCGCCGCGGGCTCTGCCGTGTGCGTCGCGCACGCGGCTGACTGCGTCGTCAACGTGCGCGAGGGCGAGGAGGTTCACGAAACCGACGAAACCGACGACGCCCCCACAATCACGCTCTACAACGTGCCTCCGGGCAGCCGGCTGCGCGTGCGCGCGCGGCGCGAGGGAGACACGTTCACGCCGGCGTGGCGCGAGCGGCCGGTCAAGCTCAAAGACTTTTTGCGCGGCCAAAAAGTGCCACTGCATGCGCGCAATGATGTTCGGTTGATCGCGTGGGATGAGGAGCGGACGGACGGCACGAACGGCCAGCCGATTGGCGCGGGACGGGCCGACGCGAGCACGAGCCCAACCGTGCTCGCCGTCTACCCAACGCACGTCGGACGCGCCTGCGCACACGACGAGGGCGTGCACCCGCCCGTGCGCCTGGCTCTTCGGCCGAGCTGCGGCATCGGCGCTGAGCGCGCGCCTGGCCACGCGCGGAGGCGCGCATTGGGATTGGCAGCCGGGGCCGCGCAGCCCGACACGCCATGATGCGCAGCCTGCCGCGCCCTGCGCGGGGCCATCGCCGACCATCGCTGCCGGTGCGCGCGCGTGGCGAACGCAGCTAGCAGAGGCTCAGTCGGGCCTCACAGTAACAGACGCCGGCCGCCGCGCTTTCGAAAAGTTGAAATCTTGGCGGACGTTTGAGAAACTTCACCCGACTCCAAATCCATCTTTTTGATCGCGGAGCGTTCGGAAACTCGACTCGGCATCTTTCGGGCGCGGATCGAGATGCACACGGCAGCCGTGCGCCAAGCAATCGCGTGCCCGCTGGCGCGCCAGCTCTCGGCCAAGGCGAACGCGGCAGGTTCGCACAGACTCGCGCGCGGGCAGTCGACCCTCTCGGCGCATGCCGATGCGCTTTCGTCGCTGCACACCGGCGCGACCCTGCACGCCTCGTCAAGCGTATCGTGGGCGGACGACGCGGAGAAGTGGCTCGCGCACAGGCGCGCGGCGGAGTACGCGTCGGACATTCTCACGGCCAAGCAATTGTCGCCATTTGTCCGCCCTGCCACCGCGCGCTCGTGGAAGGATGAGTTTGCGGCGTGGCTCGACGCGGCGCCCGCGGTGGGCGCCAAGCTCGCCTCGACCTCGTACGCCGAGGCGGCACGCCCGGCGGCGCGCCTAACGACAAACACGTGGGCGGACGAGACGGAGACCTGGCTCGCGCACCGTCGCGCCGCTGAGTCCCAGTGTGACCGCACGCTCGTCCAAGAGGCCGTCTGGTTCAAGTAAGACGGGCGGTCGCTGCCACCCTCCTCCTCCTTCCCCTCGGTCCCACGGACCCCCGAGCTAGGCGCCCGTGCGCTTGACGGCGTGCATCCGCCCGTGTGCCCGCCGAAGCCCTTTACTGCGAATTCAGCGCCGCCTGGTGCAGCAGCCATCGCTCATCCTCGGCTGTCGGCGTGACTGTCGCGACGGCAGGGCCCTCGCCTCATGTACCAGCAATTCACGTCATTCTGCTGTGAGCTCGGCGCAGCCGACGCGGGCGCAGTGCGCGCGACGCAGGTTCGCGCGGATCGCGTGGGAGCAGCTCATGCCGCGCGCAGCCTCTCCAACACGATCGCCGACGCGCCGCCCCCTCCGTTGCATATGCTCGCGACGCCGTACCGGCCGTCGACGTGCTCGAGCGCGTTGAGCAGTGTCACGATGATTCGCATGCCGGAGGCGCCTATCGGGTGGCCCATTGAGACTGCGCCGCCGAGAATGTTCACTTTGGCTGGGTCGAGGCCGAGCAGCCTGTTGTTGGCGACGGACACGACGGAGAAGGCCTCGTTGATCTCCCAGGCGTCCACCTGCCGCCGGTGCCGGGCGGACGCGCAGCGGCGGCGGCGGGAAAGGAGGGGGAAGGAGGGGAAGGGGGGGTTGGTAATGCGCGTCAGCTCGGGAGCGCGCCAACTGCGGCGGTGCGGACGGGGCGCGCCAACGCGCGCAGCGGGCGAGGCGGTGAGTTTTCCGGGCACGCCGTCCAAGCGGAGCGCACTTGCTCCTTCGAGATGCCTGCGCGCGACATCGCAATCGGGGCTGCAAGCGAGGGCGAAGTCGTGAAATGGATTGGCTCCTGCATCGGTGGGGTGGGGGGGGGGGGGGGGGGGTGGGTGTGGGTGAATGCGGTGGGTGGGGGGGGGGGGGGGGGGGGGCGGCGCACGGTCGGCGGCATGTCATGGCGCGCGCGGCTGAGCACTCGTCAGAGCTCGTCCGCGAGATCGAGAGCGTGCGCGCGCGCCGCGCGCGCCACCTGCGCGGCCTCGCCGTAGCCGACGATGCGTGCGAGAATGGGTAAGCCCCTCTTGGTCGCCTCGGCGCCGGACATGAGCAAGATGGCGGCGGCGCCGTCCGAGAGGGTAGACGAGTTGCCCGCAGTCACCGTGCCCTCGCGCGTGAACGCGGGCCGCGCTGACGCAAGCCGGCTCGCGTCGTTGAAGACCTCCTCGTCGGTTTCGACTGTTACGTCGCCCTTGCGCCCCTCGAGCGTAACGGGCGCGATCTCGGCGCGGAAGCGGCCGGCGTCGGTGGCGGCGCGTGCGCGTCGGTAGCTTTCAGCGGCGTGCGCGTCCTGCTCCGCGCGGCTGATCCCGTGCTTGCTCGCACACTCCTCAGCGCACATGCCCATGTGGAACTCATTGTACGGGTCCCACAGGCCGTCGCGGACCATGCCGTCGATCATGACCGAGTCGCCCATGCGCGCGCCGAAGCGCGCCTTGGGAAGGTAATACGGAACGTTGGTCATGCTCTCCATCCCGCCGGCGAGCACCACGTCGCGCAGCCCGAGCGCGATCTGCTGCGCGCCGAGGATGGCGGCCTTGGTGCCCGACGCGCACACCTTGTTGATCGTCGTGCAGACGGTCGAGGTCGGAAGGGTGGCGAGGAGCGCGGCCTGGCGCGCGGGCGCCTGGCCGATGTTGGCTGTGAGCACGTTGCCCATGAAGACCTCCGCGATCGCCTCCTTCTCCACGCCAGAGCGCGCCAAGACGGCGGTGATGACGTGCGCTCCAAGCTGCGGCGCGCTCAGCTTTGCGAGCGTCCCGTTGAACCCGCCGATGGGTGTGCGGGCTGCGGCAACAATACACGCGTCGGTGGGACGCAGCGACGCCCGCGTCGAGAACCGGCGCGCCGCGCACGCGCTGAAGCCGCGCAGCACGTGCATCGCTTGGCGAGAGAGACGGCGGCGGCCGTGTCTCTCCGCCAAAAAGGCAAAAGCCCCTTTTCGTGCTTGAAAACTCCCGGCAGAAGGCGCCATCGTTTGCCCACCGTCCCCGTTGGGCCCCACCCGACGACGAGCGGCGGGCCGGCGGGTCGGACCATGCCGGGCCCGGGCCCGATGCTCGTGAAAATCGCGATGCTGGGCGACAGCCAGGTGGGCAAGACGTCGCTTATGCAAAAGTACGTCGAGGGCACCTTTGACGACGACTACCTGCAGACGCTCGGAGTCAACTTTATGGATAAGGCGATCGACCTGAACGAGCAGGAGGTCACGTTCTCGATCTGGGACATTGGCGGGAACCGCGACTTTGCGAGCATGCTCCCGATGGTGTGCAACGACGCCGCCGTCGTCCTCTTCGTCTTCGACCTCAGCCGAAGAAGCACGCTCGACAGCGTGCGCACGTGGTACACGCAGGCTCGCTCGCACAACAAGAACGCCATCCCCATCCTGGTCGGCACGAAGTACGATCTATTTGTGTCGCTGCCCGCGGAGGAGCAGAGCGAAATCACCAGCCGCGCGCGCCAATATGCCCGCGCGATGCGAGCGCCGCTCATCTTTTGCTCGCCATGCTACTCCGTAAACGTGATCAACACGTTCAAGGTCATCCTCATCGTACTGTTCGAGCTGGGCAGCGGCGTGCCCGAGATCTCGGTGGTGGGTGGGCCGATCATTGAATATACACCGTCGTCGACGGCCTAGGCCTGGTGTGGTGGGGGCTCATTTTCGCTCGCTCCGTTCGTTGCCCCACGGCCGTGTTGACGCCCCTTGGGAGGGAGACGGGGGGGGGGGGGGGGGACTCGTGTCATTCCCCGTCCGACGAGTCGAGCTCCTCGACGGCGTCGTCGACGCTCCCCTCGCCCAAGTTTGGGCGCCGCACGCTGTACGGCGCGATGGTGAAGCCGAGCGCGTTGTCGTCCGCGCGCGGCCTCAGCGTGCGGCGCGAACGCACGCCAACCGGCGCTGGCTGCGCATGCTGACGTAGCTGCGCGCGGTAGAGCTCGGCGAGCCGCGCCGATGTCGTGACGCCCTCGAGGCCCTTGTCGGGCCGCTTTCGAACGAAGCGCGGGAAGCGCAGGGAGAGGCCGCGCTGCGGGTCAATGAGCCCAGTCGCGGCGTGGTGCACTGGCGAGACGCTCAGCTCGGCACCTCGGATCTCCCACACCTCGAGCGGCTGCTTGGCAGACGGCGAGAACCACCAGCGACAGCGCTCGCTTGTCGCAAAGTGGTCAGGCCGGCCGACCGACCAGCCGCCGTCGAAGGCGCGCGCAGCGCCGTCGCCACCACCATCGCCGTCGCCGCCGTCGCCGCCACCACCATCGCCGTCGCCGCCGTCGCCGCCACCACCATCGCCGTCGCCGCCGTCGCCGCCACCACCCTCGCCGTCATCGTCGTCGTCGTCGCCGCCCGGCGCACGGTGCTCGTTCCGGCTGCCACCGCGCCCGAGCTGGCCAACGTCAGACACGCCGAGGAATGCGAGCGTATTCTCGGTGTAAAAGGCGTCCGTGAAGCCGGACATGACCCTGCACACGGACTCAAAGGCCTGCATCTCTGGGTTGTAGCACGCGAGGAGCCACGGGCTCACCCACGCCTTCTTGCGCCCTTCGCCGCGCCAGCCGCCGATCGGCACGAGGTCGAGCGAGTCGCCGAGGCCGTCAACGTAGTCCTTCTTGAGCTTGACCCACGTGTCGGCGCGCAGGATCGAGTCGGGCTCGTATTGCGAGTCGAGGCGCTTGCACATGAGGCCCTCCGCGCCACACTCGATCGCGAGCTCCAAGAAGGTACCTACTGCGCTCTCGACGCTGCTCACCCCTCCGGGAGACGCGCTGGCCGCTCCCATCTCGTCGCACGCGGCGGCAGCTGCTGCAATACCTGCCGCAACCCGCGCGCCATCGCCCTCGGCGCCGTCGGCGGCAGCGGCGTCACGCGCGGGCATGACGTCGATGCACGCAGCGAGCGCCAACCGTTCACCCTCTGCCATGCCGTCAACCCCATGCGAAGGCCGCGCGCGCGGGAACGTCTTGCGAAGCAGAGCACGCCGCTGCGCGTACGTGTGCGTGAGGAGCGTGCGCCCGTTGAGGCTGAGGAGGTCAAACGCGACGGTGAGGACGCGCACGCCGAACGCGGAATTCTCGAGCGTAACGCCCGAGCGCTTGCGCGTCGAGAGCGCCTGGAACGCGAGCATTCGGAGCCGCGCGCCCGCAGACGACTCGTGCGCCATTCTTTCCGCCCGCGCCGCGCCGCTCGAGGCCGTGCCGCCGTCTGGCGCGGCCTGCCCGCTCGGCGCGCTCGCGGCAGGCACACCATCGTCAACCCCGTCGCCGCCGTCGAGTTCCATGCCCACAGGCACGATTTCGCACTCGCAGATGTAGGAGCAAGCGTCGTCTGACTGTGCGCGCCGGACGGCTTCGACGACGTCCGGGTACTTTTGCGTGATCTCGTCGAGCTTGCGCGAGAAGATGCGCACTGCACCCGACGGCAGTCGATGCACCTGCGCGCGCTGCCCGTCGTATTTAAACTCGGCGGCGATCCCGTGCTCGGCATCGGGGCCGGCAAGCGCGCGGACGAGCGCCGCGACGGACGTGGCGGGCTTGCCGAGCATGGGCTGCACGGGCGAGCCGAGCTGCACCGCGCCGACACGATCGAGCGAGCACGTTCCCATACCGCCATCATCAAGTTGACTCGGCGCTGGCTCGGCGGCGAGTGCGCGCACAAGCCTCACCAGCGTGGCGCTCGCAGAGGGCTGCGTACCGGCTGCGCCCGCCGGCGCGTCCGTCGGCGCGTCCATGGTCTCGCCGTCGGCCGCGCCCGAGCCTTCGCCGCCGGCGAGCGCGCGCGGCGCGCGCCCGCGCAGCCTTGCGATGAGCGCGTCGACGCGCGGGCACAGCGCGTAGCAGCGACGCGCCGCCTCCGACACGGCCTTCGCAAGCTCGACGTCTGCCGCCGGCGGTGGCGCGCGTGGGTCGGCGCCGCGCTCGAGCGCGCGGCTGTGCAGCGCGAACGCCGCACCGAGGGCGGGAAGGACCTTCGCCTCGAGGCTGATACCCGCCGCCATGTGTGGCACGAGCGTGCGAGCGACCCAGCGCAGCTCCGCGCCGTGCGCCGAGCGAAGCAGCCGGACCAGGATGCCCTCGCGCCTCTTCGCCGCGTCCGCGCCAGCAATTCGCCCGATCGCGAGTAGAGCCTCATATACGCCGCGCACGCTCAGCGGCGGTGGCTTGACGAGCAAGCACTGCCGTTGGCCGCCGCCGCCGTCGCGCAGCGCGACGGCGGCGTCGCCGACGTCGCGTGCCGCGTCGAGCGCCGCGCGCACCGCCTGCGCGCCACTGCCCGTCGCCTCCCCGATCGCCGCGCAGATCGACTTGTGCCCAATGTTGAGCACGTCGCCACCCTCCCAGTCCGGAAGCAGCCTGTGCCCGCCCGTCTGGGCGTCCTTCGTCGGCGCAAACAGGTGGCACGCGGCGAGCAGCTCGCTGTCGGAACTTCCTCTCTCGAGCATTGTGACGAACGCCTCGGTCAGCACGCCCTCCTTGCTCAGCCTCGAGCGCGTCGCAGCGAGCGCGTCGAGCGTGAGCGCGATGTGCAGGTATGGCACCGGCTCGTGAGCGCGCCATAGCGCCGTGCCTGACGGCCGTTCGCCCGCGGCGGCTCGGCGCGCGCGCGGCGGCGATGCGGCGACGGGCGCAGCGGCGCGCTGCTCGCCCGCCGGTGGCTCGGCCACGGGCGGCGGCTGCGGCGCGCTCGACGGGACGCGGGCGGGCGCGCCGAGCGTCGGCCGCGCTGCCTCCTCGCCGCGCACGATTGACGGCGTAAAGAAGGCCCGTGCGATTTTGGGCTGCGCGGAGGTAGGCTGCGGCATGGCACGCTTCAGCACGGGCCGCGGCGCGGCCCGCATCGCCTCGCGCGCGGGCTCCTTCTCGCGACTCTCTGGCTTGCGCATGCCGAGGTCGTCGAACGCCGAGACTTTGGACGCCGGCGAATCGAGCCAGTAATTGGCGGCGAGTGCGACGTCGCCCTTGGCAAGCTTGAGGAGCTGCGCGAGCTGCGCGTCGCTCACGCCCGGCGGCGCGTCCACCGCCGCGCGAAGGGCGAGCACTTGCTCCGTGGACATGCGATTCACACACGAATCGCCCCGGCCATCGTGAAGTGGACGGGATGCGCAGGTGAAGATGAAGGCCTAGCGGACTTTGAGGCGCGTCGCAGCCTGATGGTGCTCGCCGCGCTGCTGGTGGCGGCAAGCGTCTCATTTGTCCATGCGCACGCGCTGCAGAGCCGGCACGTCGCGCTGCGCCCTGTGCATGGCCAGACCGCCGCTCGAGCGCGCGCAACGATGGCAGGCGAAGGGCGCTGCAGACGCGCCGTGCGCTGCCCTCCGGGGCTGGACCTGCGCGCAGCGGCGGAAGCGGCCCGGCTCGCGCAGCTCACCTACACGGGCATCGACGCGATTCCTTCCGCGCGCAGCGCGCTGCGCGATTATGGCTTCGCCCTCGAGGCCGTCGTGCGAGGCGCGGGCGGCACATACGCGCTTGTCGCTCGGCGGGGCAACGAGCTCGTCGTCGCGTTCCGTGGCACAGCGAACGCGGAGAACGTGGCGCTTGACCTGGACTTTCGGCTCATGCCGTTGCGCCTCGGCGGCCGCGCGCAGCTTCCGTCAGGATGCGCCATTCATTCGGGGTTCGGGCGAGCGTGGAGCGGCCTTGCGCCTGAGCTCATGACCACGCTGCGCCGACTGTCCGATGCGTGGCCAGGCGGCGCGCGCGCGATGCGCGTGTGCGCGACGGGGCATTCGTTTGGCGGCGCGCTAGCCGCGCTCCTCATCCTGCAGCTCGCCCTCGAGTGGACCGAGGCGCCAGACGCCGGCTCGCGCGCGCGCAATGGCGACGAAGCGGGCGCAGGCGTTAGCGCAGGCGCGGGCGTTGGCGTTGACGCGGGCGCACGCGTCGGCGTGGGCGCGGGCGCAGCGGACGACGCCGGGCTGCAGTTTGGCGGCTTGCTCGGCTTCACGTTTGGGCTTGGCCGTCTGGGCAACGACGAGTTCGCGCGCTTTTTCCGTCAGATCGACCGCCACGGCGCGCAGCCCGCGCAGCCGCGGCAGCTGCTCCCGCCCCTGACCCTGCTACCGTGGGCCAAGGCGGCGCAGCCGTCCGACCGCTCGCTCGCCTTGTGGTCGCTCGCGCTCGCAGACGACCCACTTGCCGACCTGCCTCCGCGTGTCCTGGGGTTCGCCGACCACTGCGCGCGTTACCTCATTTTGAACGCAACGCGCGCGGCTGAGATGGACACTGGCCTTGGTCCAGGCCTCGGCGTCGGCGTTCACCAGCTTCCGATGGACCAGCTCAGTCAGACCGCGCTGACGACCGGGCGTCCGAGCGTTGGCGCGGAAGCAGCCGCCGCCGCCGCGCCCGCTGGCACGGACGCCGCTGGCACGACGCAGCCCACGCAGCGAGACACCGCAGCTGCGTCGGGCAGCGTCGCGGACTGGCTGTGGCAAGCGCAGTTGACCGAGCGCGCCGCCGCGTGGCAGGCCAACTTTGCGCGCATCAGCTCGCTCGCTTGGCAGGAAGTGGCGCAAGTCACGGCAGGACCGATGCACCTCCATTTCGTCGCTAACTACTGCTCCGCGCTCGACGAGCTCGTCGCGCTCGAGTCGGGCGGGCCGGCCGCGCTGGTGCCGTGGCTTGCGTCAGCTGGGCGCACGGCCAAGGCCAAGGCTGGCGCGGTCTTGCGAAGCCGGACGCCTGGGCCGAGGGCGAGGGCAAGGGCGAGGCGGGCCAAGTCAAAGGCGGGCTGAGCCCCCTGAAGCGTACGCATCCACGTATCAAGGAGCAGGAGGAGAGCCCGCGCCTCCTGCCTCGCCCTCCTCTCGCCTCACGTACGCGTTGAGCGTGAGCGCGAGGTACTGCGACACACGCGGGAGCTGCAGGTGCGTCGACGGATCAATCATCGTCACAATGCGGCCGGCGTGCGCAGCTGGGTGGATCATGCCGATGAGCTCCCCGTAGACGGTCTCGGGCACGAGTGACACCAGCTTGTCCACGTGCGTGTGCAGCAGCTCCTGGCCTTGCAGCTTGCCGCCGAGGATCAGAAACTCGGGGTTCGCCTGTGCGAACTTGAGCGCGATCTTGGCCGTCTCAACGTCGCTGCTCTCGTCCGAATGGAGGAGCGCTGACGGCCCTCCGAAGAGCGCCGCGACCGTCGGCAGGCCAAGCTGCACCGCCGCCTGCCGTCCGAGCGAGCCCTTTACCAGCTTGAGCCCGCCGCCGGCTGCGTTGAGGTCTTTTCGGAGGCCGTCGACGGCCGTGCCTGGCACATGACCAACGTGCGTGACCAGCACCAGCTTGGAACGCTCGATGCGCTCAACGAGGTCGCCAATGATCCAGTTCCGCCGGATCCTCTTCATTGCCCGCCCGCGCTCGCCCGGCGCGGCTCCTCGCGGGAGGCGCACGTGCTCGGCAAACTCGGAGAAAAATCAGGACGATGGCTGCGTGGCCGGGCGTGCTCGCGTGGTTCCTCGGGCTCGGGCTCGCCGCGGCGAGGCCGTCGGCTGGCCTCGGGCTCGCCTCGGCGCGTCACCCGTCGTTAGCAGCCGTAGCAATCGCCGCGCGACGACCGGTGGCACGGCGCGCGCGGCCAGCGTCGCCCGTGCTGATGGGCGCCACGATCGACGTGCTCCACGTGGACGAGGTTGGCGCGGCGACGGGCCCCGACGGCGTGGATTTCAATTCCCTGGGTCTGCTCGCCGAGCCTCGTCATGCCACGCTGCGCGACAATTTGCGGCGCATGGGCGTGTCTGGACCCAACATGGTGCAGGCGCACAGCGCGCCGCTCCTGCTGAGCGGGCGCGACCTCGTGCTACACGCGTCCACAGGCTCGGGCAAGACGCTCGCGTTCGTGCTCCCAGCCATGTCGAATGTCGTCGAGCCGCAGGCAGGCGTGCAGCTCCTCATCCTCTGCCCGTCCAAGGAGCTCGCGATGCAGACGCACCGCAGCTGCACCGCGCTGCTCGAGGGGAGTGGGCTGAGTAGCCTGCCGCTCGTCGGCGGCGTGAATGTCGCGCGGCAGGAGGAACGGTTGCGCAAGGAGCGGCCGGAGGTGATCGTCGCGACGCCGCGCCGGCTCGTCGAGCTCGCGCTTGGCAACGCTAAGAAGCTCAAGCTCGGCTCGGTGCGCGCGGTCGTTGTCGACGAGGTGGACGATGTTCTCCGGCCCCCGCATGCCGCCGACCTTCGCCACCTGCTCGCGCACACGCGGCGCGCGGCGAGCGACGCGCGCGATGGCGCGCGCGTGCAGCTCGTGTTCGCCTCCGCGACTGGCGACGCGCCCGCCGTCAGGGCCGCCGCGTGCGAGCTGATGCGCGAGCCAGCGCTGCTCAGCGTGCACCGGCGCGCCGACGCGCGTGGCCTGCCACCAACAATCTCGCATGGCGTGATGCGCGTGCGACCGCAGAAGCGGATCGAGTCGCTCAAGAGGATATTGAGCATGGAGCCGAGGCCGCAGGCCCTCGCCTTTGTGAGCACGGCCCAGGAGGCCGACTTTGTCGCCGAGAAGCTCAATGAGCTTGGGGTCGCCGACGTGATGCCCGTCCGATCGTCGCAGGAGCGCGACGAGCGCGTAACGGCGATGCAGCGGCTCTTGAGCGGCAAGCTGCGCGCGATCGTGTGCACCGACATCGCGGCGCGCGGGCTCGACGTGCCCTCGCTCTCGATCGTCGTCAACATGGATCCGCCCGATGACGGCCGCCGTTACGTGCACCGCGCCGGCCGGTGCGGCCGCGCAGGCCGCGCGGGCGCGGTGATCACGATCGTGAGCTCCGACGCCCAGGAATCCGCCGTGCGCGCGCTGGCGGCCAAGCTCGGGATCACGCTCAGGCAGGTTGGCGTGTTTGGCGGCGCACTCCGCTGGGACCAGGCGGACGACGACGCCACCGCCGGGGGCGACGCGGGCGGCGACGAGCCGACGACGCGCGGCGGAAGCGTGGACAGGCTTCACGATGGCGGTACCGGACGCGTCAACCCACGGCCCGCCGTCGCAGCCGCCGCGCGCAAGAGCTCAGGCGAGCCGAGCGCCGCGCGCAGCGCCGACAAGCCGAGAGCCGCCAAAACCAAGCCCGCACCGCGGCCGGACAAGCTCAAGCCCCCGCGCTCGGCGCCAGCGGACAGGCCCGCGGCTGCGGCGGGCGACCGAAAACGGTCGCCCGCTCCGGCTCGGAAGCAGCCACAACCGCGCGGCAGCGGCGATTTCACGATCCTGTGAGATTGGCGCTTGCCGCAGGGGCTCTCCCGCTGTCTCACAGTCTCACTCTGCGAGACGGCGACTCCCCGACTCCTGACTCCCGCACAGTCAGACCTGCCACAGTCGCGCCTCGCTGGCGTCCTCCGTGGGGCGCTGTCTTGGGCCGGGCGAGCCGATGTTTCACCGGCGGAAGGAGAGCGTGCAGCTCGACTCGCACCCGACGCATGTGAAGCTCGGGCGGCTTGCCGAGAAGGGGCGCATCGCAGAGCTGCGCGACGCGCTCATCGGCGCGCCAGACGGCGCGGTCAACCAGCGCGACGCGAACGGCTTCACGCCGCTGCTGCACGCGTGCGCCGAGGGGCACGTTGAAATCGTGCGCCTGCTGCTGGAGCACGGCGCGTCGACCGAGGTGAGCAATTTTGATGGTGAGACTGCGCTCCACCTCGCCGCCTCCATCGGCTACGACCACTGCGTCGAGGTCCTCGTCGCAGCGGGCGCTAACGTGTCGGTCAAGACGAGCTCGGGCAAGAGTGCGCTCGACCTCGCACAGCAGATGGGGCACGCAAACGTGCTCACCATCCTCGAGAGCGCCGTGCCCGAGTACGACCAGGGTGTCGGCGTGCGCTCGCCCAGCGAGCGCGCGCCGCCGACGGTCGCACAAGACGCGCGCGATCTCGCGTTCGCGCTGCTCGAGGCGGACCTGGCGGAGCTGCATGACGAGTCGCTCGAGGAGATGGCGACGATCCTTGAGATTGTGGGGGGCAGAATATCCGCCGTCCGGGCCAGCCGCACGGAGTCGGCCAGCCGCACAAGCGCCAGGCAGCAGCCGGCGGCCGTGGCGCAACCGCCGCCGTCCGCCGTTGTGACCGTGCCGCTCGTGGACTTGGACGCCGACTCCGGGCTGCGAATCTGAGGCGTCAGCGGCCTGCCTGCGGGCTCAAGCCGGCACTGTCGCTTCCTCGGCCGCACACCTGCTGGCGGCGACGCGGGCGACTGGCGAGTCCAAACGCAAGCCGCGAGTCACGGTCTCCACCATCCCCAGTCTCGGCAAAAAATGAACGGAAACGCGGGAAGAGGCGGACGGACTTCCCACTCCTCGGCCTCGGCGTCGAACCCCGGCGGCGACCGCGCCCTATCCCGTGGCGAGCAGGATGCTGATGCTTGGCCTCCTGGTACTCGCGCGGGGTAGCGCCACCGTGAGCGCCAGCGCGGGCAGCACGAGTGATACGCCGTACGTGCACGCCGGCCGCGGCGGCCTCGGCACGACGGCGCATATTCCGCCGATCGACCTGTCGACAACGGTGCGCGCTGCACGGTGCGGTGGCAAGCGACGCGGCGCGCGACGCGCTCGCGCACTCGTTCCGCACGCCGGACATATGGCGCCGCCCGGCGCCCATCGCGCGCGCCGACGCGACACGTTTCGCGCGACACGCCTCGCGACCGGGCTCCGCGCCGCAGTACCCGATCCCCGATCTGGAGGCCGCGTCCAAGAGCATGGCGTCGCTTGGCTCGGGCGGCCACCCCATAGGCAACTCGATCTACCAGCGAATGCACAACCCGAACGTTGATCGGTTCGAGCAGGCGATCGCCGCGCTTGAGCTTCTCCCCGAGGCCGTCGCGTTCTCCTCCGGCATGGCGGCAATCACCGCGATCCTGCTCGCTGCGCGCTCGGCCGACGGGAGCAAGCGGCACGTGATCGGCATCCGCCCGCTCTACGGCGGCACCGATTCGCTGCTCACCTCCGGCCTGCTCGACGTCGAGGTGACCTGGGCGACGCCCGAGACGGTCGGCGAGCACGTGCGCGCCGACACCGTCTTGGTCGTGTGCGAGTCGCCCGTCAACCCGACGTGCGTGCTCGTCGACATCGCGGCGGTGTGCAAGCAGGCGGGCAGCGTGCCCGTCCTCGTCGACTCCACCTTCTCGACGCCCGTGCTCTGCCAACCCGCGCGGTGCGGCGCAGCCATGGTCATCCATTCGTGCACCAAGGCGATTGGCGGGCATGGCGACGTGCTCGGTGGCGTCGTGGCGTGCGACGAGCAGTGGGCCAAGAAGATCCGGCGCGTGCGCGCGCTCACGGGCAGCAACCTGCATCCATTCGCCGCGTACCAGCTCCACCGCGGGCTGCAGACGTTACCGATTCGGATTCGCGCGCAGCAGGCGGCAGCTGCCGAGCTCGCGCGCCGCCTTTCTGAGCACCCCGCCGTCGAGTCGGTGAGCTACGCGACAGAGGCGGGATCGAACCTTGTCGGGCCGGGCAAGCAGATGGCCGGCGGCGGCACGGTCCTCGCCTTCACCATGACCGGCGGATACGACGCGGCGAGGCGGGTGATGTGCGAGGTGAAGCTCGTCACGCCCGCCGTCAGCCTCGGCACGACCGACACACTCATTCAACATCCGGCGGGCGTGACGCATCGCAGCCTCAACGACGAGGCTAAGACGGCGGGTGGCATCGGCCCCGGCATGCTCCGCCTGAGCGTCGGCCTCGAGGACGTCGAGGAGCTCTGGGCGGACCTCGAGCGGGCGATGCGAATGCGCTGAGCCACTCCGCTAGCGACCAACGGTGGAGACCTCATTGGGCAGGAGGTACTGGTCCTCCGGGATGATGAGCTCGTCTACGTTCCAGTCCTCGTATGACCCATCCGGCAGGTAGCGGCGTATGGTGATCGGGATCCTGCGGTACTGCAGCTCCTTGAGCGCGATCTGCAGAGGATCGGTCTCCTGGTTGATGTCGACCATCACCGGCGCGTTCATCGAGATTTGCAAGGCGCGTGTCCCGAGGATGCGCGCGCGCTCGTACTTGGTCATGTACGGCGTCGTGATCCTCTGGTCCTTACTGATCTCCGAGGGCCCGTCCTGCGGCCGGAGCTCGATCTGCTCGGCCCCGTCAAAGTCGTCACGGAAGCCGTCGTTGTACAGCTCCGCGGCCTCTCCATCCGCCCCGTCCGCCATCCCGTCTGCAAGCTCCTCGTATTGGTCGCCATCCCCCCCTTCGTACCCGTTGTCCCCACCGCCGTCGAACCCCTCGTCGTCTGCGTCCCCCATGCTGGCCACGGACCGCACCGGCCCTTTTAGGCTTTTACGCGTTCGTTGCGGTTGCCTCACCAGCGTCACGCTCTCGCCGGTTGGCGCGGCGCGCTCGAGGCCATGCCGGACGAGCTTGGTCCGGACGGCAAGGGCATCAGCGACCTCGACGCCGTCGCGCCCAAGCCCTTCGTCGATGCCTTCTTCGCCCGCTTCTGCGCGCAGCCGGACAACAAGGCGCGGCGCACGCACGGCGGCAGCACGCCGGCCCGCGCCGCAACCTAACGCACGTCGTGCGCGCGGCATCTCGCGCGGCGTCGATCGCGCAGGTGTGCTTCGACTGCACCGCGAAGAACCCGACGTGGGCGTCCGTCACGTTTGGCACGCTCATGTGCCTCGACTGCTCGGGGCTGCACCGCCGGCTCGGCGTGCACGTCTCGTTCTGCCGATCAGTCTCGATGGACAAGTGGACGTACCGCCAGCTGTACCGGATGGCCGTGAGCGGCAACAAGCGCGCGCGCGCGCACTGGCGCTCGAGCAGCGTCGATCCGCACCAGATCATCGAGTCCAAATACCTGACGCCCGCTGCGGTGCGCTACCGCTCCAACGTCGATGCCAACTCCGCCGCGGAGGCGCGCTCCGGAGTGCCGCTCCTCGACGCGGACGCGGGCGCGGAGCACAAGCCCGCAGCCGTGAACCTCGCAGCCGACCCTTTCGCGGCGTACATGAGCGCGCTCAGCTCGAACGGCAAGCAGCCGACCGCGCCAGGCGCTCCCGCCGCCAAGCCGCTCGTCACGCCCCTCGTGGCGCCCACGCCTGCTGGCTTGGCCGGTGTAACGGCCGTGCCGGGCCCGCCCGTGCCGACCAAGGCCGCCCCGCCAGCCACCGGCCAGCCCGCGCCCGCCACGTGCACGAACCCACTGCTCGCGTACGGCGCCGGGCTCGGCTCGACCCCGGGCTGCTCCGCGGGCGCGTCGGCGCCCGCCGACGCGCCGGCGCTGCTCGCGAGCGCGCTCGCACCGCACGCCGCCACGACCTCGCCGATCGGCGGCTCGCCGCTCGCAGGCAGCGCCGGCTCGCTGGCGGGCGCCGACGCGAGGCCATCGTCGCTGATTGGACGACGGCCGCCACCTGCCAAGAAGGGGCTCGGGGGCGCCGTGCGCAGGTCGACGTCGTCGGCTGAGGTCGCCACGCTCAGCCTTCAGGTGCGCGCTGAACGCGTGCGCGCGCCGCACACAGCACGTCGATGCACCCCACCTGCATGCGCCTGCCCGCCGCGCGATGACCGCACCCGCGCGCCGTCCGTCCGCACCGCACGCCCGCCCGACGTGCGCTGTGCCCAGGATTCGCCTTCTCCGAAAGCCACTGTGAGCCAGCTTGCGCCGCCGCCGCTGTCGGTCTCGCGGATGGCGAGCGAGCCCGTGCACGGCGCCAACAGTGTCGCGAGTTGAGAGGGTCGCGGGCTGGGGTGCACTGTCAGGGCCCGTGCGTAAGAAAGGAAGCACCTGAGTGCGACATTGAGTCCGGTGCAAGTCGCGGGACTGCCGTCGCGAAACATGGTCACGTGCATTGACTGCATTCGCCGAACGGCGAGTCAACGATCAGGGACAGGGCTGGCGAGGAGGGGTTGTGCGCAGTGCGCCGTGGGTGGAGAGCTGGCCGTCGGTGGCCGAGAGTGGGAGGCGCGCGCGCGGCGCCTCCGGCGTCCGCCGGTGCGCACGCGCACGCCATGCGGGCCGGCGCGAACATGTGGGCGCTGCTGGCGAGGCGAGCGCCCGCGCACTCTCAGCTCGCGGCCCGTTGCCGCTTGCCGAGGAGCTGCGAGGAGATCTGCTCGATCTTCTGCGCGGCGCGCAGCTTGATCGCGCCGATCAGGTGCTTTGGCAGCTGGCCGAACTCCGGGCAGTGCTGCACCGCCTTCAAGTGGTGCACGATGTACTGAATGCACTGCGCGCCAAGCTCGGGCGCGGCGCACCGATCAGCTGCGATGAGGACAGCAACAGCGCTCTCCTTGTTGAGGTGGTAGGTGAGGAACTGCGTGCTCAGCTCCTTGAGCCCACCCAGCCCGAAGCGGTGTGCGGCGTCGAGAAGGTCGAGCGCGTTGTCCGTTGTGATCGTGTTCTCCGCCTGGCCGTTGTAGCAATGGCGGAGGACCGTTTTCAAAATGGGCACCGAGATGTCGCTGAGCGTGAGCACGGTCGGCTCGCCCGCCGCCGGCTGCGGCGACGCGAGGATGAGCTTCTTGAGCGTTTCCGAGGCGCCTGCAAGAACAATCCTGTGCGCTGCGATGCGCTCGTCCTGCACGCGCACGACGTGCGGGCGGGTGCGCGCGGCGAGCGTCGGCGGGTCGGCGGGCGGGCGGGCGGGCGCGCGCGCGCGCGCGACGGCGCGGCCAAGTGGGCAGGCCGCGTGCGCATGCTTGCTGACGCGCCACCCGGGCGGCGAGGTGCTCGCACGTGCGCATTGCTGCCCAAACCGCGCGCACTGCTGCCCAAACCGCGCGCACTGCTGCCCAAACCGCGCGCACTGCTGCCCAAACCGCGCGCATTGCTGCCCAAACCGCGCGCACTGCTGCCCAAACCGCGCGCATTGCTGCCCAAACCGCGCGCATTGCTGCCCAAACCGCATATGTATGCTCGCGCGCGCAGCGAGCGACGCAACGAGTGGGTGCACGCGCCACCCCGTTCTGTCCCCCGCCGCGCACAGGGCGCGCGCGCGCGCGCGCACGTCAACGCAGAGGACGAGGTCGCTGAACTCCTCGTGGCCGACGAACGTCTCGAGCAGCGGCAAGCCGAGGCCGCGCAGCCCGAGCTCGGCCGCGGGCGTCTGCCACTTCTCTTTGCTCACGATGACGAGCAGCGGCGCGTCCTGCGTCAGCCGGAGGGCGGCGGGCATCACGTGCGTGCGCGGCGCGAGGTTGAGGTGCGCCGGAATCGGTTGATGGTCCGGGACCGTGCCGACGACGTTTGTGCATGAGACGGAAAGCCAGCCCGCTGCTGTCTGGCCCCACGCCCACACGTCGCCGCCCTCGGTCAGCGCGAGCGAGAAGTAGGCGGACGCGGAGACGAGGACGACCTTCTTCCCTTCGAACCCGACGATGCGCTCGGGCAGCAACACGCACGGCTCGCCATCGTCGTTCTTTTTAAACGAGGCGGTGTTTGCGAGGCCGAGGCGGCCTCGCACCGCGCTGCCGAACGCGTAGATCGCGCCGTCGTCAGACAGGCAGAGCGAGTGCCACTCGCCGCACGCCACCTGCACGATCGTCGTCGACGGGAACGTGTCGAGCCTGATGGGCCTTGGTTGGTAGGGGTCACCATCCTCGTCGGTGGGCATCTTTGCGAGCCACGGCTTTGCGAGACCGAGCCGGCCGTACTTGGCGCCACCCCAGCCCCACACGTGGCCCTCCTCCGTCACCGCCAGGTTGTGCGCGCTGCCGCACGCCACCTGCACCACTCTCTGGTCCTTGAGCGCGTCGAGCAGCGTCGGGCGCGGCTGAAACGGCTGCCCGCTTCCTTCGTCGACCGGCAGCGCCGACAGGCGCTCGTCGCCATCCTCGTCGGCTATGCCCAAGAGGCCGTAGTGCGCGCCTCCCCACGCGTACACGCGCCCGCTCTGCGTGACGGCCAGGTTGTGAATGTTGCCGCAAGAGATCATCGCCACCTAATGGCGTCGGCCGCGCGGTGGGCAGCGCGCACGATGGATGGATGAGGCGGGGGTCGTTGGTCGGGTTGGGTGCGCGCGCAGGGGGTTTGCATAGGGCAGCGGCTTAGTTTGGGCAGAGCGGATGAGCACATTTGATGGGCAAGGATGGCGGCATGGATGACGGCCACACGCGGCATGCGTGCGCGCGCGCGCGCGCGCGAGCGGCCAACCCGCGCGCCGGGCCAGGCGGCGGCGCAGACAGGGCGACGGGAGAGCTCGGGGCAGTCCAGGCGTGCGGCATGCAATGCGCGCGCTGCACGCGACGGTCCAACTCGCGTGCGCTCGCTGGCCCACGCCATGCAACACTCGCATCCATCGCGGCGCTCCGGGGATGCGCGCGCGCGACTCACGCGCTCATGCCCGAGGCCGTCGACGAGCACGGGTGTAGGCTGGAACGGGTCGCCGTCCTCGTCGAGGGGCATCGCCGAGAGGTCCGACGGGCCGAGCCGCCCAAAGATCGCACCGCCCCAAGCCCACACGCGCCCGCCCTCGGTGAGCGCAAGTGAATGGTTCGAGCCGCACGCGAGCTGCACGAGCCGGCAGCCGCCAAAGCCGCGGACCAGCACGGGCAGCGGCTGATATGGTAGATTGTCGTCGTCGGTAGGCATGTCCGCCGACGCCGGCGCCGCCAACTTGCCGTAGTTGGCGTCCCCCCACGCGTACACCTCTCCTGCGTCGGTGAGCGCCAGCGAAAAGTCCTCGCCGCACGCAACCTGCGAGAGCGTCTGCTGCTGCAGCCCCTCGATGTCGAAGACGCGCGGAAGAGAACGCGTGTTCCCCACGGTGTACACCTCGTCCACCGTCCCGGCGTGCTGCAGCGCGATCATACTCGGGGGACGCGCGCAGGCGCAGGCGAACCCACGAGGCCCTGATCAACGCCTCCCCGCACGATGAAGTGACTGCTTCACGAGGGGGCCTCCTCAACACCTACTCGGCAAATATCGAAAAAAATGGGCGAGTACGAAATTGCCTTCAGATATACAACGTGGCCGAAGTCTGAGGACAAGGACGAATGGGCGGGCTGGCCATCTTGAAGAGCCAAAGATGCCCCGTGCCAAGTCCGGGCCAGCGCCGCGCGTGACGCACGCACAAATCAAAGAACGCATTTCGCTGACTGCGTCGCGCATTGAGTGGCATGCGTGGCGTGCCGATCAGCTGACGTCGATCACGTCGACATCAATCACGTCGGGGTCCGACTGGACCTGCCCGCCGGCAGTCGCCAGCCGGATCTGCCCGACCCGCGGGCCGTTGAAGACGACGTCAAAGTTGGTGATCGCGCCCGAGCCGTCGAGGACGGCCTGCACCTGCGCTGAGCCCGTCGCGCGCGCACCCGAGATCGCGACGACGAGGAAGACCCTCTTTTGGGTCACGCCGTCAATGCTCATCCTGCTGAAGGATTGGCTCATCGGAGAGCCGGCCGCGACGCTCCCCCCGAGCGACTGCGAGACGCGCGCGTCGCGCTGCAGCGCACGGTCGAGCGCGTCGAGCACGATGCTCACGTCCTCGCTCTGCTCGGCCATCGCCTCCGAGAACGCGCCGCCAAGTGTCTTGAGCGCCGGCGCCATGAGCGCGCCGAAGAGGCCCGTGCCCTCGAGCAGCTTGTCAACCGACGTGTCCACCTCCCGCTGCCGCTTGCTCAGCTCGGCCTTCTTCTGCTTCGCCTCGTCCTTCGGCGAAAAGAGCTCGCCTGCCTTCTTCATCAGGCCGCCGAGGAACCCGCCGCCGTCGCTCTCGGCGGCGAGGACGCGCGCGCGCACGTGACCTACGGCGCTATGGACACGCACGCGCGACGCGGGCAGCCGGCTGAGCGCCCCCGCAGGCCCGGCGCAAGCGAGGAGGACGAGGCCGAGCGCCTTCATGTGCGGCATGGTGGACGCCCAATGTATTTCGTCTCGAATTCCCGCGGGAATGGAGGTGGATCAGGTGGTGGCCGGTCGGCGGTCAGGAGTGGACTCAGGCACGACCGGCGCGGAGGATGCGAGGGCAGTTCTGCAAGCTCACGCCGCAACGTATAGCCGGCGCGCCATAGGACTCTCCGGCGCCATCGCGCCGCCATCGTCGTGCGTACGCGCGCCCGCCGCCTGCCCCTGCTGCCGCTCCGCCCCTCGACCAGACGACTGTGGCGTGTCGGCGAGCGCCCTCACCTTGCCGACAGGCAGCGCTGGCACGCGCTGCTCGCCGCGAGGGAGCTGCCGCTCGCGCGCGCCGCGCTTTGGCCCGGCCTCATGCGTGCGCGCGCGCTCCAGCTGCAGCTCGAGGGCCGTGCACCGCTCACGCAACTGCCGATTGCGCGCGACGGTCGCCTCGAGCAGCGCGTTTGCGCGCGCCGCCTCCAAAACGCTTCCCTCGAGCTCGCGCTCCAGCGCGTCCGCGCCACCGCTGCGCGCAAGCTCGGCCTGGCGCAGCTCCGTGCGCAGCGCGAGGACCTGCATGCGCAGATCCGCCTCGTGCGCCGGCAGCAGCACCATCGCCTCGCCCACAGGGTCGGGCGCGCTCGCACGCCGCGCGAGGCGCATGTTCTCCGCCAGCTGCTGCTCGCACTGCCGGCGCTTGGCGATGAGCGCGGGCAGCTCGACGAGGCTTCCGAGGCTGGTCACGCGCGTGTTCGTGCGCACTGCGTCGGCAAGCTGCTCGACGCCCGCATCGGAGACGAACGTGCGCGTGAGCGCGACCACGCGCAGCGGCTCCGCCCTGGGCGCGTCGGCGAGGAGTGTGGCAAGCGCGCGCGCGAACTGATCGCCGAGCGGGTTGGCGGTCAGGTCGAGCTCACTGAGAGAACGGTTGGTCGCGAGCGCGTCGACGAGCGCAATGCCACCCTGCGCGTAGATCGCGCAGTGTGCGAGCACGAGCCGTTGCAGGCCGTGCGGCGCGTCCGGCTCGGTGGCGGCCGCGGCCGCGCCGCCAACTGCCGCCACGTATGACGCCGTCAAGCCCGCATCGCGCGGCCCGCCGACTTGACTCGCGCCGCCCGCCGCCACGCCGCGTCCCGGCGAGCGCGCAGCGGTGGGCGATGTCGCCTCTTGCTGAGAGCACTGTCGCTGCCTATAGGTGGCGTGCGCACCGCCCGTGCTGCCGCGCGCCGATGCGCCCGCGCCACGGAGCAGTGTGGACGCGAGGAGCGAAGCGCCGGCGTCGCCCACGTACGCGTGCGTGAGGTCGAGCTCGCGGATGTGCGCGCACGGCCCGCCGCGCGAGAGGGGGCGAGCGATCTCGTTGAGCAGCACGCCGAGCGGCAGCCGCGCGTGCGTGAGCGCAATGGCCGTCAGCCGTGGGTTATGCGCAACGCCACGCAGCACGTCGGCCACGTTCGCCGGGTGGACCGAGGCGCGGAGCGACGTGAGCGAGCCGGCGGGTGCGTTGGCTGCGATCAGCCGACCGAGCCCGGGCGCCCACGCCGCGCGCGGCGCGAGCGCGGGCAGATTGGACACGTCGAGCTTGCGCAGCCGGCACGCGGCGTTTGCGAGCGCGCGCTCGAGCGATTGCGCAAATGCTGAGCCGAGGCCGTCGTTGGCGGAGAGGTTGAGCTCGCGCAGATGCCGCGCGCCGGCGGTAAGCGCGCCGAGCGGCTCGGCGAGAGCGTCGCTCAGCCGCGACGATGCGAGCGAAAGCGCCGTCACGTTAGGCGCGTGGTTGAGTGCGCGGGTGAGTTCAGCGAGCGTGCTTCCGCTCCAGAGCGTGCCACCGCCCGGCGTGTACAGGCCGTACAGCTCGAGCGACGCGAGCGCGATGCTTGCGCGCACGCCCTCGCACAGCGCGAAGAGCGCGCGCTCGGGCGTCCGCATCACATGAGCCGACAGATCTGCGTCGCGCGTCGAAAGATGAGCCGCGCCGTCGATGAGTGCGCGCGTCATCGTGTGCTCAGGTTCGACGCCAAGCCTCGCGCACGCCGCTCGGTACGTCACCGTGCTCGGCGGAGAATCGCTCACCATTCCTCCAAACCTGTAACAGCGGAAACCGCGGCGGCGTGACCACAACGCTCTACCCGGTTGCCGTGGGGGAGCCATGGGCGGCGGCCCGTGCAAGCGGCGTACGCCGCAGCCTGCGCACAAGGTGGTCTACCTCATCCGCCACGGCCAGGCCGAGCACAACGTCTCGGGCGACCTCACGATCCGCGACCCGCCGCTGACGGAGCAGGGGCGCGCGCAGGCGGCCGGGCTGCTCGCGTCGGCGCCGGTGCTGCACGGGCGCACGGTTGAGCTCGTCGTCGCGAGCCCGATGCGCCGCACGCTCGAGACCGCGCGCATCGCCTTCGCCAGCCAGCACACGCGCCCCCTTTTCGTCGCGCACCCGGACGCGCAAGAGACGGGCACGCATCCGTCCGACACGGGCTCGGACGCCGACGTGCTCGGGCGTGAGTTTGGCGAGTTCGACCTTAGCATGTGCGCGGATGGCTGGTACGTCAAGGCCTCGCCTTACGACTCGCGCACGCGCGAGCGCCACGCCGCCGGATGCGACGCGCTGCGCGCGCGGCTCGAGCGGCTGGGCGCGTGGCTGCTCGCGCGCTCCGAGAAGTCGATCGCGCTCGTCGCGCACCACGGCGTGTTCGCGCACCTGGTGGGCGTGGAGATGGAGCTGAGCAACTGCGAGGTGCTCGAGAGCACGCTTGACGCCGGCGGCTGGTCCGTCCAGCGCGCCGCGTCCGACGTCGTGCAGGTGATGGACGGGCACGCACGGCTGATCACAAACTACGATGGCCACGTGCTCTGTGGCACGGTCGGCGCGATCCGCGCAGTGCACGGCAAGCGCGCGGCGATCGTGAGCGAGCGGCACAACGACGCGCGCGAGCGCGTCGCAGGCGATGGCGAGGCCGTCCACGTCGCTGGCCAGGACGCGCGCGCGCGCGAGCCGAGCGCGGCCGCGACCGACGCATCGCTCGTGCACGTCGAGGCTCGGCAGCCATCGTTGGGCTCGGCACCGCCAGTGCGCGCACGCGGTGGTGGCTTCTTCCGGAATCGGCTCGCCGCGCTCGCCAGCGCGGGCACCGCCTCGGCCACCTCCGACCACGTTCCAACCATGCGCAAGCTCGCGGTCGGCGCAGGCATGTTTGCTTTTGCGGGCGTAGCGATCCTCGGCGCGCGCAGCGGCGACAAGTGCCCGGTGAGCCCCAGGTCGCTCGCACGCCACGCAAGTTCCCGCGGGTGAGGCGCCATTTCCGCCAATCGCCAAACTGTGGGCCAGTGTGCGAGTTGCAACGAGTGGTTCAGTGTGTTCGCCCCGCCCGGCCAGCACAGCGCGCTGCCGTGCCTGTGTTCGGTGCGGCGCTGGACTACACTGCGGCGGCTGTGCGGCTGCCGCTGCGGCCGCGCACGACGCGCGGGACGAGAAGCCGTGGCACGCCGCCCCCAGCGCTTTCCCTTCCCGCCCTGAGCGCACGCCTCGGGCGCGCCTGCGGCGTCGGGTGCGTCATCCATCGTGGGCGGTGCCACCTGCTTTGCCTAGCGCTCGCGACCGGGTCCTTGTCGAAGATGGTACGCAGGACGGCGGCGATGTCGACGACCACGTCGTAGTCGCGCCGGTTGTACTTCCATGGCGGCGGGCACGACGCATTTGGCATCACGGCGACGGCGGGCGCCGGAATGATTGCGTTGCGCGGGCGCATCTGGTAGGGGATGCCGCGTGCCTCCTCGGTGCACGGCGCCGAGCGCAGCTCGATGACGAGCGCATCGGGCGGCAGCGCGTGGCCGAGCGTCAGTCCCGCGCCGTGCACGCCGAGCAGCGTTGACGAATTCGAAACGACTGCGAGCTGTGCCTCGAGTGGCATACACTCGAGCGAGACGACAGTCACGTCGAAGCCCGTGTCGCGCAGCACCCACGCGACGTACTCAATGTTGAGCAGCCGGCGGTTCTTCAGGCGGTGCACGATCGTCACGCGCGGCGTGCGCCACTTGGCTGCGACCGGCCCGTTGTCCGCGTCGAGACCGACGCGCGCGCGCGCCGCGTGCACGATTTGGTCGAAGCCGCCAAACGAAGCTTCGCCCGCCGGCCAGCGCGGCCAGACCGGTGGGCGCGTGTGGAGCGCGCCGACGTGGGCACACGCCGCGCCGCTCGGGTCGGCGGGCGCGAGCGGTGTGTTTGACTCGAAGTGCAGCCTGCGGAAGCAGAAAGCCGTGGACGCGTCCATCGGCAAATAGTAAGTGTGGCCGCCGTTCGCTGCGATCTCCCAGAGGCGGCCGGTGGACGAGCGGCCGAGCAGGTGGCGCCGTTGGGTGAGCAGGATGTTGTGATCCACACCCGTCGCGATTGCGCCGCACTTGGTCGTCCGGCCGAGCCAGCCGATCTCCTCGAGGATCGCGTGGAAGATGTTGGCGTGCCCAAACCGAAACTTGGGCGTTACGACCGTCCACGAGCCGCCGAGCCAGACGGGCGTGCCCGGCACAGAGGCCTCGCCGTGTACCTCCTGCAAGAAGCGGCTGTACCGGCGCGGCCGCCTCGGCGAGCCCCACCAATCGTCGACGAGCACGACGGGCGGGGCGTTGCGGTCGGAGAGAACGTAGAGCGTGTCGTTGTGCATGCACACGTCCTGCAGGTGGAAGACACGGATCGGGTCGGTGTGCGGCGCACACGACGAGATAGTGCACCACGAGAATTCGTCGTGCGGCTCGATGGTGCGCAGCGCGCGCGCCGCCGCCGCCGTGAGCGGCTGCTGCTCGATGCGCTCGCGCACTGTTCGGTTCGGGTCCATCACAAATGGCATGCACTCGCGGCTGGCGAGGTCAATGCCGGCGGGCGCGAAGCGGATGCCCTGGCGCATCCACGAAGTGATGCGCACTGGCTCGTCAACGTCGGCCGGCGTCGCCGGCGGCGGGTCCTCCTCGCCGCCGTCCGCCGCGCCCGCGTCGGGCGCGCCGTGCGCGCCGCCGCCCGCGCGCGGCCACGCCGCACGCGGCTGCGTGACGGCGGCGAGCGCGCCGGCAAGGACGAGCGCGGTCAGCCCCAATGCCAGCAGCTGCCCGCGGCCCCACCTTGCGCGCTGCGCATCCGGCTCGTCGTCAAAGCCGTCGTCGTCCTCGTCATGCCGGAGCGGCGTCCAGCTCGCTGTGCGCGCCATCGTGCGCGCCGGCTCTGTGTGAGGCCAAGCGTCGACCGCTGACAAGCACACGCCCCCGCGGCGCGAGGCGCCGCCTCGGGCATGAACGCGGAGGAGGATGAATCTTCGCAGCGCGTGCTCATCCGGGAGATCTGGGCGGACAACCGTACGCCGCGCGCGCGCGCGTCGGCCGCGCGCCTCGCCGTGACGCGCGGGCAAACGGCGGCCGTTCCGCCCAGCTACCCGCAGCCGCCCGCCCAGCTGAGGCCCGTGCGGCCCTGCGCCGCGCTGCACCGCGCACCAGTGGACGCGGAGATGGCCTACATCCGCGAGATCGTCCACCGCTACCCGTGCCTCGCGATGGTACGCCGCGCGTGCGCCAACCACAGCGCGCCTTGACAGCGCACGCGTGCGCGCGCGCGCGTCGTCGCTCGCCTGCCGCGGCCGCACGCCGGCCGCGGCCGCACGAGGCGGCGCGGCGGCGACGCGGTCCGCCGTTGCCGTGCGTGCGCGCTCACAAGCCCTCGCCACCCGCCTCACGCGCGCAGGACACCGAGTTCCCCGGCTGCGTCGCGCGGCCGATCGGCACCTTCCGCTCGCGTACGGAGTCAAACTACCAAAACATCCGGTGCAACGTGGACTTGCTCAACCTGATCCAGCTGGGGATCACGTTCTCGGACTCGGAGGGCGTCCTGCCGCCCGGCTGCTCCACTTGGCAGTTCAACTTCAAGTTCTCGCTCAAGGACGACCTATACGCGCAGGACTCCATCGACTTGCTCACCCAGGCCGGTATCGACTTTCAAAAGCACGAGGAGGACGGGATCTCGCCGCTCTACTTTGCGGAGCTGCTGATGATGTCGGGCGTCGTGCTCAACGACGACGTGCGCTGGATCTCCTTCCACTCCGGCTACGACTTTGGCTATCTCCTCAAAGTCCTCACGTGCAAGCCCCTCCCACAGAGCGAGACGGATTTTTTTGAGCTTCTGCGCACATACTTCCCAGCCATCTACGACATCAAGTACATCGCATCGAACTGCGACAACCTCAAAGGCGGCCTCAACAGGCTCGCCGAGCTGCTCGAGGTGCGCGCGCGACCCACTCAATGCCCCATGATTGACCTTACCCCCCCCCCCCCCCCCTCCCCCCTCTGCCCATGCGCCGAAACGGATTTACGCGCTTGGAGAAAAGGGGGGGGGGGGGGGGGGGGGGGATGGGGGGGTTGTGGGGGGGGGGGGGGATTGGGGGGGGGGGGGGGGGGGGGGGGGGCGCTGTTTGGTCGAGAATCCGGCTTCGCGCGCGCGGCGGGAGACTCACGCCGCCGCCACCGCTGCCGACACCGACACCGACACCGACACCGACACCGCCGCCACCACCGCCCACCGCCCACCGCCACCGCACCCGCCCGCCGCCCGCCCGCCGCCGCGCAGGTGCCGCGCATTGGTCCGGAGCATCAGGCGGGAAGCGACAGCTTGCTCACGCAGGCGACCTTCTACAAGCTACGCGCCGTCTTCTTTGACGATTTCCTTGACGACGAGCAGTACTTGAACGTGCTCTGGGGTCTGGGCTCGGGCGTGGGCGGGAACGCGGGCGGAGGCGCAGGCGGCGGTTTCCAATCATTTGGCGGCAGCCCGCATCCCGGCTCGCTCAGCGGCCATGCGCTCGGCGGCGGGCACAACAATGGCGCCTCGGCGTCGCACGGTGGCATCCCGAGCCAGCGCTCGCTCACGCGGTTGCCACAGCCAGAGTTGGAAGCTGCCGCGATCTGATCGGCCTGTGCTGGCGACCGCGGACGCAGCCGGGGGGGGGGGGGGGGGGGGGGGGGGGCGCTTGCACGCGCGGTTCGGCCGCCGGGCGCGCATGCAGTAAGGCAGGCCGAATTGGAAAGCCGCGTATATGTACTTTTGGGGGTCTGACGCAGGAACAAATGCTCACGCGCATGGGCCTCACTGTTTCCGCGGCGCGACCTCTGCGAAAGGCACCCGCCTGTTCTTCCAGGCGAGCAGCGTGTTCAGGTCGCTCGTCACGACCTGCACGTACGCGCCCATCACGAGGTTCCCGCGTGCGATCCCAAGGTTGACGCGCGCCTGCGCGCCGCGCGTCACAGGGCGAGCGGTCAACGCATACGCGGGGCGCGCTGCTCCCGTGCGCGCAGCCCGTCGTCCGGCGCAGCTGCCTGGGCTCGGGCGCCACGCCTGGGCTCGGGCGCCACGCCTGGGCTCGGGCGCCACGCCTGGGCTCGGGCGCCACGCCTGGGCTGCGCGGCTCGGCGCGCACCTTGTCGACGAGGGCTGGGTCGCCGAGCGAGCGCGCGAGCTCGAAGAAGCGCTCAAAGTAGTGCAACGCCGAGCGCGCGTCGCCGTGCTTGCTGTGGATGACACCGAGGCTGTTGCACGCTTCCGCCTGCGACCGGACCTGTCCGGTGCCCTGCGCGAGGTCGATGAAGGCCTCGAGGTGCGTGACCGCGCTCGCCGTATCGCCAATCTGCTGGTACGCGCTCGCGAGCGCAAACGCGGCCGCGCCCTGCCCGTCGTTGTCGCCGCCATGCTTGCAGAGGTCGAGGTAGGTCTGGTAGTGCTCGACCGCTTGCGCTGGCTCCTTGAGTGATTCGAGGCATTGGCCGAGGTGATAATGCGCGCCGCCAATCAGCGCATTGTCGCCCGACTCCTGTGCGCCCTGCAAGCAACGCTGATGGTAGTCGAGCGCGAGCTGCAGGTCGTCGTTCGCCTCGCACTGCTTGGCATACGACTGGTAGGACTGTGAGGCTTGAGCGCGGCGCCGGCCGGCGCGGGCGCGGGCGCGGGCGGGACGAGCGGGAGCACACGCGCGGCGTGAGGGATGCAGACGATCTGCGCGAGGGCGCGGACGCTTAAGGCACGAGCTCGAAGGGGGGGAGGGGGAGGTGGGGGAGGGGGGGGGGGGGGGGGGGATGGGGGGGAGCGGCTGCGCCGCGCGCGAGCGCGGCCGCACGTGGACAAGGTCGCGGTTGGACTGGGCCAAGTGCTCCGCGTTGCTCTGCGCGAGCAAGTGCGCTTTTTCGAAAAAGCGGATCGACTCGGACTTGTTGTCGAGCTTGTCGTGCGCCATGCCCAGCTCGCGGCTTGCGATGAGCTCGCCCTCCGTGTCCGCGACGAGCTTTGAGATCTCAAGACACTTTTCGCGGAAATAGATGGACGTCTTGTAGTCCTCCATCGTCGCAAAGAGCGAGGCGAGCGCGTGGTATGAGGAGAAGACCTCCTTTGTCTGGCTCTGGCGTCGCGCCGCCTCCGCGTCGCACAGGCTGGTCCTCACAAACTCGAGCTGTTCCACGGGCAGCACGAAGCGCTCCTCCCCGAGGTCATCCTCGATCGCCTGCGCGCTCGCCTCCGGCTTGTGCGTCAGGTAGAAGAAATCGACAAAGGACTGCACGTAGCCCTCGGTCAGGAGCTGCAAGCTAAGCGCGTGCTTGTCGGAGGGCGGTGGCGGCGCCTCGGCCTCCGGCTCGACCACGGGCCCGCCTTTCACCTTCTGGAGCAGCGCCGCGAGCGGGTCTTCTTCCATGCTGGAAAGAAAACGGCTTTTGGGCTGTGCCCTTTTCAAGAACCGCGGCTTCAGCGTCGCGGCTGGCTCACGCACGTCCGGCTCCCGGCGTCAGCCACGCCGGCGGCTCTGGCATCCCGCCCGCGTGCGCGCACACGTGCGCCGCGTAGCGTGCCGCGAATGACCCGGCGGAGGCGAGCGCAGCCTCGTCGAGCTCGGACGTGTCGCCGGGCTCGGCGAGGAGCGCGTGGACGAGCGCGGCGGTGAAGGCGTCGCCTGCGCCGATCGTGTCAACGACCCGCTCGACGTTCGCGGCCGGCGCGTTCACGCGCGCCGCGCGCGACGCGAGGAGCGCGCCGCGCTCGCCGCGCGTGATGCACACGAGTGAGAGGCTTCGGAACGCACCGAGCAGCCGGTCGGCGCACTCGTCGAGCGTAGCGGCGGGCGCGAGCTCGAGCGCGCCGAGTAGCGGCTGCGCCTCGTCGTCGTTCAGCTTGCACACGCGCGCGAGCCCTAGGCCGTGGGTGAGCACGGCGCCGCTGAAGAACGCCTGGCGTAAATTGACGTCAAAGACGCGGAGGCAGTCGGCGCGCGTGGCGGCGAGAAAAGCGGCAATCGCCGTGCGGCTCGGCACTTCGCGCTGTGCCAGGCTGCCGTAGCACACCGCGTCCGCCTCGCGCGCGAGGCGCTCCCACTCAGCCGTAAGCTCGAGCTCGTCCCACGCGCCGCGCTCAATCTCGTACGAGGGCTGGCCGTCGGCGAGCGTGACGAGCACGCGGCCCGTTGGGAGGCGCGCCGATGTCTGCACAAAGCGCGTGTCCACGCCGCGCGCCGAGAGGAGCGCTCGCGCCTCGATGCCGAGCGCGTCGTCGCCGATGCGCGACGCGACCACGCCGCGGTGGCCGAGCACCGCGGCCGCGTAGGCAAAATTGGATGGCGCACCGCCGAGCAGCCGCTCGGATGGACTAAAGACGTCCCAGAGCACCTCGCCCAGGCCCACCACCGTCTTCGCCGGCGCGAGTGCTGACGTGGTCGAGGCCATCAAGACGATGGGGAGTGTCCTCGGCCACGATGGCTTCCGGGGCATCATAGGGCCACATTTCGGTCTTTGATTTTACATACTAACGACGCTTCCGACGGGTCAGGAAGTGCGGGGTCAGGAAGTGCGCAGCGAGGCGCCAGGCGAAGCAGGCCCAAAGGCCCACAAGCGCCTAGCCACCGCGCGCCGCCGCCCGCGCGCCGCCGCACCGGTGGCCGCCGTCAACCACACCACCGGCCGACCCGCACGCGCACGCCGAGGCCCGAAGATCGTCGACGACGACCGCCACCCCCGAGCCGCCGCCTGCCACGTCGCCAAGCCGCCCGCCGCCGCTGCAGAGCGCGACGCCCGCCGCCAGCGAGCCGCCGCCCTCCCCGCCGCGTCGCAGCCCCCTGCCACCGCCGCGAAGCGCACCGCCACCCGCCGCCAGCGTGGCAAGCGCCGCGATGCTGGCCGCGTGGCCGCGCACGCGCGCCCCGCCGCCCCCAAACCCACCGACCGGGGCGAAATGTGTGTGTTTCGTGGTGCCGGCGCAGTCGATGGGCAGGGGCGGCGGGGCGCGCGGAGCGCGGCCATCAGAGCGCGAGGGCGCAGCCGTCGCAAGCGAAGGTTTCGTCGTAGAGAAGGTCACGCCGCCGTCGCTCGTGCGGCCGTGCGCGCGCGCCCCGCCACCCCCAAACCCACCGACCGGGGCGAAAAGTACGTTGTTCGCGGTGCCGGCGCAGTCGATGGGCAGGGGCGGCGGGGCGCGCGGAGCGCGGCCATCAGAGCGCGAGGGCGCAGCCGTCGCAAGCGAAGGTTTCGTCGTAGAGAAGGCCACGCCGCCGTCGCTCGTGCGGCCGCGCGCGCGCGCCCCGCCGCCCCCAAACCCATCGACCGGGGCGAAAAGTACGTTGTTCGCGGTGCCGGCGCAGTCGGTGGGCAGGGGCGGCGGGGCGCGCGGGGCGCGGCCATCAGAGCGCGAGGGCGCAGCCGTCGCAAGCGAAGGTTTCGTCGTAGAGAAGGCCACGCCGCCGTCGCTCGTGCGGCCGTGCGCGCGCGCCCCGCCGCCCCGAAACCCACCGACCGGGGCGAAAAGTACGTTGTTCGCGGTGCCGGCGCAGTCGATGGGCAGGGGCGGCGGGGCGCGCGGAGCGCGGCCATCAGAGCGCGAGGGCGCAGCCGTCGCAAGCGAAGGTTTCGTCGTAGAGAAGGCCACGCCGCCGTCGCTCGTGCGGCCGTGCGCGCGCGCCCCGCCACCCCCAAACCCACCGACCGGGGCGAAGAGTACGTTGTTCGCGGTGCCGGCGCAGTCGATGGGCAGGGGCGGCGGGGCGCGCGGAGCGCTGCCAGCAGAGCGCGAGGGCGCAGCCTGGATGGCAAAGGCAGGCGTCGTCAAGGCAGCCGGCGTTTCGAAGCTGCCGGCCGGCACGGCCGCGCCGGCGCGCGCCGCGCCGACGGGGACCACGGCGCCTCGCAGCTGTTCAAAAATGCATACTAACGACGCTTACAGGCGGGTCAGCAGGAGGGGCGCGCACGGGGCCGAGGCTGGACAAACGGAGCGAACTAACGACGCTTACAGGCGGGTCAGCAGGAGGGGCGCGCACGGGGCCGAGGCTGGACAAACGGAGCGAGCGAAAGGGCGCACGCAACATCAGGCCGAAATCAGGGCGTCGATCCTGTGCACGAACGGCTATTTTACTCAGCTGTCTTTCTTGGCCTCATTTCCATGGCTCATGCCATTGGACCTCGCGGAGGGAGGGGGACCACCGTGCGCGAATCCCGTAGAGACGAGACGTCTGGCCTCTCTGCGCGCATGGTGAGAGTCTGCCCGCGCGAACTCCCCCCTCTCCCCCCTCCCCATTCCCCAGTGGCAGTCCAATCACGCCCTCCCGGCCGGCGGCCGGGGAGGGGGGGGGGGGCTGGCTGGTTGGCAAGGCGGGTGGCGGCGTAGCGTTCCGGCGTCTCGTCCTCCGCTCACGTGCCTTGTTGGGACGAGCACGCATGCGCAGCACCGCGCAGCGCACGCGCCCGTCGGCCAACACGCCGGACAATCGGTGAGTTGTTTTGCGTCGCGTCGTGAAGCGTCGCGAGTACATGACGTGAATCAACAAATTCGCAACAAAGCCCCGGTTCACTTGGCCGATGCGGCGGCTGGGCTGCTGCCGAGGGTCCGCGGGCGCCCCAAAGGGCGCGCCGGAGGCGGCGCCGGCGCCGGCGGGCAAGCTCTTCTTCCGCGGCGTTGAGCTGCCCCGCGGCGCCCGACCCGCCGACCTCTCGGCCTTGCACGAGTTCTTTGCGGCCGCGTCCGATGCGACGACCGACGACTTGCCGCGCATCATCCGCTTCCTGCGCGCGCGCAAGAACAACCTGCCAGACGCGCTCGCGCTCTGGCGGCAGGACCAGGAATGGCGCGCGCGTGAGCACATTGACGAGATCATGACCGAGCACGTCGACTCGGCCGTCGAGCGCGCGATCGCGGGCCACTACGCGCCCATGATGCTTGACGAATACTCTCACGACGGCCGGCTCGTCATGTACCGCCAGCTGGGCGAGCTAGACATGGACAAGCTGAGCAAGCAGCAAGGCATCGAGATGAAGCACCTCACGCGCCGCCACGTTCGCGAGATGGAGCGCTTGCGCCGCAAGATGGACTCGGACACGATCGGCGCTGGCGCGCTCGCAGGCCACCTGAGCATCCTTGACCTGAAGGGGACGTCGCTGCTCAAGTTTTTGTCGGCGCGGAGCTTCTGGCAGGTGATCGGTGGGTTGGACGGCACTCACTATGCCGAAACGCTCGGCGCGCTCGTCATCATCAACCCTCCGCCGCTGACGCAATACGCGCTCAACACGGTCAAGGCCTTCATCGATCCGGTTACAGCTTCAAAGATCACGGTGCGCAACGGGCCGCCGAGCTCCTTCTTGCACGAGTACGTCGCTGTGCACGTCCTGCCGGACCACCTGCGCCCCGCTCCCAGCGCCGATGGCTCGTCTGTGGGCCGCGCTCCTGAGGCGCGCGCGGCGGCTCCGGTGAGCGCGGTGCCGGTGATCGTGGCGCCAGCGGCGCCAAAGACGCGCTCAGGGCGAGCGAAGTAGTTCCCCCCTTGTCATGTGTACGGTCTGCGAGGCGCTGGTTTACGTCCCCATAGGAATTGTCGCATGACTTCTTTCGCGCACGAGCGGCACGCACGTTCCAAACGCCTCGGGAAAGTCGTCGCACACAAGGACATCCTCGTCAAGCGGAAGGGAGTCGGCATGCCCAAACCAGTAGATAACCATGCCCGGGCCGAAGCGGTTGACGTACGAGCGGAACTGCGCGTGGTGCTCCGCGTGCGCATCGCGGCCGGCGTACATGGCTTTCGAGTCGATCCAGTGTACGATGTGCCCGCGCACCTCGATCGGGATCTGTAGCTCGACGTCGGGCGTCTTATGCGCGCCCGCCAGCCGGAGCTGCGCCTCCGAGCGGAATGGGATGCCTCGCGCGGAGAGTTTGCGCACAAGAATGTGCTCATACTCGAGACCTGTCAGTCGCGCTGCCTCGTCTGCCGCCGGCGAGCAGAGCGTGTCCTCGGCGACGGCCGTGAGGACACGCTCGCGAAAGCGCTCGCAGATGACCTGCGGATCGGCCAGCAGCTCCTTGAGCTTGGGCTCGCGCCGGCCGGGGCGCATGAGCACAATTTTGCGCGCACACAGCTCAGGGAGCATCAGCCGGAGCAGATCGCACACGGGCAAGCGATGTTCCTTGGCCATCGCGCCGAGCGGCTGACCGCGCTCAAACGCGTCGACCAGGTCGGCCATGCCCTCCTTGCCGCACATCCGGCGCAAGGCGCCCGCTTGTTTCTTCACGTCCTGTCGAATCTGCTGCGCCAGCTGCGAGATGAGCGCCTCGTACCTCAGCTCGGGGTTGCCGCGTAGCTTGGCGTGCACGCTCTGCAGCAGCTCCGTCGGCGCTACCATCGTAGCAAAAAGACAAAAGTATAAAGACGTGTCTATGGTGCAATAGACAACCGATTCGAAATGCGCGACGCGGGCCGCGCCGCGGCGCAATCCTTGGCGCACGCCGCGGCCAACGGCGGTGGGCGCGCGCGCGGCATTGCCGTCGGCGACGTCGAGCCCGACGCCGACACGAGCGCGCGAGCCGCGTCCAATGGCTTGGGCGAGACCGATGACGAGCGCGCCGAGCATTGCGCGCACAAAATGTACTACTTTCGCGCGCTCGCGTTCCCGCGCGACGGGCGCGACCCGGCTAATCCCGTGGTTGGTGCACCGCTTTGGTGTCATACACGCCTTCGAGGATGCCGCGCACAAGACCACCGCTTCAACGCTCGACGGTTTTCAAAAGCTTTGGTGCCAAGAAGGAAAGCAGGCGGCCATCGTTGCGGGCCATCGTCTCGCGAGCGGCCATCGTTGCGGGCGCGGGCGGGCGCGCGCGCGGGGCATGCGCTGCGAATCGGGGCTGGAAAACTTTTGCCTGGACGCGATGGACGGGCAGTGGTGGGCGGTGCCCTTTGAGCTATGCGTGCTGCTCTACTGCTTCTTAGGCCTCGGCCGCGTAGCCGACAGCTACCTCGTCACGTCGCTCGAGACACTCTGCATACGGCTCAACGTGCGTGAGGACGTCGCGGGCGCATCCTTCATGGCGTTTGGGAGCGCGTCGCCCGAGATCATCGTCAACGCGGTGGGGACAATCAAAGCCATCTACAGCAAGAGCGAGACGGGCGAGGACACCAACCTCGGCGTCGGCGCGATCATCGGCTCTGGGATGATCGCGTTCACGCTCATCCCCGGCGCGTGCGCAGTGGCAAGCAACGCGCCGCTGCACCTGAAGCGGCGGCCGCTGCTGCGCGACTTGCTCTTCTATGCGGTCGCACTCGCGCAGCTCATGTACTGCATCCGCGACAGCATCGTCACCGGCCTCGAGGCCGGGCTCATGCTCGTGACTTACGCGATCTACATGACGATCGTCGTCTGGTCGGCGCGTGTGCGCTCGCTCTACCGCGAGCGCGTGCTCGGGCTGCCGCCAAAGGCGCAGCGATCGTTTGTGCAGGGCGTGATCTCGACTACGGCGCCGATGGAGCCCGCCGCCGAGGACGCGAACGACCTCGCGCGCGAGCCGTCGGCGGGCAGCGAGCCACCGATACGCGACCCGCCGATCCGCGCGAGCCTCGTGTCGGGCGCGGACTGGGCGACGGGCGAGGTGAGGCGGAGCACTTTCGACACGGTGCGCGACGTGCGCCCAATGCCCGACGGCACGCTCGAGCTGGAGGACGACGGGGCTGACGACGACGAGACGAACTGGACGGTGGCGATGCCGCTCGAGCTCGATCAGGAGAGCCTCGTGCGGCCTGGCACGCGCTCGCTCGTGCAGTCGCACTTGCGGCACCATGTGATCGCGCATTCGCTCCGCGCTGTCGAACGCATCTCCGCCCCCCTCGACTTCTTCTTTGCGCTCACGTGCCCTGACTGCGCGCACGATGGGCCGAGCGCGGCGTGGTACCCAGTCACGTTTCTCACGTCCTTCTTGTGGATCTCCTTCTTCTCGATGGTGATCTCGGCGATAGTCGGCCACTGGGGCCAGCTCTCGGGCGTGCCGCCCACCTTCCTCGGCCTCGCCGTCATCGCGATCGGCGCGGAAGTCCCGGACTGCATCCAATCCGTCACGGTCGCGAGGCGCGGTTACGGCTCGATGGCGGTCTCAAACTCGTTCGGCTCGCAGATCATCAACATCCTGATCGGACTAGGCGTGCCATGGACCATCTCCAACGTTGCGGGCCAGCCCATTCACATTGGCGACGCGTGGCACATCCACGTGATGGGTGTGCTCCAGGCGTGCAATGTCATCGCGCTCTTCGTCGTCCTGCTCGGCGTCGCGCTCTCATGCGGCGAGAACAAGGCGGTGCTTACGCGCAGAAAGGGCGGCGTGCTGCTTATGATGTACATTGCCGGCGTGGCTTCGTACGCGAGCATACTCTTCTCGCCTTCGGCCGGCGCTCCGGAAGGCGCGAAGGAGACATGGAAAGAGGTGCCGGCGGTTCGCAATGTCACGTCGCCGCTTGGGCTTGGCCTCACGTGACCCGCTGCTAGCGCTTCGTATCTGTGCGGCGCGTGCCAACGCGGGGACTGCTCCGTGTGACTGCGGATGGCCTGGATTCCACAAGATCGTCATCATGCATCACGACGCATCTCGTCGCTGTGCATGACGACGACAACGCCGGCGCGCCTGTTGCGCAGGCGGAACCGGTGAGGACCGAGCGGGACCCGCAAGCGTGGCCGGGGCAAACGAAACGAGTGCCACGGCCGCCGCGCGCTCGAGCCCGAGCGACCTCGTCTGCCGAGCGTGCGCAGCTTTGGTGACAGCCCGCGCGTCGTCGGCGTGAGACGGCGCGTCTCGCAGCGCGGTGGCGTCGAAGGTTGTGGCGTCGGCATAGCTGTAGGCGGCATGCTCGGCCTGTGCCAACCCACGCTGCGCTCGACAGCGTCATGGTACGCGCTCTGGCAGGCGACAAACGACTGGTACTCTGGCAAGCTCGACGCGAGGTCCTCCACCTCCCAATGGCTGAGATTGGCGCCTGCATCGCCGTACGAGCCGAGCGCTTTGCTAAGCACGAGCTCGAACCGCTCGAAGGCCGCCTGCGCCTGCGCATCGAGCTCGCCGACGTTGTGAAGCATCCAGCTCGCACTGCGTGCGGGCCGTTCAGGCGTTTCGCCGCGCCACGAGCGGACTCACCTGCTGGGTGAAACGCGATGGCGTCCGAGCTTGCAACATACGAGGTCGAGGATGACTCCAAACCGGAGCTGATGGACACGGTGCTCGTCGGCTCGGTGCAGCACATCGCGCTCCAAGCGCCCTCTCTCCCCAGCAGCCAACGCGGCGGAGCTTCGCCGCTCGCGCCGCCTTCGTCGTCCGGCTGATCGCGGCCCGTGGCAGGAGCCGAGTACGGCCACGCGTGGCGATGCTTATTACGCTTCAGAGGCACGCTTTCCTTCGATGAGCAGGGCTTCGACGTGGCGCTCCGTGCGTGCGCCGTGGAGGGACGGCTGCTGCTCCGGAGGAGACGCGCGCCCAGCCTGCGCTTCCATGGCGCTGCGGCTGCCCTCCGCGTGCGTATGCCAGCATGCGGTCCGTCGTGCGCAGCCACCATGCGCACGGGCGATGTCCACGGTCGCGCACGCTGTGCCTTCCGCTCATCAGAATCCGGGCCCGGTGCCGCGACATCGACAAATTGCCTTGCCGCGAAAATTGCCTACCGCGCTCAACTGCGCGCCGCGCCGCGTGAGCGGCGGGTCGGTGCGCCGCGCGTGCGAGCGCGCACGCGCGCGCCACGCGAGCGAGCAGGCCCTTGGCAGGTGGCGCTCGCGGCCGGGCGTCTTTGCAGCACGCCAACTCGGCGTCTGAAGTTGAAACTGAGTGTGTACCCCACCCAGGCTTGGCTGCTGGAGGCGGACGCCATTTTCGCACGTGGCTCGCGCGAATCGACGATGTGCGAGCCGCACGGCTCGGCGCGACGCGTCACTCGCCCGGTGCTGATCGCGATGCCTCCGGCACACACGTGTCCTCGTCGCGGCGCGCAGGTTGCCTTCGCGCTTGCGCTCCGTGCCGGCGCGACGGCTGGTGCAGAGTGCGCAGGTGCGCGCGGCGTGCAATACGCGATCGGACCGACGGTCGCGCGGCAGTTTGGCCACGCGCTCACGCAGCCGCGCGTGTCGCGCGCGCTGGCACGCCGCACCTGCGCAGGCTCGCAGACACATTGCGTGGCTTCGGGGCCTCTCCTCCGCCCCCGCAGATGGCGAGAAGCCGACCGCGGGCGAGGCTGCCGACGCGAATGCGGCAGGCACAGGCGCGGCCGACCCTGCAGAGCTTGCCGCGCTCAAAGCCAAGCTCGCAGAGACGGAGGAGAAGCTGAAACAGAGACACGACCAGGTACGTGGATGCGTGCCGTCCTCACCATCTTGAGGTGTGCGCGCGACACAACCGGCGCGCTCACCGCGCGCCTTTCCCGGGTCGCACACGCGCGCTCGACCTGACGCGCAGCTGCTGCGCGCCGTCGCCGACGCGGACAACATCCGCAAGCGGACGGCGATTGAGGTGGAGAACGCGCACAAGTACTCAATCAGCACGTTTGCAAAGTCACTGCTCGAGGTCGCCGACAACCTCGAGCGCGCGCTCGCGCTCGTGCCAGACGACGTCCGGTCGGGCGACGCGAACCCGAACCCGATGATGCGCGCGCTGTTCGAGGGCGTCAAGCTAACGGACGACCAGCTGGTCGCGAGCTTTGCGACGCGCGATATCGTGCGCATCAACCCGCTCGGTGAGAAGTTTGACCCAAACTTGCACGAGGCGCTCTTCGAGATTGACGACCCCAGCAAAGAGCCGGGCACGGTTGGGCAAGTGATGAGCGTTGGCTACAAGATTAGCGACCGCTGCCTGCGCTCGGCCAAGGTGGGCGTGGTCAAGAAGGCCTGAGCGCGGCCGGCCGACGACGCACCGTCGGGCTCCGACGGCATGCATGCGTGTGAGCAGGAGCGTGTGGTCACCGTGCACATGCGTGCACTGTGCGACGCGGCACGCCCCTTCCCACCTTGCCGCGCAGACTGAGTGTGCAGCGCGCGACGGACTCGTTGTCGTGAAGGGTGTCTGCAAATCTGTTTTCCCCCGACGCTCATGTGATGAGCATCAAGCACCCCAAAAAGAAAACATGAAAAAGCACGAGCTCGCTGAGGATTGATGCACGTCGTCCTCCCTTTTCACTTCAGGCCATCGCCCATGGCGGACGAAGCGCGGCGCGGCGTGGCGAGGGCGTCGAGGTGCCGGAGCTTCCCCTCCTCCGCAAGCATGCGCTGCATGTGCTCCGCATCCTCCACTTTCTTGCCCAACTGGCCGTTGGCCGCATGCAGGTGCGCCAGGGCGGCGAGCACCTGCCGCGTCGGCGCGCGGCCAGGGCGCCGCGTGCACGCGGGGAGGAGAGCGAACGCGCCGTTGCGTGGGCGCAATGACAGTCAGACAGCCAGACAGTCAGAGTCGGGCATAGGAGCGCGCTGGCGGCGCAGAACGCGCTGGCGGGCTCGGACGACCATACGCACGCCAGCCACACGCGCAGCCGGCGCATGCGCACGGGCCGCTGCGCCGTGCGGCGGCATGCGAGCGCGCGCGCACCCTCTCTGCGTCCGAATCTGCCGCCACAGCCGCATCCGCATCCTCCTCGCAGTCCGACAGCTCGGGCGCGCCAGCTTTGGCCGTGGGAGCCGCCGCGCTCGGCGTGCTCGCGCCCGGTGCACAGAGCGCAGCGAACGCGGCGACCTGCGCGTCAAGGGAGGGGAAGGGAAGGCGAGGGGGGCGGGGTGGTGGTACGGGAGAGTGAGGCAAAGAAACGGCGAAGGGGAGGCGGGGGGCATTTTTTGGGGTGTTGACCGGTTAGCAGCGCGCGTTAGCACACGCAGGCGTGCGGACGCGCGGGCGATGGCAGGATGGTGGGGCCTCATGCGCAGGGCACACGCCCAGCCGCAGTGCGGCACGGCGCACAGCCCGCACGGCGCCGCGCTTTGGGGCGAAAACGGCACCGCGCTTGGGGGCGCGAGCAGACGCGCGAGGCGCTGCGCGGCAGCGCACTCTGTACAGGCTCGCTTTGAGAGCCTCGCCGCTCGCCCTCGCCTCTGCAAGCTCGGCGCGAAGCGCGTCCGTCGCCGCGTCCGTCGCCTCGTGGTCGGCGATGGAGCGGGGCAGCATCGGCAGCATCAGCGCGCCCGTGCCGGGCGCGCCCGCGTTCTCCTTGTCCGCGTCGAGCGCGTTCCCGCCCGCCGCGGTCGCCTTCTTGCCCGCCGCGCCGGCGGGCGCGTCGCGCGCGGCGAGCAGGCGCTCAAGGCGGCGCACGTGGTCCACGAGCTCACGGTTGCGCAGCGCGAGTGCGTTGTTCTCCTCCTTGATCTTGACGTGCAGCTGAATCTTCTGCCGCGGGTTCTGGTGGCCGACCAGCCGTGCCAGCTCGGCCTTCGCCGCGCTGTACTGCTCCGCCGCGCGCGCGCTCGCGTCGTCCGCAAGCCGCGCGCGCTCGCGCGCATCCGCACATGCCGCCTCCGCCTCCGCCGCGCGCGCGCGCAGCGCGCCAAGCTCGGCGAGCCACGAGCGGCGTTCGTCCGCCGCCTCGCGGATGGCCGCGCGCAGCGCGTCCACCTCGCTCGCCTCGGCGGCTGCCTCGCCAGCCGCACCCTCGGCCGCGGCCGCGACGGCCTCGGCGGTGGCGAGCGCATCGCGCGCGCTCGCGAGCGCAGCGCGTTCGGCCGCAAGCTCGCGCGTCGCGGCGTCGAGCGCGTGGCGGGCGCTCGCGAGCTCAACCGCCGCCGCCTCAGCGGCGTCCCGGTTGCGCGCCGCCTCCGCACGCGCACTCGACAGCTGCAGCTCAGATTCGCTTGCCGCCGAGCGCGCGCGCGCGAGCTCGGCAGCGCGCGCCTCACCTGCAGCCACCGCCTCCGCATGTGCCACTGCCAGCGCGTCGGCAGCGGCGCGCGCGCGCGCGTTCGCCTCCGCGGCGGCGGCGCGCACGCTCTCGAGCTCGGCGCCGCGCTGCTCGAGCGACGCTTGCGCGCGCGCCGCTGCGGCTGCCGCCGCGCTGCGCGCCGCCGTGTCCGCGCCTTCCCATTCGGCCCTGGCGCTCGCGAGCGTTTCGTCAGCCGCAGCGAGCGCGCGTGCGTGCTCCGCCTCGAGCGCGTCGCGCGCGTCACGAAGCACCGCGAGCGCGTGGCAATGCTCGCTCGCGTCGGCCGCGGCCGCCTGCGCAGCGTCCGCGGCGGCACGCGTCTCCACTTCGGCGGCCTCGCGCGCGGCCGCGGCTTGGCCGAGCGCCTGTGTGGCCGCGCTCAGCTCGCCTTCCAGCACGCCCACGCGCACCTGCAGCCGCTCGCGGTCACGCTCCGCCCACGCGCGGTCGGCGGCCGCCGCCTCGTCTGCCGCGCGCGCCTCCGCCTCGCGCGCCGCGGCGGCCGCGACTGCGCTCGCAAGCTCGGCGCGTGCCGCGTCCGCATCGTCGCGCGCCGCGCGCAGCGCCACATCCGCCGCGTCCAACTGCCCTGCGCATGCGCGCGCGTCCTCGAGCTGCGCGCCCAGCGCCGCGACCTGCGCTGCGGAGAGCTCGGCCGCGCTCGTCAGCTGCGCGAGCTGCGCGCCCAGCTCCGCGACCTGCTTTGCGGAGAATTCGGCCGTTTCGAGCAATTCGTCGTTGTTGTCGACGAGAAGGGAGTGGTCAAAATGGAGCTTGTCGTTGTCCGCGAGCGCGCGCGCGAGCGCGCCCTCGAGGCCGGCGGACTCGGAGCGAGCGGCGTTGAGCGCCAGCTTGGCCTCGCGCGCCGCGGCGTCCGCCGCCTCGGCCGCGCGCGCCGCGTTGGACGCCGTGGCCTCGGCGGCGATCGCACGGTCGCGCGCCTCGGCCGCTGAATCCTCCGCCGTGGCACGCGACGCCTCGAGCTCGGCGCGCGCAACCTCCGCGTCCGCCAGCGCCGCGCGCGCCTCCGCGAGCTCGTGCTCCGCCGCGATCAGCGCCGCGGCGCGCGCGCTCGCGCCGGTCGGCGACCCAAACGCTGCGGGCGCGCCCGGCTCGGCGGCAGTCGTTGCGACGGCGGCGGCACCGCGCGCGTCGGCGGCGGCGACGGATGCGGCGAGCTGCTCGTACTCGTCGACGATGGCCTCCATCTCCGCTTGCGTGCGCGCGCGCCGCGCCTCTGCGCGCGTCGCCTTCCCTTCCGCCTCCGCCGCGCCCGCCTGCGCGACCGCCAATTCGGCCATCAAAGCGCCGACATCTCGCTCGTGCTCGGTCGCCATGTCGCGCGCGGCGCGCTCGTGCGCCGCGCGCATCTCGACGAGCGCACTCTCGGATGCCGCGAGCGCCGCGCGCAGCGCGCGCGTCTCCGCCGTCCGATCGCAACTCGCGGGCGTGTGCGAGGGTGAGTGCGGAGTAGAGCCGCCCGAAACGGCCGCAATCTCCCGCGCGTCGCCTCGGCTGCTCGCGCCATCGGCGGCGGCGAGCTCGAGGTGCGCGACGTGCTCGCGCAGCGCGATCGACTCGCGCACCTGCACGGCCGAGCGTGCGTGGAATGCGGATGGCGGGATCGGGATGGCGGGATGGCGGGATCGCAGGATCGGGTGTGTGGGATCGGGATGCGGTCAGCAAGCGGGGCGGGATCGCTGCCAGGCTCAAATCGCACGGGGCGTCGCGGCGGTGCAGCGCGCGCGCGTGCGCGCGCTCGCCTGCCGCAAGAGCTCGCCCCTGAGCCCATCCACGTCCCTCCGCAGCTTTGCCATCATCGCTTCGGCCTCGTCGGCTGTAACCGCCGCGAGGGCCGCCGCCAGCTCCTCGCGCTCGAGCGCGAGGCGCACGACGTCCGGGTGGTGGTCGTACGCGTGCTGCAACGCGGCGAGAACGGCCTCAGCTGGCACGTCGCCGCCGCCTTCGCCGTCCAGCTCGCGCGCACCGGCGCCGTCGAGCGCGCGCGCTTGTGCGGCCACGCTCGCGCTCGCCGCGGCGGGCGCGAGCTTCGAGCCCGCCGCGCACAGCTGCGCCTCGCGCAGGCGGACGAGCAGGCAGAGCGCACGCTGTCGGCCCGCGTGCCGCGCGGCAAGCTCGGCGACCTTTGCGAGCTGCGCGTCGGCGGAGCCAAGCTTGGCGACTGCCGCGCGCTCGCGCTCGAGCGAGTCACGTAACGCCACGTCTCGTTCGAGCTTCTGCCAACTGCCGTCGGCGCCCGCGCGAAGTGCGGCGCGCGCGAGCGCGTCGTCCTGGCCCGGCGCGTGCTCCGCCGCGGTTGAGATTGCCAGCGCCTGAGCTCGGCACGGCGCGCGCGGGTCAGGCGCGGGCACGGGCGGATGCGCGCACAGTGAGTCGGCACAGTTGTCCGCACAGTTGTCGGCACAGTTGGGCGATGCGCGCGGCACGCCGCGCGGCTGTGAATGGCGCACGCTGACGCGCAGCGCACGGCTGCGCGCGCTCAGCCGTCATGCCCAACCCAATGCGTCGCGCGCCGCGCGGGAGGCGGCGAGCTGACGCGAGCCGCGGTAGGCGGACACGCAACGGCCAGGCACGCGACGGGCGGACACGCGCCGGTTGGCAACGCGGCGGGCGGACGCGAATCGGTCGGAGCCGGACCTCGCGCAAGCGACGGATCTCAGACTGGAGCGCCACGAGGCCGCCCGTCGACTCCTCGTTCACGACGGCGTTGTTCCGGATCATCTTGGCGCGCTGCGCAAACTTGAGCGTCGAGAGCGTCTCGGCGAACATGCGCGCGAGCGGCGAGATGTTCGCAATGATCGCCGTGCGTGCGTTCCCGCCGAGCGAATCCTTGAGAAGCAACGTGAGCTTCGAGTCGCGGTATGGCACGTGGCGCGCGCGCCCGCTCGCCGACGTGACGAGCGCCATGATCACGTTGCTGCGCGCGGAAACGGCACATGGCGGCGGCGCGCACCACCACCTCGCCGCGGTTGCTCGCGTGAGAGCGTGGGACGCGTGACGCGCACGGGGGGCGAAGGCACGGTGCTAAGTGCGGACACAAGCGGCCGCACACAACGCGCGCGAACCCGAGCGCGGAGAGCGACTTGTTGATGTTGCACGCCTCGGTGAGGCGCTGGCCCGTTGCGCCCGTGTCGCGCTGCCGCTCCGATCCCGCGAGATCGACGAGGTTGAACTGCGACGAGCGCGTCGACTTGAGGCCGGACGGAGCGATGGTTTGCGACTCGATGGTCAGGGTGAAGACGGCGTGCGAGCGCGACGACTCCTTGTTCATCGAGGTGGCGGCGACGCGGCGGTGCGTCGCGCCCACGGCGAGCACCGCGAGAGCCTCGGCCGGCGTGCGCACGTCGACCGTCTCGAGGCTCTCGACGTAGATGCCGCGATGAAGGTTCTCGCGCAGGCGCGGCGGCAGAGGGCTGGCGCTCGGGTCGACGACGAGCAGGTCGGTCAGGTTCTCGTTGTAGATCTCGAGGTAAGAGCACTTGCACAGGAATGACGCGCCGCCCTCCGACGTGCGCTCGATCCGCGCGATCTGCGCGAAGATGTAGGCAAGCACGCGCGGCGTGAGCCCGGCCTGCTCGTGCATCGCGCAGCCAGCGTCGTCGGCCGGCACGCCATCGGCACCTTCCGCGTGCGCGGGCGTGTCGGGACCCAAGATTGTGTACGTCTTTCCCGCGCCAGTCTGGCCGTAGGCGAAGATCGTCGTGTTGTACCCCGCCATGCACGCCTCGGTGATAGGCATGCCGACTGCGCGGAAGACATCCTCCTGGGACGTGTGCTCGTCGCCGGCGTGGTCGAACGTGAAGGCCTTGTCGTCGGACGCGGAGTGGAGGACTATCTGGGCGTGTTCGCGCGAGACAGACACGCAGCGCCGCTGCAGCGCGTCCCCCTGGTCCACGTGCGGCCGAACGCGGCAGTAGACCTGCACGCGGTCCCCGGCGGACTCCATGGCCAGCGGTTTTGAATTTGACGGTTGCCGCCAAAATCTCAAAGCACGGTTTTAAAATACACTAACGACGCTTACAGGCGGGTCAGCAGGAGGGGCGCGCACGGGGCCGAGGCTGGACAAACGGAGCGAGCGAAAGGGCGCACGCAACATCAGGCCGAAATCAGGGCGTCGACCCTGTGCACGCCGGCAGCGGGAACGGCCGGGACGGCAAGGACGTGGCAGGACGCGTCATGGGCGGACACCCACACACGCCTAGCCACCCCTCGCCGGCACTAACGACGCTTACAGGCGGGTCAGCAGGAGGGGCGCGCACGGGGCCGAGGCGTGACGGAGGGAGCGAGCGAAAGGGCGCACGCAATATCAGGCCGAAATCAGGGCGTCGACCCTGTGCACGCCGGCAGCGGGAACGGCCGGGAAGGCAAGGACGCGGCAGGACGCGTTGTGGGCGGACACCCACACACGCCTAGCCACCCCTCGCCGGCCCCCGCCGGCCGCCGCCGCCGTCGCCGCGCCGGAAGCAGAAGCCGTCCACACCGCCGCAGGCGTCCACATCCGCCTGGACGCCGTGAGCCGCGTGGCGGTTAAATACTAACGACGCTTACAGGCGGGTCAGCAGCGGGGGCGTGCACGGGGTCGAGGTAAAATCGTGTCGCGAGCGAGCACAGTCGCGGTTTGCAGTTGCACAAGGCCTGGCGTTGCCGGCGGCAGAATCACAGCGAGCGTACAACGAGGTCACATGCCAAACATGGTGGGAAGCTTGCGCGCTTGGCTCGGGACCTCAAGGTCCTCGTCCGAGATGCTCTCGGCGTCGCGCCGCAGGTCGATGGTGAACGTGCCGTGGAAGAGCAAGATCGCGATCACGCAAATGAACTGCGACACGGACCGCATCGTGTTCGTGCGCGGACAACCCGAGTAATCCCACAGCGTCGTCTGGCTGCTGTCGCCGGGCAGTCGCCGCGCCTCGCAGTACGCCTCGCCGAGCCTCTGCGTGCGCACGCAATCGTCGACGCTCAGCCGCGACCACTCGCAGTTGACCGCGAGCCCGATCGGCAGGTAGATCACGACGGCCACAAAGAAGATGGCGGCGAGCACGTTGCGCGCAAGCGTCGCGCGCCGCACCGAGCGCGTCATCTCTCGCCGCGCCGCCGGCCGGTTGCTCGCGCTCGTGAGGAGCGCAATACCGACCACCTGGAGGAGGAAAAAGGCGTAGGCCGAGTACTGGTGTACGTCAGGGTAAACGATCGTGCTGAAGCACGCGAGCAGGGTGAGGGCGACAGACGAGAGGCAGAAAAGCTTGGTCGCGACGAGCGCCGTCGCGCTCGGGCTGCAGCAGCCGCCCGGGGACGGGCAGCCGAGCGCGAGCTTGAGCGCGCCAGCCACGGACACCTCGGACGCGTCCTCACCGTATGTTGCGTGCCAGTAGAGCACGTCCGATGCGGCAATCAGCACGGCTGTCACGCTGAGACCGACAGCAAAGATGGTGTAGCTGGTCCCTTCGCGGCCTGTGTCGCTCAAATAGGGCCACGGAATGCCGCCGACGTAGCTGCGCGCGCGAAAGGCACGGCCAGTCCGCGACGGCACGCGTGGGTGCGCGCGCGCCGTGCGCGGCGCCGCGCAAGCGTGCGCACAAACAGCGCAGATGTACGGCGCGCACATGTTGTCGGCGAGCACCGCGCCGACGCAGATGGCAAAGGTGGACACGCCCGTCACGATGGCGAGGACGGGCACGAGATGGGCGACCATGCTAAATGAAGTGCAACGGCAGGCTGTGAAAAAGAAAACGAATTTCTTTTAAAAGAGGTTCATGAAACCCCCCCTGATTGCTGGAAAGCAAAGTCGCAGCCGCGCCCGCGGCCAACATCGCAAGAGTGCATTCGACATCGACGTCAACGTCAACGCAATGGCGCAGCCACAGACCATCTGTCCCCACTCACCATTTCCACCCCCCCCCTCCCCCTCCCTTCGCAGCGTTCTACTGCGTGGCAAGCCGCGGTGGAAATCTCCCCGCCCCTACCTACCTGCCCCCCTCGCCGGCACCCCCCCCCCCCCCCCCCCCCCCCCCTCTCCCCATCCCCACCCGAAAAAGCACGCGGCGCCTTGCGAGACGCAACAAGCGCAGCGCGCGCATCGCAGCGCGGAGCGCGCGACACGTGTAGAGCGCGCGGCGCACGGCGCGCGGTGCGCGAGCACGGCGTGTCTTCCTCGCGCGGAAGGGGCGCAGCGGTGCGGCGTCGCGCTCACGCGACGGCTGGCGCCGCCGACGGCTCGCGCGACTTACCTCCGGCGGTGGTCACGATCGCCGTCGCCGTAGTTGCGGTCGCGGCCGCCGTCGCGGTCACGGCCGCCGCCGCCGCCGTCACCGTAGCCACCGCCGCCACCGCCGCCATTGCCGCGATAGCCGCCGCCGCCGCTGCCGTAACCGCCGCCGTAACCGCCACCGCCGCCGCCGCCGCCGTAACCGCCGCCGCCGCCGCCGTGACCGCCGCCGCCGCCGCCGTAACCGCCGCCTCCGCCGCCACCGCGGTAGCCGCCGCCCGGCGCGGGGCGCTGGCGAGCAACGTTGACGGTGATCGTCCTGCCGTCAAAGTCCTTGCTGCGCGCGTCGCGCGTCACGCGTCGCGCGCACAGGGTACAGGGCAGAACGCCAGTGTGCAGGGCACAACGCCAGTGTGCAGGGCACAACGCCAGTGTGCAGGGCACAACGCCAGTGTGCAGGGCACAACGCAAGTGTGCAGGGCACAACGCCAGTGTGCAGGGCACAACGCCAGTGTGCAGGGCACAACGCCAGGGTACAGGGCACAACGCCAGTGTGCAGGGCACAACGCCAGTGTGCAGGGCACAACGCCAGTGTGCACGGCACAACGCCAGTGTGCACGGCACAACGCCAGTGTGCAGGGCACAACGCGCGTAAGCTCGGCGCAGGGGGAACGCGCAGGTGTGGGCACGCTCGTGCCGGCGGACTGAGCGTGGCGCAACGCCGCGGTGCGGCGCACCCGTTCATGCCGTCCACCGCGGAGGACGCGTCGGACGCGCGCGTGAACGTGACGAAGCCAAAGCCGCGCGGGCGGCCCGTGTCCGGCGCCGTCGGTAGGAATACGTCGCTGATCTCGCCAAACCTCCCAAACTCACGCTCGATGAGCTCCTTCTCGGTCTGGAAGCTAAGACCTCCGACGAAGAGCTTACACCCCTCGCCGGGTTCCTCGCGCTCGCGCCGGCCGCCGCCGCCTCCGCCTCCGCCACCGCCGCCATCGGCGCCACTCTCGTCGCGCTCGCGCCGGCCGCCACCGTGCCCTCCAGACTCGCGTGCGTACTCGCCGCGGCCGCCGCCGTCTCCGCCTCCGCCACCGCCGCCATCGGCGCCACTCTCGTCGCGCTCGCGCCGGCCGCCACCGTGCCCTCCAGACTCGCGAGCGTACTCGCCGCGGCCGCCGCGGTCACCTGCGTCGTGACCATCGTCGGCGGAGCGGTGCGCAGCCGCCCGCGCGCGCGGCGTCTCATCCTTGTCGCCGTCGCGCTCGCGCGCCTCGTCGTCTCCCATCCTCGTCGGTGTCGGGGGCGTAGCGGCGAGGCCCTCGGAAGTCACGCGCACGTTTTGTCGTCTCTCCCAGTTGCGAGTGAAACGGGCGCGAGCTTGCCTTTGAACACTCCTTCCGGGGAGAGAGACGAGCGCAAGATGGACGACGGGCCCGACGACCGGACGCCAAGCCTCGTGCCCAGGCTCGCGTGGCAGCCGGCTGAGGCGGCGCTCACCGGTTTGGCCGAGCCCGTCGCCGTCGCCGCCGAGGAGCGCCGCTCCACGATGGTGCCGCAAGGCGCGCACCAGAAGGACGTGCAGTGGAATCGAATCCGGTGCGCAGGCGCGCGCGTGGCCGCTCCCCTCCCTCGAAGCGCACGCCTCGCCGTGCCGCGCTGACGCGCGGCCGCGCTGCTGTGCCCGCCTTGACCCCGCGCCGCCGTGTTCGCGCGCGCAGCGAGCTCACGGAGAGCTTGCAGAAGGAGCGCGAGGTGTCGGCGAGCTTGACGACGCGCTTCCACGACTTCCAGCGCGACGCCGCCGCGCAGCAGCGGCAGATGCAGCAGATCGTCGAAGGGAAGGAGTCGACGGCACGCGCGCAGGCCGCCGAGCTTGAGGCCCATCGCGAGGCCGTGCGCGCGCGCGAGCAGCAGCTTCTTGACGACGTTGCGCGCTGGCAGGCGCGCGCGGGCGCCGCCGAGGAGCAGCTCACGTGCGTGCGGGCCGATCTCGCCGCGCTCGTCGCGCAGAGGGCAGCGGAGGAGGAGGCGCGCGTGTCCGCCGCCGCCGAGGCCGCGCGCGCCAAGGAGGAGCAGGAGAACGACGAGGATGCGCTCGAAGGCAACGAGCGCGCGCTCGAGATGCTCGAACGATCGCTCGAGCGCGCGGCCGCCGCCCAGGATGGCGAGCGCGATGGCGCGGGCGGCGAGGGCGCGGCTGCGAGCACCGGCGAGACCGTCGAGGACATGATCAACGCTGGCCGGACGGGCGGACAGATCGCCACGGCGCTGGTCGAGCGAGCGATGCTCATCGGCCGGCGCGCTGCCGACGCGGCCGCGCACGACGCGCTGCGCCGGTGGCGCGAGGAGCGCACGGTGCGTCGGCAGCTGCAAAACTCGCTGCAGGAGCTCAAGGGCTCGATCCGCGTGATGTGCCGCGTCCGGCCGCTCTCGGACGCGGAGCGCGCCCACGGATCGGAGGAGGTCGTGCAGCCGACCAACGACATGGCGTGCACGCTCGTCGACCCGTCCAAGCCGGGCGCGCGCAAGCACTTTGGGTATGATCGTGTCTTTGGCCCAAGCGCGACGCAGGCCGATGTCTTCGACGAGGTGCAGCCGCTCGTCGCCTCCGTCTTCGACGGGTACAACCTGTGCGTCTTTGCCTACGGCCAGACGGGCTCGGGCAAGACGCACACGATGCAGGGCGCGGCCGGCGACGCGGGGATTGGCCCCCGCCTGCTCGCTGCGCTCTTCAGCGAGGCGGACGAGCGCCGTGCGCTCGCCGCCGCGAGCGCCGCCGCCGCAAGGATGGGCGCGGGCGCGGGCGCGGGCGTGGGCATGGTCGCTACGGGTGGCGAGGGCGACGACGACGTGTGGCAATTCACGGTGAACATTTCCTATCTCGAGGTGTACAACGAGCACGTGCGCGACCTACTTGCGCCGGGCGCAAAGCCTGCGCCCGTCGATGTGCGCCAGGGTGCGGCCAACGACATCTCGATCCCGGGCCTCACCCTCGTGCAAGTCGACGGCCCTGCGGCGGTCGACGACGCACTCCGGCTGGGCGCGTCGAAGCGAGCGGTCGGCGCGACGAGCATGAACGCGCACTCCAGCCGCTCGCATTCGCTCATTCTCGCAACGATCGCCGGCCGGCACGCGGGCACGGGCGCAACGAGCTCGGGCAAGCTCTACCTCGTCGATCTCGCGGGCTCGGAGCGCGTGTCGCGCTCGGGCGTGTCGGGCGACCGGATGACCGAGGCGCAGAACATCAACCGATCTCTCTCGGCGCTCGGCGACGTGATGGCGGCGCTGCAGGCCAAGGCGGCGCACGTGCCCTTCCGAAACTCGAAGCTCACGCAGCTCCTCGCCGACTCGCTCGGCGGCAAGTCCAAGGCGATCATGTTCGTCAACGTTTCGCCCGCGGCGGACTCGGCAGCCGAGACGGCGTGCTCCCTCAACTTCGCCGCGCGCGTGGGCAATGTCGAGCTGGGCTCGGTGAAGAAGAACGGCGGCGGCGGCGGGACCGCGCTCGCGCTCAAGCTCTCGCGCGACTCGGAGGACAAGCTTCGCGCCGAGCTCTTTGAAGCGCGCGAGCGCGCGGGCGCGGCCGAGCGGCGCGTCGCCGAGGCGCAAAGTGCCGCGGCCGAAGCCGAGCAGCGCGCGACGGCCGAGCTGGAGGAGGCGCGTTCGGGGCGCGAGGGCCTCGAGTTCGCCGCGCGCGCCGAGCTCGACCGCCTCTCCACCGAGCTCGCGCAGGAGACCCGACAGCGCGAGCTCGCAGAGGCGGCGGTTGGGAAGGCGCGCGACGGATGCACCGCGCAGCTCGCGAGCGCGCGCGCCGAGCTCGACGCGGCGCGCGTCGAGCTCGCGCGGCTGCAGGCGGCGCACGCGGCGGCGCTGAGCGCGCAGGCCGCCGCGGTTGCCGCGTCGCGTGACGCGCGCCAGCCACCGAGCGAAACCGACAAGGCCGCGGCCGTCGCGGCGCTACGCCAACAGGCGCTCCTCGCGCGCGCGGCCGCCGCGGCGGGCGGCGCGGGCAGCGCGCTCGCGTCGGGCATGCCGGCCGCGCCGGCCGCAATGATGCATCCACCCATGCGTGCGGGCGTGGGCAGCGCCGCAGCCACGGAGCCCGTCGCGCCCGAGCTCGCCGCGCGCCCAACTGAGCCAACGCACGACGACGAGCGGAACGCGGCGCCGGCCTCTGCGGCCGCCGCGGCGGCGGCCATTGCCGCGGTCGCGGGCAAGAACGTGCGCTTCGCACCGCCGCGCGCGCAGGGTGGCTCGCCGCCTTCCGCGCCGACGCACAGGCCGGCGCCCGCTGCGGCTGCCGCGCTCGCCGCCGCGCCGCCGGCCGCGCAACCGGCGGCGCAAATGACGATGACGCCGACGCGCGCGGGCGCGCTGCTCCCGCGCGCGCCGGGCGGGACGCCGCGCGCGGCGGCGCAGCAGATGCGCGCGATGCCCGCGGTGCAGGCGCTCTACGGCGCCGACGCGCTCGGTGCACTCACCGACCTTCGCGCGCTCAGCGACCTTCTGCCAGCCCTGCCGCCACCCCTCGTGCCCACCGCAGCATGGGAGCCGCCGCGTCAGCCCGCGCCGGTCGCGCCAACGGTGGCGAGCGGTGGCGTTGCGTTGGCGGGTGCGGCGGAGAAGGAGAACATGTCGAACGACGCGCGCTCCACCGCCACGGGCGAGCTCATCTCCTTCGCGCCGGCGCACGCGCCGGCAAGCGTGCATGCGCACGCGCAGCAGCCCGTGCTGCACAAACCTGCGCTCAAGGCCGCGCCGCTCACGCTTCCGATCAAGTTTGCGCCCGCGCCGCTACCGCCGGCGCACGCGCACGAGCTCGAGGTCGGAGCCGGTACCAAAGTGCGCGCCCAGTCGTTTCGGCTGGCGGGCGACGTGTGCTGCGCGCGGACGCAATCGTGCGCCCCCCTTCCCCCCCCCCCCCCCCCCCCCCCCCCGCCCCCCGCCTCCCGCCCCCCCTTCTCCTACACCTCCTCCCCCCCCCCCCTCCCCTAGCCGATACGCTGGTGCGGAGCGCGCGGCGCCGCGTCCCGCGAATGCGCACGCTCACAAGCACGCCTAGCCGCGATCCCCGCTCGTGCCACGCCGTTCCGGCGGCGCCGCGCAGCCCGTCGCGCCAAATCACCTTTTCGGCGGCGCGCCGTCTTACCTTGAACAGACCAAGTCGTCGTCGTCGCGTTTCACCGGCGGCTTCTCGACTCTCGGTGGCGCGCAGCGCGTCGTTGCCGGCAAGGGCCAAGGACGGGCGGTGGCCAAGCCGTCGCGCGAATCAGAGTCCGGCGGTAAGCCCCGCGCCCAAGGCTGGCCTCGCCAGAATGCGCCCGACGCCAAGCGGTGCACGCGACCGCCCGCGCGCAGCGCGAACACGCGGTTTCACGTCGTGCACGCCCGGCAACCCTCCCCCCCCCCCCCCCCCCCCCCCCCCCCCCCCCCCCCCCCGCAACGCGCACACGCAGGGCGTGGCGGCGGCGACCGCCGGGCGTCGCTCGTGGCGCGGCAGTCGTTTGCCGCCAGCGACGGGGTGCGGCGAAAGGGCGAGGCGCCGGGGCTGGGTGGTGCGCAGCTTTCAGCGCTGCACGAGGGCGCGGACGACGCGACGCTGAGCAAGCGGCGGCGCTTCTAGCGGGCGACGCGGCTCCTTATAAAAACGTTTCGCTCCTCCTTGAAAGTTCCCCGGACCTCTCTTCGTCTTTATGTGAGCCACTGCCCGCCCTGCCACTCGTCGTCCGCGCTGTCGTCCGAATCGCCGTCCACGTCCGCGTCCGCCGCGAGCACGCCGCGCGCGAGCTCGTCGCGCACCGCCGGATATAATGCGCGCACGGTCTCGTTGAACGCGGCCGCACCCGCAATCTCGACCAGCCGAAAGATTCGCCGTCGCCCTGCCGCCTGCGTTTCGTCGCAGTACATGACGTGGAACGCGTCGACGGCCGCGAGCAGCGCGGTGCCCTCGTGCTCGTCGGCGACGACGGGCAGCACGCGGATCATGTCTGGCCCGCCGCCCGTCAGCCGCCAGACGAATACCTCCATCGTCGGCCACAGCCGCTCGAAGAGGGGCGCCGATGCGAGCACGAGCAGCTGAGACGAGGCCGCCATTCGCACGGGAAAATGCTCGAGCGAGCGGAGCGTGGCGACGTGGTCGCGCTCGGCCGATGTGCTGCCCGCGGTGCTCACGCGCAACGGCGCGGGCAACACGGCGGGCGGTTGCGACGGGCGCGGGGCGCGCAACGCCTGCTGCACCGCCAGCCACGCGTCGCGCATCGCGCCACCGCCGCTCGACCTCGCCTCGTTGGGCGGCGCCACGGGCTGCATGGCGCTGGGCCACTCCGAGCCCGAACTCACGGCCGCCAGGCGCGCGCTGGGCTCGTGCACGCCCGGTAGGTCGCACAACGTCGCGACGAAGGCGACGGGCGGTCGCCCCTTCACGCGCTCAAATTGCCGCGCGAACCGGCGCAGCGCCTGTATTTTCATCCGCGCGTCGTCGTTGCCGTCGTGCACAACGTAGCAGTCGTACGAGCTCACCACGGCCGTGTGCGTGCGCGCAAGCGCGTCAAGCTGCCGAGCCTGCTGCTCTTCCGTCGGGACGAGGTGCAGCGTCGCCGGCGGCGCGGGTGGCGCGGGCGTGCGCCGCGCCGCCGCCGCCATGCCCCCGATCCAGAAGTTCCGAGCTTGCTCGGACGCGCGCGGCACCATGGACCCGCACGACTGCCCGGTGGGCGAGCGGCCCGCTGCGCTGTCCGCACGCGCGCGCGCGGCGCGCAGCCAGCGGCCCGCTGCGCTCGTCCGGCGACGCGCGCCGTCCGTCGGCGCACCCAGCACACGCCGCTCCTCGACGATGGCCCACGCTGCGCCTAGCGCGTCGAGGCCGGTGCTGTCGAGCAGGATGCCGCGCTGCGCGCCGCGCGCCTCGGCCTGCAACTGTACAGTGTCGCGCTCGCCCTCAACCGAGCCGTACCCGACGAGGGGCGCAAGCGACGCAACGACGCCCTGCATGCCGCTGCCCGGCCGCGCGATCATCGCCTGCGCGCGCCGCTGCAGCCGCGGCGAGGCGGCGAAGAAGGCAAAGAACGCGTTCGCCGCAACGACCGTTAGGCCCAAAATGACAAGCAGGGCATTGCGGCCGACGTCAGGATTTTGCGAGATGCCGAGCGCCGCGAGCCCGGCAAATTCGACGAGTTGCACGCCCGATGTGCCCGTTTGAAGAATTGCGAGCGAGCTCCACGTTGTGTACAGCAGCTTGTGCGCGTTGGCGCGGTGCCGCCAGTAGAGCGCAAGCCCGCGCACGACACAGACCGTGTCGACGATGACCTGCAGCGACGCAACGAGCAATTCGACGAGCACGCTCGGTTCGTGCGCGCCGACCTGCACTGCGCCTGCCGCGAGCGACGACGCGAGCCGCACGATCGTCGCCAGCCACGGCACGGTCGCAGCGGTGACCACAACGGCGCCAAAGAGCCCGCCGACGAGGATGCGCACGCGCTGCTGCGGCGACGGGTGGAAGCAGAGCGGCATCAGGGTGCCCGTACCGCTGAATCCAAAAGTGAGTACCACACTGCGCAAGTTCGCACGCACGATTGAGTCGATCGGAGCGGGACGTGCGAGCGTGCTCTGCTCGCCCTGCTCGGCCGGCTGCAAGATGCCATCGCTCGGGCCTGGGTCGAGCGGCACAAGCGTGGCCAGGAAGGTCCCGAGCGCAACTGTGCACACGCACGCTGCAACCACGGCGACGCGGAGCATCACGACCGTCTGCCGCACGCGCGCCTCGTCCACCGAACGCGCGAGCAACTCGGCCGTCAGCTCGTGCGACGCCGTGCCGTCTGCCGAGCGCAGGCGGTCGGCGTGCAGCATGTTGACGACGGTCGCGGCGGATAGGCGCTCCATCGACGGGCGCAGCTGCGCGTCGTGCGGCGCGCCATGCGGCCACCATGTCGACAAGCGCGCCTGCGGGACGATGCGACGGGGCGCGCCGACTCGTGCACGGCGCCAGACCCCCAGCGCGCCGCCATTGCTCGAAAGGGCGCCCTGACTGGCAGACGCCATGCGTGCGGCCGACGCCGAGGACGACTTGCGGGGCACCACGCTGAGCACGTTGCCGCGCATTCTGCTTGGCCGAGAGCTTGGGGCGGCTGGACCGAGAGCGCCGCGCTCCGCGCCGCCCTGCTGCTGCTGCTGCTGCTGCTGCTGCTGCTGCTGCTGCTGCAACTCGCGCGGGGGCTGCAGCTGCTCGTTGGGCGGCTGCTCGCGCGGCTGCTCGCGCGGCAGCGGCAGTGGCGCAGCGTTGCCTGGCAGGTCGGCCACGGTGGCGGCGCGGCGCCCGCCAAGCAGCCCCAGGCGAAGCGGGAAGCGGCGGCGGCGGCGCGCGTCGGCGTCGAGCAGCACGACCGAGTGGTACGTCTCGCGCAGCAGGTTGTGCACCGAGCGCACATCCATCGCGTGCTCGGCTCCGAGAAGCAGCAAGTGCGCCGTGCCGTTCACGACGACCTCGGCGTCGGGCGAGAACCAGCCTGACGTCGTCGAAAGCACGGTCATTGCCGCGATCACTGCGCGGCGCGGCGCGGCGCGACGCGTCGAACAATGGCGCAATTGCGGGTCAGCGCGCGCGGCCGCAAGGACGCGAGCGGCGCGCGAGCGGCGCGCGAGCGACGCATGACGGCGCGCAGCGGCGCACCATCGTACGGCTTGATAAAGCCGTTCAGGTACCCGAGAATGTCCGCGCGCTCGTCAAGCACGCCGAGCGCCCGCCGCTCAAACTCAGCAAGCTCGATGCCGCAGAAGGTGGCAAAGTACCACGCCTTGTCACACCGTGCGGGCAGCTGGCCGGCGCACAGCTTCTGCCACAGGCCGGCGAGGCCAAGAAACTGTGCGTTTGCAAGGTAGCGCAGCAGCTCCGACTCGGTGCGCACTGCGAACGAGCGCGCGAGTTGCATCGGCAGCAACTGTTCGCACGCCGCGCGCGGCGAGGGCGCACGCCACGGCGCGAGGGCGCACGCCAGGCGCTCAAACTTGTCGCACGAAGCGGCGCGGGCCCGCGCTGCCATGCGCATCGCGGAAAAGCACGCTCGCTTGCGCGGGGGCGTTCCGTGATGCGTACCGGCACGGCATCTCGGCTGACGACGCTCATTCGGATGCCGTGCGCGAAGCAAAAGCCATATACCACGTCCGCCGCAGCCGGATCAAAGGCGTTGTTCTGCGACGTGTCGGGCGCGAAGCCCGACGGCGAGGCGGCCGACCGCACGAGCCCGCCCTGGATGGACACGGCGCGCACCTTGCGCAGCACCAGCCCCGGGTTCGCAAGCACCATGTCCGCAAAATCGCGCAGCCCCGAGATGAGCAGCATCGTGATCGCGCGAGGCGCGGCGCGCGCGAGCGTGCGCGCAAGCAGCGCCTTGCCGTCGAGCAGGCGGGCAGGGTCGACCGCGTCGTAGCCGCGCAGGTCGCACTCGTGCGGCTGCTCCGCGATTGCCACTCCAGCCGAGCCCACGCCGACTGGCACCGCCGGCTCGCCGACGCGGTCGAGGATGAGCCGAGCGAGCTGCGCGCGCCGAGCCGGCCGGCCGCCGCCATTCGCGATGACGGCGCAGAGGCGGATGTGCCCTTGGCGGTGGGCCATCGCGAGCACGATCAGCGCTTTGGCGTCGTCAGGATCGGGTCCAACGTCGGTGATCACCACAACCTCCGCCCGCCGAAAGGGCGCGAGGCCGCTGCGCCACATGGCTTCGCGCGACTGCAGAAGTAACTTGCCTGGAGCTACGCGGGATCCCCGAGGACGTTCTCCGTTCCCCGGCGTGCCTTGTCCAAAACATTAAATATTTTCAATTTCAAATCCGGATTTGGATTTCCTGACCCCAAAAGATAATTATGAGGGATTCCGGATTTGGATTTTTTGCCCCGCAGTCCCTACTGCTGTTTGTGAAAAGTATGGGGTCATAATTTAATTTTTATTCCTTTTCATCAGGCCGCCAACCTCGACCTTTCCCTGAGATGCCCGAGCTCGTACGCTGGCCGGGGAGACTCGGTTCGCCACCCGCTCGCTCTTCATTCTTCTCGTCCACGCCGCCCACGGGCGTGCCCTGGAGCATATCCAGGTGCACCTCGTTCCCGGCGGCGGTGCCTGTGTCAGCTGCTCGTTGTACTCCTCGATGAGATTCTGGAGCAGAGTCTCCTTCTGCTGGACGATGCCATTCGCCGGGTCGTCGCCGGCTCCGGTCTGTGCGGCGTGAGGCGGCGTAGCGACATGGCGCGCGCACGCGCGCCGCGAGCCGCGCACGTAGAGCGGCGCGCGCGCGAGACACGCGTGCGCGCGCACTTTGGTCGTTGGCGCCTTTCTTTCCAGCGCCGTCTCTAACCAAGCATTGAGCGTGTCGGCGGCACGCCAACCATCGCCACACCGGCGTTGCGGTAGGCGACGGCTCGGCATTTCCCCCCTCCCCCACCCCTCTCCCCGCCCCTGTGGTGCTTTGAGCTGCGAGAAGTAAAGCGGGGCGCGCCGGCTCCGAGCGCGGCGCCCGCCGTGGACGCCGACGACGCGCCGGCGACAGCGGCGGAAGCTGGCCCGGCCGCGGCTGGCGGGCCGAGGCCGGTGCACGCTGCGCCGGCACGCTCCAGCCGTACGCGCGCAAGGCGGCGGGCGGTCGCGGTGCGTGGCGGGCGGTGTGGCGTGACACGTGCGGCAAGGTCTACCACCGCGACTGGACGGCAGCGCGCAACATTTTTCACGACGTGCTCGACATCGTCGCCGACCACCTCGGCAGGCGTGAGCGCATCACGTCCGAGCGCGGCCGCTTCGAGCGCGTCAAGCAAGGCTGGGAGCGCGCTCTTCGCATCCACAAGGAGCACGCGGAGGACGAGGAGGGCGCCAACGATGCCGGCACGGCAGGCGACGGTGGCAGCGGCGGCGACGGGCACAGCGCGTGGGCGCGGCGGGCGCGGCCGTGACGCTCGCACGGCCGGCGGCGCAGCAGCCGCCGCTGCTGCGGCGCTCCAGGCGGCGGCGCGAGCGGCTCGAGCTCGCCGACGCGCGGGGCCACGGCGACAGCCGAGGCGGCGAGCGGCCCCGAAGGACCAGCGCCGCAGCTGCGAGTGTAGCAACGCCCGATCGGCGGGCTGCAGCCACACGGCGGGGCGGCCTGGCCAGCCCGAGCACGTGCGCCGCGCCGCCGGGCCCGAAGCGGGCCCGACCGAGCCGCGGCAGCGCGCATGACGCCGCCGCCGCCGCGCGCACCCGCGCGGGCACGCCCACGGACGAGGCGGCGCAGCTCGGCCGTGCGGCAGCCGCACGTCCGATGCCCGCGCAGCGCGCGGCAAGCTGCGCGGCGGCGGTGAGCGGGCCGCCGCGCAGCCACAAGCACGCACGACTGAGCACGACGCTTGGCGAATTAACCGGAGCAATTATTCAGGGAACCGGACCGTAGCCGCGTGCCGTCATGGCAGCGAGCGCAGAAGAGATGGCGCTCGAGCCGCCTGTGGCGCTCGAGCCGCTCAAGCTCGACAGTGCGCGCACGTGTAACGCTTGCGCGCATTGCGCGCGCGCGCCGCGGCGCGAGGCGTGGCGAGGCGCGGCGCGCTGCGCGCCGCCGGTGATGCGATCACGAGCGCGCGCGCGCCCGCTGCGGCGCGCAGTCCTCGCCGTCGTCAAGACGTCGCAGAGCGAGCACGGGCTACGCCATGGCGACTACGAGCGGTACCGCGTGTACTGCTCAAACCGCATGCGCCGCTTGCGCAAGTCGATCGGCTTCGTGCACGGCGCGCGGAGCAAGTTTGCGAAGCGCGTGCTTCGGCCGGCGGACTGCGTCGACCCGCGCCACCTGCTCCTGCCGCTCATGAACGCGGAGCGCGCGTGGGCGTTTGCGATGCACCTGAAGCGCGCGTGCGCCGGCGAGGCTCGCCCGCGCCACCACATGCTCGCCCGCCTCGCAAAGGCCGCGCGCTGGGCCAATGAGCTGCAGTCGCTCTGCGCCGAGCGCGGCGACCAGCGCACGTCGCTCGAGGCCGAGGCATACGCGGCGTGGATTTCGGCCAACCACATGATCGAGCGCGAGAGCTGGGCGCCGGCGCTGCGCTGCATCTTCCGCGCGCGCACCATTTACGTCGAGCTTTCGCGCGTAACCCTATTCCCGGAGCAGCAGGTCTACCGCGAGATGGTCGAGGAGATCGAGCCAATACAGCGCTACTGCCGCTACCAGCTGCAGACGTCGGGCGGGGGCGACGAGGCTGAGGCGGCGGGCGGCGAGGGCGCGGAGGACGAGATGTCAATCACCGAACTCCTCAACGACGACTCGAGCGGTCTCGCCTCGTCCATGCTCCGCTCGAAGCTCGAGCCCATCCTCGCGCAGCTGCAGACGAAACAGGCGCAGTCGCTCGACCAGGTCATCTTCCGGCAGCAGGCGATCCCACTCACCAACGAGAAGCTGCGCGTCTCGATACTCCGCTCGCAGGTGCGCGTGCGCCCGCGCGCCGGCAGCGCACGCGCGTGTGCCCGTCCGTTCTTGCCCTCCCCTGTGCCCGTCCCGCCCTGTCCTCCCCTGCTTGCCTGCCCTCCCCTGTGCGGTTGATGATCAACAAAACAGGAATCTCGTTAATACCGATCTCGCCGTCTGAATCGCGGCGGGCCATGAGTCCACTCACTGGGCACTGACGCACACTGGAGGGGGGGAGGGGGGGGGGGGGGGGGAGGGGGGGGGGGGGGGGAGGGGAGGGAGGCTCTGGGGGACAGGGGCAGGATGCGCCACGGCGCTGGGGCGTACGCACGGCTGGCGCGCGCGTGCGCCCCCCCCCCCCCCCCCTTCACCGCGCCCGGCAGCTGCGCTCACACGTGCTGCCGTGCGATCTCGCCCCGCACGCCGCGGTGGTGGTGGCGTGCGCGCGTGCGTCGGCACTTTGCGGCCCGCGCAAACTGCGCGGTGGCGTTCCCGCCCAACGGCGCGCAGGAGCTCCTGACGCAAATTCAGGAGAAGCAGCGCGAGCTGCGCGGCGCGGCCGCCGTCGTTGGCGCCGCGGCCGACGCTGCGCAGCCGACGGACGGCGCGGGCGCGGCGGACGCCGACGGCGGGCAGCCGTCGGCGCAGGCGCGCGCGGGCCGGAAGGGCAAGCAGCAGGACGCGGTGCTCGAGCTGTACGACCAGCTGCTCGTGGAGGACAACGACGCGCTCGAGCTGCTCAAGGCGGACTTGAAGCTGTCGACGGGCAAGGAGGGCCGCGGCGGTGGTGCCGGCGCGAGCGCGCGCGCCGCCGACCCCACGCACCTGCTGCTCTTGCAGCGGCACTTCCAGTTGCGCAAGCTGAGGCACACGGTGCGCCGGCACGTGCTCATGCTCTCGCACATGCGCGACCGCATGGCGACGGGCTCGACGCCGCCCGCTGGCGCAGCCGACCGCCGCGCGCCCACGGCGGAGGAGCTCTCCCGCGTGTACACGGTCGTCCTGCAGCACCTCGCAGAGATGAGCGCGCTGCTCGACGCGGCGGAGGACGCAGCGGACATTGAGAGCGTCGACCTCGCCTCGCTCAGCGCCAAGGCGCACCGCACCTACTACATCGCCGCGTCGTGCATGTCTGCAGGCAAGTGGCGGCACGCGCGCGCCCTCCTCGACAGGACGGCGGAGCACCTCGCGGACGCGGACACGGTCGTGCAGACGCTCAGCGCGCAGGCGGTGCGTTGCGCGCGCGCGCCACGAGATCGCGCGGCCGCGCGCGTTTCGCCTCGCACCGGGGCCGCGCTCACCAGCGGGCAGCGCTCCAAAAAAATGTTTTTTTTTCACGCTGGCCGCGCTCATCAGCGGGCCGCGCGCGCCGTGCGTGCGCGCCACGGCGGGCAGGCGGCGATGGAGGATACGATCGCAGACCGCGCGAGGCTGGCGGCGCTCACGGCCGAGCTTGCGGGCGCGCGTTGTCGGCTGCGTGCGAGCGAGATGCTGCAAACGATGGAGGCGCAGCAGCCCGCCGGACTTTCACAGGACAGCATGGCGGCGCTCAGTCTCGAGAGGGGCGCAGGAAAATACGTGCTTGACAACTTGGACGCGTTCGTGTGCACGGCGCTGCCGCCGTCGGGCGCGCACAACGAGCTGACGCTCTTGCCGTCGCCGCTTGGCTTCGAGACCGTGCCGTGCAAGCCGCTGCTCTTCGACGTGGCACGCAACGCCGTCACGCTGCCCGATCTGTCCGTGCACCAGAAGCAGGAGCGCCGCGGCCTCTTCGGCCGGATCTGGGGCCGCTGAGGCACGACGAAAGCCGCGAGCAACTGTCCGCCACGCCTTTGCGGGCCGGAGCATCACTGCATCACGTCAGTGATCAAAATCTAGTCACTATGGGGGAAAAACTGTAGGCGAAGACTAGGAGGCGCCATCGCTGCCGTGCCGCGCCGCGCGCGTGGCCGAACGCAAGTGCGCGCGCCGTGGGCACGCGCGCGCGGCGCGCGCTGTGCGCACGGGCCCGTGCGCGCGGGGCTCACGCCTCTCCGCCGCCCTGCCCTCGCGCGTCCTCTCCTCGCCACCGCCGCCCCCACCGCCGCGCGCCCAGTGCCAAAGCGCTCGACGCACACGTTCGAGTCGGAGAAGGATGGTGCCGCCGAGGAGTCGATGCACTCGGCCTACTGCGTGCACTGCGGCGCGTGCTGCGTCGTCTCCGACCGCCCTCTCGACGTGCTCCCGCGTCGACACACGGACGGCGCCATCGTGCTCGACACCAACCCGGCAGCAACGCCCGCGACAGCCGAGGAGGGCGTGCGGCCGCTCTTCTACCGCCTGCTCGCAAAGGACGCGGAGGGCGGCGCGGTGCTGCTCCGCCGCCCCGCTGGCGTGGAGAGCCAGTGGCGGCTCAATTGCGCCAAGTGCCAGCTGCTCATCGCGTACCGCCATGTGCCGCCCCCGCCGCCCGGCGCGCCCGCGCCGCGCCTCACGTTCGTGGTCGACGGCGCGCTCGGCGCGCATCCGTCATCCCTCGACGAGAGCTCGGTGCCAAAGTGCATTCAGCCAATCAGCACCTCCGCCGTGCGCATCGCCTTCGAGGTCACCGTCGGCGCGCCCGCCACCGGCATCTCGGCCATCACGGACGCGGAGGTGCTCGTTCACCTGCGCGCGCCACATATGCGTGAAGGGGCCAACACCGAGTTGCTCGAGCTCGTCGCGCGCGCACTCCGGCTGCCGAGGCACAAGCTGCAGCTGACGCGCGGATGGAGCTTCAAGTCCAAATTCATGCTCGTTAGCGGCATGGCGCGCGGCGAGGTGCACCAGCGGCTGCGGGCCGCCATTGATTGGACGGACGGCTCGTTTGGCAGGCGCGCGCGCAAGGCCGTGGGGCCGGCGCTCGACGACCTCGGCGGCGGCGGCGGCGAAGGCGGCGTCCGGCCGGCTGTCTCGTTGCGCGGCGGCCCGAGCGACGCGGCGCGCCAGGGCGCCGTCGCCTCCTCCATTCGGCAGCAGTGGGAGGCGGGCGGCGACGACCTCGAGCTCGACGCCGCGCCGCCGCCGGACAAGCGCTATAAAGCCGGCTGGTAGGCGCGCGTGTGCTCCGTCTTCTGAGTGCCACATTGCAGGCCTCACTGTAGCGCAGCGCACGGTCGGTGTCGTGCAGTCTATATACGGAGCGTCGGACCCGGCGACTTGCCTCAGCTCGGCCTAGGCTTCGTCTTGCCCACCTTCGTGGGCAGCAGCTCGGCCATCTCGCGCGCCATCTTGAGCTCGTCGCGCATGCATACGACGTCGTGCTTGTCCGCGTACGCGCGGATGAACTCGTACGCGCGCAGGCTCGCGGCGAGGGACTCGCGGTCGTCGAGCTTGCCGTGCGCGCGCGCGATGTTGAAGTGCGCGGTGAGGAAGACCTCCTCGTTCTCCGCGTCAACGCGCTCGGGCATCTCGCCCTGCGCGTCCCGGAAGAAGTCGAGGAAGCGGTAGAGCGCGCGCGTCGTCGCGTCGACGGCGGGCTGCAGCTTGGCGCGTGCGCGCTCGGCCGGCTGGTCGCGCAGCATGAGCTGGCGTACGTCGAGGATGTCGCCGTAGATGGTGCCCAGGTCGAAGGCCATCTGCCGGCCGATCGCGTGGTACGCCTTCGGGTTGATCGCGTCGAGCACGGGCTGGAGCACCGCGGCGCGCCGCCGGTGCATCGCGAGGACGCGCCGCGCGTCGGTTTCGTAGAGCACGAGGGCACCGAGGAGCTGCGCCTCGAGGTTGGCGCAGACGTAGTGGTCGGACACGTACCCGTCCAGCTGGTAGTGCGCCTTGGCCTGCAGCACGCGCACGAGCGCGCGCCGGTACACGCGCCGCGCTTCGTCAAAGCCCGCGAGTGATGCGCAATCTGCACACTCACGCGATGGCGGCGGCAGGTCTGCGAGCGCCGCGCGAAAAGTGAGGCGCTCCTCGTCGAGGCTCAGCCGGATCGGCGCGCCGCCCGCGTCCGACGGCGCGTCGGGCGTGTGCGCGCGCGCGCCGCCCTGCCTGCCAGCTCTCAGGACGGCGCGCAGCAGCTCGCCCCATGCAATGTGCACGCCGGCGCGTAGCTCAAGGTATTTGTCTGTGAGGACGCCGGCAGCGTCGCGGCAGGCATCGAGGTCGATCGCGCCGAGCACGCGGTCGGCCGCGTGCAGGCAGTGCTCGGCGATGTCGTAGGCGCCGACCGTCGCGTAATAGGTGGCGAGCTGCATGGCATTTTTGCACCATTCGAATGGTTCGAATTCGGCGGCGGCGGAGTGCAGCTGGCGGCGGAGGGTGGCATGTGCGTGGATGGCGGATTGGAGCGCGTCGCCGAGGTGGGCGTGCACCTGCGCCAGGTAGAAGAGCGTGAGCGTGTGCAGCCGCTCAAGCCGCTCGGCGGCGGGGAGCGCGCACGCCGCGTCGGGCGGCGCGAGCGGAGATGCGCCCGGCGCGCTCGCGCGCTCGTAGAGCGCCTTCGCCTCGGAGAGGTGCGCGAGAGCCTGCTTGGGCTGCTCGCGCTCAGAGCAGAGCATGCCCATATGGTTCAGCGCGTCGACGCGGTGCAGCAGCTCCGCCGGGCCCGAGCCGAGCATCTCGATCGCGCGGCCGAGCGGCGCCGAGCCGGCGCCCGCCTCCTCCGTGTCGACAAAGTTGTTGCCGAGCAGCGAGCAGACGACGCCGAGCGGCGTGCGCGCGGTCTCGGCACACTCAGCGTCGCCCGCGCCGTACTGCTCGAGCGCCTTAAGCAGCCGCTGCAGCACGCGCCGCTCCTCGTAGCGCGAGTCGAACGGCGCAGCCTCGTCGTCCTTCACGGCACGCAGCCGCTCGCACTCGGCGAGGTCGGCGCGCACGCGCTCGGCGAGCGCCGCAGCGCTCTCGGGCACATGCACTGGCTCCTCGTCATTGAGAAAGCCCCTCCTCAGCCCAGCCGCCGCCGGCGCGCGCGCGCCCCCCTCGTCGACGAGCGTCGAGAACGCGTCGACCCCCATGGTTTGCACTGTTTCGCAGGGTTTCATAAAAGCACCACGGCACTCGTCACCGCGATGCGGGCCAGCCACGCGGCGTTGTTCGCGCTCCTCGCGTCGCTGTCTCGCATGCGCAGCGGCGACAGCGCCGACACCGCCGTCGCGTTCGACGACAAGTGCAAGTTGCCCACGTGCCCGTTCATCTACGTGTACGACAGCGAGCCGATCAAGCAGTTGCTGCTGCGGCAGACTAATGGCGGCTTCGACGCGAAGGTCAACTCGGACATGGTGCTGCACCGCGGCCTCCTCGCTTCGGGGTGTGTCGTCGCCGAGCCCGAGCGCGCCTCCTTCTTCTTCGTCCCGTACTATTCGTCGTCGCGCTTCCACGCCATCAGGACCACGACGCAGCGGCCCGCGCTGTGCATGCTCATCGCGCACCTCGAGACGGACTTTCGCGACAGCTACTACTGGCGGCGGCGGCAGCAAGAGGACCACGCGCTCGTCATCGCCAATATCGCCGAGTGGTACCGCGTCGAGGCGCTGCTCGCGCGCACGGGCTCGCGCCTCACGCTGCACACGACCGAGCTTCCGCGCGAGCGCAATTGGACCGTACCGCTGCCTTACGCGGTGCACGCGCCGCAGGCGGGCGCACGGCTCATCGCGGACCCGCGCCTGCGCCCCGCCAATACGAAACCGCTCGGCCTCGCCTTCTTCGCCGGCTCGAGCGCGCTGAACACGCGAAGCGGTAACAAATCGACCGTGCTGCGCGGCGCGCTCAAGCGCGCAATGCAGGCGCGCGGGTCTGACTGCACCTTCGTCGAGACGAAGCGGGTGGGCGGCGCGACTCGCAACATGGTCAACCGCGTGTGGAAGACGCGCGCCACCGCCGCGCGCATCATCGACCAGAGCACTCGGTACTGGTTCTGCCCGTGCCCGCCCGGCGACTCGCGCTCATCTGCGCGATTTTACGACTCGTTTCTTCGACTATGCATTCCCGTGCTCTTTGGCGACACGTGGGAGCTGCCGTTCGCATGGCTCGTGCCGTACGACGCGATCGTCGTCCGCCTGCCCGCTGACGCGCTCAAGTCGACCGCCAACGCGAGCGCGGCGCTCGAGAGCCTTGCGGCGATGCCCATTGACGAGCGCGTGAAGCGGCGCACACTGATGCTCGAAATGAAACATATTTTCGACCTGCGCTCGCGCGCGCACAAGTCGCCGAGCGGGCTCGGCGCGCTCATCCGCGAGTATGCGTTCCGCGCGCGCCGCGCGTGCATCGACGAGCAGCGGCGCGACGGCGGCGGAGGCGGCGGCAGAGGCGGAGGCGACGGCGGAGGCGGCAGCGAGGATGGCGTCCACTGGGACGCGCTGCGTGGCTTGTGCAAAGACGCGCGCGGTGGCAAGCAGGCGTGGCCGAAATTATAGCGTCCGGGCGCGGGCGTTGGGTCTAGCGGCAGCAAATTTCCGGATGATGATGCACCCCAAACTCGAACGAATGACAGCTCGTTTTCACGGGTCGCAAGCGTCCACGTTTTCACGGGCTGCACCCTCCACGTTTTCACAGGCTGCACCTTTCGAACCGGCTTGAGCGGCAAAAAGAAGTTTGGTCCTCGCGCTGCCGCCGATGCGCTACCCGGCGAGGATGGCCTCCGTCCTCAACTTTGGACGTCGCCACGACCAGACGATGCGCCACCCGGCCCTCCTCGTGCTCCTCGCGCTCCCGCTCCTCCTCGGCACTGCCCACGCGTCGCGCGACGAGGACGTCTGCTGCGTGCCTTGCTCGTCGATCAACTTCGCGTCGCCAAGCCCTCCGCCAAGCCCGCCTCCGCCAAGCCCGCCGCCGCCCAGCCCGCCGCCCAGCCCGCCCCCACCAAGCCCGCCCCCACCGTTCCCGCCGCCGTCGCCGCCACCTCCGAGCCCACCGCCGCCGAGCCCACCGCCGAGCCCGCCGCCGCCGAGCCCGCCGCCGCCAAGCCCGCCGCCGAGCCCGCCGCCGCCGAGCCCACCGCCACCGCCTCCGCCTTCCCCACCACCATCTCCACCACCATCGCCGCCACCTCCGAGCCCGCCGCCGCCGAGCCCGCCGCCGAGCCCGCCACCGCCCAGCCCGCCGCCGCCGAGCCCGCCGCCGAGCCCGCCGCCGCCGAGCCCGCCGCCACCGTCTCCACCGCCGAGCCCGCCGCCGCCGAGCCCGCCGCCACCGAGCCCGCCGCCCAGCCCGCCGCCGCCGAGCCCGCCACCGCCGAGCCCGCCGCCCAGCCCGCCACCGCCCAGCCCGCCGCCACCGAGCCCGCCGCCGAGCCCGCCGCCGCCGAGCCCGCCGCCACCCAGCCCGCCGCCAAGCCCGCCGCCACCCAGCCCGCCGCCGCCGCCGCCGCCGAGCCCACCGCCAAGCCCGCCGCCAAGCCCGCCGCCGCCAAGCCCGCCGCCGCCAAGCCCGCCGCCGAGCCCGCCGCCGCCCAGCCCGCCGCCGCCGAGCCCACCACCAAGCCCGCCGCCTCCGTCCCCGCCGCCACCGAGCCCACCGCCATCTCCACCACCACCCAGCCCGCCGCCCGCGCCCATCGTGGAAAACCCGAGCCCGCCGCCGAGCCCGCCGCCGAGCCCGCCGCCGAGCCCGCCACCGCCGAGCCCGCCGCCACCGTCTCCACCGCCGAGCCCGCCGCCGCCGAGCCCGCCGCCACCGAGCCCGCCGCCGAGCCCGCCGCCGCCGAGCCCGCCACCGCCGAGCCCGCCGCCGAGCCCGCCACCGCCCAGCCCGCCGCCACCGAGCCCGCCGCCGAGCCCGCCGCCGCCGAGCCCGCCGCCACCCAGCCCGCCGCCAAGCCCGCCGCCACCCAGCCCGCCGCCGCCGCCGCCGCCAAGCCCACCGCCAAGCCCGCCGCCAAGCCCGCCGCCGCCAAGCCCGCCACCGCCGTCTCCGCCGCCGAGCCCGCCGCCACCCAGCCCGCCGCCGCCGAGCCCACCGCCGAGCCCGCCGCCTCCGTCCCCGCCGCCACCGAGCCCACCGCCATCTCCACCACCACCCAGCCCGCCGCCCGCGCCCATTGTGGAAAACCCGAGCCCGCCGCCAAGCCCGCCACCCAGCCCGCCACCGCCAAGCCCGCCGCCGCCGAGCCCGCCGCCCAGCCCGCCGCCGCCCAGTCCGCCGCCGCCGAGCCCGCCGCCGAGCCCGCCGCCGCCGTCTCCGCCGCCGCCCGGCCCGCCGCCCAGCCCGCCACCCAGCCCGCCGCCGCCCAGCCCGCCGCCGCCGCCACCGCCGAGCCCGCCGCCGAGCCCGCCGCCGAGCCCGCCGCCACCCAGCCCACCGCCGCCGTCTCCGCCGCCCAGCCCGCCGCCGCCCAGCCCGCCGCCGCCGAGCCCACCGCCCAGCCCGCCGCCTCCATCCCCGCCGTCACCGAGCCCGCCGCCGAGCCCGCCGCCGCCGAGTCCGCCGCCGCCGAGCCCGCCGCCAAGCCCGCCGCCGAGCCCGCCGCCGCCGAGTCCGCCGCCGCCGAGTCCGCCGCCGAGCCCGCCGCCGTCCCCGCCGCCGCCCAGCCCGCCGCCACCGAGCCCGCCCCCCAGCCCGCCGCCGCCGAGCCCGCCGCCACCGAGCCCGCCGCCGAGCCCGCCGCCGCCGAGCCCGCCACCGCCGAGCCCGCCGCCGAGCCCGCCGCCGCCGAGCCCGCCGCCTCCGAGCCCGCCGCCGAGCCCGCCGCCGCCGAGCCCGCCGCCGCCCAGCCCGCCGCCCAGCCCGCCGCCGCCGAGCCCGCCGCCGCCCAGCCCGCCGCCGAGCCCACCGCCGCCGAGCCCGCCGCCGCCCAGCCCGCCGCCCAGCCCGCCGCCGCCGAGCCCGCCGCCGCCCAGCCCGCCGCCGAGCCCACCGCCGCCGAGCCCGCCGCCGCCCAGCCCGCCGCCGAGCCCGCCGCCGCCGAGCCCGCCGCCCGCGCCGATCATCGCGGAGGGCCCGAGCCCGCCGCCCAGTCCGCCGCCGAGCCCGCCGCCGCCAAGCCCGCCACCGCCGTCTCCGCCGCCGAGCCCACCGCCTCCCAGCCCGCCACCGCATCACGGCTCCGTCGGCATCGTGATCATCAAGATCGTCATCATCATCCAGTCATCGCACTTCAACATGTCCACATTCCTCGCCGCGCTCGCGTCAATCTGCGGTGTGCCCGTCTCCTGGCTGAGCGCGCATTCGACGCTTGGCGCGGCGGTCAGCTCATCGTCGGTGACAGCCAACTCGCTCTTTGTCGAAGTGAACGTCAATGTGCCGAGCGAGCAGCCCTCGTCGATGGTCGGCGCGATCGCTGACCGGGTGCGCGCGCGCGTGAGCGCCGACATGCAAGGCGTCGAGAGCGAGCTGGGAAGCCCGATCATTGGCGCTGTCGACGTGCAGCCGATCGAGCTCGAGCCTGGGCCTGGCTCGCCCGAGGAGCCCACGCCCGTCGAGCCCGGGCCAGTCACGCCCGGCCCCAAGCAGGCGGCGTCCGTGGGCGCCAGTGGCGGCGGCAGCGGTGGCACCGACGGCGGCGGCGACGGCGGCGGCGGCGGCGCGCCCAAGACCAACGACAAGTCAGAGAACCGCCTCGCGGAGTCGACAGGCTCCAACGTGCCGCTCATTGCGGGCGTGTGCGCTGGCGTCGCGCTCGCGCTCTGCGCGGGCACCGTTGCCGTCAAGCGCGCGCGCGGCGCCAAGGGCCCCGTCCTCGTCGAACATGGCGGCAGCTCGCGCGGCGGCGGTGGCGGCGCGCGCGGCGGCGATGCGCGTGGCGGCGACGCGCGCAGCGGCGCGCGCCCGTCGCGCCGCTCGTCGCACCGCACATAGGCGCACGCGTGAGCGAGCGCGCCGCCGCCGCTGACCAAGGTCCCAAGTTGCACCACGCGAGGGGTGGAACGGACGGGCACGCGCGCGGCGTGCAGCCAAAGCCGGGGGCGAGCCCCCGCTCGGCGGCCGCCGCGCGCGCCCCTCCAACTGTTGGGTGTGCGGCGCTGTTCCGTGCTGGCGGTCGCGGCGCGCACGCCGCCGCGGCAGCATCCCGCCCCCCGATGCCCACCCCCCGCGTTCTTTCGAGTGTCTGTGACATTTCTGGCTCGCTGAGGCTCCCGATCTCCCCGCGCGGCGGCGCCGGCGCGCCACCGACGGCTGCGTTGAGAGCTGACAGCGGAGACCTTTGGCGATTGTCAGAATGATGACTGTCGTGTGCCCTTCACTGCTTTTTCAATCCGAGCGCCTCCTTGACGAGGTTGGGAACAATGAGCGCCGCGTACAAAGGGTGGTTGCGCGCAAAGTCGACCGGGCGGAAGTGGAACAGGCTGACTGTCACCGACATGACGCTCGCGACGTAGTCCACGCGGTGCCACGTCCACGTGGGCACAAAGATGACGTCGCCCGGGTGGGTGACGACGCGCTGCACGGGCAGCGCCGCGAGCTCCGGTGCTGCGTGCCCGAGCCGCGCGTGGAAGTAGGCGCGCCCATCCGGACTCACCTGCGGCCGGACGAGACCGCTGTGCTCGGGCGAGAGGAGGGTCCACGCCTTTGAGCCCTCGAGCTGCAGGACGGCGTTGGCGATCGGCTCGCAGTGCAAGTCGGTGCGCGTCGTCTCACCCGGCAGTCCGCGCGCGGCGAAGACGGGCATCGTCAGCACCGTGCCAAGCATCGCGCGCGAGAAGTAGCGAGCACCCAGCTTGGCGGTGAGGGCGTGCCCAGCGAGCTCGTCGACGGCGGCGGGCTCGGCGCGGAAGATCATCTCGGAGCCGATCTTCTGCGGCCCACCCGCCGAGATGCTCGCGAGCACGTCGCGCAGCGCGCCGCGCGCGTCGGGCACGAGCAGCGCGCGGCGCGCGTCGGAGAAGTAGTCGATCATCTGGTCGCCGCGCCCGGGCGACTCCGAGAGCCACGCGGCGTTCCAGCTGAGGCGCGAGCCGTTGAGCATGCCGCGCACGACCCACGGCGTGTCAAACGGCGGCCGGTCGAGCGCCGCGAACTCGGCGGGCGAGAACTCGCGCACGTGCGGCGGCGGCGCCGGCACCGGCGCGCGCGCTGCCGCGTCCGCCCACGCGCGCCAGCACCACGCCTCGGCGTCGGCGGCGCGGCGCGGCAGGGGCGCAGGCCATAGCGAGCGCATGAGCTGCACGGCCGCCCATGTGAGCGGCACGCGGTCGCAGCGTGCGAGCAGCAGCGCACCGAGCGCGACAAGTAGCGCGCGCACGCCCCGCCTCCGCGGCGCCATCGCTCGGCGGCACCGCCGAGAGCGATGGCGGCCGCGCTCGAGATCTGGGCGGCGTGCTCGCGGCTGCCGATCAACCTGGCGCTCGCGGCGCGCTGGTTGGTGGGAAAGGAGGACGCGCGCTCGCTCGCCGAGCGGCGCTTCATTGCGTCGCGCCCGCCGCCTGCCGGCTGGGACGGCGCTCGCGTCGTCTGGTTCCACGCGGCGTCGCTCGGCGAGAGCGCGTCGGTCGTGCCGCTCGTCCGCGCCGTGCTCGCGCAGGGCGGCGACCGGCGCGCGCTGGTGACGACGAGCACGGCGACGGCTCGGCGGTGGCTCGAGGAGGCGCTCGCCGCCGGCCGCCTCGACGGCCTCTCCGCCGAACGCGTCGCCGTCCGCCTCGCTCCGTGCGACGCGCGCGCGCCGGTCGAGCGCTTCTTGCGCGCGTGGTCGCCCGCGTGCGGCGTCTTCGTCGAATCGGAGCTTTGGCCGGCGCTGTTGCACACGTGCTCGGCGCGCGGCATCCCGCTCGCCCTCGTCAGCGCGCGCCTTTCCGCGCGCAGCTTCGCCGCATGGTCGTGGCCCGGGGCGCGTGCGGTCGCGCGTGCACTGCTTGGTGCGTTTGCACTCGTCCTGCCGCAGTGCGTCGAGCAGCGGGCGCGGTTCGCGGCGCTCGGCGCGCGGCTGGCGGGCGCGCGCACGGCCAACTTGAAGTGGTGCAACCCCGGCTTCCGCCCGCCGCCTGCGCCCGTCGAGGCCGCGTTCGCGCGGCGCGTGCTGTGCGGCAGGCCAGCGTGGGTCGCCATCTCGACACACGACGGCGAAGACGAGCTCCTCGCGCGCGCGCATGCGCGCATGCTCGCGCGGCGCGGCGCGGGTGAGGCGCCGCAACTGCCGCTGCTCGTCGTCGTCCCGCGCCACGCCGACGACGCGCGCCGCGTCGCGCGCGCGGCGCGCGCGTACGCGGCGCGTGGGCTGAGCGTCGCGCGCCACTCGGCGTTCGAGCGCGGCGCGCCAACGGCCGACGCGGATGTGCACCTGTGCGACTCGATCGGTCAAGTGGCGCTCTTCGTGCGCACGTGCCCGCTCGCCCTCGTCTGCGGCTCACTCGTCGACGGCATCGGCGGGCACAACCCACTTGAGCCAATGCGCGCGGGCTGCGCGACACTGTTGGGCCCGTTCGCGCAAAACGTCACGTCGACGCTCGCGGCAGTCGCGCGCAGCGGCGCGGGCGCAAACGCGCTCGAGCAGCTGCGCAGCGTCGACGACCTCGACCGCGCGCTCGAGCTTCTTGGGCCCGAGCGCGCCGACGAGCTCGCGCGTAGACGGAGCGCCGCGTGCAGCGCGGCGGACACACTCGAGGCGCGCGTGCTCGCGACGACGCTTGACGCGCTGCGCGCCGTGCTGCCGCCCGTGGGCACAGAGAAGGCGGTTGGAGGAGCCGGTGCTCGCGGCACAGGCGCGCGCTCCGCGTGTGTCAGCTCGATCCAAGTGCAGGGTTGAGAAGCAGCTACCGTGACATTTGCACTGACGCTTCCCACGCCACTCGCGCGCGCCGTTAGGCCTTCAGATCGACTGGGCGCATCCCCTCGCTGTCCGTCGCCTCAGGGTCCGCGCCAGCCGCGAGCAGGAGCGCGGCAACCTCCGTCTTGCCCGCCTCGTATGCCCACCAGAGCGGCCCACGCCCGTCTGCGGAGCGGAGGTTCGCGAGCTCGGGCTCGTTCGCGAGCAGGTGGGCGATCTCGTCGACGGCGTTGGCGGCGATGAGCTTCTTGAGCTTGGCGCTGAACTCGTCGACCATCTTCTTCACCGCCTTCTTTGCGCCGCCGTTGCCGCCCTTTGCGCGCTCGACGCCCACGCCGCCGCCGTCGCCGGTCATCTTGCGCCCTTCCATTCGCGCCATGTACTCCTCGTAGTACTTTTCGTCGCGCCCGCCGCGATTGAAGTCCTCGAGCTGGCGGAACGCCTTCTTCTTCTTCTCGAGCCACTGTAGCGCAGGCGGGTAACGGCCGGCGCAATACCACGAGCCAGGCGCGTCGCACACGCGGTTTGCCGGGTTTGCCGCCCATTCCTTGGATTCGCGCGAGACGGAGAGGACCTTGAAGATGCGCACTTTGCCGTACTTGGACTGGTACACTTCCTGGAACCTGCTCGGGTCCGCCTGCACGCCCGGCCTGAGGTTGTGCGAGTGCAGCTTGTACAAAACGGAGTTTGCCATCATCGGTGTCGGCACGCCGCCGCGCTCAAATCCAAACATGCGGCACGTCGGGTCGCCAGGACAAATGTCGTCGTATACCGAGTTGCCGATGCGCGCCATGTGCGGCGACTTGGCAAGGTCGTCGCCACCTGTCAAAGGCGCGGCGCGGCGCGGCGTCATGTGAGCGCGCGCGGCGCGCGGCGTGCGGCGAGCGCGCGCGAGCGCGGGCGCGGTTGCGGCAGATTGGGCGGCAGATTGGGCGTCAGATTGCGCGGTGCGTACCTCCGCCCGTCCACAGGAGCACGTAGTCGGCGAGATGGCGGATGATGCGGTGCGCGTGCTTCTCGGGAGCGGTGAGGCACCGACCAAGCGTCGCAATGTGCTCGTGGTTCCACGTGTTGCCGTCGGCGATCGTCGTCCGGTTGGCAATGCCCGCAATTTGGTACCCTGATCATAATCAGCATGGCGTCAGCATGGCGTGGGCGGTCGGCGGTCGGGCGCGAGAGGGCCGTGCGCGCGGAGCATGGCCGCGCACGCGGGCGTGTGCGTGCATGCGTGCGCGGCGTCGAGTGGGTTGCGCGGCGTAACGGCGTAACGGCGAAACGGCGTAACGAGCTCCCTCCAAGGGTGGCGGACGGCGGTTCGCCATCAGCCAGCCGGCATGCCGCAGGCTCGCGCAGCGGCGGCCGTGCGCGCCAGCGCGTGCGAGCGCGGCGCGCGCTCCCTCACCGTAATCCCACCAGGCCATCACGCGCGAGTCGGCAGGCGTGTTGTCGCGTAGCCACCAGTATGCCTGCGTGCCGCGGCGGCGGCGTGGCGGGCATGGCGCGGGTGGCACGCGGGAAACGCAACGCAAGCGTGTGGATGCCACCAGTGCGCGGCGCAGGGCAAGCGTGTGGATGCCACCAATGCGCGAAGCAGGGCAAGCGTGTGGATGCCACCAGTGCGCGGCGCAGGGCAAGCGTGTGGATGCCACCAATGCGCGAAGCAGGGCAAGCGTGTGGATATCCCCAGTGCGCGGCGCAGGGCAAGCGTGTGGATATCCCCAGTGCGCGGCGCAGGGCAAGCGTGTGGATATCCCCAGTGCGCGGCGCAGGGCAAGCGTGTGGATATCCCCAGTGCGCGGCGCAGGGCAAGCGTGTGGATATCCCCAGTGCGCGGCGCAGGGCAAGCGTGTGGATATCCCCAGTGCGCGGCGCAGGGCAAGCGTGTGGATATCCCCAGTGCGCGGCGCAGGGCAAGCGTGTGGATATCCCCAGTGCGCGGCGCAGGGCAAGCGTGTGGATATCCCCAGTGCGCGGCGCAGGGCAAGCGTGTGGATATCCCCAGTGCGCGGCGCAGGGCAAGCGTGTGGATATCCCCAGTGCGCGGCGCAGGGCAAGCGTGTGGATATCCCCAGTGCGCGGCGTACGCCGAACTGCGCGCGTGCGCGCTCGCCCCTTTGCGCACGCGCGGGCACTTTCCATCGCGCGCAGCTGCGCGCCGCGCGCGTGCCTCGCGGTAATCATCGATCATCACGGGCGTGCCGTCGCGCAGGTTGGCGCGGAACATGATTGATGGCTGGGACATGCCCTCCGCCATCGATTGGCACGTGTGGTAAAAGTCGCGGTAGTATTTGAGCTGCAGCCAGAGCACGTTCACAGCGATGAGCACCCGGACAACCCGCCCCGCCGGATGGTCGTAGAACGCCCTCACTTCCGTGCCAAACTTGCCCAGGCTGCCGCGCTTGCGCGACGACGACGACGACGACGACGACGACGACGACCACCACCACCACGAAGCGCTGCCGGCCGTTCGCTTGGCGCTGTCCTTATCGCCGCCTGCGTCCTTCTTCGACTTGGCCGCGCCAGCCGCAGCCGCGGCGGCACCCTTGCTCTTGGGCCGCTGCGCGTTCTCGTCCTCCGCCTCCGCCTCCGCCGGCTGCCATAGCAAGGATAAGTGCGCCACCGCCCAATCAAAGATGAGGCCTGCGGAGACTCCCGAGAGCGCCGACGCGACCGGACCGAGAAGGATAATCAACCGGACCATCTTGTTGCAAAAGTAGTACCCGACGACGCCGTACGTGAGCAAGAACGTCTTGCCCGCCAGCCGCGCGTCCGCCGGGATCCGCGTGCCCAGCCACCACTTGCCGTAATGCCACCACACGCCGAGTAGCAGATACGCCCACCCAGCCGGCGCAAGGTAGCATGACCACATTTGCAAGTATTGGTAGTAGGCCTGGTCGCTCGCGGGCTGGTGCTCGGCGACCGAGTCGACGAGCGGGTTGCCCGTGCGCGTGTGCTTGACGAAGAGGCCGCGCACACGCGACGAGAGTGGCCCGAAATAGCCCGTGGGCCAAAGCACCGCCAGCACGACCGAAGCAACCGCCGCCGCGACGGCAAAAACGGTCGAGCGCATTTTGAAAGCCTCGCGCGGCGAGAGCTTCCTCGCGCGGACGAGCGCGTTGGACAGCTCGAGCACCTGCATGAAGGCGAAGACGGCAAACGGGCCGAGCTGCTCGAGGGACTTGAGCGGCGACCAGCCTACGACCGGCACGCTCATAGCTCCGTACGTGCCGATCACATAGAAGAGCGTGTACGCGCGGTAGAGGCTCGAGTTGTACAGGCCGACGAGCGTGAGCAGACCGGCGTGCACGCCGATCATGTTGAGCACGAAGATGTACCCGCCCCAGGCCGCGACCATGTAGACGTACGCGACGCCCGTGAGCACGCCAACCGGCCACGAGCGCTCGTTGCGCAGGGAGCGGATCCAAAGGAAGAATGTGAGGCACATGGCGGTGAGTGCGATGGACTCGTTGTCGTACCCGCCGCCCACCGAGCGCATCAGGTGCGCGGGCACGATCGCCATCACCGCCGCGGCAAAGATGCCGGCGTTTGCCGAGTTGGCGGCCTCAGCCGCGATCAGCCCGAGCAACAGAGTGGCGCTCACGCCAAACCAGCACGGCACAAAGCAGCAGACGTCGTTCAGGCTCATCTTGAGTGACGCGACGCCCGTCGCCTTGAGCAGTCGCCAAATCGCCACCGACGTGATCTGCATGCCCGGGTAGATCGTTGTGCCGATCGGCCGGCCAAGCGGGTACCAGCTCATGTAGTCGAACCACTTGAAGAACTTGGACCAGCCGTGGTCGGCGAGGTACTGCGTCGCGCGGAAGTTGAACCACGGATCGAACTGCCCGGCGCGCAGCGCGACGCGCACCGCGCTCAGCGCCGCGCTCGCCCGCCGGGGCCGCCGCGGCCGAGGCGCTCTCGCGCGCGCGCGCGCGCGCGCGGCGCCGTGGCAGGCGGCGCGCGCGCACCTCGTGGATGACCCTGCCGTAAACGCGGATCGCGTGCATCCGGATGTCGAAGGCCGTGTACGCGATCAGGAGGATCGCCACGACCCGCAGCGCCATGCCGGCGACGCCCATGTCGGAGGCTGCGGGCTGCGGCGCTTTGCGCGCAACACGTGTCGCCCAACTCACTCACGGACAGTTCGCGAGTAGTCGTCAGTTCGTGAGTCAGTTCGTGAGTCAGTACGTGAGTCAGCGAGTCAATGAGTGACTGTTGCCACAGGCGCAAGCGTTTGGCATCCTGCGCGTAGGCCTAGCAGCCAGCCATGGCCTCACCTGGCCGAGTCACCGCTCGCAGGCTGCGCCGGCGCCTTCTTGCTGAAGAGCGACGTCATCTTGCCAAACTTGTGCGCCTGTGCCGCGTAGCTCGAGCTTGACGGGGGCGTTGCGGGCTGCGCGGCCGGCTGCGCGCGCTGCGCGGACGCGTTTGGCGCCTCATCGTCGTAGCCCCCGTCGGACGAGGCGGCAGACGCGAGCGCGCCATTGCCGTCGCCCGAGTCGGACGACGGACGCGACGAGCGTGAGCCGAGCGCGCCAAAGCTCGCGGCGAGCGAGCCCTCCCTGCTCGCCAGGTCGGACGCGCGCTGCGGCGCCGGCGGAGCGGGCGGAGCGGGCGCGGTGGGCGCACCGCCCGAGGTGCCGGCGGCGCTGGGCTTGGCCCCGCTCTTGCTCGCGAGCTTGAACTTTGACGCCCACCCGCTGCCCGACGGCGTGCCCTCGCCCGATTTGAGGCGCGCGACCTCTTTTGAAAGGTCGTGGTTGTCATTAATCAGCCGCACGCGTTCCTCCTGCTCCTCGAGGAGCCGGTCGCTGAGCGCGGTGCGCTCGGCGTTCGCGCTCGCCGCGCGCCGCTCCGCCGCGTACGCCTCCGCGCGCAGCGAGCGCACCAGGTCCAACGCCTCTGCCAAATTCTCAGGCACCGCCAAAGCGCCGCCATCGTAGTCAAGCTCGCCGTCCCATCCGCCGTCGTCCGCGCCGGCCGCGCCGCCGGCAACGTGCGCCGGCGCGCGCGGCTTGAGCAGCGCTGCGGCACCGGCCGCATCCGCGTCGCCCTGCCCGACGCGGTATCGCAGAATGGCGCGCAGCATGCCGAGCTCGCGCGTGAGGAGAGCGCGACCAGCGCGCAGCTCCGCGAGCTGCGAATGCTGCGCGGCGCAGCGCGCGCGCATCGCGCCGAGCTCGCGCGCGGCGGCGCTCTGCGAATCGGACTGGTTCGCCTTGAGCGCGTCGCGCTCGCGCCGCGCGAGCGCCCACTGCTTTTGCGCGAATTTGACCTCGCGGCGTAGGAGAAGGATTTGCGACGCCGCCGACGTCAAACTAATTTCGGCGCGGCCGGACGACGGCGGCGGCGCCGGCGGTTGCGCGGCGGCGGCGGCGGTATCGCGCTCGCGCCCTCTGCCGTACGTACCGTCCCCGTCGTCGCCGCCGCCGCCGCCGGCGCCGCCGCCGCCGCCACGCCGCTCACCGAGCCCGTCTCCGCACCTGCCCGCGCCACCGTAGGCTGCCGCCAGTTCGGCTGAGTTGAGGCTGAGGCTGCCAGTAGAGATGGAGCGCGAGACGGGACGCGAGGGCATGCCGTGCGCATTGCCTCCACTCGCAGCGAAGCCGCCCGCGCGCGCGCGCGCGGGGCTCGGCGGCTCACTAGACTGCGCGCCGCTGCCGCCGTTGCCGCCGCCGCCGCCGCGCGCGCGGCCGCCGCCGTCGTCGCCGAGCTCCGCCGACGAGCCGGCGCCGCTCGGGCGCGAGAGGAGGAGGCGGCGGAGGGCGGCGTCGTTAGCTTTGTTCGCCTCGATCAGCTCCCTCGACAGCGCCTGGAACTGCGCGACCACCCGCTCCTTCTCGTTGATGACCGATGTCGCGAGCGCGCGCTGCGTCTCGAGCGCCTCGCGCAGGTAGTCGAGCTCGGTCGCGAGCATCGCGCGCTGCTTCCGCGCGCGCAGCACCTCAGCGCGGAGCTCGTCGGGCTCGATCAACTCGACGGGCACGGACGCGGGACACGCCAGCGACGTGCGCCGTTGCGCATGCGGGCTTGCGGCGAGCAGGTCCGCGTCGGACGCCGCGCCGCCGCCCGGCGGCGACGCGGAGTGCACGGCGAGCGGCGCGTCGGCCGTGCCGGGTCCGTGCGACGTCGGCGGGCCCGTGTCGCGCTGCGCCTTCATTTCGCGCAGCAGCGCCTGCGCCCGGCTCACGGCCGACTCGCCCGGGCGATCGGGCATTATATCGTCTCCCAGCCTAAAAAATCGCAAGCCGTCATCTCCTCTCCAAACCTCATGGCCACTGGCCAGTGGCCAGCCGGCAGCCGCAGGCGCAAAGGTCGCCGAGGGGGGCTGAAGCAGGCGAACCTGTCATGGCCAGTCAGCGTCGCCTGCAAGGGGATACCTTGCCGCGCTGGCTTGCGGTGCGGGGCCAGGCTGCACAGCTGCCACGCTTTGTGCGAACTGAAGCTGGCGTGCCCCCCCCCCCCCCCCCCCCCCCCCCCCCCCCCCCCCCCCCCCCCCCCCGTGCAACCCCGCCTCCCCCCCCCCGCGTGCGACCGCATCAAGCGATGGCGACGGGAGCAAGGGCGGCCTGGTGAGGGTGGCGCCGTGGCGGCCTCGTCGTCGGCCGTAGGCAGTAGGCCGATGGAGCGGCGCCCAGTGAATCGCACCGATGCCTCTGGCTCTGCCCGCAGCGGCGGGTGTGTTGCACGGAGCTCATGCAGCCTGCTGGCATGTTGGCGAGGAGCACGACCCAGCGCAGAAAGTTGGTTGCGGTTGACCACCAGATCCCTGGCCGGGGCTGATCGCCGAAGGCGCCGCTAAAATTACGTAGTCCACAACTCTCAACGACACCCATAGGAAATCGCACTTTTCGCTTCGCGGGACGTGCTTCCATATTATGGGTTTCTTGGCATTCGGTTCGCGAGGTCGGTGGAAGACGATGCGAGCGGCGCTCGTCGCGCTGCTCGGGATCGCAGCCGAGGCACGCGCGCCGCTCGCGGCGTACGAACGCGTCGCGGACGTGTCCACGTCGGCCTTTGGCTCTTATGCCGACGCCGCAACGCTTGACCTCTCCTTCAGCACGCCGTCGCGCGCGTTCAAATACGCGCTCGATCGCGTCGACGCCGAGCCGCGCGCGCGCGTGACGGTGGCGCGGGGCAACGCGACTTTGGCGCACTCGCCGCGTCGCGCTGCGGTGTACACAACTACGCTGCCGGATGGCGGCTGGGTAACGGCCGTCGTGCGCGGCGACGGCCGCACGCACGCGGTGATCAGGGAACCTGATGACGTCTTGCTCCTCGACCCGGCGGACGAGTTCGAGCTGCGCGACGTCGGCGGGATGCGAGAGGCCCGCACTCGTCCGGCCGACATGGTGCTACACCGCCTCTCTGACGAGCCGTCTGCGGGCTGCATTGCCGAATCGATGCTCGAGCACTCGGACGCAGATGCGCATGTTGGCGCTCACACACGCGCTCGCCGGGCGCTCTCGGCTCTCGCGGATGGCACTTCGGACGCGAGCGCCGGAGTAGACGGGTCCACCTCTGTGCTTGCGCGCCCGGCTTCCTCCACGCGCGCCCATGGTCGCGCCGCGCGCCGGCAGGAGCACGACGGGCATGCAAACGCGCGCGCTCCGCTGGGGCTGCGCAGGCTTTTACAATTTGGCGGCCGGTTGGCCGGCTGCCCCGCACATTTGTCGGAGGTGTTCGTCGGTTTTGTGGCCGACTGGGGATACACGCGGCGCGTACTCGGCTCCTGCGCCGCCGGCTGCGGCAGCGCGGCCGATGAGGTGTACACGCACGTCGTCGGAATGCTCGCGAGTATCAATGCGGTGTTTGTCGAGCAGCTTGGCATTCGAGTCAGGATCGACCAGCTGATTGTGCACGAGAGCGACAGTCCGCCCAACTCGGACGCCGCGGGCCCAAACTTTACGCCGCGTGCGCGCAACACGCGCGAAGCCCCGCGCACGCGCATTCGCAACAACCCGCCGTCCGTCAGCGCGCGCTCAGCGCACGCGTGCGGCAGGCCGCCGAGCGCGCCTGCGCCCGCGCCGCGAGCGCCTCGACCGCATAGCCGTGCGTTTCCCGCCGCGCGTCCGCCTCGTGCCCCCGCCGCGCGCAGAGTACACGCCCGCCGGCAAGACAATTCGAAATACATGCGTTGGCGCTCTCGACGGGACGCAAACGGTGGCGCCCGTTCTCGTCAATGGCGTGTGGACCGTGCAGCGCATCGCGTTCACACAAGACATACGCGCGCACCTCGGCGCGTTTGCAAATTGGGCCGACCGTTTCAAGCGCGGCGTGGGTATTTGGCATCTGCTCACCGACTGCCACCCGGTCGGGCCGACCGGGACGACCATCGGGCTCGCCTCGATTCGAAGTGCCTGCCGGCAGCGCGGCGTCGACGTGCGCTTCGCCGAGACGGGCGAGGCGTACGACCCGGCGATTCATACCGTGCGCCTGCTCGAAAGCTCCAATGGCTCCAACCCGCACAGTGCGACGAACAATTGCCAGCCCGGCCACGCGTTCTGCCAATCGGCGTCGGGGCTGTCGACATTCACGTCGCTTTCGTGGTCGTTGGTCGCGCACGAACTCGGCCACAACTTGGGCGGCTTTCACACGGAGGAGGGCGTCATGACACCGATTGTGCAGGCCAACGTCGGCTTCAGCGCGCAGAGCGCCGACGACATCTGCCCGTTCATTCACGGGATCAACGCGCAGCAGGGCGCAAGCAACTGCTTTGTCGATGTGGCACCCTCACCGCCGCGGCAGGCGCCGTCGGGCGTGCCGTTGGGCACACAACCGATCCCGCCACCGAGACCGCCGCCACCTGTGCCGCCGCCGAGCCCGCCGCTGAGCCCGCCACCGAGCTTGCCACCAAGCCCGCCACCGAGCCCGCCGCCGAGCACGCCGCCCAGCACGCCGCCGAGCCCGCCACCGAGCCCGCCACCGAGCCCGCCTCCGAGCCCGCCGCCAAGCCCGCCTCCGAGCCCGCCGCCCAGCCCGCCACCGAGCCCGGCGCCAAGCCCGCCGCCGAGCCCGCCACCGAGCCCGCCGCCGAGCCCGCTGCCGAGCCCGCCGCCAAGCCCGCCGCCGAGCCCGCCACCGAGCCCGCCTCCGAGCCCGCCGCGAAGCCCGCCTCCGAGCCCGCCGCCGAGCTCGCCACCGAGCTCGCCACCGAGCCCACCACCTGTGCCGCCTCCGAGCCCGCCTCCGAGCCCGCCTCCGAGCTCGCCGCCCAGCCCGCCACCGAGCCCGCCACCGAGCTCGCCGCCGAGCCCGCCGCCAAGCCCGCCGCCGAGCCCGCCGCCGAGCCCGCCACCGCGCCCGCCACCTGTGCCGCCTCCGAGCCCGCCGCCGAGCCTGCCTCCGAGCCCGCCGCCAAGCCCGCCGCCCAGCCCGCCACCGAGCTCGCCGCCGAGCCCGCCGCCACGCCCGCCACCCGAGCCGCCGCCGAGTCCGCCGCCGAGCTCGCCGCCGAGCACGCCGCCAAGCCCGCCACCGAGCCCACCACCGAGCCCGCCGCCCAGCCCGCCGCCAAGCCCGCCGCCGAGCCCGCCGCCGAGCCCGCCGCCGAGCCCGCCGCCCAGCCCGCCGCCGAGACCGCCGCCGAGCCCGCCGCCGAGCCCGCCTCCGAGCCCGCCGCCGAGCCCGCCGCCGAGCTCGCCGCCGAGCACGCCACCGAGCCCGCCACCGAGCTCGCCGCCGAGCCCGCCGCCAAGCCCGCCACCGCGCCTGCCACCTGCGCCGCCGCCGAGCCCGCCGCCGAGCCCGCCGCCGAGCCCGCCGCCGAGCCCGCCGCCAAGCCCGCCGCCGAGCCCGCCACCTGCGCCGCCGCCGAGCCCGTCGCCGCGCCCGCCAGCCGAGCCGCCGCCGACTCCGCCGCCGAGCTCGCCGCCGAGCACGCCGCCGAGCTCGCCGCCGAGCTCGCCGCCGAGCCCGCCGCCAAGCTCGCCACCTGTGCCGCCACCGAGTTCGCCTCCAAGCCCGCCTCCGAGCTCGCCGCTCAGCCCGCCTCCGAGTTTGCCACCCAGCCCGCCGCCAAGCCCGCCACCGAGCCCGCCACCGAGCCCGCCGCCGAGCCCGCCGCCCAGCCCGCCGCCGAGCCCGTTACCGAGCCCGCCTCCAAGCCCGCCTCCGAGCTCGCCGCCTGTGCCGCCTCCGAGCCCGCCGCCGAGCCCGCCGCCGAGCCCGCCGCCGAGCCCGCCGCCGAGCCCGTTACCGAGCCCGCCGCCGAGCCCGCCACCGCGCCCGCCACCTGTGCCGCCTCCAAGCCCGCCGCCGAGCCCGCCTCCGAGCCCGCCGCCGAGCCCGCCGCCGAGCCCGTTACCGAGCCCGCCGCCTAGCACGCCACCGCGCCCGCCACCTGTGCCGCCTCCGAGCCCGCCGCCGAGCCCGCCTCCGAGCCCGCCGCCAAGCTCGCCACCTGTGCCGCCACCGAGTTTGCCTCCAAGCCCGCCTCCGAGCTCGCCGCCCAGCCCGCCGCCGAGTTTGCCACCGAGCCCGCCGCCAAGCCCGCCACCGAGCCCGCCACCGAGCCCGCCGCCGAGCCCGCCGCCGAGCCCGCCGCCGAGCCCGTTACCGAGCCCGCCGCCGAGCCCGCCACGGCGCCCGCCACCTGTGCCGCCTCCGAGCCCGCCGCCGAGCCCGCCTCCGAGCCCGCCGCCGAGCCCGCCGCCGAGCCCGTTACCGAGCCCGCCGCCCAGCCCGCCACCGCGCCCGCCACCTGTGCCGCCTCCGAGCCCGCCGCCGAGCCCGCCTCCGAGCCCGCCGCCGAGCCCGCCGCCGAGCCCGTCGCCGCGCTCGCCACCCGAGCCGACGCCGAGTCCGCCGCCGAGCTCGCCGCCGAGCACGCCGCCAAGCCCGCCTCCGAGCCCGCCGCCGAGCCCGCCGCCGAGCCCGCCACCTGTGCCGCCTCCGAGCCCGCCGCCGAGCCCGCCTCCGAGCCCGCCGCCGAGCCCGCCGCCGAGCCCGTTACCGAGCCCGCCGCCGAGCCCGCCACCGCGCCCGCCACCTGTGCCGCCTCCGAGCCCGCCGCCGAGCCCGCCGCCGAGCCCGCCGCCGAGCCCGCCACCGAGCTCGCCGCCGAGCCCGTCGCCGCGCCCGCCACCCGAGCCGCCGCCGAGTCCGCCGCCGAGCTCGCCGCCGAGCATGCCGCCAAGCCCGCCACCGAGCCCGCCACCGAGCCCGCCGCCCAGCCCGCCGCCCAGCCCGCCGCCGAGCCCGCCGCCGAGCCCGCCGCCGAGCCCGCCGCCGAGCCCGTCGCCGCGTCCGCCACCCGAGCCGCCGCCGAGTCCGCCGCCGAGCTCGCCGCCGAGCATGCCGCCAAGCCCGCCACCGAGCCCGCCACCGAGCCCGCCGCCCAGCCCGCCGCCGAGCCCGCCGCCGAGCCCGCCGCCCAGCCCGCCGCCCAGCCCTCCGCCCAGCCCGCCGCCGAGACCGCCTCCGAGCCCGCCGCCAAGCCCGCCTTCGAGCCCGCCACTTGCGCCGCCGCCGAGCCCGCCGCCGAGCCCGCCGCCGAGCCCGCCGCCGAGCCCGCCGCCGAGCCCGCCGCCCAGCCCGCCGCCGAGACCGCCTCCGAGCCCGCCGCCGAGACCGCCGCCGAGCCCGCCGCCAAGCTCGCCGCCGAGCCCGCCGCCGAGCCCGCCGCCGAGCCCGTCGCCGCGCCCGCCACCGAGCCCGCCGCCGAGTCCGCCGCCGAGCACGCCGCCGAGCACGCCGCCGAGCCCGCCGCCGAGCCCGCCACCGAGCCCGCCGCCAAGCCCGCCACGGAGCCCGCCGCCGAGCCCGCCACCGAGCTCTCCACCGAGCTCGCCACCGAGCCCGCCGCCAAGCCCGCCACGGAGCCCGCCGCCAAGCCTGCCGCCACCTGCGCCGCCGCCGAGCCCACCTCCGAGCCCGCCACCGAGCTCGCCATTCAGCCCGTCGCCTAGCCCGCCGCCGAGCCCGCCGCCAAGTTCGCCGCCGCCTGCGCCGCTGCCGAGCCCGCCGCCGAGCCCGCCGCCAAGCCCGCCACCGAGCTCGCCACCGAGCCCGCCGCCAAGCCTGCCACCCTGCCCGCCACCTGCGCCGCCGCCGAGCCCGCCGCCGAGACCGCCGCCGAGCCCGCCGCCGAGCCCGCCGCCGAGCCCGCCACCGAGCCCGCCGCCAAGCCCGCCGCCACCTGCGCCGCCGCCGAGCCCGCCTCCGAGCCCGCCACCGAGCTCGCCATTCAGCCCGCCGCCGAGCCCGCCACCGAGCCCGCCGCCGAGCCCGCCGCCGAGCTCGCCGCCACCTGCGCCGCCGCCGAGCCCGCCATCGAGCCCGCCACCGAGCCCGCCGCCAAGTTCGCCGCCACCTGCTCCGCCGCCGAGCCCGCCTCCGAGCCTGTCACCGAGCCCGCTGCTGAGCCCGCCGCCGAGCCCGTCGCCGCGCCCGCCGCCGAGCCCGCCACCGAGCCCGCTGCCGAGCCCGCCACCGAGTCCGCTGCCGAGCCCGCCTCCGAGTCCGCTGCCGAGCCCGCCGCCGAGCTCGTCACCCGCACCGCTACCAAGCTCGCCTTCAAGCTCGCCTCCCAGCCTGCTACCCAGCTCTCCGCCTCCTACGCCACAGCCATCCAGCTCGCCACGTTCTTCGAATCCAATGCCCCCTTTTCTATCGCCATCCAGTTCTGCTCCGAGCGTGCCGCCTCCTCCGTCCAGTCCGCCGCCGCCGGGCCAGACGGCTCTCGATGCGATTATCACCCTCGAGCTTCCGCCAAAAGAGTCGGCGCCGCAAGGCTTGCCTGCGGGCGGTCGCCGCCGACTGGTGACGGCGAGCGAGGCGAGGAACAGCGCTGTCCCGGCGCAGCTCCGAGCGCGCGTAGCGTTGGACTCGCCCGCGTTCGTGCGCGCACTCAGCCAGTTCCTCGCGCTCTCGCCTTTTGACATGCTCTCGGTCATCTCTACGGCGTCCAGCGAGGCCTTTGAACTTGATGGGCTCGTCTACGTGACGCTTCACGTCCGCTCTGCCTCCCGCACGTGTGCCTCGCGGATCGCCGGTCTGCTGCTGAGCACCAACCAGACGGAGCTGAGCGACGCGCTTGGGTACCAGGTCGTCGCGCCGCCGCACGTCGTGCTGTACGTGCCGCCAAGCCCGCCGCCCGCTCCTCCGCCGAGCGGCGCGCAACTTGGCGCGCGCGAGCCTCCAACCGACGCAGCGGCGGACGCCTCTGAAACGCGCGCCGAGAGTTTCGTCGAGTCAGACCAAGGGGCCCTCCTCTCGTCTGCCGAGCTGCACGATGGGCTCAACGAAGGGCACACGATCGCGATCAGTCTGTCGTCGTGCGTGCTGCTGCTGTGCGCGCTCTGCGGCTGTGCCGCGCTCCGCCGCCGTTGCGCTGCCAAGCGGCGGGTTGCCGCCTACCTGCCTCAGAACGCGCCCGCCCCGCCAATGCCAATCGGCCTGTCCGCGTCCTTCTCTCGGCGGCGCCAAAGGCAATCGGGCTCGCGCAGCGGCGCGGCATTCATCGCGGCCGCGGCCTTGCGGCTCCTGCGGCGCCCATGGCGCACATCGGTTGCGATGGTTTGGCCAGAGCAAGGTCGCAATGGCGGCGACCTGTCCTTTTTCCGCAGTAGCACGGCGAGCGCGCTCGCGGCGCCGTGCGGCAGCGTGGACGGCACGTCGAGCTGCTCGCCCTCAGCGCGGGATGGTAGGTCTACGCGGGGCCCGAGCCCGACGACGACGATGCGCTTGGCCGACCCGCGGGCGCAAGGCAGTTTGAGCCCAATGGCGCCGCTCGAGCCCGACCAGGAGTCGGGAAGGCGGGAATCGGACACAGGTGCTTGACTCGCGAGGGCGTGGTTGTGGCGCGTGCGCCGGATGCGCCCGTTTGGCACGCTGAGAGCGCCTTGTAGGCTGCCTCCGTTGCTGAATGTGGCTACATCAGGACGACCAGCGTTGCTGTTGGGTTCGCTTGGCAGTCGACGAGCTCCATGCGTCACGGCTCGTTCAAAAAGAGGCAGATCGGCAGGGACCAATCATCCTGCCAGCATGGTCGCTGCTTCTTCTCCGACTCGGGCTTGCTCGGCGTGCGCGCTGCCGTGCCCTTTCGCTTCATCCTGTCGCGGATATGCTGTTGCGCGATGACCGCGCGCGACATGTTGCCCGGCAGCTGGCCGTACTCTGCGCGCAGGCGCGGCAGGAGGGGCACGGTTGCGCGGTGTTGCGCCTGAGGTTCTGATGGCGCAGAACGCGCCGCGACGCGCGAAGCTCACGCGGCCGCGACGCAGCGCTCACGCGGCCGCGACGCGGCGTTCACGCGGCCGCGACGCATGGCCCTCACCGTCCGTGCAAAGCGACTTGCTCGCCTGCCGATTCCACGACGTGGGCGTGCTGAGGGCGTCACGCAAGGCGCGCGAGACGCAAGCAAGTCGGCCCAAGTCTGGCGCGTCCAGCTCGTCGAGGCAGAGCGACAGCACCTCCATAGGCATGCTCGCAAAGCCGCTAGCGTGCGGTGAGCCTCCTCCTCTCATCGTGCGTGGCCGTCAACTTTTTGAACGACGGCGCGTCCAAATGAAAGCTGTTATGAAACGGCGCGGAAAGGCGAGGCAGAGGCGTGACAACGGCGATATATGCCGTCACTGGGTTTCGCGCGGCACTTTCAGCTGCGGAAGACGACGAGCACCTGGAACACGCCGACGGCGCATCCGAGCAGCCCGCCGACAAGGATGAGCAGCCACTCGTCCTCCTTGAAGACGGGGTGAAGCACGGCCTCAAAGTCCGACGGCGGCAGCGCCTTCAGGCCGTCGACGAGAGTCCGCTCAAGCTGAAGCGCGGCTGTGAAGTAGGGCGCCATCGCCTTGATCTGCGTGGGCAGCTCCGAGACGTACAGCTCGACCACCTGCCATGAGTGTGGGTCCGACGAGGGCGGTGGCGGGAACAGAGGCTGAGACGGTCGTACGCCGCGCGCCGGCCACGGCGCGCGCGCGCCGCGCGCTCGGAGGCGCGAAGCGGCGCGGCGCGGTCTCGAAATGGCGCGGCGCGGGCGCGGCGCGGGCGCGGCGCGGGCGCGGCGCGGGCGCGGCGCACGCATCGCGCCTTTCGCTTCATCTCCTCGTATTGCTCGCCGCCGAGCGCGAGGGGAAGGAACGGGCCGAGGGCGAGGGAATAGCGGTCGATCGCGCCGCCGATGTGGTAGTGCACGATCTGGATCGCCTTGTCGGAGGTCGGGCTGAGGAAGAGCTGACGGAGGAGCTGCTCGGACGACATGATCTCGTGCGCGACCGCACTGCCGAAGGCCTCCGAGACCTCGGGCTGGTGCCTGAGGAAAAGGCCTTGCAATTCAAACGAACCAAAGCAGCAAAGCGTCGGTTGCACGGGCTCGAAGATGAGCTTGAGCGCGATCCAGTTGGTCACGTAGCCCGAGAGAAAGCCAGCAACGGGGAGCACCGCCCACGAGTGCCAGATCGCGAAGACAAGCGCCTGCACGAGGCCGAGCGCGAAGCCAAAATAGATGCCCGAACGCTCGATGAAGCGCAGTTCCTTCTCGCCCGCGCGCATGAAGACCGAGTTGAGCAGCTCCTTGTCCTGCACGAGGTGCGTCACGACCATCTCCTCCAGGTCGATCACTTGCGCGATGTTCGCGCGAATGTCCGCCATCACGGCCGCGATCAGCGCAGGCGTGTCCTCGCGCACGCGGCCGACAATCTCGTCGCGCACGTATGTCGGCAGCGACGCCCACACGTCGGGCGCGTACGCGTGGGCGACCTGCCCGACAATGCTGCTCAGGATGCGGTGCATCACTGGCTCGAGCTCTACCGCCACTTGCTCCGGATCGATCCGCGAGAAGACGTCCTGAACGTCGATCAGCTCGTGCGTGAGCAGCGTGATAGAGATGCGCGCCATCTTCGCCGCCTTGGACGGCACGATGCCCTGCCATCCAAGGTGCCATGGGCCGACGCCGTACTTGCGGAAGTACTTCTCGCCAAAGCCGATGTACTCGAGCGGGTAGAAGGTCATCCGTAGGGCGACGACGTTGGTGCCCCAGCCGATGAGCGCCGCAAACACGGGGATGAGCAGGTAGCGCGCGGCGAGCTCGAAGCGGTGGACATCAGTGTCACCGCTCGATGTGTCCACCATGCGTCGCGAAGGGCCCGCTGCCCGCCTCGCGGGCCCGCTGTCCGCCCTACGCTCCGCCCGCGATCTGCGCGCCTCGCGCCTCGCCTCGCGCCTTGGGGCGCGACTTTTTGCCGCGCTCCTCGCGAGAGCGATGGCGGTGCCGTGAGTATGCGAGGCGGCGGTAAACGGGCCGTGGCCTCGAGGCGCGCGCCGGGGCAGGCGCCCAGCGCGCCGCTCGCCGGCCTGCACATTACCGCCATCTGCCCGTCCACGCGCGAGCTCTCCGGCACGAGCGCCGCGCAGCTGGCCCGTGCGCCGCCGGCCGCGCAGGCCGGCGAGCAGCCCGCGTCCGCAAGCGGCAGCCATGTCACGGCGCAGCCGCGCGGCGCTGCCGACGCGCCGCTCGGGCTGGACACGGCCCTCGAGCCGTCGTACGCCCCGTCGCCAGCCGCCGACATGCGCGCGCAGCGCCGCACGAACCGGTCGTCCGCGGCGCCGTCGCCCCCGCGGATCGCCTTCCTCTACGCGTCGCCGCTGATGAACCAGCTTCGAGGTGCGCCGATCGATCTGCTCGACTTCAAGGCGGAGCGCGATACGCTCATCGGCGCCATCCGCCGCTCGGGCGTGCGCGTGGACATCTCGTGCGCCGCGCCGCCGGCCGCGCGCCGCGCCGCCGGCCGCGCGCTGAGCCGCGCCACGCCCGCCGTGCTCGCGCGGCGCGCAGGTGCGACACGGCGACGACGCGCACGCTGAGCAACCTGCTGCTCGATGGCTGCCGCGTGCTGCACTATTCGGGGCACGGGTTCGCAACGGCCGGCCCAACGGGTGCGCAGTCGGTCCTTGCGTTCGAGGACGACCTCGGCGGCACGCACGCGCTGGGGGGAGACGCGCTGCAGCAGCTCGTCGCGGCGGGCGCGCGGCGCGACGGCTCGGTCGCCTCTCTTGAGCTCGCGTTCATCTCCGCGTGCCACTCCGTCGCGGGCGGCGAGGCCTTTGTCAAAGCGGGCGTGCCGCACGTCGTCGCTGTCCGGCGGGAGGCGCGCGTGCAGGACCGCGCCGCGTGCGCGTTCGCCGAAGCGTTTTATTACGCGATGTTGCGCAACAGGACGGTGCGCGAAGCGTTTGACGTCGGCGTGCAGGCGGTCGCGAACGGCGCTGGCATCGTCGCGGCGAGCGACGAGTCGCGCAAGTTCCTCCTCCTGCCCGCGGACGGCGCGCACGATGTCGCGCTCTTCGCCGACGCTGATGGCGGCCCGCCGTGCGAGCTGTTGCGGGCCGTGTGCGCGCATAACCTTCCCGCCTTCTTCCCGCTGCAGTTCGTCGGCCGGCACGCCGTGTGGCAGCAGGCCGTCGCGGGCGTTCGACAAAAACGTGCCGTGCTCCTCTTCGGCCCGCCGGGCGTCGGCAAGACCGCCCTCGCGATCGCCACGGCGCACTACCTTCTCGAGCGGCACGCCTTTTGCGGCGGTGCGCTGTCGCGCGCCGCGCGCCGCACCGCCGCGCCGCGCGCGCTTCGCCAACCGCGGCGCAGGAAAACGTGACGCGCGCATCGCCGCGCCGCCGCGCCGCCGCCGCACCGCCGCGCCGCCGCCGCACCGCCGCCGCCGCTCTGCGCGCCGCGCAGGCGTCTACATGGTGTCGCTCAACGGGATCGACTCCATCGCGTCGCTCTTCCGCGCGATTTGCCGCGCGCTGCACGAGGCGGGCGACGGGAACGCCAGCACCGCCGACGCGCGCCGCTTGGCGGCGCCGCCGGTCGACGGCGAGGCGTTCCTCGCGCTGCTCACGCCGTTGCTGCGCGAGCGCGAGCAGGAGGGGAGCGTGTGCCTCCTTCTCGATCAGTGCGATGGGCTCCGCCTGCCCGCATCGACGCTCGCGTCGTTGGTCGCGCGCGTGCTCACGCGCGTCGAGTCCCTGTCCGTCATGCTGACGTCCTCCGAGCCGCTCACCCTTTCGGGCGTCGCGCAGCGCCAGATGACGATCGCGCCGCTCGCGCCGCTCGACTGCGCGCGACTTTTCGTCATGCTCGCGCCGCGTGCGCTCACGCATGCCGAGATCGGCTCGGACCGCCTTGATCGGCTCGCGCACGAGATGAACGAGCTCGTCGTCGCGCTGCGGGAATGCATGCCGGAGATCGACCAGTTCGTCATGCAGATGCCGGCGGACGGGGGCGCGGCCAACCCGGCGCTGCGCATCGTGCGCTGGAAGTTTGCGGACTCGCGCTCTGCCGACATCTTTGCCGCGCACGTGCAGCAAACGGCGGACGCGCTCGCCGCCGAGTCGGCGGGCGCAGACGGCGGTCGTCTCGCCGGCGCCGCCGCCGCGCCGCTTGGCGGCGCGGCAACGCAGCCGCAGGCGAGCGCGCTCTCCTTCGAGGTGCGCGGCGCGAGCGTCATCGCTCGCCTCTCGCACCTTCGCCTCCTCGCGCGCCACCGCGTGCTCCGCGCGCTCTGTGGCTCGCCGCGCGCGATCTCGCTCGCAGTGCACGGCCTCGTCGCGGACGATGGCGTCGCGCGCCCGCTCGACGAGCTGGGCACGCTCCTCGAGTTGGCGGGCATCAGCACGGCCGCGTCGGCCGGCGTGCACGCCGCGCCGCCCTGGCCGGGCCTCCTGTCCGAGCGCACGCAGCAGATGGTGGAAGAGGTGCGTTCTGCCCTCTTCCTCTCGCCGCTCGACGAGCTGTCGCCGGGCACGTCGAGTAACGCTCTTTGCTCTGTCGGTGGCGGCAGCAGCGGCAGCTTGCTTGGCCTGACGCCCACGCCCGCGCCCGCGCCGAACGGCGGCGGCACTGAGGGCGCGGTACGGCGGGGATCAGGCGAGCTGCCGCCAAATCTGGAGATCGATGCCTCGGAGGTGGAGCTGGAGGAGTGGCTGGGCGGCGGCACGTTCGGTGCGGTCTACCGCGGCACGTATCGCGGCACGCGCGTCGCCGTGAAGCAGTTCTTCGCGCGGCTCGGCAGCCACAAGGCGTTTGCGCGCGAGGCGGCGTTGCTGTCCAAGCTGCGTCATCCAAACGTCGTCCAGCTCGAGAAAGTCTGCAGGCATGGCAGCAAGGGCCTCCTCATCCTGACCGAGTTTTTGCAGACCTCGCTCTTCTGTTACCTGCACGAGCCGACCACTCCAACGTCCCTCGACGATCGTCGCCGGAGCGGATCGGCCGAGCTGTCGCTTCTGCCGTGCAGCGAGGTGCTCCGCCTCACGCACGACATCGCGGCCGGGATGCATTATTTGCACAGCTTTGCACCCACGCCGGTGCTCCATCGCAATCTCAAGTCGCAGAACCTCCTCCTCGACGCGTCGGGCACGGTGAAGGTGGCCGACTTTGGTACGCGCGCCGCTCGCCGCAGCCGCCCGCTCGCCGCAGCCGCCCGCGCGCCGCAGCCGCCCGCGCGCCGCAGCCGCCCGCGCACCGCGCTCGCGACAGACACCCTGAGCACCAAGCGCGTCGCAGACGCGTGTGTGCTCGGCGTGTGCCGTGTCGCTGACCAGCGCTCCGGCCGGCTGGTCGCGCGCAGGCTGGTCGCGCTTCAAGGATGCGAGCAGCGGGAGCGGATCGTCGTCCACCTTCTTCCACGGCTGGCAGTGGGTCGCGCCGGAGATCCTGTCGGTGCGCGCGCGAGACGGGCGCGCCGCCGGCACGCGTTCGCGCGCGACCCCGACGGTGCGCCGAGAAGCGCGCGCGCTGACGCGGTGGCGCCCGGCCGAGCGCGCCCACGCCTCTGCCCCGCCGGATGCTCGATGCAGAGCAAGCCGTACACGGAAAAGGCCGACGTATACTCCTTCGCGATGATCATGTGGGAAACACTCACGCGAAGGGTGCCGTTCAAAGGGATGAACCCGGTGCAAATCGGCCTGGCGGTGCGCGAGCAGAAGCTGCGCCCAAACGTGCCGTCGAGCTGCCTACCGGCGCACGCGCGGCTGATGGAGCGGTGCTGGCACGACGAGGCCGACAGTCGACCGTCGTTCGTCGAGATCGTCGAGCTCCTTTCCGAGATCCGCGCGGCGGACGCGAGCGGCAGCGGCGCGCGTGACATGGAGACGAACGACAGAGCCGGCCTTGCCTCTTCCGCGCCCGTCTGCGCACCATAGGAACGGCAGAAAACGATGGCTTCTGCTGCCGCAGGACGCTCATCGGCCGAAAGCCGTTGTCGGCGGCCGGCACCCATGCCTTGTCCATGTTGGTGCCGAGGCGCAGCTTGGGGTGGAGGACGACGCGCACGGGTCGTGTGAGCACGCACCTGTTTGGCTCGATCGGAAAGCCGCGCGAGGCGCGCAGCTTGGCGAGCGTGCCCATGCTCCCCCAGATCAGACGATCGTCGACTGGCTGCGCAGCCGCCACAGCCGGCCGCTCGTCCCCGGACGGGCCGCGCGTCGAGCCCAGCAGGCCTGCGTCGGCCGCGTGCGCGTGCGAACTCGCAGCCGACACCGAATTCGCGCCCTTGCTCCTTGACCCAATCGCCGCGTCGTCCGCCGCGGTATCCGGGATGCCGGCCAGGCCAGGCCTGTCGGCGGGCTGCGGCGCCGCATCGCTCCTCGTGGTCGCGGCAGCCTCGCTCTGTTGCGCAGCCAAATGGACGGGCCGCAGTATCTGCACGAGTGGCGTGGCGCACAGCAGCACCAGCGCACTCGTGATGCGCCGCGCGCTCGTGCGCGCAGACGAGCGAGGCTGCCGCCACCCACTTGCTCGCGTGTGCCTCCATCGTTCGTGGCCTCCCTCGATGGCGGACTGCACTCCAGGACGCCGGAGGTGAATTCCTGGTGGACGTGGGGCGCACGCGCCGGGCATGGCCGCGTCCCTGCTGCGCCGGGCAACGAGCGAGGCCGCCGGTCCGCCAGCTGCGCCACTGGAGTGTCGCATCTGCCTCGAGCCGGGGACGCGCGCGAGCCTGATCTCGCCGTGCGAATGCGACGGCTCGGTGCGGTGGACGCACCGCGCGTGCATCGAGAAGTGGGCCGTCGAGAGCGGGCGGACGACGTGCGAGATTTGCCACGCGCCGTATCATGGCATGGACGACGTTCTGTACGACGTCCGCGCCGCCGACCTCGAAGCCAACCTCGGCGCGGATATGCGACGCGAAGAGCTGTTGCTGCGCGCCGGCCTGCGAGCGGGCCAGTTTGAGCTGTTCGAGGCGGAGGCGGACGCCGAGCTCAACATGCAGGTGGCGCACATGTGGTCGCGCTTCCGCACGTCGATGCTGATGGTCTTCGCGCTCAGCGCGTTCTTCGTCCTGACCGTCTCGAGGCTGCCCAGGCCGCCACGGCACACGGCGCTTTTTCCGGCCGACGGCCCGCCGCGCATCGGCGGCGTGCGAGCTGGGCTCGGCGAGCACCGCGTGCCGGTCAACGCGAGCGGTGCTGCCGATTCCCGCCTCGACGAGCTGCGCGAGCCGAGCGCCGACCGCGCCGCCGCCGACGGCACGCCCCTTGGGCGCAATTGGCCGCACGCGCTCGGCCGCGCCTACGACGACGAGCTGATGGACGCAGGCGCTGGCGCCGCGCCCAACTCGAGCGCGCTGCCTGCGGACGCGCAGCGCGACGCGCTGCGCCGCGCGCTCCGCCATTCGCGCGCGCATGCCGGCGGAGCGTGGGAACGGACGTTTCATTTGGTTCTCATGGCGCTCCTCCTGCGCGCCATCCTGCTTCGGCAGCGGCAGGCGCGCGACGCGACCCCGCACGCCGGCGCGGCCTTCGCCGACGATTGGCGCGACGAGCCGGCGCTTGACGACCCGTTTGGCCTTTTCGACGAGCCTGCGCCTCGCCGCGGGCCGTGGCCCAGAGCCTACGGGCCCCCCCGCGCGCGCTACTACCTTGTCTGACGGCGAGCCGCCGCCGATTAGTGCGAGCGTGGGAGGGGAGCGGGGACTGGCCCACCGCAAACCGCTGGTGACCTGAGATGCTCGAGGGCGGGGGGCTCGCATACCGCCTCGCAGTGAGTCACGCGGAGGCTGAAGATCGTGCAAAGCGTCGTCTCAACGCCGCCGCGCTGCCAGCCGCGCGCTGCGTGGACGCCGGCGGCGCGGCAGCCGCACGGCTGAGCTGCGCCGCCTTGTTCGTGCGCGTGCACGTACTGGTGCGCGCGGCTGCAGCAGGGAAAAATCAAAAGTGACTGTGGTGTGCGAAATCGACTGCTCTGAGGTGAAGTGAGGTCGCAGACTGTGTGAGAGCGCACGGACCGAGAGAGCGCGAGGGGCGCTCTGGCCACCTCCTTGGTTGGGCGGCCATGAACGCGGCGGTGATCACGCTCGACGATGGGTGGCAGAAGCTGAAGACGCAGGGCGTGCTCAAGATCCAGGAGGTATGCGCGTGCAGGCCGTCGCTTCGTCTGCGCGGTGGCGCAACGGGCGCGCGACGGGCGCGCGCGAGCCGACCGCACATGAGCATCCACGCCTCCCGCGCGCGCAGATCCTCGAGGACCTGACGGAGAACGTCTACCGCATCCGGATCACGACAGACGAGTATTCGCAGCTCTACACTACGGTGCGCCACGGCTGCGAGCGCGCTGCTCGGCTCGCGTGCGCGTCGCGCACCGCACCGCCACTTGACGCTCCGCCCGCCCGCCCCTCCTTGATTCTGGAACGTGCGCACGCGCACGCGCACGCGCGCACAGGTCTACTCGATGTGCACGCAGGTTCGCGCACCGGCGCGCGATGCACGTTCTTGCGCGTGCCGCGCCCGGCCTTGTGCGCCGCGCCTGGACGGCAACCCTCACGCGCATGCACGCCTGCCACCCTCGCGACGCACGGTGCGCTGCACGAGCAGAAGCCGCCGCACAACTGGAGCGAGCAGCTGTACAACAACTACTGCACATCGGTGAAGGAGTACCTCTCCGCGCGCGTCCTCCCGCGCATCAAGGCCAAATCGAACGAGGCCATGCTGCGCGAGCTCGCACGCCGCTGGGAGAACCACAAGCTGATGGTGCGTTTGAGTGCACCGGCCGCGGCGCGGCGCGGGCGCTGGGCGTGGGCGCGGGTGCGGGGCGCGGGCGCAGGCGCTGAGCGAACGTGCGCGTGGCGTCGCACGCCCGCTCGTCCACGTCGCTCGCTCCGATCTGCGGTCGCGCCGATCGCGCATTGCACCGCGCCAAGCGTTCCCTGTCCCGTGCGCGTGCACGCGGCAGGTGCGTTTCCTCTCGCACGTGTTCAAGTACTTGGACCGCTTCTACGTGAAGCGGTTCTCGCTGCCCGAGCTGAGCGACGTCGGCTCGGCTGCCTTCCACGAGATCGTCTTCAACGCGGTCAAGCGCGACGTGCGTGCGGTCCTGCTGTCCCTCGTGCTGAGGGAGCGGGAAGGCGAGCTGGTCGACCGCAAGCTGGTCAAGGACGTGGTCGCGATCTTCGTGGACATGGGCGGCGCGCGCAACTCGCTCGAGGTGTACACCTCCGACTTTGAGGACCACCTCCTCTCGGCAACGCGCGAGTTCTACCGCGTGCAGGCATCGGCATGGACAGAGCAGGACTCGTTCCCGGACTATATGGCCAAAGCGGAGGACCGGGTCGCGCAGGAGGCAGCGCGCGTAACGCATTACCTGCACCCGTCCACCGAGGGCAAGCTGCTGCAGGTCTGCGAGGACGAGCTTCTCGCGATCCCCGAGACGAAACTTCTCGAAAAGGAGAATTCCGGGTGTGAGGCGCTCCTGCGCGACCACAAGAGCGACGACCTGGCGCGCATGTACAGGCTCTTCTCGCGCGTCGCGACGGGGCTGCAGCCCATCGGCGCCATCGTGCGCAAGCACATCACCGAGGTGGGGATGGCGCTCGTGCGGAAGCAGGAGGGTGCGGCGGGCGGCGCGGCGGCCGCCGCGCAGCCGGGCGCCGGCGCAGGCGACGGCGACGCGCCGACCGACGAGCCGACGGACGCGGCGAAGGCGGCGGCGGCGAGCACGGCGGACATGAACCCGTACGTGCAGGAGCTGCTCGACATGCACGACCGTTACCACGAGCTCGTCAAGGAGTGCTTCGGGCAAAACGCAATCTTTCAAAAGGCGATGAAGGAAGCTTTTGAGACGTTTGTCAACAAGGACATCCACAAGGTGACGACGGCAGACATGCTTTCCAACTTTTGCGACAACCTGCTCAAAAAGTCGGGAGAGCGCCTTGACGAGCAGCAGCTTGACGACAAGCTCGAGAAGGCGCGCGCTCGCCGCGCCGCGCGGGCAGGCGCGGTCCGGGCAGGCGCGCGCGGTCCGGGCAGGCGCGGTCCGGGCAGGCGCGGAATAGCGGTGGCGTGCGAGCGCGCCGCGCCCTCGCCCACACGGCGCACATGCCGCCTCCGCGGGCCTGGCTGAAGCTGTGCGCCGTTCCCTCCCGTCGCTGCGCTCCCGGCGGCTGCGATGGCGCTCCCACTGTGCGTCGATCTGACTGTCTGTCTGATGGTGTGTTTGACTCCCCCCCCCCCCCCCCCCCCCCCTGCGCCTCTGTCAGGTGGTGCGACTTTTCTCCTACCTCACGGACAAGGACATCTTCGCCGAGTTCTACAAGAAGCAGCTCGCTAAGCGGCTCCTCCTCCAGCGCTCGGCGAGCGACGACGCCGAGCGCTCTATGATCGCCAAGCTGAAGCTCAAGTGCGGTGCGCAGTTCACGTCCAAGCTTGAGGGCATGGTCACGGACATGAACCTCTCGTCGGAGCATCAGACGGCCTTCGTCGAGTGGATGAATGCGAAGGACGTCAAGCTCGAGACCGATCTTACGGTGCAGGTGCTGACGACGGGCTTCTGGCCGACGTACAAGTCGGACGAGCTCAACTTGCCGTCGGAGATGGTGGCGTGCGTCTCCGCCTTCAAAGAGTATTACGACTCGCGCACGTCGCACCGGCGGTTGCGCTGGGTGCACAACCTCGGCTCGGCGCAGGTCGTGGGCACCTTCCAGCCGGGCGGCAAGAAGAAGCAGCACGACCTCATCGTGTCCACGTACCAGGTGCGCGCGCATTCGGAGCACACACGTGGTGTGCACTGTGGTGAGCGGAGAAGAAGAAAGGGGGCTGCGTCGAGGGGCGTGGCGATGGGAGTGAAAGGAAGGGCTGCGTGCGTGTGCGTGCGTGTGTGCGCGACGCGGCGCGCGCATGCGCGCGCGCGCGCGCGCGCACACACACAGCACGAGGCGCACAATTTTCAATGTGGGGCGCGCGGTGGCGAGCGAGCGCGAGCCACCGAACTCGCGGCCCAACCCGCCAGCCTGTCCGCTGCCGCTACCGTCCGGTGCTGTGCAACGATCGCGATGGTCGGTTGGTGCGGTTGGTGCGTGTAACGGTTGGTGCGTGTAAAGATCGGGCGTGTCGCGCGCCTGCGCATGCTACCTTGCGCGTGCAGGCGTGCATCCTGCTGCTCTTCAACTCGCAGGAGCGGTACACGTGCGACGAGGTGCAGCAGGCGCTCAAGCTGCCCGTCGACGACCTGAAGCGGTACCTTCTCTCGCTGTGTCTCGGAAAGTACCCGATTCTTCTCAAAACCCCGCCCACCAAGGACGTCGACCCATCGCACACCTTCGCGCCCAACCTCGAGTTCACCGACCGCGCACGCCGCGTCAAGGCGCGCGCACGCGCGCTCCATGACACGCCCGCGCTTCGGTGTCTCGCGCCTCCGCCTCACCCAGACGCCGCTCGAACGCCCCGGCAATTGCCCGCCCCGCCCCGCCCGCGCGCAGGTGCCGATGCTCACGGCAAAGGTGACGCAGGAGGAGAAGGAGACGACACGCCAGACCGTCGACGAGGTGTGTTGCGCACAGCCCGCTGCGCGTGTTGACGCCACGCCACGTGCCCGCGCCCCGCTGCGCCGCGCGCCTGCGCGTTGCAGCGGGCAGCGCGCGTTGGCGCGACCGAGCCAAAGGCCGATCGCTGGCCAACCTTGCCCCTCTGGCCAACCTTGCCCCTCTGGCCAACCTTGCGCCGCTGGCCAACCTTGCCCCGCCTCGTCGCGCCCACTCACGGGCTCAACGTTTCCCACGGCACACACCGGCTCTGACCGGCACCGCGGCATGGTCCGCCCCATTCGCTCCCCGCTCGGCTGACTACAGGACCGTAAGCACGCGATCGAGGCGGCCATCGTGCGCATCATGAAAACGCGCAAGTCGCTCGACCACCAGAAGTGCGCGCGCACGCTGCGACGGCCCTGCGCCCGCGACGCGCCGGCCCTCGCACTCGTGGCCGCGCCCGCGCACTCGTGCGCTGTGCCCTGCGCTCACCGCTCACCGCTCGCGCCCGCGCCTGCGCCCGCGCCCGCGCCCGCGCCCGCGCCCGCGCTCGCACAGGCTCGTGCTCGAGGCGTCGCAACAGCTGATGCGCCACTTCAAGCCCGACCCCAAGCAGATCAAGAAGCGCATCGAGGACCTGATCGCGCGCGAGTACCTCGAGCGCGACGCGAGCAGGAGCTCCGTGTACAAGTACTTGGCCTGAGGCCTCGTCCCTCTTGGCGCGCACACCGCACAGCAGCAGCGCGCCCGCGCGCCTGCAGGCCGGCCCGACAGACGGCGAAAGAGGGGGGGGGGGGGGGGGGGGGGTTGGTTCTGCCGTTGGGCCCTCGCAGCGGCGGTGTGAATGACCCCCGGACCGCGTCGTATTTCGTCGCGGAACGCACGCGCTGCCAATCAACCGCGAGGTAAAATTTAAAAGAGAGAGAGAGGAGAAGACGACTCCGCCACCACGACCACCTGCAGCACCCTCAGTCGGCGGCTGCCTCCGCCGGCGCGCCAGCCTGTAGCTCGTCCTCGGCAGGCGGCGCGAGCCTCGCTCGGAACCGCGCGAATCCGCGCGTGCCGTCCGGACCCTTTGCCTGCCGGATGACGCCCGCACCCACCTCCGTGCTCTTCCGTACGGGCAGCGGTGGCAGTTTGCTCGCAGCAGCCGCCGGCGGCGCCTGCAGCGGAGCGCGCGCGAGACAGAGAGAGATGGCGGCACACAAGCGAGATGGCAAGCGAGATGATAAGAGAGATGTGGCATACAAGCGCGCGTGTCGCGTGAGAGCGCGCGCGCGCACGCGCGTGAAGCTCGCCGCCCCGTGCGCGCGCGCGCGCGCGCGCGGAGCAGCAGTGCGGAGCGGCGCGCGCGGAGCAGCAGTGCGGAGCGGCGCGCGGAGCAGCAGTGCACGCACCATGGCCGTCCGTTGCACGGCCGTCGCGTTGCGCTCCTTGGTGCGCGCGGAGACGCTGAGCGCGAAGCTGACCTCGTCGCCCGTGCGAAGATCCGTTACACCGTCAACCACTTCTGACAAATGGAAGAAGTAGCTTCGCTCGGAAGCGTGCGCGCGCACGAATCCTACGACGAGCGGTACGGACGCGGCGCGGCGCGGCGCGGCGCGGCGCAGCGCAGCGTCACGCGGCGTCACGCGGCGTCACGTGGCGTCACGCGGCGTCACGCGGCGCGAGCGACGGTCAACGCGCGGCGCGGCGCAGCGCCCATCGCCGCGCCGCTTTTTGATTCGCCCATCGCCGCGCCGCTTTTTGATTCGCCCATCGCCGCGCCGCTTTTTGATTCGCCCATCGCTGCGCCGCTTTTCGATTCGCCCATCGCCGCGCCGCTTTTCGATTCGCCCATCGCCGCGCCGCTTTTCGATTCGCGCCGCGCGCGCGCGCGCGCGGCGCGCCGCGCGGGCGCGTACCAAACGAGCCGCGGATCGAATCGACCCAGCCGGTGCGCCGCTTCTGCCGGACTTTCCGCGCGACCAACTTGCCGGACCGCTGGCTGCGCACGAGCGAGAAGACGACCTCATCGCCCACGCCCGCGCGCGTGCCATCTTGGAGATCGGACGGGCGATAATGCGCTTTGAACACGCCCTCGTCCTCCGTGCCGCCCTTGTCCACGCCGTCCTTGCCCTTCACCACCTCCGCGTCGGCTGCAACGGGCGCACACGCCGTCGCCGTCGCCGTCGCCGCGGGCGCGGCCGCCTGCGCGCCGTCCTCGGCCGGGGCCGCGGCGACGGCGGACGGTGCGCTTAACGCGAGCTCCTCGTTCGGCGCGTCGGCGGCGGCTGGCGGCGCGTCTGCCGCGTCCGCCGGCGCGTCGGCGGGCGCGCGCGCCGCCTGCTCCGTCGTGGGCGCCGCGGCCGCCGGTGGCGGCGCGTCGCGCACGCGCCACGAGCGGAGGTCGGCACGCGTCTTGGCGGCCTCCGAGCGGCTTGACGCGGCGGACGCGTCGCCCGCTGCCGCGCCCGCCGCGTCGGCACGTGGCTGCAGCGACTTGTCGAGGCCGGGGCCGTACGCGATGGTTCCGAGCCCTTTCCCGCCCTTTCCCGGAACTTTCCGGATGATGCCGGGCACGTCGCGCTGCTCGATGACGTCGAGCTTGAGCGTGCCCGCCGGCAGAATTTCGAGGTCGTACGCGAGCCACTTGCCCCCGTCGCCCTGCTGCCCGCCACCGCCGGACTTGCCTCCAGCCGGCGCAGGTCGCAATGCAAAGCGCACCTCAGTGCCTTGTAAGGTCGGCATGCGCGTACCCTCCGGCAGGGCGGACACGTGGAAGAAGGCGCGCGCGTCGCGCGAGGCGCACTCAATGAAACCGAACGTCTCCTTCACCGTCTCCACCACGCCCTCCTCGCGCTCCACCGCCGGGTCGGCCAGCGCGCACACGCTCGTTGCTCGCACCGTGCCGCTCTGCCGCTCTCGCTCGAGGCCGAAGATAACGGCCACGCCAGGCCCGAAACGGCGCGAAGCAGCCGACGGCACGGCGGGCGCGGCACTGGCGGCGCCGGGCGCGGCGGCGGCAGCCGCGGCGGCGGCCGCGTCGCCGACACGCACATCGCTTGTAACGGCTGCTCCGCTTGTAACGGCTGCTCCGCTTGTAACGGCTGCTCCGCCCGGTGACGCTGCGCCCGCGGCGCCCGCAGCGGCCGCGGCGGTCGCGCCGACCGCGGGCGGTTCAGGCGCGAGCTCAAAGCAATAGATGTGCTCGGCGTGCTCGCACGGCTCTTCGCACGTGGGCACCGCAGCCACCACGCCGGCCGCGCCCTCCGCCAACGAGATGATGGCGCGCCTGCGAGCCGTTTCGCCCGTCTCGTCGTCGGCGCCGCTCGCGGCCGCGGCGGCGAGCGCGGCCGCAACGGCGGCGTCAGCGACGCGCGCCGTGCACGAGATGCGCCAGAACGTTGCGCCACTCCGCCGGTCGTGGCTCGCCACGAGCAGCTCGCCAAGAAAGACGCCAGGAATGGGCTCCGCCCACTCCACCGTGCCGCGCGGTAGCGGCCTGAGGCGCACTGCGCACCGTGCCGGCTGCTGGCCGCTGGCGCCAGCACCGCTGCCAGCGCCACCGCGCCCGCCACCCGGCGCGCCTCGCTGCGCGTCCGTCCCGTCGAGGACGCAGAAGGAAAACTCCTGCCCTGGGCGCAGCGCGCCGTCCGCACGAAAGTCCGACGGCAGTTCCGAGAAGTGGAAGAAGAACTGCTCGGACGAGTCCGGCGTGTTGATGAAGCCAAACGACTCCTTGAGCGTCGCTACCGCGCCCTGCAGCGCGGGCAGCGTCGACTCGAGAAACGAGAGCGCGCACGCGCGCCGCCGCCGGCTCACGCGCTCCGTGCACACGCTCAACTCGACAATGTCGCCGGCGTAGAGGGTGGGCGAGTCCTCGGCCACATCGTTCGCCGCGAAGGAGAGGAGCTCCGTCGCGTCGCGCCCCTCCGCGCCGACCTGCTGCACCTGCACGCGGCCGATCAACGCGTCGGCGTCGCGGCGCGTGCGGCGCGGTGGGACGATCACATTGCCGATGACGCGGTTCGGGTCGACGTCGACGGCGCGCAGCTCCTCGGGCGAGATGCGCTCGATCTGGATAGCGCAGGTCTTCCCCGTGCGCGGCTCATCCCTGACGCCAAAGAGCACCGCATCGCCCGACTGCAGCGCCGGCTGCGCGGGCGCCTCGGAGAAGTGGAAGAAGATCCGCCCGCCCTCGTCAGTCTGAATGAAGCCGAACGAGTCCTTCAGGTTGACGACCGTGCCGAACTGCTTCTGCTCGGGCGCGAGCAGCGGCTGCGACGACTGCCCGCGGCTATTGTACCCGCCGCGCCCGCGCCCGCCGCTGCCGCCGCCGCCGCGCCCGCCGCCGCCGTTGTACGACGGCCGGCCGTACCCGCCGCCGTCGCCGCGGTCTTCAAAGCCCTGGCCGCTCGAGCCGCCGTGGCGCGAGCCGCTGCTGCGCGAGCTCTGCTGCGCGTCGGCGCGGTACCCGCTCGCGTGCTCGCTGCGGAAGCCCCTCTCCGGATCGTCGCCCATGCGCCGCGAGGTCGTCTCGATGGGGATGGCGCGCGCTGACGGCGCGTCGTCGACTCACGCGAGAACAGTCAGAACACGGTCGCCAGTTTGTTCTGTCATCACAGTCACTGAGTCACAGCGACGGTCACTGCGACGGCACGAGCGGGAGCGCGCAACTCGGATCAATTGCCGAGCGCGGAAAGGGCTTCTGCGTGCCCCGCGCGCGCCGCCAGTGCCAAGTCGGCGGCTCGGGGCCGGCACGCGCCGCCCGACGCCGGCTCGGTCGGCGTTGCCTCCGAGTCCGGCCGCTCGCGAGGGTCTGGCAGCAGCCGGGCGAGAGCCGGGTGCCGCTGCATCTGTGCCATGAGCGCGCGCCTTCCCGAACGCAGCACCGCGAGCGACGCGCGCCCGAGCCGCGTCGATGGTGGTGCGGCGCTCGCGCCGGAGCGTGCGAGGTTGAAAACGGCTTTGCCCACGCTTGCCGTTAGCCTCCGCATGACCGAGCGATGGCCGGCGACGAGCTGCTGGCGCTGCGCGCGGATGCGCGCCCAGTTGTTGCGCACGCGCCGCTTGAGCGCGACGCGCCTCTGTAGCATCGCGTACGTGCGCTGCATACGCGCGCCCAAGCTCCTCAACTTTAAAACGAGCGTCACGCGGCGCATCAGCAGCTGCAACGCCGGGCGTGCATTCGCGCAGCGGCGCGTGAGAGCATGGGCGCGCCGCGTGGCGCGCGCGCGCGGGAGCGCGGCGCTGCGGCCCACCCGGCGATGGGCGGGAGGCCCAACCGACCACCGCCGGACCGCCGGACTGCCGCACCCGGCGAATGGCGCGCGCTGCGCGGCGCGCGCGCGCCAGCGGCGCGGACAAGAATGAGTTTGACACCCCTGACGATTTTGGCAAAGTTGGCGGCGAGGCCGGTGCGCACGAGGAAGCGCACCGCGCCCGCCGGGTCGGCCTTGACGCGCGAAAGCAGCCTCTCTCTGAGTCGAGAAGTGACCGCGTGCTGTGGGGCATAGACACCCGCCGCGTGGACGACGAGCGTGTACGACGGGAATGCGAGGAGGAGTTGCAGCAAAAAATACGGCCGCGTGAGGCGGTGCAGCACGATGGCGTGCGGCGAGAACTCGTATGTGTATTCGCGCTGCGGTGCGAGCTCCACTGACTCGTCACTGAGCGCTTTCTCGTTCATTTCATCGCCGCCGCCGTCGCCACCACCACGCTCGCCACGCTCGCCGCCTGTCGCGACGACGTCGGCGAGCGCGCGGTCGCGCACGGACGCGCCCTCGGGCATGGCGTCCGCGTGCATCGTGGTGCTCGAGCTGCGCGCGCGCGCGCGGCCGAGGCGCTCGAGAAACGAGAGGCGTCGTGTGGCTGTCCGGTCGACGCGCTTTGGGATCCGGTACGCGGTGATGAAGACGAGCAGCAAGTTGAGCACGTTGTACACGTCGCTGGCGATGCGCAGCCGGTCGGTGAGCACGCACATCCGCCCGCAGTGCGGCGGCGGGTGCAAGTCGACGCACCGCGGGCAGTGCGCGCGCCGCGCGCTGCACGCTCGGTGGTCAGCGCCGCGGCGCGCGAGCACGCGCTGGCGCGCGAGCTCGCGCGCGCGGCGGGGCTTGTCGATGGGCGCCGCGGGCTCGGCGGGCGAGATGGCGTGCTGCGTGTCCGTCAGAGCGAGCTCCGCGACGGCCGCGGCCTTGCGCCGGTGCGACCGCGGCAGCCGCGGCGCGCACGCGCGCTCGATCGAGCCGCGCGTAGGCGCGTCCGGGTGGAGGTGGCGACACACTTTGCGCCGCGCGCGGTTGAGCCAGCGGTCGGAGAGGCGAAGGGCGAGCGAGACCCACGCGGGCTGCGTGCGCTGAGCGCGCGCCGGCGGTGGGCCTTCCACGATCCCCGTCACGACGTCCATGGCGGCGTCGACGCACCGCCCGCTGCACTCGAGGCCACCCAGCGCGCGCTCCGTCCGCCATCGCTCCTCGCGGTGGGCGCGGAGCCAGCCGACGAAACCGCCGGCGCGGCGCTCGGGCGTGCTCGCGTTGTGCGCTTCGAAGGTGGACGTCGCGAGCGAGAGCGTCGGGATCGACGGGTCGTAGACGGCGGCGTGGAGCGCTTCGCTGACGGTCGTTCGGATGTGCCGCATCGTCGCCGGCGAGAGGAGGACGACGTGGTCGAGCGTCGGAATGTGCTCGGAGGGCCCGAGGCCACCCGCGACGCACCGCCGGTGGTTGTGCAGCTTGGCGTTGTGCTCGCCGTACCAGAGCAGCATGCCAAGCGCGTGCAAAAGCACGACGATGACGCCGAGCACATCCCACGCCAGGAAGCGCCGGCCGTACGGGCGCAGGATCCACCAGTACTTGCGCGACTCGGGAATGCGCGGCTGCGGCTGCTCTCTCGGTACCCATCTGGACACGAGCGCCTCATCGCGCGCCCGCGCATCCGAGTGCGCGCCGCGGATGACGTGCAGCCACCGCGGCGAGAGCGCCCCGGCCATCATGGAAGTAGTGTGTGTGTGCCGCCGGCCCGAAATGGCGGGAGGGGGCGAATTCGCATGGCGATGCGTGGTCGTGGGCGCGCTCGCGTTGGTGGCGGTGCGCGGCGGCGCTGTGCGCACGGCGGTGCTGCACGATCACTCGCACCAGCTCGTACCCTACCGCCAGGGCCTCGCATGGCAGGAGCGCGCCGTGGCCGCGCACGGCCGCCACGCGCCGCGCACCGACGACGCGCGGCGGGCGGGCGGCGTGGACGAGGGGGCCGGCGCTGATCGCGCGATGCGCGACAGCCTCATCCTGCTGCAGCACGAGCCTGTGCTAACGCTCGGCACGGCCAGCACCGTCGACAATATCCTCACGCCGCTCGAGCGCCTCCCGTTTGACGTCGTCCGCACGACGCGGGGCGGCGAAGTGACCTACCACGGGCCGGGGCAGCTTGTCGCGTACCCAATCCTCGACCTGCAGCAAAGCCATACGGCCGACCTGCATTGGTACCTGCGCACGCTCGAGCAGGTCGTGATCGGCGCGCTCGGCGACCTCGGCGTTCGTGCGGGCCGCGTCGACGGCCTCACGGGCGTGTGGGTGGGCGAGCGGAAGCTGTGCGCGATCGGCGTCAAGGTATCGCGCTGGGTGACAATGCACGGCCTCGCGCTCAACGTGCGCACCGACCTCGCCGATTTTAGGCACATCGTGCCGTGCGGCGTCCGCGGGCGCGCGGTCGGCTCGCTGCACGAGCTCGTCGCCGACGTGCAGGTCGCGCACGCGCGCGACGCGCTCGTCGCGCACTTTGCACGCGAGTTTGGGATTGCGGCGTGGGAGCAACCGGGCGCGGCGAGCCTGGCGCCGGCGGCTCCGCCCGTGGCGCCTGCGCGGGGCGTAAAAGGCGGGTAAAAGGTTCGTAAATAGCAACAACCCTTTTACACCTCCTTTCGAATCCGGACCGTGCCGGAGACACCCCTGGCCCGCCCTCTGCCCGAACGCAATGCTGGCTTTGCTCCTCGCCTCGGCGCTCGGGGCTGCCGAGGTGCGTGTGCGTTGGACACGCGCGCGGCGGGCGTTGGGGCAAGCGTGTGGGCCGTGCGTTTGTCGCTTCGCGCGGTCATCGCGCCGGTGCCCTTTCCCATTCGCGCACGCTCGCGCACGCTGCGCCGAGGCGAGCGCGAGGCGCTGACCGCCGCGCGCGCCCCCCGCCGCGCGTCGTGCGCTGCCGCTTGGCTCGCCGCGCGCAGGAGCGGGTGCTTCAGACGGTTCCGGCCTACTTTTGGTCGGGGCTTCCGCTCTTTGAGCGCGGCGTCGTGACCGATTACACGCCGTCGTCCGCGATCTGGGACACGGTCGATCACGTGGCCGGGCTGAAGAGCGCATCCGCGCTCGCCCGCACCTCCGACACCAAGCCGGAGGTGGTGCTTGCGTTCACGTACGACAAGCTACGCTCTGATCTGGTGCAGCGCGGCTCGGAGTTCTCCGGCTTCCTGGCCGCCTTCGACCAGGCCGCCTCGTCGCTCGCCGTGCCGTACGTCGTGCGCGACGGCTCGCACGCGACGCCCGGGCAGACCGTTTGCTGCTCGCGCGCGGCGGAATTCTTGCGTGAGTCTGGCGTGCTCAGCAACGGCGAGAACGATGTGATCCACGTCAACGTTGACGGCGCCACCGAGGAGAACGACCTCATGGTCGCCCAGATCGTCGACATGGTGAACAAGGCGACGAGCGGGCGCTACGTCGCGCTGCTCACCGCGAACAACACCGTGCCATCTGACCTGGTCCTCGAGTTTGGCCAGAAGGAGGGCGCGTCGCCGCGCCGGCGACTCGCGTATGCGGAGACGCAGATGCGTCAGATCCCCATCACGCCGGGCATCCTGACCGGCCTGCTCGTCGGCGGCCTCCTTTTCATCATCTTCATCAACGGTTTCTGCTGCCTCTTTGCGCTGCAGACGCCCAAGAAGTTTGAGCACGAGTGAGCGCGGCGGCGCGGGTGGACGGGCGTGCGGCTTCGCCGGGAGGCGTGGCCATGCGCCCTGGGGCGCGTCGCCCGCTGCCTGCGGGCGGCGCGCGCGCGGCGCGATTGCCGGCCCTTGCCCGGCGTCGGCCGGTGGCGCACGTCGCAGCCGGGCGGAGAGGTGCTGCGTGGATGCGCCGAGGCCCATCTGGGCGTGGCGCACACTGGCACATCGTCACCTTCCGTGCTACGTCTGAAAGAGATTGGCCTAGTCGGCGTCAGATCGAGTTGTCCATCTCTTCCGATGGGTCCGAGCCTACGCGGCGCCGAGCGGCGCAGAGAGGGCAGGTGCGCAAGCACGAGCAAAGAGCGCGCACCATTGGTGTGAGCGGCGCGGGGCGCGGCCGGGTGCGCCTCCATGGCGCGCCGCACGCCCCGTCCGTCGCCCGCCGCGCCGCTTTGCTCCGCGCGGGCTCAGAGCTGGCAGGCGTCCGCCTTGTCATCCGCGCCGTTGAGGAGTACGCGCTCACCGGAGCGGACGGAGTAGCCGTGCACGTGCATTTGGCTGAGTGCGCGCATGCAGAGCCCGGCCAGCGCGAGCATCGCGCCGCAGATCGAGAAGGCGACAAACTGCGAGAGGCTGTTAAGCAGCACGCCGAGCACAATCAGATTGAGCGGGATTCGGAAGATGTTGTACACCGTTGCGCGCACCTCCTCCGGCACGAGCTGGGACTTGAGCATGCCCATCGCCGGGAAGTAGGCTCCTGTCACGTGCGGGGCGCCGCGCGTGGCGCGCGCGTCGGCCAGCGGGCAGCGGGCGACGTGTGAGGGTGCGACGCGCGAGGCGGCGGTGGGGCGGCCGAAGGGTGCGCGCAGGCTCCGCGCGCGGCTGGCGCGCGCCCGCGCGCCCGCGCGCCGCACCGACGCAGGTCTCGAAGAGCAGGAAACAGGCAAAGTTGATGCCAACAGACGATGAAACGGCCGGGATCGCGAGGGCGCCTGCCGCGAGCACGAACGTGACGAGGAGGATGGACTCGGCGCGGTAGCTGGCCGAGGCGATGCCAAAGATGGACGAGCCACACATCGCGAGCACCATGAAGGTCGAGAAGATGAGCCCGTACGGCGGCCGCTCGGCACCGGACGACAGTGTCGGCGTCCACTTGAAGACGAACACGTACATCGATCCCTCGAAGAAAGAGATGCACGCGCCAAGAAGCAGGATGGCGCGGTCGCGCGCGAGCGCACGCAGCGCCTTATATAGCGTGTCCGCTGGCGCACCCTTGGCCAGCGCGCTGCTCGACGTCGAGCCGTAGTTTTCGTTCCAGAGCGCGGCGAGCGCCACAGCGAGGAGCACGAGAACCGCCATCGATAGGTCAAACGGCGCGGTGAAACCGCCGTAGTGGACAACGGAGCCGGCGGCGGAAGGGGTGAGTGGCTTGAGTTCGGCTGCCGCCTCGGCGAGCACGCCGGCAAGGATCGCCGCGACCGAGTTGCCAAAGTAGGCGAGCGAGAAGGTGCGCGAAATCCACGCGCCGTCGTAGCCACGCGCGTTGTGCTCGCACACGAGCCACGACTCGAAGGTGGAGAAGAGAAGGGATGTAGCGATGCCGCCAAGAATGCGCCCGAGCATCAGCATCGAGTAGTCCTTGTAGTGCTTCGTGACGCACGAGAGGATGTAGAGCAGCGCGTAGAGCAAGCCGCACTTCTTTCGCCCAATACGGTCGGCGGCCGCGCCCGCAAACGTGCCAAAGAGCATGCTCGAGCCGAAGCCGCCGACGAAGAGGACGGCAATGTCATGACTCGAGAAGCCGTACGACTCGTACAGCGCGTACACGTACGGCCCTTGCAGCCAGTCGGCAAGCATCGCGAGGTAGTACACCGCAAGATACGTGCGCTGGAACGCGCGGAACTCGCCGTCGGGCCCGTGCCGGCCGGCATGCTGCTCAGGCGCGGTGCACGAGCGCCACGAGAGGGCGGCCGCCGCGGCCACGCTGACGAAGAAAACCGTCCCCCAGCCCGACGCGTACGGGCTGCCAGTCATCGGCGCGCTGGGCGCTCGGCCGCCGCAGCGCGCGGCCCAAAAAAGACGACCGTTTCAGGCGATTCGTACGTACGACAGTTAATTATTGGGCGAGGGCGGGCAACCTTTCATGGACATGTCCAAAGAGCGCGAAAGCGAGCGCGCCGGGGGTCGGGCGTACAAGGACGTGCCCTTCGCCGTGGCGTTTGTGCTGCACCTTGTCGGCGTGCTGGTCGTCTGTGCCCTTTACACGCCGCTCCTCAGCGCCGAGCTCACTGACGCCGATTCGGACACGCTGCTCTCCGCAACGCAGCGGAGGGCGGCGCGCAAGGCGTTCGAGCTCGCGGCGCCGTACCTGGTCTTCGGCGCGATCTTTGGCGCGATCTGGGCAGGGCTCTGGATCACCGTCGTGCGCAAATTTGCCGAGTCGCTCATCTGGGTGGCACTCGTGACCGCGCCGCTCATCTTTGTGATCGTGCTCATCGCCGCCGCGTTGACGGGCGTGCTCGCGCTCGCGCTCGTCGGCGTGATCGGCTTTTGCTTGACGGCGGCATACGCGTTCTTCATCATCTTCCGCCAGCGCTATCGCATCGAATTCGCCACGCTCACCCTCCGCACCGTGGCTGGCGTGACGACCCTGTGCGCGCGCAAACGCCCGCGCGCTGGCGCGCACCTGCCGAGCGCGCTGACGCGCTCCCGCGCCCTCGCACTCGCGCGCGCGCCGGCCAGCTTCCCCGGCACGCTCGCTATTACCTTTGCCGCGACGCTGCCGGCCTTTGCCTTCCAGCTCTGGTGGGTGTTCACGCTTGTGAGCGCCGTGTTCGTGTTCGTGAGGCAAGCGGACGAGCAGCGCGCGGCTGCCGGCGCGTCGCCGGCGGGCGCGGCTGGCTCGGGCGAGCGCTTCGATACAGGGATCAGCTCGGCGGGCAACGCGTGCATCGCTTATTTGCTCTTTGCCAATTTCTGGTACGCGCCTGTGGGAGCGGCGCGCAAGTCGCGGCGCCAAGCCTGCTGCCGCCCGCCCCTGCCGCGCCCGTCGACCGCCGGCGCGGCGCGCGCCGCCACCCAACGTGTCAATCGAGCGCGCCCGCGCTGCCGCGCGCGCACAGGACATCTCAAGTGATCCAGAACGTTGTGCACGTCACCGTCTCCGGCGTGTTTGGGTCGTGGTATTTTATGAACGGCTGCGTGCCGCGCGCGCCGACGCTCGGCGCGCTCCGCCGAGCGCTCACGACATCGTTCGGCTCCATCTGCCTCGGCTCGTTGCTCGTGGCGATCGTGCAGCTGGTGCGCGAGCTGATTGAGGGCGCGCGCCGGCAGCAGGGCTCGCTGCTCGGCGCGCTGCTCCTGTGCTGCGTGTCGTGCGCAGTCGGCTGCGTCGAGTGGCTGATCGAACGGTTCAACGCCTTTGCGTTCGTGCAGGTGGCCGTGTACGGCAGGGGGTTCGTCGAGGCGGCCAAGGCGACGGTCCAGCTCGTCAAGTCGAGCGGCGCGACTGCGCTCATCAACTGGAATCTCACCTCATCCGCTGTTGTTCTCGGCGAGCTCGTCGGTGGCGTGATCGGCGCAGTCGCCGTTGGCCTCGCGAGCTACGACCAGCTGTACAGCCCAGCGCTTGAGCCGGGGGCGATCGAGGAGGCGCGCACGCTGTACACCGCGTTGTACGTCGTGTGCATCCTCTTTGCCTTCGCGTGCGCGTACGCGTTCACCGCGATGGTCTCGTCTACGGTCACGTCGGGCGTGACCACCCTCTTCGTCTGCTGGGCGGAAGACCCGGCGGCGCTGTTTCACTCAAACCCGGAGCTGCACCTCAAGTTCGAGGAGATCACCTCAAAGTTCCTCGCCGAGCTGCCACCCGGCGAGCAGCAAAGGCTGCATGCGCTCGGCGGTGCGCACGCGAGGCGATGGACGCAACCACCGCCCGCGCCTGTCGTCCGCCCGCAGGAGCTCACGGTGTGATCGTGAGAGTTGGAAATGAGGGAGGCGGCGGGGGGGGGGGGGGGGGGGGGGGGGGGGGGGGGGGGCGATTGTGTACACTAACGACGCTGACAGGCGGGGCAGCAGGAGGGGCGTGCACGGGGCCGAGGCGCACAGTGCGGAAATGCGTCATCCGCGTGGCTCGCTTGGCTTTGACTCCTCGTCCTCCTCTGAGGCGGCATCGACGGCGCCCACGAGCCCCACCTTCTCTCGCCCGCTCGACGGCTCGAACGACGCCTCAGCCGGCAGCTTGATCGCGATCGACATGTAGACGTACGTGGTGACGATGATGATCACAACCGCAAGGCCCGCGTGCAGGTTCATCTGCAGGCCGAACCAGACGGCGGAGACGCAGACGAGCACGGCCATCACGGACGAGTTTGCAAAGTTTTTGATGATCGCGTCCGCGTGCTTGTACACGAACGAGACCGCGAGGCCGTGCAGCGCCTGGAAGAAGATGAGCGCGATGCCGAGAGCATTGTACCCCTCAAAAAATCGCTTGTCCGACTTGGCGGGACCGACCCAGAAGCAGATGACGCTGGTGAGCACGCCGAAGGAATAGAGCACCGCGTTCTGCAGGTTGAGCGGCACCGTGAAGCCCTTGAGCACGAGCTGGTTCCACACGGACGAGACCGCGGTGATGGATGTCGCAGCCGTGAGCAGCGCGTACGCAGTCGCGCTCAGCACGGGCACACCTTTCGTCACGTCGTACTGGATGATGGCAATCGCGCAGCATTGGATGATCACGCAGCACCATTGCAGCCGGTTCAGCCTCTGCCCCGTCAGCCTGAGGAGCATCGCGCACAGGTAGGGCGCGATCGACTTGAAGAGGGAGAGCGTGCCGGGGTCAGCCTTCTCCAGAACGAAGAAGGTGAGGATGTTGTTGGTCGTGTAGAGGCACGAGAGGCCAAAGTAGTGGAGAATGATTGGCCACGTCACGCCCGGGAACCAGTCGTCGCCCATTCTCCGCACCTCAAGCGCATGGCTCCCGAACGCGAGCGCGAGCTTCACGAGCTCGGTGAGCGCGACTGACGACGCGGGCGAGAAGGTGTACGCCCCGCCGATCTGCGCGAGCTTGAAGAGGAGGATTGCACCCGACTGCACGGTGACGAGCGTGAAGAAGGCGACTAGCTGCATGCCGCGACCGCCGCCGCTCTCCGACATGGCTGCGCGTCGACGGCGGCGGCCTCGGGCAGCGCGCGATGTCGGAAAACGGCACCGTTCGCCTCTAGGCCCTAGCAGGGCGAAAAATCCGAAATCGCCTTCCAAACAGAGAGACGGCCACGGGGCCGTGAGCGTGACGGAGGTGGGCAGGATGCAGGTCGACGACGAGCTGCCAGATGTCCTGTGCTGCGAGTGCGGGACGGGGACGCGGCCCAACCCGACGAACATGTGCGTCGAGTGCCTGCGCAGCCGCATCGATATCACCGAGGGCATCGCGCGCCAGGTCGCGCAGAGCCACTGCCGCGGTTGCGAACGCTACGAGCGGTCGGGCGGCTGGGTCGTGTGCGAGCCCGAGTCCAAGGAGCTGCTCGCGATCTTGCTGAAGCGCGTACGAGGGTTGGATAAGGTGCACCTCGTCGACGCAAGCTTCATCTGGACCGAGGCCCACTCGAAGCGTATGCGCGTCAAGCTGACGGTGCAGCGCGAGATTGTGACCGGCGCGGTGCTGCAGGCGACGCTCATCGTCGAGTTCGTCATCTCCAACAAGCAGTGCGACAAGTGCGCGCGTGTCGAGGCCAAAGACTACTGGGTCTCGTGCGTCCAGCTCCGCCAAAAGGTCGCGCACAAGCGCACCATGTTTTGGCTCGAGCAGCTCATCCTCAAGCATCGCGCGCACGCCGACTCGACGTCGATCGCCGAGATGCGCGACGGCATCGACTTCTTCCACGGCGAGCGGAATCACTCGGAGAAGCTGCTCTCGTTCTTGCAGACCGTCGCGCCGCTGCGCTACAAGACCTCCCGCCAGATGATCACGCAGGACACGCACACGGGCGTCTGCCGGAATAAATACACATACTCGATCGAGGTCGCTCCCGTCTGCAAGGACGACCTCGTCTGCCTGCCCGCTGAGACGGCGCGCACCCTCGCGAGCGTGCACCCGCTCGTCCTCTGCACAAAGGTGCGCGCGCGCGCGTTCGTGCACCGCCGAGCGCGCGACGGCGCGCGCACGCCGACGCGCGCCCACCTGCGCCGCTGCGCCGTGCCGTTGCGCACCGGCGTCCGTCCGGCCGCGCGCCGCAGGTGGGCGCGCACCTCCATTTCACGGACCCGCGCACGCTGCAGACCGTCGAGCTCCTCCCCGCCGCCTTTTGGAAGCGCCCTTTCACGTCCGCGTGCACCCGCGAGCACTTGCGCGAATTTGTCGTCCTCGACGTTACACCGCTGGACTGCCCCGGACGGTCGCACGCCAATGGCGCGGGCGGCGGCGCGAGCGGCGGCGCGGGCGACAATGCGAGTAGTCGCGCGGGAAGGCGCGTGCGCGGCAAGCGTAACGGCAAACGTGCCGCCGACGACGACAATGCGAGCCTCGGCGGCGCGTCGGACGCCGGCGGTGGCGGGGGCGCACGCGGCATGCAGAACGAGCGCAAAGCGCTCGGCAGCTGCGCGCCCAGCGCCGCGCGCTCGACCGGCACGCGCCGCGCAGCGCCGGGCGAGCAGCGGTTGCAGCTCGCGGAGGTGACGGTTGCGCGCGCCACCGACCTTGGCAAGAATGACCTCACGTACGTCGTCACGTCACACCTCGGCGGCGTGCTCAAGGCGGGCGACCACGTGAAGGGGTATGACCTCATGTCGCGCACGCTCGACATGTCCGATTTCCCCGCGCTCAGCGGGAAGGAGGAGCAGCTGCCCGAGATCGTGCTCGTGCGCAAGGCGTACGCGATGGCCAAGCGCAAGTGCGCGCGCCGCGCCGCCGCGCGCAGCGCCCGGCACGTCCCGCCACGCGCGCTGTGCGCGCCCAAGCCGACGGCCTGCTCCGCCCGCACGCCGCGCGCCAATCGCGCGCCGCGCGCGCCAGGCGACGGTTGTGGCGGCTCAAGGCGCTGCGCAAGGAGCTGGACGAGGGCCTCACCGCGATGGACGTCGAGCGCAACCGCACCGACTACGAGACATTCCTCCGCGACCTCGAGGAGGACAAGGAGATGCGTGCTGAGGTGAACCTTTACAAAAACCCAGCCGCACTCGCGCGCGCGTCGCCGGGCGCGAAGGCCAAGGCGCAGGCTGGCGCGGCCGCGGCCGCGGTGGTCGGCGGCGACGACGACGACGACGACGGCATCTCCGAGGCAGACGTCGGCCTGGAAGAATTGCTCGACGACCTGGCGCTCGGCGACAACGAGACCTTTGACGTCGATGAGCGTGGTGGCGCGAGCGCAGACTCATTCGCGCCTGCGCCCTTTGTCGCGCCTGGCGCGGGCGCCTTCCACTTCACGTGACGCGCGTGCCACGTCAGAATGTGAGTGCTCCCGTCATCCGGCCACTAGCGGTCGGCGAGCTCCTGCCACCCAGGCTCGCGCTCTCGGCTCGGCGTCAGGCCGCGCTGCTCATGTCTGCGGGTCGCGAGCACACCGCACAGGCGAGCAAGGGGAAGGTGGTGGCGGCGACCGGCGCGCCACGGCTCGATGAGCAACACGCCCGCCCGCGATGCCGCTCCCGGACCTCCGCGCAGGACGGATGAGGCGCCGCGTCCCGCAGCTTTCAGCTCCGCCTGCGGGTACGTGCGGCTGCGCCCTCACGAGTGCTTGGTGGCCTTTACGGCGGGCGCCGTCGCGGCCGCCGTCAGAAAGTGGTGGACGTAGACGCAGATGAGGGGCACGATCGTCAGGCCGTCGAGCAGGCCGAGCGGGAAGGAGGGCTTGCTCTCAGGACTGATCATCGCGCCGAGCGGGTACCAGACGAGGTCGTTCTTCACGTTGTACGCGCACTGCACGATCGGCACGTACAGCACCCAGCGCGGCGCCGCGTCCTGCAGCGAGAGGAGGAGATAAAAGACGCCAAAGGAGAAGAGCGCGTCCGAGCAGATGTTGGTGAGCTCCCAGATTGCGTTGACGCGCGGCACCTTGATGCCCGACTCAAACATGACAAATTCCTCGCCAAGCAGCTCGAGGGGCAGGTGCGCGAAGATGAAGTAGGCCGCCTGCACGCGCAGCGCGACCTTGAGCGCGGTCGTGAGCTGAACGGTGGACTGCATCCCAAACTTGCCGCCCGCCAGGCTGCTGCAGAGCACGAGCACGGTCGTGAGCCACGGAATCAGCAGCAGCGCGACGATCGTCAGCCTGCTTCCGCCCGCCAGCCAGAACGGGCCCGCCTGGTAGACCGCCACGGCCGCGTCGAGGTTCACCATCGAGCTCATCTGCCTGCGGATGCCGAGCACGATGGACGGCGGACAAACGTCAAGCCGTGAAAACGCAACGGCGTTCTCGGTTCTCCTTGCGCGTCTGTGCAACGCGTCACGCGCGAAATGATGACTGTCGTCCGTCGACCAGCGTCCGCCTTGTTCGGGGCTCGTGACCTGGGAAGGGGGGGGGGGGGGGGGGGGGGGGAGTGCTTGGCAGCAGAGTGCGGAGTGCGGAGTGCTTGGCAGCAGCCCGCGCCGGCCCTCCACGGCTCCACTCTGAGCGGTCACCGGCACCGCGGCGCACCGCGGCGCACCGGCACTACGGCGCACCAGCAGGCCGCTGTCTGAAATCGGCCGCGGCGCTCGGGCGCGGCGCCGCCCTGTCGCGCTCATCGCTTCTTTTTTCGGTCGAGTCTTTCACGCAATCCTCTCGTCGTCGGTGATTCGGGCATGTCGGCGCTGGTGTGCGCGTTGTGCACGCGCGTGAGCACAGGCCAGTATCGGCGCCACGCGGCGAGGAGGAGACCAAGCACGACGGCGATCAAGAAGGCGAGGACGCCAATCACGCGCATGTGCCAAAGGAGCACCTCAGGCGGCAGCCCACTTGCCGCCTTGTCGCTCTTGATTGAAGGCTGCGGCCAGTCGTCGATCATCGCCTCATCGTCGGGCACGAGCACGCCCGACATTTTTGCTGCTCCGGCCGTTTATATTCGGCGATTTTCCCGCCTCGGCGATGCAGCAGTTCGCGCGCGTGACGAGGGGGCGTGAGGTGGTCAGCGGCAGGCCGGCAAAGGCGCATAAGGCGCGCGCCGACGTGGACGTCTCGTGCTGCGCCAATGCCGCACCCGATGCGTCCGAAGGATCCGAGGGCGAGGAGGTGCGGGCGCACCCTCGGCGCGCACGGCGGCGCATGCGCGCCAGCAGACGGCGTCGCATGCGCGGCGGATGCGCGCGCGTGCGGCGCGCCGCGCCCTTGCGCGCTGTGCGACCTTGCGCGCGCGTTGGCCGACCCAAGCCGCTCGCGCGCTGCGCCGCGCGCCGCTCCGCGCGCCGCGCCGCACGCCGCGCCGCACGCCGCACCGCGCGCCACAGGTGTGCGCCGTGTGCAACTCGGGCGCGCGCGCGGCGACGATGCTGCTGTGCGACGGGCTCGGGTGCGAGACGGCGATGCACATCGGCTGCGTGCAGCCGCCGCTCAGCGCGGTGCCCCGCGGCGATTGGTTCTGCCCGTCGTGCGACCCGTACGCCGACGTTGGCCCGCGCGCGCAGAAGGCGTGGCTGCTGAGTCCGTCCGCGGCCACGCGCGCGCCACGCGCGGACGCGGCGAGCGACGGCGCGCGCAGCCTGCGGCCGACGACGGTCGCAAAGGCTGCCGCAACTCTGCAGGCCGCCGCGCGCACCGCCGAGCACGCAGAGCGCGCGCAGCTCGTCCGCCGCCTTCGCGCGGCCGCGCGCGACTTGCACTACTCGTCCACGCCCGAGGCGTTGCTGTGCCGCGCCGCCGAGTTCACGCGCCTCCGCGAGTTCATCGGGCGCGCGCTCGAGACGGGGCGCGGTGGCGGGCTGTACGTCTCGGGCACGCCCGGCAACGGCAAAACCGTCACCATCAAGTGCGCTCGCGCCGCGCGCGCGGCTTTTCGCGCGCGCCGCGCGCGCCAGCCTGCTGCGCCGCAAGCGAAGCCGCCCTCGCCTCGCCTCGCGCGCACGCGGCTCAGCAGCCTTCCGCATTCGGCGCCCGCCTTTTCGCGCGGCGCCTCTTGCCCCACCGCCCACTTCAAACCTGAGAGCAGCCTCGTGCGCGAGCAGATCGCGCGCGAGATGAACTTGGGCGAGTTGCCGTTTGCCCCCGTCATCTTCCTCAACGCATTTGCCTTTGTCGACAGCCCCGCCGAGCTGTACACGGCGATCGACAGCCAGCTTGCGGCTGCGGCCAAGCATGGCGTCGCCGGCGCGAGCGCGTCGAGCGCGCGCGTCGCCGCGCTCGCGCACGCGCAGCGAGGCAAGGCGCGCGCGCAGGCAGCGCTCGCCAATCTCGAGGCGCGCTTTGCCTCGGCGCGACCGGCGCAGCCGCCCGAGCCGGCGCGGCGTGGCGAGCGCCGCGTGGCGCAGCGCGGCGCGCAAGACGCACCCGCGCGCGACGACGCCCCGCCCGCCAACGCGCGCGTCGGTCGAGCCGACGGCGCCGCGCGCGGCCGACCGGCTTTAGCGCGCGCGCGCGTCGTCGTCGTTGTCGTCGACGAGATTGACGCCCTGTACGAGGCGTCGGGCGACGACGTGCTCTGCCGCCTCTTTGAGTGGGCGGCGCTGCCTCACTCACCGCTCGTGCTCATCGGCATCGCGAACGCGATCGACTTGACCGAGCGCATGATCCCCGCGCTCGCGCGACGCGGCTGCTCGCCCGCGGTGCTCACCTTCCCGCCGTACGCGCCAGACGACATTGTCGCCATTCTGGAGGAGCGGCTCGCGCGCGCGGGCGCGCGCCCGGACGCGTCCGCGCCGATCGTCGCGCGCGCCGCGCTCGAGTTCTGCGCGCGCAAGGTATGCGCGGCATCAAGCGACGCGCGGTGCGCGCTCGACATCTGCAGAGGCGCGCTCGAGCTCGCGCTCAGCCAGATTGAGGACGACGACGCCGGCGCGCGCGCGCGCGCGCCGTGCGACGCGGCCGTTACGCCAGCGGCGGGGGCGCGCGCGCGCGCGGGCGGCGGCGTGGGTGCGGGCGCGCCGGCCGGCGCGGCCGCGCCGCTCGCCGTCGTGAGCGTGCCGCTGATGGCCAAGGTGGTCAGCTCGCTTTTCAAATCGCGCATCGTCGAGTTGTGCGCGTCGCTCCCGCAGCACCAGCAGCTCCTCATGTGCGCGGCCGTGTTGCACTTCCGCGAGGCGGGCAAGCCGGCGCGCGCCGCGCCCGTCGGCTCTGCGCCGTTCGGTGCGTCCAAAAGGCCGGCGGCGGGCGCGGTCGGCGTCGGCGGCGCGCGTGGGCCGACGACGCTGCGCGATTTGCACGACGCGTACAGCTCGCTCTGCCGCTCGCAGGCCGTCCGGCCAATCTCCGCGTCCGAGATGGTACCCGCGTGCCACGCGCTCGCCGCGTCCGGGCTGATCCACGTGAACGCGCCAGGTCCCGGCCGGCCGTTTGGCCACGCGCCTGCCGGGCACGGCGTGTTGGACAAGAACGTGAGCGTCGCGATCGCGCCCGAGGAGCTCGCGCTCGCCGTGCAGGAGGTGCGCTTCTTCCGGCAGATCCTAGCTACTCCAAGCGCCGTGCAGTACTAAAATCTCCGTCCGTCTCAGCGCTGCTCGCGCGGTCCCCCACCCCTTCCCCCCTCCCCTCCCCTAGCCCGTTGTGCTTCGGCGCGCGAAGCGCGCCGAGCCTCGCCTTGAGAATCGCGCTCGTCACGACCGGCAGTTGGACAGGCTGAGGAGGAGGATGTCGGTCGCGCCGAGCTCCTTGAGCTTGTCCATCACGTCGGACGTCTGCTTCGTCTCGACCATCACCGAGACGGCCACCCACGAGTCCTCGTCCAGCTGCTGCACGGTCGGCGAGCGCTTGCCCGGCGTGACGAGCACGGCCTTCGACAGGAGCGTGCGCGGGATGTTGTACGTCATCAGCGAGTACTTGCTCGATGTGAGATAACCCTCGAAGCGCTGCCGAATCTTGTTGACGAGCGTCGCGTGCGTCGTGTGCGGGTTTGAAATGAGAACCGCCTGCCGAACGATCAAGCGGCGCAAGGAGCGGCGCGCGCGCGGCACGAGCGGAGAGGCGGCGGCGTACGGCACAGCGCGTGCGCATGAGTGCGTCGCGCATGCTCCAACCGCCGCGCGTGCGCACCGCGCAACGGGCGCGCGGCTCGCGCGATGGCGGAAGCATGCGCGCGCGGCGGGAGAGGGGGACGCACGAGAGGGGCAGGTGCGTGCACCTGCGTCTGCATCAGATTCTCAGCGACGCAGAGGCCGGCCGCACGCATCGTCGTGCCCGTCTCGACGAGGTCGACGACAGCGTCGGCGAGGCCCAGGCCCACGGCGGCCTCGACCGAGCCGGAGATGTCGGTTATCTTGGTCTCGACGCCTGCAGCGAGCGTCGCGCGCCGAGCCGCGCGCGCGCGCGCGCGGAGAGTCCGGAGAGTCAGGCGTGCGGCGGGCAATGGCGCCCCGGACGCGCCAGCGCCGCCGGAGTGGTTGCTGCTGCGCGCGGCCATCGCGGCCCGCGGCGCGCGCGCTGCTTTTTACCGAGCTGCTTGTCAATGGGCGCGAAGAAGGAGCGGGTGAGGTGCGGGAAGGACGTCGCAATGCGGCAGCCGGCAAAGTCGGTTGCCGAGCACGCCTTCTTGCGCTCGGGCACCTGCAGCGAGAGGAAGCACTTGCCGATCCCAAGCTCGAGCTCGGTGGTGACGGTGCAGCCGGCCTCGGCGACCATGTCCTGCCCCGTGATCCCGGCGTCGACGTTGCCCATCCCAATGAACGACGCGATGTCCTTCGCGGGCAAGAAGACGAGCGTGATGGGCAAGTTGGTGCAGTGCGCGACGTCGAGCCGATCGCGTCGGTGGTACTGCAAGCCGGCGGCCTCGACGAACTTGAGGCACATCTCGGCCAGGCGACCCTTTTTGGGCAGCGCGAGCAGCATGTTGCCGCTCGTGCTCGCGCCGCCGTCCGTCGAGATGCTCGCGCCGTCAAGCGCCGACTGTGGGACGCCGGCTGAGTGTGCGGTGAGCGCGCCCTCGGCTGACTCGAAACCTTCGAGAAGCATCTGCGAGTCCTCGGTGTCGAGGCGGTGGGCGGCGGCGACGGCGTGGCCGTGCAGCCCCTCGATCTTCGCCAGCGCGTGCGCGTCGCGCACCAGGTCCGCCGCCGTCTTCAGGTTCGAAAGCGACATCCACGTGCGTACGCGCAGGAAAGTGAACACCGAGAGGCCGCCGGTCGAGCGCGCGGTTCCGCCAGTTGGGAGCGTGTGGTTGGGCCCGGCGCCGTAGTCGCCAAGGACCTCCGCGGCGGCGTGGCCGACGAACAGCCCGCCGTAGTGCTTGCACCGCCGCGCCACCGCCTCCGCGTCGTCCGTGTGCAGCTCGAGGTGCTCGGGCGCGAGCCTGTCGGAGATCGCGATTGCTTCGTCCATCGAGCCGACGAGGACAGCGTAACCGTTCTTGCACGCCTCGCGCGCGATCCCGGCGGTGGGCAGCACGGCGAGCTGCGCGACCAGCTCCACCTCCACGTCGTCGATCAGCTGCGCGCTCGTGCTCACAAGCGACGGCAACGCCTGCGGATCGTGCTCGGCCTGTGCCAGCAGATCTGCTGCGACGACGCGCGCGCACGCCGTCGCGTCAGCGATGACGAGGCACTCTGACGGGCCGGCGAGCATGTCGATGGCGACGCGGCCGGCGATGAGCGATTTGGCCGCCGTGACGTACTGGTTGCCCGGCCCGACCACCGCGTCCGCTGGGCCGATCGGGCCGCAACCGTATGCCAGCGCTGCGATGGCGTGCGCTCCGCCCGCCGCGAGCACAGCGTCGGCGCCGGCGACAAAGGCCGCGCCGAGCGTGATCTGCGTGGGACGCGGCGAGGCGGCCCACACGTTGGTGCAACCGGCAACGCGCGCCGTCGTCACCGTCATGATTATGCTCGATGGCAGCGGGTAGCGCCCGCCGGGCGCGTAGCAGCCCGCGTTCTCCACGGGCGCGACCGTGTGCCCCGCCGCGCCGCCCGGGATGTCGAGCTTGGCGTCAGTAATCGCGGCTTTTTGCACGAGCTGCGCAGCATCACGCGCGCGGCGCATGGATGCGAGGCGCGGCGGCGCGCGCAAACGCGCGCTGAGCGGCGCGCGCGTCGCGGCCGGCGGCGAGCTCGCCGCCACCGCGCCACGCGCGCACGCGCGCCGCTCCGCGGCGCGCACCGCAAAACGGCGGACGCGGTGGACTGTGCGCACGAGCAGGCGCTGCGTGGCGGGCTCGAGCTTGTTCCAAGCCTGCTCGAGCTCGGGGCGCGTGTAGATGAGCGGCTCGCCCGGCTTGAGCTCGCCAAACTTTTCCGCGTACTCGCGCACGGCGTCGATGCCGCGCGCCTTGACCGCCTCGACGATGGGCGCGGCCACGTCGCGCGCGGCCGGATCGACGGGGTCGCGGCGGAGCACCGGGACCTCGCTTGGCAACAGGCGCCGCAGGATCGGTGCCATTTTTCGCGCGCCTCCTCGAAGGACCTCCGCGTGGCCTTGATCAACTCGACGCGCCCCTTTTGAAAGCACCACGTCCGGGCCAAAGCCATTCCGGGCGCTATCGGTTTTTTTGGTGGGCGGCTTGTTGAAGGTCGAGCAGCTGCCCCCCCCAAACGCCTACTCGGCCACCATGGCTGACAGGAAGGTGCGCCGCCGCGCGGGGGCGGGGCCCCGGCGCGCGGGCACGGCCGGACGGCCGTGAGGGCGCGCGGACGCGTGCAGGAGCGCAGTCTCCGCACCGCGCGCTCGCGCGGCACCTTGCTCCCCGGCCAAGCGCGCGCCGGCTCGAGAGGCGCGCCGGGGCGCATGCGCGCCGCATTGCGTGCGTGCGTCGGGCGAGACGCGGAGGCGGGTGCAGGCGCGAGGCGCTCGCGCGGCCTGCTTCCCACCTCGTTCGCGCTGGGCACGCGCGCGTCGGCTCCGGGCTCACAGAAATCGGCCCGCGCGCGCGTGGCGGCGCCCGCGCGTGCGCGCAGGCGGTGATCAAGAATGCGGACATGTCCGAGGACATGCAGCAGGACTCCGTGGACTGCGCGACGCAGGCTCTCGAGAAGTTCAACATCGAGAAAGACATCGCCGCCTTCATCAAGAAGGAGTTTGACAAAAAATACAACCCCACGTGGCACTGCATCGTCGGACGCAACTTTGGCTCGTACGTGACGCACGAGACGAAGCACTTCATCTACTTCTACTTGGGCCAGGTGGCGATCCTGCTCTTCAAGTCGGGCTAATGCGCCACGCTGGCGCACGAGCTCGCACCTCGCGGGCGGCCGCAGAGCCGTGCGGCGGCCCATTTGACGCACGACGAGACCGGACGACGACGACGATGACGACGACAGGCCGAAATAGGCGACGGCCCTGCACGCGTAGGCAATCAGAAGGCCTGCGCGAGTTGATGTGACACATCCCGAGCGTTCACACTTCACAGGCGCCTCGCGGGGGGCCTTACGCCGGCCGTTGCATCACTTCAGGCGCCTCTGTTTTGAGGGTGCTGTCCTTTTCCCTCGCGCCTCTTTTTCCGACGAAGGCGGGAGAGGCGGCGGGGTTGAGAGTTGAGAGGAAAACGCATCGCGCCAGTGCGCGGGCGGAGATTTGTTGCCCCACGTGGGGTTCCCGTGTAGGTGCCACCCGCACATGCGACCGCGTGCGATAGGCCGCGTCCATTGCGTCCATCACGTGTGGATACCTGCGCGGCGCGGGCCGCCACGACGTACGAGGTACAAGTGCACACGAAAAAGCAGCCGCCACGAGTGGTGCGAGCGCGGGCCGCCACGATCGATGTACGAGGTACAAGTGCACACGAAAAAGCAGCCGCCACGAGTGGTGCGAGCGAGCGCGGGCCGCCACGAGTGGTGCGAGCGCGGGCCGCCACGAGCGGTGCGAGCGCCGGGACGACCGACCACGCGTGTCACTTCATGTCGGAGAGGCGGGTGATGGCGAGAGTGATGCTGATGGGTGCGGAATCCTTGGCGCTGCCGCGCGGGCGGGTCAATCCCATCTGCACGTCGTGTGTGATGCGGGGCTGTGCTGTGTGCAAGGTGCGCCGCAAAGCGCGCGAGCACGCAGCCGCGCGGTGCGTCTGGCCGGAGCTTGCCACGCCGCGCGGCGTGCATCTGCCCCCGGGCCAGACTCGGCCTCGGATGGTCACCGACATTGGCCCCCAGGCATGGCCGGAGCGGCACTCTCGCGGCTGCCGCTGGACCTGGCGGCTGGGCCTCTGGCGCGGCGCGGGTCATCCGTCATGTCAGCGGCCGCAGACACCGACAGTCTGCGTTTTCGCGAGGCTTCTCGCACTTGAATGTCACAGGGGCACAAAGTGCGCCAAATGGAGCATGCCCATGAAGAGGATGAAGACGATTGGCAGCGACAAAAAGCCCCACACCGGCCAGAACGAGATGATGAACCTGCGCGACGAGAGCAGGCGCGCGCACGCGCGCACGTACGTACACCATTGGCGTGTTGCGCTTGAGAATGCCGCACGGGGGCGTGCGTTGCGCCTCGAGCACGCGCGCGCGCACGAGATGATCCCGACGAGCCCGAGGCACGTTGCAAACGGGATCGATTTGGGCGCGTACTCCTCCCACTCCTCCTCCACTTTGAGGATCGACTTGACCCAGACGACGAGGTAGGCGGCGACGACGGTCCACATGGCGAAGCAGAAGAGGCCCAGCTTAAAGTAACCTCTGTGCGCGCCCGGCGACGGGCGCATGCCGGTCAAGAGGGCGCGATCGGCGCACGGCAGGCGGCTGCCGTGCGGATATCGCGCGGGGCGCGCGTGCTCGCGCGGCGCGCCCACCTGTGCAAGCGGTGCTCGGGTCTGCCCGAGACGTGGTCATGGGCCACGACGTTCCACAGGTCGACAAATTTCGCGACGCTCAGCGCAAAGCCAACCCACACGGCCGCCCAGAACTTCTTCATGAAGTACTCCCACCGCTGCTCGAGCTGAGAGCCTCGCCTGCGGTCGTCGCCGCTGTGCACGCGCGCATAGCCTGCTCATCGCGCGGGTACGGGCCGCACGAACGTGGGTAGAGGTGGCACGAGCGCGGGTGCACGACCGCACGCAGCGACGCACGCCGAGCGTCAGAGGAGCAGAGCCATGGACGTGGCGCGAACGCACTGCGCGAACGCACTGCGCGAACGCACTGCGCGAACGCACTGCGCGAACGCACTCGGCGCCATTGTTTTGATGGCTACTGGGCAGAGTCGCATTGTGATGTCGCCCAGTGCGTGATGAGCACGTTTGCGAGCGACACGCGCCCTGGCACGTGGAAATCAGCCGCGGCCGTGCCGCTCGTGTCGGCGGTGAGCGAGACAGCACCGATATCCAGCCTCGCGCGCACAAAGTCGCGGTCAAACCATTCGCACGCCTCGAGCTCGTGCTCGTCCACTGAGACACGAGGCAGCGCGCGCGGGTCGGCAGCCGACGGCTCCGCCTCGGCGATGAAGCCGAGCATCATCGACTGCGGGAAGAGCCACGGCTGCGAGCACGCGAAGCGCAGCGAGCTCGGCCGGACAGTCACGCCGGATTCCTCGTGCACCTCGCGGCAGAGCGCCTCCTCGATCGTCTCGCCGAGGTCGGCAAAGCCGGCGAGCGTCGAGAACCGCCCACGCGGCCAGATCTTTTTGCGGCCGAGGAGCGCGTGCCGGCCACCATCGACGCTGCGCGGCGACGTGACGAGCACGATCGCGGCCGGGTCGACGCGCGGGTACACCTTGTGCGCGCATGCCGCGTTCGTGCACAGCCGGGCCGCGCCGGCCTTGGTTGGCGCGGTCGGCGTGCCGCAGCGCGCACAGAAGCGGTTGGTCGCGTGGAAGTGCATGAAGCCGCGCGCCGAGCTCAAAATGGCCGCTTCGTCCGCGCACTCGATCGTGTCCGCGACGTCGCGCAGCCCGTCGCAGCGCATCGCGTCGGCCGCGCCGCTGGCGGGCGGCGCGCGCGCGAGCGCGGCCCGCACTTCAGGCTCCTCCATCGCGACAGCAAATACGTCGGTGCCGCAGCTGCTTCGCCGGCCGATCCACACCCACTCGGCGCGGTCGAGGTGCCCCTCGGGCAGGTTGGCGTGCGTGAGCGCGATGAGCGATCGGCCGGCGTTGGTAAACGATTTGACTGACGACGTCACGGGGATGAAGACGCCGCGCTTGAGGCAATCGTTCAGCGGGTGCAGCAGCGCGCGGTCGCGCGTGAGCGACGTGCCGTGCGAGAACCACGGGCGCAGCGCGCCCGGCGCTTTCGCGACCGACGACGAGAGGGCGAGCGAGAGCGCGGTGAACATATTTTCGGTGACGTCACGACTCTACGCGCGTGATCGTGGATCAGCATTTCCGCCATCGACGTCCAACGCTTCGCCATGAGGGCAAGGATGACATGTGGAATGTCTGCCCATGCCAGCGGCAACCTCCCGCTGATGATACGCGTCGCGGCGTCGGTTGTCACTTGTCAGTGTCGGCAGTTTTCGGCTTTTCGCGCCTGGTCAGTTGCTGCTCGCCGCGTGTGTCCTAAGCAGCTCCGCCGCCGTCACGTTGCGCTCGTCCGCCGCCTGCGCGTCCGCGCCAAACGAGATGAGCAGCTCGGCGACGGCTCGCTTGCCCGCCGTCGCGACGATGAGCAGCGGCGTGTCCCCGTTCTGGTTGCGCGCCTCGAGCGCGCGCGTCAGCGCGTCCGCGCCGCCCTCGCCGAGCGCAGACACGACGGCGTCGGCGTCGACGCCGTCGTCCGGCACGCGCGCGCCATCGCCGCGCGCGATGCGCCATGCGAGTATGGCGAGCGCGCGCTTGGCGCCAATTTTGGCGGCCTCGTGCAAAGGCGTTTCACCCTTTTGGTTGGCCGCCGTCGGCGACGCACCCGCGTTGAGCAGCGTGACGAGCGTCGCCTCGGAGCGCGCGCGGATCGCGAGCGCCGCTGCGCCGTCGCCGCGACTGCCGAGCGCGAGCGCGTCCGCGCCGCGCTCGAGCAGCCAGCGCACGACGGCCGCATGCCCGCGCCGCGCGCCGAGGTGCAGCGGCGCGTCGCCGCGCGCGTTGAGCTCGTCCGTGCGTGCGCCCCTCTGCGCGAGCGCCTCGAGGAGCTCGAGCTCGCCCGCGAGCGCGGCGTAGTGCGCGACGCCCATCCGCTCCTTGTTGGTGGCGTGTAGGTCGGCGCCAGCGTCGAGCAGCGCGTCGACGCTCTGCCGCTTCGCCGCCGCGACCGCCACGTGTAGCGCCGTCTCGCCGCGGTCATTGACGCTATCGAGCCGCGCGCCGCGCGCGACAAGCCATCGTGCAACGTCGACCTCGCCCGCGCGCGCTGCCTCGGCGAGCGCGCTGTCACCCGCCCAGTCGCGCGAGTTGACGTCGGCGCCGCCGTCTACGAGGAGCGCCACGTGCTCGAGCTTCCCGGCCGACACGGCCATGTGCAGCGCGCGCGAGAGCGCCTCGTCCTCCTCGCGCGCGACGTCCGGGACGGCGTCGGGCGCCGGCACGGGCTCGCCGCCGCCCTGCGCGGGCTCGCCGCTGCCCCGCGCGGGCGTGGCCGGCTGGCGCAGCGTGCCGCCGCGCGCGAGCAGCTCGGAGACCACCTCGAAATGCCCGCGATTCGCCGCCTCGAGCGTCGCCGTGTGCGAGCCGACAAGCGCGCGCCCGTCGTTTGCGCTCTGGCCAAGCTCGAGCGCGTAACGTACGATCTCAAGGTGACCCGCGCCAGCCGCGGCGACGATAAGCGTCGTGCCGTCGCCGGCGGCGCGAGTGAGGTCGACGCCTAGCTTGTTGAGCTCGCGCAGCACGTTGAGCTCGCCGCCGCGCGCCGCCATTTGCACGATGTCGTTGTAGCCACTCGCCGCGCTGACCGTCGGATCGGCGCCATTGCGCAGCAGCGTGTACACAACGTCCCAACGGCTCATGAGGGCGGCCTCGGAGAGCGCGGTCGTGCCCGGCTCGGCCTTATGGTTCACGTCGGCACCGTGCGCGAGCAGCCACGTAACCATCTCGACGTTACCCGCGCGCGCGGCCTCCATGATCGGCGTTGAGCCGCGCCAAGAGGTCGACGACGTGAGCGCAGGGTCCGCCTCGATGATGGCGCGCACCTGCGGCCAATCCTCAGCGTTGAGCGCGCGCTCCAAATCGCTCTGCTCATGATCCCAGCCGCCGTACTGCGGCACGGGCTCTTTCGTCTTGGGCCTGTGGTAGCCTGAGGGCGCTCGTGAGCGCGCCGCGGCGGCGGCGCCTGCGCGCGTGAGCGGCGTGCGTGCGCGCGCACGGCGGCGGCCGCGCACGGGCGCGGCCAGCCGCACGGCACGTACCCGCGAGGCCGCGGACGTCGAGGATGAGCACAGTGATTGCGTACGCCACCGCCATCATCAGCAGGAGGGCCAGGAGCGCCGCGCGTGTCGGCCGCACGTCCGCCATCGCGTGGTTGACGTAGGTCACTGACTCAAGTCACACTCACAACGACAACGGCGCCGAGGCGCCGACGCACGGGTCACACGGCGCCCACCGGCTCGGACGCCACGCCCGCGCTCACTGCGCCGTCCAGCGTGCGCTTCACGAACTTTGCGACGAAGAATCCGATCGACGCCCGACCCGTCTCGGTCGACGGGTCGAAGCGCTGCACAAGCGCGCGCTGCTCGTCACTCAGGCCGGCGCCGGCGATGCCCGGCGCACCGAGCACAACGGCCGGCCGGACAAGCTCAAGCCCCGGGCACTCGCGCAGCGCGTACGCGACGATCTCCTCGTTCTCGCCCGGGTTGATCGTGCACGTGGAATAGACGAGCGACCCGCCGTCCGCGAGCAGATCGTAAGCAGCGCGCACGAGGCGGCGCTGCAGCTTGGCGTTGCGCAGCAGCTCGTCGAGCTCAACATTCCAGCTCAGCCGTGGCCGCAGCCCGAGCGCCGAGCACGGCGGGTCGAGCAGGATCCGTTCAAACGAGCCGCGGCCAAGCACGGCCGGACCATCGCCTGCGCTCATGCAGCGTGTACTCACGTTGGCTGCGCCGAGCTTGGCGGCGAGCTCGTCGACGAGGGCAAGGCGGCGCGCCGAGCGGTCGAGCGCGAGCACGCTCGCCGCCGGCTGCAGCGCGGCGACATGCGTCGTCTTACCGCCGGGCGCCGCGCACATATCGAGCACGCGCGTGCCGGCTAGGATGGGCATGAGCGCGTGCGCCGCGACCATCGACGGGAGGTTCTGCAAGAACATGCGGTCGGCGAGGACGTCGTGCAGCGGCGGGCTCGCAAAGACGCGCGCGCCCATCCGCACCGCGAGCCCGCGCCCGACGCGCGCGTTGCCAAAGATGGCGTCGCGCGCAAGGACCGCGACACCGTTGCCGACGTGTCGCGCGCCTGACGCGCGCAGCAGGCCGGGCTTCAGCTTGACACCCTTGGTGAGCTGCGAGCCAAACTGCTGCGCGAACACGGACACCGCATCGCCCACCTCGACGCCCGAGCTCATCGCGACGACGCCGGGCGCAAAGATGTCCGCGCCGCGCAGCACAGCCTCCGCGCAGCCAATATCGATGAGCGCCTTATGCGCGAGCTCCTCGACGGCGTGCGGGCCGGAAACGGCAATAGTGACAGCATCATGCAAGACGGGGTGCGGCTCGGCGACGAACGGGCCCGCACCGGCCTGCGCCGTCGCGCTCTCGTGCAACAGCACGTTCAGCTCGGCGAGCAGCGCGTCGCGGCTCGTCGCGAGCGTGTTCACGCGCAGCGTCGTGAGCGTGGGCGGCTCAGAGAGCGCGTCGAGAATGGCGCTCGTGTGCGCCTCGCCGTAGAAATGCTCGAGGTGCGCGCGCACATCGGCCGGCGCGACCGCATCCGTGAACCGCGGCCGCGTCGCCTTCGCTTCAGAAGGTGCCATCGTGCGGAGAATTCAAGGGCTTTTTGACGTGACCTGAACTGATAATTCAGATTTCGAAAGTCAAAGCTTTAAAGTCAAGAGTATCCCAATATGGGGGATGAGGAGAGCGGGCACGCGCCCATGCCGATGTGCGACCAGTCGGCGAGCCTCGCGGAGACGCGGCTGGCCTCCCCGGCCAACGCAATCATCGGCGCCGGCGCAAGTGGACGGCGGCGTAAGCATGACATCAAATTCAAGGGCGTTTACTCGTGCCGCGTCTCGGGCGGCAACTTTTGGCAGGCGCAGATCTCGGTGAACGGCACGACGCACCACCTCGGCGTCTTCAGCTCGGCCGTGGACGCGGCGAGGGCGTACGACGAGCAGGCGCGCATATTTGGCCGGAGGCTTAATTTCGAGGACCCGCCGATCGCCGCGCCCGTGTACGGCTACCCGACGGGGCGCGCGCGCGCCCCGTCCGCGCCGTCGCCCGCCGCGTCGACGCACGATGCACACTCGTGGGCGGCGTCGCACGCGGCGAGCATGGGTGGCGCGCATTCAAGTACAGGAGTTCACACCATCAGCCAGATGCTCAACCTGCCCAGCCCGTGCCAGAGCGTCTGCATGGGCCACGTGGTGCCTGCGCCCGTGCACCACCTGGCGCAACAGGTGGACGAGCAGCAATGGGTGGACGAGCGGCGAGCCCAGCGGGATGCCCACCCATTGCTGCTCGTCCACCTGTTGCGCCAGGTGGACGAGCAGCAATGGGTGGGCATCCCGCTGGGCGAGCCCGAGCTCGCCGCTTACTGGCGCGGCGCCGGCACGATTAGCCTGCTGGCGCAGCAGGCCGTCCCGCAGCCGCCCGCGCCCGTGCACGAGCCACTTGCTGAGTTTGCCGGCCCCATGTGGCCGACGCTCGCAAAAACGGACAGCGACGAGGATGGCGCGGGCGGCTCATGCTCATCGCTCATCTGAAGCATGTTGACGAGACGCACGACCGCCGCGAAGGCTTTCCCAACTCTGACAATTTCACCCTACGAGTCACTTGCGGCGGGCCCAAGCCGCCTGGTCGCGACGGCCGTCACCTGCGTGTGCCATGCGAGGAGCCATTTGAGGTCGGTCAGCATGTACTTGAGCGCGCGCGTCCACAACTCGTCCTGGTTGTACTGGAGGCGAATGGAGAGCATGGCGTCGGGCGTGCCAATCTTGTCGTCGTCGATGCGGTACGGCGCGTCGCCCAGCGTCGGCGATGCGCTCCTGCGCGCGTGCGCGACGAGCGCGCCGACGCACTGGAGGAACATGCTTAGCGCGCGGTCAAAGCGCGTGCTCGAGAAGATGCGGCCGAGCTGTAGCGTGCCGGAACCATGGAGCTCGAGGAGCGTCTTGGGTTCGTCATTGTGCGCGATCTTGGTGAATGAGCCCATCAGGTGCAGCGTGTGCTTTGGAAAGCGCAGATGGTGCGCGGCGGCGAGCGTGTCGACGAGCAGCGCCGCGTGGCCGAGCGCGGCGTTCACCTCCGACCAATCGACCGGCTCGCCAGGCAGCCGGCCGAGGCGCAAGCCGTTGATCGTGCCGAACGCGCCCTCGAACCAGATGTCGAAGACGTCGTCGAGCACACTCGTCCCCTTGAGCCGCCGCAGCTCGCGCGTGCAGTGCGCCAGGAGCTGCGAGTGGTGCAGCTGAGCGTCGGCGCGCTCGGAGGCGTCGAGCTGCGCGGCGTTGAACCGGCGCCAGAAGTCGTCGGCCTCGACGTCGAGGGCGGCGTGGTCGGCGGCGAGTGCGCCGAGCTGCGCGCGCACCTCCTCCTGCTGCTCGAGCAGCTCGGCCAGCTCGCGCTCGACCGCCGCCTCGTCCTTGGCGACGCGCGCGTTCTCGCGCGCGAGGTCCTGCGCGTACGCGCCGGCGCGCGCGCGGGCGGGTGAGGGCCGGTGAGGGCCCAGCGGCGCGGCGTTTGCTGGGCGCCGTGAGACAGCGCGTGCGCTCACCGAATGCAGCTGCGTTTCCGCCGCCGCGCGCCGGCGCTCGTCGTGCAGCGCCGTGACGATCGCACGGTGCTGCTCGCCGACTTCGCGCGCGCGCTCCTCCAAGTCGGCGCAGACGAAGGCGGCGCAGTCCGCGCAGAGGGGCAGGTGGCACGCCTCTTCGGGCGTGCTCCGCCCGAGCTCGGACAGCGCCGCCGCGTGCTGCACCTTGTCGTGCACGTGCGCGAGCGCCTGCGCGTCGCCGCGCCCGCTCGCGCCGCCCGCGGCCGTGCCGTGCAGCAGGAGGTGCTGCTGAAGGGGCGGGAGGACGAGGAACGAGTCCTCGAGGCGCGACACCGCCGGCCTGCGCGGCGGTGGAATCGAAGGCGAGAAGGGCGCGTTGCACGTCTCGCACACGGCGAAGAGCATCTCCTAACACAGCAGCGCCCTCCGACGGCCGCCTTCCATCGTCCGTCGCCGGAAGATGACGCGCCTGACGGAGGACACGGCGCCGGCGCGAGTCTCTCGCGCGCGCACGCTCGTGGTGCCGACCGTCTCGGCGGCGAACGTGCCCCAGCTCGCCGTGGACCTTCTGCTGCACACGCACGGCGTGACACGCGTCGCGTGCGTCGTCGATCCGGCCGTGCTACCTGCCGTCGGCGCGGACGCGCTCGGCACGGGCGCGCACTCGCTCAGCACGGCGTGCGAGCTCTTCTGCGACGACGGCGATGTCGCGGTGCTCCAGCTGCGCGCGCCGCTCGTGCCGGGCACCGGCCCCGCCTTTGTGCGCCGCGTGCACGCCTGGGCGCGCCGATTCCTCAATGGCGGGCACGGCGCGTGCGTCGTGTGGCTGCACTCGTCGCACGCCGAGGAGGTGGGCGGCGGCGGCCCACTGCAGCCGCACCTCGGTCCAACAGGGGCGGACATTGAGTACGCGCTTGCTCGCTCCGAGCCCAGCGTCGGCCTCGCCGCCGCGCTTGGCCGGCTCGGCTGGTCGGCTGTGCCCACCGACGACCCGCGCCGTGAGGCGGGCCACGTCGTGCACGGCGTGCTCGACGCCGCCGCGGACAGCACGGACGACGCGCTTGAGGTGGTAGTACTCAGCTCGACGGTGGCCGAGTGGTCCGCCGTGCAGGACGGCGCCACGCTCGCGACGGCGCTCACCACCTTGCTCGCCGAGCTCGCCGCCGCCGACGGCGCCGGCGGCGGGCCTGCGGGCGCAGCACGCAAGACCGCCCTCAACGATTGGCGGCAGCCGCCCTCGTGGACCGGTCTGCTGCTCTGAGATTCAATGCGCGCGCGAGGGCAGGGACAGGAGGCGCGGAGCCGCAGGCGGGCCAGGCCGCAGGCGTGAGGCGCGCTACCGACGCGTGGCCGCCGTGCCGCTTGTGGCGTGCGCCGTCGCAGAGACGCAGACCGACGCGCGGCGTTGCTGGGCGGATATGGGAGCGGACTGTGAGTGCACTGCGTCGGTTCTTGACCTTGGTCAAGTCTCAGTGGCTGTGGTGATTGTCACAACGCGTTGAGGGCGGCGCCGGGCTGCGGCCTGCGGCGCGACGGCGCGTGCCGCCGCTCGCCAGTCGCCACAGCGGCCGCCGTCTCCTGAGTTCCGCCGCCGGCGAGCGATGGCTCAGGTCGCCGCGCGCTGCTTTCGTGCCGCAGCATCGCGCACTGTGCGCGCCACGTCAACCTTTCCTCGACGCTTTCGCCAATGGAGTTCCCCTCGCCAATGCAGGGAGCACTCGGGCTCTCTGGCTTCAAGTCAGACAAGTCTTCACAGTGGCAGAGAGAGGAACGCGGGAAAAAGAAAATGTCCTCGGCTGCGGACGAGCTGCATGAGGGTGCGGCGCTGCGGCAGCCGTCGGTGCGCGCGCGCGACCTTCGCGCCAGGCTTACGACTAGCGCTGCGCGCATCCTCCCCGCGGTTTTGCCCAGTGCTGCGTGAGACGCTCGAGGCAAAGGGCACGATGTCCAGGCTGCGCGCATCGATCCGCGCGGAGGTGTTTGGCGCGCTGCAGGACGAGGACGGGCACGTGCCGAGGCCGACGAATGAGAACCTGCTGATCAACGACATGATCCGCGAATACCTCGCTTTTAATCGCTACGACCACACCCTTGCCGTCTTTATGCCCGGTACGCTCGCTGGCACACAGCGCGCGCGCCCGAGCGCTCCGCGCCGCCGCGTTGCGCCTCATCGCCCCCTGTGTTGCCGCGCGGGCCGCGCGCGCGCGCTCAGAGAGCGGGCAGCCGGCAAGCGCGATCGATCGGCGGTATCTGAGCGAGCAGACCGGCTTGCCCTTGCAGGATGCCATTGGCGGCGCGGACGGGCGCAGCCTTGTGCACGTGCCGATCCTCTACGGGCTGCTCGCCGAGTCGCACGCGCGCCCCGTTGGAAACGTGGCCGCGCGCGTTTGGGATGGGGCGCCGGGTCAAGTCAGTTTGGCCGGCGCAGCCGCTCCTTTGCGCGCAGACGACGCCGAGATCTCGTCTCGGTACCGCGTGTTGGCGGAGCAAAGCCAACAAGGAGACGCTCAGAGTCAGCCGCACGGCGCGCTCCCTGGCAGCTCGATGGCGCGGGCACGCAAAGAGCCGCGCGCGTGCGGCGGCGGCGCGCCAGACCCGCTCGTCTTTTCGCATTGACTGTGAAGCGGGCTCCTCGGTGCCGCACTTGTGCCCAGGCCGGCCGTTGTGGAGTGCCAAAAACAGAACTTTTTACTTTTCATCCCGAAAATCCGGCGCCCGTCCACCCTTCGGCACCTCATGGAGAACACGAGCAAACAGCGCAAGCCGGCGGCGACGAGCGACGAGCCGGTGCACGCGTCGGCGCCGCAACGTCGCGGCCTCTCGAGCGTCACGCACACGCACACATCGGCGTCCTCGACACAGCCCTTTTCCACAACGGACGAGCCCACGCGCGCCCCGGCGCCGGTGCCGGCGGATGAACGCGTGCACGAGCAGACGCTCACAGAGATGCGCTCGCTCGGCCTCGAGCTGCGCACGGTCCTTGGCAACCTGAGGCAGTACGCGCGAGATCAGCTGCTCGCTGCGCGCTCGCCGCACCACGAACTGTCACTCGCGTGGGACCCTCCGCCACCTCGGCAGCTCAAGTACGGCCGTCGGCTCATCCCTGCGTTTGCCGTCCGCGTGAGCGGCGATTGCACGCCTTGCACGGCCACGCTCGAGGTCGGCATCGTCGAGGCAAGCTCAGGCCAGCCGCTCAACAACGTGCTTAAGGGCGAGCTCACCGCGCGGCTCAACGGTGGCGTCGCCTGCTTCTCCAGCGTTGTCCTTCATCTTGCGGCGAGGCCGAGTCTCAAGAGGATGCTCGCACTGCGCCTCGTCGTGCGCGCGACCGAGCGGTGCCGCTCCGAAGCGCCGATCCGGCCGCTCGTTTCGAGGACCATCGTCGTGCACAACCGGCCCACGATGCCGTCGCGCCTCTCCGCCGCCGCGCGGCTGATTGTCGACGGCGACGCCGTCGGCGAGAAGCCGCGCGCGCATCGAGTGCTGGCCAGCTCGGGCCGCCCCGTGGCCTCGGTCACGCGCGCCGACGGGGCGCCACGCGCGGCGAGCCCACCGCATGGCGACGTTGCCCTCGTCTGTGCGGATGAGAGCGACGACGAGGCGTTGCACGACGCTTCGCTCTTCACCGACGTGCTCGAGATGCTGGACGACGCCGACGCCGACGCCGACGCCGACGTGCCCGTGTACCGCAAGCTGCGCGTGTTCGACGAATCGAGCGCGCGCCCGACATGGCTCCACGCCGCCTCGCCGCCGCACGCATGCACGCGGCCGGCAGCCAAGGACGCGCCGGGGAAACCCGCCGCGCTCACGCTCGTGACCAAGTCGACTGCGCTTGAGCTTGCGGCGCAGCTGCTCATCCGAGTCGTGCTAGACGCCGCGCGCAGCCAGACCCTGCTCGTCGCGCTCGAGAAGCCCTGCTGCTGGTGGCGCTGGTGGTCGGCCGTCGCGCGGGGGCCATGCGCGACCGCTGAGGCGAAGGCTGCGGCTCGTCGCGCATGATCAATCGCGCCAGGTGTCAAATGCAACCCCCCCCCCCCCCCCCCCCCCCCCCCGCCCCTGGCTAAATTTCTAGTCGTCCGCTTTCGCGAGCACGACAGTGTGTTGCCCGCCCATGCTTGCGTCGAGCACCCGCAAGTCGCCGAGCGGCGGAGTCGCAACGAGCTGCGGCGTGACATTGTCCTGCATCTTGCCGTTGCACAACTGGTACATCTCGCCAAAGCCCCATGTGTACAGGTCGCCAGTGTCTGTGACCGCGGCGCACTGGTTCGACCCGCAGCAGACATGGATCACGCCCCTCCCGCTTACGCTCGGCAGCAGCTGCGGCGCGGCGTGCAGCTCACATTTGTCGCCGAGGCCGAGTTGGCTCGAATCGCCGCGCCCGAACACGTAGACATCGCCTGCGACGCGAAGCCGGGCGCGACGCAGTGCGGGCGGGCGCAGACGATGGGCGACGCGGCTGCCGCGACAAGCGCACGCGCCGAGCCTGCGCGGGGAGGGCGCGACGCGAAGGCGCGCTCCACGCGCTGCACCCCCTGCGGCACGCACCTGCGCCAGTCAGCGCGATCGAGTGGTGCTCGCCACCGCTGAGCGCGCAGACGCCTTTGCCATCAAGGGCTGGCAGGCGAAAAAGCGCACGCCGGTGTAACGGCATGCAACGGCATGTGACGGTATGCCCCGGCGCGCGAAAAGGGGCGCGTCAACGGCAGCGCGACGGCTGGCGCGCTCGCTCGCGCGGTGTCGGGGCGGAGCCTCTCCGACGCACGCGCGACGGCGCACGCGCGCGCGCCGGCCGCGGCGCGCACCGCGCACGCGCGTCGGCTCGAGCCGCGGCGCCTTGTCCGCTTGGCCGAGCCCTAGTTGGCCCATGTTGTTCAGCCCGAAGGCATGCACGCTGCCGTCCGTGCCGAGCGCGAAGGAGTGATACGAGCCGCAGAAGACCTCGGCGATCGGTACGGGCGCGCTCGCGCCGCCGGGCGGAGCGAACGAGCCCGCGCCGATCGCCGGCGCGGGCAGGTCGCGCTTGTAGGCAATGTATTCGTCCATGACGTCCGACCAGTCGCCCGCCGGGTCGGTCCTCGCCAGCGCGCCAACGTACGTGACCAGGTTAGCGTTCAGCACGCGCAGGCTCGGCACGCCTGCGCGCTTCTCGGCCGGGCCGCCGTTGCACGCCGGCCGCACGCCGTCGTCGCCGGCGCGCGCGCCAACGGTGAGCGCAGGCCGCGCGGGCACGAGGTGCGCAACACGCGTCTCCTTGCTCACTTCGCGGCCCAGCTGGCCCTGCTCGCCGCAGCCCCACGCGAACACCCACGGCTCGCCGCGCACGGCCGCAAGCGTGTGGTTCGAGCCGCTCGCGATCGACGTGATGCAAACGCCGTCGAGACCGGGCACGAGCGCAGGCGCGTCGGCCTTCTCGCGCTTGCCGCCGTGCGGCTGCGGCGCGTAGCCGATGTACCCGTTCGAATCCTTGTACGTGCCCCACGAGAAGACGCGCCCGTCCGCGACGAGCGCGACAGAGTGGCAGTCGCCGGCGGTGACGGCGACGACGCGCTCGCCGCGCAGCGCGCCGGCCACGACGGCCGGCCACGCCTCCTCGCCGTCGCGGCCGAGCGCGCAGTCGTCGTTACAGCCCCAGCTCCAAAGCACGCCGCCCTCCGTCAGCGCGACCGTGTGCATCCCACCGCATGCTATAGTGAGCACGCCCTGCTTGGAGAGGGCGGGGAGCCGCTCGGGGATGGCACATTCCATACGGCCCTCGTCCTCGCCGAGGCCCATCTGCGAGCAGTCGCCATTGCCCGCGACGTACACGTCGCCCACGGCCTTGCCGAGCTGGTTGGACGCCTTGCGCTTCCGCCGCTCAGGCGCCGCCGCGCCCGCCGAGCCAAAGCCACCAAAGATGCTCGCGCTCGGCTGCGGCGCGCCAAAGACCGGCGGCGCGCCGAACGCCGGCGTGGTCGACGGCGCGGGCACGCCAAACGAGAAGCCGCCGCTGCCCCCGCCACCCGCCGGCGGGACGCCAAAGCTGAAGGTGGGCGCAGCGCCGCTCGCCGGCGCACCGCCAAACACAAAGCCCGTAGGCGCGGGCCCTTTGCTCGCCGGCGCCGCTCCGTCGTCCGGTAGGCCGCCGACGATATTGCCTGAATCGTCAAGGTCGTACTCGCGGCTGTTCACGTCGACCATGATCTTCTCTCCCGTCGACTTGTCGATCACCTCCTTGAACTTGCCCTTGAGCAAGTCCCCCCATCCCGACATGCCAGCCTCTCCACCACGAGCGGCCTCGCGATCACGTGCGGCGACTTGCCGAGACGGGCTGCCCGAGGCGTAAAGTCCATGGCGGACCTCGTGGCGGTGCCCGGTGAGTTGCTTGGCCGCCGCGAGGACCTCGTGGCGGGCGCGGGGGCGTACGTTGACGAGGACGGGGGCGTGCGAGCATACGTGGTCGGCCTAGTCCGGCGCACGCCACTACCCTCCGTGGACGGCAGAACGCAGACCGCGACGGTGTGCGTTGACGCGGGCGCGTCGGTGCGCGCGTCGCTCATGCCAAACGTGGGCGAGATTGTGGTGTGCAAGGTGGTGCGCATTAACCCGCGCGTGGCGAATGTGGAGATCATGTGCACCGCCGGTGGCTCTGTCGTTCTGCACGAGCCGTGCGCGGGCATCATCCGTAAGGAGGACATCCGCCAGTTTGACCGCGACGCGGTCGAGATGTTCAAATCCGTCCGGCCGGGTGACGTGATCAACGCGCGCGTGCTCTCGCTCGGCGACTCGCGTTCGTACGTGCTCTCCACCGCGGAGAATGAGCTCGGCGTCATCCTCGCGAGGAGCGTCTCCGGCGCGATCATGGTCCCGTTGACGTTTGAGGAGATGCAATGCCCAAAGACGCTGAGCACCGAGTTCCGCAAGGTTGCGCGCATACGCGACGAGACGTCGCCGCTGAGTCAGTAACAGCAGATTTGTTTCGCTGGTCGTCAAGGCGTCGATGCCGTGAACGTCGACGCGGGCGGCGCATGCTGGCCGTGGGCAGCCGGCGCCTCCACCTCCGCCTCGCGCGGCCTCGACTTGCTGCGCGAGACGAACGGGAAGCCGGCGCCGGCCGCGGGCTGCTGCTTGCGCGAGCCCGCCGACGCGCGCTCACCGGCGCCAAACGTGGTGGCAAAGAACGGCATGCGCAGGCGCTTACCGCTCGCATCTGCGTCGTGACGGCCCGAGACGAGCACGTCGGACGAGCGCGCCGCGCGCATGCTCGGCGGCTGCGCCGGCGACGGCCGGACGGTGCCCGGCTCCGACGCGGCGAACTCGGAGAACCACTGCGCGTTGAACGGCTCGGCGATCGGAATCTCGCAAATCTCCTCCTTGAGCGTGGCCGACTCGTGCTGCTCCATCTGCTTCCACGCATTGATGTTGCGCTCGAGGTGGTCAAATGGCGTCTGCAGCCAGCGCAGCGCGCCGGGCGCGGCGTGCTGCGGGCTTGCCTCGACGTACATGCGCAGCACGTCGAACGCTGGCCGGACCATGAACTCGAGGAAGCCCGTCTGCGCCTTGGACAGGTTGCACTCGGAGGCGTTGTTGAGCGGCGACACCGGCAGGCCGGCGCGCGCCTCGCACTCGCCTTGGTGGAAGAACTCGGCGCACGCGCGCTGCGCCGAGTCGACGTGCCACGCCCACGCGCGCGCCGGGTGCCCGATGTCCGCCGCCTTGACGATCATCTTGACGAGCATGAGCCGCTCCTCCGCTGCGTGCTTGTCGTCCGGCTCGGGCACAGACGCGAGTCCGGAGCTCGCCGCGGCGGCTTTGGCGCGCCCCTTCAAATTGCCGATGTGCACAAAGTGGTTCTCAAAAGATGTGGCGAGCACGAGCGCGATCATCTCGGCGCGCACGCGCTTGTACGCCGCCTTGTCGAGCCCGGCGAGCGGGTCGAGTGCTACAGGCGCTCCGCCCGCCCCCGTCCCACCCGTACGCCGGTCGTAACCGAGCATGATAGCGAAGGCGAGCGAGACGTGGTAATTCTCGAGGACGGACGAGTCGTTGTACCGCACGGCGAGCGGCGAGTGCGTCGCGATGAGGAATGCGTTGTTCACGCCCGGGTGCGCAAGGTCGTGCACGATGGCGGCGAGGATGACCGCGCCCGTCTCGTGCGGGTCGGCGCTCGTGCCACAGATGGCGCGGTGCATGACCGTGGCGGCGTGCATCACGTCGCACGCGTGGATCTCCGAGTGGTACGGCAGCTGCCGGTACCCGCCGACCACACGCTGGATGAAGGTGATGAGCGCATGCTCTGACGCCCCGAGGAGCTGCGCGAGCGAGTCCGGAGCGGCGGTCGTGTGCATCGCGAGGGTGATCGCGAGGAGTGGGCGGACGCCGGCGCTGCCGCACCACGAGCGTAGCCGCTTCAGGTCAAAGTCCCACTCGTGGAATCCGTCGCGGATCCATGAGAGCAGCTCGAGCGACGCGTTGGGCACGCGGCTGTGCAGCGGCGAGATCGGCATTGTCATCGCGCCGCCGTGCGGCATGTGTGGTGCAAGCGCCTCGGCGCGGCCGTGTTGCGAGGCGGAATCCTCGGGGCGCACGTCGTCCTGCACGCGTGCCGAGCGCTGATATTGCTCGCCGCCCATCCCCAGCGTGAACCAGTTGGACGCGAACTCGTCGGACGCCAGGTCGCGCGCGTTCGCGCCGCGTGATATCGGATCGAGTAGCCGGTCGGTCTCCGCGAGGGTGCGGAGCTCGAGGAGCACGAGTCGTAGGTCGGCGACGATGTCGCCAACCAGCAGCCGGCTGAGAGAGCGCCCATCCACGTCCGCGATAAGCCGCTCGAGGTGCGAGACGCCGAGCTCGAACAGCGTGCCTGGCTCGCGGATCGGCGCGCCCGTCTTGACACGCATTGGACGCGAGCGCTGGACGCGGATGCCCACGAAGAGCAGCGCGCACGCGCACGCAGTGCCCACCGCCGCGACGACCGCCGCAATGACGATCGCGACCGTGTCGGGCTCGCCCATCCGCTTATTAGCCACTCGGGGTTCCCTCGTGTCAATGGTATTTGTTGGAGGTAGTTACCAACCGAATGCCGCCGACTTTGGAACGCGCAACGGACGTAGCGATGGGGATAGGCGAGCGACGCGCGCGCGCGGCGACGAGCGACGCGCGGAGGCCGCGCAAGGCGCGGGCTGCGCGGCCGCGCGCGAGAGCGTCGGGCGGCGCTACCGCTGTGGTCTTGGCGTCCGCGGGCGTGGCTCACGATGAGCGCGCCAGCGCCTCAATCGAGCTTGCGCTGCCGATCAGCCGTGTGAGCAGGGTCATACGCACGGACAAAGACGTGAACAAGGTGAACCGCGACGCGCTCTTCGCCATCGCAAAATGCACCGAGGTGTTCATCGGCACGCTTGCTCAGCAGTCCGCCGCTGCCGTGGGCCAGTCGCACCGCAAGACGATTCAGTACAAGGACTTCACCGACGTACTGCTCGCCCAGCCAAACGCGTCCGTTCTGCAGTTCCTCACGGACGAGCTTGGCGTCGACGCGCCGGCGCCGGGCCGCGCCACCTGAAGGCGCGCCGCGCGCCGTGCGCGCGCGAGCCCGCACGGCGCACGCGGAAAGGCTGAGAGCTTGCGCCCCCCGTCGAGAACTCCGACCCGGCGCGCGGGCTCGCACCTGCCGGCGGCGCGACGCCGACGCGACGCCGACCGGCCGGGCACGTCGCCAGCACCCAGCACCATGGACCATGGTCCGTGTCGGCCGCTCTCGCTCCGACAATCACCTTGGCAACTCACCTTGGACACTCGCGCCAAATTTGGCCACGACCGGAGACCACAACGGCCAGAAATTCGAAAGGACGTGTGACCAGTCGCAGGGTGTCATGATTGACGCTTGGGTGCCGCTCGTCGGCGAGTGGTTGCACGCGTCCGCACGCGGCAAGGCTGCACTGGAGCCCAGATTTTGGACCGTGCCGCCCGAGATGCACGTCAGCCAGCTCATTCTCCACTCGGGCTTCACAGTCATCTGGACGAGCGCGTCCACGCCCGGCGTCGCGGCCGGCGGCACGCGCGTTGGCCGGCCAACGAGCCTCGAGCAGGGCATCGGGCGCGTGATGGCGGGTTTCTACGTGGTAAACGTGCTGAAGAAGGTCGCCATCGGTGCCGGCCCCTTGGATGATCTCGCCGACATGTTCGTGCCGTGCCACGTCTACACGGCGATGGTGGCGTACGCCATGCTCGGCACGTCGCGCCGCGCGCGCGAGACCGTCGCAAACCTGCTCGTGTACTGCGCATGGATGCCGCTGATGGCGATGGCGTTTCCTGACCTCGATGACCTCATGCGTATCCGCTCGGCCGTGGCCCGCTTCGTGTGCATCGCCCTTTTTTGGGCGCACCACATCGCACTCGCGCTCGTGCCCGCCGCCGTCTCGTACGGCGCCAAGCTCGGCCGTTTCCGCGTGCCACCTCTTGAGCTCGGCTCGTTCGCGCAGTACCTCGCGTTTGCAAACGCATACATTGGCGTCGCGCTCTGCGCCTTTGCGCTCGTTGTGGGGCGCAACGTCAACTACAGCCTCTGGCCGCCGCCTTTACCAGCTCGAGTCGAGGGGATGCTGGGCGGCACGTACTACCGCGTGACAGTTGGGCTTGTGCTCTCGTTCGGCATCGGCCCGCTCATGCGCACAGCGTACTACCCGGCGGCGCGCGCGGCGGTCGAGCTGCTGCTCCACGCGAAGGCTGCATGGCGATTGAAAGCACCCTGAGTCCCTGACGGCCTGGCCAGCACCCTTGTCGGAACCGCGGCCGGCCCGCGCGCGCTACAAGCTCAAATTGGGGCCCGCCGCAATTGCCGCGGCCTCGGTTGCAGCTGAGCCCAACGGCCGCGCGCCGCCACCGCCGGCGCGCGCGTCCGCCACGAGCGCAAAGTAGCGCGCGGCGTCGGTGCCGTAGTGGCGCATCAGGCTCGTGATCGCCGGGTCATCCGCGAGCGCGAGCCGCAGCAGCGTGCCCTCCTGCTCACGGTTGATCTGGCCGGCGCGCGCGAGGGAGGCGATGATGCCGACGGCGTCGGAAAGCACGTTGGCGCTTGGCGCGGGCGGGCCGGCGCGCTCGGTGTGCGCGCGAGCGGCGAGCTGGCGCGACCACGCGATCGCGCGCGAGAATTTGGAGAGCGTGTTGATGAGCGCGACGAGCTCCTCGCGGCTCGTGGTCGACGCGATGAGGTCCGGCGGCAGGAGGAGCCACTTGAGCGCGGTGCCGAGGCCGAGGAGCTGGAGCTTGCCGTGCAGTTTGCACTTTTGGCACGGGATACAGTCGACAATGGACGAGATGTTCTGGAAGACGCCCTTGAACTGCCGTTTGAGCGACCACCACGTGTGCTCGTGCGGCTTTTGGAAGAGCATTGCTTCGTCAAACGCCGAGAAGACCGACGCGCACGACTGCAAGATGCACGAGTCGAGCAGCCGGTGGACGAGCGCACCGGTGCGCGCGCCGTCGTCCGCACTCACGCCGCGCTCGTACGGGTACTCGCGGATAAAGCTCGCCCCCTTCTGCACCGCGCGCAGCAGCACGACAAACGCGAAATGAAGGTCGCGCAGGCGCTCGGCGCGCTTGCCGGCGAAATGCTTGACGAAGAGCGCGACGGGCCCGCCGTGGAGCGAGTGCGACGCGTTGTGGTGCATCGCTACGTGCACGTTGGTCGACGCATGCATCCCGGAGAGTAACCGGTAGAGCACGCGCTCCTCGAGGCACATCGACGACGGGTGCGACGCTCGGACGAAGCAGTTCTCCTGGTACATGGACGCCCAGATGTGCGAGCCGTTGTACCCAGTGTCGGACTCGGGGTTGAGCCGCAGGTTGACCACTTGCCCCGACACGGTCGGGATGCGCGCGCACATGTCAAGCCAGAACTGTGGCAACTCCTCGTCGTCGCACGCGGCGCTCAACGGCTGCGGGCCGGCGGCCTCGCCCTCGGCGCGGGAGATGGTCGTATCCACCAGGTCGGTCGCCATGTCGGCTGCGTCGAACGCCAGCTCCGGGTGCGCCTCCACCGAGCAGTGCGTGCCATCGACGTGTGCGGCGGCGCCGAGCGCGCCGAGCGCGCCGAGCTCGTCCAAAAAGCTCGGCGGCGCGGGCGCAGGCTCAGGGACGGCGACGGGCGCGCACGTGGACACGTCGGAGGCGAAACGCTCGAAGGGGCACGCGCCGTGCAGGTCCACGCGCCACAGCCGGAAGAAGGTCGCGTCCGTGATCTCCTGCAGGATGGAATGCAGCTGCTCCGAGTTTGCGCGCTCCACCGCCTCCGAGTCGCACATCGCGTCGCCGAGCGGGCCTTGCGGGCACATGGCGGCCGAATCGAAGGGCGGGGGCAGCGCCTCCCACGGGTTGGAGAAGCCGCGCGTGCCCAGAGCGAGCGCGGCGCACAGCGCGAGCGCCCGGCGGACAAGCCGCGCCATATGCGCGCCTAGTTTTCTCCGGTGTCCTCTGGACCCGATAGGCCCGTCGACCGCTCTGTGTATGAGAGTAAAAAATAAAGAATCCGTCTATTGCACGTTCCAATATATTTTATTTCCTGGAAGTCTGACCACCATGGGGCCACCTCGTTGATCGTGTCGGAATCACGCCAACGGCCGTCCGCGGGACCGATGCGCGCCGCCGCGCAACTGCTCGCATGCGCGCTGGCCGCAGCGAGCGCATCGCGTGACGTGGCGCGCCAGCCGCCAGTCACGGCGATGATTTTGGACTCCAACGGCGACGAGCTGCTCGTACAGACGCTCGAGCACTTCGTGCTCATGCTCCCGCGAGACGTGCCGGTCGTGTGGGCGACGGATCACCAGCTGACAAACGCCGAGCACGACGCAATAAGCGCGAGCAAGTTGCTCGTGCATGCGCTCGGCGTTCGCAAGTTGCATATCCGCACGCTCCCGTACAACCTGACGCTCGCTGCGTACAACATGCGCCTTCGTCAGCCTCGCTTTTGGGCGGACCTGCCGCAGGACGGGCGGGTGCTCTTATTCGAGCGTGACGCGGTGCTCTGCCCTGGCGCGTCGTCGCGCCTGCGCAACTTCACCCGCTACGACTACATCGGCGCGCCATGGCGGCCCACCGCGCCGTGGTGCTCGTCTCGCCGGCTCAGTGCCGAGGCGTGCTGCTGCAATTCTGGCCTCTCGCTCTCATCTCCGCCCGAGATGGCGCGACTGCTGCGCGTCGCAGCCGAGCTGTCGCGGCACCGTTCGAGGCTATCGAACCCGCGCAACATCGACATGACCGTGCTCCACTACGCGAGCAAGGTCTCGGGATTCAAAATTGCGGGCGCAAGCTCCGCCCAGCGCTTTGCAGTCGAGACGCTCTGGGACGGCGTTGCGCCGCCGGTCGGCCTGCACAAGCCGTGGTCCGGCTGGGGAAGCAAGCCGTGGTCGAGCACGAAGCTGGAGTTACGCAATCTCCTGCGCGTGTGCCCGACGATGCTCCGTCTTTGCCCGTACGCGCGCGCGGCGTCGTCCAACCCGGATCCGAGCCGTGGCCCGCCCGCGCGGCGATTCGTGCACAGCTTTTGCGACGTGGACGACAACACGGCGACGCCGAGGAGCGCGCCCCTGGTCGAGGTGCCGCTGTCAAAGTTGACGCCGCTCGGCTACGCACCCTTGGGTGGCGGCTGACTTTGGCCGCAGTCTGAAAGGCCACCGACATGTTTTCGTTCTCTCTGTCACCCCCCCCCCCCCCCCCCGCCCCCCTCTCACAGTAGTTGCACGCTCGGCGCTGACCCATCCGCGCGGAGCGGCGCGCCTGCCGGGCGCCTACCCCTGGCCCTACGTAGTGCGAGGACGCCGACGCCGAGTGGCGCTGAGAGCAGCGCGACGCCGACGACGAGCGCCGCGGCCGTCGCCAAGTGCACGTACGGCGTGAGACCGTCGCCTTCGGTCGCGTGCGGCGGCGGCGGGCGCTCGCCGGGCGAGCGATAGGGCGCATCCTCAATGCGGATGGCCGCACTCACGCCGCTCCCGCCGCCGTCAAGCGCGCCGCCGAGCTGCCGAAGCATGCGAGTGATGTTGCCCGCGGCGATCGCGCGAATGTACTTGTCCGCGCGCTGCACCGTGCCAACATGCGTCGCGTTGGTCAACCGGACAACCGTGTACAGGTCCGGGTCGCGCTCGGCCCAGAGGTCGCACACGTTGAGCGAATCGAGGGCGACCGCGCCGTCGCCGTCGACCTCGTCGTAGCCAAGCGCGGCGGGGTCATACACGTCCTCCGCGCTGTACTTGAGCGTGAGCGGCGTCGGCACGCCCGCGCCGTAAAAGCAGTAGGTGCGGACGCCGGGCGCGGAGTAGGTTTGGTAACGGCGCGTGTAATTAAAAATGTCTGCCGTCGTGTGCAGGTCGACGTCGTGGAGGAGCTTGCCGAGCTCGGCGACGGTCCACGAGCGGTGAGGCGTCTGCACCACCGTCCAATCGTCCAAATGACCCGGGATCGTCTGCGGGAAAGACCACGTGACGCCGCCAAAGGTGCGCGAGACCTCTGCAAGAATAGAACCGTCGATCCACGGGAGCGATTTTGAATTGATACCCCACAGGTACCCCGACAGGACCATGCGCAGCGACTGGAGCGAGCCGCCAAACGAGCCGGCCACCGGCGCGAACGCCTCGATGTACTGCGCCTTCCACTCCTGCGCGCGCGGCGGGGGCGCGCGCCGCGCAACGTGGGTGATGGTCATCGTTGGCGGGCAGGAAGGCGCGGGGGGCGGGGGGGGGGGGGGGGGGCGGGTTCCTATGCGCCGGCCGCGCTCGAGCGAGAGGGGCGGCTTGGTGCAGTGCAAAGGGATGGAGCGGCGAGGCGCGAGAGAAGCGGGTGAGGCGCGCGCGCGCGTGCGCGCACCGGCGTGACGAAGTTGTTCAGAAACCAGAGCGCGTAGGGCGCTCCCTCGCTCGCGGCGACGAGCACGGCCCGTCGGCCCGAGTTGAGCTGAACCGAGCTCTCGATCAGGCGCTGGAGCTGCGCATAGGCGCCGCCGGGCTTGGTCCAGTACTGCGGGCCCGTCCGCCAATCGTATGGCGCGCCATGCAGGTTGGAGCCCGCGACGTAGCCCATGCCCTCGAGATGGTAGGCGAGCTTCGAGTACACCTCAGTCAGTGTGCATGTCGACTCCATCGCGGGCACGATGCAGCGCACGCCGCCAATGTCGCCATAGTCGACGAGGCGCGTCTGCACGCCCGTGTCCAAATACTCGTGCCGCCACACGTCCCACTTGAGCTGAAAGTTGGCCTGCGCGGCGCGCGCGGCGCGCGGCGGTGTGCGAGCGCGGCGTGAGCGCTCGCGCACGCGCATGCGCGGCGCCGAGCGCGTGCGCAGTGGCGAAGCGAGCGCGCGCACCTGGAAGCAGCCAACGGAGCCGGGGATGATCTCCGTCACATCGAACCACAGATCGAACCACGTCTTCTGGAAGAACTGCTGCACGAGGCACTCCCAGTCGGCGCGGCGGCCCGGGATCTGCGCCTGGATCCTGCTCCCGCCGATGCCGGGGATGAGGATGACGGGCGGGAGCTTGGGGTCGCCCATGTCGTGGCGCTCGACAATCTCACCCGTCGGATCCTCCACCGTGATCCCCGCGCGTGCGGCGCCCGCGATCAGCGCGAGGACGAGCACGCGCATCCCTCCGCAGCCGACAGAAGCACCGCGTCCTCCGCGCCGGCTTTTGTGCACGGATCCCGCCATTTTTTTTTTATTCTGCGCCAACGATGTCGTCGCACGGTCGATCCGGGTTGTGATCTTGAGGACGAGGGGGCGGCGGGCATGGGCTCGTCCGCGCGCGAGGTGCCGGGGCTCGCGGCGCTGTGCCTCGCGAGCGTTGCGCGCCACGCGCCGCGAGCGCTCGCGCGCGCGCACACGCTCCCGCTCGACGAGCGCTGCTTTGAGCAGCTCATGCGCGCGCTCAAGGCGGACGCGCACGCCGTGACGGACGAGCTGCTGCTCGCGCTGCTCCGGCCGGGCGCGACTGAGCTCGATTTGGCGCGGTGCGTGCAGGTGACAGATGCTGGCCTTCGCCGCGCCGCGCCGCGCCTCGCGCGCGTCCGGCGCGTCGACCTCTCGGGAGTCGGCGTCACCGACGGCGCGCTCGGCGCGCTGCTCGCCGTGCCCGCGCGCGTCGACGCGCTCGTGCTTGCGCGCTGCCGGCAGCTGACGGACGGCGTGGTTCGCGCGTTCTCGCGCCGCTGCCTCCCCGTCCTCGTCGAGCTCAACCTCGCCATGTGCAGGCAGCTCGGCAACGACGCGGTCGCGTGTGTGCTCGAGCACGCGCACGCGCTCCGCCGGCTCGACTTGTCCGGCTTACCGCGCTTGGACGACGGCTGCTACGCGGCGGGCTCGGCGCAGCGTGACGCTACGCTCCACGGGCTCCACGTGCTGCGCCTCGCCCAGTGCCGCCAGCTCACCGACGCCGGCCTCGCGGCGATCTTCGCGATTACGCGCTCCCTGCGCGAGGCCGACGCATCGGACACCGCCGCGGCCGAGCTGACGGCGGGCGCGCTCGCCGAGGCGTGCGGCGGGAGCCTGTACGCGCTCGAGCTCGCCGGCTGCGCGCGCCTGCCCGCCGACGCCCTCCCCCTCCTCCTCGTCGGCTGCGCGGCGCTACGCACGCTCGCGCTCGCGCGCTGCCCTGCGCTCACGGCGATGCACTTTCAGCACTCTTCTCATTCGCTCCGCACGATCGACGTCTCCTTCTGCCCGCTGCCGCACGACGCGCTCGTCGACGTGGCCGTCAACTGCCCCGACGCCGTCTCGCTCGGGCTCCGTGGCAGCTCGGAGCTTCGAGATGAAACCGTCCGCTTGATCTGCGCCGCGTGCGCCGACCTCGAAGCGATCGACGTCGGCCATTGCGCGCAGCTGACGGACGGCGCGGCGCGCGCGCTGGCGGACGGCTGCCCCAACTTGACCAGCGTCCGGCTCGACGGCAGCGCGCGGATGGGCGACGAGGCCGTCGCGGTGCTCGCGGACTCGTGCGCCCGCCTCTCCGTCCTGTCTGTGGCGCACTGCGCGCGCGTCACGGGCGGCGCGCTGCACGCGCTCGCGCGGCATTCGCATTTTCTGCGCGAGCTCGACGTAAGCCACTGCGCCGCGCTCACCGAGCCGGCGCTCGTCCACCTCGCGCGGCACAGCGCGTGGCTTGAGAGCGTGCGGGCGGACGGGTGCGCGTGGCTAACCGCCGACGGCCTTGGGCAGCTCGTCGCGGCGTGTGCGCGGCTGCGGCGGCTCGGCGTATCGCGCTGCGCGCGGTTGAACGCGGAGAATGTGGCGCTCGCGCTGCGCGCCGCGCCGCTGCTCGTCGAGGTGGAGACGGAGGTGTGAAGGAGAGAATCGGGTTTTTCCTTTTCTTTTTCTTTCTTTTTTGGAGCAAACAACAGCGCGCTGCGGCAACACAGGTGGCGCAACAGGTGCCACCCGAGAGCTGGGCCCCAGAAGTGATCTTTGGCTGTCAGCGTGTGGCCCCCGTAACGTCACGTGTATTTCTTCGCCGGCTTGGGCGGCGGCGGCGGCGGCGAGCCCGCGGCCTGCAAAGGGGACGGTGGGCTGGGCGTTGGAGGGGGCGGCGAACTTGGCGGCGGGCTCGGCGGCTGCGGCGAAGGCGGAGGCGGCGGCGGCTGGACGGCGGGCACTGGGCTGGGAGGTGGGCTCAGCGGCGGACTTGGTGGCGGACTCGGCGGAGGCGGCGGCGGCGGTGGGCTTGGCCCAGGGCTTGGCGGTGGCAGCGGCGGCGGGCTCGGCGGCGGCCCGGGCGGCGGCGGTAACTGCGGCGGCGGCGGCGGCGGCGAGCTTGGCGGTAGGCTCGGCGGCGGCAGAGGCGGCGGGCTTGGCGAAAATGGCGGCGATGGGCTCGGTGGGGGGCTTGGAGGCGGGCTCGGCGGAGGTGGCGGCGGTGGGCTCGGCGGCGGGCTCGGCGGCGGCGGCGGCGGCGGGCTCGGCGGCGGCGGCGGCGGCGGGCTCGGCGGCGGCGGCGGCGGCGGGCTCGGCGGCGGACTCGGTGGCGGATTTGGCGGCGGGCTGGGCGGGGGAGGCGGGGGTGGGCTTGGCGGCGGCGGCGGCGGCGGGCTCGACGGCGGCGGGTTTGGCGGCGGAGGCGGCGCCGGTGGGGGCGGCGGGCTTGGAAATGGAGGAGGGCTCGCGAGCGGCGGCGGCGGACTTGGTGGCGGAGGGCTCGTCAATGGCGGGGGCGGGCTCGGTGGTGGCGGTGGTGACGGTGGCGGCGCTGCGATCGGCGGGCTTGGCGCGGCGCCGGCGATGGGCGGCGGCGGCGGCAACGGCGGCGGCGACGGCGGTGGCGACGTCAGCGGCGGCGGCGGGCGTGGCTGGTCGGCGAGCGGGATACCGAGCGGCGGCAGCGCTGGTTTAGGCAGCTTTGCGGGTGGCGGCGAGCGCCTCTCGTCGGGGGAAGCTTCGCACGCTGCGGCGAGGAGGGCGGCGATCGCGAGGGCGCGCATATTTGAATGCTATCACTTTTTGCTGATGATTCCTGAGATCGCCCGCATGCTCTCCAAAGGCAAGGCGGAGCGCGGGAAGCGGCCGCCGAGCTCAACAAGCGAGCTCGCAACGCACCGACGAGGGATGCACGGCAGCTGCATATATATGGTAAGCGCATGGCGTGTCCGGCATTGCGGCCGCGCGTGTCGCGCGAAGGGGCCGCGCCCGGGCGGCGGGCGTGATGGGCGCTTCGACGGTGCCAAGGACATGTCACACTGCAGGCGGTGCAAAGGACACTTGTTTCTCAACTGAACGGACAGCAAGCTGAATGTCGTCATGCGCGCACGGTCCAGGGGAACCGTGCGAGGGGCGTGGTCGGACAAAACGGCGACTTGTCGGTTAGGCGGACACTGGGGAGCAGTGCCGCTGCGCGCGTTCCCCGTGCGGCGCGGCACTCACTGCTCTTCGCAGCCGCACTCGGTCGTGCAGCTGGCGCTCGACGCGGCGGCGGCTTGTTGGTGTGCACACTGGCAAGCTTGGGCGCGCGCGCCGCAGACCGCATAGCCGCGGCAGCGACGGTGCGGCGAATCAGCGCCGACTGCGGCGGACAACGGGGCTCGGCGGAGGAGCGTCCACGCTTGGCGGCAGCGAGCTGAGCGGTGGGCTCGCCAAGGGCGACAGCGGGGTCGGCGGCAAAGTCGCTGGTGGGGGGCTTGGCGGCGGCGGGCTCGGCGGCGGCGGGCTCGGTGGCGGCGGACTCGGCGGCGGCGGGCTGGGCGGTGGTGGGTTTGGTGGCGGTGGGCTGGGCGGCGGTGGGCTGGGCGGCGGTGGGCTTGGCGGTGGAGGGTTTGGTGGAGATACCGCCAGGCACGCGCTGCTCAAGGCGAGCACCGCGAGCGCGGTCGCCGTCCACGATCGAGGCATTTCACTTCTCAATTCGTCGCGCCACTTCCTAGCGAAGCCAATTTTGGTGCTTGGGCATTGGGCCCCTCAAGCGTGATGAGTGATGACTGTGGCGCAGCGCCTCAGTGTGATGAGCGCGGCGCGACGGCCATCAACCCCACGCTCACACCACGTCGGGCGCCGCTCCGCCGCTCGACGGCCGCTGCACGCGCTGCACTGTTGGCAGAGACGGCGCGAGCGCCCCGAGGCCGACCACTCGCGCGCCACTGCCGGCCGCGCCGTCCGCGTCGCTCGGCGCGCGTGCGCCAGCGCGGTCATCGCCGTCCCGCTCGGCCACGCGCGGCGAGAGCAGCGGCGCCACGTGCGCGGCGGAGCTGGACGGCACGCGCCGTTGCACCGTTGGCAGCGAGGGCGTCATGCTGCTAAATCCAGCATGCGGGGCGCCCGCCTGCTGAGCGCGCGCGCCGCGCGGCGAGGGCGAGGGTGGCGGCACGCCGCCATCGCGCTGCTCGAGCTGCGCGCGCAGGCTGTCAATCTCGCGCTGGTACTCGCCCGCCGCGGGCGCGCCGCCGCCGCCGCTCCCCGCGCCCCTCGCCGCCGCGCCGCGCGACGACTCAATGTAGGCGCCAAGCCGCGCGACCTCTTCCTCCAGCGCGTACACGCGCGCCTTGAGCGCGGAGCGCTCGCGCTCCGACTCGTACTGCAACCGGCGCAGCTCCTTGTTCTGCGCCTGCAGCGACGCGAGCGCGCGCATTTCGTCAACTGGCGCCTCGCCACGCGCCGCCTGCGTCCGCCGCCACGCAACCACCGACGCCAGTTCGGCGCGCAGCTCGGCGGCCGCGCGGCGGAGTTCCGAGTTCTCGCGCGCAGTCTCGTCCGCGCGCAGCCGCGCGCGCTCAAAATCCCATTCGCCCTCGCCCTTGAGCGCGCCGAGCTTTGCGAGCAGCGCCGCGTGCGATTCGCGCACGGCGAGCACGGGCCGCAGCTGCCCGTCCGCCGCGCGCAGCTCGTCGCGCAGCGCGGCGCGCTCAGCGAGCGCAGCGCGCAGCCGGTCGGCGAAACCGTCGCGTTGCGCGACGACCTCGCGCAGCTGCGCGTGCAGCGCGTCGTGCACGCGCAGGCTCCGCTGCCTCTCGTCGAGCAGCCCGGCGCGGCTCGCCGCGAGCTGCGCGGCCGCGTCGCGCGCGCTCGCGTCGTGCGCGCGCTGGAGCTCGGAGACGAAAGCGGTCGCCTCCGTCGCGTCGCCGCTGTCCGCATCCACCGTCAGCTCCTGCGGCGGGCGGAGCGCAGGGGGCGCGCGCGCGCGCGCGCGTCGGCGCGCTGCGGAGCGGCGCGTGGCGCGGCGGGGGCGGCGCGCGCGCGCACCTCCGCCAGGGGCAAGCGCGCGAGCGCGGACGCGTCGACGCGGCCGAGCGCGCGGCGCGCGGCGAGCGCCGCTTCGCACAGCGCCGCGTTGCGCTGCAACAGCCGTTGCGCGCGCGCGCCCTGCGCGGCAAGCGCGACGCCGAGCTCCGCCGCAGTGCGCGCGTCCGCGCGGCGCGCGAGCTCGGCGACGTGCGCCCCGACCGCGTCGGCCGCGCCGAGCGCCGCCTCGCGCGCGAGGAGCTCACGCGCCGCCGTTTCGGCCGCGAGCCGCGGCCCGCCGATTGGCGCAAGCGCCGCGACGGCCTCACCGACCGACCGCGCGTCGCGCGCGCCGTCCGCGCCGCGCGCGTCGCCGGCGGCGCCGACGAGGCCGTGGACCGCGCGTAGGTCCGTCGCGGCGGAGAGGCCAATGTGCAGCGCGGCGGCGGCGACGGCGCGCGCCTTGTCCGTCGCCTCGTCCACCAGCGCGCGCGAGTCCGGGCCGTCGCGCAGCGCGGCGGCGAGCGCTGCGCACTGCACGCGCAGCGCTTGCGCCTCCGCCGCCTCGTCGGCGAGCAGCGCCGCGCGCGCGTCGGCGAGCTCGCGCGCATGCGCGCCCTCCGCGAGCGCGGCGTCAAGCCGCTCCTGCAGCCCGAGCTGCGCGGCTTGCTGTCGACCAATGAGCGCAGAGCGTTCGTGCTGCAGCCCCTCGACGCGCTCGACCGCGCGCGTCGCCTCGCCGAGCGCGCGCACCTGCCACGCGGCGCCGCGCGCGTCCGCGTGCACGAACGCGCGCGCCGCGCTCTCGTCCGCCTCGCGCACCGCCTCGGCGAGCAGCGCCGAGCGCACGCGCTCGGAGCGCAGCTCGGCGCTCGCACCCTCTGCGCGCGCGCGCGCCGCGGCGAGGGCGGCCGACGCGTCGCGCGCGCGCGCGCCGGCCGCGCGCAGCTCGTCCGCTTCGGCGGCGAGCGCGACGAACTCAGTCGAGAGCGCGTCGAGCTCGGCGCGCTGCGCTGCGAGGGCGCCTGCCGCGTCGGCGGCGCGCGCCGCCGACTCCGACGCCATGTCGTCGGCGAGCGCGCGCGCGCGCCGCTCGTCCGCCAGCTGCGCGAGCGCGGCGTCGCGCTCGGCGTCTGCGTCGACGGCGCGCGCGCGCGCGCCGTCGAGCGCGTCCTGCGCGAGCAGCGCCTCCGCCTCGTTGTCGAGGCGCGCGGCCTCGGCGGCGGCGCGCTCCTTGGCGAGCGCGAGCTTGAGCGCGAGCGTGTCCGACTCGGCCTTGAGCCGGCCGTCGTCCGCGTCGATCGCGCGCGCTTCGAGCTGCTCGCGCGCCCGGTCGGTCTCGCGCCATCGTGAACGCCACTCAACGAGCTGGCCGACAAGGCGATCGCGCTCAGAGTCTCGTTGCGCCGCGTCGAGCGCCATCGTGTCGACGAGCGAGGTGAGCCGCTCGGCGGCGCCCGCGACGTCGGCGGGGATGTTGCGCCGGCCGGCTCGCGCCTGCTCCTCGGCCGACAGCCGCTCCTCAAGCGACGCGACTCGCTCGCGCAGCACGAGCGCGCGCGCGTGCGCGCGCGCGAGCAGCCTACGATGGCGCCGTGTGCCCGCCATCGGGAGGGTGGCGAGCGCGCGCAGCGCGACGCCCGTACGCAGCACGCCTGCGCCGCCGTCGAGGCCGGCGAGGGCCGTCGGCAGGCAGATCGCGGCCGTCCGGCAGTCGCCGCCCAACACTTCGTCGAGGAAGCAGGCGACATCCACGTCGCGTGTCGCACCGACGCCGGCGGCCGCCGCGGCCGCTGCCGCCATCGCCGCGGCGGCGGATGCGCCCGAAGCGGGGCCGAGCGCGGCGACGAGCGCGAGCGCGAGCGGGTCCGGCACCGCCGCAATCTGCACGTGCAGCAGCACGAACTGCGCGCGCAGCCCGCCGCCGCCGCCACCGGCGCCGGCGCCCGCGCCCGCGCCCGCCGCGCCGCTGCCGCCCGCCTTACCGAGAGACCGGCCCAAGCCGGCCATGCGCGCGGCAGCCGCGCCCGCACCCGCCGCCGGCGCGGGCGCGTCCACGTCGACGATTAGCAGCGCCGAGCCGGCGGGCGCGCGCGCGAGCTGCCGCTCGCGCGCGCGGCCGATCGCTCTGCGCACCTCCTCGTCGTCTATCTGTCGGATGGAGAGCTCGTTGGCGGAGGGCACGGCGACGGGCGAGACGCCGGCGAGCCCGGGAACGAGGCGCACCATCCGCTCGCGCTCCGTCCCCTCGCTCGCGAACAGATCGAGCACGTACGCGCGTTCGGCGCCGACACAGCCGACGAGGCGAGCGGTGATCGTCGAGTCGACGTCCACCGACCCGTTGAGCGTGCGGAGGGCGAGCGCGGCGAGCGCGGCGTGCAGCTCGATGGCGGGCTCGCCGGTGCCGATGATCAGCACCGCGCCGTTCACACCGCGGCTCACGCCCTCAAGCACCGGCCGCACGATGACGTTGTGCAGGTCGGCGGCCGACGCGCGCGGCTCAAAGACGCGGTCAAATGCAAACGCGTCGCCCTGGCCCTCGCCCGGCGAGATGAGCTCGATGACGGTGTCCTGCACAAAAAAGCGCTGCCCCTCGCGCCCGTACGCATCGACCGCCGCCTCCGCGCGCGGCTGCGCCGCCACGTACACGGGCTCCGCGTCCATGCAGCTAACGGAGCTGCTGCGGTGCCATGGCCGTTTACCGTTTCCGACCCTGGCTGCTGAGCGCGCGGGGACCCGGCTCGGCGCACGATGGAGCGCGGCGCGCTGGACGCGCAGACGGCGTCGCTCCTCGACCGGATCATCGCATCGCACCGGCCGCCCGCAGGCGGCGCACCGGCGGTCGTGCGCCCGCTCTCCGCCGCGCGCGCCGGCAAGCTGACCGCGCTGCTCCAGGCCACCGCGCCAAAGCAGCACGCCGTTGGCGCGAGCGCGAGCGCGCGCTCGGGCATCGCGTCGGGCGCCCTGCGGCGGCCACTCTCGGCGTCGCGCGCCGACTCGGGCGCTGCGCGCGCCGCCACGGTCGCATGCCGCGCTGACGCGTCCCTCTCTGCCGCGCTCGCTGCACACCAGCGCTCGGACGCCGAGCGCGCCTCAAGCCTGGAGAGGCTCAACCTCGACGGGCGCGGCCTGACGGTCTGCCCGCTGCTCGAGGGCGAGGAGCGCTTGCGGGTGCTCAATCTGCAGAACAATCAGATCTCGTGGATCTCGCACCTGAAAACCCTGCCCAACCTCATCTTCCTCGACCTGTACAACAACGGCATTCGGCACATCTCAGCACTCGAGCACGTGCCATCGCTCCGCGTGCTCATGCTCGGCAGGAATCGCGTCGCCAAGATCGAGCGGCTCGACGCGCTCGTCCGGCTCGATGTGCTTGACCTGCACGGCAATTGCATCCAGCAGCTCGAGAACCTCGACCATCTCTCCGAGCTCCGCGTGCTCAACGTCGCGGGCAACCAGCTGCGCGCGCTCGACGGCTTGCAGGGCCTCACGGCGCTTACGGAGCTCAACGCGCGGCGCAACGCCATCTCGCACGTCTCGCAGCACGCGCCGCACGGCGCGCCGAGCCTGCAGCGCGTCATCCTTTCGGGCAATCTCATTGAAACGCTCGACCGGTTCCGACCGCTCCTGCGCCTGCAGCACCTCGTCGAACTCGCCCTCGATGGGAATCCGTGCGCGTCTCTGCCGCTGTACGCCGCAACGATCGCCGCGGCGCTGCCGAGGCTGCAGACTTTGGACAACCGACAGATGCGCCGCGGCGCGGGCGGCGCGGGCGGCAGGGGCGGTGCGGCCGCCGCCGCTGCCGTCACTGCCGCGCCGACTGCAGCCAACTCCAGCGTCGGTGCAGCAGCGGCCGCCGGCGGCGCGGCCGCATGCGGCTGCGCGCAGCCCGCGTCGGCCGCGAAGCTGGCGGACGCGCACAGCATGCGCGGCCCCGGCTACGACAACTCCGAGGAGACGCGCAGCAGCCGGGGCGATGGCGATACGCACGATGGCGGTACGCACGATGGCGGTACGCACGATGGCGGCGCGCGTGGGCACGATGACGGCGCGCGTGGCCACGATGGCGGCGCGCATGGGCACGATGGCGGCGCGCATGGGCACGATGGCGGCGCGCGTGGGCACGATGGCGGCGCGCGTGGGCACGATGACGGCGCGCGTGGCCACGATGGCGGCGCGCATGGGCACGATGGCGGCGCGCGTGGGCACGATGGCGGCGCCGCTCATTGCGACGAGCGCGCGGCCGAGCCCGCGCCGGTCGACGCGGCGCAGCTGCCATCAAGCAGCGAGCGCGGACGGAAGGAGGACGGAGCGAAGATGCGCGACGGCGCGAGCGCGGGCGATGGCGTCCGAGACGCGCCGTCGCTCGTCGACGGCCGCCCGCCAAGCCCGCCGACCGCGCCCACCGCCGCGCCGACCGAGCCGCAGCAGCCCGTCGGCCCGATCTCACCCACCGACGTGCGGCTCGCGCACGCGCGGCTGCGCGCCATCGAGCGGGCGCGCGCATCGTACCGCGCGCGGCGCGCTGGCGAGCCGGCGTCGCCGCCCGCGCCGCCGCCCACCGTCTTTGCGGGCGACTTTGAGCCGGCGACGTGGGCGAGCGTACAGGCGGACGCGCTCGTCTTGTACGGCGATTATGAAGAGCCGCCCCTGCCTGACGGCGCGCGGCACGGCGCGCGCGGCGCGCGCGAGGCGCGCACGGCGCTCGGCCGACTCGACGGCGTGTCGCGCGCGTCGCTTCACTATATGAGCTACTCGCATCTCCTCATATATTGGCTGCCGCGCCTCCGCCGGATCGGCGCGCTGGCGCGGCTCGAGCTGATTGACTGCAGCATCGACAGCATGCGCGAGCTGTACGCCGTGCTGCCTTCGCTCACGCGCCTCGAGCAGCTCACCATCTCTGCAGAGGACCCGCCGGCTCCCGCGCCGTCCGCTGACCGGACACCCCCACCGGACTCGCGCGGCGCGCACACGCACCCAATGTTCCGCGCGTGCGCTATCTCCCTCCTTCCGCTCCTCGCCGTGCTCAACGGCAGCAGCGTCGACGGCGCCGAGCGCGCCGTGGCCGAGCTCCGGTGCGCTGCGCTCAACCGCCTTACGCTCGAGCCGCCGCCCGCCGCGGGCGCGTCTGCGGCCGCCATGTCGCCCGCGCGCGGTGCGAGAGCAGGCGGGGCGCGCGACGGCGCGGCGGCAACGGATGCCGTGAGGGCGCAGAGCGGCGCGCTTGTCAGCGCGGCGCTGCAGCACGCGCTCGCCATCGAGGCCAAGCTGCGCGCTCTCGACGCGCAGTGGGCTGATGCCCTGCGTCCACACATGCAGCGCGCGATCCACGAGGCGGCCGGCGGGCTGGGCGCGCCGGCGGGCTGATTTTCTCCGCCCGGCTATAGGCAAACTGTCCAGGACCGTCGACCCAGTCATTCTTGAGCGCACGGGCTGGGCCAGCGAGGGTGGCTCTCTCATTCGTTCTGCGCGATGGCGGCGTTCTTGAGCTGCGCGTTCGCATCAACAGTGCACGCGTCGCCCACCTGGCAGTTGACGAGCGTCGCGCCCTCGTGCACCTCAGCATTGGAGCACACGATGCAATTGCTCAGCGAGACCTTGTCGCCGAGGGTCACGTGGTCCATCACGACCGAGTTTGCGATCCGAACGCCGCTGCCGAGACGGCAGTGCGAGCCCACGACAGATCGCTTGACTGTCGTCTGCGCGCCGCTCTCGACGCCCTGCCCGCGCATGCAGTCCTGCCCAAAGCCCGTCTTGCCGCCCAGCTCGCCCCGGTCGTCCGCCGCGCCGAGCCACGGCAGAGCGATGCCCTTGGCAATCTCGAGATTGGCTTCCAGGAAGTGCGCAACGTTGTTGGCGCGCACGCAAAACGCGCCGGCGGCCGGCTCGATGACGACGGCGCAGTGGATGCGCGTGTGGTCGATGGCGAGCTCGTGCCGCGCCGGCTGATCCTGCCCCGAGATGGACAGGTTCATGTCGAGCGCCTCGGCGTGAGACGACTGTCGGTGGACGGGCACGCGGGGCGCGGCAGGCGGCATCGGACCGAGTGAACAGATGCGGTCGCGGCGTGCGCGAGGACACAAGCGGCGAGGTGCGCGCGGTAGTGGATCGGCGCGTGGGCGCGCCGGTTCGCCCGCTGCGCGCGGCGGGCGCGCGTCACCGCCGCATGGCGAACGCGCGCGCGCGCGGGCGCGCACGCGCGGCCACGCGCCTCGGGCAGCGGCTGGCGCGTGCGGATGTACTGATGACGGAGGAGGAAGGGGAGGAGCTCGTAGCGCAGGTTGCTCAGCTCGAGCCGCTGCTCGAGCAGGTCGAAGACCCACCGCGCGAGGATGTAGCAGTGCACGTCCGTGAGTGTCGTGCAGATCGCAACGTGCCCGTGCGCGAGGAGCAAAGAGTTGCGCAACGCCAGGTGCCCATCGCAGTCAGTCGCGGCGGCCATATAGAGGAGCTGCTCCTTGGTGGCGTCGAGCACGAGCGCCTCCTCCCATTTTGGCGGCTTGCCCTCGCGCGGCGCCGCGCGCTCCTTGAGAAGGACGGTCGCGGCCGCGCCTCGCAGGTGGTGCGTGTCCGCGAGCTTTTGCAGCGGCACGTCGGTGATGAGGTCGACGCTCATCACGAGCACGTCGCCGCGCACCTTGGGCTTGGCGGCAAGTAACGCCACGGCCGTGCCCGCATCGTCGGGCACAACCACCAGATCGACGAGGATTGCGCCACCGTGCTTCTCGTCCAAGAACTGCTTGAGCTGCGCTGCCTGCGATTCGACCGTCACGACAACGGCCGACCGGAAGCCGCACCGCTCGAGGTGGCCGAGGGGCAGCGCGATGAGCGGCCTGTTCGCGACGGCGAGCAGCGCTTTGGGCGTGCGCTTCGTCAGCGGCTGCAGCCTGTCGCCGTGGCCGCCCGCGAGGATCACGGGGGTGATGTCCATCGTGCCTTCACTGAGGTCACACGGACACTGGACTGAGTCTCGTTCACCGTCAAGCCGACGACCGCGACCGACGGCGACCGCCGCTCTGCCCTCCCTGCATTGGGTTGATGCGGCCGCGCCGGCACGAGCCTATCGGCACGCTGGCCTCGAGCCTCAGCCGGTCGCCGCGAGCAGCTGGCCGAGCTGCGCCGCGCACGCCTTCACCGCGTCGCTGCTCTTCGCGCGCGCGCCGAGCGCGGCGACTGCGCCGCCGATGCCGAGGTCGGCCGCGAGGCGGCGGACAAAGGTCGCACCGAGCTTGGAGTGCGCGAGCGTGCCCACGGTGGCGAGCAGGCGGAGCGCGAGGTCGTCGGGCGCGTCGCCCTCGCCGATGGCCACGAGCGCGGGCGCGACCGCCGAGAGGATCTGCGCCTGCGCCTCCTCCTCGGCTGCCGCCGAGCCGGCAATGAAGATGGCAAAGTTGAGCAGGAGGGTGGCGGCAGGCACGCGCACGGTGTGCGCGCCGGCGTTGAGGTGCTCAGATGCGGCCTCGAGCACCGCGTTCACGTGCTCGCCGATCGACGCATGCAGCCGCGGCACCGCGCACATGTTACACAGCACGCGTAGCGCCATCACAAGCGTGGGCGCGGGCGCGCCGGACGCTCCGGCGAGCGCCGCGAGCAGCGATGGGACAAGCGGAGGCGAGATGGTGGGCACGCGCGCGGCGCCGGCCGGGTGGAGCAGCGCAAGGCGCAAGATGTCAAGCGGCGGGTACGCGGCCTCGAGCGGCCAGCCCAGCGCCTTGACGAGCGCGTCGAGCGCGGCGGGCGCGAGCGCCGCGGCTGGCGCGGCGGCCGGGCCGCCGGCCGCGCCCGCGAGCGACGACGTGAGGTCGGTGAGAGCGCGCAGCTCGGCGTCGTCGAGCGCGGCGCTGCCGCGCTCGGCGTTGAGCTGCGCCAACTTGCCGAGCACGAGCTGCGGCTTGGCCATCGAATCGAACGTGATCGCCTGCCGCACGGGGAATGGCGCGCCGCCCGCCGCCCCGCCCGCCGCGCCGCCCGCCGCGCCGGCGCCGGCGCCGGCCGGCGCCGGCGCGCCACCGGGCCGGTACCGGTTGGCGCTGAGAGGGTCCTCGTGCCCGACCGTTACCGGCCGTGCGGCCGCGTACGTAGGGCGGTATGCACCGGCCGCCGTCAGAGGGTCGACGTTCGTAACCGCCGACGGCGCGCCAAAACCGCCGCCCGCGCCGAGCGCGGGCGGGACGTATGCACCCGCCGCCGTCAGCGGGTCGACGTTGCGCGCGGCGACGGCGGCGTGCGACGGCCCGGCGTTCTGCACGATGAAGTTGGCTGTCTGCTCGAGGTACGCCTGCGGCAGATTGTGCGCCCAAATGAACTGCTGCGCGGCCATGTACGGGTCGGCTCCGCGGTTGTACGGCAGTTGGAGCGGCGGTTGGCCTTCCGCAATGTCCACGTCAAACACGAAATCATACAACTGCCCCTGGTACTCGCGCTGGCCGAGCGCCACGCCGCCAGCGCCACCGCCGGCGCCGCCGCCGGCGCCGCCGGCACCGCCGCCGCCCGTCGCGTTCGGGTCGCCGACAACCGTACCAACCTTGCTCCACTGTGCGTCCGACACTGACCAAGTGTAGAGGCAGGGACTGCCGTCGGCGGCGCGCACAATCTTGTACTGCCCCTCCTTCGCGCCGGGCTCAGCGAGCGCGCTCTCGTCCGGCAAATTGGCCACGTCCACGCCGCCCACCTGCCCCGGGATCTCCGTCGCCGGGATCGACTGGGACGCGACCTCGGCCTCGAAGAGCGCGATCGCGTCGGCGGGCGCGCGGCGCGTGTCTTCCGTCGAGAAGACGCGCGCGACGCCGTCAGCGCCACCGGTGACGAGGTCGCCGTTAGGCAGCGCGGCGACGGACCAGACCGGCGCGGGGTGCGCGATCGCCTGCGCGAGCGAGCCGTCGCGCACGACGCGGAGCGAACGATCCTCGCCGCAGACGGCCAAGTCGCCGTTTGGCAGAGCAGCCACGGAGTACAGGAATGATCCGGAAATTTGCACGCTGAGGAGCGCGCTGCCCTCGAGCGACCAGAGGCGTAGCGTGCCGTCGTTCGCCACCGACGCAAAGCCGAGCGCGGGCACAAGCGCGAGGCCGCGCACGACGTCCGTGTGGCCGGTGAGCGTTGCTGCGCACTTGCCAGCCCGCCAAATCCGCACCGTACGGTCACCCGATGCCGACGCGATGCCGACGTTGTGCGCGAAGGGCAGCACGGCCCAGACGACCTGATCGTGCCCCTTGAGCACGTCCACCGCGTTCACACCGCCGGCGCGCCACACGCGCACCGTCTTGTCCCACGAGCCGGAGATGATGTCGCCCTCGTCCGAGACCGCGACGCAGCTTACAACGTCCGTGTGGCCTTCGAGGAGGCGGAGCGGCGCGCCCGCGCTGTCGTCCCATACGATCACGTGCTTATCGTTCGAACCAGACACGACCGAGCCCGTGCCTGGGACCGCCGTCACCGCACCGACGTAGTGCGTGTGCCCGACGAGCGTCCCGCGGCTCTCGTAGGCCGTCGAGTCTGCCGCTCGCGTCCAGACACGGACGGACGCGTCGCGCGATGCGGTAAGCACGTCGCCGCCGTCCGTCGCGGCGACGCAGCGCACGTCCTGCTCGTGCCCTCGCAGCTCGGCCGACAGCGCGAACGTGCGGCGCTCCATGACCGCGGGCTGTGGGTCGACAGACAGGTCAAGCAAGGCCGCGCGCGGTGTGAAGGCGCGTCTCGAGTAGACGGCGCAAAGGGTGCATACCGTGAACTGAAAAAACCAGAAAAAAGTAAAAACCGGGAAAAGGTCGAAAAAGATATATCCCCCATATGCCTCACAGGCGGGATGGGCTCCGGCGCGGCGGAGGAGGAAGGGGAGCCGCTCATTCAGTCGGCGTCTTCGACCGACAGCACGGCGCGGCGCAGCCGTGCCGCTCTCGTCCGAATACTCATCCGTGTCTGCGTGTGCTGCTGCTGTTGCGGCGGCGGCGGCGGCATCGCCGCGCTGGTCGCGGCGCGCGCGGCGCGCACGTCGCAGCCGTGCTCGCGGCGCGCGTTTGCGTTCGCGACGCTGCTCACGCACCGCGTGGGGGCGAAAGGCGCGTCACCCTGCTACCGGGCGGCAGTGGCGATTCTGCTGCGCAGTTGGCTGGCCACACGCTCGCGCTACCCGTTCCTCCTCCTTCACACCGCTGACCTCGATGCCGGCATGAGGGCGCTCGTGGACGAGCGGCCCGGCGCGGTAGTGCCGATACGCACGGAGCAGATCGAACAGCCCGGCGCGAGCGAGGGTGACCTGGGCGCGATGGCGACCAAGCTCAACCTGTGGACGCTCGGCGGCGCGGGCGGCTACGAGCAGATCGCATATTTCGATGGGGACCACGTCTTCCTCTCCAACGCGGACGCGATCTTCGAGGCGTGCGGGTGCGGGCAGCCGTTCTGCGGCGTGTGGGATCCGCGCATGCCCGAGCACCGCTTCCTGCGCACGTTCGGCGAGCCATCGTCTGGCAACCACACGCGCAGGCTTGTCAACGCGGGAACGCTGGTCATCCAGCCCGACGTCAGCCTCGCGTCCTCCCTCCGACAGAGGTGGGCCAGTCGGGCTGAGTTCATGAGCGAAGACCTCGACATGGTCGCGACTGGGTCCGATCAGACCTTCTTCAATCACATGATGGGCGAGCACTTCCGCACCGTCGACCAGGGCTTCAACTTGATGCACGTTGGGCGCAGCGCGCTGGCCGCCCCCGACGGATCGCGGTTTGTGCGCTTCCTCCACGCGAATGGCACGGCATTCGACCCCGCCACGCCGACAGTCGTGCACCTCAAGGCATGGACGCGCGGGCGGGCGCGGCTCGAGCAGGCGGTGCACGGCGCGCTGCGCGCGCGCTTCATCCAGCCCGACCCGTACGTGTCCGAGCTCGTGCGCGATCCTCAGTGTGATCCGGACCGTGCGCGCCCGCGCAACTCGCACGGTGCTCGCGGCAATGCACAGCGCAGACGACTGAGGGCGGGCTGACGACTGAGGGCGGGCTGACGAATGGCCTGTTCGGCATGCGCGTGCGGTGGAGGGCGAGGTGGTGACAGCAGCGTGACCGGCTCCCTGTGATGACAACTGTACGCGGTGGAGCTCTTCTCCACGACACCTGGGCTGCCCCTTGGCGCCCTCTACATACCGGCCACCGCGGCAAGAGCAAGCCTGTGCGCACCGGCCAGCACGAGCGCGCTCAACGCGGCGAGGACGAGCATGCTGCGCGTGGTCGCGTGCGCCAAGCGCAGGACCTCCGAGTAGGACAGACGCGGATTCTGCACGAGCGCAAACACGCTCGGGAAGAAATTGAGCCGCGGGCCGAGCGTGCGCGCGAGCGCGAGGCGCGCGCCAAAGTTTGCGCGCCACGCGGCGCGGCGGATCGCGCCGAAAGGCACTGCCTGCGAGTACTGCAACGGGTGGCCGAGCTGCACGAGCTTCGTCAAGGCGGCGGCCTCCTTCGCACGCGAGATGCCGTAGCGCGCGAGCGCGCACGCGAGCGCGTCCGGCCGCCGCGCGGCCTGCGCGCCGACGTCGCTTGGCGCGGCCGGTGGCTGTGCGCGGAACGTGACGCCGTGATCGTCCAAGCAGCTTGCGAGCGCGGCAACGTCCTGGAGGCCCGCGTTGACGCCTTGCCCGAGGTCGGGCGGGAATGCGTGGAGCGCGTCGCCCGCGAGCGCCGCGCCGACGAGCGCGCCGCACGTCAGGGCCGCGTGCGTGCAGTGCTGCGGGTTGGGAAGGAGCGTGCCTGCACTTTCCGCGAAGCGTCGCATCTCGTCCTCGCCCACCTGCGCCGGACCGATCGGCACGTGCGGAAACGCGTCGGCGAGGAAGCGCGCGGCATCGTCAGCCGTCCGCCGTGCCCAAATCAAGTGGTCCGCGCCGGTGATGAGCTGCGCCGTCCGCCCGCGCTCGCCGCGTGCCTGCGGCAGCATCCACAGGCGGAGCTCCGGCGCCACGCCCGTCGCCGACACGATCGCGTACGACACGTCGCGCTCGGGCATTGTGGCGCCGTCGGGCGAGAGCGCGAAGGACGGCGGCAGCTTGAGCAGCTTCTGCCGCAGGCCGGCCGACGCTGCGCGCCGGCTGACGACGCTGAACGAGTCGCCCAGCCCGCCGGCGCGCGCAACGGCTCGCAACGTCTCGCGCACGGCAGAGCGCATGCCGTCGGTGCCGATGACAAGCTTGGCGATGACCTGCTCCGTTTGCGAGTCGCCGCCATCGTCGGCGTCGCCTCCGCCATCTGCGCCGCGCGCGCCCGCCGCGGCGGTCAAGTTGAGTGCCCACCCCGTCTCGGCGCTCGCAAGCGCGAGCGCGCCGAGCTCGCGGCCGTACAGACGAACGATCGGCGGGCGGCGCGGGTCGTCGGCGGCCGGCGCTGTTGCAGCGACGGCCTGATCGAAGATGCCCACCAGCGCCTCGCGTGGGATCCAGTACGCGCCGGCTCGCGCGTCGGCTGGCTGAGTAGGTTCGAGCCGAACGGTCGGCAGGCGGCTCGGCGCGCTGACGCCTTCTTGTGCCGTCACCGACGCGGTGCGGAGGTCGCGCTGCGCCACGCCGACAGCGGCGAGCTGACTGCACAGGCCCAGCTGCTCAAAGACGACCCCGCCGCGCCCGTCGACCAGGCATACCTCGGCGCGCTCGGGGTCGAAACGCGCCGGATCGGCCTCGCGCTCCACCACCGCGACGCGCGCGCCGCGCTCGCGCAGCAAAAGCGCGGCGGCGAGCCCGGTCGGGCCCGCCCCGACGACCACCGCGTCGTACGAAGACACAGCCCTCCGCGCTGGAGGGCGCGCGGGCGCTGGGATGGCGCGAGGCCCGCTTCCGAACCACTCCCCAAACAAGCCAAGGGCGGAGAGCATCACGACAAGCCCCGCCATCGTGCCACGGCCCGTGAGTCTGCGCGTCTCTCGGCCGAGGACGACGTAGAGGACAACGAGAGATGAAGCGCTTGCATGACGACGTTGAGGACGACGAGCAACCGCCGGGGACGGCGGCGCAGAACAGTGCGAAGCGCGGCCTCGACAACTTTTCCACCGAGCCGCAGGTGAGCGTCGCGTATCCGCTCCCACCGAGCGACGGCGTGGTCGGGGGCGCGGGCGGGCCCGTGGGCGCGTCCGCGCCGGCCAACGGGCAGCGCAACGGGATCGCGGCGGGCGCGTTGATCGGCGAGATCACGGTGCTCAAGGGCGAGATCAATACGCTCGAGGCGCAGCTCGGCCAGCTGCAGGAGAAGCACGCGCGCCTCTCCGCCGAGCACACCGTGCTCGCGACCGCGCTCCCAAAGAGTCGGCCGCCGCACGACCCGAGCTGGGAGGTGCACACCAACCCGACGAACGGCGCGCCCTACTACTTCAACAAGCGCACCTCCGCCTCCACCTACGAGCGGCCCGTCGACTACAACCCGCGACCCAAGCCCGACTTGCCCACAAAGCTCATGGCGAAAGGGCCGCCCGGCGCGAACCTCTTCGTCGTGCGCAAGATGCGGAGGGGCGATTTTGACGACTTTGACGACGCAGACCTGCGCGAAGCGTTCTCAAAGTACGGCACCGTGCAGCGCTGCGAGCTCACCATCGACCCCGCGACCAACTGGAGCCGCGGCTTTGGGTTTGTGTCGATGAGCAAGCCCGAGGAGGCCGCGCTCGCGATTCAAATGCTGCACGGGCAGATGCTGCATGGCAAGGAGATGAAAATCGAGCTCACGAAGGAAGACGGACGATAAGGACGGGCTTGCGCGCGGACGCGCCGAGCGATGCGCAGCCGCGTGGCGTGCGCCGCAAGCGTCCAATGCGGGCACTTCCGAGTTGCCGCCAGCGCGTGCTTGCCGTCGGGCGGGCATTCCTGAGGCGTGCGCTGGGCCTCTGCAGGCTAGAGGCCGGGGCGTCGCCACAGCTTCTCACATTCGACGTGACGTCGTCAATGGCGTGGCGGGAATGGCGTGAGCGACGAATCCTGCCTGCTCGTGGCCACGTCGGCGTACGCGTGCACGGGCGTCCACGGCCCGCCGCAAAGCTGCTCGTGCTTGGCGCCGAGCCACTCGCCAAAGTTGTACTTCATCGGCCCGCCGAGCTGCACGGGCAGTGTTGACTCGGCGACGAAGCGCGCGGTGACCAGCTCCTTGAGCTCGTTCCGCCCGCTGTGCGCCAACTTGTGCGCGACCGTCGTGTTCCTGGGCGCAAACATGCGCGAGACGGACCAGCCCGAAATCATGAGCATCGCGTCGCTCACGTTGTACATCACGACAGTGCCCATCTTGAATGGCGAGTGCTTTGGAAAGATGGCGGCCATGATGACCTTCGCGCGGCCGAGCTCGGGGCTCACCCCGCCGTGTCCGCTCATATCCTCGAGCAACGTCACGCCACACAGCTGCGTCTCAGCCGACTCGCGCACGGCCTCCATCACCAACCAGCCGATTGCCTTGACGACGTGATCGAACGTGTACTTGGCCATGAGCTGCGACATCTTGGCCGCGTCGCGGAGCATGATCACGGCGCAGCCCTCCTTGTCCCGTACGGGCAGCAGCTCGGCAAAGCCGTTGGCGAGGATCTCGATCGCGAGGCTGGGCGGCAGGGGACCCAATGGGCAATACGCCTGCGTCTCCCACGTTGCAATCGTCGTGATTGCGGCCAGCGCGTCCGTGACCGAGTAGTTGTGCGCGCGCAGGCACGCGGTCAGCAGCGCACTGTCCTTACCGTGAGAACGCACCTGGGGCGCCGCGTTGGTGCGGTCCGTAAGCGCGGCGCTCAGCTGAGCGAGCGCTTCGGCCATCCCGTCGCTCGTCTCGCCCAGCTCCTGCGTGCGCGCCGCAAAGAAGGCCGCGTCGCCGTCGGTCGAGCCCGTGAACGGCGGCGGCATCCTGACGGTCGCATCCTGCCGTGGCGCCTTGTACGAGAAGAAGGGTTGCGCGCGCTCCTGGCCCTTGGGCGTGATCGGGCGCGTTTTGGGCGAGGGTGCGCCGTCCACGCCCTCGCCGGGGATTGCAAGCTTGCTGAACGGCAGATCGCGCGGCGCAGCGGGCATCTCGCTCTTCGCGCTCCAACTTCCGCGTACTTTCGCCCGGTTGAAAACATATGATTGAGGAAGAAATTCAAAATTTAAAATTTACGACCGTCGCTAGCCGACAGGCGCAGGCGGCAGGCGCGACGCCAGGCGGCAGCCACGACTTTTCAGCCCTTCCCCTGGCCCCTCCCTCTCCCGTGTCCCGGCAAAATCGACGCGCGCGTCACTGCCTGCGCAACAAGTTCGCGTGGCCCGCAAAATAGCTCCGGAACGCGGCCTTGAGGCTGGTGTTGCTGCTCTGCCACATGCGGAGCCCCTCCTTCCGATCGCCCATCTCGAGCTCGCCCGGCGTGAGCAGGTCCCGACCCGGCAGCTCGTCCGTGATGAGCTGCGCGGAGACGAGCCGTCCTCCCGCCGTGCGCATTGTCGAGAAGGAAAAAAAATCGTCTTGGAAGCCATCGTACCACATGACGCGGCTCTCGTTGACTCCAGCCGTTCCGCAGAGCGTGTGTGCTGCGCCCGGCTTGCGCGTGTGCAAACCGACATCGATGCCCGTGCGGTCGGACGGCCAGCACGCGAGGTTGTTATAAGCCCAGCCCGATTGCCCCTGCCGCAGGCACAGCTCGCTGCGCGGGCCAAACTTGCCCTGCCGGTCGCAGCGCACATAGAGCCCGCCCTCCTGCAGCGGCACGTTTGCGGCCGCGCACTCCTGCCGACGATCGGGCCGAGGCGCGGGCGGGGCGCGGGTCGGTTAAGGTGCGCTGCTTGTGCACGCAGCGCGCGCGCGCGTGAACTCGAGCACGCGCGGGGCGCGTGCCGCGCGACGTGTGCTGCGCAGCCCCTGGCACCGGCGCGCACAGAGATGAGCGACTCGGGTGCGGGGCAGTCAAGGTGCTTGGAGGCGTGCACGCCCTGCTTCACCTCGCCGCTCAGCACGCCGGCGTACCCGAGTGCCGCGCAAATCGCCGCGGCGGTGCGATGGGCATTTGAGCTCTCAGCGCTCGTGTACACCCACCCGCTCGCCGCGTCGTGCAGCTGCGCGTAGCCCTTGTCTGACTCGGTGAGCCGCACGTCGATGTTATGCAGCCCATCGTTGCACCTGCGGGCGTGGTGCGCGGCGCGTGGCGGCGCCGCACAGCGGGGCGGCGCGGCGCGACGGTGTGCGCTCAGCATGCTGCTTTGGGTGGGCTGCCGCGCCCCGCGCCAAGCAAGACTGAGCGTGCGGCCATGACTGCATACGCGCGTGCATGGCCCGGCGCGGCCGTGGCGCGCACCACTGCTTCCGGTCGGCGCAGCCCTGGTGCTCGGTGACATAGTCGACGGGCGGAATCGGGTCGCCGTTCACGTCGACGCCGCTCGTGAATCCGCACCTCACGTAGTTGTCTAGGAGGCCAAGATTGCTGCCACCGTGCGACCGCACGATCCCGGGGAGGTCCCTGCACGAACAGCGCGCCTCAAACGTCGCGCGCAGCCCGCCGCAACACTGCGGGCTCTCGGGGTCCTTGCTGCAGCTCATCGCGGGAAGGAACTGCGAGATGACGCAGGGCCCGTGCCCAACGAAGGGTGGTACGGCGCTGGGGTCATCCTGCCCGAGCAGCGACGGCAGGCCCCCTCCTCCGTGCGCTGCGAGCAGCGCGGCCGTGCACAGCACCACCACCCCGGCTCCGAGCGCGTGGGCGACTTTCGCCATAACAAACCCCCACGAACAAGCTGCTATGGTACGAGGTTTAGGAAATATTTGTAGGAATCACAGCTATGGGTACGAGCTGCGTCTTGCGAGTACAAAACGCTCGCACGCCCCGGCTGCGCGCGCCTTAAAAGGCATGCCGAGTCCGCGGCTCCGCGCCGGTATCACAACCCGCGTGGGCTACTGAACCAAGTGAGAGCGATGCCCCGGGCCGCCCGCGAGCAACTTGTGGTCGAGCAGCAAGCCCTGCTCGATCCCGATGCCGCCGTTCCCGTAATGGTCGACGTCGAGAGAGCTCTTGCGATGCGAGAGGCCAGGGCGGAGTGCTGAGCATTGGTCGCGGGCGGGCGCGCGGGCGTGCACGCGCGGACGCCGCGCGGTGTGGCGCGGGCGTGAGCGGCGCGCGCCGAACGCACGAGCGCGGCGCGGCGCGCGCGGCGCGCGGCGGGCGGGCGGGCGCACGGATGGGCGGGCGGGCGGGCGGGCGGGCGGGCGAACGGATGGGCGGGCGGGCGGGCGGGCGGGCGGGCAAACGGGCAAACGGGCGGGCGGGTGCTGCGCGCAACCAACCGTATGAGAGGAAAACCGCGCTGATGAGTAGCAGGATGCTGAAGCCGCAGCCAATCGACAGCTTGGTGCGCGCGTCCAGCTCGTCGCACTGCTCGCCCGCCCAGCCGGGGTGGCACATGCAGCACGGCGCGCCCGAATTGGGCTTCATGGTCGCCGGGCCGCAGATGCGGTGGTCCGTCTCGCACGTGCCACGCCCCGAACACCCGCCAGGGCACTCCGTGATGCGCTCGCACGATGGCATCTCGATCTGCTCGGCGCTGTCTCCTCCGGTCCATTCCTCGCGCAGCGCCCAGTATTGCTTCCGCAGGCGCAGGCTGCGCGCGCGAGTGGCGCGCGAGGGCGCCGTGCACCGACGAGGACGAGCGCGCGCACGCATGGCGGCGGTCAGTCGGGGGGTGCTCGAGCGGCGTGCGCGGGGGCGCGGGCGGCGCGCGCCACTTGCGCCGCGCACCTGTCCATTGAGTCGGCGCATTTTGTGGGCGAGGTGATCCCAAACCACTCCTCGTTCTGGTAGTGGTCTGGCGATGAGAAGAGTGGTTGGCCGCACAGGTCGTGCAGCGAGGCGTTCCAGTTGGGGCACGTGACGTGCGCCTTGTACTCGCACTCGTCGATCGTGAACGCCGGCTCCCAAAAGTTGGGGTGGCACTCGGCGGCGACGTGCGAGCCCTTCCAGTACTCGTCGACCCACGAGTAGACGAAACCGCCGCCGACGACACAGCTCTGGTTCACGTATGTGTCGTCGCCCGTCAGGTTGAGCAGCTCGGCATACTCGCGCGAGGTCGAGTCGCACGCGGGCTGCGCCGACGAGTGCCACGCCAGCTCGATCGTCAAATTGCGGTTCCACAGCGCCTGCGTGCCCTCGTCCTCGTGCGAGCCGGACGAGTCTCCAAGCTGGTTGAAGCATGGCGTCTTCAGTGGGTCGTGCCCGCACACGTCGTGGTACGCGTCGACGCCGTACTCGGTGACGAGGAAGGGCTTGAAGTTGGTCGGCGTGTTCGACGCGTTGGCCGCGTGCTCAAACCATGGGCCGAACGAGTAGCCGCGGTAGAGCTGCGCGGCCCACATGTTGATCGATGGCGCCAGATGGCCGGCGCGGCCAATCTTGTCGAGCACGAGGTCGGTGTCAGCAAAGGTGGAGAGGATGGGCATCAGCGACTGCTCATGCGCCGCGCGCGCGGCCTGCTCGATCCAGCGGAAGAGCTTGTCGTAGACGCAGTAGGACGAGTCGTAACACGGGTTGGTCTCGTTTGGCGGACTCTTCGCATTATAGCAGCCGCCCTGCGGTGGCAGGAGCGCGCCGGGGGTAGGGCGGAGGTCGAAAGGCGGGGGGCTGCGGCGCGCATTGCGCGCGCGCGCGGCACGCAGCGGGTGGCGACGGCGCGGCGGCGACAGCGCGGCGCACGCGCGCGCACGAGCTTCTCGTCGTGCACGTTCCACCCGCACACAAACTCGCGGTCAAACTCCTGTAAGAAGCCGTGCTCGCGCATGTTGATCTCGTTGCCAAAGGACCAGGCGAGGATGGATGGGTGCTCGCCATACTTGTGCACCTGCGCGGCGAATCGGTCCACCACCTTTTTCCGGTTGGCGTCGCCGCGCACGGGCGTGGTCGACGCGGAGCCGAGCGGGAACGTGATCAGCACGCGCAGGCCCATCGAGAGGACGTAGTCGAGGAAGAGCGTGTGGTCGGCCAGGTCGTCCCAGCCATAGATGCGGATTGCGTTGGCGCCCATCGCGCGGATCAGCGGCAGGTCGCGCCGCCACAGGAAGGCGTACTCGTCCGTGAAGTAGTCGCCGTACGGCCCGAAGAGCATCGACTCGTTCACGGGCACGGGCGAGTAGCACACGCCGCGCACATAGAAGGGCTTGCCGTAGATGAGGATCTGCCGCCCCTCAATCGACGGCACGTCGTACCACGCCGCGTCAGCCACCATCAGCGCGCTCAGCGCGGCGACCACCGCGCCGACGACCAGCCTCCGCCGAATCGGGGCAGCCATCGCTGATTGGATGCGTTTCCGACCTCTGCGTGCGCGTGCCTTTCCGACATCCCGACACGGGGAGCTACGGATGTTCAACGGCCCTAGGGCAACCGTCGCGGGGCGCGGCGGCCATCATGTTCGAGCCCGGCCGCGTGAGGCCTTCAAGCCGGCCGGGGCTGAGCGTGTCCAACGGCTCGGCGCCGGGCACGCCGCGCGGCCGGCCGGCGACGCCGAGCGGCCCGCCGCTCAGCGTGGCCGACGCGCCCGGCCCACAGCTCGCGATGCTCGACGACGCGAGCTACTTCTCGGTGATGCGGCAGGACATCCTGCTCGTCCAGCGGCGGCTGCGCGCATTCGCGACGCCGCGCAAGGGCACGGAAGTGTCCGAGGCGTCGCTGCAGCTCATTGTCGGCGGTTCCAACGTCCTGCACGCCAAGCTTGCGCTGCACGAGCTGATGGCCGACCGGATGGTGCAGCTCGAGCGCGCGCTCGTGCAAGCGACCGCCAATGGCGCGGGCGCGGACGGCGCGGCGCTCGGCACGGGCGGCGCGTCGCGCCTATCTTACTACCTAGTTGCGCTCGACCGCCTACAGCGGCTGCACGCCCAGGCGTTCGACGCGCCGAACGGTGCGAACGGCGCCGGCGCGCGGGTGGACGATACCGATGCGCTCCTCGCGAAGCTGCGCCAGCGCGAGTTGCAGAACGCGACGCTCGAGCGCGAGTTGATGGAGCTGCAGTCGACGCTCCGTGTGCAGGACGCCGACGCGCAGCGCCGCGTCGATGCCGCGCGCGCCGAGAGCGCCGCCGCTGGCGCGGACGCGCTGAGGCACTGTGAGTCTTCCCAGCGCACGGAGGAGGAGCGACTGCGCGACGCGTTGGCGCGCGCAGACGAGGCGCTCGTCGAGGCGCGGGGCGAGGCGGACGCCGCGCGCGCGCGCGCCGCCGAGCTGGACGCCGCACTCGCCGAGCTGCACGCGCGCGCGTCGCCGGACGCGGCGGCGAAGGCGGCCGCTCGCGAGGAGAGCCTCGCGCATGACGCGGCTGCGCTTGAGGCGGCGCTCGCGCAGCGCGACGCGACGATTGCGGGGCTGAAGCGCGCGCTCTCCGAGCTCGAGGCCAAGGCGGGCTCCGCCGCCGCCGCTGCCGCGGATGCGTCCGCCGCCGCCGCGCTCGAGGCGCAGCTGTCGGCCGAGAAGGCCGCCGCGCGCAACTCGCTCAACTACATGCAGGCGCGCATCGACCAGCTGGCGGCGCAGCTTGACCTGACGAGCAACGACGACAACGACAAGTCGATGCTCAAGCACATGCACGCGGAGAACGAGCGGCTTCAGGCGCGCGCGCGCCCGCGCGCGCGCGCCGGTCGCGCCCGCGCCGGTCGTGCCGTGCGCACGGCGCCGCGCGCTGCGCGCTGCGTCGATATCCGGCACCTCAGTCGCCGCGCTGCAGCGCGCAGCCCGCAGCGCGCAGCCCGCAGCGCGCAGCGCGGCACGCAGCGCGGCGCAGCGCAGAGCGCGCAGGCAGATGTTGTGCGGTGACGGTGATGGTGACGGTGCCGATGTAGTGTTCGCCGCCGTCGCACCGCACCGTGCCCGTCGCGCCGCGCGCAGGCAGAGATCACGCGCCTGGCTGACGTGCTGACAGCCGTCAAGCGCGAGCTCGAGCTCGTCCAGCGCCCGCCGGGCGACGATTTTGACGACGTGATGATTGAGGAGCTGCGCAACATGCGCGAGTCTTTCGAGGCCAAGCTTGCAGCCGCGTCCGAAGTGGCAAAGGACCGGCAGGCCGCGCACCGGCGCGAGATTCGGTGCGCGCGCGCGCGCGCGCTCCCGTCCGGCCGTGGGCTGCTCGCGGCAGCGCCGGGTGTAAAGCCCTCACAAGTGCTCGCCGCGCGCCGCGCCGCGCGCCGTGTCGCGCACCGCGTCGCGCACCGCGTCGCGCATCGGCCCTCGCGCAGCGAATTGCGCGAAGCGCACGACAAGGAGCGCGCTGTGATGGAGTCGAGAATCGCCTACCTCGCCGCAAAGCTGCCGCACTGATGAATGATGATGGGTTGGCCCAGCGCAACGGCACGCGGTGGACGCTAGAAGGCTGAACAGAAATGTCGATTTGTCAATTGCGCCCCCGCTCGTCGTCGGAGGACGCCATGCCCATGTGAAAGAAGGGCACACTGGCCTGCGCGCTCGCGTCACGCTCACTTGTCCATGCTAGAAGGCTCATTTGTCCGCGCTCACTTGTCCACGCCGACGTCCATGCCCGCAGCGTTCAGACGGTCGACGAGCACGCTCCCGAGCCCAACGGCGGTCGTCACCACGCCGCCCTCCGCGCGGCACTTGTCGCGCTGCAGCGCGAGGCAGAGCGCGCACTCCATCGACATGAGCGCGGTCGCCTTGTAGCCCGGGTCGCCCGCGTTGCCGCTGTTCACGTGCGCCTTGGTGACGAGCTGCTCTTTGCCGCGCTCACCAACTGCAACGGCGGTGCCTGCGCCGCGCGCGCGGACGGAGGCGGGCCGGAACGCGGCCGGTCGCAGTGCGGCGAAGACGCCGCAGCAAGCGCGAGAGCAAGTGAGCGAACGAGGGCGCACCGCCGCCCGCGCGCGAGCGCGGCGAACGCGGCGCAGCGCACTGGCGAAAAAGCCCTCGTCCTGCTGCTGCTTGGACGGGCCTTCACCCGGGCGCGGCAAAAGTCGCGCGTAGAAGAGAAGCGCACGGATGGGCGGGACGACGATGGCGAATCCGACGGCGGCGAGGCCGACGGCGACGGCGACGGCGGCGAAGAGCGAGGGCAACGCCATCACCTCGGCATAGCGCATGTTTCGTCCATACGCGTAGTCGAGCTGCGCGTTCGACTTGCGCACGACCGGCGCGTTCGTCGGCGCCTGCCGACGCGGGGGTGGACGACGCGTCGGGACGGCATGAGGGCGTGGCCGTGCGTCGAGTCAGCCGAGCCCGGCCGCTCGTGCGCGGCGCGCCGGAGTGCGTGCTGGGCCGTCGCTGCACGGCACGCACCATGACGAACGGGGCAACCCACGTCTTGCCGACGCGATCGTATCCAACGATCGGCGAGCCAAACGAGCCCGTGTCCGGGCCGCCGTGGCCGTCCACCGGGTCGAGGGCGTACGCGCCGCGCTGCTTGACCTCCTTGCCGCCAGGCATGCTCGCGTCAGCGTCTGCTCGTGATATGAGGCGAGGCGCGGGCGCCAGGGGCCGTGTGAATGGGCGGCGTGGGCGCGCCAGAGGCGGGCGGCGCGCTGGCGCGCTGCGCCATACTGATGAGCGCGATGATGGTCGCGAGTGTGCCGCCCGAGAAGCCTCCGCTCGATTTGCCATAATACATTTTGATGAGGGAGCAGCCACAGTCATGGCGCTCGCGCATCGCGCCCGCGGCGAGGAAGGCGCCAATGTCGGACGGGACCGAGTCGAAGCCGCAGCCGTGCAGCACGAGCGCGCCGGACGCTTTGCACGCGTCGTGGTACCGGTCGTACGACGCGCGGTGCATCGGGAGCTCACCTGCAGCTCGCGTGGAGCGCACGCGGGGAAGGAGCGTCGGCACGGGCGACGGGCCGCGGTCCAAGTGTATGACCCTCTCCAGGGCGTGCGAAGCCGCAAGCGGTCCAAGGGGATCGCGATGCGCGCCGCACCGGTGATATCCACGTAATGCGTGCCATGCCTTGCGCACAGCTCGACGACCTGTGATGCGCGGAGCGCACGCGCGTTGCGCGGAGCGCACGCAGACGCGCTTGCGCGCCGAGATCAGCGGAGCGGCACGGGTCGACCAGCACCGGCGCTGGCGCGCGCGGGGCGCGCACGGGGAGCGCCTTGTCGATGAAGGGCGTGCCCGCATAGCAGGCGACGACGCTCGTCGACTTGACAAGCCGCTCGAGCGCGTCATTGTCGGACAGGTCACAGACCACAATGTCGACGGCGGTGCCGAGCGTACCGAGCACGTCGCGGAGCTTGTCGGCGCTGCGGCCGGCGATGGCCCAGCGGACCGGTGTCGCCGAGCTTGGCGGGTACGCGCGCGCCATATACTGCGCGGCGAGCTTGCCCGTGAAGCCCGTCGCACCCAGGATGACGACGTCGTGCACGCGCGTCATTCCTGCTCTCAAGATGCCGGGCGGGGGAGGGGGGGTGTGCCGGAGAGGACGGTGGCAGATCGGGCGGATCGATCGGGGGACGGTGCCCTTTTGAGTCAATTTTGGATTTTCAGTTTTGTTTTGAGTACGTCGTGTCAATCTCCTGTGACGCTTGGGCCATCGCCGGCCGTGGGCGCGCGTCTACCCGAGCGCGCGGGCCTCCTTCTTGAGCCTCGCCCACTTCTCTTCGACGGTCTCCGGCTGCATTCGCTTGAGCATCTCCTCGGCGCGGCCGACATCGCCCGTGCGCCACGCGTGCTGCATCTGCATCTTTGCGAGCTCCTGCGCGCGCATGTTCTCGATGGCGTTGGTCGCACCCATGCGAACGAGCGTGTCGCGCGAGACCTCCTGCTCGCGCCGCTTCGCACTCTCCGCGCGCTGCCTGCGCAGCTCCTCTTCGTCGTCAAAGACGGTGCGCTCGACCTTGCGCAAAGGCGCCTCGCGCGCCTGCGCGGCTGTCCACTTGCGCAGGTCGTAGTACTTCTTGTCGGGAAGCGTGCACGTATTGAAGTCCTCGCGGAAGGTTTTCCAGTGCTCCTCGAGCTCCCATTTGGCCAGGCCGGCCGCGCCGAGCCCCTTGACGTCCGAGAGCCACGCCTGGAACTCGTGCTCGTACCGCGAGCCCTCGGGCTGGTCATCCTTGATGACGCCATACTTGCCCCAAGAGGTCATGAGATTGCCAGTGTGCGGCGTCTCGTCCCGCCGCTCCGCCTTGTCCGACTTGCGCTTCTTCTCCTTCTTCTCCTTGTCCGAGTGCTTCTTGTGCTTCTTGCCGCTCTTCTTCGACGAGCCCCGTCGCTTGTCCTTGTCCCCTTTGTCCTTCGCCTTGCCAGACCTGCGCTTCTTCTCCTTGCGCTCCTCCTTGTCCCGCCGCTCGTGCTCGTGCCGGCTGCGCTTGTGCCTGCGCGCCTCCTCGCCGCTCGAGCTCGACGACGTCGAGCTCGAGCTCGAGGATTCGTCCACCATTTCTGTTCAGCAATGGCGGTTGTCGCCCTCCTCGCCGCGCTGTCGGTCGCTGCGGACGAGCCCGGGGCCACCCGGTGCGCGGAGGTGCTCGAGCGCGAGCTCGCCGTCCGGCGCGCGCCGTCACTGTCCGCGCCGCCGCATCACGAGCTCCTGCCTACGCTGCGCGTGGCCGAGCCCGCGAATGCGTCCGACGTGCGCGTCGTGTGGTACGTGCACGTCTCGGCGGCCGACGCGATGCCGGTGGTGCAGCTCGCGCTCGAGCACCTGTACGTGCCGAGCGACGCATTCTTAGTGCATGCCCACCCGCGCGTGCGCGCGCTCGTTGCCGAGCAGCTCGCCCCGACGATGAGCGCGCGCGCAAACGTGGCGCTGCTCGGCGACGTGTCGGAGCGCGACGAGGACGACGGCAGCGCGTCGCTAGCACGTGTGTCCGCGGCGCGCATGCTGCACGCGATACGCGCCGTGCTGCGCTCTCGCCTCGCTTTCGACTTCTTCGTACCGCTCCACGAGGCGGAATTGCCGACCCGGCCGGCGCGCCAGGTGCGCGAGCTTCTGAACGAGGTGCGCAATTTCTCGTTCGTCCCCGTCTCGCACACGCGCGCGCGCTCGAGATGCGCGGAGGGCGCGGAGGGCGCGGAGGGCGCGAAGGTCGCTCCGCCAGCGCACGATGGCGAAGTCGCGCTCGCGGACGTTGCGCTCGACTGTGCGGGCGAAGGCGTGCTCGTCGCCACCGCGGCGGCCAACGGCCAGCGCTCGGCCATGCGTGCGCAGCGCGACGGGGCGGGAGTCGGATCCACCAACTGTGCGCGCGCCGCTGCGCCGCGCACTGCGGAGCGCGCCGAATGCGCGCGCCGCGCGCATTTCGATCGCGCGCGCGGCGCGCCGCGCCGTTGGCCGTTGGCCGGTGCGCCCTCGCGCCAGCGCGACCTCGATCGAGACATCACGCGCGCGCGCGCCGTGTGCTCCGCTTTGGCGCACCTGCCGGCCGGCGCCCGACCCTGCCGGTGCGGCAGGCGCGACGTTCGAGCAGGAGCTGCCCAGCGACGAGCTCGACACGCTCGCGCCGCCGATTCACGCCGCCCTCTTCGAGTCGAGCGTGGCGCGCCTCGCCGCATGCTCACAGCGCCCGGCCGGACAGTCCGGCGCGTGCGGTGCGGTCGGCGATGCGATTCCCTTGGGCATCGGCGCGTTCTTCTCGCGCGACTTTTGCGCGGCGCTGCTCGCGCCGGCGGCGGCGTCAGCGGCGGCGTCGTCGGAGGAGCAGCAGCCCCAACAGCCGTCCCAACCGCTACAACCGCCATCGGAAACGCAGCCCGCTGGCCCGAGCCTCGCGCTTGACGAATGGCTGCGCTCACTCGAGCACAGGCCGCACGGAGCTCGTCAGCTGCTCGCGACGGCGACGGCGCACGCGCCCGCCGCCGTGCGCGCAAACGTGCTCAACCACCACCTGCGCGCGCAGCTGGGCACGCTGGGCAGTGAATGCGAAGGCGTTGAGCCAGTGGCGGGCGACGCGTGCGCGGCGCGTGCCGACGCAGCCATGCGCGCGGCGCTCGGCTCGGCTGACGCGGCGTTCGTCATGGGCATCCCGGTGGAGGCGACACAAGGCCGAGCGCGTGATGCCCTGCTCAACGCGCACCGCGCCCTTTTACCACCACCGCCGGACTTACCGTCACCGCCGGACTTATCACCACCGCCGGACTTACCGTCACCGCCGGACTTACCACCACCGCCGGACATGGCGGCTGGCGTGTGCGCGGCGTTTGACGAGCGTGGCTGTGCGCCGGACGCCAGCGGCGCGCACGCGCCCCCGCCCGCGCCGCACACGCCGCCTTTCGAGCCACCGGCGCTCCTCGCGTCGCTGCGTGTCGGAGGCCTGGACGCGCTCGCGCACCGCCTTCGCCTCGCGCCCCTTCTCGAGCTCGCGCGCGCCGGCAGGCCGCGCGTGCGCGCGCGCCGGCGGCGCGTCGCCTCGCTCCATTTCACGGATGGCTCGTCGTGCGCGTGCGGCGGCGCGTGCGCGCTCGACGCGTCGTGCTGCGCGCCGACGTTCGCGCTCGCGTGCGACGCGCATGGCGGCGCGCAGCACGACGGGAGCGGCGCGCTTGCACCCGTCGAGCAGCCGCCGCTCCCGCCCTGCGCACCACCCACCGCCGGCCTGCGTGCGCGCGCGTCCGACGCGCGCGCGCGCCGGCTCGCCCTGCACAACGATGCGCACTTCCCCGCGGTCGTGCATGCCGTGGACGAGGCTGGCGCGGAGGTCGAGATCGCAACGATCGCGCCCGCGCAGGCGCTCGCGCTCGATGCGACCGCGGGCGACGCGCTGCGCGCGCGGTCGGTCGGAGGCTGGCTGCTCCTCGAGGTGGAGCCGGCCGGATGGGGCACGCTCACCGACGCGGAGGAGAGACATCGGATCGGCGCGTGTGAGCCTGCTTGATCGAACATATGAAACGATATGCTGAAGTGCTCACACGGGCATGCCACAACATCCTCGACTGTGAGCTGCAAGTGACAAGTGGCGGAGAACCTTTTGCAGCAGGTGCGCACAGCTTGCGCGCTATCAAAAGGCAGCGCGCATCCGCGCGGCGCTCGGCGAACCGAACAGCGCCGTGAGCCCGCCGGAGAAGGGCCGCGCGACGGAGCGCGCAAGCCGCGCGACCGCGTCCGCGCGCGGCGTGCTGCCTTGCGCCGCGCTGCTGCCCGCGGCTTCGGCGTCTGCCGCGGCGTCGCGGCTGGCGGCAAGGTGCGGCGGAGCGTGCTGCAGTTCGCCGAGCTGCGACTGGGCCGCTGAGTCGGCAGGCAGCCGCGCCGCGTCGCGTCCGACTTCGTCTGCCAGACTCGCGCCAAACAGGTCCGCTGCCAAGTCGGCCGCGCGAGACGCGCTGGTCGGCACCGGCATGTCATCTGCCGAATCCCAGCCGTCCGCCAAAGCGCCCGCGCGCTCGCCGCTCGCCGCAGAGCGCGCAGAGCGCAGCGAAGCGCTCGTTGCGCTCGCCAAACCCGCGTCGTCGCATGGAGCAGCTGGGCGAACCAAACCGCGCAAGGTGCCCTCCGCTGGGCCCGCGACGTCGCCGTCGGCCGCGGCGAACTCCCCGGCTGGCCGAATGGGCGTCGCGCCGATGCGAAAGCGGGCGCCGCACGCGCCGCACTGGACGCGCGTGACTTCGCCTGCGGCGCGGAAGCCTAGCCTGCCTGCGCAGCGCGGGCAGGTCACAGCGTATCGTTGTTCAGCCGACGCCACGGCAGCCGCGTCGGCCGGTCGAGCTGCAGCGCCCGCGGGCGCGCACAACGCGGGCTGCGCGGCTCGCACCGCCGAGCCACCGCTCGCTTCGCCGGCTGCTGCGGCTGGCGACGGCGCGGGAAGCGACGTTGTCGACTCACCGAGCGCCGCATCGCCGTGCTCGCTCGGCGCGCCGCGCGCGCCCGCTGACGCGCCAACGCTGGGCGCGTGCGCGTGGAGCCTCCGTTTGAGCTGGCCAGCGACGGCAGTTAGCCCCGTCTGCAGCGAGGCGGTGACGCCGCCCGTCGGCACGTCGAGCGTACGCGCCGCGGCCTCGCGCTCAGCCTCGCGCACGAACGTGGCGCTGAGAGGTGCGGCCATCTCCACGGGCAGCGCGAGGAAGGTGCGCGTTTCGGGTAAGGCCATGCAAAGCGTGTTCGCCGTCAGGTGATTCAAAAGCCTCTGCAGGAGCGCGCGCCTCTCGCGGATCACGATGGACAGATGGCCGAATGGGCCGGCCGCCCTCCGCCGCTCCGCGACGAACGCGCGCCGCCACGCGTCGAGCATCGTAACCGTCGGTGCCTCCTCGCCCGTAACCGTCGCGACAGCGGCGCGCAGCGCGTCGAGCAGCGCCGCAAATGCCGAGAAACGCCGAAAGACGAGCGCGCTCTGCACGGCGCCGAGCGTGCCCCATGAGACCTGCACCTTGTACACGGCGTACGCGGAGCGACCCTGTACCATGTCCACCCCGCACACAACGGCCTGTGTGCGAAGAGGCTCGTCGCCGCGCTCGGGCCGCGCGTCGGCGCCGCCGTCGGCGCCTCCCAAATCCTCGCCCGCGTCCGCACGTTCCTCCGCCTCCACCACCGCATCGAAGCCGTTGGTTGCGAGCTCGTCGCTGCGCGCGCAAGCGTCGCCGTCTGCGCCGCGCGCAGCCTCAGCGGACGTTACGGCGGACGTTACGAGCGCAATCCGCTCTGCGCCCGCGCGCGGTCCGGCTGGCAACCTATCTGACCGCGCACGCTCGTCTGGAGAGCGCGACGCGCGCATGAGCACGCCATCGCTGTCAGCCACCGCAGCGCGGGCGCCGCCATCGTTGGCGCCGCGCGCGCGGGCGGCAGCGGCCGCGGCGGCGTCCTCGTCCGCCTGCGCCGCGTCCGCCGCAGCGGCGGCCTCGGCTGCCGCGGACGCCTCTGCCGCCTCCACCGCCATTGCCGCGGCCGAGGCGGTTGTGGGCGTCGAAGCCGCCATTGCGGCGGTGGATGCCGGCAATGGCGGTGGAGGCGCCGCCATTGCCGCGATCGCCTCCTCAACCGCCGTAGCTTCTGCAAATGCGGATGCTTCCGCGGCGGCAGCATTCGCGGCCGCTGCTGCTGAGGCGGCAGATGCGGAGGCGGCCGCCTCCGTCGCACTCGCCTCCACGTCGGCCTCCGCGTCCGCCGCGACGCTCGCGGCCGCCGCCGACTCAGCCGCTGTCGCCACCGCTGCGCCTGCGCCTGCGCGCAGCGCCGCGGCGCCAAAAGGACCCCGCGCACTTACCGCGCCAAAAGCGCCCTGCACACTCGGCGGTGTAAGCACGTCCCCGCACAACGCACCGCCATCGTTGTACTCGCGCGCGCGCGAAGCACTTTGCTCCTCCAGACGCGAAGGCGCTCTCTCTGCTTCGGTAGCCGCCGCGCGCCGTGCGGTTCGCCCTTCGCTGCCACCGACGGTCGCAACGTCCTTCGCAGCGCCGGCCAACGCGCCGGCCGCGCCGGCGGCAGACGCGCCGGCCGCGACGACCGACGCGCGCTGCGCGCCGTCCGCGTCCTCGTCGCGTTCGATCTGTGCCGCGCGGCTCAGGCGGCGGCGTGCGGGCGGGCGCACGAGCGACTGTGCAACCGACGCCGCGGTTGTAACTGCCGGCGACCAAGGCTCGTTCTCACTGGCGAGCGCGCTCGCGTCCGCGCTCGCGGCGCACGAAGCACGCGGCACGGCTGTGGCGGTCGTTGGCGTCGGTGCGTCGCGCGCCACGGCGGGCACGGGCGCGCCGGGGCCGAGCGGCACGTCGAATCGGAATGCGCTTAGAGCGCCCGCAAGGGGCAGGAGGCGCATTAAAAAGTGGTCGTTGCGCACGTGCGCGTCGGTGTGGTACCAGAAGTGGATCAGGTGCGGGTCGTCCGAGCTGAGCAGCTTCTCGAGCGAGCCGGGTAGGCAGCCATCGTGCAGCGCCATCCGAAGCCAGAGGGCTGGCGCGCGGGCGGCGTAACGGCGGAGCGGCGTAACGGCGGAGCGGCGTAACGGCGGAGCGGCGTAACGGCGGGGCGCAAGGCAACGCGTAAGCGCACGGACATCAATGTCGGTCTGCGATGCGTGGCGAGGGGGCAGAGTGTGCGAAGCGAGGCGAAGCGGCACACAGAGCGCGCGCGCGCACACCCACACACACATCCCTTAATCCCACCACACGCCGTGCGTGGTGCGAGGCTGCGCGCGCGGCATCTCGCGCGAAGGCGGCAGGCAGACAAGCAGCGCACACGTGGCGTTGCGGCAGAAAGAGGGCACAGCGCACAACGGGCGACTGCGGCAGAACGAAGGCACACGCCGGACGCGAGACGAGGGCACACGCCGGACGCGAGACGAGGGCACACGCCGGACGCGAGACGAGGGCACACGCCGGACGCGAGACGAGGGCACACGCCGGACGCGAGACGAGGGCACACGCCGGACGCGAGACGAGGGCACACGCCGGACGCGAGACGAGGGCACACGCCGGACGCGAGACGAGGGCACACGCCGGACGCGAGACGAGGGCACACGCCGGACACGAGACGAGGGCACACGCCGGACACGTCGCGCGCGCGGCAATGCACGCACCGCCCCTCTCCGCGTCGTCGACGGTCGCAGCGCGCGCGCGAGCGATCGACTCGGCGGCAGGCGGGTGGAGCATCTCGAGGTTCTCGAGCAGATTCCAGTAGGTAGGCGGCCGCAGCCACAGGTCGGCCAGGTGCTCGCGCTTGAAACCGTGCTGCAGAACATTCTCGAAGATGTCCACGACCTCGCGCGCGGCAGCGGGCGGCGCAGGCGCGGGCGCGGGCGCGCCGGCGCGTGCGTGCAGAGGTGGCGGTTGCTGCGCGGGCTCCGCATCGGCGAGGCTGCGAATGACCGCGCGCATGCGGTCGAGCAGGCCCTCGCGTGAGATGTTCAATTGTGCGCCTGCGCTCGCTGCCCACGCGTCGGCCGCGCCAGCTGCGACGTCCAGCTTCGTCTCGCCGCGCGCTGCCAAGCCTGCATTCGCACCCGGCACGCCGCGTTGCGCCCCACCGTTGGCCGGGGCTGCGGCCGCGTCAGGCGGCGCAGCCGCTACCTGCGCGCCGGGCGACACGTGCTCGTCGGACCATCCCGCGAGCAACTCGAGGGCTTCGTCGATTGACGCGACACCGGCCGAGGAGGCGACCGCGATCGCGTCGTCGTCGAAGCCCATCTCCGCCAGCGCCGCGCTCACCTCGCTCGTGCCAGCCCGACCGCCGCCGTTCGCGCCGTCGTCCGCGCCGCCAAGCGCGCCACCGGTCTGACCGCCATCGTTCACAGCGGCGGCCGGGTGGGGACCACTTGCGGGCAGCTGCTGGAAAGCTGCCGCGTCCGTGCCATGCAGTGAGAGCTGCAGCGCGCGCTTTAGCTCGTCGTCGTCGTCGTCGTCGTTGCGCGCATTGTCGTCGTCGGCTGATGCCTCAGCCGACGCGCCAGCCGCCGGCGACACGAGCGCCGTGGTCAGTTGCATGTCGGAATCCGAGCCTGCCCGGGCGCTGGCGCGCGCAACGTCCTCGTCCACAGCGAGCCCCTCCGCATTGTCGTCCGCGCACAGCACGGAAGGAGCGTCCACGGCACCTGCCAGCGCTCCCTGCGCCTCCGCGGCGGCGCCCACCGCCGTCGGCTGCGCGGGCGCGTCGGCCGTCGCCGCTTCGCCGCATTCGTCGCCGTCGCCGTCCTCGCGCCCGCTGCCCCTCGCCCGCTTGCTATCTCGCAGCACGCCGTCGCCTGTTTGGACGCCACCCTCCGTGCGCGCGGCTCGAGCGCCGCCAAGGCCGTTGTCATCAACCGCACATGCCAACATGGTATCTGTAACCGTATCGATGCCCGCCACACGGCCGCCGTCGACAACCTCGTTCAAGCACGAGCTCTCGTCGCCACTCGCGCCGTCCAGGGCAAACGACGGCGCAGCCTCGTCGTCCTCCATGCCCGAGTCCGGGCCCTCCCTGTCCGAATCCGGGAGCAGCAGAACGCCGGCGGGCTGCGGCGTGCGCGGCTCTGCGCACACCTGTGCGTCTGCCGCGTTTGGAGCCAAGCCGCCGCCCGCCGCGTCGGGAGTCGTTCCCAAAGAGAAGGCGGCGGCATCGACGCGGCTCTTGCGCGGGCGCATATCCGTCGAGCCCTCGACGCTCAGCGGCGCGAAGAAGGCCGCGCCCGCCGGCGCGCCGCGGTCGCGCCTGCATGTTCAAGCGCAGCAGGGCGGAACGTGCGCATGCGCGCAAGCGCGCGTGAACGGGTGAGGCGGGCGCGCATGGGACGAGGGCGTGGCGCACAAAACGCGGCGACTTTCCGTCCCGAGATGCGCGCCCTCTGTACGTGAAGGCGGGCGCGTGCTGAGAGCCGGACGCGCGGCACGGGGCGCAACACACCAAGGCTGATCGGCCACGCCGTCATCGTCGCCGTCGCCGTCGCCGTCGTCCCGCTCGGGCGCGCGCGAATGAGCGGTCGGCGCTCGTTGCCGCTGCTCGTCGCCGTCGTCGCTCGCGCGGCTACCAGCGCCGCGCTCGTCACCGCCGTTGTCGCCGCCAGGCGCGTCGTCGAGCGGCGCGCCGTGCGCAGGTTCAGCGCTTACGCCATCGTACTCTCGCGCTTCGCACGAGGATGGCGCTCGGCAGTGCGTACCCTCCTTGTCGGGCGCGTACACTCCGCGCCGCGGCTCTCGCCGCGGCTCTGCGTCAAACTCGTAGCCCGCGCCCTCGTCGTCGCCGTCGTCATCACCGTCGGCATCGGCGTCGGCGCAGGCGTGGCTCGGGTCGCGCAGCGCGCCGCCCATCGGCTCGGCGGTTGAGCGCGAGCTGCTGCGCGTCTTGCGCAGCTGCGCGTCCATGCTCAACTGCAGCAGCGCGTGCGGCGGGAACCCAAGCTCGTCCTCCTCGTCGCTATCGCCGCCTCCGCCCTTGCTCCTCCCTTCCAACGCCCCGCTCCCATCGCGGCCATTTCCGGCCTCGGAAGCCTCGGCGCCCAAATGCGACGTGAGCGCGCCGCCAGTGCCGATCACGCCATGCCTGTCGGCGCCGCCCTCAGCGTCAGCCACGCCGTCGGCCAACAAGCTGCACGCGCGTGTCGGTCTTGCCAGACTTGTCCGATCCGGCTCGAGTCCGCCGCTGCTGTCGGACGTGTCCGACACGCCGTCCGACGCGCGGCTGCCAAGCGCGGACTCGTCGTGCTCTGCGTGCGCCGCGCCGTCGCTGGTCGCGCGGCGTGCCGCCTCGTGCGCCGGCGAGTCCGGCGCGCTGATCCCGGACTCGGGTGTGCAGCCCGCCACGGACTGGTGTAGCTGGCTGCCGTAGCCTTTGCCTCCATGCCCGTCGTCGCGCTCGCCGCCATCATCGTCGTGGCCGCCTTTGCCGCGCGTGGGCCCGTCGCAGTCGCCAGCCGCCGCCACCGGCGCCGACGCCGCCGCCGGCACGATCGACCCTACAACGGCCGTGTCGTCGCCGCCCGCGTCGCGCGAGCCTCCCGCTCGCACGCGCCGCTCGGCAGCTGCCCGATCGGAAGAATCCAGCATGGCGCCAGCCGCCCGATCGGAAAAATCCAGCATGGCGCCAGCCGCCCGATCGGAAGTATCCAGCATGGCGCTGCCCCCCGCGGCAGCCTCGTCGCCCTCACCTTTGCTTTCGCGCGCACCGGAGCCCGACCGCGCGAGCGACGCGCCTGTTCGCTCGGCTCCCTCCGCGCCAGTGTCCAACGCTTGGCCAGTGTCCAATGCTTGCGGACTGGGCGGCGGCATGGCCACGGCCGCATCTGTCGCACCGGCGCCGTCGATCGGCGGCGCCCGACGCTCGCCATCGTCCGGCTGCTGCGCACGCGCAGGCGCAGACGGCGCGGGCGCGCTCGCGGGTAGGACCGGCTCGTCGTCTGCGCCGTCGATCGCATCGCGCAGCTCGTCGCGCATCGCCTTCACGCGGCGGAGCGCCTGGATGGCGAGCATCTTACCAAGCACGTCGTTCTGCGCCTTGAATGCGCGCGCGTTCGCCTGCTCCCTACCGATCGCGTGGCGCAGCTGCTCGAGGTAGGTCGCCATGCTGAGCGAGCCATCCGCGACGCGCGCTTGCATCGCCTCGCGGCGCGCGACGAGCGCGGCTCGGCGCGCGGACCGCTTGGCGTCGTCCATCGCGCGGTAGAGGCCCTGCCTCTCGTCGAGCTGGTCGATCTCGGCGGTGACCACGTCGAAGCTGTCGATCTGCGTTGCGTACTCCGCCTCCTCGCCCGCCGCGTCCATGCCCTCCCTACCCGTCGTGCCGAAACCCGCTTCCTCAGCTGCCCGCCGCGCCTCGCCCTGCGCGCATGCCGCCGGAGTGCCGGATCGCTCCCCGGCAGCGCTCGGCTCGCACGCCGAGGATGCAGCCACAGCAGCGATCTGCATCGCCGCGCAGCTTGGCGGCAGGTTGGGAGCTGCCCGGAAGGCACGCCTCGGGTGCGGCTGCGCGGCGGGCGTCGCGGGCGGAGGCGTCGCGGGCGCGGGCGGCGGCGGAGACGGAACGCCTCTTCCGCCAACTGCCGAATTCAGGATGGGCGGCGAACTCAGCGGCGGGCCCAGCTGCACCGCAGGCGGCTGGGCGCGCACTGCGTCAGTCATCCGCGCCTCGGCCGCCGCCGCCACCGCCGCCACCGCCGCGGCTTCCGCCGCGTCGGCGGCGTCCGCGACGGCCGCGGCCGCCGCGGCATCCGCCGCGTCGGCGGCTTGTGCGGCCGCAGACGCCGCCGCCGCGTCGGCAGCATCGGCTGCTGCGGCTGCGGCGCGCGCTGCCGCCGCGTCACCCGCGTCGCCCGAGGCGCCGGCCGCACGGCGCGCGCTCGGCGAACGAGGCGAAGCAGGCTGGTGGAACCTGTCGGCTGCGAGCGCGCAGCTCGCGCCAAACTTGTCGTCCGCGCCCGCGCGTGCGCCATCGTGCGGCGAACGTACGCCGTGCAGCGCGCCGCCGGCCGATCCACCCGCTGCCGCTTCGCCGGCCTCGCCCTGCCGAGGCGAGGGCGGAGCCGGCGCGCCGGCGTGCGTGAGCGGCGCTGGCGGACGGCCGAAGGTGGCGAGCGCTGCAAGGATGGCATGCGCCGCGACGGGCGCGCTCGCGTAGTCCGGCGCGGGCTCCGGACGAGGAGGCAGCGGCGGCGGCGGCGGCGGCGGAGGAGGAGGTCGAGCGTGCAGGTCCACGCCGACGGCAGGTGGCGGCCCGAGCGGCAGCGCGAGTCCGCTCGTAAAGGGTGAAAGTGGCGGCGGCGGGCCGGGCGGCGGGCCGGGCGGCGGGCCGGGCGGCGGGCCGGGCGGCGGGCCGGGCGGCGGGCCGGGCGGCGGGCCGAGCGGCGGCGGCGGTCCTGTCGGCAGGCTGGTGATCGCGCAGGTGCGCGCAGCTACTGTGCCGGGCGCCAAGTCGAGCAAAGAGCCGGCCATCGCCTGTGGCGGAGGACGCGCCCATGGGCGCGCGCCGTCCGGAGCGGCCACCGGACGCCAGCTGCTGCTGCACGAGAGATCGCGCGAGAGACCGCCGAGGCTGCGCAAGCTGTCGGCCGAGTCGGCGCGGCTTGGATCGAGCACGCTCGGCGTGTCGTCGCTCCGCGCGACCGCACCGCCATCGCTCGTGAATTGTTCGCCGACTGTCGACCACGCACCTCCGCCGGCCTCGCCCGCCGCACACGCGCCGCTCGAGCATCGCATCCACGGATGCGAAGCGCCGGTTGGCGCGGACGCGCCGAATGTGCCGCCCACGCCGCAAACGCCCTGCGCACCGAAGCCGTCGACGCAGCCGCCGCGCGCGCGCAGGCCCTCCAAGCCGACCGTGGGCACGGCGAAAGTGGACACGGGCGCGCTGCTAGGAGCCGGCGCGCTGCTCCCGTCAGCGCTCGCACCGACGTGGACGTCCGTGCCAGCGTCGGCAATGGCAAGCGCGCGGCTCAGCGCGTGCGCCGCGCCGGCTGACCACTGCGCGCTCAGCGTGGGCGGCGCGCCCCAAGGGGCCCCGGCCGCGAGGTCGAAATTTGGAAGCGAGCATGTCGAGCCGCCGCAGCCGGCGCCCATGCGCGGCGGCGCGGCTGGCATGGCGGGCAGCGAGGGTGCCGGGAATGTCGGCGGTGGCGCTGCCAGCTGCGGGCTCGTAAGCGAGGCGAGCTGGCCCGCGCCGTGCTCGAAGCCGAGATGCGGCGGTGCTGGATGCGACGGCATGAGCAACGGAAGCGGTGACGGCGGCGGGTGCGGCTGCGCAAAGGCGAGCGGAGGCGGCGGCGGGAAGGGCGGCGGCGGGACGAGCGGAGGCGGGGGCATACCCACGCCTGCAAACCCGCCGGCCACCATCGGCGCGCCGAAGGCACCCGAGGCGCGGAAGGCTGACGGCGCGCTGGGCGCGGCGGCGAGCGGGCCGCTGTAGCCGGCGATCGGAGGCGGCGCGCCGAACGGCACGGCAGGGGGTGGGCGAAGCTCGCGCACGGTGTCGCACACGGTGCAGCGCGTCGCCGAGCCCGAGTTGATCAGGGTGCACGCGGAGCACTCCCACTCCATCGAGCGCTTGCCGAAAGGACGGATTCAGGCCGCGGAGGAGGCGATCGCAGCGCAGGGGCCGTCGGCCATCGCAGCTCTTCGCGTCTCTGGTCTCAGCGCGCGACTCTCGCGCCGCGGAGGAGGCGATCGCGATGGGGTTTGAGAAGGAGATCGAGGCGAACCGCGACCTGGCGCTGCGGGCGGGGCAGGTGCAGGACGCGATTGATGCGCTGCTCACGGTCGAGCGCACCGCCCGCCTCGCCGGCGATATCCCAGGCACGACGGAGGTGTGCGTCGCGATCGTCAAGATCTGCCACGACGCGAACCAGTGGACGCTCCTCAACGAGAACATCCAGCTGCTCTCGAAGCGCCGCGCGCAGCTCAAGCAGGTGCGACGGCGGGCTGTGCCGCGCACCTTGCGCGCGCCTCGGCCCCTCAGCTGTTCGAGGACTGTGCACGTCGCGCCGGCGGCTGGCGCGCGCGTCGCCCGCCGCGGCTCAAAACCCCACCTCGCCCCGCGCGTGCGCGCGCCTTGCGCGTGGTGCGTCGGCGGCGAACGCCCGCGCGCGCGCGCGCAGGCGATCCAAGGGATTGTGCAAGAGGCGACCAAGTGGGTCGACGAGCAGCCCGACAAGGCGAAGAAGCTCGAGCTCATCACGACGCTCCGTACGGTCACGGAGGGCAAGTTGTACGTCGAGGTCGAGCGCGCGCGCCTCTCGCTCACGCTTGCGCGGATCCACGAGGCGGAGGGGCAGGTAGAGGAGGCGCGTAACGTGCTGCAGGACACGCAGGTCGAGACGCTCGGCGGCATGGACAAGCGCGAAAAGACCGAGTTCGTGCTGCAGCAGGTGCGGTTGTGCCTCGCGACGGGCGACTACATGCGCGCGTGGATTATGGCGAAAAAGGTCAACCTCAAGTTCTTCGAGGACGGCAGCCTCGACGACCTCAAGGTGCGGTATTACCACCTCGTCACGCAGTACCACATGCACAGCAAGGAGACCTTTGAGCTCTTCCGCGCCTTCCAGTCCCTACACGACACGAAGGCGATCCGCGACGAGCCAGCGCTGAGCGGCGAGGCGCTCAAGCTCACGGTCGTCTACCTGCTGCTCTCGGCGCACTCGAACGAGCAGGTTGACCAGATGCACCGGCTCAAGCAGCTCAAGGAGCTCGCCGAGCACCCGCTCTACGCCAGGCTTGTCGAGCTCTTCACGACGGACGAGATCTTCACCGACGCGGATGTGAGCGACGCGCTGCTCGCCGAGATCGCGCCCGGCGGTCCGCTCGGCAAGGCGCTCGCGCAGTTTGGCGGGAGCGCGGAGCACATCACGCAGACGATGCACCTGCGCGTCGTCCAGCACAACATGCGCACCCTCGCCAAATTCTATAAGCGCATCAAGATGGCGCGCATGGCGACGCTCCTCACCGTGAGCGAGGCGGAGGCCGAACGCGAGCTCTCCGAGATGGTCTCGTCGGGCGCGATCTGGGCGCGCATCGACCGGCCGGCGGGCGTCGTCTCGTTCCAAAAGCCGCAGCAGCCCAACGAGCTGCTCAACGACTGGTCGGGCAACATCTCTTCGCTGCTCAACCTCGTCGAGTCGACGTGCCACCAGATTCGCAAGGAGACGATGGTGCACAACGTCGCCTGAGCGGCTCGCCATTTGTGCACGTGCTGTAGGGCATGCGCGCGCCGGCGACGCTCGTACGCCCGAGGGAAAAATGGGGTTGGGACTTGGGATCTTCAGTCACCAGGACATCAAAGAGAAGAGAAAAATCAGCCGCAGGAGTGAACTGGGGAGCCAACCCGAACCGGCTTGGCCAGTTGGCCTCTTGGCCAGAAGCTGGCGCCGATCGAGGCAGCCGTGCGCTCGGCCACGCGATGGGCGCGCACGCGTGCTCCACCCCGTCCCACTCTGCTCGCCGCGCGTGTGCCCTGCGCCAAGCAAAGCAGCCACGGGCGTCGCACGTCCGCGGCCCGTTGGTGGCACGCATGGCGCTCGCGCTCTGGGGCTTGCCGTGCCTCGCCGGCGCTTCTTCGCCACGCGTCGATGCGCCGCGCCTGCTTGCCGTTGCTGGTGCACGCGCCAACGCGTCCGCCCTCGCTGCCTCAGCTCGCGAGCTACGCCCAGGCGCGCGCCGCCGCCGCACGATGGCCAACGACCCGGTGGCGCGCGGCGGCCGTGCATGCATCAACACCACCGCGCTCGCGCGCATCACGTTCATCAGCATGCAGCACCGGCATGACCGGATCACGTTCATGACAAAGCACCTCGCGCGCCTGGCTCGCGACGTGCCATGCGACCGCTTCCCAGGGCAAAGCGTGGACGTCGACGAGGCCCAGGCGCTGCTTCCGGAGTGGATGGGCGAGGCGTTTACTCGCGCGCGCTTGCTTGGCACGGCGGGCTGCCTCAAGTCCAAAATCCTTGTCCTCAAGCAGTATCTGGCGCGCTGGCAGGCCTCCGGGCGGGATGACGAGCTTTTATTGCTGCTCGAGGACGACCACTTCGTCAGGTCTCCCTCGAGTTTGCGCCGCCTGCTTGTGCTGCATTTGACGGACGCGCTGACTCGCGAGGGCATGGCGTGCCGCCCGGATGTCGTTCGGCTCGACTGCTGGAAGGACACCTCTGGTCGCTCGTGCGCTGCTGGCAAGGTCGTGAGCAGGTGCACATGTGGAGGGACGCACGCCATGCTCATTCCTGTGAGAGCCTCGAGCTTGCGCGCGCACCGCACCTCTGCCGATCCGTCCATCCCCATGCTCACGCCGTCGCGAGCGCGGGCGGGGGCGCGACGCGCCCCGCGACGTGCGCAGACGTGGGGTATGCAGACACTCATCTCCTTGTACGAAAGCCGCGTCGACGAGGCGGATTGCGCGCTGAGCCGGCTTGAGCGCGCATACTGCCTGAATGCCGGCATCATGGTTCGCCATCCGTCGTACTGGATCAACGACATCCCAAAGGGGAAGCAAGGCCGCGCAAAGGAGTGACCGGCCAGTTGCACTGCAACTGGCCGCTTCAAAAGCCCCTCGCGCCCCTCTATACAACCGCGGCGGGCGCGTCGCCCGCGGCGTCGAGCTTGCGCATCGCCCTCGCGGCGGCCTCCGATTCCTCCACGGACAGCTTGCCCCACGTGTCCCGCAGCGTAACGACCCTGTTGAAGACGGGGCTGCCCGGCTTGCTGTCGACCAGGTCGGCCGCGTAGTAGCCGAGCCGCTCAAATTGAAACTGCTCGCCCGGCCGCGCGTCGCGCAGCGACGCCTCGCCCAGGCAGCCCGAGAGCTCCTTCACGGAGCCAGGGTTGAGGTCGGCGAGGAAGTCGCCGTCGGGCTGCTCCGCGCCCGGCGCCGGCTTGCTGAATAGCCGATCCCACAGCCGGACGGTGAGCGGCACGGCGGCCGTTTCCGAGACCCAATGCACGATGCCCTTGATCTTACGGCCCGCGCCCTGCTTCGTCGACTCGTCGTACGTGCAGCGCAGCTCGGCGACGCGGCCGTCGGCACCGTGCACGACCTCATCGCACCGGATTGCATACGCGTTGCGCAGCCGCACCTCCGCGCCGGGCGACAGCCGAAAGAACTTTGGCGACGGCTCGAGCGCAAAATCGTCGCGCTCGATGAAGAGGACTCTCGACATGCTGAGAGTGCGCGAGCCGAGCTCAGGCCGCTTGGGGTGGACGGGTGCGTCGAGCGGCTCGGTTTTGCCCTCAGGCCAGTTCGTCACGACCACCTTAAGCGGGTCGAGCACCGCCATTGCGCGCCCCGCCGCCGCGTCGAGCGTTTCGCGCGCGCAGTCCTCGAGGACGGCCAGGTCAATGTTCTTGTCCTCCTTGGAGATGCCCGTCCGGTCGCAGAAGAGCTGTATGGCTGCGGGCGGGTAGCCGCGACGGCGGAGGCCGGCGATGGTGGGCAGGCGCGGGTCGTCCCACCCGCGCACGTGCCCCTCCTCCACCAGCCGGATCAGCTTGCGCTTCGAGAGCACCGTAAAATGGATGTTGAGGCGGGAGACCTCGATCTGGCGCGGCAGCGGGTCGCACGGCGGCGCTGGCCGCATGTTGTGAACGACCCAGTCGTAGAGCGGGCGGTGGTCCTGAAACTCGAGGGTGCAAAGCGAGTGCGTGATCGACTCGAGCGCGTCCGAGATCGGGTGCGCGTAATCGTACATCGGGTAGATGCACCACGCGTCGCCCGTCTGCGGGTGCGTCGCATGCCGCACGCGGTACAATACCGGGTCGCGCATGTTCATGTTCGCGGCGCTCAGGTCGATCTTGGCGCGCAGCACGTACTTGCCCTCGGCAAAGTCGCCCGCGCGCATCCGCCGGAAGAGCTCAAGCGACTCCGCCGCCGGCCGCTCGCGGTCGGGCGTCGGGCGCGCGGCGGTGGCGTAGTTGCCGCGATACTCTCGGATCATCTCGAGCGACGCCGAGTCGACGTATGCCTTGCCGTCCTCGATGAGGTGCTCGGCGATCTCGTACATCTGCGCAAAGTAGTCGGACGCGTGCGTGAGCCGGTCGCCCCAATCGCCGCCCAGCCACCTCACGTCATCGAGGATCGAGTCGACGTAGAGCTGCTCCTCCTTGAGCGGGTTGGTGTCGTCGAGCCGCATGTACGTGATGCCGGCAAACTCGTCGGCGAGGCCAAAGTTGAGGCAGATCGACTTGGCGTGGCCGATGTGTAAAAAGCCGTTCGGCTCGGGCGGGAAGCGCGTCACGAGCTGCGCGTGCTTACCGCTCGCAAGGTCGTCCTTGATGATGTTGCGCACAAAGTTGGTCGCGATCGGCGCATCTTTGTCGGGCGCGGGTGCGCCCTTGGCGACAATCCGGCCAGCACGGCGGAGCGCGCTGAGCTGCCGCAGCGTTAACGCCTGCGCACCCGCGCGTAGCGCCGCGCGCCCGCTCGCCACCGGTCCCGAGCTCGCGCGCATCATGCTCACCGCGCCGAGCGTCAAAAGCCCAGCCAGCATCGTGGACGCGAGCCTTCGAAGTTCGGAGCACACAACAGCCTTGCCGCCAAATACTGTACGTGAACGTGATGGCATGCCCGCCCGCGGAGCGCGCGGCAATGTTGCGCGCGCCGCACTTCCTCGGCGTGCACACCATCGCGCTCGACGCCAGCCCGCTCCGTCTTGAGGGGCTTCGGCTCTGGGTGGGCGCAGCAACGCACGACGGCGGCGGCGCCGACCTATTCTCGTCGGTCATGTCGGGCGCGGCGATGGGCGCGGGCTCGCCGATCGGCGCGCAGGTCGGCGGCGCGTACGTGCGCGCGGCGCTCGACGGCCACGCGGGCCCGCCGCTGCACATCTGGCTCGGCGCGTCAGAGCACGCCGCCTGGGCTTACCGCATCGGCGGTTACCGCCTGCGCATCCTGTCCGTAGCGCACGAGGCGCTCGACTCACTGGCGAGCTCCGGCGCGGCGCTCGACGTGGCCGCGCGCGCGAGCTTGCCGCGCCAGCTGGGCGCGCGTGACGAGACTGTGCTCGTCGGTGTGGCCGTCGACCGCCTGCAGCTCCCCGCGCCGGACGCTGTCCGGCCATCGTCTCGCGGCGACGCAAGGGCCAAAGCGCGGTGCGGCGGCGCAAAACGCGCGCGCAATTCAAAGCCGGCTGTGCGCTCGCACCGCATGGGCGAGGAGATGTGGGTGTGGCTGTCGACGCAGCACGCAGAGTCAGTCACGCTGGTTGGAAGCGAGGGCGCGCGATCTGCGCCCGCGGCGGCAAACGCGCGGCGCGCGCGATGCGCGCGCGATACAGGCGGGCGGACGGCGGGCGAGGGTGCGCCCGAGGCCGAGGCCGAGGCGGGCGCGGAGGCAGGGGAGGCTGGTGCGCCGGACAGCATCGCGGGCGCCTCGCCGCCTCGAAACTCAGCGCTCGCGGCCGTGCACAGCGCCCGGCCGAGCGCCGTGCCTTCGGCCGCGGCGTCCGCAGCCGATCGTTGCCCTCATTGCCCGCCACTTGGGCAGCACCTACCGCCGATCGCGCCGCCGTCCGCCAGCGACGCGTGCGTCGGCCAGGGCGGCACGGTTGGCCATGCCGGCCGGCGCGAGGGCGCGCCAGCCGCACCGGCCGCCGCAGAGCCACGCGCATCGCGCAGTCCGCCACCGGGCGAGAAAGAGCGGCTCGAGCGTGATTGGTCGGCTGGCGCAGGCCAGCCGGCTGAGCTCACTCTCTCGCTCAGCGTCCGACCGGCGGCGCAGCACGCGGCGCCGTCGGCCAATGCGGCCGATTTCGGCCTCTTCGGCGTGCCCGACTCGCATTGGCATGCCGACGTCGACCTGATGGCCATCTCGGACACCGCCGAGGCGTACGAGACCGTGCAGGTCGCACCGGGTGGATTGGCCGCGACCGAGGCAAAGGCCGCTGCGCCACCATCTTCAAGGTCCCGCCGGCTGCGCGCGCTCACGGCAGACGCGCAGCGTAGAAACGGGCGCGGTGGCGTCTGGACCGTCGGTGAGTACCAAGTACGCATTGCCGAGGTGACTGGCCATTTCGTCGTGCCGGCTGAAGGAGGCGCGGCCCCCGCCGCCGGCGCAGGCGCGGCGTTTGTTTCGCGGTACCCGATCCTCAGCTTGGCCGTGTGCATGCACGTGCAGCACGTGGGCTCGCGCGACGCGCCGGGTGGCGGGTCGGGCGGCGGCGCTGCCGTTGGCGGGCAGGGCGAGGGCGGCGCAGCAACCGCGCGCGCGCAGGCGATGGCGATGGCGGCTGCCCTCGAAGACCTGCTCCTGTAGGTTGCGTGTGAGGGCGGCGTTATGCTGTGCGAAAGGGCGCGGGGGAGGGGGACTTGGAGGAGGGGCCTATATACGGCGCGGTCCGGGCTGGTCCGGCCAGTGTAAGGCTGAGAGTACGACCCGGGTCGTACAATCAAGGGTTAAAAGCCAGCCAATGAGCGCTCGAGGGGTCGGGGCGAGGCTTATGACGAGCCTAGGACCGAGACACCCTCCTGACCGGCCGATTTGGAGTAGAATTCGGGGTCGAGCGGGCGCGGCGGACGGAGGGCCCGAGCCGGGCCGACGGAGGGTCCGACCCCGGAATGCGGGCGACCGGAAGGGCTTGGGTGATTTACGCCTAGTAGAATAGAATGGCGGATTCCGGGGGGGCTCGCAACTGGCATCGCGCAAGCTGAGGCCCCCTGACTGACCGGACCGCGCCGAGTGCGCGTGCACCCCGTGGAGGGCGCGGCCAGTCGGACACTCTTCGCGACTGAGCTCGCCGCGGCATACCGTGCGCTGCGCCGGCGCGCTACTTGCCGTTGGCCGAGCTGCGGGTGTTGCGCACCGCCGTGTTGCGCAGCCAGCGGCTGGATGCGCCGGTGGCCGGAACCTTGGCGCGCTTTGGCTAAGCGACCTCGGCCTGCACAGACTCGAACGCGTGCGTAAACTCGAGGCGTTGCAGGTGGCGAGCACGTGAGTTCGCGTAGGAGGTCTTGTACTCGGTGGCCTGACTGTCGACCGACGAGAGCTTGGGCGAGTTCGGCGGCACGTTGGCTCACTTGGGCTCGGTGCGCGGCTCTGCCGGCGCGGGCGCGGGCGCGGGCGCGGGCGCGACGCTTCGGACTCGCTGCCCGGCTCTGCCTGTGCGGGCGCGATGCACTCGGACTCGATGCCCGGCTCTGCCTTCGTGGGCGCGGTCGCGGGCACGGGCGCGCCCTCGACCCCGTCGCGGTTGAAGACATCGAACTCGACGCACACGCCGTGGTCCTTGAAGTCGGTGGCCTCGCTGTCGTTCGCGTAAGCCTCGGGCGAACTCGCAACGAGCGACGACATCTCGGCGTGGAGCCAGCACATCTCATGCTGCACCGCGTGTTCAGGTTCTCGAGCGCTCCGTTGAAAGAGTCACTCTCACCGAGGCGCTCGCTGCACCACACCAGATAGCCATCGAGCTTGTGAGCGTGCTCGTGCGCCCGTGCGAGGTCCTTGGAGAGCGCGTCGGCGCGCGCGCACATGCCGTCGCATGACTTGGCCGGTGTCATGCTGTGCTTCCAAGGCCTGGTGCTCGGCGTTGAGCGTGTCGTGATCCTCGCGAACGAGCTGCAACCAGCTGCAGCAGCCGCGCGACGCCGCTGTCGCCGACGATGCGCTGGAGCATGTGGCCCATGAGGTGTGCGCGGCACATGGCGAGCGCCACATTTTTGCGCAGCAGCGCGAGGATCCGGGCGCCGCGGACGAGCCGGCCCATGCACTTGAGCGCGTAGATTCGGCCGCACATGCACGCGCCGACGACCGAGTCGGCGGGCCCGCCGTCGAGCCAAAAGTTGGCCTCGGCCGCATCGCGGCGGCGGGCGACGCGCTGAAGGATGCGCACGCGGTAGTGCCGGTCGACGAGCAGCTCGTCGCCGAAGATCTCGTCGGGCAGCAGCTCGGAGACGTTCTGGGGGTACATGCTGTGCGAGCGTGCACGCGACGAGATCTCGTCGGGCGTGCCGTCCGTTCGTTCAGAGCAGAGCGCGTCGGACCGGCAGACAGACGATGCAGCGCGCGAAGGCACCTGCGGCGCGCGGCGTGGCCTCGCGTGCCGTCACGAAGCCGCCTGCGCGCACTGCGGAGGCGGCGAGCGCGACGAGGGCGGGCGCGGACGAGGTGCTGAGCGGCGTCACGTACGCGCCCTCGCTCGCCGAGCTCGACGCCGCGGCGCTGACGATGCGCGCGGCGTACCACACCGACCGCCCCTGAGACGATGCGCGGCGCCCGCGGAGGACTGGTCCGTTGGCGCGCAAACCGTGGGCGAAAGGGCGCGAAGCCAACGGCCGTCCGCGCACGTTCAAACGCGCGCATACGGGTGGCATCCTCCCACCTTCGGCGCCGCTTTCTAAAAGGGTGTAGGGTGTAGGGTGTAGGATGCAAAACAAGCCCTCCCCACATTTGGGCCCGACGTCATTCCTTCTTCGAAGCCGTGACGTTACTCACATACGAGTACCTTTACTTAGTGTAGGATGTATCTATTCTCTAGGTATTTGCATAGTGTAGGGTGTAGGATAAGTACGGTTATGAAAGTCCCATAGGGGGGAGAAGGAATGACGCTGTGACGAAAGAAGGAATGACGTCGGGCCCAAATGTGGGGAGGGCTTGTTTTGCATCCTACACCCTACACCCTACACCCTTTTAGAAAGCGGCGGCGCCTCGGAGCATGGCGGCTCGACAGCATGGCGCCTCGACAGCATGGCGTCGTCCAGCGTGGCGTCCAGGATGGCGACTGCGCCCGGGCCGTGACGCCGCGACGTCGTTCGGCTGCGTCACGGAGGAGCGCCATCCGTGCGCCACGGAGGAGCGGCAGGACCACGACGCGGCGTGACGCTGGACGACGCCATGCTGTATAGGCGCCATGCTGTCGAGCCGCCATGCTCTGAGGCGCCGCCGCTTTCTAAAAGGGTGTAGGGTGTAGGGTGTAGGATGCAAAACAAGCCCTCCCCACATCTGGGCCCGACGTCATTCCTTCTTTCGTCACAGCGTCATTCCTTCACTCCCTGTAGGACTTTCGTAACCGTACTTATCCTACACCCTACACTATGCAAATACTTAGAGAATAGATACATCCTACACTAAGTAAAAGTACTCGTATGTGAGTAACGTCACGGCTTCGAAGAAGGAATGACGTCGGGCCCAAATGTGGGGAGGGCTTGTTTTGCATCCTACACCCTACACCCTACACCCTTTTAGAAAGCGGCGGCGCCTCAGAGCATGGCGCCCGCCCGCTCGAGCCGGACCTCCGCGCAGCCGGACTCGCCCCGCCCCGGGCTGCTCTGGCTGGGCGACGTCGTGCGCGCCTCAGAACGCCGCGCTCGCCACGCGCACGTAGCCCTCGTCCGGGTCCGGCTCGGGCGCCGCGTCGCGCACCGAGCGCGACGCGGCCTCGACGCCCGGCGTTTCGGCACGCGAGGCGACGGATGCCTCGTCCGGCCGGCCCCACGGCAGCTGCAGCTCGAGCTGGCGCTGGATGATGCGCGGCGTCGCCACGCGCCCGTGCTGCACCTCGCGACGTCGCGCGCGCACGTAGAGCACGATCGCCACCGAGCCGCTGAGGCCCATCATCGCGCCGAGCAGCACCGAGATTGTGGTCTCATTGTCTGCTTGGGCGCGAACGGAAAACGCGCGAAGGGTGGCGACGAAGATCGTTGGGTTGGGTTGGGCCACCGGCTCCCGAGGATTGCTTGTGGCGCTCGACTGACCGTTGGCCCAGCTTTTTTTTTTCTCGAACCTACTGTGGAGCCGCCTGCAGCGTGATCTCCCGCGCACAACGACCATGGCCGCCATCGACCTGCGCGCCTTCGACGCGGCGCTCGTCAACTGCGAGATCGTGAGCACGCGGCCGGTCAAGCCGAGCGAGCAGGCGCGCACGGTCGACAAGCTGAGCTACGGGCCGTCGCGCCGCGCGCTCGCCTTCGTCTCGCCGCCCTGCGTCGTCGACTGGCCCGAGCTCACGGGCGACGGCAACTTTGGCACCATGTACGGGCCGACGGACGTCGACAAGGCGGCGTGCACGGCCGGCGTGACCGACAAGGAGCTGCCGATTGAAGGCGCGCCGCTCGCGCAGATGGACGCCTACTTTGGCGCCCTGCGCGCCATCGACGATCAGCGCGTCGAGACGGTGCACGCGCGCCAGAAGGAGCTGCTCAACACGCGCGGCCTCTCGAAGGAGGAGGTGCGCGGCAAGCTCTCGCCCGCCGTCAAGCCCAAGTACGAGGACGACACGCTCGCGCACACGCGGCTGAACATGTCGACGCGCACGTTCACGTGGGCGGGCTCCGAGCGCGTCGTGCCGCTCGTCGACGCGCGGCGCGAACCGGTCGACGAGATCCGGCACGAGGACGTCTGCGCCATCGCCACGCAGCTCGACCGCGTCTACACGGGGCTCACGGGCTCGATGTTTGGCACCAAGTGGAACGTGTGCGGGGTCATGCTCCTGAAGCGCGCCGAGCAGCGGCCGCAGCCCGGCTCGGACGCCTTCGCCTCGTACGGCGTGCCCGCCTGGGCCGACACGTTCGACTCCACGGGGCTGTACGTGCCCGACGAGCGCGAGCGCGCGGCGGCGCTCGCGGCGGTGGCCGGTCTGCGCACGGCGCGCGCGCCGGCCGGGCCGGGCGGGCGCGAGCTCGCGCGCGCGCAGGGCTACCATCGCGCCGAGCGGGCTGCGAGCGCGGCGGCGGCGCGCGCGGCGATGGCCGAGGGCGGCCAGCAGTGCGCGCTCCACGGCGCGGTCGTCAAATCGGCGCTGCGCGGCGTGGGCAACCGGCTGCATCTTTGCGACGCGCCGGGCGGAACGGGCAAGACGTTCGTCGAGCGCGCCATTATCGCCGCCGTGCGCGCGGATGGGCACGCGGTCGTCGTGGGCGCGTCCTCGGGCGTCGCCGCCACGCTGCTGCCCGACGGCCGCACCTTCCACTTGACCTTCAAGGTGCCCGGCGGTGCCGACTCCGACGGGCAAGCCGTTCAATGGCGTGCCGCGCTCCGAGCGCGGGCGCTCCCTGGCCGCCGCGGCGGCTGGTCGTGTGGGACGAGGCGCCGATGCAGACGCGGTGCCACCTCGACTCGCCTGATCGGTGTTTGCGCGACGTGACGGGCGTCGACGAGCGCTTCGGCGGCGAGACGCTGCTGCTCGCCGGCGACTTTCGCCAGTGCTTGCCGGTGGTGCGGCGCGGCTCGCGCGCGCAGATCGTGCGCTCCTGCCTCAAGTACTCGGCGCCGTGGCAGCACGATCGGCAGCACGCCTTGGTCGAGAACGTTCGCGCCTCGAGCGCGGCGCGCGACACGGGCGACGCGCTCGGCGCGGGCGAGTGGGCGGAGCTGCTGCGCAGCCCCGGCGACGGCGCCGTTCCCGCGGCGGTGCCGGCGGCCGGGGCCATGCCCGGCGCATTCCCGCTCGATCCCGTGCAGCTGCCCGAGGCCGTCGGCGGCGTCCCCATCCGCGTGGGCTCGGCCTACCCGACGGAGCTCGTGACGACTTTGTCCACGGCGCGACGTGTTGGACCGACGACGGCTCGCTGTGCGACCGCGCGGTGCTCTGCGCCAAGCAGACGGACGTGGCGCGGATCAACTGGCTGGCGATCGGCCGCTTCCCGGGCGCGGCGGCGAGGTGCGCGTCGGCGGACGAGCTGGCGCGACGACGGGGCGGGCAAGCAGATTGCGCTGGCGTCGGTCGAATTCCTCGACTCGCTCGAGCACGCGCAGATGCCGCACCGCGTCCTCGACCTGAAGCCCGGGATGGTGGTGATGCTGCCGCGCAACCTCTCGCCCGGCGAGGGGCTGTGCGGCGGCACGCGGCTGATCGTGCGCGGCATGCGCGCCGGCGGCCGGCTGCTCGAGTGCGCACGCCCCGGCGCGGCCGCCGGGCGCGACAGCACCGTGCTCGTCGCGCGTGTCGACCACCACTCGCCCGACGACGGCACGTTCGCGCTTGTGCGGATGCGCCGCCAGTTCCCCGGTGCGGCCGGCGTAACGAGGCGCAGGGGCAAGCGCTCGGGTGCGCGGGCGTGTGGCTCGCCGAGCCGTGCTTCACGCACGGCCAGCTCCACGTGGCCGCTTCGCGCGTCGGGCACACGTCGCGCGTCCGCTTTGCGCTCGGCCCGGACCTCGTGACGCGCAGCGTCGTCTTCAAAGAGGTGCTCCGCGCGGTCAGCGGTGGCGAGGCGGCGGCGGCGGCGCTCGCCGCGGCCGCCGTCGCCGCCGCGCGCGAATGCGCGGCGGCGGCGCGCGGTGGCGGCGGGCGCGGACGGCGCGCGCGGCGCCGGCGGCGGGCGGCGCGCTGGCGGCGGGCGCGCCGCCGGCGCGCGGTGCTGGCCAGCACCCGCCGGCGCGACGCCCGCCGCGCCGCTCGCGCCGACGCGCAGCCGTCGGGTGCTCGCCAGCACCGCGCGCCGCGCGACCGGCCCGCGTACCTGCGCGCCCTTCTAGGGCGCGCAGGGCGGCGCCAATGCGGCCGGCGCGCAGGGGCCTCACGCTGGCGCGCTGCCCGCCGCCGCGTGGGTCGCCGCTGCGCGCGTGCCGTCGGCGCTGCCGCCGCCCGGCGTCGCGCTCGCGCCGCAGCCGCAGCCGCCGCCGCCGCCGTCGCCGCCGCCTGCCGCCTGCCGGCAAGCTGGGCAAGTGCGCAGCGGCGGCGACGGCGGTGCGCGACCCGGCGAGCAGGCGGCGCGCCGCCGAGCCGGGGGCGGGCTCCGTGGGCGACGAGGCTCGCCCGCCACTCGCACTACTCGCGCGCCAAGTGCGCACAACGCGCCCCCCCCCCCCCCCCCCCACCCCACCCCCCGATGAATTTAATGCTCATACCATGGCGTCGCGCCACGGCAGTACGCCCGTGGCCCCGGCGGCCAGCCTCGCGCCGCTACGCCGTGTCGTCGCGGCCGGCGCACACAGCGAACTGTGTTTCCGCGGCACATGCCCGGCTGCTCGCGCGCTGCAAGCTTGCCGAACTGCTCGCGCTGGAATGGCGCGTTGCGGGCGTGCCCGCGCACCGCGCGTGTGCCATGCGCGTTCCGGGAGCGCCGCGCCGCGCGCCAAAGCGGCGCGCGGCGGACGTGCGGCCTCGGGCCGAAGAGGGGCCGGCGCGACCGGCCGCGAGGCGGGCGCAGACGCTCGGCGTGCAGGTCGATGCGTCGTCCAAATCCGCGTCGGGCGGATGCGCGCCTGGGCCGGCGCTGCGTGCAGTCGGCGGGGCCCGGCCACGCGCTCGGGCGTAACGTTCGCGCCTGTTCGGCCGAGGCGCACTCGCCGTCCCCTCGCGCCGGCAACGTGCGTGCGGGCCAGCACGCAGGCAGCGTACGATGCCACGGCAGCGGCGAGCGCGTCCCCGCCGGTGTGCCGCTCGGCGCCCCGTCACGCGCAACGTGCGCGCCGCCCGCTGCATGCGCACGCATACGCGCGCTGGCAGCGTGCGCAAAATTGCCCGGGCAAGATCGTCCCGCGCTCGCGCCGCCGACGCATCATTCCATGTGTCCGTTTCGGCATCTGCCACCATCCACCAGCCCTCGAAAGCCGGCTTGCGCGTGGGCGCCCGTCCGGTGCGAGAAGCGGCTCGCGTCCTCGCGCGGGGCGCCTCCGCGCCAGGCGCCCGGCGCGCGCTCGTCTTGCCGCGCCACCACGCTGATCTGCGCCCAACCCTCGCTCGCCAATTCCCCCGTCGTCCCTGCTGCGCAGCCCGCAACAGCGCGCGCATGGCGCGTGCACGGCGCGGCGCCTTGAGCAAGTTTTACGTCGTCGGTCGGCAGCCTGTGGAAGACGCGTTTGACGGCCCGATGTGGCCGGTGAGAGTGCCCGGCGTGCCGCGTGGTGAGCGCCTGCACGGCTTGCCGGGCTCGGCGCGCGCCCAGCCAGCCTCCCTCCATCCCGCCGCAAACCGTGCGTGCGCACCCCGCACACCCGGCGCTGCGCGGCGCGGCGCAGGCGCGAAAAACGAGGGCAGCGCGTGCTACACGACCGTCCTTATGCAATCGCTCTTCGCCCTGAACATGCTCCGTGCGATGCTTCGCTCCGCTTCGCGCCGTGCCAACAGCGTCGAGAGGGCGCGTTTTCGGGACTTTGGCACGCTGATCGAGGACACCAGGGCGCCGACACGGCTGTGTCTTGTGTCCGTCATCGACGTCATCTCGGGCCGTGGCGCGCGAAGGACGCCGCAGGATGCCGCTGAGTTCTTCCGGTTGCTGCTCGGCCGAGTGCCCGGGCTCGCTGCGGCCTTTGAAGCCGACACACGCGTCGGGCCAGTGCTCGAGCAGATCGCCGTGCCTTCAGAGGCCGGCGAGGGCATCGCCGTACTCGTCAGCGTCGGCGGCGATGCGGCGCGCGCGCTTGCACACGCTCTGGGGGGCGCCGCTGGGCCGCCGCGGGATCGCCACACGAACGCGGGCCACTCGGGCGTGCTCACGCCAGCCAGCATTGCTGTCGAGGCGCCGCGCACGACGCGCGGCAATGGCTCGCAGTGCAAGAACAACCGCGCGCTCGTGTGCGCGCCGCGGCTGCTGCTCGGCGGGCGCGACCACCTCCCCGTCGCCGGCGTGGTGCACGTGGGCGAGGGGCCGATGAGCGGGCACCTTGTCGCCATCGTGCTCCGCAACGAGGCTTGGTTTCCGTGCGACGACTACAACGTGCGGCGGCGCGCACGGTCGCTCGGTGCCGCGACCGGCGGTCGAGCGCAGCCGCGACCGCCCCGTCCTCCCGCGCGGCACGCGCGCGTGGCCTGAAAGCTCGCGCGCGCGCCTGCCGCACGCACGCGCGTTGCCCGCGCAGATCTACAACGTGCCTGAGTCCGACGCGCTGGCGTGGGCAAGTGGTGCGAGCATGCTCGTTCACAGCCGGCTCGACGTGGAGCCGTTGGACCCGGCGCTGGGCTCAGCGTCACCGCCGTCGGCCGCATCGCCTGCGTGGCCGAGCTCGGAGCCCGACGCGCCGACCTTGCCGGCAGCCTGGCCGCGGGTGCGGCAGATGGCAGCGGTGCCAACAGATGCGACGATCGGCATCGCGGAGACGGCTGCAGACATCTCTACGGCGGCGATCGGCCCAGCTGCGTGCGAGGCCCGCCAAGTTGTCTCCGTGACGCGCGCATTGCCAACAGCGGTGAGTGCGTCCTCGTCTCCGGCGGCCGCTGTGCCCCCCCCCCCCCCCCCCCCCCCCCCCCCCCACACACACACACAACTCTCCCTACCTTCTTCCTCCTTTCGCACCTCGCACGCGCACGCCGTCCGCTGTCCGCTGTCCGCGGCCCAAATTGCCTTGCGGAAGCCGAGCAGGCAGAGCCCTGCTTGGATGGCTCCAGCGCGCATCTTGTGGATGGCGACGCTGTGGGCGAGCACGGACGCTCAAATGTGACCAGTGGCGCGCACGTGCACGTGCGCTAACTGGACGTCGAGCGTGTGCGCCTTGTCCGCACGTGTGCACTCACGTGCGTCTGCGGCGATCTGCCCGGCGTAGTAGTCCGCGCGCGCGGGAGCCGCGTCGGCAGTAGGAGCAGGATAACGTACTTGCGCCTGACGAGGACGGCGAGAAGTGCGGCTTTTCGCTCGGGGTCTACTATGCCGCCGAGGTTGGCGCTGGCGCGCGTGAGGCAGTCGGAGCGCGCTGGGCCCGGGTTGAAGGCCTCACCCCGGGGGACGGGAGGATTCAAGGCGCCGAGCCGCTGCGGGTGCGGCGGGAGGCCCCGGGCGGGTGTGCTAATGCGGCTCGATGGCCGCCTGCCGGGGGGGGGGGGGGGGGGAGGGGGGGGGGGGGGGGGCGTTGGGCCGCCCGCGGAAACGGAGGTGAGCGTGTGGGAGCGGCGCGCGTCGGCGCGCGCGGCTGGCGTGCAGCACGGATAAGTCTTGTGTGGACTTCGCGGGGCGGATCCCGGTGCAGGGATTGCCGACGTAGGCCGCGAGCGCGAGCAGGGCGGGGATGAAGACGGATGATGGGGTTGGGGCCAAGGCCGCCGCACCCGCAGCTATCACGGTGGCAGCGACCGCCACGGTCAGTGCGAGGCTCGCGTGGCCGCTGCGCGGGCAGCTCGCCCGCCAGGTCCAGGAGGGCCGGCCTGCGGCCTCAGTGCCCAGCGTTGGGCATGTCAGCGTCTGCGTCTGCGGGCCCGCCACTGCGATGGCGCATTGAGCCTGGCGCACCAAAACGCAATCGGTCCGCCGATCGGGGGGGGGGGGGGGGGGGGGGGGGGGGGCGAGGCGTGCGCGGGGGCTTGGGGTGGGCTCCGGGTGCCGGCGCTGTGCCAGCGGCGGGCTTGGTTGACGCCGTCTCGCCGGGGCCCTTGCGCCTTGCGGCGCGAGCGTCGCGGAGGGGCGTCGGCTGCGCTGGCTCCGCGTCGGCGGTGGCGTGGGGCAGGCTCTTGTGGAGGGCGGAGCGCTCGCGCACGAGTCGGTTGCCAAGGCGGGCTGTCTGCGTGCCGTTGGGCTGCGCTTGGGCAGGTAGGACCTGCGGCCTCGGGGGCGGGCGGGTTTTCGTGTTGGGCCAGGCGGCAACGCGCACCGGCCGTGTTCGCGGCCGGCAGGCGGACGTCCGCAGCGGGGCGGAGAATGCGGGTGAAGCGCTTGCACGGGCGCGGTTCGCACCTGGCGGCCAGGCGATCACGAACCGTTGGGTCGCCCGGCTGTTTGGTGGAGCCGAGGGCAGCAAGGATAGCGAGCTTGGCCGCCTCATCGGTGACGAGCGGCACTGTTGCCCAGCTCTGTACCTCGAAGCCCTGGATGTGCAGGCGTCGGGGAAGTTCCCGGCAGCGTCGCCTGCGTCCGTCGAGAGGCGGACCGAAGTCGCGCCCGTGCCCCCGTTGGCGACACCGAGCTCTCGCTCGTTCACACCGGCCCGCCGACGCGGGCGCGTGGTGCGCGCGCGTTGGGTGCGTGTCTGCCTCGAGCAGCGTGCCCAGTCGCAGTGTGGGCGCGTGTCCGTCTGCCTCAAAACGCCACGTGGAGGGGAAGGCGCGGGGCGGGCTCGCCGAGGAGGTGCCGCCGCTCGCTGCCACCCGGCGCGGGCTCGGGGCAGCCGTCTTCGGGTGCCGCGCTCTTCGCGCCATGCACGAACGTTCCGCCGCGCTCGCAGCGCGCGAGCGCACACACAGAGCGCGCGGCGACCCCGGCGGGGGCAGTGCGTCCCGGTGGCACTCGCGGGCGCGCGCCTGGCCTGGGCGCAGCTGGGCGCGTTGCCGCCCGCGCAGCGAGCCGCCCGCGCGCCTCGCCGCGCGCGCGCTTCGTCGCACGCGTGCGCCCTGCATGCACGCGCACAGCGCGCGGCGGCTCGGCGCAGTGCAAGGCAGAGCGTGCTGCAACGGTTGCGAGGGCGCGCACGCGCGGCGCGGCGCGCCCCTGTGTGGTCGCCTGCGCGCGGCGCGTGGTCCGGACGCAGCTCGGTGGCGTGATGCCGTTCGTGCAACACAGTGCGCGTGAGAGCCGCACGTGCACACCTGCAGTGCAACGCGGCATTGCGCGCGTTGCGTGGGCGGAGCGCGGCTGGATGTGCTTGAGGTCGCGCAGCATGCCGCGCGCCGCGCGCTGTGCGGCGCAGCGAGTCGGCCATGCCCCTGGTCCTCGTCTCCGGGGGGGGGGGGGGGGGGGTGGTGGTGGCAACCAGGATCCGCCAGCGCGTGGTGGGCGCCGTCCAACTCCCAGCCAGGATGCGCCCCGTTCTTCCCCGACACTCTCCGTCCAAACCCGCCGCCCAGCCTGCCGCCGCACCCGCCGCCAACGCCGCCGCGCACCCATCCGCCGAGCTCGCCTCGCGCGCGCTCGCGCTCACGCTGCGCGACGAGGCTGCGCAGGCCGGCGCGCGGCCGTGCAGAGCAGCGCAGGCCGGCGCGCGGCCGCGCGCGCGCGCTCACGTTGCGGCCGCGCAGCGAGCTTTCGCCGCGTCGCAGCCCCTCCGAGCAGCCACGATGCACGCCCCCGGAGGACGTTGGCCGCGCTCGGAGGCCGCGCTCGGGCGCGCAAAGAGAGGCGGCGCGGGCAAACGAGTAGGCTCGGCGCGCTGGCGGGTCCTGGTTGTGGGAGAGCGGGGCATTCTCCAGGGCATCATGTAAATTCTCCCAAGTATCATCCGGGCCGCCATCCGGACACTGACGTGCCCACAGTCTGCAGATGGAGGACTCCGTGAAGGACGCTTTGCCCGGCGGGCGGGGCGGCTCGGACAGTTTCTCGCTGGCCCTCAGCACCATTCTGTCGCCGGGAGATACCCACCCCCACGTGGTCCCATCCACTTGCCTCATCGCCCTGCTGCGTTACGCGGATTTCGGCACGAGCAGGGTTAGGGTGGGCGACACGGGGTGCTCGCAGCATGCGCTCAAGGTGGCGCTGCGCAACCTGCGCAAAGCATGCGCGGATGCGGACCGGTTTGGGCAGGTGCTCGTGGTCGTGCTACCGCTCTGCCTCCGCGCGTCCAGCGGCCTCGTGCACTGGACGGCGGCGTACCTGCTCCTCGCGCCGCCCGCGCAGCGCGGCGCGCCGCCCGGCGCCGCGCTCGCCCTGCTCGCCGATTCGCGCACCTTGGGCAACGGCGAATCGGCGTACGCCACGGCGGCCGGCGTGCTCATCAAGAAGCTTGCGCAGCGCATCGGCAGAACAGCGCCGCCCATCGATGCCTTCAAGGCGCCCCCGCAGAGTGGGGCCGCGTGTTGCTTCGCCGCGGCAACAGTCGCGGCCGAGGTCGTGGCGAGCGCATCGACGCTCTACGGCCGCCGCGCGAGTGTCCTTGTCGACATCAAGAAGGCTTTGGACGCGCGCCTCGCGCGCCTCACGACGGCCGCGTACGAGGAGACCCGCGCGCGCACGCTCCGCGCCGCCATCGGCGCTCTGCTCGGCGACCGCGCCAGGCGCTTCGGCCCGTTCACCCGCGAGGCCGCGCGGCTCGCCGAGGCCGCGCGGCTCGCCGAGGCGTGCGATGCCAGTGTCGGCGGATCCGCGCCCGACGGGCTGCTGCAGGCCGTCGAGGCGGCGCTGCGCGCGCCCGACGACCGCATCGCACGCACGGCCGCGCTCGACGCGCTCACGGGCGCTGCAGGCCGCGCGCTGTCGACGGCGGCCAGGCCGCGCGGCGCGGCGGCGCCAAGGCCGCCGTCGCGAGCGCCACCGCCGCGTGCGCCGCAGCGGCGCGCCGCCTCGGCGTGGGGGCCCCGACCATTCAGCAGCCTCGGCGGGGGCGAGGGCGACGGGGACGATGGCGACGCCACCACCGCTGACGACGGGGAGGGCGCGGAGGACGGGGACGACGACCCCGCGGGCGCGGCGGCTGCGGCGGTGGCGACGGGCACGGCGGCGACGAGCGCGGTGGCGGCGGGCGCGGCGCCAACCTCGCCGGCGGCGGCGGACGGCGGTGGCTCGGCGCCGCTCGAACGCCGCTGCGTCTACACTGCGCCTGATGAGGGCGACGCGGACGCGCGCGTGTACGACGCCAAGGACCCCGAGCAGCTAAAAGCGGGCAGGGCGCGGCTACGGGCGAACAGCGGGCGCGCGCCCGCCGTGGTCGACACGCTTTTCGCGCACGCGACGGGCACGATCGTCACGCGGCAGCGCACGGAGGGCGTGACCGGCGCGGGCATGCACCACCTCGCCGCCCCGACGCAGGGCGCGGGGTACGGTACCGTCGTGCGGGCCGAGCTGGGCGAGCCCGGCTTCGCGGGGACGACATGGCACATGACGTCGGGCGTGGAGAACCAGCCGCGCGCGGTACGAGCGGCCGCGCGCGCGTACGCGCACGACGGCTGGGGCGGCGTGTACAATGCGCACGAGGACTTTGCCGCCTTCGAGGGCTTGCCGCGGCTCGCCGCGCCCGAATCGCTCGCGGCCATCGCCGGCGGGTCGGCGGACGCGGTGTTCTGCTGGCGGTCCGGCCGGTCCGTCATCGGCGAGGTGACGACGGTTCACTTCAATGGCGACCGCGCCGCCGCCATCGACCACGCGCGGGCGCTGCGCGTCAGGCCCGATTGGCGCTCGCAGCCCAGGATCTACGAGGCGGCGTGCGGCGCGGAGGGCACGGTGCTGCTCGTGTGGGTCGTGCCCGACCGTCACAAGAACCCGCGGCTGGACTGGGCGCCGATTCTCGTCGTGATCCACCTGCCCGCCGACCCCGACTGGCTCGCGCGCGCCACGCCGGCGATCGCGAAGGCGCGGCGCGAGGTCGAGGACGGACGCGCGCGCGCGGAGGCGCGCGGCGTGCCGCAGCACCTCGCCTACACGCTGAGCCCACGCTTCCGAGGCACCGCGCCGCGCGGAGCCGCGCGCGTGCCGCCGCGCCTCGGCGCGAGCGACGCGCGCGAGGCGCGCGCGCTCGCGGCGCTCGAGCCGGCGCTCATGTTCGCGCCGGCCTGGCGGCGCGCGGTGCGCGCGGCGAGCCGCGCCCCCGGCAGTGGCGCCGCGGCCGTCGAGCGCGCGCTCGCGCGCCTGCACAACGCGCTCGAGCCCGATGACGAGAGCGCGCCCGAGTCGACGCGCGTCGCGCCGCTCGCCGCCGCGCTCGAGCAGTCGGCGGGCTGGCCGGCGGGCACGGCGCGCATGGCGGCAAGCGTGACCAAGGGCCCCGGCGTCGGAGATGGCGCAGGTGGCGACGAAGTGACCAAAGTGGAGGAAACGGCGAAGACGAGCGGCGACGGCTGCACCGGCACGCCTCCTCTGCGCCCGGCCGCGCGCGCGGCCGGCGCGGCGGACGACGGAGGGGCGGCGGTCGTGGCGGGCGTCGAGGGCGAGCGCGACGCACTCGCCAAGACGGGTGCCGGCGGCTGCGACGACGACGCTCGCGAGCCGCTGTCGGCCGGCAAGCCCGGCGCACTCGCCGCCGCGGCGACCGTCGGGGGTCTCGGCGAGCTCGTCGGCAGCCTATGCGCGTGGCTGGCGCGCGGCGCGGCTGGCGGCGCCATCGCGGCCATCTCCCCCGGGACGGCCGCGCGCGGAGCAAACGGCACGCCGCAGCGCGCCGAGCCGCCGGCCGCCGGCGATCCCGTCGCTCCGCACGCGCGCGTCGCCGCTGCGGCGCCCTTGGCGGGCAGCGCGGCGGCGCCGTCGTCGGCCGCGCGCGACGCGCAGCGCGGCGTCGCGGGATTCGACGCGGCCGCGCACGCGCACGCGCGCGACGGCAGGCGGGCGGCACGGCGGATGCGCGAGCAGGAGGGGGCGGTGCACAGGGCCTTCCGCATGTCCCTCTGGCGCGACGCGACGTTTGTCGAGTTCGTTGAGAAGCTGCGCCCCGACGGCGGCGCGCAGCTGCTCGCGCGCGAGCCCACGCGGCGCGCGGCGGCGGTGCTGTGCGAGCTCGCGCGCGGCCGCGACGGCGCGAGCGGCGCGGCCGGGCTGCTGCACGAGATGAGAGCCGCCGATGCGCGCGCGCGCGAGGCCGCCAAAGCGGCGGAGGCAGCGCAGCTTGCGCACGGGACGCTGCGCATCGTGGCAACCGTGGCGCTGGGCGGTGCGGTCTTCGCCGGCATGTCAGCGCTGGTCGTTGCTTGCGCGGCGCGCACGGCGACCGGTGCGCTTTTTGGGGCCCGCCGCCCGCGGGCGGCCGCGCGCGGAGCCGACGACGCGCTCGGCACGCTGCAGCGCGCCAAGCCGCCGCCCGCCGACAAGGGCAAGCGCAGGCGCGCCAGAGCCAACGACGACCCCGTCGACGCGGCGCGCAAGGCCGTGGGCAAGGCGGAGGGCAACTGCCGCAAGGCAGCCCGCCGGCTGCACCTCGCTGCACTGGGCGAGGAGGAGGCGCAGCAGCGCGTGCTCGACGCCGAGGCGGCGGAGCAGCTGGCGCGCTCGCGCGAGCCGGCCGGCGGCTGGGTAGGCAGCGCGCGCGCGCGCGCGCGCGCGCGCCCCGCCGCGCGCGCGCCCGTCGATTGGCGTGCGCGCAGCGCAGAACGGCGCGCCAGCTCCGTCACCTGCGCGCCGCCGCGCCCGTGCCCCTCGCGCGCAGGGGCGCCCTGCGGACCTGCGGCTGCAACAGGCGCACTTTGGCATGCGCGAAGATGCCGACGCGGAAGTGCGCCGCGCGCACGAGGCGCTGCGCCGGGCGAGACAGGGTGTGGCGTGCGCCAAGGCCAGCGTGCGGCAGATGGAGGCGGCGTTGCTCAACGCGACGCGCTGCGCCACCGCGGTGCTCGCGCCGCGTGGCGTGCCGGAGGGTGACGAGCAGGCCGCGGCGAGAGAGCAGGCGGCGCTGGACCGGGAGGCGCCGCCGGCCGCGCAACGCGCGGCGCCGACGGCGCGCTCGCCCTCGGAGCCGCCGTCCGAGTGGGGCCCGCCAGCGGTCGGCCGGCGCCCGACGCCGCGTGCACTGTCGCACGCCGCGGGTCGCGGGGACGACAACCCGTTTGCGCCGCTCGCAACCGTCAGCGGCGATTGGTCGCCCACGCCGAGCTCGCGCTCGCCGTCCTCGCCGCCGCGGCAGCCGCCGTCCGACCGCCGCAGCGCGCAGCGTCGCAGCGCGCGCGCGCGGCCGCCGAGGCCGACCGTTTCGCCCGAGGACGCGCTCGCAGCCGAGCGCCAGGCGCGCGCGCTGTCGGAGCAGGCGGAGCAGAGGCGCGCCAAAAAGGCCGCCGCCAAGGCCGCGCGCCGCGCCGCGCGCGCCGCCGACAAGCGGACGGCGCGCGTCGTCCACGCGTGCGTAAGCGCCGCCTTGCGGCGCGTCTGCACGAGCGTCGCCACGGGCACGCCGCTCGCCGTGCTCCGCGAGCGCGCCGAGGGGCCGCGCGCGCCGAAGCCCGCGCCCGCGCCGCCACGCCGCGCAGCGGACGGCGGCCGCGCGCTCCGCCACGCGCGCCGTGCGGCCGCCGCGGCGGCGGAGCGCGAGGCGGCGGTGGCGGCCGACGCCGACGAGCGGTTCGAGCGGCAGCCCTCCGCCGCCCGGTTCGACGGCGGCGATGGCGGCGGAGGCGGCCACGTCGAGGCGAGCGCGCGACCGCGCGCCGGCGAGGCCGGCGAGGCTGGCGCGCACGGCGCGCCTGGCGCAGCGGGGACCCCGGCGGCGTCGCTCGCGTCGCGCAGCCCGTGTGATGCGCGCCGCACGGCACGCCTCCCGCACGCACGCGCCGCAGCCACCTGCGCACGCAACGGCGGCTGGGGTGGCAACGTCGGCGGCGACGTGTGCGGCGGTTGTTTCGGCGGCGGCGGCGTCCGTCGCGACGCCTGCGGCGGCGGCGACGCCACCTGCGGCTGCGGCGATGGCGGCGTCGGTGCTGGCGCTGGCGAGGCCCCTGCACACGGTGCGCCGGCGCGCGCGACGGCGTCGCGCTTGCTGCGCTTGCTCGGCGCGCCACGCGCCGTGCTCGGTGCGATGGCGCACGCCGCGGCCGTGTTGGCGCGCGGCGTGGCCGCAGCCGTCGCTGGCGTGCGCGCCGCCGCGCGCGCCGTGCGGCGCGCGCGCCGCCGAGCGCCTCGCGCGCGCCGCACGGCTGCGCGGCGGGCTCGCGGCCCGCCGATGCGCGACGTCGACGGCGCCCTGCGGCCCTCGCCGTCCTGGTTGCGCACACGCCTCGTCTGCGGCCGGCGCCTCGCGCCTCTGCGCCGCGCGGGCGCGCGCCCGCCGCCCGCACACGCCGCGCCGAGTTCCCGCGCGCGCGCTGCGCAACCCGACAGCGACGCGCCGGCGTGCGCGCCGCGGCGCTCGGCGCCTGTCGGTGCGCCGCCGCGCGCGCGTGGCCTGCGCGCGGCGCGCGCACGGCGCTTCCTCGACGTCGCCGGCCGCGCGGCGCGGAGCGCGCGCCTCGGCGCGCGCATCACGCGCCAGCGCACGCCGGGTTCGCCATCGGAGCCCTGCACGGCCGAGAGCGGCGACGGCGCGGGCGCCGGCGGCGTCGGCGCGGCGGCGCCTGGCGCGGCGACGATGCGCGCCACCGGCGCGCGCGCAGCGCGCGCTGCGGCGGCGGCGGTCGGTGGCGCCTCGCGTCTCGCGCGCCGCGCGATGGCAAGCGCCGCCGCCGCTGCCACCTCCATCGCCGGCGCTGCCGCCTCCACCGTCGCCGCCGCCGCCGTTGCCATCGGCGCGGCCGTCACGTCACCGGCGTTCGCCGCGGCGCGCGGCATGGCGGCCGCATGCGTCGCTGCCTGCGCCCGCCCCACCGCCGCGCAGGCGGCCGCGTCGCGCGCGCTCGGCGCGCTCTTCGTGCTCGTCGACGCGGCCGACGCGGCGGGCGACAGCGACGCCGCGCTCGGCGCGCTCGCGGCCGCGGTCGACGCGACGGAGCTGCGCCCGCCGCCGGCCTTTTGGCGCGCGGGCCGCGCCGCGGCGTACGCACCGCGTCCGCCGCCCCTCGACTCGGCGCGGCCGCGCTACAACCGGCGCGCGCGCGCACCTAGCCCTCCCGTCGCGGCCGCGCGGCGCAATCTCGCGCGCGCGGTGCGCGAGCTCACGCGCGCCGCGCGCGCTGAGCGCGAGCGCGCGCCGGCGCCGCGCGGCGCGCGCGGCGGCGTGCTCCACGCGCTGCGCGCGTCGCTCCCCGTGCACGCGCGTGCCGCGCTCGGCACGGACGCGGAGCTGCGCGCGGACATTGCCGCGTTCGCGCGCGCGCGCCGCGAGCTGCACAGCCTCACCGACGCCGAGGTGGCGGCGCTCGCGCGCCCGGACGGGCCGCCGCTGCCCGTGCGGCTCGCGTGCACGGCGGTCGCGCGCGCGCGCGGCGTGACCGTGCTGCTCGACATCGTGCCGCGCGGCGGCGGCGCGCCCGAGCGGCTCGTGTGCCGCGCCCGTCGCCGCGGCGCCGCCACGCGCACGCCACGGCCGACAGCCGCCGTTATCGCGCGCGCGCCTTGCATAGCGGCGCGCGTTGGCCACACTGAGCCGGCGCGCGCGTGCGCGGGCGGATCGATCGGGGTCGCGCGCCTCCGTTCAGCGCGCCGCCGCTCTTGGCGTGGGGCGCGGCTCGACGTGCACACCCGCGAGCGGCTGGCCACACCGGTGCCAGGCCACGTCGTGGCCTGCGCCGCCGCCTCGGCCATCGGCGCGTGCGTCGCTCGCGCGCGGCTTGGGCTTGCACGGCTGGCGCGCGCGTGGCCCTGCGCCTCCGCTCCACTGGCCGCTGCTGCTGTCGCCTTCGCGCCTGCCGCCGACGGTGTTTTCTGCGCCCCGCTGGGCGCTCCTGCATCCGCCTTCGCGCCTGCCGCCGACGGTGTTTTCCCCGCCGCACTAGCCGCTGCTGCATCCGCCTTCGCGCCTGCCGCCGATTTTCCCGCCCCACTAGTTGCTCCTGCATTCGCCTCCGCGCCTGCCACCGACGGCGTTTTCCCCGCCCCACTAGCCGCTGCCGCTGCCGCGTCCGCGCCCGCCGCCGCGGGCGCGTCTTCCGCCCCACCAGCCATCGCCGCCGCGCCCGCCGCCAACGCGCGCACCGCCAACGTGCCCGTTGCCAACGAGGCTACCGCCACCGAACCAGCCGCCCTTGAGCTTCCCCTCCAACCCGCCAACTCGGCGCTGCTTGCGTGGGCGGGCGACGCGGCTGCGCGCCGGCTGGCCGCCGCCGCCGCGAGCGCCGGCCTCCCGCAGGCAGAGGTGGAGCGCATCGCCAGCGGCGACATGCTCGCCTCAACCGTCGACGCGTGCTGCGAGGTCGTGCTGCGCGTGCACGGGCAGGCCGGCGGCGGGCATGTCTGCCACGTGCCGCTCGCCGCGCAACCCGCGGTGTTTCAGGACGACGCCGAGCGCGCCGCGCTGCTGCACCGCCTGCGCAGCGAGGCGACAACGCAGGCTGTCATCGGCGTGTGGAGCCCGTCGGACGAGCGCGGCGGCGCGGGCGGTGACGACGGCGCGCAGCTCGCCTCCGGCCATTTCACCGCGTTGCGCCTTGTGCGCGTCGCGCGCGCGGGCGAGCATCGCTACGACGCGGTGCTCGTCGACACGCTCGCGTCGCCCTGCAGGCAGGCGCTCATGCTCGCCAAGGCGATAACTGCCACGCTGCACGCGGCGGGTCTCGACATTTCGCGCGTGCGCCGCGCGCTGCTGCTCAACGAGGCGGCGCAGCGTGGCGCGACGTGCGGCCTCGCGATAGTGGGCGCGCTCAACGACGCGCTCGCCGCGGCGGGCTGCTCGTCCGCGCCGCGCACGTTCAGCGTGGCGGACATGTACGCTGTCGGCGAGCGCCTCCGCGTCGCGCTGTCCGGCGCGGCCAGCGATCGTGCGCCGGGCGGCGTCTGCGCGGTCACGAGCGCGGTGCGTGGCGGGGGCAGCCCCGATCGCGCCGAAACGCCGCCGCAGACGCGCGGCGCCAAGGCCGCCGCTGGCGTCACCGCCGCCGCCACCGCCGCCGCCACGCCGCCGCCGCCCGCGCTGGGCGCCGCCGCCGCCGCCACCGCCGCCGCCGCCGCTGCTGCCGCCGCCGTGGCCGCGCCGCCACCGCCGCCACCGCCGCCGCCGGCCGGCGACGCGGGCGACGCCGCCGCCGCCGCCGCCGCCGCCGCCGCCGCCGCCGCCGCCGCCGCCGCCGCCGCCGCCGCCGCCGCCACCGCCGCGCGCACGTTCTTGAAGCTCGCGCCCAGGGCGCGCGCGGCCGCCTCGGCGCGTGAGGCGTTGCGCGCCGCGTGTGCGCGCGCGGACGCGGCGGCGTCGTCACACGCGTCGGCGCCGCACGCGCCCGCCGGTGCGCGCCGCCGGCGGCGCGCGGGCGCAGGCGAGCTGGCGCTCGCGGCTGCGCGCGCGCTCGCCTCGACGGAGCACGGCGATTTGACGGACGACGCGCTCGAGGCCGCCGTCGAGCAGGAGCTGGGCGACGAGCGCGGCCAACTGCTGCTGTGCACGCGGGGCGCAGCGGCGCAAAGGCCCGCGCTTTGCCGGCTCCTGAAGCACGCGTGCGCGTCGGCGCGCGCGGCGAAGCGCGCGCAATTCACGGTGTTCGTCGTGCGCGCGGCCACGCGCGGCGAGCGGGGGGGCGCCGCCGCGAGGCGCGTGGACTCGGTGGTCGAGCTGTCGTGCGCGCTGCACGAGAAGGCGGGCGCGCTCGGCGGCCTCCAGCGCGTCTGTGTGCGTGGCTTCGCCCTCGGGCGCCGCCGGACACTCGACGCTGGCGCCGAGGCCGGCGCGTCCGCCATCGGCCAGGACGAGCAGGTCGAGGCAGAGGCGGGCGAGGCGTGCGTCGCCGGCGTGACGATGGCCAAGCAGCTGCGTCAGTTTGCCGAGCAAGCTGCCCGCGACGACGTGCTCTTCCACGTCGCCGTGTCCGAGGCCGACGCCCACGCCCGGCTGGCGCGCGTTGCGGGTGACGATGTCGGCGCGTACAGCGTCGTGCTCGCAGTCGCCGGGCTCGTCTGGCTGGCCAAGGCCGACGAGGTTGCGCCGGCGGCCGCCCAGCCCGCCGCCGTGCCGCCCGCCGCCCCGCCTGCTGCCGCCACGTCCGCCGACGCCGAGCGCGACGCCTCGCCTTCCGACCGCCTGAGCGCGCTGACGCTCGCCGTGCGAGTCGCGCTCGCGCGCGGCGTGCTGCGCCACCTCCTCGCCGACGCGTCGCCGGGCGCGTCCGCGACCGCTGGCGGTAGTTGCGCGACGCCCGTCGAGGCGGCCACGTCCGCCGCCGCGCCGCCCGCCACGGGCGTCGTGACGAGTGGCGTTGCGGCGGGCGCTGTGGCGGCCGCACCGGCTGCTGCGGGCGGTGCGATGGCGGGTGCATCGCCCATCACGCGGCCGGCGAAGCGCGCGCGGCGCACGCTCACCGCCGCTCCAGCCGCCTCGGCCGTTGCGGCCGCTGGAGGCGCACGCGCGGGCGCACGCGGCGCGGCCGGCGCGCCTCGCGCGCGCGCCGCGCGCGCGCCGGCCGAGTACGTCTGGCTTGCCATCGCGCGCCGGATGCTGGCGGCGCGACACGCGGCGGCCGCGGGCGGCGACTTTGTCGCGTCGTGCGTCGCCGCGATGCAGGCCGAGTACGGCGACGGCTGTGCCGTCGTCGTCGGCGACGCGCCTGATGACGCCTTGGTCGAGGCTGCGGCGGCGGCGCTGCTCGAGGGCAAGCACGCGGCGGTGAGCCTCGGCTGCGTCGACCGGCCGGCGGTGCTCGTCGTGCAGCGCGCCGTGGACGCGCCCACGTCGCGCGTGCACGGGTGGTGCGCGCACGCGGCGGGCGCCGCCGAGTTTGACGAGGGCGCCGCGCACGGCGTGTTCAACGCGATCGTCGAGCGCGCGTGGGCGCTGCGTCCGGACCCGGCCGACGGCAGCCCGCCGCCCACGCGCACGTGGGAGGTCGAGCAAATCGCTGACGACGCGCCCGACCAGGCGGGCGTGGCCGCGCTGCGCGTGCTCTACGCGCTCGTCGCGGCGCACGGCCGCTACCGCTCGGCCGCCGCGCTCTTTGGCGCGCTCGCGCAGCTGCACGCGCCCGACGCCGCCGGCGCGCGCGCGGAGGTCGTCGCGGCGGCGTGCGCGGTGCCGCCCGGCGCGCGGCCGGGCGCCGCGCCGGCGGCCGCGCGGGACGACGCGAGGGAGCGCGCATGGGACGGCGCTCAGATCGCCGCGCTCGCCGTCGGCGCGGACGCTGCGCGCAGGCGTGTCGCGCCCGTGCGCGCGCTCGTCGACGCGCTCGGCACGCCACCGACCTCGGCGATCACGGGCGGGCCGGCGGTCCGGCTCGCGGGCGCGGGCGACGGCGGCCACGGTGCACGGTGGGTGGGCGGGCAGGCGGCGACGCCCGCCGAGCAGCTGCCGAGGGAGCTGCTGCGCGCCTACCACGAGGCGGTGCTGTGCGTCACGCCCGGCAGCCTCCAGCTCGGCCCGGCGGCGCTCGACGCGGTCACGCGGCCGCGCGAAAACGACACGCTGGAAGGCCTCCTCGCGCGCGTCAGCTGGCAGTGCGGCGCGAGGGCGAGCACGTGCGCCATGCTCGCCACGTTTTCCGAGCAGGCGGGCACCGGCTCGCGCGTCGCGCTCAAGGCCCTCCGCACGAGCTCCGACCTGGCCGGGCTGACGGCGGCTGCGGTCGGGCAGCAGGCGCCGCAGACGCCGCCGCCGCCGCTGCTCGTGATGCTCGGCCGCTGCCCCAGCCCGCTCGTCGGCGGCGGCCTCTTCCCGCCCGACCGCGCGACGGGCGAGCCGGCGGTGCACGCGGCGACGTCCGAGCTCGCCGTCGAGCTGCTGCGCGACGCGCGCGCGCTGGCCGGCACGGACGGGCGGCTCGTCGTGCTGTGCCTCGAGGCGTCCAACCCGCTCTGGTTCTGCCCCAAGGTGCGCGAGCTCGAGCTGCCGCGGACGCGGTCGGACGGCGTGCGCGCGTCCGGCTGCACCTGCCCTGCGACGTGCGGCGATGCGCGCGGCGCGGCGGGTGGCGCTGCCCGCGGCGCATCGACGCGGCCGGCGGCGCGCGCGATCAACAAGGCGGTGCTCGACCACTTCGTCGCGCTTTTCGGCCGCGAGGGCTTCGCGACCTTTGAGTTTGCGGGCGGCGGCGAGGCGAGCTGGCTGTGCGACAGCGCGGCCGGCACGACGACCGTCGCGGCGTGCGCGTCGCTGCCGCCGCGCATGGGCGATGGGCAGCTGGCCATCCGGCGGCACACGCTCGGCACGGGCGCCGACGCGCCGGCGCACGCCGTCGTCTCGCTCCGCGTCGCGCACGTGAGCCACGCCATCCGCCGCGCGGCGGACGACGGCGGCGCGCGCGCCGAGCGGATGGCGCGCGCCGCGCGCGCGTTCTGCGATGTGGCGGCCGCGCTGCGCGTCGACGCGATCCTGGCGGAGGTGCCCGAGGACCGCCCGACGGGCACGCCCTTCCTTGGCGGGCTGCTCAAATGTTGGGACAAACGCAACGGGAGCTGGACGGCGCCAGCCACGCTCGCGCTCGGAGACGTGCGCGAGGTGGCCAAGCGGACGGCCGACGCAGCGGCCGGCCGAGCGGACGAGGTCCCTGCGGCTGGCCGTCCGCAGGTCGCGGCGCGCGCGTGCGCTGGCGCGATTGGCGGCGGCGCGGGCGCGGCGGGCGCCTCGGACGCTGCGCCGCGTGCACTGGCGGGCGCGTCGGGTGCGCGCACGGACGGCGGCCCTGCCGACGCACCGCGCCAGCTGGAGAGCCGCTACGGCGAGGCGAGCAAGCTCGACCTACCCCAAGATTCCACTACGGGCCGCGTCCTCGACGCTCGCGAGGCCCAGGACCGCGCGCGCGTGCCTGCTGCGCCCGACGGCACAGCGCTGCGCCGCGTGCTCGACGCCGTCGGCGCGGGCGCGCCCGCGCAGCGCAGCCCGCGCTGGCACGACGAGCGATGGGAGGAGGTCACGGGCAGCAAGGTTGGCGACGTCGTGAACGACAACGCCGGCGTCGCGCACGAGACGCTCACCGACGAGTACGTGCACCGGCGGCGGCGCGAGGTGCGGACCAAGGCGACGACCGCGGGCATCCTCGGCGAGGCCGTCGCGCTGCGCAAGCTGGCGGCCGCGTACGGCATCACCGTCGTGTGCAACCTGCCGATGGTGCGTGAGGACCCGCACGACAAGAGCGCGCCGTTCGCCTTCTCGCCGGACGGGCTCGCCATCCTCCCCGAAAACAACGAGCAGGTCCTCGTCGAGGTGAAGACGCTCACCAAGGCGGGCGCCACGGCGCACGAGGACGGGCCGCCGCAGCCGCACCGCGATCAGCTGCAGCTCGGCATGCACGTCCTCGGCGTGAGCAAAGCGCTCTACGTGCAGTACCTCAGGCACGAGGACCGGATCGTCGTGCACGTCGTGACGCGCGGCGCCGGCTGGCTTGCATTCGCGCAGCCGAGGGTGCAGGCCTTCTGGGCGCGCGTCGTCGAGCGGCGCGCGCGGCTCGAGCGCGCGCGCGCCGACCACCCGGCTGCGAGCCGGCGGCACCGGCGGCAGCAGACGCCGGCCGGGCCGCCGCTCGTGCTCGCGCTGGACGGGCGCATCCCCGCCGCGCGCGCCGCCGCGCTGCACGCCGTCGCGCACGGCACCGCGAGCGCGGCGGCGGTGACGGCGGCGGCGGCGACGGGCGACGCGACGGCGTTGCAAGACGCGATCGCGGCGCTGCGCGCGCCCGTCGGCAATGCGGCGATCGACAGCGCAGCGCGTGCGGAGCGCGCGGCCGTCGAGCGGGCGATCGCGTACCTCGGGCAGCCGGCAGGCGACGCCGCCGCCCGCGGCACGGCCGAGGCGGCCGAGGAGGAGAGGACGGTCGACGCCGACATCTGCGCGTTGCTGCACCAGCTCGGCGCGAGCGTGGCGCACGTGCACGTCGAGGACGCGGATTGCGTCACGCGTGAGCACTGGGGCGGGGCGGTGCTCGCTGCAGCGGGCGACCCGTCGAGCGCCCCCGCCATTTCGAGCGTCATCGTCGCGCACATCGTGCGCCTCGCCGGCTTTGGCGTCGAGCTCCCGCAGTCGATTCGCGTCGCCCCCAGCACGGCCGACTGGCACGAGGGCTGGCTCGACGTGCAGTGCGTGCTGCTGCGCACGCGCCGGCGCGGGCGGCGCGACGACGACTTTGTGGCCGTCGTCAGGCGCGGTGGGCGCTGGTTTGCGTGCGAGCCCGGCCGCGCGCGGCGGCTGCAGTGGCGGTCGGTCCTGCGCCGCGCGCGCGGCGGCGTCGACGGGACCGGCGAGGAGGCGTTCGCGGTCGTCTACGTGCGGCGCGGCGACGCGGCCGGCGACGCGGCTGGCGACGCGCAGGCCGAACGGGCGCGCGGCGGGCGCGCGCGCAGGCGCACGCGCGGCGGCACGCGCAAGCGCAAGCGCGGCGCCTCCGCCGGGCTCGAGGCGGCCGCGCCCGCCGGCGCGCCGGCGGGCGCTGCTCACCGCCCGCCCGCCAGGCGTGCCACGGTCGCCGCGCGCACCACGCGCTCTGTGACCGACGCGCGGCACTCGGCGCCTGCCGCCACGGTTGCACCTGTCTTCGACTGGCGCGCCGGCCGCCCGCCCCCTGCCGCCGCCGCCGCCGCCAAGCGCGGCCAGGCGCTCGAGCCGGGGCAGTTCGCGCGGCCGCGTGGGCGCGCGCCATGGGGCAAGGTCTGGGACAGAGTCTCGGGTGCGTGGGCGGACAAGCCGACTGGTGCTGCCGTCGCCGCCGCGCCGCCGCCGCTGCCGCCCGCCGCCGCGCCGCCGCCCGCCGCCGCGCCGCCGCCCACCGCCGCGCCGCCGCCCGCCGCCGCGCCGCCGCCCGCCGTCGCGCCGCCGCCCGCCGCCGCGCCGCCGCCGCCGCCGCCACCGGCGGCGCTCGGCCGCCGGCAGCACGTCGGCGCGGGCGGCAGCGCGGCGGGCCGGCGGCTCGCGGCCATCGCACGGCGGCAGCGCGGCGTGCGCGCGCCGCCGCCCGCCGCGCGCTTCCTCGCCACGCTGCCGCCACCGCCACGCGACGGCCTCGCGCGCACGAGCAAGCAGGCGCGCGCGAGGCGCAACGCGGACGGACGGCCGGCGCACGCGCGCGCGGCCAACGCGCGCGCCTTCTACCGCGGCGTGGAGCTCGGCGTGCACGCGACGCGCGCCATCGTCGACGCGCGCCACGCCGACCTGCCGCAGGCCGTCTTCGTGGCGGAGGCGCGGGCGATCGTCGCGCGCTCCGCCGGCGGCGGCGCGCTGCTCGCGCCGGACGACGTGCGCGACCTGTGCGACGCGCAGACGGACGCCGATCGCGCTGCGATCTGGGCGTCGGTGGGCGCGCACGAGGCGACGCGCATCTTCGCGCTCGTCACGCGCAACGCGAGCTTGGCGGGCGCGGCGCTGCTCGTGCTGCACACGCCGGCGGGCGCGCCGGCGCGCGCGCTCGGGCTCGTGGCGACGCGCTCGCGCGCGCCGTCGACGGGCGCGCCGCGCGACGCGCACAGGGCGCTGGTGCAGCGGTTGGACGTGCTGATGGACGCGATCGCCGCGGCGCGAGGCGCGTCGCCGCTCGAGCTCGAACACGCGCTCGCGCCCGAGCCGCAGAGCGCGTGCAACGCGCGTGCGGCCGCGCTGCTCTGCCTGCAGGCCGTCGCGGACGCGAGCGGCCGTCCCGCCGCTGAGGACGCGCTGGCCGCGCTCGACGACGCGCGCGGCATCGACCGGCACTGCCACGCCGTCCGGCAGCAGATCGAGGCGAAGCTCGCGTGGCGGCGCGCCGACGGCGCCGTCGGCGTTGACGGCGCCGACGGCGCGCCCGCGCTCGCGCCTGCCGCCGCACCGCCGGCGTGCGCGCCGGCGCACGCTGCCGGCGAGGCGGCAGTCGACCAGGCGATCGTCACGCGGGTGCGCGACGCGCTGCGCGCGTGGGCGACGACTGGCACCGCGCCCAGCGCGGCGGTGCTCGACGACGCCTGCGCCGCGTACACGGCGCGCGCACGCGCGCGCAAGGACGCGCGCACGGCGCTGGGCCCGACGCGCGCGGCCGAGCTGCTCGCCGCGGCCGCGCGCGGCGGAGCCGACGGGGCGGATGCCGCGCGCGCGCTGCTCGGCGGCACGCCGCGCCTGCTCGTCGTGCTCCTCTGCGTGCCCGTCGCCGCGCCGTCCGGCGAGCCGCCGCGCCCGGTCGGGCTGCTCGTCGCCGACCGGCCGACGGACGACTCGCGCCCGGCCGCGCTCGTGCGCTACGACTTTGCGCCGCTCGACGCGGACGTGGCCGTCGCGGTCGGCGCGCATGCCGTCGCGCTGGCCAGTGCGATCTGGCCGCTGCTCGCGGCCGAGGGGGAGCCGCGGCCATCGCCCGTCGTGCGCTCGCAGCCGCGCGGCGGCGACGATGGCGCGTGTGCGCTCGCAACGTTCGCGTGCCTCGACGCGCTGATGACCGCCAGCGTCGGCGCGCACGGCCTCGCGGGCGGCGCGGGCATGCTGCCCGCGCTGGTCGCGCGAGGCGCCGCGGCCGCCCAGCGCGAGCGGCAGCTGCGCGCGGCCGCCGAGAGGCTGGGCGGCACGGTCGCTGGGTGGCCGGACACGGGCGCGAGCGCGGCGGGCGCGAGCGTCGACGAGGAGGCGCGCACGTACGAGGTCGAGGCGGTCGTCGACGAGCGCCGCAAGGCGGGCAAGAAGGTGACGTTCCAGTTCCGGATCAGGTGGCGGGGCTACGACGAGAGCGCCGACACGTGGGAGCCTGAGGCCAACGTGAGCAGCGACCTCGTCGCCCAGTTCCGCAAGACGCGCGACGAGCAGAAGCGGCGCGCGGGCGGATCGGGCAGCGGCAGCGGCGGCGCGGGCGCGGCGTCGGCATTGGCGTCGGCGCCGCTTCGCGCGCACGGCGAGTCGGGCGCCGCGGGCAAGCGCGCCGCGGCGGGTGCCGCCGCGAGCGCGCGCGACGCCGCGGGCGCGCGCGCGCCGAGCGTTCCCCGCGCGCGCGGCGTCGAGCGCGCGCGCGTGGACGAGCCCGCTGCGCCGAGCGCGCGCGCCGCCGGCGGCGCGACGGCGCGCACGCGCGGCAGCGTGCTCCCGGGCTTCGTGGTCAAGCGCTCGACGCTCAACGCGGGGCCGCAGGCGGTGACGGCGCAGCCCGGTGCGCGGAAGGAGCTGCGGCGCATCGCGGCGGCCGTGCACAGGCTCACGACACAGGCGTACCGCGTCATCAACAAGGTGGTGCGCGACGAGGCTGCGGTGGCGAGCGCGCAGGCCGTCGGCGCGGCGTCGGGCGGCCCGTCGACCAGCGTGCACACGTCGACCACGATGGACAAGGGATCCGTCCGTGCGATCTTCTCGGCCATCGGCTGGCACAAGGACGAGAGCACGTACGGTGCAGCGCCGCGAGGCAAGCCCGCCGAGCAAGCCGCCGCGCAGACCAAGGCGGCGACGGCGCGCGCCGTCGGCGAGATGGCCGAGGGCGTCCAGCCCGTCTGCGCGGTGGGCCTCACGGAGATCCTCGAGGCGGAGGCGACGCAGGTGTCCACCGCGTGCCTGATGCACCCATCGCGCGTCGTGAACGGGCTGCTCCGCGACGTCGTCCGCGCGGCAGTCGAGCGCGACGAGGCGCTCGTCGCGCTGCCCGAGATGCAGCGAAACGCGCGCGTGCGCGAGCTGTGCGAGCGGCTGCTGCGCGGCGACGTGGAGGGCGCGCGCGTCGGCTGCCCCGCCGCGCTCGACCGCCACCTGCACGACATGGTCCTCCACAAGATCGACTACAAGTGCACGCCCACGAAAAGGTGGAACTACGACCGGCACACGACGCGCTACTTCCTCGTGCAGATCCGCACCCTGCAGCACGTGGCCGAGGGGCAGGCGCTGCTCTGCCGGCTCGCGCACATCCACACGCAGCTGACCGGACGGCCGCCGCGGTACAATGTGGCGCCGCTGCGCACGCACAATGTGCGCGCGAGGCGTGGCTGCCGCTGCCGCCGCCGAGCGCCCAAGCGCGCGCGCCGCCGCCGTGCGCGCCGCCCCGCGGCCAGGTTGGTCACGCGCCCGCGCGCTCGCGCGCCGCGCGCTGCGCGCAGGTGCCGCGCAACGTGCGCCTCGCCGCGAGCGCCATCTGGGTGACGCTTTCGGATGACGAGCGCAAGGAGCTGCGCGCGCGGCTCAAGGCGCTGGACCTGCGCGACCACGATGGCGAGCCGATCAAGTGGACAGGCACAAACGGCAACACCCCGCCGATGTCGGACGTGCGCGTCAGGTACGCGGTCTTTGCGACGCGCTTCGACATCTCCAACCGCGTCTTCGACTACGCCGGGCGCGAGCGGCCGCCGGCCGATCTGCCGTGGCACGCGCGGCGCTCGTGGGTTGGCCTCGCGCCGCTGCCGCGCGTGCCGCTCCCGGGCCGGCAGCCCGTCAAGTCGGTGGTGACAGATGGCGTCGCCGTGCACGCCGTCGGGACCGTCCTCGTGCCGAAGGCGCAGGCGCCGGCCGGCGGCTCGGGCGTCCTGCACCGCTGGCGCCGGCCGGACGGGCGCATCGCCGTCGCGCTCGGCTCCGAGCTGCGGCGGGCGATCGACGTCGAGGCGGCGGTCGTCGTCGCGGCCGACCCGAACATGGGCAACATCACCACCTACTCTGCGCACGTCGGGCGGGCGGCCGTCTGGCGGCAGTTCACGCAGCGCGCGCGCGCGCGCGCCGCGGGCTTTGCGCGCGAGACGGCCAAGACCAACGCGGCGCGGCGGCGCGTGCGCACCGACGGGCGCGGCGAGGAGTTCAGCGTGGAGGCGGACGAGGCGCGGCTTGGCGAGGCGCACAGCGCCAAGGTGCTCGACGCGGGCAAATACATCGCCTTCCACCGCGAGAGCGCGCGGGTGCGCGAGCGCGCCGCCGAGCACGTGTACGACGCGCCGGCGCGCCGGAAGGAGCGCTGGCGGCGCGACAGCGGCGGGCGGTCCAACGCGGCGCGCGTCGCCGAGGCGCTCATCGCGGCGCACTGTGTCGACGGCGTGACGCGCGACCGGCTGCTCGTGTGCGTGGGCAAGTGGCTGCGCGACCACAAGGGCGCGCAGCCCAAGGGCGCGCCGCCCGCCTTCCAGGTGGGGCTGCTGCGCGAGCTGCGGCGGCGCGGCGTCGCGGCCGTCTTCGTGCCCGAGCCGTACACGTCGATGCACTGCTCGATGCCGCGGCTCGCCAAGGGCGGCAGGCTGCAGCGCTGCGGCGCGGAGCTCGCGCAGAACCCGCGCCTGCCCGTGGCAAAGGGCGGCACGCGCACGGTGCACGCGCTCGTCATCTGCCCGGCGTGCAACGGCGGCAAGAAGCCCGTGCACCGCGACTACAACGCCGCGCGCAACATCTTCTACGACGTGCACGACATGGCGGCGCACGCGGCCGGGCGCGACACCACGTCGACGCCTGAGCGCTTTGCCCTCGTGCTCGCCTGGTGGGCGCGCGGCGAGGTGTGGGAGCGTGAGGAGCGCATGGTGCACGGCGAGGGCGACGACTGCGACGACGAGTGCGACGGCGACGACGAGGGCGACGACGAGGGCGACGACGACGACGACGACGATGGCAGCGGCGACGGCGGCGGCGGCGAGGGCGACGGCGACGGCGACGGCGACGGAGGCGGCGGCGGCGACGACGACGATGACGGCGGGGGAGGCGGCGGCGGCGACGGCGGTGGCGACGACGGCGGCGGGCGCGGCGGCGGTGGCGGCGGCGGCTCTCGCGCCCGCACCCCCGCCCGCGGAGCTGCCAGCGCCAGTGCCGGCGGCGGCAGCGCGCGCGGGCCGAAGCGCGGCCGGCGTTGACGCACGGCCGAGCCGCGCAGCGGTCGACGCTTTGCGGGCTCTGCCCAGGTCGCGCGCGGCTGGCGACGCGTGCCGCGCGCGGCACGACCGTGCACGCCGCCACCCGTGGCCGAGCGCGCCGCACCAGCCGGCCCGCTCCAACCGCCGTGCGGATCACGGACGCTCGCTACGGCTCGTCGGCGCGCGTCACCTGCGCCGGCGGCCACGGCGCCGTCTGCTCCGGCCTCGTCGCGAGCAGCCCGACCGCTGCTCGCCGCCCGCACGCCGCCGCAGCAACGCTGCGCGTCGTGCTCCCCCGCTCGCCAAACGCGAAGAGCTCCCTCACAAGGACGTCCTTCCGAACGGCCCGCGCTGCACTCGGGGCGCGATCGTGCCCCTGATCGGATTTGGCTTGACCATCTATACGCTTCACTGGCTTGTAGCAACTTGCGCCCGCACGAGTCACCCAACACTGGTGACGTTCATCACATGTCACCGTCACGCGTCACGTGCCTCCGGGATGTTGTGGGACGGCGAGGCGCCGACTGGCGCGGAGCTGCGCGTAAACAAGGACTATGCGCACCGCTTCGAGGACCGGAAGCGCAAACAGGAGCTCGATCGGTTACGCCAGCAGTACGGCGACGTTGCGCTTGACGCCGACGGCTCGGACGACTCGGAGGCGGGCGTCGAGGAGGACGACGACGGCGCGCTGCTCACGCGCGACGTCGACGTGCAGATTTTCCGGACGATCGATGCGATCCGCGCGCGCGACCCGGCGGTGCGCGACCGAAACAAACGCTTTTTTGACAACATGCCCGCCGTCGCACCGCCAGCGCGCCAGCAGCCGACAGCCGCAAAGCCCGCCGAGGCGAAGAAGCTGACCACGCGCGACTACATGCTGAGCGGCGCGCACTCGGACAGCGACGAGGACGGCGACGGCAGCGCGCGGCCAACGGCAGCTACGTCTGCATCGGCGGCACCCGAGGACGACGACCAGCTGCCCTACACCGAGCAGCAGCGCCGCCTGAAGAAGGCGTTTTTATCCGCGTTTGACGGCGACGACGCTGCCGACGACGCCGACGCACTCTTCAGCGCCAAGCCAAAGTCGGACGCGGATCGCGCGGCGGAGGCGGAGGAGTACGCGACTTGGCTCAAAGCGCAGCTTGCAGCGGACACGTTGAAACCCGTCGACGAGCGCGTCACGCTCCGCCGATACCTGGACGAGCCCGATGCTAACCTCACGCCCGATGAGCGCTTTTTGCGCGACTACGTGACCAAGCAGCTGTGGCGGACGCCAAACGAGCAGGGTGCGGGCGGGCGCGAGGGCGCGGCAGGCGCGAGTGACGACGAGGGCGATGGCGCGGGTGATGGCGCGGACGGCGTCCGCCGCCTCAACCGGCCGGCCGAGCCGCCGGCCGACGACGAAGAGGACGACGACTTCTCAGATCGCGAGGAGGAGTTCGCGCGGCGGATGAACTTCCGCTTCGAGGAGGCGGGCGCTGGTCGCGTCGCGGCCAACCCGCGCACCGTCGCCGGCTCGGTGCGGCGCGACCCGAAGAAGGAGGCGCGCAAGGCGGCGGACGAAGTGCGCAGGGCCGCGAAGGCTGCGAAGCTCGAGGAGACCAAGCGCGAGCTGCAGCGGCTCAAGGCGCTCAAGCGTGACGAGATTCTGAACCGGCTCGAGAAGATCAAGCATGTCTCGGGCGGCGCGCGCGCGGAGAAGTTCGACGTGGACGCGGATTTTGACCCAGCGACGTGGGACGCGCAAATGGACGCTGTTTTTGACGACGAATATTACGCAGCTGCCGAGGACGACCCGGCGTTTGCGAGCAGCGTGCGCACGGCCGCGCGCGGCAGCGGTGGCGGGGACGGCGACGGCGACGGTGGGGGCGGCGGCGGCGGCGACGACGACGACGACGACGACGACGGCGACGACGGCGACGACGACGACGGCGACGACGACGACGACGACGTGGACGGCATCGCGCGGCTGCGCGCGTCGGACGCCGGCGACTTTGACGATGGGCTTGACGACGCGGCGGCCGAGCCGCGCGCACCGCCGGCGAAGGGCTCGTTCGAGGCGAAGGTCAAGCAGATGGCTGACCGGATCGAGGCGGCGGGCGGGGTGCGGCCCGACGTGGCTTCCATGCTGGATGAGTACTATGGGCTTGAATACGAGGATCTACTCGCGGGCGAGATCCCGACGCGCTTCCGCTACCGCTCGGTCGAGCCGCGCTCGTTTGGCCTAAAGGACGAGGAGCTCCTCTTGTGCTCTGATCGCGAGCTGAACAAGTGCGCCGCGCCGCGCCGCGCCACGCGCCCCGCGTGCGTGCGCGCCGATGTGGCTGTGCGACGTGCGGTACACGCGGGCACGCGCGCTGCGTGCCCGCATGCGGCCCGAGACGTGCGCTCGCTTGCGCGCCGCACCGCCGGATGCGCCCCGATCCGTCGCTTCCACACCCATCCATTGCAACACATGGCCGTGCCGCTGCTCACCGCTCGGCCGTGCGCGTCGCCGGGATGCCGCGCGGTCCGTCGTGCGCGTGCTCTACGGCGCGCGAGCAGGCGAGTTCCCCTTGGCTGGGTCAAGCGGCCGTACGTCGAGCGATACGCGACCGTGCCCGCGCAGGGCGAGCGAGGCTACCGGCCCAAGCCGCGCGCAGCGTCCTCGCCGGGCGCGGCCGCCTCGTCCGAGCGCGAGAGGGCGCGACCTAGTAAGCGCGCCGAGGGTGCGAGCAGAGGCGACCGTTCGGAGAAGAGCGCGCGGCGGGAGGACGGCGGCGCGCGCAAGATCGTTGACGCACCCACCAACTTGCAAGGCGGCGCCGCCGCGCCGGCGGCGCCGGCCGATGCGGCCAAGCCGCCGAGCAAGAAGCAGCTGCGCAAAAAGCTGCATCGGGAGAAGCTCAGGGCGGAGGCGGGCGTCCCGCAGCTCCCGGCCGAGCGGCTCGCAGCGTACGGCAAGCTCAAGGTGAAGAAAGCAAAGCGCACGCCCACTCCGCACGCGTAGGCAGTGGCCACAGTGCGTTGTCCAAATCATGTTCAGGGCTGGGGAGTGATCGACAGGAGAACTCCTAACTGGCTCAAGCGCCGAGCACCGGAGTGGCGGCCTGCTGGCCCGACTGGTCGACCTTGCTGTGCGAAAGCCTGCTCGCGCTCGTCTTGCCGCCCTCATGCTGTTGCGACATCGCAGCCTCGGCGCGCGCGCGCAGCTGCGCGTGGAACTCGGGCGATTCGAGCTTCTCCATCGCCGCGGCGATCTCCTCCTCCGTCGGCATGCTCATGCCCATCTGCTGCATCATGCGGCGCGACTCGGGCGACGCGAGCGACTCCTTCAGCTGCGACATGAACCGTGGATCCTTGAGCTGGTTGAGCATCTGCGAGATCGCGGCCGGGTCGTTCATCATCGCCTGCGCCTGGCGCAGCTCCTCGGCGCTCACGTCGGCGAGCCCGCCGCCAACGCTTGCGGCGCCGCCCATGCTCACGCCGCCCTGCTGCTGCGCGCCCGCCGCCTCACCCCCCGGCTTTCCAAACGGCCATGCGCTGGCGATGGACGCGAAGAGCACGAGCAGCGCGCCGATCCGCAGCAGCGAGCCGGCTGCCGCCGCGCCATTGCCACGTGTCGTCATGGCTCCGGACGTGTGTGGCGGCGAAGAAAATGGTTTGTAAAAAAGGTGAGGGGGAAGGCGGTTTGTAAAAAAGGTGGCGGCCATCCCTGACGGCCAACCATATCACCACGTCGCAAACGCGGAGATGAGCGCGCAAGGTCGGTTGCTCGCCGAGTGCCAGCTGCTCGCCAAGCAGTCGACACCCTCCGTGTTCGCGCTCGCCGACGAAGATGATATCCTGCATTGGACCGCACTGATTGTTGGCCCGCCGCATTCGCCGTACGGGCTCGGCATGTTCCACTTCGACATGCGCTTCCCGAAGGACTACCCCAACTCGCCGCCGCGCGTGCTGATCACGACCACGTCATCCGGCACCGTGCGGTTCAACCCTAACTTGTACAACAACGGCAAGGTCTGCCTTTCTATCCTCGGCACGTGGAAATGTATGTGCGCGCGCGCGCGCGCGCCCACGCGCGCCCACGCGCCGCCCATCTCGCCAGAGTGCGCGCGCCGCCGGTGCTCACGCTCGCGCGCGCGCCGGGCCATCGTCCGCGCAGCCGAGTCATCGGGCGAGCAGTGGTCCTCCGTTCAGAACGTCCTCTCCGTCCTTCTTTCGATCCAGTCGCTCATGCACGACAAGCCATACCACAATGAACCGAGCTTTGAGGACGACGACGGCTCCGGCGACGTCGAGCGGTACAACGAGAAAATTGCGCACGAGACGCTGCGCGTCGCCGTCGTGGACACGATGGAAGACACGCTTCAGGCGCGCGCGCCACCAAACGGCGCCACGCCCGCCTTTGCCGACCTGCGCAAGCAGCTGCTCATCGTGCATATGTGCAACTACCTCGACGTGCTAAACGGCTGGATTGCGTCCGCCAACTCGGCCGTGCACGACGGCAGACAGTTCAAGATGATGCCATTCGAATGCGCCGCCAACTGCATGGATGGCACTTTTGGGTGGAAGGCGGTGCGCGAGCGGCTGCTTGCGGTGAAAGCGCAGCTCGATGCGGAGCACGATGGCTGGCGCGCGGCGGGCGTGGAGCAGGCCGCGCTTCTGCGCAGCGACCGCGCGATTGGGCTCGCGCCGTCAGTGCGCGCGCTTGCCGAGCAGTTTGACGAGCTCGCCGCCGACGGCGTCGACAACGTCTCGATCAGCTCGAGTAAGCAGAACGCGCTCGTGTGGGAGCTGACTTTACTTGGACCAGAGAACACCCTTTGGGAGGGCGGCTACTTCCAGGTCGAGTTCGTCTTCCCGCCGAGCTGGCCCGAGCTGTGCGCGCGCTCGCGCGCGCGCGCGCACCACGCCGCGCCGCGTGCAGCCGCGCGCGGTCGGCCATGCCTTGTCACGTGCGCCGCGGCGGCGCCGGCGTCACACGCCCGCGCTCGCGCCCACTCGCACCGCCATCCGCGCTCGGCGCGCGCCGCGCAGCTCGCCGCGCGTGCGCTTTGCCACGCGCATGTTCCACCCGAACATCAGCAGAGACGGCGCGCCGTACCTCAGCACGCTGCTCCAGTGGCACAACGGCTCGGCGCGGCAGCGCACTGTGAAGGCGGTGCTCGACGAGGTGCGCGCGCTGCTCACTAAGGAGCCCGACCCGGAGCCGATCACGCACGTCAACCGCGAGGCGGCCGGCCTCTGCTTCTCAGCCGACGAGGCCGGGAAGAGAGAGTTTCGGAGACGAGCGCGGCGCTGCGCGCAGGACAGCAACGAATGATGACCCCCCCATTCAATCCACGTAGCCACCGACGTCCACGGCGAGAGGCACGAGCACCCCGTCCGAGCGGCGAAGCCACGAACCGTAGGCCTGCGCCTGCTCGCCCCGCTTGAAGAGCAAGACCGTGTCGTCGTTGAGCATGAACGACTCGCGCAGTGCGGCCGAGACGGCCTCGGGTTCGCCCAACTCGTCGAGAAGCGCCGCGCACGCTTCGAGCGTTGAGGTGAAGCCGAGTTGCTCGCGCTGCAGGCCTTGGTGGCGCGCGGAGAAGAGCGACGGCGTGCAGCCCAAATTGACGCGCACAAAGTTCAAGTCGGCGGGCAGCCGTCGAACGATGCCCCGGACCTGTGTCCACGTGCCGTCGATCACGACAATGTCGAGCGGCGGCGGCAGCACACCGCTCTGCGCGCGCGCGCACGTACTCATCGCGCCGCCTGCGCGGCAGTCGGCCGCCGGCGGGAGCATTGCCCGCCTCGGAGCCGCCTCGCACTGCGTCTCGTCGCATGGCCCATTTTGCGCGCCGCTCGCGAGCCACTGCACGTACTCAGCTGTGGTACGCGCGTGCTTGGCCGGGAAGAGGACGCACGTTGTTGGGCGCTTCTGCGCGAGGAGCTGCAGCAGCGCGGCCTCGGTGGACGGGATCCCGGCGACGGCGAGCCGCGCTGACGGGCAGGTGCTCGCGACGAGTTTGCCCGAGTTGGACGCGCGAAAGAGGTCAGCATTATGTATCCACACCCAGATGCGGTGCCGCAGGGCGCGCGGCCGAGCCATCAACGAGCAGATGCAGCGCGAGTGGAAGCAGTAGCGGCATCGCGCGCGCTCAAAGGCAGGCGCGATGCGCAGGCCGACAGTGAGTTTCACGAGCAGTTCGTTGCGCTCGTGCTGTGGGACAGATTTGATGTCGACCGCGTCCCGGTCTGCGGCCGCGGCGAGCGCGATGCGCAGGATGGCGTCAATCGTGGTCACGTAATCGCTCACCTCCGGCGCTGGCACGAATGGCGAGCACGCTGGCGACGGCGGCCTGCGGCCGCGGGCCGTGAGCATTGCCCGTCACGGGCTGCAAGGTTTGCCGCGCAACCACACTTCGGACCACTGTCGTGATGATTGGGGAGCAGACACAGAGACAGCGATGGACCGCTGTTGCTCCTGGGAGCAGAGGTGTCAAAGGCGAGAGCAAAGGTGTCAGGACAGGCGAGCTCGGCTGCTGTTGACACGGTGAGAACATCATGTCGGTCGCGATGGCTGCATGCGCACCATGCATGCGCAGCGGCGACACCGCTGTTCGATGCGCACTGTGCGTGTCGCGTCGGCGGCGTGCCCGCCCCTGCGGCCCCGCTACCAGGACCGTCGGGCGCCGGATGCTTACGCAGCTCACTCTGAGTCGGCGCGTGCGCGACGAGATCAACGCCACGCCGCGCGCTCGAGACCGCTCCGGCCTGGTGTGGTGCGCGCGATTTCACGGGCATTTGGCGAACGAGCCGCTGCCCATGGCGAGCTTCCGTTTCGCCATTTTGAGGCCGTCGCCGTGCACCTTGAGCGAGCCGTCTGGCTTGCGCGTCACGACCGGATGAAGGGTATACGATGCGCTTGTCGCCGTCGCGTTGGACGGCGGGGCGAAGTTGACTCGCTTCCAGCCGCCCTTGTACGCGACAGCCTGCTCCTTTAGAATTCGCGGGAAGAGCTTGTTGAACGGGTTATACTGCGAGATGAGCATCGGCTCGATCGACGCGACCGTGCGGTCCGCATTGAGCGTGAACTTGAGCGAGAGGCGCATCATGCGGCTCAGCAGGCTCAGCAGCTTGCCAGGCAGCTCGGGGGTCGGGCTCGTCGGCTGGAACATCCCGGTAAAGCGCGAACTGGTCGCGTCGGTGTCGTACATATAAGCGCGGCCCGCGTCGAGCACGAACGAGCCCTCCGCGGGCAGGTACGAGTGCGAGTACGACATGTCGACCAGCAACGCGGGGCTCACGCCGCGGAAGACGAACACGCCGTTGAGCCGCGCAGGCAAGTCCTTGGCGGGGCCTTGCATCGCCCAGGACGCGATGTCGTCCAGACTGCCCGGCGAGCTGCACGGGCGCAGCAGCGGCGCCCCCATGAAGGCCATCACCGCGACGAGCGCGACTCTGGTGTCCATGGTGCGGGGCGAAACCCAAGCTCGAATTTTGCTCGGGTTTTGAATTTGAATTGACTGTGAGAACTGAGAACGACTCCACGTGCCGAGACAGGCCGGGCTTGCGCATTCGAGAGCCCGACGTGTTGCGCAATGCGAGCGCGGTTCTGTTCGAGCCGCGCCGCCGTGGTGCCGACTGGCGAGTGGCTTGTCGGCCATGGTTCACGCAGTAGCGCGCGCGCCCCCGGGGGGCCGGCATGCGGCTCCCCTCGCGCCTTCGCTCGACGCGAGAACGGATCGTCAGCAGCGACGGTCTCGAGGAGTACGCGCTAGAAAATGCTTGTCTTGAAGCGCGCTTGATTGGGAAATGCTTCCGCCTGGAGGCCCGACGACAGTCTTCACTCTTCACTCTCCAGTCTCCATGCCGAAGTCAAAACGTAGTCTTCCGCCATCGTGCGAGCCGTGTCCACAGACGAGGCGAGGGCGCGCCGCAGCCTCCCCACGGCAAGCGCGCGAGGTTTCGGGACCGGGCGCGCGGCACTTGATCCGGGCTCGGTGCGCGACGGGCGCCGGCCATGCAGACCGGCGACCTCACCTTCTCGCAAGCCGAGGTCAAGAAGGTGAAGGCCGTCCAGTTTGGTGTGCTCTCGCCCGATGAGCTCAAGCAGCTGTCGGTCGTCGAGGTGACGCATGCCGAGTGCTTTGTGAATGGGCGGCCGAAGCCCAAGGGGCTGTGCGACCTGCGGATGGGCACGCTCGATCGGCAGTGGATCTGCGAGACGTGTCACTGCGAGAATGACTGCCCTGGCCACTTTGGCCATCTCGAGCTCTGCCGGCCCGTGTACCACATCGGCTTCCTCAACACGGTACAGAAGCTGCTGCGCGCCGTCTGCTGCAACTGCTCGCGGCTGCTCGCGTCGGAGGACGACGAGCGGATTGTCGCGCTGCAGCGCAAGCGCGCCGAGCGCCGCATGCACGAGGTCGTGCGCGTCTGCCAGTCGTACAAGGTGTGCTCGGAGGAGTATGGCTGCGGGCACGCGCAGCCGGCTACTGTGCGCCGCGACCAGCCGCCGGAGCTGCAGTTCATCTTTGAGTTTAAGGAGAAGGGGGCGGTGCGCGCGGCGCGCGCGCGCGAGAAAGAGCGATGGCCGCGCCACCGCCCGCGCGCGCCGGTGCGCTGGCGCGCCCTGCCGACGCGCCCGGCGGGCTGCGCGCGCCTCGCGCCGCGCGCCCGGTCCGCTTGCCGCCGGCCGCTCCTGCGCAGGTCACGGAGAAGCAGGTGGTGGACGCGCAGCGCGCGTACCAGATCTTCTCAAAGATCTCGGACGCGCACTGCCTGCTCCTCGGCCTCGACCCGATCAACTGCCGCCCCGAGTGGCTGCTCGTAAAGGTGCTGCCCGTCCCGCCGCCGCATGTGCGGCCGGGCGTCTTTGCTGGCACCGCGCGCTCGGAGGACGACATCACGCACAAGCTGGCGGACATCATCAAGGCGAACGCGACGCTCAAGGAGAACGAGCAGAAGGGCGCGCCCTCCCACATCATCGCCGAGTTTGCCCGCCTTCTCCAGTACCACCACGCGACGCTCGTGACGAACAACTCGCCGCTCGTGCCACGCCAGGCGACGACAAAGTCGGGCCGGCCGCTCAAGGCGATCGCCGAGCGGCTTAAGGGGAAGCACGGGCGCGTGCGCGGCAACCTGATGGGCAAGCGCGTCGACTTCTCCGCGCGCACCGTCATCACGCCCGACCCGAACCTCGCGATCGACCAGGTCGGCGTGCCGCGCTCGATCGCATCGACGCTCACCTACCCGGAGATCGTGACGCCGTTCAACATCGAGCGGATGGAGGCGCTCGTGGCGAACGGGCCGACGGACCTGCCCGGCGCGCTCTTCATTGTGCGCACCGACGGCATGCGCCTCGACCTCAAGCGCGCCGTCAAGAAGACCGACCAGCACCTGCAGGTCGGTTACAAGGTCGAGCGGCACTTGCAGGATGGCGACGTCGTGCTCTTCAACCGGCAGCCGTCACTGCACAAGATGTCCATCATGGCGCACCGGATCAAGATCATGCCCTTCTCGACCTTCCGCCTCAACCTCTCCGTCACCTCGCCGTACAACGCTGACTTTGACGGCGACGAGATGAACCTGCACGTGCCCCAGACGATGGAAACACGCGCCGAGGCGACGGAGATCATGCTCGTGCCGCGCTGCATCGTCTCGCCGCAGTCGAACAAGCCGGTGATGGGCATCGTGCAGGACTCGCTGCTCGGCTCGCGCGGCTTCTCCAAGCGCGACTGCTTCCTCGAGAAGGACCTGACGATGAACCTGTGCCTCCATCTCGACCAGTGGGACGGCAAGGTGCCCACGCCCGCCATCCTGCTCCCGAGGCCGCTCTGGACGGGCAAGCAGATCATGACGCTCTACCTGCCCAACATCAACCTGCGGCGCACGTCGTCCACGCACACTGACGAGGAGCACCGCTGGTTCTCCGCGTCGGACACGGTCGTCCAGATCATTGCTGGCGAGCTTGTCTCGGGCATCCTCGACAAGAAGTCGCTCGGTGCGACCGCGGGTGGGATCGTGCACGTCGCGTTCCGGGAGTACGGGCCGGCGGCCGCGCGCGCCTTCCTCGGGCAGCACCAGAAGATCATCAACCACTGGCTCCTGGCCGTGGGCTCGTCGATCGGCGTCGGCGACACGGTCGCGGACAACGACACGATGGCGGAGATCTCGCGGATCATCTCGGGCGCCAAGGAGGAGGTCAAGTCGCTCGTGCTGCAGGCGCAGCGCGCGTCGCTCGAGTGCCAGCCGGGCCGCACGATGCTCGAGTCGTTCGAGAACCGCGTCAACAAGGTCTTGAACGAGTGCCGCGACAACGCGGGCACAAAGGCGCAAAAGTCGCTCTACGAGATCAACAACTTTAAAAACATGGTCAACGCGGGCTCGAAGGGCTCGAACATCAACATCTCGCAGATCATCGGGTGCGTCGGCCAGCAGAACGTCGAGGGCAAGCGCATCCCGTACGGCTTTCGCAACCGGACGCTGCCGCACTTCACAAAGGACGACTTCGGCCCGGAGTCGCGCGGTTTCGTCGAGAACTCGTACCTGCGCGGCCTCACGCCGCAGGTGCGCAGCGCGCGCGCGCGCGCTGCGCTCCGGCCGTCACCACGTCGCGCGTCGCGTCGTCCATGTTGGCTCCGGCTCGCCCGCGGCCGCGCAGTCCTGTGGCATGCCTCGCGCGCGCGTGCCCGACCCGCGCGCGCGCCCGACCCGCGCGCGTGCCCGACCCGCGCGCGCGCCCGACCCGCGCGCCTCGACGGCGCAGGAGTTCTTTTTCCACGCGATGGGCGGGCGCGAGGGCCTGATCGACACGGCCGTCAAGACGTCGGAGACGGGGTACATCCAGCGCCGTCTCGTCAAGGCAATGGAGGACGTGATGGTGAAGTACGACGGGACCGTGCGGAACGCCACCGGGTCGATTTTGCAGTTTTTGTACGGCGAGGATGGGATGGACGGCGGCACGCTCGAGAACCAGGACTTCAAGTTCCTCGACATGGCGCACGAGGAGTTCCGCGCCGTCTACTCGTGGGACTTCTCGCGGCCGGGCATCTACGACGCGTGGCTCAACGCCAAGGTGGTCGAAGAATGTCGCCTCTCGCCGGAGATCCGCGAGCGCCTCCAGAACGAGTACTGCGCGCTCGAGCGCGACCGCGACATGCTGCGCACGCAGGTGCGAGCGAGCGCGCGACATGGCGGCGAATGGCCGCAGCACGCGGGCCTCACTGCGCCGTGCGCCCGCGCGCCCGCGCGCCCGCGCGCCGCGCGCCGCGCGCTGCACGCTGCACGCCATGCAGGTCTTCCACGAGCAGCTCGAGCGCGCGAGCCACACGACGGACTGGCCGATGCCGGTCAACCTCACGCGGCTGCTCGAGAACGCGCGCCAGCTCTACGACATTGACCAGCGCCGTCCGACGAAGCTCCACCCGTCGTACGTCGTCGAGAGCGTCGAGGCGCTCTTCGAGCGGCTGAGCGTCGTCCCCGGCAAGGACAGCATCTCCACTGCCGCACAGCAGAACGCGACGACCAACTTCTTCGCGCTCGTGCGCGCGACGCTGCACTCAAAGGTGCTGCTCAAGAACCACCGCCTCACCCAGGAGGCCTTCGACTGGATGATCGGCGAGATCGAGGCCAAATTCAAAATGCACCTTGCGCACCCGGGCGAGATGTGCGGCGCGCTCGCCGCGCAGTCGATCGGCGAGCCCGCGACGCAGATGACGCTCAACACGTTCCACTACGCCGGCGTCTCGTCCAAGAACGTGACGCTTGGCGTGCCGCGCCTCAAGGAGATCATCAACATCGCGAAGCGGCCGAAGACGCCATCGCTCACTGTGTATTTGAGCGAGTCGATTCGTCGCGATTCGGACGAGGCCAAGCGTATCCAGACACTGCTCGAGCACACGACGCTGCGCACGCTCACCGAGTCGACGGAGATCTGGTACGACCCGCTGCCCCTCGACGGCAACCGCGTGATGGTCGAGAACGACGTCGTGACCGTCGTCGCCGAAGACGCGGATCTCGTGCGCAACTTTTACGACATTGAACCGGATGACGTCAATATGGAGTCCGTTTCGCCATGGCTGCTGCGCGTCGTGCTCAACAAGGAGGTGTGCGCCGCGTGGCGCCGCGCGTGCGCTTCCGCTTGCACGCCTCCGCGCGCGCCGGCTTTTCCGTGCAAACCCACCAATTGCACGCGCCCGACGCACGCGCGCGCCCGCTCCTCGGTGCAACACACCAATCGCCGCTCGACGCACGCGCCGCTCCGCTCGGCGCTCGCTGCTTACCGCATTAGGTGGTCAACGAGAAGAACATCTCGATGGAGGAGATTGCCGCAAAGGTCAGCGAGGCGTTCGGCACCGGCCTCCACGTCATCTTCACCGACATCAACGCCGACAAGCTCGTGCTGCACGTGCGGATGTGCGAGGAGGAGAACAAAAGCAAGGGTGCGCCCGACGGCGCAGACGGCGCGCCGCAGCCGCCGGCCGAGACCGAGTCGCGGGACGTGGTCTTTTTCCACGCCATCTCGGAGGCGCTGCAGAGCGTGACGCTGCGCGGCGTCGAGGACATCAAGCGCGTCTTCTTGCGCGAAGCGAAGGCCAACGCCGTCAACGACAGGGGCGGGTACGAGGCTGTCAGCGAGTGGGTGCTTGACACGGAGGGCTCGGCGCTCATGCGCGTTATGCACGACTGCCCGGAGGTGGACCACTGCCGCACGACGTCCAACAACATTGTTGAGATCTTCGAAGCACTCGGCATCGAGGCGGTGCGCGCGGCGCTCCTCCGAGAGCTTCGGTCGGTGATCGAATTCGACGGCTCATACGTCAACTATCGGCACCTGGCAATCTTGTGCGACGCAATGACGAATGCGGGCGCGCTGATGGCCATCTCGCGGCATGGCATCAACCGCGGCGAGAAGGGCACGCTCACGCGCTGCTCGTTCGAGGAGACGGTGGACATATTGATGGAGGCCGCAGCGTTTGCGCACCGCGACTCGCTGCGCGGCGTCTCAGACAACATCATGCTTGGACAGCTCGCGCCGATGGGCACGGGGCAGTTTGAGCTCTTCGTCAACGAGACGATGCTTGACGAGCTGCCCGACATCAACGAGGACGCGGAATACCTCGACGTCGACAGCTCGGCGGCGGCGTACGCAGCCAACCTCCAAACGCCGTTCCAGGATGCGGGCACGCCGATCATGCCGTTCAGCCCGGCGGGCGCGATGACGCCGGGCGGCGCATCCGGGGCCTTCTCGCCCTTTCCCGAGTCGCCGTGGTCGGGCGGCGGAGCGCAATGGTCGCCCGCTGGCGCGATGAGCCCAGCGGCCGGCCTCGGCGGCAATGCGTTCAGCCCGGGCTACTCGCCGACGAGCCCCGCCTACTCGCCGACGAGCCCCGCCTACTCGCCGACGAGCCCCGCCTACTCGCCGACGAGCCCGGCCTACTCGCCGACGAGCCCGGCCTACTCGCCGACGAGCCCGGCCTACTCGCCGACGAGCCCGGCCTATTCGCCAACGAGCCCGGCCTACTCGCCGACGAGCCCGGCCTACTCGCCGACGAGCCCCGCCTACTCGCCAACGAGCCCCGCCTACTCGCCGACGAGCCCCGCCTACTCGCCGACGAGCCCGGCCTACTCGCCAACGAGCCCCGCCTACTCGCCGACGAGCCCGGCCTATTCGCCGACGAGCCCGGCCTACTCGCCGACGAGCCCGGCCTACTCGCCGACGAGCCCGGCCTACTCGCCGACGAGCCCCGCCTACTCGCCAACGAGCCCGGCCTACTCGCCGACGAGCCCGGCCTACTCGCCGACGAGCCCCGCCTACTCGCCGACGAGCCCGGCCTATTCGCCGACGAGCCCGGCCTACTCGCCAACGAGCCCCGCCTACTCGCCGACGAGCCCGGCCTACTCGCCGACAAGCCCCGCCTACTCGCCGACGAGCCCCGCCTACTCGCCGACGAGCCCGGCCTACTCGCCGACGAGCCCGGCCTATTCGCCGACGAGCCCCGCCTACTCGCCGACGAGCCCGGCCTACTCGCCCACGTCTCCGGTGCGCGCGTTCGCGAGTGCGCACGCCGGCAGACGCGTCTCGCGCCTGCGCTTATCTCACGCGTCCGCAACGACCGCGCGCGTCGCTGCACGCGGCCAGGCGTACTCGCCCAATTCGCCGAGTTACAGTCCAAACGTTCCGACTGGCGCCGTCTCGCCAAACGGTGGCGGAGACGCGCTGGGCGGCGGTGGCGCGCCAGTGGATGGCGCGCCTCCGCAGGGGCCTCAGTACAGCCCTACACGTTGACCGAATCGCACGGTAAAAAGGTCCTGCAGTGGCTCTCGGCTGCCGGCCGCGCGCGCTCAGGCCTCGCCGCGCAGCGTCGCGCGCATCGAATCGTCAAGGCCGCCCGAAGGCGAACAGCCGTTGCGCTCGTTGCCGCTCGCGCGGCGCGGCGCTGCGGCCTGGCTGGCAGGGGTCCGCGCGCAGCGCTCGCGCTCGTAGTGCTGAACGACCGCGCTCTCGCTCGGCCACGTGTGGTGCACCGCGTACTTGAGCAGCGCGACGGGCAGGACCGCCGCGGCCGCGATCGTGCCGCAACCTAGCCAGTAGGACGGGTCGGCGTACAAGTAGGCGATCAGGCCGTGACTGTCCGCGCTCATAGGCAGTGACGAGTAGAGCCAAAAGCTGAGGTGGAATGCGAGCAGGCAACCGAGCAGCGCGGCGTGATTCGCTGGCGCCAGGCCACTGTGCTCCACGTAGACCGTGAGCACCTGCACGTAGAGCGCGACCGTGTAACCGACGTAACCGGTCTGCTCGAGCTCGCACGCCGCGCCCGTGCGCGGGTGGACATAGTCGACGGTGCCGAAGGCGGCGATAACGGCCCAGAAGCAGAAGCACGCCTGCAGCACGGCGCGCAGCCACCACAGCGCAAAGGCGCGCACGTTCAGGTCGAGCGACGCCTGCGTCTGCACATAGAGGCGCGGGAAGGCGAGCAGCCCTCCGTCCGTCACGTCACGGTCGACGAGGAGAGAGAAGCCGGTCACCATCGTGAAGGGCGCGTTCCACACGGTGACGGCGAGCGACGGGAAGAAAGACGCGCCCGAGAACCCCGTCCACACGTTGAAGAGCACCTGGATCGACGCGAAGAAGATCGACTTGTAGAACGTGTACAGGCAAATGGCGCTCGTCCTTTGGTGCGCGCGCCGCCCGTGCACGAGGAGGAGGCGCTGGAGGAAGCTGAAACGGCCAAGCGTGTAGTCGGCGGCGCGCGCCGCCTGTAGCCCCTCCTTGCCTACCAGCCCGACGCCAATGTGCGCCTCCTGGATCATCGCGACGTCGTTGCCGCCGTCGCCGATCGCAAGCACGCGCACCGCCGCGCCCGCCGCGCCCGCCGTCGCGCGCTTGACGAGCCGCACGACCTCCGCCTTTTGGCTGGGCGTCGCGCGCGCGCAGACGACCGCGCTCGCGCCGAGCGCGAGCTCGTAGAATTGCGCGCGGCATGCTTCGCTGAGCGCGCGTGCGAGCGCGTCGCCCTCCAGGATGAGCGCGTAGGCGCCTGCCGCGCCGTCGCCGTCTACGCCGTCGGCCGCGGCGTCGTCGTCGTCGTCGCCATCGTCGTCAACTGCGACGTACTCGTTGTCGGCGGCGCGACTCGCGCCGTCGGCTCCGCCGTACGCGCGCTGCCGCAGCAGCGCGCGATGCGCGCGCATGCACGCGAGCAGCTCCTCCACGGAACCGCCGCTCACATTTAAAACCGGCAGGGCCTCGTCGTCGTCCGCGCTCTCGACGGAGCCAGCGCTCATCTCGCGCGCGTGCGCGCGCGGCTGTGCGTCGGCGAGGGCGGTGCCATTGGGCGCCTGCGCGCGCCCGCCCACCTGCGCCCGCTTGCCCTCGGGCCACTCACCGTCGGCGCGCGCGTCGCGCGCAAAATGCAACTGCTCGTGCGCCACGCCCACGCCGGGCGGCGAGAGGGGCGAGAGGGGGCGCCGAGCACCAGAGCGGAACGCGGAGCTCGAGCTGGACGCACCATCCACTAGCGACGCCGGCCGCACGTCGACCACGAACGCCGCGTGCGGCACGAGCTTGCACGCGCGCGCGACCTCGAGGGCCGTCTCCGCCTTGTCACCCGTCAGCATCCACACGCGCACGCCCGCGTCGCGCAGCGCGCGGAGCGTCTCGGGCACGCCGGGCTGGAGCGCGTCCTCGATGGCAGACGCGCCGAGCGGCTCGAGCCGCACCTCGATCGCCGCGTACGTCGCGGCGAGCCGCGCGCTACGGTCGGCGGTCGCGACGCTCGCCGCCTGGAACTGCGCCGCCCACGCCTCGTACTCGCGCGCGTCGAGCCGGCGCATAGCGATGAGGAGCGTGCGCAGGCCAAGGCGTGCGAAGCGGCGGATGTGCCGCACGGTGCGCGCGCCCACCGAATGCGCGCCATCGTCGCGCAGCGCGAGCAGCGGCAGCATGGCGTCGTCAGCGCCCTTGGTGAAGAGCACAAGTTGACCACTCGACTCGTGCCGCGCGATGACCGACATGCGCTTGCGCTCGGACGAGAAGGGGATCTCGTGCTGCACGATCCACCGCTCGGTGGCGCTCGGCGCGCCGCCGAGCGGCGTGCACCGCAGCGCCGTCGACCCGCGCTTCGACGGCGTGCTGCCGACGCGCAGCGCTCGCATCTCGAGCGTTGCGACGCCGTCCGCGCCGCGCGTGGCGAGCGCGACTCCAAAGCGCTGCGCGGCGAGGCAGAGCGCCTCCTCGTCGGGCGACGGCGAGGTGTACTCGTACAGCCCGCCATCCGCCGCTGGCTGCGCCCTGCGCACCGGCGCGCAGCCGTTACACAGCGCGATGCACCGCCAGTAATTTAAAATGGCGACGTGCCCGGCCTGCGTGCGCGCGATGAGCGCCCCGTCGGAGAAGATGCCGGCGGGCGCGCCGTCGCCGTCGCCGTAGGCCTCGCCGCCGATCGAGGCGCGGCGAAAGTTCATCTCGTTCTCCGTCAGCGTGCCAGTCTTGTCCGCGAAGACGTATCGGATTTGTCCGAGATCTTCCGGCACGGCAGTCGAGTTTGCGACCGCGCGCGCGCCCGTCCGGCCGTCGCGCATCTCGTCGTCGTCGCCAATCCAGCGCGCGTACCTGCGCGGCAAGAGCGCGCGCGCGACGACGAGGAGCGCGGCGCACGCAGCGCGCGTGAGCGGCCGCCGTGCCGCGCGCGAATGCCGCCGCGCGCGAATGCCGCCGCGCGCGTGCGCCGGCTGCGAGCGCGCCGCTCGCGCCGTGCGCACGTCCAGCGGAGGACGTCGAGCGTGACGGCGAGGGAGATGGGGATCATGAGCGACATGAGGAGCAAGAAGCGCAGCGGGATCACCAAATTGTACACGACCGGGTGCGCGCGCGACCAATGGTCGTAACCTAGATAGGGCAGCGTCGCGCCGACCTCGGCGCGCCATCGCGCGCCCGCGATCCCCAGCGCGAGCGTGAGAACGAGCTGGAAGCAGAAGATGGCGACGGAGAAGCGGTTGACGAGCTGCTCGACCGCCGGGTACTTGAACGGCGGCACCGTCTTGTTGCACCCGAGCTTGGTCTGGTTGCCGACATAGACGGCGACGCCGATTGCCCATGCAGTTTTGCGCACGTGCGTCGCCTGCAGCAGCAGGTTGTCCGCACTCAGGCCGAGATGCTCCGCGCCAGCGGCCCCGTCCGGCTCGATCGACAGCGTCGAGTCGAACGCGTGGATGTCCGCGTTCGGCGCCGCGCATTCGACGACGGCGCGCAGCGCGGGCAGCGCGTCGCGCGCGAGCGCCTGTGTGCTCGGCGGCGCCCGCCGAAGCTTGAGGTCTGCCTCACCGTCGAGGTTGGTCGTCTGGACGTAGCAGGTGCCCGCGCCGAGCGCCTCCTCGGACGTGCGTAACACCACCAGGTCGCACGGCACTTCGTCGTCGCGCCGCACGAGCACGAGCTGGCCGACGCGGATCTTGGCCGCGCGCACCTTGCCGAGCGCGCCCGACGCGCCGACGACCGCGAACATGCGCTCGTTGGCGAGGCGGTCGCTCTCGGCGCGCTTGCGGTCGTCGAGGTGCTCCTTAAGCATCGAGATGAGCGTGACCGCGATCAGCGGGCCCCACGTACTTGCCGGGTTGACCGGCGTGAGGCTCGAGTCGAGCTGAAGGAACGCGATGAGCAAGAAGTAGCGGTTCATCGGCTTGGAAAACTGCTGCGCGAGGGTCTTGGGTAGGAAGTTCCAGCGGGTGTACTTGGTGTTGGACACCGTGTTATCCGGGAGAGACAGGTCGGGCACGTTCACGCGCACGCGGCGCATCGGGCCGGCCGTTCACCCCCCTGGTGTCGAGGACGTCACGACGACGCCATGGATATCTCCTTGCAAGGGCCCTTGGCCAGTGGCGTTTTTCCATGCCCGCCAAAAAGTCCGTCGAGGAGCTGCTCGTCGACACGGGCGAGCGGGACAGGTGCGCGCGAGATGGCTTCACGCGCGGCAACTGTGCTCTGTCGAGGTGCGTCCGTTCGCACCATCTCTTTTACGCGCCGCGCGCGTGGCCGCGCAGGCTCAAGGAGGTGCTGCGCACAAAGCTCATCGAGTGCGGCTGGCGGGACGAGCTCAAGGAGCACTGCAAGGAGGTCATCCGAAGCAAGGGCAAGGAGAAGATCACCGTGGATGAGCTAACCGCCGAAATCACCCCGCATGGCCGCGGTGCGCCCGCGTGGTCACCCGTGTCGTCGCGCGCGCGTGGCCCGCGTTCCCTGTGCGCGGGCCCTTGTGACCATGCGGCCGCACGCCATGTGCGCCGCGCCCCTCTCCTCCGGTGCAGCGACCATCCCGCAGGATGTGAAGCAGGACTTGCTGCGCAGAATATCCAAGTTTGTGGACGACAACCAGAACTGAGGGAGCGCACGCTCGCGCTTTCACGAGGTTGGTGCAATCCGACAACATCGCGCCTTGAAATTGTGCAGTGTGATGAGTCACCACTGAGGGCTTCTTACAGCAGCGCGCTTGTCAGCGCCGGAAGCGCCCATTGCGCCGACCGCCGGCGCGACGGGAATGCCCGGGTGACAGGGCGTGCGCTCGCCGAGGGCGTCGACTATTACTTGGGCATAAAGATCATGCGCGCGATGCGCGCGTGCAGGCGCGCGGCCTCCTCCTGCGCGGCGATCACGTCGACGTCCTTGTTGAGCGCATGCACCTCCTCGAAGGAGAGCTCGTTGTGCGGCAGCCGTTGCTTCCACGCCTTGCCGCCATCGACATCCATGGCCGAGTGGATGGCGAGATGGCGCGCGGCGAGCGAGCCGAGCCGCGGCAGGAGCTGCGCGCGCTCGGGCACGAAGACGTCCGCGCGCACGGCCTGCTCGCTGCACGAGAGCACGCCCGCCACCTCCTCGTCCACGACGTTGTAAAGCACGCCGCCGCGCCCGATGATCGGCCGGAGCGAACTCACGTTGACGAGCACGCAGTCGTCCACGTCGACGTACGGCGCCTTCACGTTGACGAGCACGGCGCGCGGGCCAACGTGCCCGCCGCGGAACGCGCAGCCGAGCACGCACGCACGCGGCGCCACGTTGACCGCGCCCAGCTGCGACGCCTGCACGCGCCGGGTCGCGCCGAGGAAATGCCGCAGCGCGCGCGCGGACGGTGACGCGTCGGTGATGAGGACGTTATTGTCCTTGTAGAGCTCGAGGCGGCCGTAGTCCCACCAGTGCATCTCCTGCCCCGTGGGCACCGCACCGAAGAAGCGCAGCTCGGGCATCTGCTTGCCCACGCGCGCCTTGAGGCCCTGCATCCGCGCCCAATGCGAGCGCGCCTGCGGCTCCGCCGCGCCCTTGCTCGTCATGACGCGCACGTACGCCGCCTCGGAGAGCGTGACGGGCATCCAGAAGTGCGGGTCGGCGTCAAGCTGGCCCACGCGCTTGTCGAGCTCCGGCTTGAACTCCTGCGCCGAGCGAAGCCGCGCCGCGCGCACGCGCGGGGCGCGAACGCCCGGTCAGCTGCGCGCCGTACGCGCCGCCGTCAGGGGGGGAGGGGTAGGGCGAGTCCGGGAAATGGGGGGTGGGGGGTGGGGCGAGTCCGGGGGTGGGGGAGGGGGGGGAGGGGGGTGGGGCGAGTCCGAATCAGCGCGGCAGCGCGCACCTTGAGAAGCTCGCAGAGCAGCCCGCTCGAGACGGAGAACGAACCGAGCGACGTGCCGACCGTACGCACATCCTTTGGGAGCAGCGTGACGGCGTCACTGTAACCCACCTTCTCGAGCTGCAGAGCGTCGCCACACGCATCGGTCGCAATGAGGCCGTATTGGTGGAGCGCGCGCGCCTGCCACTGCGTGGCGCTGGGCATCGGGCCGAGCGCCGCGAGGATGTCCGCGTGGTGCGTCGGCGCGCTGTCGACGCCGGCGAGCGTCGACGGCACGAAGACCTGGTCACCCCAAAAAACGGCGAGGCGGCCGGCAGCGCGCCGGCCGAGAATCGAGGTTTGTCGAATGACTGCTTCGAGGACGGTGAGTGCGCGCTGCTCGCCGCCGACGTCGATCAGCTCGGGCAGCTTCACCGCCGGCTTGTTGTTGTTCTCCGCCGCAGGCAGCGGCGCGAGGCGCGTGCCCTTGCCGGCGGTATGGTAGAGCGCGACTGACCTGCCCGCCGCGAGCTCGCTCAGCAATTCGACGCCGTGCTTGGCGCGCGCGAGCGGGATGGCCTTGACGATGGCGTAGAGCGTGCCCAACCCGTTGCCCGCGCCACCGTCCCAGTCCTCGTGCACGCACAGCACCTTGCTCGCGTGGCCCGTGACGAGCGCGATGGTCTCCTCGAGGCGCTGCTGCCAGTAGCGCTCGCCCGACAGGTTGGAGCAGCAGACGATCACGTAGTCAAAGCCGCCTGGGCCGCGCATGCGATCGATGAGCTCGTGCATCATCCTGCGCGCGCACAGCACCGCGCGCGCGCGCGTTGGCCCCCCGTGAGGTGACGGAGCGCGCGAGCATATTGCGCGGAGCGGCGGCGCGCTGCGCCACGCGCGGCGCGCTTGCAAGAGCGCGCGGCCGCACCTGTCCTTCGCGCTGATCGCGGGCTTGGAGAAAAATTTGGCGATCAGCTGGACCACGAGTAGGGCGAGCAGCCCGCCGAGCACCGAGTACTGTGCGCCCTGCTCGAGCGTCATGCCGGCGCGAAAGCCGCCGAAGTCGAGGGCCATCGGCAAAACGTGGCAGACAAAAGAGCCACGCCGTTTCGAGTTTCGACCTCGGACGGAGAGAGCGAGGCGCGTTCGTGCGCGGCGGCGCGATGGCGTTCGTGAGCGTGGGGCGCAAGGTGGCCGAGCTGGAGGCGGTGCGGAGCGAGCTGATAGAAGAGGTCAAGGCACTCTCGGCTGCCGCAGCCGAACGGGACGCTCTCCTCGAGCAGCGCGAGACGGCAGTCGCCGCGCAGGCGGCACTTGCGGCCGAACTGCGCGCGGAGGTTGCGCGGCTGCGTCTGGAGGCAGAGGAGCGCAACGAAGTGATGCAGAGATTGCAGTCAGAAATCGAGGAGGAGCGGCGCACGAGCGCGCGATACCTCCACGAGATCGCGCAGCAGGAGAAGATGCTCGCGATGATCTGCGCGTACCGCACGGACGACGAGCGGAGGGATGCGTCGCGCTTGATCCAGGAGAACCTTGGCCTTGAGGAGCGCGTGCGGCAGCTCAAGTCGCAGGTGCGGCGACTAGCCGTCGCAAACGTTGCCCTGGAGGACGAGGAGGGATGAGCTCAAGGCGCGCAATGGCGGGCGATTGCATTCGCACAACCGTATCTCGGCTCGTTTGGCAAGTGGGGCCGGCGTCGCCTACCTTCTCGCCACCTTCTCGCACATGGGCGCGGACGCGTGGATGGCGCGCATGGGCGCGCCCTCGCGCGACGTCGCCCGAGCGGCGCTCGAGAGGCACATGCGCCTCCAGCTCGCCGCGTGCGTCGTGCGTGGGCACGCGCAGCTCGTGCTCGCGCGTGCGCAGATGGCGCGCGGGCACGCGCCGCCGCACCGCCACGCCGCACACGACGTCCAGGCGGATGTGGACGTTTGCGGCGGTGTGGACGGCGTCTGCTTCCGGCGCGGCGACGGCGGTGGCGGCCGACGGGGGCCGGCGAGGGGTGACTAGGCGTGTGTGCGTGTCCGCCCATGCCGCGTCCAGCCGCGTCCTTGCCGTCCCGGCCGTCCGCGCTGCCGGAGTCAGGGCGCCGAGGGGACTCTAATCCAAACCTTCGGGCAGGCGGTACACAGCTCACGAGCCGAAAATGAGGTGCTTGGTCAAGAAGCTGAGCGTCGTTGACCACGCGGCCTGCGCGGTGCGCTCGTCGTACGGCGGGAATCCAAGCTTCTGCTGCCGCTCGTCGAACGAGGCGAAGGGCGCGGGCGAATCGTTCATGAAGGCGTGGCCGACTTTTGGGTGCACGGTCACGCTCGACTGCGTGTTGCCAGCCTTGCGCAGCATGTCCTCCAGCTTGCGCGCCGCGCCCGGGTCGGCAAAGCCCGCCATAGCGTCGGCCTCGCCAAAGTGGGCGCAGACGGGCTTGGACGCAAGCTGCTCGGGTGTGAAGAGCTCAAAATTGACGCCATAAAAGGGCACCGCGCAGCGGATGTCCTTGGACGCGGCCGCACCGCCGAGCGCGAGCGCGCCGCCCATGCAGAAGCCGACGATGCCCACCTTTGGCGCACCCTCGGCCTTGAGGAACGACGCAGCATCGCAGATCTCGCCCACCGCCTTCGGGAAGTCAAGCGTACCCATCAGGTGGTGCGCCTCCTCCGCGTCGACGCCAATCTTGCCCTTGTAGAGGTCGGGTATGAGCACCCGAAACCCCGTCGTTGCGATCCGTCCCGCGTGGTCAAGGACCTGCTCGGTCACGCCCCACCACTCCTGCACAACAATTACGGCCGGGGCACCCGCGGGACCCATGGCGAAGCCCGGCACATCCTTGCTCGGCCCAAAGCCCACCCGCGTCGCGTTGCGCGACGCGGACTTTGTCGCCGCGAAAAAGGCTCGCGTATTGAGCTTAGAGCTGAGCGCCATCGTGCAACCTGCCCTGGCTGCTGCACTGCGCGAGTCTGATTGACTCGCTACAGGTCGACGTGCCGGCGCGCATCGCACAGCCAGAGCTCGACGTGCCGGCGCGCATCGCACAGCCAGAGCTCGCTACAGGTCGACGTGCCCCCCACTGCCTGCTCAAGCTACACGTGGTGCTGCTGGCTGTGTACAACTGCGGCGCGCTCAAAAGGGCGTGCGGTAGGCTCACTGCCGTGCGGCGGCCGCGGTGAGAGCAATCTGCACGTCAGTCTCGGTTGAGCGCTTGCACAGCTCGCGCAGGGCCATCGTCGCGTAGCAGCCGGCGGGCAGCGTGAACTCGAGCTTGACGGCGTGCAGCACGCGGGGCACATCTGTCGCGGGCGCGCCCACCGCCGCCGCCTGCGCGCTCGCCGCCGCCGCCTGCGCGCCCGCCGCCGCCGCCTTCGCGCCCGCCGACGGCACGTCCACTGCCGGCGGCACGTCCACTGCCGGCGGCACGCCCACTGCCGGCGGCACGCCCACTGCCGGCGGCACGCCCACTGCCGGCGCGTCCGCCGCCGGCGCGCCGGCGGCGGCGGCGGGCGCGGCGCTCGCCGCCTGCGGCGCGTGCGGCACGTCGAGGTCGGACGGGACCAGCTGCGCGTTCGGATCGGCATAGGTGATCAGCTCGTGCGTCGCATCGCCCGGCCGGATGACGAGTTTGCGGTAGGTTCCGGAAAGCGCGTGCTCGCGCACCCGCCGATCCATGTCGTTCGGGTCGAGGCCGTCCTCCGCCATGAGCGAGGCGTAGAAACCACCGAGCGCATTCGCCGGGTACGTGACGTGCGTGCCCGGTAGCGGCAGGATCACGTCAAAAATCGAGAAAGCGGCTGACTCGACGTCGTCGTGCGTGAGCGCGCGCACCGCGACCGCCGACAGACGAAGCTCGCCGCCGCCCTCGACGTCGGCAGCAGCGGCCGCGTCGGCGTCGGCGCCGTCGTTCGCGTCCACAGCCTCCGCCGGCGCGCCTACGCTGTCCGGTTGGATCGCGCCGCGCGCCGGCCGGCCGTCGGCGGTGACGTGCACGAGGTCGCCGACGATCGGCGCGTCCGGGCACAGCCGGATGCGCTCGGACGCGACGCGGTTCCACACGCACGACTGGTAGGCGTGGAGGTAGAGGGTGCGCACCTTGCGCGAGATCCGGTTGATCGTGTTCATCAGGTCCGCGTCGCCGTGCCGGACGAGGCCCTCGAGCAATGAGCGCTCGCGCGCCATGAACGCGGGCATGAGTCGCAAGCCCTCGGCCGGGTCGCGCGTGCGCGCGTACGCTTCGCGCGCGGCGTGCACGGCGGGGTTCTCGCCGGCGCGCGGCGCGAGGATCAGATCGATCGCGTCGCGCCACCGGCGCGTAAGCAGCGCTCGGCCGATGAAATGCGTCGGTGCGGCCGGATTGTTGCCAAACCGCTGAAGGCCGTAATAATTGACGAACCCGCGCTCGCGCAGCGCGGCCGCGGCCGCGTGCACGTGCGCGACTTCGTCCGCGGGCACGGCGCGCAGTACGATGGTGAAGTGGTTCCCCGCGAGCTCGCCGCAGCGCACCGGATCCGCGGCGAAGCGCACGCCGCCCAGCCGGACGCCGACGCCAAGCGCAGAGCGCTCCCCAATCGCACCCAGCCGGTCGGGGTGCACCTTGAAGGCGCTCACGCGCTGCACCGTGACCGCGCGCCGGTCTTTGATGCCCGCGAACGAGAAGACCGACGGCCGGCACCCGAGCGCGCGCGCGAGCGAGTCGAGCACGTCGAGCGTGTCCCGGTTCTCCTTCACAAGCACAAAGTGCACGTATTTGAGCGCGCCGCCCGGCCACGCTTGCTCGGCGAAGCGGGCGCGCTTGTTTGCGGGCTCAAGGCGCTGCGCGTCCGATTTGACCACCGCAATGATCGACGCGCCGTCCTCGCTCGTCTCGGACGCGAGTGCGGGGAAGAGCGCGCGGATTGCGAGGTGCACGGCCGTGCGGCGCGCCTTGTCCGAGCCGACGCTGAGCGTCGTCCTGCGCACACCATCGTGCGCGTCCGCACCCGCCGCGCTCGCGAGCGCCTCGAGCGCGCGCAGCTCGTCCGGCGCAACCGCCTGCTCGAGCGCGCGTCGCGCCCCACCGTTCACCGCGTCGCCCGCGCCGTCCGAGCGCGCCGCCGGCCGGAGCTGGCCGCGACGCGCCGGCTCGCAAAGTTGGACGGTGCGGCCACTTGGATCAACCTCGCGCACGACAAAGTCGGAGCACCGGGCCTTGAAGATGCCCGTGAAGCCCGGCACGCCCGGCGAGACGAATGCCGTAATTCCGACGGACGCCTCGTCCATCGCCGTTCACGTGACTTCTGCTGCCTATCTCGGCGTGCCTATTTTGGGTTAACTTAACATGTGCGCTGGGCTGGACCGATTGGCAAGTATGTCCAACGCGGATTCGGAGGCCGACGCGTCGCCGAGCCCGCGCGTGGAGCGGCGCAAGGCGATCGCGGCGGTGCAGCCGTCGCCCGCGCGCTTTCAGACTTACACCGAGGCCGTGCACGAGCTCGCCGAGGCGCGCCGCATCTTTGCGATCCGGCCGCGCCCCACGCCCGAGCCGGCGCCGCCGATGCCGCCTCGCGCGCCGCCCGCATCGGCGGTGAGCGACCCGACGGGCCTCGCGGTCGATGAGCGCAACTCGTTTGTCCGCCACGCAGGGACATGGCCGCTTGCACGCGGCGTCGGATTTGAGACCAACGCCGGTCGCACCGTCGGCGGCTTCCCTCACGCGTTTGCGCGCGTCGGTCTCAGCTCGGGCTTTGGGCGGCAGGTCATCGCTGGCACCCGCACGGCGCCAGGCTACACGTTCGGCCCGCAGAATGCGCAGGCGCTCGAGCAGCTCCGCGTCAAAGAGGAGCGCATTGCCCTTGGCATCACCTCCGATATCTCCGTGACGCCCGCGCCCGGCGCGTACGAGTCGCCGTCCGCATTCGGCCGCCAGCTGCAGTCGCACAAGCCGTCGGTCCCCGCGTACGCGTTCGGCGTCGGCGGCCGGTTCGCGGAGACGGAGCGTCGTACGCGCCGCGGCGCGCGCGCGACGCCGCCTCCGTCCGGCGCGCCCCTCGCCGCCGACGACTGCGCGTGCTGCGCGCTCAATCCGAACCTGCCCCCCACCCGCCCCTTCCCCGCGCGCGCAGTGGAACGCTCCATGTCGCTGATCCCTGGCCCGGGCAGCTACCGCGCATGAGCCGCGCGGCGCGCGCACCGCCGTCCGCAAGATCCCGCCCGTGTAGGGCTGGGCTGCGGCCTGCGCGTCAAGGCGTGGGACGGGGGCGGGTGAACCACATGGGCCAATGTGCGGCCGTGTAAACACCACGCATGCGGCGGGGCCATGCGCCCGAGGCGTGAGCCACGTGGCGATCGAGCCTGCCAACGCGTCAATGACGTCGACGGCGGAAAGCCAGGAACCGGGGAGAAAAAATCCCAACGCCATCGTTCGTACTAGTAATAATTTGCGGACGGGATGGCGCTCGACTTGTCGCCTTTTAGCGACGCGTACACGACGTTCTGGGCGTCCAGCCTGTTTGCCTCGTTCGCTGTGCTCACAGTCCTCTTCTCTGCCGTCGGCCCGTTCAAGGGCCGCGCGGCGCTCGCCGCGCACCACGTTGTGATGGTCGCGCCATTCGCCTTCCTTTCCTATCAGGGGCTCGTGCACTGGAATTCGTCGAGCAACGAGGTAGCCGACGACCCAGGCAGCCGGCTCTTCTTCAAGATGCCGGGCGCCGCGTGCTTCGCGCCGACGATGCTCGGCCTACAGATCTTCGACCTCACGACGACGGTGCTCGTGCCCGGGATGGGCAAGCCCGACGCGATCGCGCACCATACCGTCGCGCTGCTGCTCGCCTATTGGCTGACGAGCACGCGGTTCCTGGACTACTGGAAGCCTTTTTACTTTGGCATCCTCGAGATCTCCTCGGTGCCACTCTGCTTTGTTGACCTCTTCCGCGCGTTCCCAAAGCTCGCCAAGCGCGTCGACGCCGTCAACGAGGCTGTGCGCATCGCGTTCGCCGCGACGTTCCTGCCCGTGCGCTGCCTTATAATGCCGTACGTCTCCTACTTTTGGTGGAAGGACTTTTTGGCGTGCGCGCGCCACGCCGCGCTGCGCCCCACCGCGACGCACGTCGCCACGCGCCGCGCCAAATGCCAAGCACCGAGCTCAGCCGCTTTCCTGCGCTGTGGGGCGCAAACTGTGCGCCGGCCGCAGGCTCTACGCGGCGGCCGACCCAAAGCTGATGGCACATTTCGGCCTCTTCATCTCGTTCGGCGCAATGAACGTCTTCCTCTGCGTGCTGCAGCAGTACTGGGGCTACAAGATCATCAACGCGGCGATGAAGATGGCGAAGGGAGACAAGGTCGGACGCGAGAAGGAGGTATAGATGGTCAAGCCAAATCCGATCAGGGGCACGATCGCGCCCCGAGTGCAGCGCGGGCCGTTCGGAAGGACGTCCTTGTGAGGGAGCTCTTCGCGTTTGGCGAGCGGGGGAGCACGACGCGCAGCGTTGCTGCGGCGGCGTGCGGGCGGCGAGCAGCGGTCGGGCTGCTCGCGACGAGGCCGGAGCAGACGGCGCCGTGGCCGCCGGCGCAGGTGACGCGCGCCGACGAGCCGTAGCGAGCGTCCGTGATCCGCACGGCGGTTGGAGCGGGCCGGCTGGTGCGGCGCGCTCGGCCACGGGTGGCGGCGTGCACGGTCGTGCCGCGCGCGGCACGCGTCGCCAGCCGCGCGCGACCTGGGCAGAGCCCGCAAAGCGTCGACCGCTGCGCGGCTCGGCCGTGCGTCAACGCCGGCCGCGCTTCGGCCCGCGCGCGCTGCCGCCGCCGGCACTGGCGTATATAGACACACACAGTCACTGCATCGAGTCCGTATTGAGCGCACGGCAACGGTGCTCATGGCTACAAGGCCGCTGTTGGCAAGGGCCTCAACGCCAGCGCTGCTCGGCGCCACCTCAGCGGCGACAAGCTCGGCGCCACACCCACAGTCAGCCTTCGCCTCTGCCAACGCCTGAAATCCCACGAGGGAAAAATGTCAATGCGCGCCCTTTGGTGGCTCCCCCTTCTGAACGGCGCGCACGGCATCACCATCGTCTCGGCTTTGGCCAGCGGGGATGCTGCTGGCCGCGTGCCGGCTACCGGCGCACTGATGCTGGCGGCGGGAGCGACCGCAGTGCTTTTCGACGGCTTCGGCTGCGGCGCCATCTTGGCCGTGGCGATTGCGTCGCCAGAGGAATGCGCAGACGCGGCACGGCGTGCGCGCTCTGAGCCGCCGGCCTTCAGCTGGTCTGCGGAGAGCAGGTTGTGCCTCGGGTGCAGCGATCTCGATATCGACAAGCGCCTACCCGACGCGTCCTACGCAATCTTTCGCACCCGAGCCGCGCCGGCGGCCGCGCCGGCGGCCGCGCCGCACGCGGACGACGGTCCCGCGCAGCCGTTAGCTCTCGCGTCTGGGCCGCCGGTCGGGCAGCGGGCGCTCGGCTCGTCAGCGTACGTGCAGGCGCCCGCGGCACGCGCCGCGCCAACCGCCATCGAGCCTGGCCAGCGGGTTCAGCCGCCAGCCGCGCCGGTCGAGCTGGCCGTGGGCGCGACGCCTACCGAGCCCGTGCGTCACTTCGTCAACGCTGGCTGCGGCCGCTTCATCGGCGGTGGCGCGCGATCCGCGGACGCGTGCCGCGCGGCGGTGCTCGCGCGCGCGCCGAGCGCGCAGCCGCCACCGACGCATTTTGCCTACAATGATGGCGCGCAGCTGTGCTTTGCGTGCACGGCGGACGAGGTGATCGGCCGGACGGATGACGAGGGTACCAACATCTTCGTGCTGCTCGTACCCGATGCGGCGCCGCGCGGCGCGGCCGGCGACGCCGCCGCGAAGCCCGACGCACAGGCACACGCGGCCACGCCCGACCCCATCGCGGCCCCGGCTGCTGCAGCGGCCACTCCCGCCATGGCGCAGCCAAGAGCGCAGCCCGTCGATTCTGCCCGCGCGCTGCCGAGCACCGCCTCTGGCGCGAGCCCTTCGCGCGCGGTCCCAGCTCCGGCCGCAGCCGCGGCCGCAGCCGCGGCCGCGCCGGCGGCCACGCCGGCCGGCGCGCACGCCCCGCACGAGCTGCCCCAAGGCTTCGTGGCGTTCGCACCGGACGACGCGGCCGCGGCGGACGGCGCATCGGCGCCGCCCTTCGCGCCGTACGCCGAGGCGAGCAAGTGCGGCGCATTCGTCGCGAGCGGCATTGCGTCGGCGGCGCGCTGCACGTCGGTTGTCGCCGCACTGTCCGGGCCGTCATTCGGATTCATTGCGTGGTCCGACCTGTCCAACTTTTGCTTCCGGTGCACCGCGGCGGAGGCGGCGCGTCCGCTCAGGCCCGAACCGAGCTACGCCATCTACCGCGTCGCGCAGCTGCTTCCCATAGTCGAGACGTACGCGCCGCGCCCGCCGCCGGCCAGCGGGCCCACGCGCCCGCCCGCGGCGCCGGTACCTGCGCCGCGCGCTGCGCCGCGCGCTGCGCCGGCGCCGAGCGTGGCGCCGAGCGTGGCGCCGAGCGTGGCGCCGTCGCCGCACGGCGGCGCCGTGAGCCACGGCGACGCGGCAGGCACGCTCGCGCGCTCGCCGCCGCAAAGTCCGGCGCTGCCGGAGCGGCGCGCCGCTGGCGCGGGCGATACGGCGCCGTTGGCTGTGCTGCACGCCGGCCAGGGATGCGGCGTGTTCGAGCGCGCGGCGGCGGCGAGTGCGGCGGAATGCGCGGCGGGCATGCCCGAGGACGTGCGCGCCGTCGCCTTCCGCGCCGCGGACGGTCTCTGCTTTAGCTGCAGCGCCGCCGAGCTCGACGCGCGTCGGCCGTCGGCGTCGTTCGACATCTACGGCGTGTCGCGCGGCCGCGCTGCGGCTGGCGAGGGCGAGAGCGCGGCGACAGCGCGCGCGCCGCCGCGCACGCCGCCGCCCGCGCCGCCGCCCGCGCCGCCACCTGCGTCGCCGCCTGCACCGCCGCCTGCACCGCCCGAGCCCGCGCTGCTGCACAGCGGCGCGTTCTGCGGCTTGCGCCGCTGGCCGACCGCGACGGGCGTCGAGAGCGCGCGCGAGTGCGCGCACGAGGTCGCGGCGGCGAGCGCGAGCGGCAAGGAGGCGTTTGCGCCGTATGCGTTTGCGTGGTCGTCGGATACGACCTATTGCTATGCGTGCACCTTTGCACAGGCCGTCGAGCACGCGCCTGACAACATGCACGACGTCTACTCGACGCGCGCGTTCGTCGCGGCGGACACGCTCGTCGAGGGCCGGCCTGCGCCGGAGGGCGCGCGCGCCGCGGAGACGATCGAGCTCGCGTTTGCCGGGATGACGTGCACAGAAAGCTCGTCGCAGTTCGACCGGTACGTGCGCGTGCTGCCGGCCCGAGCGCCGCTGCTCGTGCGCGAGGCCGTCGGCGTCTCGCGGCGCGGCCCGCGCCACGCGCCCGCACGCCCGCGACCCGGTCGCTTGCTTCGCGCACGCGCGCACGCGCGCCTCTACCTGCCGCGCGCATACGCCGCTTGCGCGCGCGCCGAGCGCAGTGCGTGCCGCGCCCGCTCACTGCACCCGCGCGCCGTGCCTGCCGCCGCTGCGCAGTGTTTCGTCAATCGACGAGTGCGCGGCACGCACCGCCGGCGCCACGCACATGTCCTACTCGCACCGCCTCTCGATCTGCTCGGCGTGCACGGCGCGCGGGCTCGCGCTGCGGATCGCGCTGCCCAATTATGACATTTACGAGCGCGTTGGACCGCCGCCCTCTGCGCCCAACGTTGTGCGCGGCCGCGCGGCGCCGGGCGGCGGCAGCGCGCCGAAAGCGCCGTCGCGCGCCGCCGCGCCATATGCCGGCGAGGGCGAGGGCGAGGGCGCGTCGGGCGCGGGCGCGTCGGGCGCGGCCGCGCCGGTGGCGCGCGGCTTTGGCTGCGGCGACGTGCTCGACGCCGATGGCGACGATGTCGGTGTGCCGCCGTCCGCACCCGCGTGCGCGCGCGCGGCCGCCGCACGCGGTTTGCCCTACTACGCGCTGCCCCCGGCTGGCGCCAACGGACTCTGCCATGGCTGCAGCGCGCAGCAGTTCGCCGCGCGCGTGCCCTTTGGCGCGCTCGACGTGTATGCGACCGGCGCGCGCGTGCGACCGGCCGGCGGCGCGGCCGAGATCGCCGCGGCGGCGGCTGTTCGACCGCCCGCACGCGCGCGCGCGCCGCCGCCGCTGCTGCTGCCGCCGTCGCCGTCTCCGCCGCCACAGCCCGCGCCGTGCCCGCCGCCCGCGCTCGTCGGCGCCGACGCCGCCGGCGCCGGCGTGCTGTACGCGCGCCAGGGCTGCGGCTCCATCGTGATGCGGGCGGTCAGGTCCGCCGCCGCGTGCGCCGAGCTTGTGCGCGAGCACCGCCCCGCGCCCTCCTTCACGTGGGGCGCGCAAACGCGGCTGTGCTTTGCGTGTGACGAAGCGCAGCTGGGCAAACGCACCCGCAACGCCCTTTACAACATCTACACGATGGAGGCCTATGGCGGCGTGCCGCGCGCGCGCGCGAGCCCGCCGCCGCCATCGCCCACACCGCGCGCGCCGCCTTCGCCGGCGCCGGCACCAGCTTTGGCCTCGCCGCCGTCGCCGTCGCCGCCGCTGCCGCGCCCGCCGCCGCCGCACGTGACCGCGCCTGCGGCGCCGAGCCCGCTGCCGCTCGCTGTGCTGCCGGCCGCGGCGAGCCGCGCGTCGGCCCTCGCTCCAGCGCTCGCAGCGTCCGAGCCGCCGCTCGCCGCGCTGCTCGATGGCTTCGCGTGCGGCACGTCGATGGGCGCGCGCGCGCCGAGCGAGCGCGCGTGCGCCGAGCGCGCGCTCCGAGAGCGCGATGCACCGTACGCCAGCTTCTCCTCCCGGACTGGACGGTGCCTCAGCTGCTCGGCGGCGGAATACGTGCTGCGTGTCGGCGCGGGCGCGTACGCCATCTACTCGACGCGCGGGCTTGAAACCGGCGCGCTCGCACCGACGCGCTCGAGCGCGGCGGCTCCGCGCGGCGCGGCCGGAAGTGGCGGCGAGGCGGCCGGCGCGCGAGCGGCCGTCGAGCCGGAGCGCGCGCCCGCCGGCGCGTTCATGCAGGGCTGGTGCTGGGTCGCACTCAGCGCGCTGCTCGTGCCCGCGCTCGCGCTCGCGTCGCAGCAGACACGTGGCGACGACCGCGCCGCGCGCGGCACGTTCGCGGCGAGCGGCGGCGTGATGGCGAGCGCCGCGGCGAGCGAAGGGCACGTCCGTCGCGCAGCAGCCGTGCGCACGTGCACGCTCGTGGCGGTCACGATCGTCGCGTGGACGGGCGTCGGCTTCTCGCTCGCGTACGGCACGGTGGAGTTGCTCAACGGCTTCGTTGCGAGCCCGCCGCTCCGCCTGCCGCGCGCGGCACAGCTCGTCGCGGACGCAACGACCGCCTCGCAGTTCTTCGCCCTGACCTTGGTGCGGGCGCTCGTCCTGACCGTCGGCCTTGGCTCCTGCGGCGTCGTGCGAACGCGATGGCCGTCGACGCCGGCGCTCGCGCTCGCGCTCGCGTGCTGGCTGCTGATAGGCGCCTGCCCCCCCATGCACTGGGTGTGGGGCGCGGCCGGCGCGCTGCGCGCGCGCGGCGCCATCGACGTGTCCGGCGCGGTCACCATGGGCGTAACGGCCGCGAGCGCTCTGTGCGTCGTCGCGCGCGAGCGCGCGATGCGCCGAGCGCCGCTCGGCAACGGCTGCGGCGCCGCCGCCGCCGACGACGACGCGCTCGACCTCGACCTTGACATTGACGGCCGCAGCAGCTTGTGTAACGCGCCGTCCACACTTGTCGGGGGTGTGCGCGCGCACCTGAGCGAACGCGCCACGCGCGCACGCCGTGCGCGCATGCGAGCTGCTCCCCGTGCGCGCCGTGGGCGCGCGTGCACGGGCCTTCTTGCTCTCGGCAACGGTCTTCTCACACGCGCGCCGCACGCCCGCTGCTGCGCCGTCGATTCGCACCGCGCGCGCGCGCCGCGCCGACCGCCCGCACCGCGCAGCGCTCCTTGTCCTCGGCGCGATCGGGCTGTACGCCGCCTCGGCGGCGAGTTACGGCGGGAGCGCCGTGGGCGCGGCGGTTGGCACGGTCGTGTCGGTGCGCGCTGCATGCGTCCTGCCCATCGCCCACACGCCGGGCCACACAACCACACCCTTGCCCCCTTTTTGTTTGTCTCAACACACTACAACCAAACCTGCAAGCATTCCCCCTCGTGCCTCACCTCTGCCGCCGCCGCGCACGCGCCGCGCCGCGCCGTGGCTCCGCGATGCCAGGCGGTGGTCGGCGGTTCGGTGTGGGGCATCTTCACAGAGCTGCGCGAGCGGAGGCGGCAGAGCCTGTACGACAAGCTCTCGCTGCCGGGCATGCGCAGCTCGGTCTCCTTCGCCATGCTCGGAGGCGCAGAGCTTGTTGCGACCTCAACGGACAGTCGGCCTGCGGGCGGGTACAGCGACGTCGTCATTGGGGCGCTCATGGGCGCGGCGTGCGCCGCCGTGGCGGGAGGCGTGCAGCCGCTGCGCGTGGTCGCGTTGCAGGCGGCCGCCGGCTCCGCCCTCGCCGCGCTCGCCGCCGGCTCGATCGAGACCCTCTTCGTTCGCGACGCGGCCGTTGACGAAGCGCATGGCGGCAATGGCGGAAGCGGTGGCTGGCTGAGCCGCGGCCGCGCGCCGGCGCCGGCGAGCGTGCTCGACGCTCCGTCGCACGCGCTCATCCTCGCCGGGCTCGCCGCCGTGCCGCCCGCGCTGCTCATCGCCGCGTGCTCGCCGCTGCCGACGTCGCTCGCGCCGGCCGAGCCGCGCGCGACCGAGACCGCGTCGACGACGACGTCGGTGTGGGCGGTGCAGCTCCTCGCGGCGATTGGCAGCGGTCTTTGGTCGGCGGCGGTGATGCAGCTGTTGCTAGCGCTCTCGCGCGGTGGCGGCAGCGGCGATGCTTTTAAATACGAACAAGGGCGCGCCTCCAATGCCGCGCGCGAGGCAACCGCCAGCCCTCCTCACACGCCGAGCGCGACCTCGCTGCCCGCCGCCCGCGCCGTGCCTCTCGCGCACCCGCTGTCCGCGCGCTCCGCCACCCAGAGGCCATCGTCGCCCTCGCGAACACCGAGTAGGCGGCTCTCGCACGGGCCGCACGCTGCGCCGCCGTCCGCGGCATGCGGCACGTGCACGCCGCCATGCGCGCAGGCGTACGCGCTGGCCAATACGACGCCGCGCCGGCGGCCACCACCGTCCGCAAGCCAAGTGACAGTGGACGTGCCAATCGTCCTGCCAAACGGGAGGGGGGCGACGCTCGCGATCCGCACGGGCGATGAGATCGACGAGCTGGTGCGCCGCTTCTGCGCGGCGCACGGCCTGAGCGAGGACTGCGCGCCGCACATTGACAGCTACCTCACCGCGCGCTTCGCCGCGCCAGCCTCGAACGGCGCGGTGCGCGGCGGCGTGTGCGGTGCGGACGCGGGCGTCGCCGAGGGCGTGCCTGTGCGCCGCATGGCGGCGGAGGGCATCGCCGGCGAGAGCAGCGGGCGCCTCAATTTTGAGACGCCGCCCGACGAGTCTCAGCCGGGTCGCCGCGCCGAGGCCGCCGGATCGCAGCCGGTGAGCGTGGACGCCGCGCACGCCGCTCCCGCGCGTCGGAAGGCGCACGCGGAGCATGTGACCGTGGAGGCGGGCGACTTTGCCGCGCGGCCTGTCGCAGAGTGAGTGTCGTTCATTCGTCGAGCCTTTACACGTGAGTCTCAATACGTCGTGTCGTTGTCAATGCCATGCTCGCCGAGGCACGCGCTCGTCGCATGTGTCATCAGCGCAAACGTACACGCCGCGCGACGCATTGCTGCGCTGCGCGGCGGGTGTGCCGCCGGAAAGATGGCAGCGCTTAGGCGCTGCCATCACTGCATTGCCTCGTGAAGCAGACGCTCCGGCACGCGCACCGCAAAGCGGGCTACTTCGCCCGGCGAAGAGGTGATCGGTACGCCTTCATGTAGTCGTTCACCTCCTCCGCGCTCATGTACTCCTGCTCTGGGCGCACCGACAGCGAGTGGAACGCGATGGCCGGTACGTTAATCATCGTCTCAATCGCCGAGCTCACCTCTCCCATGATCTGCGACGCGCGGTCCTGAAGGGACTCGACGAGCGGCTGGATCTGCCGGTGCACCACGTCCATCTCGTACGTGCAAGACGAAAAGGCGCGCTGGCCGTCGTTTGACGTTTCGCTGTTCGGCGCACCTTTTACACCCTTTCACTCTTTTGACGCCTTCCTAGTAATCAGTACGCCGGCACGCGCATGGCCGCGTGAGAGATCGCCGGATGCAAAGGATAGGCGACGAGGCGCCGGTGCCGTCGGCGGTGCTGTTCGCAGCGGGCGCCGTGTCAGGCGCCATACAAACGGCCGCCTGGCACCCGCTCGACTTGCTCAAGACGCGTATGCAGGTGCAGGACGCGCGCGTCGGCCGGCTGCCGGTCTACAGCTCGCTCACGCACGCCGTGCGCACGATCGTCGCGACGGAGAGCTGGCGCGGTTTCTTCCACGGGCTGATGCCCAATGTCGTGGGCACGGCACTCGCATGGGGCCTACAGCTCTCGCTGTACGCGCAGCTCAAGCGCTGGGCGTCCAACGGCGCTTCCGAGCACGAGGGCTCAAAGCCGCACGCGTCCCGCAACCTCGCGTGCTCGCTGTGCGCGGGCTGCCTGAGCAACTTCGTGGTGCACCCGATCTTTCTGGTCAAAGTGCGGATGCAGCTGCAGGTGCGCCCTGTCAGCGGCCTCCCCGCCCACCCGGAGGCCGAGAGTGCGTACCGCGACGGGCTGCACGCGGCGCGGCGCATTGTGCGCGAGGAGGGCGTCGGCGGCCTCTACCGTGGCTTCGCGCCGTCGATGCTGCTCGTGTCGCACGGCGCGATCCTGCTCATGTCGTACGAGCAGATCCGATCAATCTGCCCCTCCGTCCTCGCCGCCTCCTTCCTCGCAAAGGTGTTTGCCACCGTCGTGACTTACCCCACGCAGGTGCTGCGCGCTGTTATGCAGCAGCGGCCTCAACCGGGCGCCAAGGGCACGCCCTACTCGTCGATGTTCGTCACGACGACGACGCTCTGGCGGCAGGGCGGGCTGCGCGCCTTCTACCGTGGTATCTTCGCGCAGATGCTACGGACCGTGCCGCAGTCAATGGCTTTCTTCTCAATCTATGAGTTTACGCTCAAGCACTTCACGGCGTCCTACAGGCTGTGGGCGGGGCTGCCTTCCAAATAGCCTCGGGCCGTCACGAGCGCGGCACGCGAGGCGTGCGCCATGCGGCCCGGCGCCGGCGCCGCCTTCCGAACAACCCTGCCGCCGCGTGAGTCTCACGGTGTGGCGTTCCTTCAGCTTGCACTCGGAGCGACAGCCACGAGACCCGTCCATGCACATTCACATCAAAATTCGCTTCCGCGCCGCCTTTTCCCGCGTGCGTCTGCCGCCGCGCCGTCGCGCCCGCCGCGCTCACCACCACGCCCGCCACCGCTGCGCCCACCGACGCCGCGTCCGCTGCCGCCGCGTCCGCCGCCGCCGCGCCCCCCGCTGCCACCGGCCGTGCCCTTGCCTTTGCCGCGCGCCTTCTCCTTGGCCTTGGCGTCCTCCGCCGCGCGCTCCTCAACAAAGCGCTTGAGCACGCCCATCAGAAAAGCCGGCCGGTTGTCCACGCGCCGCGCGGCCGACTCAGCAAAATCGCGCAGCGCGTCGCGTGCGAGGTCTTCCGAGACGGTCGACAAGAATTCGCGCGCGCGCTCATCGACGTCGGATGCGCGCAGGCCCATGGTCTCTTGCGTCTCCGCGGGCGCGTCTGCGTCGTCCACGTCGTCATCGCCGCCAAACTCGGCAACGACCGCGTCGACAAGCGACTGCACGCGCCGGTGGATCGACGCGTCTTGGATCGTGCGCAACTTTTTGATTTTGTCGAGCCGCGCGGTCGACGTGCCGCCTCCGCCAACCGTGCGCTCGACATTGAGGCGGCGGCCGCCAAGCACGCTCTTATGCAGCGACTTGAGCGCCGTGTGCACGTCCGCCTCGCCCGCCAGCTGCACGAAGGCCATGCCGCGCGGCTCGCCCGTCGCCTTGTGCGAGAGGAGGCGCACGCGCACCGGCGGGCCCGACATGCCGGGCACGGCGGCAAAGTGCGCGCGCAGCTGGTCCTCGGTGGTGGTGAAGGCGAGCTGGCCGACAAATACCGTCTGCGACGGCGGGTTGGCCCGCTTGGCCTTCGGGCCACCCGGCGTGTCGCCGGCGTCCGTGTGCGCGCCGTCGGCGGCGCGCGGCGCCTTCTTGCGGCGCGGCCGTTTGCGGCGCGGCGAGGGCTCGGACGCGCCGGTCACGGACTCGGCGGCGAGCGCGGACCGCGGCTCAGCGTCGGGCGCGGCGGCCTCCACACGAGCCGGCTCCTCGTCGCGCTGGCGCTTCGCCTTATGACTGCGCGCGGGAGCGCTCATCATCCCCGTCGCCAACGATGGCGCCGGCCGGTTTGCTCAATGTCCCGGATGGGGTCCTCATCGCCCTCTGCGCGCGTCTCGAGCTCGAGGAGTTGGCGGCGCTCTCGGCTTCGTGCACCGCGCTACGCGCGCTCCTTGGCTCACCGTGCGAGCACTGGCACCGCGCCTTCGTCCGGCGGCACGGCTGGCTGTTCCCCGAGCTCGCGTGGCGCGCCGGCTCAAGCGCGCCCTCGCGCGCTGCCGTCTTGCACATGCACGCGCGGCTCCGAAAGGGCGCGACCGTCATCCTCGTCGGCGGCACATCCTCCTGGGACGAGGCGTTCAAGTACCCGCTCGTCGACGTGACGCCCGCCGGCGTGCGCCACACCGCGTCGGCGCCCGCGGGCTCCGCGCTGCTAACGCCGTACGCGCAGGCGCTCGCCGCGACGACCGACTGCGCCGGCACGGTCTACGCGCTCGGTGGCTGGGTGCTGCGCGACCACGCGCTCAACAGCCTCCCCTCTGCATCTTTGCGCTCGTGCCAGACCCTCGAAGCCACGGCCGCGCCGGCCGGCTGGCGGTCGCTCGGCGCGCAAATGGCCGAGAAGCGCGCCTTCCCCGGAGCGGCGTGCGTCGACGGGTTCAACATCTTCGCGGTGGGCGGGGGCACCAGCCCGTGGTGGGGCGCGCGCTGCCACGCGAGCACTGAGCTCTACGTGCCCGACGCCGCCGTGTGGCGGCCGGGCCCGCCGATGCTTGCGGCGCGGTGCGGCCTCGCCGTCGTGCACGACGCGCCGCGCGGCGTGCTTTACGCGCTCGGCGGGTACGGTGGCGGGCGCGAATACAACAGCTCGGTGGAGATGCTCCCGCTCGGCTCGGCGGGCGGGCGCGGCTGGCTCGCCTCGCCGCCGATGAGCGCTCCGCGCTCGGGGCTGAGCGCATCACTCGGCCCCGACGGCCGCATTTTCGCCGTCGGCGGTACGGGAGACGGGACTGCGATGAGCGCGAGCACCGAATGCTTCGACCCGCGCGACGGCCGCTGGCGGCCATGCGCGCCGCTCCCCGCCAGCCGCGGCTTCCATGCCGCGAGCTTTGGCATCGATGGCCGACTGTTCGTGTTTGGTGGCGACAGGAGTGGCGCAATCGACGCGTCGGACGACCCAGCGGACGGCTGGCGCGATGGCGCCATCCCGGCGGGCGCGCTGGTCCTCACGCGCGCGATCGGCAGTCCGAGCCGAGCGATCTTCGCATATGACCCGCGCAAAGACGCGTGGCACACGGACGCCGACGGCCTCGCGTTTGATCGGTGCAACCTGTGTGCTGCCCTCCTGCCCGCGCACGGAGGGCTGTACCCGTGGGCCGAGCGTCCGGCCGGCGGCGCTCGCGACGCGGGGCGCGACGGCGATTCGTTGGGCTGACCTGAGCGTGGGCATGCCGTCGCTGGACGTGCGAGAGAGCCTGACTCGAAGCCTCACGCTCGCCGCACTCGCCGCACGCTCGCGCAGCGTGCAGAACCGGCCGGCTGATGCTGCGTGCGGCGACCGACTGTGACGGGAACGAAGTTCGGACGAGACGGAGTACGAGCCGCACGCTGCGTCAGCCGCCCGCCTCGGCGCTGCTCGCCGCCCCGACCGCGCCAGGCAGCTCAGTCTCGTCGCGTAGCGACGCGCGCGGGTCATGCTCATCCACCCTGCAGAAGTCGAGCGGTTCGACGCGGTGCTGCAGGCGCACAGCGACGTCATGGCTCTCGCTCGGCTGCATGTCGCGCGGCATCATGAGCTCGAGCACGACAAGGTTCTCTGAGCCAAAGTGGTACGCGGGCACCACGTCGAGCGTGATGTTCGGATCGTGCGTCAGGTGGTGCGTGCGTCAGTTGGTGCGTGCAGCTCGAGCTATCCCCCAGCCGCGCGAGCTATTGGAGAGGCGCGTGATGCCGGGCTCGGGCAGGATGAAGTCGGTGGCTGGCCCCGATCGGCGGTGCTCGGGCGCGGAGATGGGTCCATCTACCTGAACGCTGTCCGTGAGGTCCCATTCCGCCATGCGAGTCCGGGAGCACCGTATCGACGAGAAGACGGTGCGCGTGGCTTGATGATGAAGGCCATCTTCTTGGTGGTCGCGCTGGCTGTGGCCGGCGCGTCCGCCACGGCGGAGCTCGCGTTCATCGGGGGTGGCGCGCTCTCGATGGCGCGACGGCCTGAGTCCTGCGCCGTGTCCGCCGTGCAGATGCGTGGCCCGAAGCCTAGCACGAAGCTGAAGGGCGCCAAGGTGCGCTCGTCCGTCGCCAAGCGCTTCAAGATGACTGCGGGCGGCAAGATCCTCCGCCGCCGCGCGAACAAGCAGCATCTGCTGTTCAACAAGAAGCACAAGAACAAGAAGCACGCTGGCAAGATTGGACAGGTGTCGAGCGCCATGATCAAGACGTACACGCAGATCCTGTCGCGCTGATCGCCCACGCAGCTGCGCATCGCAGGTGCTTGGGACGGTGCGCGCTGCGGCGAGCGTGCGGCTCAGCAGGCGGCCTTCCCCACGCTGAGCTTTGTGAAGGCGTGCCGAGCACGCAACTTGGATGCGTGGCGAGCGCCGCGCGGCCTGATCCTTGTTCTGCGGCCAGGCCGTGAGAGAGCGAGCTCGCGCACGGCGCGGTGCTCGGTGTGGCGCGCCGCCCCGCCATGCGTCCTGCCGGCGGGCAGCGTTGGGCGTCGCAGATTTGCTGGTCGCGCCGCGGCCCGCATTTCCCGGTCGACCGCGGCGATTTGCTTCTCAACAGCTGGGCAGGGAGCCGGGGCAACGCGGGCTACCGGTGCGCCCGCCGCCCACGGCCTCGCGCTCGCCGCTCGGTGTGCGTCGCGTGCTAGACAGGCGTAGGAACGCCCAATCTCGCTGCCATCTAGCTGACTGCCAGGGGAAAACTCGCATTCCCGTTGGCCGGGAGCCCGCCGCTTCCGGACTCGGGCGCGCTCGACATCGCGCCCGTGCTGTCACACACCGGGCAGTTGTTGAGCACGTCGTGCAGGTAGGCGTTGCACGCCTCGCAGTACGCCTCGCCGCACCGCGTGCACCGCCACCGCCGCTGGTGCGGCGCGAGCGCGCAGCAGCACGCCGCGCACGCCGCGCACGCGGGCTCGGCGTCGTCTGCCGCCGGCGCCGCCACGGCCGCGGCCGTGGCGGCCGGGACGAACGGCGGCAGCGGAAAGAGATGTCGCGTCGATCGCGCCAGGTGCTGCGACGAGACGAGCACGAGGCCGCACACCGCGCACGACGTCGGCAGCTGACAGTGCTTCGCGCCGCACTGCGGGCAGGCGTACCCGGTGCGCGTGAGGGCGACGTGGCACGCGCAGAGCGTCGCGCTCTTGCTTGTGGCGCGCGATGGCAGGCCCATCTGGATCAGGCACTTTGCGGTGCTCACGCCGCCTGAGGCGATCGGCGGCGCGAGGAGCTGACGGTCGAGCTCGGCCTTGAGGTGATCAAAGGAGCAGATGACGGCGAACGCGCCGCGCGTGCGCTTGGCGACGAGGCGGCAGATGTACGTCTCGGCCTGCAGCGCGAGCACCGAGCAGCGAATACCCTTCTCCTCCACCTTGCCGATCGCCGCCTTCGCGTCGCCCGGATCGCACGACGAGAGGCTCGAGACGAGCAGCAGTGCCTCGCGCGTGCCGTACGCGGGCATGGGCATGAGCACGTCGCACGTGAGCTCGAGGGCGTTCTGCAGGGAGAAGCTGCCGTCGCAACGCCCGTGCTCGCGGAACGCGCGCAGCTTCCGCACGTGGTCCTCTGGGTTGCTCGACATGTGCGACCAGAGCTCGGCGCCCGCCTGCACCTCGCGCACGACGCCCGACACCGAGTCCTGGACCTTGCCGACGAGCACGATGCCGAGGCGCGAGATGGGATTCTTGTTGAAGAATTCCTCGACCCACTCGATCAGCGCGCTCGCCGTCGCCACCGCGCGCGTCGGCTTGAGGTCGCCGTCGATCGCGCCGGCGCTTCTCGACACGTCCCACAGCACGAGCACGTGCCGAATCACGCCGCGCCGCGCATCCGCGTCGATCCCAGAGGACTGCAGGCGCCAATCAGCGCCCTCAGGCTGCTCGACGCGCAGCACGCCGTCCTCGCCCACCGCAATGTCCTCCCACGTCCGCTCGTACCGCCGTTCCCACGCGTACGCGTCCGCGTCGTCCTCCATGCTGAAGAGCACAGCCGGGGCCGACTTTTGCGCGCGTCGGACGGTCGGTCGAACGACGGGTCATGGGCGATGACGGGTCGAGCGCTGCCTCGACGTTCAAGATCATGATCGCGTCGGACATCCACCTGGGGTACATGGAGAAGGATCCCGTGCGCGGCGACGACTCGTTCCTCGCCTTCGAGGAGGTGCTCCACCGGGCGAAGGAGTGCGATGTGCGCGCGTTTCGCGCATGCGCGCGCCACGGCGCCGCGCGCGCGCGCCGCGCGCGTGTGCCGCGCGCGCGCGCTCGGCGGCCCATGCCTTTGCGCGAGTGTGCTGCGCACCCGCACGCAGGCTGACTTTCTTCTGCTCGGCGGCGACCTTTTCCACGACAACAAGCCGTCGCGCAAGACGATGCAGCGCACGATGGAGCTCCTGCGCGACAACTGCCTTGGCTCCAAGGAGGTGCTGTTCACCATTACGTCCAACCAGAGCGAAAACTTCCACGACAAGTGCGCGCCTCCGTCGTTCAGCCCCGCCGATACGCGCCAAGCGCGCCCGCACGCCCGCGCCCTCGCCACGGCGCGCTCACTCGCCCGCCTGCCCGGGCGGCGCGCGTTGCGGGCTGGTGCGTCTCGCGGCGCCTCGGCAGGCATCACAGCGCAAACTACGAGGACCCAAACTACAACGTCGAGCTGCCCGTCTTCTCTATTCATGGCAATCACGACGACCCGGCGGGCGTACGCGCCGCGTGCGCGCCGTCGAGCCGCGAGCCCGTGCGAGGTGTCGCGCGTCCTCGCCGTTGTGCGTGCCGGGCGCGGCCGGCGGCACACGCCGCTCTCACCCGCGCGCGCGCGCGCGCGCGCGTGCTCCTTCGACGCTGCCGCCACCGCGGCCGGCGGCGCGCAGGACGGCGGGCTTGCCGCGCTCGATGTGCTGAGCACGGCGAACTTGATCAATTATTTTGGACGGCACATCGCGCTGCGCGAGATCGCGCTGCAACCGATCCTCTTGGAGAAGGGCTCGACCAAGCTGGCGTTGTACGGCCTCGGCCACATCCGCGACGAGCGTCTCCACCGCGTCTTCGCCGACCACAAGGTCTCCTTTCTGCGACCGGCCGAGGGGAAAGATGATTGGTTCAACCTGTGCTGCGTCCACCAGAACCGCCTCACGCGCGGCGCGACGAGCGGGCCGGCCAAGGGCTTCCTCAAGGAGAGCTTCCTGCCCGACTTCCTCGACCTCGTCATCTGGGGCCACGAGCACACGTGCCTGCTCCAGGGCGGGATGGCCGCGCTCGCGCAGTCGCCCGGCCGCAGCTTTACCGTGCTGCAGCCCGGATCGACGGTTGCCACGTCGCTCAGCACGGCCGAGGCGCAGCCCAAGCACATCGCGCTGCTGCACGTGCTGGGCGACCAGTGGCGCATCGAACCGATCAAGCTCGACTCGGTCCGTTCCTTCATGCACCGCGACGTCGTGCTCCGCGAGCTGCCGTCGCCGCCGCGCACCGAGGAGCAGCTGATGGACACGCTCAACAAGCTCGTCGAGGAGATGATCGCCGCGGCACACGAGGCGACGGCGCCGGCCAACCCGCTGCAGAAGGGTCTGGACAAGCTCGCGCTCCCGCTCATCCGCATCCGCGTCGAGTACAGCGAGTGCCTGACGTGCAACCCGCAGCGGTTTGGCGCGCGCTTTGTCGGACGCGTCGGAAATCCGAACGAGCTGCTCCTCTTCTATCGGAAGGCGGCGCGGAAGGCGAGGCCGGCGGGCGGCGTCGGCCCGACCGGCCCGGCCGACGGCGCCGACGGCGACGAGCTCGAGGATGCGCTCCCCGGTTACGGCCTGTCGGCGCTGCGCCAGGAGACGCGCGCGATCGAGGACCTCGTCGCTGAGATGATGAGTGCGTCGGGTGAGCAGCTGAGCGTTTTGAAGGTTGGTGACTTCAACGACGCGGTGCACACGTACGTGCACAAGGAGGCTGCCGGCTCGATCCGCGCCTTCGTCGAGGACATGATGCGCCGCACCAACCGCGAGCTCGAGAAGAACGAGGACCTCAACGCCAAGCTCTCGGCGGGCGACGCGAAGGAGCGCGCGCGCGTGCTGAGCGAGCACCTGCGCGGCTGCGGTGGCGGCGGTGGTGAGCCGAGTGGCGACATTGGCGCGCAGCCTGACGGCGATGACGACGATGTGCCGCCCCCGCCGGCCAAGAAGGCGCCGGCCAAGCGCGCGCTGCCTGCTGCCTCCAAGGCGGCGGCGGCCAAGCGCGCGCGCGGCGCCGCGCGCGCGGACAGCGACGAAGACGAAGACGAGGGCGGCGGCGGCAGCGGCGGCAGCGGCAGCGGCGCAGGTGCCGAGGAGGAAGACGACGAGGACGAGCCGCCCGCGCCGCCGCCGACCGGTCGCGGGCGCGGGCGTGGCGCGCGCGGCGGTGCAGCGCGCGGCGGGCGTGCACGCGGCGTCGGCGTCGCCGCGCGCGGGCGCGGCGGTGGCGCGGCCAAGGCGCGCGCGAGCCGAGCGGCGGCGCAGCCGTTCGACCTCGACGACGACGACGACGACGACAATGGCGGCGGCGGCGGTGGCGCGCGCCGCGTCGGGGTGGGCTCGAACGGCTTTGCGCGCAGTGCGCGCACGATCTCGCAGCCGGCGTCGAGGTCGCGCGCCGCGCCGTCGCATGGCACGGCCGCACCAAGCCGGCAGACCGCCGCCGCCGCGCTCGACGAAGTTGACGACGACCTCTCCGACGTTGACGAGGGCGGCGGCGGCGACGACGACGACGACGGCGACGCCGGCAATCACTACGCCGGTCGCGGCGGCGTCGCGCAGTGGGGCTCGCGCCGCAGGTGAGCGCGGTGTCACCCGCCCGTGGGGTCGCTTGACTCGCGTCGGCCCCGGGTGCGACCTTCTCAGTCTCTCCTGTCCTTTCTCAGTCTGACTGATTGAGACTCTTGTCTCACCACGAGGGCGGAAGGTCGTGCGGCCTCGTGGTGAGGCTGAGAAAGGACAAGAGTTCTCAGTCAGTCTGCCTTCCGACGTCTTGTCCTTTCTCAGTCTCTCTTGCCTTCCGACGTCAGAAGGAAGCCACGAGCGATGTCGGCCGTCCTTGCGAGCCGTCGTGTGCTCTCCACCTTCTCCCGACGCCCTCGCGCGTCGCGTGGGCTCGCGTCGGCGCAACCAAGGCTGACCACGCATTACAAGAAGCTCGATCGTAGCACGGACCCGCGTTGGGAGGGCGTCGACATGGAGCGCGCCGTCGACCAGACGGACGTGCTCATCGTCGGGGGCGGCCCAGCCGGTCTGAGCGCCGCGATCAAGCTCAAGCAGCTGTGCGCGGCCGCAGGGAAGGAGTTTCGGGTGACGGTGATTGAGAAGGCGGGCACGCCCGGCGCGCACACGCTCTCCGGCGCCGTCATCGAGCCGTGCGCGCTCGACGAGCTCTTCCCGAATTGGAAGGAGCTTGGCGCGCCCGTCACGACCGCTGTCACCCAGGACTCGATGGCGATCCTCACGGAGACGATGTCGATCCCTCTGCCCATCCCGCCGCGCTCGGGCATGGACAACCACGGCAACTACATTGTCCGCCTCGGCAACGTCGTCGCATGGCTCGCAGAGAAGGTGCGGCGCGCCGCGCGGCGCGCCGCGCCGCGCGGCGCGGCGCGCGCTGCACGCCCCGCCTCACGCGCGCGCACGGCTGCGCGTGCCGCCCGCGCGCGCGCCGTGCACAGGCGGAGGAGCTCGGCGTTGAGATTTACACCGGGTATGGCGCGGTCGAGCTCCTGTTCGACGAAACTGGTGCTGTGGTCGGCGCGGCGACCAACGACGTTGGCGTCGCCAAGGACGGCTCGCCCAAGCCTTCCTTCGAGCGCGGGATGGAGCTGCGCGCGCGCGCGACGCTCCTCGCAGAGGGGTGCCACGGCTCGCTGACCAAGGAGGCCATCGTGAAGTACAGCCTGCGCGAGGGCAAGTGCGAGCAGACGTACGGCCTGGGCCTCAAGGTCGGCGCCGCGCGCCTTGTCGCCGCGCGCGCGCGCTGCGCGGCGGGGCTCTGCCGCGTCTGTTGCAACGCGCCGTGGCCGCGGCCGTTGCCATGGGCCGGGCGCCGGCCGCGTGCGGCGCGCCGCGGGTGCGCACCGCGCGCACCGACGGGGCGCCCGCCGACGGCGCCCGTCGCACCGCACGCCGCGCCGACGCCGTGCGCTGCGCCGTCGCCGGTCGCGCAGGAGGTATGGCGCATCAAGCCCGAGCTGCACAAGCCCGGCCGTGTCGAGCACACGGCCGGGTGGCCGGTGGATAGGCACACGTGGGGAGGCTCCTTCCTGTACCACCTCGATGAGCCGGACGACACGCTCGTCGCTGCCGGGTGGGCGCATGCGCGCGCGCCTGCGACGTGCGTTGCGCCAGGCACGCAAGTCGCGCCGCGCGCGCCGCGCGTCGGGCTCACGCGCGCTTCGCCGCGCCGTCGAATCGCATCGGCGCGCGCTGCGCAGCTACGTGGTCGGCCTCGACTACGCCAACACGTACCTCTCACCCTTTGGCGAGTTTCAAAAGTGGAAGACGCACCCGTCGATCCGGCCAATCTTTGAGGGCGGCGAGCGGCTTTCGTACGGCGCGCGTGCGCTCAATGAGGGCGGGCTGCAGTCGATCCCGAAGCTGGTGTTCCCGGGCGGCGCGCTGATCGGCTGCTCCGCTGGCTTCCTAAACGTGCCCAAGATCAAGGGCACGCACACGGCGATGAAGTCGGGGATGGTCGCCGCGGAGACGGCGTTTGCCGGGCTCGACGCGCTGCCTACGGACGCGCCCGACGACCAGCTCATCGACATGGCCGGCTACCAGCCGGCGATGGAGGGCTCGTGGGTGTGGAGCGAGCTGCACGCCGTGCGCAACGTTCGGCCCTCTTTCCACTCGCCGCTCGGCCTGTGGGGCATGCTTGCGTATGCAGGCATCGTGCAATACCTTTTCGGCGGGCGCGAGCCATTCACGCTCCGGCACGCGGGCCCGGACTCGGCCGCGCTCAGGCGCAAGGAGGAATGCACGCCAATCGTCTACCCGAAGCCGGACGGCAAGCTCACCTTTGACATCCTCTCCTCCGTCGCGCTCACGAGCACCAACCACGACCACAACGAGCCGCCGCACCTTACGCTGCGCGACGACGCCGTGCCGCTCGCGCGTAACCTCGCGCTGTACGACGGCCCCGAGCAGCGCTTCTGCCCGGCGGGCGTGTACGAGTATGTGGCGGACGAGGCGGGCGCGCGCCGGCTACAGATCAACGCGCAGAACTGCATCCACTGCAAGACGTGCGACATCAAATGCCCGTCGCAAAACATTGACTGGGTTGTGCCCGAGGGCGGCGGTGGGCCCGCGTGGCAGGGCATGTGAGCGCCACAGTGCCCAAGGCACGCAACGTCCTTGAAAGCGCCCTTGCAACAAATGCAGTTCTGCGCCCAGCGAGGCAGCGTCAGTGACTGGCCCGACGGGGGAAATGACCCGTCGGACATGGTGAGACGCCCTGCGCTCTCGCGCTCACCAGCGCACACGGCTCGCGCGAGAAATTACATGCGGTGACGCTTGCGCATCCCCGATTTGTGGGTTTGGGCTGGTGATGTCAGGAGTATTGGTCCTCCAGCGTGAACGTGTGCACGCTTTGCCGAAAGCCCGTCGTCGTCAGCAGCCCGGTGATCGGAATCGTGTTCCAGTGCAGCACGAGCGTGATGTCGTTGCCACGCAGTCCATAGCCCTGGTCGGTGAGGCTATACTTGTTGACGATGGAGGAGGAATGTATCCGCGCGTACTCCTTGCCAGTCACGATGTGGTCCCACACGACCACCTGGTTGAGTTTGTTCTGCTTGGTGACGTACTCAGCCGTGATGAAGACGAACAGCTGCTTGACGTTCCAGTTGAACACCGTACTCAGGTCGGCGTCGATGCTTAGCCGCAGCGTCGCCTGCTCGTGGCCCGCGCCCATGATCTTGCGTCTGTCGCGTCGGTGCGCGCCGACGCCAAAGCCACCGTGAGATGTGTGTGTGCGCGCGCGCGCCGCGCGACGGCGCGCGCGTGCGCGCACAGCGACGCCCTGTCGAGGCCGAGCTGCACGTCCGGGTGTGCGGTGTGGAAGTAGGTGGTTCCCGCGCAAAGCAGGGCCAGGAAGCCGAGCACCGAGAGCGCGTAGAAGAAGATGGCGTTGACGCGCTGCCAGAACGTGTGCATGGCGCGGCAAGAGGCCTCCTGGCCAGGCGAGAGCGCCACCGAGCGCTCGCCTCACGTGGCCGGTTGTTTTCTCCTGCCGTCACAGTTGACTGTCAACAGTGGTCAACAGTGGAGTCTGAGAGTTCGGAACCCACAGGGACAATCTGTCCGTCGCTCGCCAGGAGTGCCCCACGGGGATGTCGACGCCTGCTCGCCGCGCTTCACGACTCGCTTATGTGGATCGCAACCGGAGCAAAGCCGCGCGTGCCGTGCTGCTCCATCCGCGGCGCGGGCGGCGCCAGTGCGCGGGCCTCGGCGGGCGACGGCCACGCGTCATCCTCAGCGTCGGCGCTCGCGCGCCGGCCCGCGCGGCTCACGAGTTCGCACTGCGAGCCCACCTCGGCCGTCGCGACCTCGGCAAAGAAGCTGCGCACGTGCCGCGTCGCGTCGGGCGCGAGGCCGCAGAAGAGAAGATCAATCGGTGTCTCGCGCTGCTCGCGGCTGAGCGCGTTCAGCGCGTGCGCGAGGTCTCGCGACGCGTCTGTTGCGAGGTCGGCCAGCGAAGAGTCGTGCTGGCCGCTCGCCACGCCCGCCGGGCCGCCATCGGCGCCGCGCAGCTCGTGCTCCGCCTCGCGCAGCGCGCGCGCGCGCATGCCGGGCGTGAGCGGTGAGAGAGCGAGCGCGACAAGCGCGACGCGCTGCGGGAAGGTGAGCTCGAGCTCGCCCGAACCGATCGACACGAGAACGTCCTCGGCGGTCAGCTCGGCCGGCGGCGCGGCGGCGGCAGGCGCGCCGGCAGCCGGCGCGCGCACGGCGTCACCCGCCTGTGCGGCGAGGCGCGCGCGGCCAAACGCGAGCGCCGCGCGCTGCTGGGCGAGCGAGGGCTCGATCTCGCGCGCTGGCGACGGCCGCTGCTGCGCGTGCGGTGTGCGGTAGATCACGTCGCGCACGCCGGCCGCAAGCTGCTCGTCGAGCGCCTCCGCCCTGCGGAGCGAGCGACCAGCGAGGGCGCGCGTCGCGCGCCCGTGCGATGCGTACGCGTCGCGCGCGGCCTCGAGGAGCTGGCCCTGCTCAGCGCACGTGACGAACGCACGCTCGGCGAGCCGCCGGAGCGCCGCGTCCCACAGCGCGATCCGTCGGTCGAGCCGGTCGAGCGCCTCGACGTGCTCTGCGGCGGTCGAAGGCGCATCGGGCGGGCAGGCGAGCGGCGCACGCACACGCTCTGCGGCGTCGAGCTCGCGCAGCTCGCGCTCGAGCCGCCCCGCGATTTGCAGCACTGCGTCGCGCGCGGCGGCGTCGCGCGCAACCGCATGCGGCGCTCTCGCGGCCGCGTTCGCGTGCGCGTGCCGCGCGCCCTCCACTCCGCGCGCCGCCCGCGGGCTGAGCGACAGCGCGCGCAAGAGCGGGTCGTCGCCGGCATGCTCGCGCGGACGGACTGGCCGCGCCGTGTGCAGCGCCGCCACGAGCTCGAGCGGGCGCAGCGCACGTTGCGTCGCCGCTGTTCGCGCGGGCTCCGTCGTGGGCAGGGGCGAAGGCATGTCCGAGGTCTGCCCACCATCCACTTCGCAGCATGGCGTGGCGCGCGTCACGACTCACTGATCACAGCGTCGGGCACGTCACGACTCACGAGTCACAGCGTCGCGTTGGCGAAAAGCACGGCGGCGACGCTCACGCCGGCGTGCGCCTCGGACATGGCGCCGGCGCAGTACGTGTGGCATTTGAGCTTGTGCGCATTGGGAAACGTCGAGCCCCACGCGGCGGGCGGGACGGCGCAGCGCGGCCGCTCCCTCCACGGCGCGCCGCCTCCAAAGAGCGCGCACGGCAGCCGCGCGCGCGGCGCGGCGTCGTCTACACGCTCGCGTGGGTCGCCGAGCGCAAACTTGCCCGTCGCCTTCCAGTGCGCCGCGAGCGCGTCGGGGCTTGGCCGCGGCCGCGCGACGTACGACCCGTCGGCCGCGCCGCCACGCGCGGCCTCAAACGCGGGCACGCACGCGCCGACGGGGTTGATCGGCGCGCGCTCGCCGGTGTGCACAATCTTCGGCCAGCTCGAATTGGCGGGCGCGTCGTAGTCGACGAGTTCCTGGTGCAGCAGCCCGTTGTCATTTGCGCTCGCGCCGAGGATCAGCGTGTGCACACCGAGCATGCATGCGAACGTCGCGAGCAGGCCATCGTAGGACGCCCACGGCCGCGCGCGCGCATTGTAGTAGGCGCCAGTGCCGCACGCGCCAAACTGCCAGAAGAGCGCATACGCGTCGGTCTCGGCGCCCGGCTGCGAAAAGCGCAGCCGCCGGACCGCCTCGCGCGGGTGCAGCGCGCCCTCGCGCGCGGCACGCAGCCATGGCGTTGCGTTCCACGCCGCGCCGAGGGTCGCCTTGGCGTCGCGCGCCGCGGCGCTGCACGGCCCGTCGGCGGGCATGCCAGTCGCGAGCAGCGTGGTGACGAACACGTCGCTCTCGCTCGCGTCCGGGAAGCGCGTGGCGAGGCTCGTGCGCGCGCGCGTGAGGCCGAGCGCGTCGCCGAGCGCGCGAAGCGCCGTCGAACCGCCCGCCGGCGCGCGCGTGCCGAGCTCCAGCGCCATCTCAGCGAGGGCGACGAGCTTATTTGTCGAGACAAAGGGCGCGCCGACGCGCAGGAAGACGCCGGTCCCGCGCCACACGTTGGCCCACACGCCCGGACAGCGCTCGTCCGTGGCCCATCGGGGGCCGCCAAAGTTTTCAATCTCGATGTCGTCGCCGTCGCGCAGCGCGCGCAGCCGCGCGAGGCGCCCGCCCGGCCCGCCGGCGCCGCCAGCCGCGACGGCGCCGCCGTCGGCAACCGGCGTGCGCAGCGCGCGCGCGCCCGCGGGCAACGGCCGCTGCGGCCAGCTGTCGCGCGCGCCTCCGCCGACACCGACACCGCCGCCGCCGTCGTCCGCGAGCGCGCCGAGCCCGCCGGATCCGGCAAACCCGGCGGGCCAGAGGACATACCGCGTGATGGCCATCGGTGACGTCCATGCCGGCGCCGGACCGTTCCGGCTGCCGACAACCGAATGCAGCGAACGCGCGCGCGTGCCAAGAAGCGGCAGCGGCTCGCGCGCGACGCGCACGGGCACGCGCCACCGCGAGAACGAGCCGCGCGCAATCCACGGCGGCCGCTCGCGTGACCCGTCACCCGCCGGCGCGCGCGCGTCGTACCACACGCCCGCGGGCAGGTAGGGGAGCGGCGGCGCCTTGCCGGGCGCGCTGCCGGCCGTTGGCGCGGAGAGGCTCGCGAACTGCACCAGCGGCGCCATCGCCGCGCCGCGCTCGGCGCGCGCGTCGTAAAAGTAGTCGAGCGACTCGAAGAGGCGCACAAGCTCGGCGGCGGGCGCGTGCTCGAGCGGCCGCGCAACCGCGGGGTACACCGCGCGCAGGTAGGCGCGAACCGCCTCGATCGCCGCGGCGTCGAGCGGCGCGGCCGATCCCTCCGCGCGCGCGGCCGGCGCGGCGTCGTGCGCGCTGATCTGGGCCGCGCGCCGCTCGTCGCGGACGGCGTCGGGCGCGCGCGCGCTCGCCGGAAGCGCTCGACACGCGTCGCCGACGAGCCAGCGCATATAGTCCCATTCGGCGCTGGTGGGGAGCGGGCGGCCGAGCGGCGGTGTGGAGAGGAGCGCACCCGTGCCCACGCCCGCGCGCACGTCCGCCGCCGTACGGACCACCACCGCGGACGCGACGCTGAGCGACGACACGGCGTCGGCGCCGGCGAACGGCGGCTCGCACCACGGCGCGTCGGGCGCGCGCGCGCCGCGAGCCGGCGGCGGTGCGAGGAGCGCAGGCAGCGCAAAAGGGACGCACCCGCGCGCGTGGATGGAGGTGCTCCGGGGCAGCGTGAGCAGCCCATCCGCGCCCTCCTCCCAGTGCGTGCACGGCTCGAAGCCGGTGCCGAGCGGCGCGCGCCGCAGCCGCAGGATGTGCGTGAGCGCAACGGCGTCCGGCAGCGCGTCGAACGGGACGCGGCGGTTGCGAAAATAGAGCGCGCGGTCGCACAGAAAGCGCAGCCACGGCACGGTGCGGCACACCGCCCACTCCGCGTGCTGCCCGCCGCTCCAGTTGCCCGTGATGTGCTCGGGCCGCTCGGGCGGGACGGGCGGGTCGAGCTTGCAGCCGGCCGTGTCGACGCACGAGTCGTCCGGCTTCCGGTCGAGGAGGAGCCAGTCCTCGAGGCGGGCGGGCGGGCAGATGAGCATGCCGTGGTCCCAATCGCGGTGATGGAACCGGGCGACCCGGTACAGCGAGCCCGAGAGCAGGCTTGCGCCTGGGTGGCGCGCGCAGAGCTCGAGCGGGTTGAGCGGCGCGAACGTGCGCGGGCGCTGCGGCGCGTACGCGACGAGGTAGATGTCGGGCCTGAGGACGAGCACAACCGCGTACGCGCGCAGCGCGCTCGGCGAGCCGCTGCGCTGCAGCGCTGCGCGCCCCAAGCCCGGCGCCGACGGCTCGCACGCGTGCGCGAGCCAGTTGAGAAAGATGGCGGCGCGCGTGTCGACCGCGCTCCTGATGACCGCGACCCCTTTGCCGTATATGTCGGGCATGTCCATGATGAAGCGCAGCCGGTGGCCGTACACGCCGCGCATCCGTCGACGCACGCTCGCGCCGCTCGTCTCTCTGGCCGGGCGCACGCAGACGCCGAGCTGCACGTCCTTTTGCGTGCACCCGACGCGGAGCGACGTGAGCACAACGACATCTGTCTCGAGCGCGCGCGCCGACGCGAGCTCGTCGAGCCGAAGCTGCGCGCGGAGCATCGGGTACGCGTGCTCGTACGACCGCATCGCGCCCGCAAAGAGGAGCAGCATCCGCGCGGTGGCGTTGCACGCCATGCGGTCCGGGGTCCGCGCGCGCGTCTGCGTTGCCGCGGTGCGCGCCGGGTGCCGGGAGAGTTGAGAGGCACGAAGACGGGCAGCGCGGCGGCCGCGGCGCGTGCGCCCCTATCATGCGCGACCGCGCGACGCAGCGCACCTCACTGCGCGCCGCAAGCGTGACGCTGTCGCGCACGACTCGCGGCGCTCGGGGCCGTCCGCCGCACCGCGTTAAACGGGGTCGATCTGGGCAGACTGTCTGTCCACCGTCTTTAAATAGAAGTTTCAGGGTCTTCTTGCGGGCAGTTTCACGGCAACGGTCGGTTGAGCCGGCGCGCCAGCCACTCGTCGCGCAGCTCGCGGCTGGCGCCGACGACCTCGGCGAGGTAGTCGAGCTGCTCGTCCACATCGCCGATCGCAACCAGAAAGTCGACGAGCACCTCGTTGTCAGCCTCGCCAGTGCACGCCTCGAGCGCACGGTAGGCCCAGGCCGCAAAGCCCGGCGCGCTCGATGCGTGGTCGTCGACGCGGCGCGCAGCGGTCGCGCCGGCGACGCGCAGGCCGGGTGGCAGCGTTGGCGCGGCGCGCAGCGACGGCCAACGGCTTTCGCCTGCGCTGTCGCGCGCAGCGCGTTCGGTCGGCGCGTCCGCGCGGCTGAGCGCGAGCGCGAGCGCGAGCGCCTCGTCGTCGTCCAGCTCGCCCCACACGTCCGTGGGGCTCAGGTGCGGCAGCCGCGCCTCGCCCTTGCTCTTGCCCGCGCACAGGCTGCGCTGCGCGCCGCCGTGCACGCCGCCGGCGCCACCGTCGCTCGCGCTGAGCGCCAGCGCGAGCGCCAGGCCGCCATCGTCGTCGACGTCGGCGTCGTCGATGACAGCGCGCGCGTCGTCCACCGAGCGCGCGAGCGCGGCCGCGAGCGCCTCCTCGTCGGACGCGCCGCCCTGCAGCTGCGCGCGCAGCGACGCGAGCCGGCCTAGGGCCGTCGCGCTGTGCGCGCCGCGCGCGCCGCGCGCGCCGGGCTCCGCCGGGCAGCGCGCGCCGCGCGCACAAAAGTCACCGAGCGACACGCCAATCGCTGCGCGCGCGCAATCGTCGTCCTCGCCCTCGCCCTCTTCCTCCGCCTCATCCTCCTCGTCGTCGTCCACCCTGTCCTGCTCGTCGGTCCGGCGCGGCCGGGCCGCCGCTGCGCCACATGGCGCACATGCGCCGGGCGCGCGGGGCGGCAACGCGGGCTGCCGTGCGGCCGGCTGCGGCCGCGCGCCAGCGCAATCGGCGCGTTGGCCAAGCGCGTGCGTGATGAAGCGATGGGCGACGGCGCTGGGCGCGCCCGCCGCGCCGGGCAGCCGCGCCGCCGGCGCGGGGGGTGGTGCGGAGACCGCCGCCGCGGCGCGCCGTTGTGCGCGCGTCTGGCGTGATGGGCACGGCGCGGCGCGCATCTCGACGCTGTCGAGCGCGTTGTCGAGCGTGGCGAACGCGCTGGCGGCGCGCGCGGAAGAGCCGGCGTGCGCCGCGCGCTCCTCATCGCCGAGCAGCCAGCCCGACGACGCCGCGCGCGCGCCGCCGCGCTCGGCCAGCCATGCGCCGTGCAGCTCGCGCAGACGGCAGTAGTCGTGCTCCCAGTACGGCCACGCCTTCATCAGCCGCTCGAACGCGCTGAATGAGGCGGGGTCGGCGCGCGCCGGCGGCTTGGGCGCGCCGTCGCGCGGCTGGCGCTGCGGCGGCGGCAGCGGCGGCGGCGGCGGCGGTGCGCGCGGCTTGGGCCGCGACGGCGCGCGCGCCGGCTCGGCCGGCGCGGCCGCGCGGCCGGCGCGCGCAGAAACGGGCGGGTCGCGACGTGCTCCGACGAGCATGCCTGAGGTGGTGATGAGCCGGACGACCGCCTCGCAGTGGTCGCCCTGCACTTCGACGTCGCCCGCCGCGCTGATCGAGCCGCCCGCACCGTGTGCGCGCTTGAGCACGTCGAGGAGCGACGCGGCGTCTCCCTGCACGTTGCGCACGACTGTGACGACCTTGCCGCGCGCGCGCCGCTCGACCGTCACCGGCGCGCCGCCCTTCTTCGACGCGCGCACCCTCAATGCCGCCGCCATCGCGGCCGGCCGTCGCTCAGTCGGTGACTCAGGTGCCTCGCGGACCGCGGTCTGTGTGCGCATGGTCGAGCCATTCATGCGTTTGGTTCAGGAAGCCCGCGCAGGCCGCCGAGGAACGCAGCGCGGGCTTTGAGCCATCAACATGTCCCAATCACATGTCTAGGGCTGCGCACGTCGCGCGCGCAGGTTGCCGACGAACGCGTGTAGGAGCGCCGGCGAGCGGAGTGCGTCCTGGACAACGGCCGCGAGCATGCCGGGAACAGCGCGGTCGCGCTCGTCGCCGTCGAACGACGCGGCGCGCATTACGCGCAGCCGCACCTCCGCGCTCGCGTGCGTTGCCTTCCAAAAGGCGGCGAGGCAATGCTCGTCGATTGGCGCCGATTGCCACCACGGCTCGCCATGCAGCCGCGGCGCGCGCGCGCGCGCGCCGTCGGCGTTGTCGACGTCCCGCGGCCGCTTGGCGCGCTGCGACGGAAGCGTGCCCAAGCAGCCGTCTGCGGCGGCCGCAGCGCCTGCACATTCCGCCCAACCGCCCGGTGAAGCATCGCCGGAGGACACCGAGCGCAGTGGCGCGCGCGCGCCGTCGGCGGGCGCCTCGTCGCAACCAGCGTGTTGGCGTGCGCCGACGCCAATGCTCGCGCCGGCGCCAGTGCGCGCGCCAATGCGCTCAGCTTCGGTAGGAATAACCTCGTCCGGGCCCTCGGCGTCCCTAAACGCCGCGGCGCACAGCACGCGAGGCGGCGTGGTCGAGCTTGGCCCGGGCATTTTCCCGGCCACCGGCGGACAAACTGAAGGATAGGACGTGGATACCTCATACCTTTGAACGGTCGCCGACGTCACTTCTTTCACCACGAAAAGTCGCACGCAGCTGATACTCGGCGAGACGGCTTTGAGGCGGCCGAGCGGCGCAGCGGCGGCGCCGCACGCTCCGCTGCGAGCCGCTCGTGGCCGGTGCTGCGCGGCCCTTCGTGCCCGGACGCGCCGCACCGGCACGGCCGCGCCACAGCCGCTCGGCCGCGACGTCGGCCGCGACCAGGCCGCAAAAAAGCGTGGCGCGCGCCGCCGCCGATCGAGGCGCTCGCCAATCGAGGAGCTTTCTCACAAGGCCCTCTTTCCCCGGCGCTCTGCCACATGCTCGTGGCGGCCAACAGCGGTTGCCGCCAAAGTGGTGAAGCCGTCGTGGGGGGTTTTGCGCGGCGCGCGCGATTCATTCGTTGCATCGTCATTGTTCAACTCAGCACGAGCGCGCCGCGCGATTCATTCGTCGCAAGCGCGCGGCGCGGTGTACATGCCGTGCGCGCGCGCGCGCGCGTGCGCCCTCGCCAATGCGGGACGCGACGCGGTAGGCCGCTCGCGGCCTCGGCCTGGCCGATCCTCTTGGTGCGTCCAACCGCCAACGGCGCGCGACGCGCGCGCGGCCCGGCCGGCGCGCGCGACGCGCGCGCGCGCAGCACTGCCCTTGGCGCGCGATGCCGACGGCGCGCCCAGCCGAGAAGCATGGAATCGGCGACGTCAAAGCGCGGCGCGTCCCCGCAACGGTCCATCGCACGTGCGCGCGCTGCCTTCATCGCGCCACGGCCGGCGCCCGGGTTGGGCGAAAGCGCACGATGGAAGCCGCCCTCGTGCGCGTGCTCCACGGTGCGCTCTCGGCCGACCCGGAGGCGCGGTGCGCGAGCGAGCGGGAGCTGGAGGCGGCGCAAACGCGGCCGGGCGCAGTAGCTGCGCTTCTCGACGCACTCGAGGCGCCTGGCCTCGCGCCCGACGCCGCACTCCTCGCCGTGCTGTGCGCCAAGCACGCGATCGACAGGCGGTGGGCGCCGTCGCGCTTGGCCGGCGCGCGCGGCGGGGAAGCGGAACCCATCGGCGGCGAGGAGAAGGCGGCGACGCGCGCGCGGCTGCTGCGCATCGCCACCGACGCGCGTGACGAGCGCGTCGCCGCGCACGGCGCGCTCGCGCTCGCGCGCGTCGCGCGCGCGGACGGCGCGTCGGGCGAGCACGCCGGCCTGTTGCCCGCGCTGCTCGGCGCGGCGGCGCGGCCGGACGCCGACGCTGCGGCACGCGGGCTGCGCGCGCTGCACCGCGTTGTCAAGGAGCTCGCCTCGCGCCGCCTTCTCCCGCACAAGCGCGAGTTTTGCGCGCTCGCGCCCGCGCTCGCAACAGACGTTGCGCGCATGCTCGGCGTGCACGTTGCCGCCGCGCTCGGCGGCGGCGGCGGTGGCGGCGACAATGGCGCGCGCGCGCGCGCGCTGGTCGGCGCGGCGCTCTGCGCCAAGGTGCTCCGCGAGCTCCTCGTCCACGGCCACGTCGGGCTCCGCGAGGCGGCGTCGGACGCTCGGTCGGCGGCCGCGCGCGCGCACGCCGACAACGCGGCCGCCGCGCTGCGCCCGCTCGCGGCGATGCTCGACAGCGCGGGCACAGACGGCGTGATCGAGGGCGAGGCAGCCGAAACGCTCGCGCGCGCGCTCCTCAAGCTCGTCGCCGGCGTGCACGAGCGCCATGGCGCGGCCGCGCTCGGTGCGCGCGGCGTGGCCGACGCCGTCGAGTTTGCGCACGGCGTTCTCGTCGGCGCGGGCGGCGCGCGGCGCGAGCGGCTCTGGGCGCGGTGCGCGGTGCTGCTCGGCCGCGTGCTCGCCGACGGCGCCGGCGCGTGGGCCGGCCCGCTGTGCGACACGTACGCCGCGTCGGGCGCGGTGGGCGCGCTCGCGCGCGCGCTCGTTGGTGCGCTCGCGGCGGGCGCGGCGGGCGATGACGCGCTCGACGCCTGGGCCGATGAGCCGGAGGAGGTGGCGGCGGCCGAGCTGGCCGGCGTCTCAGCTGCTGTCGACGTGGCCGCCGCCACCGCCGAGGCCGACGCCGCTGGCGCGCGCGCGCTCGAGAGCGCATCAGTCGCCGCCCTCGCCGACGGCGCGGGCGCGCGCGACGCGGCGCGCTTCGCGCTGCTCGCGCTCGGCGTCGCGCCGGCGTGCGTGCGCGACGGCGCGCTGCGCGCCGCGCTCGAGCTCGCGGACGGCGACGCGCTCGCGCCACGCGCCGCCGGCGACGCGCAGCGCGCGCGCCGCGACGCGACGCTGCACGCACTCTGCCTGCTGCTCGCCGGCGCGGGGCGGAGCGACGGCGCGGCGGGCGCGCGCGCGCGCGCGCTGCGCGCCGCGCTCGCCGACGGCGCGGACGCGCGCGCCGGCGCGCTCGCGCGGCTGCGCGCCGCGTGGGCGGTCGCGCTCGCGCACGGCGCCGACTGGTGGCGGCGCGCCGACGGCGCCGACGACCTCGTTGACGGCGCGCTCGCGCTCGTCGCGGCGCTCGCGGCGGACGCGCAGCCGGCCGTCGCGCTCGTCGCGCTCGCCGCCGTGCGCGCGGCGCTCGACGCGGCCGACGCGCGGCGCGAGGGCGCGGCTGGTGCGCGCGCCGCCGCACTCGGCCGCGCCGCGCTGCCCGCCGTGCTGCTCGCGTGCGGCGGCGGCGGCGGCGGCGGCGCATGCGGCGCATGCGGCGCGCTCGCGCGCGCTGACGCGCGCTGGCGCGCGCTCGCGCTCTTGCCTCGCGTCGTCGACGCGGCGTGCGCCGAGCCGGCAGCGGCGGGCGCGCGCACCGCGCTCGCCGCCGCGCTCGACGCGTTGCCCGCCGTGTGGGCGGCGAGCGGCAGCGAGCAGCCGCTCGCCGAGGCGTGCTGCGACGCGGCTGCGTGCGTCGCGCGCCGAGCCGCTGACCTCGACCGCGCCGAGCCGCGCGCGCCGCCGCTCCTCGGCGGCGCGCTGCGAGCGTGCGCGGCGATCATTGAGCGCGCGACCGCACCCGGCACGCCAACCGGACTCTGCGAGCGCGGCACGGCGCTCTGGCTCGCCGCGATGCGCGCGGCGGCAAGCGCGCGCGCTGCGCCGCCGTCCGAGCTGGCCGCGCTCGCGCGCCGGGCGCTCGCCGTCGCGGCCGACGCGGCGGGCACGGGCGAGCACGCGCGTGCTGCCTTCCTCGTCGTCGACCACTACGCGCTCCTCTCGCCCGGCGCGCTGCTCGGGGCGCCCGAGCTCGGCGGCGCGCTCGAGGCGGGCGTGCGCGCGGGTGCGGGCGCTCCGGGCGATGGCCGGCGTGGCGCCGTCGCCGCGCTCGGCGTCGTCGAGACATGCCTGCGCGTCGCGCCCGCTGCCGCGCCGGCCGCGCTCGCGCCCGCGCTGCTCGCCGCCGCCGCCGCGCTCGCCGCCGCCGCCGACGGCGGCGGCGGCGGGCTCGTCGACGGCGCGTGCGCGTGCGCGCTCGCGCGGCTGTGCGTCCACCGCGCCGACGCGCTACCTGCGCTCATGACAATGCTCGCAGGCGGCGCGGCGGCGCCGGCGGACGCGCTCGCGCGCGTGCTCGACGGCTGGCTCGCCTCCCTCGACTGCGTGCTCCTGGCCAGCGCGCGCGCGCTCTGCGCGGCCGCGCTGCTCGCGCTGCTCGTCGACGCCGCGCCCGCGCGCGCGCGCGCCGACGAGATCCTCGCCTTTGTGACGGGCGTCGTTGCAGAGCAGGATGGGCGCGCCGCCGCCGCTGCCGCCGACGGCGCATGCTCGGGCGAGCCGCCGCACGCCGGCGGCGCGTCGGGCGAGTTTGGCGCCGCGCTTGACGAGCTCGCGCCCGACCCGACACGCGCGCTACCCGCGCGCGAGCTCCTGCGCGCGTGCGTCGGCGCGCTGCGCGCCGCGCCGGGCGGCGAGGACGCGCTGCGCGCCGTCGACGGCGCAGTCCTGCGGCAGGTGGCGGCCGCGCTCGAGCATGCGGCGTGAGGGCGCGAAGCGAAGCGAGGCCGGCGCGTGACGCCGAGGTCACGCGCGTTGCGGCACGCGCAGCGCCGGCGGTTGAGGGCACGCACCACCGGCGCGCCCCGGCGCCGCAAGCAGCATGTTGAATACGACTTTACGCGTATATCAAGGCAAAATTTGGACGATGTTGTAAAATGGCGCACTCTTAGTTTAGTGGCAGAATCGCTGCTCCCCATGCAGCGGGCACGAGTTCGATTCTCGTAGAGTGCACTCGCCCTATCCTGCCTTTTTCTTCCTTTTTTGATCGCGCCAGCCGGCGCGACCAACGCGGCCGCGCGCAGGGCTGGTGCGAAGACCTGTCGCGTGGCGCGCCGCGAACCAACGCTGTGAGAGCTGACCCTCCGAGTGACCGCTCACGACGCCGCGGCACCGGTCGGCGCGAGCTGGGTGGCGGTGCGTGGCCGCTTGCGCGGTGTTGCGCTCGCTCGCTCGCCTGTTGCGGCGGCGGCGACGGCGAGCAGCGGCGCGCGGCGCGAGCGCGGGCGTGCGAAAGACGGTGACCTGCAGCGCAGCCGGCCGCGGCGCGCGCGCGCGCGCGCGCACCACCCACGCAATCCGCCTCCGCCGCGATGGCCCCGTCTAGCACCATGCCGTCGGCGCGCCCCGCGCGCCCCCCATTGCCACACGCTGCGCCGCCGCCCGGTGGTACGTAACGCGTGAGCTGCCGCTGCAGCTCGGCGTACAGCGCGGAGACCGCCGCAGCGCCGGACACGCACGTGCCGAGCAGTGCGGCTGCGACCGGCGCGGGATGCGCGTCGAGCATCAGCCGCGCGAGTTCGCCAGCGCGCGCGCCGGGCGAGAAGGCGCGATCGTGCGCCAAGGTATCGCGCGAGGGCTGCGCGGGCGGCTCAGCGCGAGGCGGCGACCACGGCGCCGCGGATTGCGCCGCGCCGGTGCGCCGCTCGCCGCCGCTGCTGAGCTCCGCGCCTGCAAGGCCGTCGAGCCGCGGCGTGCGCGCTCCGACGCACACGTGCCCTTGCTGCTCGCGCGCGCGCGCAGGTGTGGCATGGCGCGTCGTGGCGCGGCGTGGCGCAGCATGCACGCCTCAGCGCGCGGGCCCGCGACGCGCGTGCGCGCGTGCGCTCACCTTGGGCAAGCCGCATTTGGCACAGTTATACGGCATGCGCAGCGTGGGCTTGCGCGGTGGCGGGAGGGGCAAAGGAGGCGGCCGGTAGTCGAGCCCATCGGCCGGTGTCACGCCTTCCTGCTGACGCAGCGCGCGCGCCGCGGCGAGCGTCGAGGCGACGAGCGCGTCTTTCCGGCGCTTGCACGCGGCACAGACGCAGAGCGAGCGGCAGCACGGGCAGGCCCACGTGGAGAGCCGGAGCACGTCGGCAATCCGTTCGCCATAATTGGTGCGCAGGCACGCCTCACAGTAGCGTCGGCGGCAACGCGGATGCTCATTTGTGCACTGCGAGACGCGCTTTCGCTCCTTGCATTGGTGGCACCAGTTGAGCACATCGCTCGCGCCCACCGCGACGGTGGTGTCAAAAGTGTGCGCGGCTGCCGTCCCCGGCGGCGCGGGCGCGCTCGGCGCGCCGAGGTCAACGCACGTCATGCCCGACTTGGACGCGCGCTGCGCGAGGTTCATGCGCACCGCAAGCCCGCGTTGGTGCCGGCCGGCGGCCGCAACCGTCGCGTCGGCGGCCGTGCTGCCGTTGAGCACGTGTAACAGTCCAAACAGGTTTTAACCAATTTAAAGTTGCTGGCGGTTTCGGGGGCTGGCGGGAACGAAGACTTTTCCGTGAAGAGCATCACAAACGCCGCCGACGTTTGACAACATGCCCGAGGCCGTCGCGCACATGTACAAGCGCGCCGTGCACGAGCTGCAGGGCTTCGAGAGCCGAGTGTGGGAGCACACGAACAGCTGGATCGACCAGGAGCACAGCCGCGACGGCGACGAATCGGCGCAGTCTTGGAGGAGCTGGGCGTGGGAGCGTGCATCTGGCGTGTCACTCTCCGGCGCGATCAGCCGTGTGCGCGGCGCGATCAAGCGCGACGAGCCGTACTTGCCGCGCTGATCGTGCTGGGCACCTTTGGCATCTTTGCGATGCTTTGCCCGACGCGCGCATGGGCCCAACGGGGTTGCGTCACTCGCACGCGTGGGCGCGCCACGCGCGCCGCGCACGGTGGGCGCGTGCCGCGCCGGATCGCGCGGCGCGAACGGCGCCATGACGCCCTAGCCGGCGGCGACATGATGGTTCACAATGGCCTACGCCGCCAGTCTATGTTCCATGATTCCGTTCTTGGCGCTTCAACGCGAGCAAATCCTTGCGTGGCGGCGTGCCCGCGAAGTTTGCAGTCGCGGCGCAGATGGTCAGGACCGTCGGGTCCAACGGCAGGTGCGGCGACGGAAGCTTCTGCCGACGACGAGGCGTCGCGTGTGAAGGGACGGAAGATGCAGGCGGCGCAACGCTTGGGGTGCGCATGGCCGCGCTGAAAACGCTGCAAGCGCGGCGCGACCATGCCGTTGCGCGCAGCGCCGAGCCCCATCCGCCGCGCGCCAGGCGCCGCGCGTGCCGGCACGGGCGAGTCGCTCGGTACCGAGGATTCGAGCTGGGGGGGGGGGGGGGGGGGGGGGGGGGGGGGGGGGGGGGGGGGGGGGGGGGGGGGGGGGGGGGATTGCAGCCTGTGACGGCGCGGATGACGCACGCGGCACGCCTGCCACGCGGCACGTTTCGCCCGTTGCGTCTGCTACCAAAAAAGGGTTAAAAGCTTTTAAGATGCAGCAGCCCTTGTGAAAACTTGAAAAGTGAGATTGCCGATCCCCACCTCCGGAGATCGGGAGTTCTGGGTCGATGGCACGGCGCGGCTTTTTCCTTTCGCTCGCGCTCGCGGTCGCAGATGCGGCGATAGTGAGCGTCTCATCGAGCGCGCAGCTCGCGACCGCGATAGACACTCTCGTTTCGGGCACGACGATCGAGTTCGCCGCTGGCACGTATGAGCTCACGCAGCCGATGCAGATCGTGGGCAAGACGGCGTGGCTCATCGGCCAGGCGGGCGTGACCATCAAGTGCACGGACTGCCCCGCGCCGTTCTCGATGCTCCACGTGAGCGGCGACGGCGCCGACGTGACGCTCGAGCGCATCACCTTCCAGGGCCCCATCATCGCCAATCCGAACGCAGCCGCCAGCCCGGACTCGGCCGGCGGCGCGGTGTACGTCGGCGGCACCGGCGCCAAGCTCACGGCGACGAGCTGCGATTTCAACGGCAACTTGGCGTTCGAGGGCGGCGCGATCGCAGTGCGCACCGACGCCACGCTCGTGCTCGACGCGTGCACGTTCACGCGCAACGTCGCGTTTGGCCCGTTTGGCGGCGCGTTGCACGTCGACGATGGCCACTTCACCGCGACGGGCTGCTCGTTCAGCCAGAACACGGCTTCGACGGGCGGAGGCGCGATAATGCTCGAGCACGTGCCTGCCGAGTTTTCGCCTATCACGCTGCGCGCGTGCACCTTCGAGTCGAACACGGCAGCCAAGGGCGGCGCGCTCATGGTGCAGGTCGTCGAGACTGCGATGACGATCGACGGCTGCGCGTTCCGTTCCAACACGGCGACGGAGGAGGGCGGCGGGATGCTGGTGGCCGAGTCATTCAACACGCAGTACCTCGACGTCAAGGGCGGCACCATCTTTGCCCACAACGTCGCGGTGCCGAGCGGCGGGATTGGTGACGGCGGCGGCGTCATGCTCAGCCAGGGCCGCGCGCGGTTCGCCAACGTGGACTTTGTTGGGAACAAGGCCGCGGCGAGCGGCGGCGCGGTCGCATTCTACGACCCGCTGTCACCCGTCACGTTCACCGGCTGCCTCTTCGAAACGAACGTCGCTGAGACGGACGGCGGCGCGCTCGCCATGATCGGTGGCAACCAGTTGATTGTCGTTGCGTCATCGTGCGACTTTGAGCACAACACGGCGGGCGGGAAGGGCAACGCGGTGTACCTGAACGGGCACACCGACATGGAACCCTCCGCGCTGACGATCACCTCGACCAGCTTTGGCTACAACAGCGGCGCCAGCTGCGCGGTCGACGGCTCGACGTTGTCGGGCGACCCGATGAATGTGAACTGCGGCACAGACGAGAGCGCGCCGGCGGGCCAGGCGGGGACGACGTGCACGGACGACGATCTGATGGACTGGTGCGCGCCCGCAACGGCTTTCCGCACGCAGAGCGTCGCAACGCCGCCGACGCCAAGCGGGGCGGCGACGACGTCGGCGGGCAGCTTGATTCCCGGCATGCACATGGACTGCAGCATGTGCATCCGCCACCGCTGCTCGCTCTGGGGCATGAACAAGTGCGCGGCTCACCCGCCCGCGCTCGTCGACCCGCAGGGCGCGAATGTCGCGGTCTGCGCATGCCGGTGCTGCAGCCAGCAGTGCGGGATGCCGCGCGGCTGCGACGCGGGGATGCTCACACGCGAGCGCGCGCCCAAGTCCGAGCCGAGCGGCGCCGAGCGCGGCTCAGCCACCGCGCTCGCGCTCGCCGCGGCGGCCGTCGTGATCGTCGCGCTCGTCGCCGCGCTCTCGGCCGCGCGCGCTGCGCGCCGCTGAGGCGCCTGAGGCAGTTGCCCTGCGAGGGCGATCGCACGCGCGCGCGCGCGCTCGGCGACGCGCGGTGGGCCCCTGCCACCCCTCGCTAGAAGCAGAATCGCGATGATCACAGGATCGTCGCCCTGACTTTGTGGACCTTCGTTGCGCGCGCTCTTTCGCTCGCTACGTTCGGCCCTGTTGACTGTTGTAACCTTTGCACGCAGTTGGCCCAGAAAACAAATTTAAAATCTTTTATAGAAAGCAAGAGTCCGGGGTTCAACCGCGGCCTCGGCGGACTACCTAGTCGCCGATGGCGCCGTTGCACCTCGTCGGCGAGCCCATGTCGTGGGCTGAGTCGAAGCCGCACCTGCGCGAGATCCGGCGGCGCGGCGTGGCGCAGTTCATCGCGCTTTACCGAAGCGTCGAGCACGCCGTCGGCCGCGAGCTGCTCTGGGGTGACGAGATCGAGTACCACCTGATGCGGCTCGACGGCGAGCCGGCCGACGCGGCGCGGACGGTCAAGCTATCGCTACGCGCGCCCGAGCTGCTGGATAAGCTCGTCGAGTCGGAGGGCACGGATCCGAGCCGCTACGATGGCTGTGCGTGGCACGCCGAGTACGGCCGCTGGATGGTCGAGGCCACGCCGCGCGAGCCGTTTGGCTCGTACGCGACGGAGATGCTGCGCGTCGAGCGGTCGATGAGGCTACGCCGGCAACGGCTGCTCTCGATGCTCGAACCGAACGAGATCATCCCGACGGTGCCGACCTTTCCGCTGATGGGCGTCGGCGACTTCGCGCACCCGCCCGCGCCGACGATGGGCCCGGTCGCACGATCCGAGTCGGTGCCCGACGACGTGATCAACCCGCACCCGCGCATGCGCACGCTCACCGCGAACATCCGCGAGCGGCGCGGCGACGGTACGGTTGAGGTGCGCGTGCCGCTCTTCCGCGACATTTGCACGCCCGAGTTCAAATCGCCACCGCCGCCGCCCTACGAGGCGCCGCCGACGGCGCGCGCGGACGGCGCGCCGGACGGTGCGGCGGACGGCGCGGCGGCGGCTCCGCAGCCGACGGTGCGCGGCGACGCGATGGCGTACGGGATGGGCAGCTGTTGCCTGCAGGTCACTTTCCAGGCGCGCGACGTGCACGAGTCGCGCTTCCTCACCGACCAGCTCGCCGTTTTGGCACCCATTTTCCTCGCGCTCACTGCGGCGACACCCACTTTCCGCGGCAGGCTCGTCGACACGGACGTGCGGTGGGCGGCGATCTCGCAGGCGGTGGACGACCGCACGCCGGCCGAGCGGCATGCCGACGGCACGCCCGTCCCGCCTGGCGCCGAGCAGCCCGAGCTCGCCGGCGCAGGCGTGCGCCGCTTTGCAAAGTCGCGGTACGCGTCCATCTCGCATTTCATTTACGACTGCCCGGTCGCGCGGCTGCGCGGCGAGCGCAACCCGATTCTCGCGCTCAACGACCTGGAATGCGAGGTGGACGAAGAGATCGCCGCGCAGCTCCGCGCCGCCGGCCTCGACGAGGCGCTCACGCAGCACATCGCGTACAACTTTTCGCGCGACCCCCTCGTGCTCTTCCGCGAGCGCATCGCCGCGTCCGACGCCGAGCAGACCGAGCACTTTGAGTCGCTGCAGTCGACCAACTGGAACTCGGTGCGATGGAAGCCGCCGCCCGCGATGGGCTCGCCGATTGGCTGGCGCACGGAGTTCCGCCCGATGGAGGTGCAGCTGACCGACTTTGAGAACGCGGCGTTCACGAACGTGGTGATGCTGCTCACCCGCGCGATCCTCTCCTTTGACCTCGACTTGCTCGTGCCCGTCTCGCGCGTCGACGAGAATATGCGCCGCGCGCACGCGCGCGACGCGGTCAGCACGCAAAAGTTTTACTTCCGCAAGCACCTCGTCAACCCGGCCGCGCTGCGCGCCGCTGCCGACGGCGAGCGCGCGCCGCGCGACGAGGACAGCCCCGCGACACCGGGGTGCACGCAGTTCCAGCGCTCGCTCGACGTGGAGGAGATGAGCCTCGCCGAGGTGCTCAACGGGAAGGGCGACTACTTCCCAGGCCTGCTCCCGATCGTCGGCGCGTACATCGACTCGATCAGCGCGTCGGCGTCAGTCCGGTCAGTCCGGGCGCCGCCCCTCGCGCCGACGGCGCCGCGCGCCGACGGCGCGCGCGTGCCGCGCTGCGTGCGCTGCGCGCCGCGCGGGTCGCTCACGGCGCGGCGGCTGCGGCGCGCCCGCGCCGCCGCCTCCCGCCGTCGCAGGGCGGAGGTGCACCGCTATATGAAGCTGATCGGCATGCGCGCGAGCGGGCTGCTGCAAACGTCCGCGCAGTGGCAGCGGCACTTCATCACGTCGCACGCCGACTACCTGTCCGACTCGGTCGTCTCGCCCGCGATCGCGCGCGACCTGATGGTCGCGGCGCACGAGGTGGGCGTGGGCAAGCGGCCGTGCAAGGAGGTGCTCGGCACCAACAAGATCGAGCCGATCCTGCCCGTCGACGCGTGGGACGTCAAGCTCGAGAGTGCGCGCCGCGCGCTGCGCGCCGCGCGTGCACCGAGCTGCGCGCGCCGCTCACGCCGCGACGGCGCGCGCCGTCGGCGGTGCGTCTCGTCTCCCGCGCGCCAGGCTCGCGTGTGGACGGCACGACCCGCTGCCAGCTGCTACGGCAGTACATGGCGCGGCCAGCCTTCATGACGCGGCTCAAGGCGGAGACGCACGACCAGAGCCTCCCCGATGTGGTCGACGACCGCAAGGTGACGCGACAGCCGTGCCTCTTCACCGGCTGACTCAATAAAATGCGCAACGGTGACGGGGGTCCCAGCGTGGACCTGGGTCAGCTGTACAGAGTGGACTCTTTGTTGCTGGATCCAGAATCGCCCTGACCTGGGCCGGGGCCGTGCTGCCCGAGTTGCGCCTGCCCTCCGCGCCTCGTCGCGCAGCGCTCTGCGCGCCGCTGCGAACCGCGCACAGACCGGTTCACAGCGCGCGTCCGTCACTCACCCACGGCCTGCTCGGCCCTACGGCCTGCCGAACCCGCGCGACGACGATCAGCGTGGTTGCCTCGCGAGCTCGTCAAGCTGGATGACCGCGTCGCGCTCCTGCGCGGCGGGAAGCGGGCGGCGGGCGGCGGGCGGCACACGAGGCGTGGGCATGGGCGAGCGCACGCAGAGAGCGCGCGCAAGAAGGCAGGCGCCGCGCTCCCGTCGCGGCGGGGCTCTCGCGGCGCACCTGCTTCGTGAGCTTCCTTGGGATCGTGACAATCACCTTGATGAACTGGTTGCCTCGCGTGTCGGGCGAGTTGAGCTTGGGCACGCCCTTGCCCTCGATGCGCAGCGTCGTGCCCGGCTGCGTGCCGGCGGGCAGCTCGATCTCAACCTCGCCGTCAATGGTCGGCACCTTGACCCTCCTGCCGAGGATCGCGTCAATGTATGAGACGGCGAGGTCCGTGTAGATGTCGATGCCCTCGCGCCGGAACTGCTTGTCGTCCTGTACCGTGATGAAGACGTACAAGTCGCCCGGCTGCCCGCCCTTGGGCGCCGCGTTGCCCTCCGCGCGCACGCGCAGCCTCTGGCCCGAGTCGATGCCCTTTGGAATGTTCACCTTGAGCGTTTTGGCGCGCTGCACGACGCCACGCCCATCGCACGAGCCGCAGTACGCCTCCACCTGCTGCCCCGTGCCGCCGCACGTCGGGCACACCGTCTGCTGCTGCATACGGCCGAGGATGGTCGAGACGACCTGCGTCACGACGCCCGTGCCGCCGCACGTGCTGCACGTGCTCACCTTGGCGCCCGGCTTGACGCCCGAGCCGGAGCACGTCGTGCATGTCTGCGCGCGCGGCGCGCGCGGCGCGGGCGGAAGGCAGAGCGCAGCGCGCACGCGCGCGCCTCAGCCGCCCGTCGCGGGCGGCGCGAGGCGCACGCGGCGCGCACGCCGCGCATGCGCACCTCGAGGTGGTTGACGCGCACGGAGCGCTCGCCGCCAAAGACGGCCGTCTTAAAGTCAATCTCGAGGTCGAAGCGCAGGTCCTCGCCTGCGCGTGGCGCGTGGCGCGGCGTTGCGGTGAGCTGCGAATGGCGGGCGCTGCGCGCCGTTTTGCTTTGTGCGCGCGCGACCGCTCCGCACGCGCCGCGCGCGACCGCGCACCCTGCGGCGGCCCACGAGGCCGGCGACCGCGGCCGGGTCCGCCTCCACCGCCACCAAAGAAGCTCTCAAAGATGTCGCCAAGGTCAAAGTCCACGCCCGGCCCGCCGCCGCCTCCGCCCATCCCGCCGCTCTTGACGCCGGCCTCGCCAAACTGATCGTATCGCGCGCGCATCTCCGGATTGGAGAGGATCTCGTACGCGTTGTTGATCTCCTGGAACCGCTCCTTTGCCGTCTCCGACGGGTTCACGTCCGGGTGGTACTGCCGCGCCAGCTTGCGGTACGCCGTCTTGAGCTCCCGCTCGTCCGCGCTGCGCCCAACGCCGAGCGTCTGGTAGTAGTCCGCAGCCATCAGCGCGACGCGCGAGCGGCCGCTCGTCGCCACGGCGACGTGGGGCCCTACTCGGGCCGGTCGGCTGCCGCGCGCAACCGAGCTCACGCCCCATGAGAAGGCGTGCAGCTGTGCCGGCGCGCACAGCGCTGCGCAGACGGCGCACGGCACGCATGCGGTGCGACGTGTGACAACGTCAGCGCGACGCACGCGCGCGCTGTCACGTCGCGCGACGCACGCGCGCGCTGCGTCTTGCGCGAGCGCGCGACAGCTGGGCGCGTGCGCCAACGGCAACGGAGAGCGCGCGCGCGCGCGCCCCAGCCATGCTCTGGCCACTCGCGCCGATCGGACGGTGGCGCCGCACCACGCGCGCACCGAGAAGCGCTGATGACGCGCACACGAGCGTGGCGCGCATCGCTCGAAGCTCTGGAAGCCCGTCGACTGTAAGTCACAATGGCGACCACGTGGGAAATTCTTACTAACGACGCTTCCCCGCTGGCCGGCGTGACAGCGTCGGCGCCTCAGCAGGTGAGCGCGACGGGCAGGCGCGTGCGTACCGCTGCCTCGTCGGCGCTCAGCTCGAGCAGCTCGGAGCCGCGCACCGCCGCCGCGAGCTCCGCCTCGGCGAGCCCGAGCCGCGCGATTCGCGAGAAGCTGCCGAGGAGTGCGAGCGGCACGTACCCCTCGCCCGACGCACCAACCTGCCCGCGCATGAATTCATCCGCTCGCAGGTTGCGCTCGGAGAAGTAGTACTCGAGCTGCGCACGGATTGACGCGCGCTTGTCGTAGCTCGGTCGTGCGGCTCGCGGCGCGGCGGCCGCCGCTGGCGAGTGGCTCGCCGCGTCGGCGGCCGGCGCCGGCGCCGGCGCCGCGGCCGCGCCGCGTAGCGGGTGCGACCCGCCAAGCAGCCGCACGTCGAAGAGGTCATGTGCGTACACGTCGACGCGAATGGGCGCGCCCTGCCGACTGAGCGCGTTGACGCCCTGCGCACGCGCGCCGTCGCCGCTGTCATCCGCGTCGGCCGCCGCCGCAGCCTCGTCGTCCGCGTCGCCCGCGCGAAGCTCGGCAAGCTCGGCTGCACGCCCGCTCAGCGTGAGCACCTTCCCCGCCACCGCCTCGACGAATGCCTCCTTGTACGCAGAAAGCGCGGGCAGACCGCCGTGCGCGAGCGCGCGCACCGCCGCGCGAAACGCGATGCGCTCGCCAGCGCGCGGCGCGCGCGCGAGCGGGTGGAGTACTTCGCAGCTGGAGCGCGGGCCGGGCGGTGGCAGGAGCGACGACGACGACGGCGGCGGCGGCGGCGGCGGCGGCCCATGCGCGTCCGGCAGCCGAGCGCCTGCCGCGGGCGACGAGCGTGCAGGCGGCGTGCCGCGCGCGGCCGACGCGGCGAACGCGGCGATCGCGAGCGCGCCGCGGCCGCGGCCGAGCGCGGGCGGCGAGCAGCCGGTCGGCAGCATAGGCAGCGCGAGCGGTACCGGTAGGAACTGCGGCCACGCGGGCTGCGCGCCGGCCAGCCGCGCGGCTGGGCTTGGCACGGCCGCGGCTGCGCTCGGCCGAAGCAGCGCGGGCGCGGACGACGGCGCGGCACATACGGCGCACACGGCGGCCGCGTTCGCGCTCGGCGGCCGTGCCGGCGAACCAGGGGCCTCCACCAGCTCCGCATCGAAGCGCGTGTGCGTGGGAGGCGTATGCACATCACGTGCCGCGCGCGTCCCACCCGACGGTTGGGCGCTCAGTGCGCCGAGCCGGGGGCGGGCGGCGGGAGTGGGTAGATCGACGGCCAGTGCTGCGCCAGGTGGCGCCGCGCTCGCCGCGCCCAGCGCGCGCTGCTGCTTGCGCGCGTGCTTTTGCGCGCGCTTGCTCATTGTGGCATGTGCGGCGCAGTTCGCGCCGTCGCCGCCCGCGGGCGGTGGCTGCGGCGGGCAAGGCGGCCGCGACGGGCGGGCGTCGTACGCAGCGTCGTCTGCGCTGGTCGGCGCGCCCTCCGAGGCGGGCGCGCTCGCAAGAACCCGGCGCTTGCGCTTGCGCGCGCGCCGGCCGTCCTCGGCGCGCGCGGGCGCGCCCGCCGCGTCCCCGCCGCCCACCTCGGAGCGCAGCGGCGGGCGCGCGGCGAGCGGGAGATGAGCCGCGGTGGGCGTGAGCGCACCGACCGTCGGCGCGAGGTGGAAGCCGTAGCGTCGCAGCACACACTCCTCGTCGTCGCGCAGCACGCCGACGGGTTGCGCGTCGGCGATCGCATAGTCGCCGCACACGCAGAGCGCAAGCTGGTCGGCCAGCTCGGCCGACGCCTGCATCGCGCCGAGCGCAGCGATGATGAGATCGCCGACGCACTGCCACGCCGCGTCGAGCGGCAGCAGCACGCGCGGGTGCACGCAGAGCGCGCTGTACTCTGCGCACATCTCCACGCGCACGCGCGCCATCTTGGGCGCCATCCCCGCGCACGATGGAGCGCGAGGACGAGGACGTGGACGCAGCGGACTTGCTCTCGTCAGACGAGGAGGAGGAGGGGGAGGGCGACGCGTCCGAAGACGATGATGGCACGCCTGAGGATGTTCACGCCGCCGAGCAGCCGGCCGCGCCGCCCCAGCCCGCCGCCGTCGAGCACGTGCCGCCCGCGGACGCGGCGGCCGAGATCGCGTCGCTGCGCCACCAGCTCGCGGCCAACGGACGGCTGTACGACGCGCACGTGCGGCTCATCGAGCTGCTGCGCGGCTCGGGTGACGTGAATGGCGCGCGACACGCGCGCGAGGTGATGAGCGCGCAGTTTCCCCTCTGTGAGCGCCTCTGGCGCGAGTGGATCGCCGACGAGAAGCGGCAGATCGCGGCCGCGGCCGGCGCGGCACCCGGCGGCGTCAGCGCTGAGGCGGCGCGCGCGCACGGCGCGTACGTGCTCGCGCTGTACGCACGGGGCACGGCGGACTACCTCTCGCCCGCGCTCTGGCTCGAACGCGCGCTCTTCGTGCTCGAGGGTGGCGGCGGAGGCGCTGCGGAGGACGGCGAGGCCGCCGCGCGAGCGGCGCTCGAGGACGCGGTCGCAGCCGCGGGTGCGCACGTGCTCGAGGGGGGCAAGCTGTGGGCGGCGTACACGCTCTTCGAGCGGCAGCTGCTCGACGCGCTGCGCGACGACGCCGCCGCCGAGCCCACCGCCCTCGCCGCGCAGGCCGCGCGCGTGCGTGCCGTTTACCGCCGTCGATTGTGCACGCCCCTCCTCGACCTTGACGGCGCGCGGCGTGAATATGCCGCGTGGGCGGCGTCGTGCGGCGAGGTGGTGGACGAGGAGGTGCTCGCGCGCGCGGACGGCGCGCAGCGCGCGCTCGGCGCGCTCCTTGAGCACGAGCGCGCGCTCATCGACGGCGGGAAGGAGGCGGAGAGCGTCTGCGCGGCCGCCGCGCACACACTCTCCGCGCAGCAGTGGGTGCGATGGCAGGCGTACGCGGCGCACGAGGCGAGCCGCTCGGCGGCGCGCGCGTGCGTCGTGTACGAGCGATGCGTCGCCGCCGCGCCGCTCTTCGAGCCCGCGTGGCTCGAGTACGTTGCCTACGCGCGCGCGCAGCGCACGGTCGGCGCTCGCGCGGCGTCGATTTGCGAGCGTGCCGCGCGCAACATCGCGGTCTCGGCCGAGCTGTGGGCGGCGGCGCTGCTCGAGCTCGATAGGTTTGGCATGGCGGCCGAGCGCGGCGCCGCCGCCTTCGCCGCCGGCTGCGCGTGCGGCCTGCGCGGCGGCGGCCCCGACTACGCCGCCCTCCTCTGCGCCTACGTCGCGCACTTGTGCAGGCAGCTCGCGGTGCCTCCCGCGCGGCCGAGCGACGAGCAGGTGGCGGCGCTGCGGCACGCGTTCGCGCTGGGCGAGCATTATCTCGGTGCGGCGGGCGTGTTCCCGAACGCCGACGCCGACGACCGCTTCGCCCGGCTCTGCGCGCGCGTTGAGGCGATGCGCCTGGGCGACGCGGCGGGCGCGCGCGCGCGATGGGAGAACATCTTGCGCCGACAGGGCACGCGCGCGGCCGCGTGGCTCGAGGCAATCGCGCTCGTGCTCGAGACGGCCGAGGGTGGCGCGGTGTGCGCGCACGCGCACGCGCGCGCGCTCTTCAAGCGCGGCGTCAACTCGGTGCAGGACGCACCCGCCCTGCTGAGCGACGCGTGGGTGCGCTTTGAGGAGGCGCACGGCTCGGCCGACGAGTTGGCGCTCGCACTCGCGCGCGCGGGCAGGAAGGCCGCCGAGGGCGCGGCGCGCGCCGCGGCGGCGGCGAGCGTGGGGCCATGGGACATGGGTGCGCGCGCGCGCAGCAGCGTGGGCGCGGGCGCGCGCGCTGGGCGCGCGGCGCGTGCCGGCGCCGATGGCGGCGGCCGTGGGGGCGCCGGGCGCGGCGAGGCGCGTGGCGAAAGCGGCGACGCGCGCAGGCGCACCAAGCGCGGCCTCGAGTCGGGTGCGGCGGACGCGGGGGCGGAGGTGCGCACGGAGCCCAGCGCCAAGCGCGCCGCCACCGCCACGGCCACCGCCGCGGGGCGCGGCGCGGCGCCAGCGCGCGCGCGCGCGCGCGCGCGAGGGGAGAGCGGCGGCGGCTGTGACGGCGGCGCGCCAGCGGCGGCGGCGGCGGCGGTGGCGCGCGCAGAGTCCGCACCGCCTGCCGCCGAGTCGCCGCCGCCTCCGCGCCGCGCGCACGTCAAGACGCTCTTCTTCTCCAACCTCGAGAAGTCAGTCGACGCGCCGCTCGTCGCCGCGTGGACGAGCAACTCGCACGGCGCCTTCCGCGTCGATGCGCCGGGCGCCGCGCGGCCCGCGGTCCTCGACGTGCGGATGGTGCGCGAGAAGGCGACCGGCAGGTTCCGCGGCTGTGCGTACGTCGACGTGGGCGCGGCGGATGGCGGCGAGGACAGCGCGCGCGCGTGCGCCGAGGCGACGTCGTACGCGCTCGACTTGAACGGCGTCTTCCTGCGCGGGCAGCGCGTCGCCGTCGCCATCTCCAAGCCGCCGGCCAAGCGCGGCGCGCCGGAAGACCCGCGCACGCTCTACGTGTCCAACCTCGCCGCCGCCGTCTCAGCCGACGAGCTGCGCGAGCTCTTTGGCGCGCACGGCACCCTTGGCGCGGACGGCGTGCGGCTGATCCCAAACAAGGACGGCCAGCCCAAGGGCTTCGCCTACATTGAGTACCTGCTCGCCGACGCGGCGGCCGCCGCGCGCGCGCAGCTCGACGGTGCGCTCGTCCACGGCCGGCCGCTCGCCATCGCGCAGGCGCGGCAGCAGCCGTCGAGCGACGCGGCGGGTGGCGAGGCGCTCGGCCGCGGGGGCGGAGACGTGGCGCGCGCGGCGCGGGCCGGCAGAGGCGGGTGCGAGCGCGCGCGCACCCGCGCGCTCGCGCGCTCGAGTGCCCGGCGCGCGTTCGCGCGCGCGGCCAGCGCGCCGCGCGCTCGCTCACGAGCGCGCCCGTGCGTGCCCCGTGCCCCGTCGCGCGTGCCCCGTACCGCCGCGCCGCGCGGCGCGCAGCCTGCGCGCCTTCGTGCCGCGCGGGGTCGCGCGCAAGCCCGCGGTCGCGCTCCCGCCGCGCGGTGGTGCTGCGGCTCCTGCGGCCGCTTCCGCACCCGCAGAAGAACATGTCACGCGCGCGCCCGTCGGCTCCAACGACGCGTTCCGGGCGCTCTTCCTTGCCAAGCGCGGCGCGTAAGTGACGGCGTGAGCGAGCAAGGAGCAACACTGATCTCTGAACGTAGGCGTGTGGGAAACGGCTTTTGGTGGTGTACATTTTCCTTCCCCCCCCCCCCCCCCCCCCCCCCCCCCCTTCCCCGCCGCTTCAACTCTGCCATTTGCGTTGCAGCCTCGCCGCGTCGCTCGACCCGCCGTCGTCGTCATGGTCGATGTCACCGTGCGCCACGCGTATATCGTCGCCGTGCGCGTTGAGCGCGGAGAGCTCGTCGGCTCCGACAGGGCTATGCGGCAGCTGGCCGGTGAGCGCAGCGAGCATCGAGCCCGCCTGGTGCGGCTTGGAGAGCCGCTGGAGGTAGACGAGCACGCACGCATGCAGCATCAGCCCAAGCGCGAGCAACGTAGACGCCCAGCGGAAGCCGAGGCGTGCGGCCATGAAGGAGCCGATCAGCGGGCCGATCATCTGGCCGAGCGAGAAGCAGCTCGTCATCAGCGCGGACAGCGCGTTGATCGCGTCGTCCTTCCGGTCGACGCACGACAGCCTGGCGCGCAAGGCGAGGCGATGCGATGCGTCGACAGCTGAGCGACGGGCGCGCACGGGCCGGCGGTGCGGCCGGCGCGCATCGCGCACGGCGCGCGCGCGCGCCGAGCGAGCGCGCGCGCGCGCGCGCTCGCTCGGCGCGCACATCATGTCCTCCATGAGCGGCGTCATGCTCATCGCCTCGCCCAGCCCGAAGAGGAAGAGCGCTCCGCAGAGAACCGAGAGCGACATGGCCTCCTCCGCACGGTGCGCGAGCGGCAGGAGCGGCGACGGGCCAATCAACAAGAAGCCCGCAGCCTGCAGCGCGATGCCTGCGCCGCGTGACGACAGAGCGCACGGCACGCGATGCACGCGCGCGCGCGCGCAACGCCGCATGCCACGGCGCCGGCTCGCGTGAGGCACGCGCGCGCGCCGCGCGCTGGATCAGCGGACAAGGTGATCAGTCTGACGCGCAACGTGCTGCCTGCCGCCTGGCCCGCGCAACGTGATCAGCGCAACGTGATCAGCCATTTGGACTCGGGACTCGGGACTCGGGCGGAGGCGCGCGCGCGCGCGCGCCGCGCGCGTGCGCACCGAGGATGATCACGTTGCGCGGGCCCATCTTATCCTTGTGCGAGAGCCAGCCCATCAGCGGCGCGGCGAGCGTGTACGTGAGCGACGTGACCGAGAAGAGCATGCCGACCGCCGTCGACGATGTCGCGATGCTCTCGACGTGGCCGGCGAGCGTCGGCTCGAGGAAAGCATAGTCCGAGTTGCCCAGGATGGCGGTGAGCGCGATCGCGAAGATCTGCGGGCGGGCGAGGAGGTGGCGCATCGGCGTCGACGCCGCCAGCTCCTCGCGCGCCGCCGCCTGCTGCCTGCCCGTCAGCCGGTCGTCCGGCACGATCCAGAGGATGAGGAGGATGGCAGGCAGCAGCGCAACGCCGATGGCGACAAACGGGAGCGCAAAGCCGCCGACGGAGAAGAGGAAGCCGCCGACGGTCGGTCCGATCATATAGCCAAGGCCAGTCGAGATCTCCGTCACACCCAGGTTGAACGAGACCGCCTCCGGGTCGATCTCCGCGATGAGCGCGTACGCGGCCGTCTCCTCGAGCGCCGAGCCAAAGCCCTGCACGCACCGCAGCACGAAGCACCACGAGAAGTAGGCGGGCAGGTTGGTGATGTTATCGGCACAGGCGAAGAACATTGTGCCCACCGCCACGATCGCCTGCCCCGACACGTAGACCGCGCGCTTGCCGTGCGAGTTGAGCGCGGTCGAGACGAAGGGCGCCGAGATAAAGATGACGGCCGCGAAGACCGCAAACACGAGGCCGATCGGCTCGTCGGACAGGCCCTTGGCGCGCGCCTCCTGCGGGAAGAAGGACGCAAGCACCGAGTAGACCGAATGACACACCAGGTTGGACAGGTTGATGCACACGAGCACCAGGCACTTTGCGTACCGGTTTGTGCGCGGCATCTTGCGAGACCCCAGTGCCTTCTCGTCGTCGTCGTGACTGGCCATCAGCGGGTGGGCGGGCGGCTGAGGCGCCCACGCCTCCTCGCGGCTGGCTATGGTTGAGCGCCGCAGCCTTGCAGGCCAGGGGCGCGCCGGTCTGGCGGGGCGCGTGCGGGGTGCGGGCCTCGGCTTCGGCAACCGGTTTACTCCGCCATCCCTCTGACGCGCACGGGAGTTGTGAGGAAAACATTTTAGAATACGCCCTAGTACCTCCCCATACTTGCCGCTTCTTCCTCCCCTTCATATTATGGGGGACCATTTGTCTCCCTCATCTCACTCGGCTGTCCCGCCGCCATGGGGGAGTTCGAGTCCACGACCACGACCGGCGGCGCGAGCGCGTGCGCGGACATCGCCGAGCGCGCGCAGCGTCTGGCGGAGGCGCGGCCAAATCGCGTCGGGGTGGTTGTCTACCGTTGGGGCGCGCTCGCCGGCCGGCCAACCGTGCATTACCTGCTCGTGCGCGGCAAGCCGCGGTGCGCGCGCGCGGCGAGGCCTTGCGCGTCGCTCCGCGCGGGCGACCAGGCCGCGGGCGAGTGGGGCTTCCCAAGAGAGGGGCTTGCGGGCGGAGAGTCGACGAGCGCGTGCGCGCGCCGCGCGCTGCGCGCGTCGCTGGGTGTCGCGCTCGAGCTCGAGCCCGCGGCCGGCGTGCACGCGGTTGCGTACGCGCTCGAGCGTCCCACCGTTCGGTGCCCAGACGGCGTCATGCGCGTGCTCTTCCACGTCGCGCATGCGCCGGGCTGGCTACGCACGTCGACGGACGGCGACGTCGTTTGGCTGCCCCTTGTGGCCGCGCAGCTGCGTGCACGCCACGCCGAGATGGCCGAGCTGCTCCGCGCGGTGGAGCGCGCCCTCGCGCGCGCTGCCGTCGCGGGCGACTCGCCCGCGCGCGCAACCGCGGCGTGGCCGCCGTCGCCGCCGCCGGGCGCGAACGCGGCCGCGCCGGCGGTCGACGACGACGCGCCGCCCGTCGCGATGCTCGGCTTCGACTTGCTCACCGCCGTCCTGCACCACACGGACGGGCGTACGCTCGGCCGCTGCTGGGAGGTGAGCCGCGCGTGGCACGAGGCCGCGCGCGGCATCACCTCGCGCGCGCTCGAGCAGCTCGAGCGGCTCGCGGCGAGCGCGCCCGTGCGCGCGCACGTGCCCACCGCGCCGTCGGCGCGCGTGTGCCGCAGCAGCGCCGACGGCGTCGAGCTGCTCACGTGCGCCGACAGTGTCTGGTGGCTCGCGCAACTGCAGCCTGGCCTCGTCAGCGCGCAGCTCGCGTGCAACCCGGCCGCGTTCGGCACGCTCGCGCTCGCGTGCTACGACATGGCCACGGCAAACCCCACGCTGGCGGACGGCGCGCCTGGCAGGCCCGCTGAGGCGCACGCCGCGCCGGCCGACACGCCCGTCGCTGGCGCTGCGGCCGCGCCGCCGCCGCCGCCGCTCGCACGGCTCGCGTGGAGCGAGGCGCCGCGCATGGCGCTCGCCGCGGTCGCGTTCGCCGCGTGCGACCCGTCGAGCGGCTGTGCGGCCATCGACAAGGCCAACGGCGGTTTTGCCGACATGCTGCTCTCACGCGTGCGCGCTGGCTCGCGCGTCGGCACGTCATTCCTCTGCCACTGGGCGCACGAGCACGGTGCGGACTCGGAAGGCGAGCAGGTGGGCATGTCGCGCGTCTTCGCGGCCGACGTTACCTACTTGCCCGCGCGCGGCGCCGACGCGCTCGAGGCCCACGGCGATGGCGGCGGCGGCGACAGCTGCGGCGGCGGCGGCGGCGGCGGAGGCAGCGGGGGCGACGGAGGCGGCGGAGGCGGCGGAGGCGGCGAGCTGGCCGCCGGTCGGCTGCTCGGCCAGCTCTTTGCGCATGGCTTTGCGCCATGGGCGGACCGGCGGCGGACGGTGCGGCTGTTCCGCCGGCTGAGTGCGCGGCTGCTATACGACGTCGACTGCTTCATCTCTGCGTTCCCAACCGCCGCCGCGGCCGCCGCGGCCGAGCACGACGTGCACGCACGCGCGGCGCGCGACGAGTCCCTCGCGCTCGCGCGACGCGTGGCGAGCGACGCGGTCGTCTGCCTGTGCGAGCTGGTGGCGTGCTGTGCGATGCGGCTACAGCTCGAGACGCGCGCCGCCGCCGACGGGCTCACGCGGCGCGCGATCGAGGGGCTGCGCGACGCCACGCTCGGCGCGCTCTGCGACATGCTGCCCGGCGTCGTTGAGCGTTGGACAGGCGCGCCGGGTGGCGCGCTCACGCCACGCGCGCGCGCCGCGCTCGACGCGCTGCGCGCCTTTCAGCTGTCCAACTGGGAGCTCTCGTACGCCGAGCCCGGCGTGCCCGCGCTCGGCCTGCCCGATGTCCGCGTCGCACGGCTCAGCAGCGCCGCCGTGTGAGGTATGTATGGCCGGGGGCATGCGAGGGGTGGCTAGGCGTGCGCGCGTGTCCGCCCATGCCGCGTCCAGCCTCGTCCTTGCCGTCCCGGCCGTTCCCGCTGCCGGCGTGCACAGGGTCGACGCCCTGATTTCGGCCTGATGTTGCGTGCGCCCTTTCGCTCGCTCCGTTTGTCCAGCCTCGGCCCCGTGCGCGCCCCTCCTGCTGACCCGCCTGTAAGCGTCGTTAGTATACTCGAATTTGAACAGCTGCGAGGCGCCGTGGTCCCCGTCGGCGCGGCGCGCGCCGGCGCGGCCGTGCCGGCCGGCAGCCTCGAAACGCCGGCTGCCTTGACGACGCCTGCCTTTGCCATCCAGGCTGCGCCCTCGCGCTCTGCTGGCAGCGCTCCGCGCGCCCCGCCGCCCCTGCCCATCGACTGCGCCGGCACCGCGAACGACGTACTTTTCGCCCCGGTCGGTGGGTTTGGGGGTGGCGGGGCGCGCTGCGCGGCCACGCGGCCAGCATCGCGGCGCTTGCCACGCTGGCGGCGGGTGGCGGTGCGCTTCGCGGCGGCGGCAGGGGGCTGCGACGCGGCGGGGAGGGCGGCGGCTCGCTGGCGGCGGGCGTCCCGCTCTGCAGCGGCGGCGGGCGGCTTGGCGACGTGGCAGGCGGCGGCTCGGGGGTGGCGGTCGTCGCCGACGATCTTCGGGCCTCGGCGTGCGCGTGCGCGTCAGCCGGTGGTGTGGTTGACGGCGGCCACCGGTGCGGCGGCGCGCGGGCGGCGGCGCGCGGTGGCTAGGCGCGTGTGGGCCTTTGGGCCTGCTCCGCCTGGCGCCTCGCTGCGCACTTCCTGACCCCATCTGTTGACCCGTCGGAAAGCGTCGTTAGTATATGTATGGACGACAGCGCTGACAAGATTCCGGACATTTCGCAGAAGCTACCAAGCGCCGAGGGGTGAATGGCCGACAGAGGCAGGACGTGTCGTTGAAATGGTGGACGACTCGGTCAAGCTGATCGGTGGCAACGACACTTATGACGGTGCGCACCCACGAAGCGCGCGGCGCAGCTGCCGGTCGTCGATCTTCGCCGCCGGCGAGAAGGTCACGGCGGCGGGCTCGGCGCGCACGCAATCCGCGGACAATATGAAGCCGCCCAGCTCGCGCCAGCACGCGAGCGCGCCAGCGGCGCGCCCGGCGCGCCTCTCGGCTCCCAAGCGCGCGTCCACGCATGCGCCAACGGATGGCCATGTGCCGCTCCACTTTCACGGCGACACCAACCCGCGGCCCGATCCGGCCAAGGCCGCGCTGGACAAGGCGGACGCGGACGGCGCGAGCCTCACGCCGGCGGACGTGATCCTCGTGCTCAAGCACGACCGGCTAGAGGAGGCAGACAGCGAGGGTGACAAGCGGCGCAAGAAGGCGGAGAAGGCCGCGCGCGGCAAGATCTACAAGCAAATCGCGCACTCGGGCCTCACGCTCCGCCGGCGGCAGTCGACCAAGCTCGACCACCAGGGCAGGCCAAAATACATGTACTTGGTGCTCTCGGCGAGCGAGGAGATGCTCGAGAAGGAGGCAGAGCGGCTGGGCATGATGAAGGCGCTCGTCGAGCAGTACACCGACCCGCTGACCGGCGTGAGTGGGTACGAGCCCTACACGGCCGACGCGCGCGTGAAGTTCCGCGACGACCACGAGGACGGCGGCCTCTTCACGTCGCTCGAGCGGCAGCGCATCATCTTCAACAAGCTTGAAGCGGACGTGACGGACGGTGGCGCCGGCCTCGACACCGACGACCTGGTTGCGTTGAACGACACGTTCACCGCGATCTTCCCGCTCGACCATCAGCCGACCGTCGACAAGCTCGAGGCGTGGCTGTGGCGCGTGTGGGAACCGTGCCCGGTCGACACGCTGCGCGCCTACTACGGCGAGCAGGTTGCCTTCACGTTCGCCTTCATGCAGCACTACGTGCGCTACCTAGGCGTCATGTTTGTGCCCGCAACGATCGTCTTTGCGATGCAGCTCTACCTGGGCGAGATCGACAATGAGCTGCTGCCCATCTTCGCGGTCGCTCTCGCGATCTGGAGCACGCTTGTCGTCGAGTCGTGGAAGCAGCGCTCCGCCGGCCTCGCCTTCCGCTGGGCGTCAGAGGAATTCCTAGAGGCCGAGGCGGCGCGCGCCGAATTCATCCGCCACCCGCTCTCGACGCGCCGCGCGGGCGTGCACACGGCGATCGGCTTCGTGCCGACGGACGACCTCGGCATCCAGTCGCGGCAGGTACCCTACATCCCGCCCCTGCTCCAGTACGGCCGGATCGGCGCGACGACCGCCTGCACCGCCACGCTTATGACGTGCGTGACGGTCGCGGCCGTCGCGATTCTCGGGTGGAAGGTGGTCCTGCGCGCGCAGCTGAGCGATACATGGTGGGGGATTTACCTCGGCTCGATCGTCAACGTGGCCTTCATGCAGGTGATGACCTTCGTCTGGTCCTACGTCGGCATCTGGCTGACGGAACTTGAAGTGTGGCGGACGGACACGGAGTACGAGAACGCGCTCTTCCTGAAGAGCGTCACGTTCCGCTTCATCAACGCGTACACGCCGCCGCTCTATATCGCCTTCTTCCAGGGACAGCGCGTCCGCCTCTTCCTTTCCTACCCGAAAGACTCGCCCCGCGCCGGCGAGCCCGTCGTCGACTCGTGCCCCAACGACGACTGCCTTGGCGCGCTCAACGCGTACATGATCGTGGTGATATGCCTCGAGGGCGTGCGCAACCTGTCGACGCTCGCGCCGCTCGTGCTCGCGTGGGCGCGCAACGTGCGGCGCCGGCGGCGCGTCGAGGCGTCCGGCGTTCCCGTCAAGCCCGCCGCGCAGCGCGGCATGCAGTTCGTCTCGGACGGCGTGGCGTCCGCAGCGAGCCGCGAGATTGCGCAGATCGAGAAGGACGCTCGCTCGCCCGCCTACGCCGGCACGACGGTCGAGATGATTGAAATGGCGGTGCAGTTTGGGTACCTGTGCTCGTTCGCCATCGCCTTCCCACTCGCGCTCATGTTTGTGCTGCTGAATAACTACGTCGAGATCCGCACGGACGCGCTCAAGCTCTTCAAGTCGCGCCGGCCACGCTTCCGCGGCGCGAGCGGCGTCGGCCCGCTGCTGCCCGTCCTCGAGATGCTCTCCGTCGTGTCCGTGGTGGTGAACGCGCTGCTCATCTACTTCTACTCAGCGACCCTCCGCACGGCGCTGCCCAACTTGACGCCCGAACGCTTCCTGCTCGGCGTCGTGATCGTCGAGCACCTCGTCTTTGCTGCAAAGTTCTTCATCGTGCGCGCCATCTCGCCCGTGCCAAAGTGGGTCGAGGCGTCGCGCACGCGACTCAAGATTAGGCGCGATGAGGAGGTCAAGAGCCTGCTCCGCACGAGTACGCGCGCGCGCCGCCCGCGCGCGCGCACTGTCGGCTCGCGCGCACCGCTGCGCGCCCGCCACTCGGCCTGTCGCGCCTCCACGCCGGTTCCCTTGCCGGCGCCCCCCCCCCCCCCCCCCCACGCCCCCCCCACTCCCCCCCCCCCCCGGCGCACCGGTGCGTGCGCCAGAGGCCCAATTCGAGATCGAGGCAATGGACGTCGACGACGACGACGAGCTCGAGGGGTTGGTCAAGCCCAACAACGCGCTCCTGCGTGTGTGAGCGTTGGAAGGCCCGTGGCAAGCCAGACACCAAGCTCGCCACGCGTGACGACAAGTCATCCGACGGCAGCCGAGGGGGAGGGTGGGATGGGCCGGGGGGGGGGGGGGGGGGGGGGGGGGGGGGGATGGAGACTTCTCCTCGCTCCTCGGAGCGAGGAGCCACTGCGCGGTAGCCGACGTCTGAAAAGACGGTTTGCCGTCTTTGTTTCCCAGTGTTTTCACTGTTTAGTATGGTACTCCCCATTAATTCATGGTATGCCTGTAAGCGTCGTTAGTATATTAATTCATGGTATCGTGGGCGGGAGATGTCATCGTCCTCGCCCGCGGGAGAGCCCCTGCTGGCCGATGCTGCCTCCCCGCGACGGCAAGCAGCGACACTCACGTCCTTCTTAACGCGCGCCATGTCTGCAATGTCTGCGTCGGCGACGCCACCGACCCCTGCGAGCCCGGCGCACGCTGAGCACGCTGCGCCGGCCGCGCCTGTGTCGACGGCGGCGGGCTCGGCCGCCTGCAAACCGGCAGCCGACAACCTCGAGGCGCAGAACGCGCACCCCGTGGCCAACGAGGCCGCGCGCAATCCGTTGCCACCGCGGCTAATCGCGTTGCCCGTTCCGGGCTCGTCTGGCACCTCGCGCGTGGCGCTCGGCGTGCTGCTCGTGCTTCTGTCGGCCGCGGTTGGCGCGGTTGGCGGCGCGCTCTACGATCGCAGCCAGGCGCACGCGGCGCAGCGGCCGAGGCAACCTGGAGCGCTGCCGCCCGGCCCCGCGCGCCCTCACAGCCCGCTTCGCCCGCGAGCCGACCCGCCGTCGTCGCCGCACGTCGCGCACGACCCGCTCGCGCCGCGCGCACCGGGCCGCTCGGCGCCCCCCCCGGCGTCGCCGCTGTACGTGGGCCCGGAGGGGCAGGAGCCGCCAAAGCCCGCGCGCTGCCACTTCACGCAGCCGTCCAACGCGGGGGACCCGACAGCGCACGAGCCGGGCGACGACCACGACCCGGTGCGGGCGGTCGAGTTCGTCAACCTGTGCACGGCTGAGCTGATGGTCAACATCCAGGGCTTCACCTTTTGGGACACGGGCCGCTGGCGGATGCAGGGCCTGCCCTCCGGCGGCGGCTTCCCGCTCGCTGTCGGCGAGTCGCGCACCGAGCACGTGTCCGAGCGCATGTTCTCGGGCCGGATCTGGGCGCGTCCGAACTGCCGCCGGCCGTGCAACATCAACTCGTGCGGCAACCCGCACAACGAGCCGGTCAAGTGCACGTTCCGCAACGGCTCGCGAACGCCCGACTGCCTGCGCGACGGCCTATGGTGCGACACGGGCAACTGCCCCGGCGGCAACGAGACGACGTGCCGCGGCGCCGTCGGCGAGTTCATCGGTGGCCTCCCGCCCGGCCCCCTCCTCGAGCTCACGCTGTGCGGCGGGCGCGGCGCGCGCATCGCGTGCTACAAGGACGGGCCAGCGTACAACGCGGCCGAGTGCGATTCGCTGCCCACGAGCGACTACTACGACATCAGCAACGTGGACGGCACGTCGCTCATCTGGGTGGGGATGGAGGTGACGCGCGGCCGGCGGCTGACGGGCCCGTTTGCGCCACGTGGCCGCTTCAACTGCGGCGCGCCCTCCATGCCCAACCAGTTCGACATGCGCACGTGCCCGCAACCGCTGCGCATCGCGCGCAACGACTCGAACCCGCATGGTTACTCGCCCAACGCGAGCGTCGCCGCCAGCATCGGCTGTCTGAGCGCGTGCAACTTCATGAGCCAGGCGCGCGCACGCGCGCGCGTCGGCGGCGATGATGGCCGCACGAGCGCTTCCCGCCGTCCCGCCTCGCGCACGCGCGCGCGGTGCGAGCTCCGGCCCGCGCCGCGCACCGCCTCCGCCTGACGCGCGCGGCCGCGCTGCCGCACGCGGATTTTGCTGCAGGTGGCGTGGGCGGCGCCAGGCCAGCCCGCGAGCGTCTGGACGGCCGACCGAACGAGCTCGCAGTCGCGCATGTCCGTGGCGACGCAGGTGGACGTCTCGACTGTGACCACGGAGGACGTGTCGCGCACGTGCTGCGAGTGCGGCCACCTCGGAGACCGCGGGATCTGCCCGGCACCAAAGGTCGATCCGGACGGCACGGTATGCGGCCAGCGCCGGAAGGGGTGCGCGCGCCGCGCGCCGCTCATCGGCCATGCGCGCGGTGTGCGCGCCTCCTTCGCGCGCATTCGACGCCGAGCGCAGGTCACGTGGCCTCCGCACAACGCCGCGTGCATCGCCGGCTGCTCACCGTACGCAAACTATCCGCGCGAGTATGAGTCGAGCATGTGCAAGCTCGAGTACATGCCGTCGATCAAGGAGTCGGAGAATGGCGCTTCGATCCCGCTCGACGAGGTGCAGGCCATCTTCAAAAAGTGGGCTCCGGAGGCGTACTCGTGGCAATTCGACGACATGTCATCCACGTATCTTTGCGAAGCGGCCGACTTCAAGCTGACCTTCTGCCCGCCGACTTCAAGCTGACCTTCTGCCCGCCGACTTCAAGCTGACCTTGTGCCCGCCGAGCCGAGCAAAACTTTATCTCGGTACAATCATACGAGTGCCGGCGCGGCGCCCGCTGTCGTTGCTGAGCGAGCGGTCCGCTGCCGCCTGCAGTGTACCTACGCGGGGAGGGGACAAGGCCAAGCTCTCAGAGCGGGGGCAGGCGGAAGGCGGCGCCGGTGTACTTGCCCTTGCTGCCAAGCTCCTCTTCGATGCGCAGCAGCTGGTTGTATTTGGCGAGGCGCTCGGAGCGGCACGGCGCGCCCGTCTTGATCTGGCCGGTCGCAAGGCCGACGGCGAGATCGGCGATGAACGAGTCCTCGGTCTCGCCCGAGCGGTGGCTGGTCATCACGCCCCAACCCGCCTTTTTGGCCATCGCGACGGCCTCGATCGACTCGGAGATGGAACCAATCTGGTTCACCTTAAGCAGCAGCGCGTTGCACGCCTTCTCCTGGATCGCCTTCTCAACGCGCTTTGGGTTGGTCACAAGCAGGTCGTCGCCGACAATCTGCACGTGGCTGCCGAGCTTGGCGGTCATCTTGCCGTACGAGGGGAAGTCGTCCTGGTCGAACGGGTCCTCGATCGAGATGACGGGGAACTCCTGCGCCATCTTGTCGTAAAGGCCCATCAGCTCCTCGCCGGTGATCGTCTGCGACTTGTCCTTGGCGTCGCCCTCCGTCTTGAAGTCGAGGTCGTACATCTTGGCCTCCGTGTAGAACTCGGAGGCGGCAACGTCCATGCCAATCTTCACCTTGCCTGCGCGCCGACGAGACGCGCGGCGCGGGGCGGCGCAGCGCGCCGACCGGCGGGTCGCGCGGATGAGCGCGGTGCGCGCAGCGCACCCCCCGCGCCTCGCAGCGCGCGCGCGTGCCGACACGCGCGCGCGCGCGCGCCGCGGCGGCGGGCAGCGCACCGGTGTATCCTGCCTTCTCGATAGCCTCGACGACGAGCGCAAGGCCGTCGTTCGTTGCGAGGATGTTCGGCGCGAAGCCGCCCTCGTCGCCGACGTTGCACGCATCCTGCCCGTACTTCTTCTTGATGACGTTCTTGAGGTTGTGGTACACCTCCGAGCCCATCTTCATCGCCTCGGTGAAGGAGGCGGCGCCGACAGGGAGGATCATGAACTCCTGCATCGCCAGCTTGTTCCCCGCGTGCGAGCCGCCGTTGATGATGTTGAACGCCGGGACGGGCAGGTACATCGAGTCGGTCGGGTTGCCCGCGAGCTCGGCAATGTGCACGTAGAGCGGCGTCTTCTTCGCCGCGGCACCGGCCTTGCACACGGCCATCGAGACGGCGAGGATGGCGTTGGCGCCGAGCTTGGCCTTGCACCAGCCCCACTCGTTGGTCGTGCCGTCGAGCTCCTCAACCATCTTCTTGTCAATGCCCTTCTGGTCGGTTGGGTCCATGCCGACGAGCGCCGGCCCGATGATCGTCTTTACGTTCTCGACGGCCTTCATGACGCCCTTGCCCATGTAGTCGGCCTTCACGCCATCACGAAGCTCGAGGGCTGGCAGGCGCGCGAGCGTGCGCGTTCGCGCGCGTGGGGGGTGGCGTCACGTGCGGCGCTGAGCGGCGGCACGGCCGCCAAACCGCCTATTCCGCGCGCCGGATGCGTGCACGCACCCTCGTAGACGCCCGTGGACGCGCCAGAAGGGACGGCCGCGCGGAACATGCCATCAGTGGTGTGCACGTCGGCCTCCACCGTCGGGTTGCCACGCGAATCGAAGATCTGCCGCGCGGTGACGCTGGTAATCTTGGACATGGCGAGCGGGCGTGCGGCGTATCTCGGCAGGGTTTATACCGCAACAACGAAGGGGCGTCGGGGCATCTGGGATGACTTTTAAAAAGTCCAGGCAAAGCAGCTTCTCACCATGGCGGCGCTCGAGCCGTAAGAGCGGCCCTGGTGGAGATTCAACGGCCCAGGTGTCCAGCGCGCTCGCGGCCCGAGCGCGCGCACCGCATGCTGGGCGATCAAGAGGTCGGGCTGGGCGAGGCCACCCCGTTGATCGCGCATGCGAGCAACCGCCCGCCCAAGATCAAGCAGACGAAGACGCATTTTCTCGTCGTACCCGCGCTCTTCGTCGTGCAGCTCTCCTTCTCGGCGAGCGCGATCTTGCAGAGCGTGATGATGCGCGAGGTCGAAGTGGATGCGGCCGTCTTCACCTTTGCGCGCTGCGCGCTCTCGTCCGTCATTCTCTTTGCGATGGCGGCCACATCGAGCAGCGGGGTCGTGCTGCCGCGCGCGGAGGACGTGGGGATGCTGCTGCTCGCGGGGATCTGCGGAATGTACTTTGGGCAGCTGTACCTGCTGCTCGCGCTGAAGCACGTCTCCGTGCTCAATTATGCGGTCATCTCAGCTCTGCAGCCCGTGAGCACGATGCTCGTCGGCCACATGGCGAGCATCGAGCTGATCGACGTCGGCTCGCGCGCGGGGCAGCTCAAGCTGCTCGGCGTGCTACTCGCGGTCTGCGGCGGCGCGGTGATCGTGGGCAACCAGGCGGGCGGCTCGGGTACCGTGAGTGCGCCCGGCGACGTTGTGCTTGGCAACCTGTTTGCGATCCTGTTCATGCTGGGCGCGGGCTGCTACCCGCTGCTACAAAAGCAGCTCCTCTTGAGCGGCAGGCTCAACCAGGCCAACATCACCGCGTGGGGTATGGCGAGCGGCACGGCGGTGATTGGTCTCACGCTGCCCGTGCGCTTCTCCGATTCGTTCGACATCAGCAACTCGGCCTTCTTCACGTTTGCCGTCATGCTCGTCCTTTTCTACATGGCGCTCGTCGCGTCGGCGCTCTCGTACACGATGATCACGTGGGCGCTCGACAACTCGTCGCCCGTTTTCGTGATCACGTTTAGCCCGCTGCAGCTCGTGATGACGGCCTCGTTCGCCGCGGTCTTCATGGGCGACGAGGTGAAGGTGGCCGAGCTGCTCGGCATGGTGAGCGTCTGTGTCGGGCTGTGGATGCTCGCCGCGAGCCGAGCGTTCTAGGCGGCCGCGCCACCCGCCGCGAGTGCGCGGAGCGACTCTTGTACACCACAGTGGGGAAAAAAAAAGGGGGGGGGGGGGGGGGGGGGAAACCCCCGCCTTCAAAAGGCGGCTGTCGCGTGGCAGAGCGCGCAGCCTCTCGCAAACTCGACGCCGTTTGGCGGGTGCGGCTTGCCGCACGTGCATGCCTTGGGCTGCACAGTGCTCGCTTCATCGTGGCACGCGCCGCAGAAGTGCGTGTTGCCCCAGCAGTACCATGACGCAACGTTGCAGCAGAATCGGCACTTGTACTCGATGTAGTCGCGGCCGTGCACGCCGCAGCGCGTGTTGGGCGCGCCGTCGGCCGCTGAGCAGCCGCCGCACACCTGCTCGCGCGGGTCGTACGCCTCCGCTCGTCGATCGAGGTCGACCGCACATGCGGCGAGCCCACCGTAATAGGGCAGCTTGCACCTGTAGCACTCGTAGTACACATACCGACTCAGCGCAAACTCGACGGGCCTGCGCAAAGGCGCGGCGCGAGGCCGAGGCGCGGCGCGGCGGGGGCGAGCGCGCTCATGCACGCGCACGCGCGGGCAATCGGCGTGGTTTCTGAAGCGCACCTCTTGTAATAGCTGCCGGCCTCGTTCATCACCTCAAATGCCTTGTCCAGCCCGTCGTAGTGCAGCCTCTCCAGCGCCCGAGAACGGAGCGCCTTTTCGCCGTCATCGTGCGGCGCGAGCAGCTCGGCAAGCGCCGCGTGCGTCACGGACGCCTTGCACAGCGGGCAGTGCTTGAATTCGAAATTGACGGCGCGACCCGCCCAACGCTGCCGAAGCCGCTCGCGCAGGCAGTGCAGGTGGATGACGTGCGAGCAGCCGAGGCGAACGCTCGGCGCGGCCACGAGCGGCTCCGACCAGCAGATCGCGCACAGGTCGTCGGCACACTCAGCCGAGCTTCTCGCGCCAAGCTGTGCGCACTCGGGCCGAAGGCACCTGCGCGCGCGTCGCACAGTGGGCGCACGTCGTCAGCCATACAGGCCGCGGGGCGTGCGAGCGCGCGCGCGTGCGGCGCATGCGTGCGGCGCGCGCACCCGAGGCAGTCCGCCTCGGCCTCGCCGCGCACGCCGCAGCACGGGTGTCCGCAGGCGAGCACTCGAAGGCACGCATCCGCCCCGCGCTCGACGCATTCCGCTGCGCAGCACGTCTGCCACGACCGCTCACCGCCCATCACGCGCCTGCAACGCACTGCGAGCGTCGAGGCGCGTTCGACGGGCGGCTCCGGTGCGGGGCGGCGCTGTAGCGGCACCGGCCGCTTGGCGGCGTCGACCGGGCGGGCGAGGGGCTCTGCGGCGGCGCGGTGCCGAGGCGCGAGCGCGCGATCGACGACGACGGCTTCTCGGCCAGCGCAGTGCGCCCTTTGGTGCGCGGCGCTCTGCGGCGGCCGCTCCCGCTCCTCGCGATTCGCGTCCGCGCCGCCGAGCGGCTCCCTTGCGTGCGGCCGCGCGACGCGCAGCCAGACGCGCGGTAGCACAAAGCGCTTTGCGGCAGAAAACGCCGCGTGCCGGAGCGGCTGCCGCGCGCGTGGCGCCGCGTGCCGCACGGCCGGCTGGACGAGCCGCGGCGGCAACTGCGCGAGCGCAGCCAGCGCTCCGCCCTCGCCGACTGCCGGCGGCACGGCGGGCTCAGGCTCGGCGGCGCACGCGCATTCTCGCGGCAGCACGACCTCGCAGAAGCGGCAGTGCGGCGCGCGCTTCGCCTCCGCCCACTGCTCGCACGTGTGCCCCAGATGGTAGGGCGAATTGCCGCACGCGCCGCAAAAATCGGCCGCGCACGCCGTGCACCGGAAGCGGTGGTTGACAAAGTGGACGCGGTGTGGCGTGATGAGGGGCGCGCCGTCGGCGCCTCGCGCAGGCGCCTCGCTTCGAGCCCGGCGCAATGCCTCGCGCGGCGTCACCGGCTGCACGGAGGCGGAGACGGCGCACGCGGGGCAGCGCACAAACCGCTCGGTGCCCGACGCCGTTTCCGCCATGTGCTGCTGCAGCCGCCGGTCCACAAAGCCGTCATACGCGCCCGCACCGGCGAAGCGGCGGATCTCCGCGATAGAGAGATGCGCCATGCACTGCGCGAGGGGGCAGCCCACCTGCGCCGGCCCATCCAGCTGACTCAAGCTCGCGAGGACGTGCGCTCTCATGCAGCCGACGCATACGTGGTGCGCGCACTCGTCGACCGCCACGGTGCCGCGCATGCCACAGCTCAGGCCGCATAGCCTGCAGGTGAAGAGGACGCGGACGAGGTTGTCACCCGCCTCCGCCTTGAAGCCGTCCTCCTCGCTGATGTTCATCATCATCGCGAGCGAGCGGTCGGCGTCGTACGTCGGGTTTTGCGCGGCTAGCTCGCGCCGCTGGAGCGCGCGGGCAAAATTGGAGTCGGTAAAGTTGACGACGCGGCCGGGAGAGGCCATCAAGGGCGAAAGATCGAGATCCGAGCTAGCGTCCGGCGCACCACCTTGCGACGCCGGGCTCGCGCAGCTCACGCACAGGTCGAGCGACTCGACCGGGCCGGCCGCGATCGGCATTTTGAACTGTGACCCGGCGCTCGAGTGACCTGCGCTGAAACGCCCCAAACCGGGATTATTTTATATTTCCCAGAAAATAATGGACGTCACGCGGACGACGCGCGTGTGTTTTCTCGACGGCGGCGCGGTCGAGGCGAAGGCCGGCGAGGAAAGGCGCATCGGCGAGCTGCTCTCGCACAGCTCTAGCTGCAACGGGCGCGCACCGCCCATTTGGCTCGTGGACGGCTTCCTCTCGGCGGTGCGCACACCTGCGCCGTCGCTCACGCGCGCGACGCCGGTGCAGGCGGAGTGCTGGGCGTGGCTGCTCGCGTCCGAGCCGCCCGATCTGGTCGCGATCTCGCCGACGGGATCCGGCAAGACGCTCGCATTTCTTGTTCCGGCGTTCTGCAGCCTGCTTGCCCACAACCCGTCGCTGCCGCCCGCGGCGGAGGGCGAGCCCACGTTCCGCCAGGGTTCGCCGCGCGCCGCGGCGCCGCACGTGCTCGTGCTCGCGCCCACCCGCGAGCTGTGCCAGCAGACGGCAACGGTTGCCGAGCGCATCGTTGCGGCCGTCAGCGTCGATCCGCGCGCCGCTCCGTGGGCGCCCGCGACGCTCCTTGCGACGGCGTGCGTGTACGGCGGTGTCGATTACCGCGCGCAGCGCACGGAACTCCTCGCGCCAGTCGAGGGACGCTCGCCACGCCTGCTCATCGCGACGCCCGGCCGACTGCTCTCCCTGTGCGGCGAGGTGCCCGAATCGACGCGCGCGCGGCAAATCGCCGCGGCCGCGCGCGGTGACGGCGCCCAGGGTGGGCGAGCGCCAGCCGCCGTCGAGCCGACAGCGGCGGCCGCGTGCGTCCTGGGCGCCGTCTCATTGCTCGTGCTCGACGAAGCGGACCGGCTGCTTGACATGGGCTTTGAGGTCGACGTCCTCGCCGTGCGCCGGCTTGTCGACGGCGCCAGCGAGCAGCGCCGGCGCGTGCAGACGCTTATGTTCTCGGCGACGTGGGACGGCAAGGCGGCGGCGCTCGCCGCGGCGCTCCTGCGCGAGCGAGCGTTGCGCGTGATGGTCGGCGCGCCGACCCTCGCGGTGGCCGCCACGGTCGAGCAGGTGCGGCCACGCGCGCGCGGCGCTGACACGCGCTTACGCCGCGCGCGATGCGGGAGCGACGCGCGTGCCGTGCCTCCTCCGTCGTGCCTCCGCAATCATGCACGCGCGCCGTGCCGTGCGACGACGTGCCGCACGCGCGTGCCAGCGTTTTGAGGTGATGACCGGCGACCAGCGCAAGGGCGCCTTCCGCATGCGCAGACTCTGCGCGGTTCTTGACGAATTCCTCGGTGTGCGCCCACTCGTGGACGGCGCGCGCGGGCGCGAGACCGAGGACGAGGACGACGGCGACGGCGACGGCGACGGCGATAGCGATATGGGAGAGGCGGACGAGGCGATCGCCTCCGACGGCATGAGCGAGGGCGCGCACGAGGAGGACGAGCCTGCGGCTGCGCTGTGCGCGCCCGCATCTGAGCCGGCCACGCCGCGCGTGATCGTCTTCGTGCTGCACAAGCAGCAGGCCAAGGCAGTCGCGGCGATGCTCAACGAGCGCGGCTTTGCGGCCGCTCCGTTGCACGGCGACCTCTCGCAGTCGGCGCGCGCGCATTCGATCGCGCGCTTCCGCGCGGGCGACGCAAAGGTGCTCGTGGCGACCGACGTTGCGGCGCGCGGGCTTGACGTGCGCGGCGTAAGCCATGTGGTCAACCTCTCGCTCGGCAGCTCCCTCGAAATGTACGTGCACCGGCTCGGCCGCTGCGGGCGCGCGGGCAACACGGGCACGGCCCTCTCATTTGTGGTCGACGGCGACGAGGCTCTTGTCGGCCCGCTGGCTGAAATGCTCGCCCGGCAGAGGTTGGCGGTGCCCGAGGAGATCGCCGAGCTTGAGCGCAGAGTGCGCACAAAGGCGTCGCGAGCCGGTGCGCAGGCCAAGGCGCGCGGCGGCCGGCCCGACGCCGGCGCGCGCGGCGCGCGCGACGACGGCGCAAGTGACGACGACGATGACGAGCACGCCGCGCGCGAGGCCAACCGCGAGAAACAGCTCAAGATGCAGCAGCTCAAAGTGCAGAAGGAGCGCACACAGCAAAAGCCGTCAAAGCATCCCGGCGGCCGCGGCGGGAAGCGCCGATGAGCGCGAGAGGCTCGGCGCCATCGGAAGCGGCCCGGTCACCTCGTAGGAAGAAGTGAAAACAGCGCGACGTTTCAATCGTTACATTTCTCGACGGCGGAAGAGCGCCGTCGAGATGGAGAGAGACGCGGGAGAGGTGGCCTCTTTCGACGTGAATGCCCTATGCTCCAAGCTTGTCGGCCTGCTGGCATCGCGCGCGCCGCCGTCCGCCGTCGAACACGGCTTGCGCACTCTAAGCAGCTGCCTAACCAGACTGAAGGGCGGGGACGAGAGCGCTGCGGTACGGCTGCGGGCCAGCGCGCGTGCGACGTGCACGCAGTCGCGTGATGGCGACAGGCGTGCGCCGCCGCCCACGCCCTCGCGCGGGCACGCACGCTGATTGCGAAACCCCGCGCTCGCCGCGCTCCGCTCGCGCGCGCGCGCGTGCGACGCGACCCGCACGCGCGCAGGCGCTGGACTTGCTGGTCGGCGCGCACCTGCTCGAGCCGGTCGTGCTGATCAGCCGCGCGGCAGCGGCGGGGCACGCGACGAGCGACGCGCAGCGCACGCTTCTGTACTCGGGGCTCGCCGTGCTTATCAACCTTGCCGACATGGGCGCGCACACGCGCATCCGGCGGTGCGGCGGCGTCGCGCTGCTGCTCGAGTGCCTGCACTCGGCCGATCCGCTTGTCCTCCAACTCGCGGCTGCGGGCGTGCAGCACATGGCCGCCGAGCCGCAGTGCGCGCGCGACATTCACGCGGCAGGCGCCGAGCGCATTCTGCTTGCCCTTGCCGTCCAGCTGTCGCTGCAGGGCGAGATCGACGAGCGGACGCGCGCGTGCGCCGAGTCTGCGCTCGCCAACCTGCGCGTCGGCCTCGCGCGCCCTCTGCCGAACGTCGACAGCGACATGCAGCGCGCCGCATCTCGAAAGCCGCGCAAAAGCGTCGGCGAGGCGCGCGAGCGCATTGGCGAGATCATGCGCATGCTCAGCGCGCGCGGTCACCACGCGCGTCGCGGCGCCAACGTGCAGCCTGCCAGGCCGAAAGCAGAGCCGCCACGTGCGCCCGTGCCGCTGGCTGGTCCGGAGCGGCTCGCTGCGCCAGCGGCCGCGCCGACCGCTGGCTCGCCGGCGGACGCAGCCACTGGCGCACCGCCCGCACCGCCACGCGGCGCTTCGCACGCCGCACCGCCTGCCGTGCTGCCCGCACCGCCGCTGGGAGCACGGTCCGCCGCGTTGGAGGGACTCATCCTCGCGCGCGACGCGCATACTGTGCCGGCGTCGATGGAGAGCCGAGGCGCGTCCAAGCCGCACGCACCGCCCCGCCCAGTCAGCCGGGGCGGCCCGCCGCCCGGCCAAGGCGGCGCCGGGCGGCCGATGAGCCGGATGGGGCGGGCGGCCATATTGGACGCACCTGCCTCTTGCAAGGCACGGCCGACCGACGACGTCTCGCCTCCGCCGAGGCCGCCGCCGCCCAAGCCGCCGCCGCCTAAGCCGCCGCCACGGCGGCACGTGCACACGCCCGAGGCGCAAGCGCGAGCGTCGACCGTCGTGCAGGCGGCTTGGCGCTCGCAGCTCGCTCGCCGTGCCGCGCGCAGGGCTCAACACGACAGCCTGCGCTGCTCGCTGGACGGCTACGCGCAGCAGCTGCGCTCGGCGGCCGACGAGTCGAGCGCGCTCCTCGCGCGTCGCGCGCCCGCGGGCTTGTTCGTCGAGGTGCTCGACCGCGTCGGCCCCGTCATCTTCGAGCTCAGCCACCTTGTCGCCGGCGCGGAGTCGGGCGCGCAGATCGTCGCGATCATGCGCATCGTCGAGCTCGTGCCGCCGCTCGTGGCGCTGCTTGAGGCGCACGCGCGCGCCGCCGAACCAACGCTCGTGTGCGCCGGGCTCGCGGTGATCACCAACGTGGTCAACTTTGGCGGCGAGGACCTCATCAGGCCAACGAGCTGCTTCGTGCTGCTGCACAGCCTCGTGCACGCGGAGGACGAGGGCGTCCAGTTCTACGCCGCCGCGGCGCTGCAGAACATCCTGACCGACCCGCACGTCGGTGCGTCCGCCAGCGCGCTGCAGGCGCTGCGCGAGGCGGGCGTCGAGCGGCGCCTCGCGCACCTCGCGAAGCTCAGCGAGCCCGTCCGCTCAGCTGCTCGCCAGACGTTGCTTGCCAAGTTTGCCGCCGGCGCGCTGAGCAACGTGCGCTCCTCTCAGGCGCTGCGCGAGCTCGTGGGCGTGGCGCAGCTGCAGCGAGTGTGGCGCCGCACGCGCCGCCGCGCGGCTGCGCTGCCACTCTCTCTCGCGGCACGGCGCGAGCTGCGCGAGCGGCACGAGTTCGCGGCGGCCGTTCGGCTCGAACTGCGCGGCCGAATGGCGACGCGGTCCGCCGATCGGCTGGGGAGCCGCGTGCCGCGCGCGCGCGCGCCCGAGCACGCCGCGCATACGCCTGGGCGGCTGCACCGCGCTTCCGCGCCGCTCGCTGCAGGCGCGGGCGCGGGCCCGGCGCCGCGCGAATACTCGTGGGTGCCGCTTGCGCCACCGCCAGCCATCCTCGCGGCTGACGGGCTGATATTCGGTGCGCCCATCGTGTTTGGCGCGTCCGCGGATGCGCCGTTACCGGCATGCGACGAGCTCAACCCGGCGTGGCCGGGGATGCGCTCGGCATGCGTCGCGCGTGCGCCCGGTGCGGCCGGCTGCGTGGGGCGCATGGCGATCGCTGCGACGCCGCGCGTCGCCGCGCGCACGTGGGTGGCGTCCGCTCGGTTGGCGAGGCTGAGCAAAGCCTCCGTCGGTCGAGTGGTGCGGCAGAGGCTGCAGATCCGCGCGCACCGGCGCGCGCGATTTTGGGGCATGCTTCCACCAACGGCAGAGGTGCGGATCCGCGTTGTCGCGCGCCTGATGGAGTTTGGACAGGACTACACGATCCGCTTTGGCGAGGCCGCACTCACAGTTGTGGTCGTCGACAGTGCGCGTCGCGACATGGCCGTGCGCGTCATTGAGCAAGTCGCTCGTGGCATCGCGCCGAGGAGCGCGCTGCGCGCGGCTCGTGCGGCTGCGTCTAAGATTGCGGCGCGCTGGAGGGGTGCCGCATGGCGGACGCGTCTGCGCGCGCTCTCCGCCAGCGCCGTGCGCGTGCAGAGCATCGCGCGCGGCCGCCGCGGCCGCAGGATCGCGGCGCTCGAGCGGCTCGGGCCTGTGCTTGCGGCGCGCGTGTAGCGCGCCTGGCGGTTGCGCGCGCTGCGTCGGGCTGAGTTTGCCGCCACCGCTCAATACGCGACGTGGCTCGAGATCCCAGAGGAGGAGTGGGGGGACACATCAATCTGGCGGGTCGCGCAACTCTGCCGGCACGCACCCACCTCCAACTGGGAGCAGCTCGTTGACGACAAGGGCGAGCGCTTCTTCCACAACAAGGCCACGGGTGCAAAGGTAAGGGAGCATCCCGTCTGGCTGGCACACCGCGAGCTGTACGCCAATGGCAAGGCTGCGCTCGTCGCGCGCCGCGCTTCTGAGCGCGCCGCCGCAACGTGACTGCAGACGCGAGCGCGCCGCCGCGCCGCCAAGCGGCTGTGCGCTGCGCTCAGAGCTGAGCTTGACCGGCGGCATTGCATGGCCGTCATGCTGCAGGCCATCGTGCGCGGCCAGCTGAGCCGCAGACACGCCAGAACGCGCCATGCCGCTGCCACGATGCTAAGCGCGGCCGAGCGAGGCCGCGCTGCACGCGCGCGGCTGCACGAGCTGAAGCGCCGTCGCTTCGCGGCGCGCACGGTGCAAAGGCATGCGCGCGCGCGCAACGAGCGCGCGCGCGGCGTGGCCGGCGCGGCTTGGCTCGGCATTGAGGCGCCACGAGAGCGCGAGCGCTTCTGGTGGCTCGGCGTTGCCGCGCGCACGGAGCTGCACACAGGTGTGTGGGTCGAATGCGCTCAGCTGCCAGGCGGCGAGCCCGCCTTCCGGCACGCTGCCACCGGCGCCATCCAACACGGCGACCACCCGACACGCATCAAGTACGCGCAGCTCTACGAGCGCGCGCGCGCGGCCGAAGAGCGGCGCGTGGCAACGCGAGCTTTGCGACAAGCCGCAACGCGCATCCAGGCGGCTGAGCGCGCGCGTGCTGGCCGCGCTCTGGTCGCGCGCTTGCTGCTGGAGCGCAGTGCGGGCGGCGCTGATGTCCTCGAGTGGGCGAATTACCTGGGCATCCCCGAGCACGATGGCGAGCACCTGTGGATCGCGAGGAAGGCCAAGCATGCAAAGCTTCCTGCAGCCTGGGAGGAGGTCTTTGTTGACAACGGCGAAATGTATTTTCACAACCTGCGCACAGGCGAGACAAGCTGGGATCACCCCCTTCACGCTGAGCTGCAAAACCTCTACGCCAAAGTCCTCGCGGACGAAGCGGACGAAGGGCGCATGCGCGCAGCGAGGCGTCTGCAAGCGGGCGCGCTCGGCCGACTAGGGCGAAGGCGCGCGATGTCAAGACGTGAGGCGCGCGAAAGAGCACTCGACGCGCGGCAAGTCGCGGCGGCCATCGCCATCCAAGCGGCTGAGCGCCGCCGTGCCGCATCCAGAGCGCGCACAGCGCATTTGCGCGCGCGTGGGGCCGTTCGCATCCAGGCGCGCGCGCGGGGGCGCGCAGCACGGCTCGGCGAGGCCCACGAGCGCGAGGAGGACGCTCGGTTTGCAACGTGGCTCGGCGTATCGCTTGGCGACGAAAGGGTGGGACCACTACTACCGCAAGGGTGGGAAAAGCACCTGGCTCCAGGCATTGGCGACCACTACTACCACGGTGCGCTCAGCGGGGCGACACAGTGGGACCATCCGGCTTGGGTCAACTTCCGCACAGCGCTCCTGAAGGCGAAGGCGGACGAGGAAGTACAGGTGCGCGTTCAAGCCGATGCAGCAAACGCCGCTGTGGCAAAGGCAGAAGCTGCACAGGCAGAGCGCTTGAAAGCTGCATACGAGCGGGCAGCGGTGGCCGTCGCCGAGCGGCAGCACGCAGAGAACGTTGTGCGCAGCCGACTGCATGAAGAGGCTGCTGCGGCAGCAGCTAAGGCATGGGCTACGAGGGCAAAGGCGGCCGAGGAGGCTGCCGCTGCTGCTGCTGCTGCTGCCGAGGCGGAGGCTGCGCGGGTGAAGGCGGCAGAGGAGGCTGCCGCTGCTGCTGCTGCTGCTGCTGCTGCTGCTGTGGCGGCTGCAGCAGAGGTAGGGGCAGTGAGGACGTACAAGGTCGGGGCAGCTGCTGCCGTAGCTGAGGCCGCGAGGGTGAGGGCTGCGGGGCAGACTGTCGCGGCCACAGCGGCCGCTTCTGCTGCAGCAACAGCTGCTGCTGCTGAGGTATCGGTGAGCTTCACGCAGGCAGAGCTCGATGCTGCGTTCGCTGCGCGCACCGCGCTCAATCTACGCCAAAGCGCGGAGAACGATGCGCGTTTGCAGGCGTTGCGATGCGAGGAGGAGCACACGCATTACGTCGCATTGACGAAGCCACTGCACGCTGGTTCTTTCGTCGCGGACGGTGGAGTGAACATCGATGTTGATGCATTTTCCGCTTTGACTCGGTTTGTCGATAACGGGCACGCCTTTGGTTTGAACTGCGCAAGTGTGTTTCTTTGCGCTTCACCCGCGGCGGTGGTTTCGACGTGCGAGCAGGCGGGAGCGAACGTCGCGATGGTCGTCCACAGTGGCAGCCCAAGGCAGCCGCCACTTGTCGACCGCGCTCTGCTCAGCGGTGCCGCTGATGCTTCTGCCGCTGCCGCGGATGGAAAGGCAGCTCTCATCAGTGTTGGCAGTCAAGATCGGCTCGAGCGCCGTGAGCAGCTGGGCGAAAGCGAGGTTGATTTGCACTCTCGCGCTTTCTATTGCTCCAGTGGGCTCGACGTCCACTTCTTGCCAAGCATGGCCGTACCAACCTCGAGCAGTTCGCAGGCGGCCGAAGAGGACGCACTTTCTCCGCCGCTCCGCGCGCACATTGCCGAAATTTTGTCCTCGGGTACAAGCTGCGTCAGCGCGCCACCCGCTTGTGGCGCACACGTGTTGTCGCGTACGTCGTCGGCAGACCGTTCCTCTTCGGCAAGGAGCGAGATGCGCAGTACGAAGAAAGCATTCTCGAGCAAATCGGCTTCGACCTCGGATGGCAGTTTGCTGCGCCCCGGCACGCTCACCTTGGGGCCCGTGGAGAATCGCACTCGTGTGGTCTTCCCGCGCGCCGACGAGGACGACGAGCGCCTGTGCGCACCCCACGCTGACGAAGAGCTCGAGGACGAAGGCCGTCAGCTTCGAGAGGAGCACGACTTGGTATACCAGGGGCGTGATCACTTAGCGCTCGTCGCTCAGACCGCCGTGCACATGAACGAGGAGGTCCTCATGGAAGCGCCGCTTACGTCACCATTGGGCTTCAAGCCTTTTCCCTCCTCTCCTCGTCCCTCGGAAGAGGAGGTGGCATCTTCGCCGGTTTGGGACCGCAGCAATCGCACCTTCTTGCGCGAGAGCTTCTCGCCATTCCCTCTTCTCGCGCCAGTGGGATGCAGTGCGCACACTTTCTCGGCACACGACGATAACGGGGAAAGCGACGGGCAGCTCAACGAGCCATTGCCCGACGATTCGATCGAAAGCCTCCGCGCGAGACCGGGATGCGCCAGGCGTGGGATGCGCCGTTCGCGAACGAGCATTGAGGACGCGATTGGCGACGGGCAACCAATGCTTGCCAAAGAGCCGCATGCCATCGAGCTGCAAAGCGACGCGAGCAGCGCGGCGCTTGGCGCTAGCGCGCCGACTCGAAGCGTGGGACGACACATTGAGATTGGCCGCCGGGTCTTGACGGCGGCTCGTGACCGGGAGCGCGCCAAGGAGCGAGAGCGCGCGCGTTTTGCCAGCCGTGAGCGAGAGCATGAGCGCCCAAACGGCGAGCGCGATTGCGTGGCCAGCATCGGCGGCGAGCGTGGGCACCTGGCTACCGGCGGTATCGAGCCTCGTTCACACGTCGCGGCCGCGCCACATCCTTCTCCGACGGCGGGCAGACTATGGAGCACGCGAGCACATGTAACCACAATCTCCACGCTCGACTCGGCTGACGCACAAGCGGGACCCATCCGCACGAGGTGCGGCTCGGGCTCGTGCGGCTCGGGCTCGGGCGCGCTTAGTGGCCTCGTCGACGGCACGCGCGAATCGAGGTCGTCGCAGCAAGAGGCGGACTTCGAATCCTCCCCGTCCCACACGCCATCGCGCACGCACGCCACGTCTTTTGTCGGCGCGCTGAACGGCCGCGAGCCAAAAATGCGACTTGTACATGCGCGGCCGAAATCCACGAGCGCAGATGGCGACGGTCTTGAAGACGTCGCAGTGCGCGAGGATGCGCTGAACATCGTTGTCAAGGCAAAGTCGAGCAGGGTCAAGGTTGATGTGCTCGTTGGCGGGTCGCATTCTCATCATGAGGACGGCAACCGACTCGCGAGCGGTGGTGCATCCCTGGTTCATTGGGATGGCGATGACGCAAACCTCACGTCCGTGGTGGACACCGGCGCAAAGATTTGCTCTTCCGCTGCATTTGCCGCGAGCGTTGGTCCAAAGAGCGATCGGCAGCCTGCCGGCCGTGCTCGTCGTGATTGGCTCTCTGAAAACCATGTTCACGATGGCGATGACAACGCGCGACTACCTCCGACAAGCAGCACGCGATCATTCGCGAGCTACGACAACAGTGCCTCCAAGGCTTCGCAAGGCTCCGGAGGTGGCAGCATGGGCGAAAGCGAGCATCCGGGGCGGAGCTCGGCGATGGCCGCGCGTGCGATGGCGCGGAGGTCGGGGACCGAACAGGGTGGCGACGAGCGCATGGCGGCGCTCGACTCGTCCAACTTCATTGCATCGCACAGGGCTGCGGCGGCCGTAAATGGGTGGGTCTCGGCTACGCGCTCGTCGCCAGGGCTGGAACCGCCCGGGCGCTCTGAGAAGGGCAGCACGCCAGGTTTGCTCAGGGCCAATCAGTTGGTGCCGATCTCGGCCGGAGCTTTGCCCGTGCTGCCGCCCGACGAGCTCGAGACGCGGCCGGCGACGTCGTCGCCGATGCACGCGCGGCTTCACCGGCCCGGCCTTTTGGATGCGCGGCCGCGCATTCAGCGGATCTTTTCTGAAGGTGAGGCGCCGCTGCAAGTCTCGACGTTGGGCACCCGTCTTCGTCGGATCAGCGGTGCCACCAGGCTCGCGCCCGTCGGCGGGGCAACAATGCCAACTCCACCGTCGCTGCTCGATGACGATATGATCACAGAACGCCTCGTAGGCGCACACACGCGGACCGACATCGCCGGATGGGGCGGGCACAAATGAGGGTGTACACAACAATGTATTAACTATTCATCAGTTTTAGGCCAGCAACGCTCCCTGATGAAAGACGCGTTGCGCATTTGCACTCATTCTCTTTCCCGCAGTGGGTAATGAAGATTGTGGTCGCGACGCAAAGAAAGCAAAACGATATATTGGGCTGTCCTTGGTCTTTCGCCATGCGCCCGCAAGGCCGTGTAGGCACCAAAAGACGCGCCGAGGATCCGCGTGCAAAATTTGGCGCGCGGCAGATCAATCGTAATGTACATTGCAATGGACAGTGTGACAATGCCACCGGAAGGTGGCAGATGAGCGTCGGACAGCGCTTCGCGCCGCACTCGCTCTCATTGAATGGGCAACTACGCGTTCTGAATGGCCAGGAAGGTGTTTATGAAGGAGCTAGGAGTCAGGAAGCATACGGGCGAAACGCCTGCGCCTTGTAGCCTGTTCAGCTCGCTAGGCGGGTGCCTAGTGCCGAGTGGCTTCGTAATTAGGCGTGGGCAGACGGCAGAGCAGTCAACTCTTTGCGCCCCATGTCCAGCTTGGCAATATTCAACACGAACCGCTTTGCCATATAGAGACGTCATGCTGGTCGTACGCGCACATTCGCAAAGTGCTTGCTTACACAAGCTGCACGGCCAGAAATCATCACTTTCAAATTGGGCTCGAGACCAGCTATGCGGCCCTCAGCGACACCGCTTGCGGAACTACCACTAGAACCGTGAATCAATGGCGCTCGTCGCGGCGCTCGTGCGGCCCGACGCGGCTGCCCTGAGTGACTGCTTAGCTTCGGGATGGTTCCCAGTCATCTTGTTGACCGAACCTCGCCGCCAGGTCGGCGATCGACCGCGTCGCCTCCTCGCGCGGGCGGCGCGACGCGTGTTGGCGGCGCCGACGCTGCTCGCGCGCGCTTCTCGAGCAGGCGGACACGCCCAACCAGATTTGCGTCGCAGTGCGTGACTCGGACTGGCCTCTAGTGCCACCGTGGAACAAGTACTCCGTGGTCTACCCGCATTTCCGCGAGAAGCCCGGCTTGGTCGATATTGACTTGGTCCATTTTCTTCCAGAGCAACGCGATCAACCTCGACGCGAGCGGCGACAATGGCGACGGCGACGACGCCGACGGCACTAAGGGCGCTCCAAACAGCCTTTTGGCACCCCGCCGCCGACGTCGCGACTTTTAGTTTGGCAACCAAATTCCGCGACGAAATTGCTGTGCGCAAGAGGCGCTCCCAAACGGCTTCGCGGTTTGGGATCGAGAGGGCCGACGTGATTGTGTCGGGAATTCGCTCGGCGGGATGGGGCGCACTGCATCGGGCGTGACCAGCAGCCAACGTACGCGCCTTTCCTGCCCTCGCTGGCTGCTTACTCCTATCTGACGCGCCGCCGAGCGACATTAAAGCAAACGGCCGCGTCGGCAGCGACGCCACAACGCGCGTCGTACGACAAGGAGGACCGTCGGGCTGCCGAGCGCCGAATAACAGCTTCAGCGATGGCCGGTTCAAGGCGAGGTACCGAGTAAGCAGAGCGACCTTCGACAAATTCGTGGAGCGCATTGGGCCTGATCTCGATCCCGCCGACCGCACGAAACCTGGCGGCTGTCCGAACGGTCCGATCTCCGCGCAGCTCAAGCTCGGCTCGACGCTGCGCTTCCTCGCAGGCAGAAACCAATTAAACATCGTTGATCTGCACGCCATGAGCCCGTACGTACGCGCGCGCCGTGCGCAGATTGTGCAGGACCTGCCACGCGCGCGCGCCCGAGGCGCTCCGCGTGGGCGCCAGCGGGCGACGCGCGTGCACCTGACCTTGTTGTTGCGCGCGCGCTCCGTGCGCCGCGTGCGTCGGCGCGCGCGCGCCGTCCGCGCGCGCAGGGCGTCGTCCTACTCACACTTGTACAAGGTCATTGACGCCATCAACGACCGCTTTGCCGATGCGATGCGTTTTCCGCAGACAGCCGCCGAGCTGGAGGCACAGTCACGCATCATGTCGGACAATTGGAGCGCGCAATTCCGCGGATGCGTCGCCGCGCTGGACGACCTCGGCGTCCACGTGCGTAAGCCACACCTGGCGATGGGATTCATGAATCGCAAGGGTAGCTTTCCGGTCAACTTGCAAACCATGGCCAAAGGCAACCGTAAATTTCTCATGATGTCTGCTGAGCATCAGGGCGCGTGCAATGACTCGATCGCGTGGACGACGTGCCAGTTCTTCACACATCCGACGGCCGGCCTCAAAGTGCGCGGCCTTCAGCTGCCGTACTTCATCGTCGCCGATGCCGCGTACGCGCTCACCGACTCTTTGCACACCCAGACGTTCCAATATATTTTGAGCGTCAAGTAAATCTTGCTATGGATGCTCCGCCCCGTTGCGATTGCGCCCTTTCATCTTTGCACTTTGGCGTGTGAGTTTAGCGCACCGATGTTGCAATTCGGATGCGAAAAAAGGCTTTTGCGATCGATTTAGTGGCTCGCCATGGCTGAGTGCGCGCGAGCGCTTCTCGCCCAACGCTGCTAGATGTTGCATCCTTGCATACGGTGCCGCTCAAAGGTGCAATCGACAATGTTGCCTCGATTGTTCGTGCTCCAAGCCTACAAAGGTATCACACCGTACCTGGGGTCGTTTGCGACGCGATACGAAGTTTTACAAGCCTACAAAGGTAGCCGTGTGTCGTGATGACTTTTGCAAGCTGCGCAGACGCAGGCCGTGCGCCGCCCGCACGGTCGAAGAACGCGGACACATACGTGGCGTGCTCAATTTAATTGTCTTCCTCTTTGCCGAACCCTTCCCCCCCTTCCTCAAGGCATGCGGGGTCGACTCAAGGACAGGCGCACGTAACCTCCAGGGCTACTTTCATTTGCGTGGGCATGCGCTGACGGCAGATTGTGAGGGCCAGAGTTTCTAGTGTGTCCCTCGGAGGCGACGCGCCCGTCCGCGCGCGCGGATGGACGTACGAGCTCGCTGCGCCGCCACTTGCCACACCGCCGCTCATCACGCCGCTCTCGCCGCGCCGCCGCCCACCGCCGCCGCCGCCGCCGCCGCTGCCGCTGCACTGCGCCAACCGCGCTTGCTTGTGCGCGCGCGCGAGGACGTCTCGCAGTGCCTGCTTGTCGAGCATCAGCTCGGCGCCGTCGCCGTCGATGTCGATGGCCATCGCCACCGCCATCGCCGCCGCCGCCGTCGCCGCCACCGACAAGTCCTCAGCGGCGAGCGGCTCACTGCCACCATGCGTACTAGTTCGCGTTGTCTTGGTCCTCGTCTTTGCCTTCGAGCATGCCGCCCGCGTCGCCGTCCTCTCCGGAGTCACCGCTGCGCAGCACCGGCCTCAATCGCCGACGCCGCCGCCTCCGCTGCTGCGGCCGGCGGGATGCTGCACCCGCCGCAGTCGGCGCCCGCGCCGTCGCCGCTCTCGGCCGACCGCCAAGGTCTAGCTTACGCGCCGCTCCGACCGCTGCCGCCGCCTTGGTCGCCGCTGCAGCGCCCATTACCGTCGCCCATCGCCACTCCGACCGCTGCCGCCGCCTTGGTCGCCGCTGCGGCGCCCATTACCGTCGCTGACTGCGCCACACCTACCCGACCGAGCCGGGCCGGGCACCGCCCATGGCAAGCCGACAACCCCCGCCGCGTAATGACGCGCGATCATGGCCGACAACAGCAGCAGCAACTGCTTCGACGGTGGCAGCGACACCAGCACCGACTCTATCTGCAGCCCGAGCGGCGCGTCGACGGGCAACGGCGCCGGCAACGATCCCGACGACGTCAGAGACAACGCGCACCACGAGGCGTCCTTCGACGCACGGCTCCCCGAGCGCGCTACCGCAGCCCCTTAGCTGCGCAGCCGCCGCTCGGAGCGCGCTGCCGTCACCGCCGTCGAGCACGCCGCGCCGACGCGCTCAAGCGCACCCGACCCCAAGGCCCTCCCACTCTCTCATTCCGTTCGACTCTCTCATTTTCCCCCTCCCTCCCCCCCCCCCCCCCCCCCCCCCCCCCCCCCCACCCCCCGCCCCTCCCACCACGTGCATGCCACTGTCGCTATACATGGGGCGCCTGCGCGCCCCATATATGATCGCAATCCTGGCCCCTGCGGTGGGCGTGCGCACGCACGCTCTCCACAGGGGCAGGAGCGCGTCCTCTGGGGCCGCCGCATCCAGAAAGCAACGCTCCCCCGGCCAGCACGGCCGGGGGCCACAGCTGGGCTCGCCCAAACTGGGCTCGCCCAAACTAACGGCCGACGTCAGCACGCGCCTCCGCCTTTGTGCCGCACCGCGTTGCCGTACTGCGCGCCGGTCGCGCCATGCCGCCGCGAGCCGCGAGCCGCGCCGTCGACAGAGCGTTTCGACCCCAACCCTGGTCAAATCGCGCCTTTTTTGAAAAAAAATCTCGTTTCCCCTCTTTTTATGTTTTTCCAGCGCATCGTGCCGCGTACGAGCCCAAGCCTGCCGTCCCCGCTGCCGGCGTGCACAGGGTCGTTGCCCTGACTTCGCACCTTCGCTGCGCGCTCTTTCGTTCGCTACGTTCGTCGAGCCTCGGCCCTGTGCGTCGCGCCCGCCTTGACGACACAGGATCGGCCGAGTGTCAGCCGCGGGTTGCACGTGCGCACGTGAAGCCAGGCGACGCGACAACGGTCCATCCCTACTCCGGGCCGTCCGTGGTTGACACTCGTGCCTGGCTGCACGCGCGCACGTGCAACCCGCCCGCGCCTTTACTCGTCCGTGCACGGCCGCCGTTTCGCGAAGCGCCGGCATGAGAGGACCATCAGCCGGACAGCGTCCCCCGCGGCGTAAGTATGCTCATCACGGCGACGCCGACCCGAGCTCCGACAGCTTTTTCGCGACGTCGGCCGAGCTGAGCCCGGAGAGCGGCACAACTTTCTCGACGCCATGCGCAAAGCGAGCGGTGAGCGTCGGGGCGGCGCCCGACGCCTCGCGGACCAGGAAGGGAAGGAGCGGGTGAGCCTTCTTGATCTCCGCGTACTTGTCGACGATAAACTGCTTGGCTCCCGCGCTCGCCTCGCCCTTGCAAAGGAGCACGCGCACTTCGCGGACCGCGCGAAGCGCCATGGCGGTCGTTGTCCGGGCGCGCGTCCGGGATTAACCACCCGCACGATGGTGGCCGGCGTCTTCCTGCTCGTTCTCGGGACGGAACACGTGATCTCCCTCACACAGCAGAACTTTGAGCAGCGTACCGCAAAGGACAAGTGGCTTCTCAACTTCCACGCCCCGTGGTGCGCGCACTGCAAGCGCCTTGCTCCCGTTTTCGAGAAAGTCGCGGCGCACTTTGCGGCAGACCGCTCCTCGGGCGTGCACGTCGCCAAGATCGACGCAACGGTTGAGACCGAAATCGCGGAGCGGTTTGGCATCTCGGGGTATCCGTCCATCATCCTCTACCAGGGCGGTGATGTATACCACCACAAGGGCTCGCGCACCTTTGAAGACATTGTGCGCTTCGTCGAGCGGCACAAGCCAAAGGGCGCGCCGAGCACGGGCTCCGCACACGGCGCGGGCGCAACGTCGGCGCAGCTCGCCGCGGCGGGTGAGCGTGCACTCGCTGCAGTGCATCAGCTGCGAGATTACGTACGCGAGGTTTTCACCTCGCTCTCCATCGCGCAGGTTGCGTGGTCGTACTGGCGGTTTGGCGCGTCGCTCAGCAGCCTCATCTTCATCGCGATTGCGTCGGTGCAATTTGTCGACCGGCCGCGGCAAGAGTGAAGGCATCCGAAGCATGGGCGCAGCAAGTGATGAGGGCCAATGAGGCAGTCCTTGGCTCGCGTGAGGGGAGAAAGGTTGTGTGTGTGTGTGTGTGTGTGTGTGTGTGTGTGTGTGTGTGTGTATGTGTTTACGGCGAACGGCCGTAGTACGCGGTGTATATCGCGTCGGGGCTAAAGCCGAGGTAGTGCGCGAGCATGAAAAGCTGGTTGAGCATGGTCACGCGCAGGACCCCGTGGCGCTCCCACCTCCGCCCAGAGCATTCGACAGCCTCCGCGCGCACATGCACTCGACGCACGGGCCACGTATCCGACTTAGCGGCGCGCAGTCTTCGGACCAAGAGGACGTCTTCCATGATGGCGACCGCCGGCACGCCCCCGATCGCTCGTAGGTCGGCCGCGCGCACGTGCAGGCCCTGGTCGCCGTACGGGAGGGACGTGGGTGGGCGGGATCTGATGTTTGCGAAGTATTCCACGCTGCCGATGCCCACGGGCTGCGCCGCCTGGAAGCTGGAACGATCAATACGGAAGGAGAATGCGCCGAGCACAACCGTCGGGTCGGCGAGTGTGTCTGCACACAGGCGGTCGAAGTGGAGCGGAGGCACGCATTCTGCGTGCAGCATCAGGATGACGTCGCCGCGCGCCGCCTGAGCTCCGACGCGCAGAGCACAGCCACGGCCACCTCGGGCAAAGAGCAGACGCAGCGGAGAGCCCTCGGTGTCACGCTCCCGCTCGAGAGCAGCGCTCGTCCCGTCGTCGCTCCCGCCGTCCACGACGACAACCTCGAGCAGATCTGGTCGCGAGGCCAAGCGACGGCACAGCTGGACGGTACGCACGACGCACTCTCGCTCGTTGTACGTGGGTATGACGACAGTGCACGTGGGCTGCTGCGGCGGCGGTCCATGCACGTGATCGGCCTGCGCATGCCGCGGGGCCATCGCGCCGACGCGCTGCGATGACCACGCGCGTAGCAACTTGAGAAGCACGCCCATGGTGAAGCTTGCCACAGGCCACAGCTTGAAACGGCTTTCAGCGTTTCATGGCTGTGGGAGTCGCATCCGGCGGTGAAGAGGGGCTTGTGGAGGAGTCACTCGCCGCAGCGTCGCTCGTTGGTGAGCTTGCCGAGCTGTACGCTGTGCTGCCCGTCGTGCCCAACGTGGCCCACCGGCGCGCCGCGCAGCGCACGGGCGGCCTGCCACGCGAGCCGGCGGACGCGGGCGAGGGCCCGGAGGCCGGCGGCAAATGCGCGCAGCTCGCGCCGCTCAGCGTGCAATGTGGCGGCGCGCCCTCGTGCGCGAGCCCACGCGCCGTCGAGGCTGGAGCAGACTGCCCGTCGGCCGTTCGGCGCGCCTTTGCCGTCCAGACGGAGCTCGAGACGAGCGCGGAGCACAAGCTGGCGGCGCAGCGTGTGAAGGGCGCGGCGTCGTGCGAGGGGGGCGAGGAGGACGCGGTCAACGAGGCGGGCGGCTTGGATGTGGCGCTTCTCGCGCACAGCTGGCGCTCGCGCGCAGCCTCGCTCGCGGGGGGCCTTGAGAGCGCGCACGCGGCACTTCGCGCGCGGGAGCTCCGTGCAGACGCCGAGCTCGCTTTCGTCGCGCGCGAGGCCCTCGAGGCTGAGCGCGCAGCGGCGCTCGCCGTCGTCGAACGGGAGGCTGATGTGCAGCGCGATCGAGCGCGCGCGGCCGCTGCTGAGCAGACCGCCGCAATTGTTGAGAGGCACGCAGCCGGCTGGCGAGCGCGCGCGGCCGCTCTCGCGGCGGACGCGGCGAAGCGCGCCGGCCACGAGGCGGAGACTCGAGCGAGCGAGCGTGTGCGCGCCACCGCCGGACTCAGGCGCGCGCACGCAGTGCTGCGCGCTCGCGCACTCCGCGTCGAGCGCGCGCGCCTCGTCCGGCTGTGCTTCAGCACGTGGCGGGCGGTGTGCGCGCGCGCTCGGAGCGCGAGTGCTCAGCTCGCGCTCGCGCTGCGCTCTGTCGACGCGCAGCGATGGATGTCGGCAGCGGCGGAGAGCCGAGCCGCCCTCGCGCTGCAGCTCTGGCGGCGCGCCGTGCTCGCGCAGCGTGCAGAGGACACCGCGGCCGAGCGCATCGACTTCGCGGCTGACCTGCTCGAGGCAACGCAACGTGTGCGCGCCCTTGCGGCATACCGCTCGGCGCACGAGCCGCGACACGCGCGGCCGGACATCGGTTCGACAGCCGTGCCCGCGCTCAGCCGCGACGTTCGATCTCTTCTGTACAGCGCGGCAACACACTCGGCGCTCGCCTCTGCGGACGCCGGCTCGAGCGCGCGGCCTCGGCTGGGTAGCCTCGCAGCCGACGCGGGATTGCTCGGCGAGGGTGGCGGGGCGATCGCGCCACCCTCGCCGACCAACTCGACCGCGTCATGGGCCGACAGCTTGGCGCGCTGGGACGAGGCACAGGCGCCGACTGTCTCCGCTCAGCGCCCCTCGGATCGTTTCTCGCTCGCGAGCACGCGGCCCGGCTCGCTCGCGTCTGCTCTGCCGCCCCAAAAGCTGAGCGGGCACGAGCCGATCGAGTCAATGCGTGCAGGCGCTGGCGACGAGCTTGACGCCCTCCCGCCGGCCGCCGCGGGCGTGCGGCTGGCGGACGGCGAGCTGCACGTCAGGCAGGGCGCGCCCTACGACGCTGGCCCGTCGGCCCTTGCGCCGGCCGCCGCGGGCGTGCGGCCGGCGGGCGGCGAGCTGCTTGCATGCGCGCACTCGGCACGTGGCTCACGCGGCTTCGACCCGTCCGCGCATCCGCCGGCCGCCGCGGGCGCGCTGCCTGCCGTGCATCAGCTCAGTGCGTGGGTTCACGCGCTTTCAAATGCCGACCGTGCAGCGCTCGCAGACGCGCTCGACGCGGCTTTGCCGCGCGCCCACCATGCCGCCGGGCCGTGCACGCCCGTCCTGGGGTTGATGCGTCGCCAGCACCAAGTGCTGCTGGCGCACGCTGTGCGCGGCTGGGTAGCACTCGCTCGCGGCAGGCACCACGCGGCCGACCAGCTTTTCTACAGACGCGCACGGCGCGGCTGCATCGCCCGCTGGCGCGGCTGGGCGCGAGCAGCAGCGGTGCTGGCGCAGCGCGCCGCGCAGCTCCGCACATCTGCAGCCGCTCGCACGCTTCGCGTGTGGCGCGCTGCGGGCAGAGTCGCCGCTGCACACTGGCATGCCCTCGGCCTGCGCCGAGGGGTGGCGTGCTGGGCTGCGATCACGACGCACACACGCGCCCGACGCGCAGCGCTCGCGCACGCGGCGGCCACGTGCCGCCGTTCTGGTGCTGATGCGGCACGCGCGATGCGCGCATGGGCGCACGCTGCACGCGGCCAGCGTGGACGCATTGCGCGTGCAGCCGCAGCCGCCCTGCGCTCGCGCAGCCGGGCAGTTTTAAAGCGCTGGCGCTCGCTCGCCGGTGAGCGACGTGCGCCCGAAGAGCGCGCTTCTCTCGCCGCTGCACTCGCGGCGGATCTGGAGCACTTCGCCCGCGCCCTCGCGCTCGCGCGGGCAAAGCCAGTCGCTAAGGCACGGCCGCACGTCTCGCCCGTTGGAGCGTGGCCGCCGAGCGAGCTGCGCGCGTCGCGGGGCGCGCCCTTATTCTCCGCCGCTGTCGCCCAACCTGCGGCGGTTCTGCGTGCGACGCGCGAGCAGCCAACGCGTCGAGCATCGCCATTGGTGATGGCGAGGCTGCTGCTCAGCGTGGCGACACGCAGCGATCGCGCGCGATTTGCGCTCATCCTGCGCGGATGGCGCGCGGCTGCTGTGCTGAGCGCCCGCATCCGGCGCGAGCGGTTGCGCGCGCTGGCGCACGTTGCGCGGCAGCGCAGGCAGCGCGGCGTGCTCTCGCGGCTGAGGGTGGGTCTGCTCCGCTCTGCAGCACGCCGCCATGCGGCTCGCACGGGTCACAAGCTGACTTTGCATCGCTGGCGTGCGCGCTCTGCTCGCTCGCGTCTCGAGCACAATGCCGCGTTCGTGCGCTCGCAGAAGCAGCGCGCGCTCTGCCGCTTTGCGCTCGAAGGTATCCGTGCGCACGCGAGCGATGCGGCACGCGCAGCACTCCGTCTCGATGCGCAGCAGTCTCTTGCCGTTGCACGCCGGCGGCGTGTCCTTGGGCCCGCCATTTGCGCTTGGCAAGGTCGTGCGCTACGCGAGCACGCCGAGGCCAGGGCGACGGCGGCGAGTGCGTCCGTAGAGGCGGGCGTCGCGGCGCACCCGGCGGCTTTGCACGCCTCGCGCGACGCGCACAGGCGGCGCGCCCCTCTCGTCGGCGGCGTGCATGTGGAGACGGTCGCCGCGATGCGGCTCGCAAAGCTCACAGACCAGGGCGCGACTGTCCGCCAGCTGCAAGCCAAGGTGAGCGCGCAGGATGCGCAGCTCGCAACGCTCTCCAAGTGGTGCCGCGTGCAGCGCGACTCTATGCTGCGTCACCAGGTGCCGTTGCTGCGCACGTACCTGCCGCACAGGCTCGGCGAGTCGCACGCCCGCGACCTCGAGCAGCTCTTTGCTGCAGGTGAGAGAATATGACAAAATGGCGACCTTCGTAGTTTTTTTTTTTTTTGAGAGAGAGAGAGAGACTGACACCAAAATGGCTTTTTGTCCTGCAGGCTCTCCAAGGTGTCAGAGGGGTGCAACGAACTCCGGCCTGATGGCGAGCTGGTCGAGGCTGAGCGGGAGCTTCTCGCTCGGCAGCTCCTCGCTGTTGCGCCGGGCGCCCCCATCCCGCTCGCGGCGGAGCGCCGTGCGCGCCCTCTCGAGGTCTGCGAGCGGGCCGTTGCGCACCGCGATGCGTGGGAGGCGCGCAGCCCCAGGCAAGCCAGGCCTCACGGCGAGTGGAAGTGGCGGCTTGCGACTGCGGTGCTGCTCCGCGCGCTCCGCTTTGCGCTTCTCCGCCAAGCGCTCCTCCACAGCGAGCGCCTCGGCACTCGTCACGGCGGCCGGCAGGAGCGAGTAGCTGACGAGCCGTGGTGCATCGAGAAGTTGCGGAAGGACGCGCGCGAGCGCGCTGCCCGTCTGCGCGCTCAGTGGGCGCTGCAGCGCGCTATCCATGCGCCAGCGTGCAGTGCCAAGGCCACCGCCCTTGGCTGAGGCCGGCGCCGTGCCCAAGCGCTGCAGCCCCGACCAGTCGAGCTCGAGGTCGTCGATGAGCCCGCGATACGCGTCGACCATGCTCGCCGCGCGCCGCGGCGAAGGCGCGCGCGGATCGTGCTGCGCCGTCCGGAAGAGGCGAATGAGCTCGAGGTCGCGCTCCGCCTGCAACCGCGCGCTAGCGTTGTCGACGTCGTACGCATCGCCCGCGCCGTTGCCGCCGTCCGCCGCCGGCGCCGCCGCGAGCTCCGGCGCGGCCTCGTCGCGCTGCCCCGCTTGAGGCTGCTCGTCGACCGCCTCCGCGCGCTCGCGATCGTCATCACGAGCTGCGGCGGGCGGCGCGTTAGCGGCCATGTCTTTGAGGCGCGCTAGCGCGGCGCTGCGATGCGCGGCATGGGCCGCATCCTCTCCAAACCCGACAGACTGCTTCTGCTTGAGCTGCTGGTACTCAATGAGCGCGTCAAAGGCTGCCGGGGGAAGCGCCCCAAAGTCAAGGTCATCCTGCGGGGGGGGGGGGGGGGGGGGGGGGGGGGGGGGGGGCAATCAGCGTCACGACCAGCGGCGCTGCCGAGTCAGGCGCGGCTCTCGGCGTGTGCAGGTCGCCACGGCGGCTCGTGCTGGTGGCAGCGCCGATGATGGGGAAAAGCATCTTCTTCAAGGCATTGCGATGAAAGCCACGCGTGCACGCAGCGGGTGTGGCGCGCAGCGGCCGGGCACACAGGACGCGCGCGCGCGCCAGCTGCGCGCACAATGTCTAGATCCGAATCATCCTCGAGCTCGTTGAACACCTTGCTCTCCTCCCAGTCGGACCACATCCACGGCTGCGGTGCTAAGGCGAGCTCGAGCCGCTCCGGCTCAAGAACTGCGGCAGCTGCAGCTTCCGCGGGCGCGTGCCCCGGCCCGTCGCCGATCAAGTCCTGCGGACATGGGCGCGCGCGGCGCGCTCGCACGGTGAGCGTGCACTCCAGGCGGGCAGCGCGGGTGACGAGCGCAGGCGCAGGCGGAGGGCAGTCAGTCAGGGCAGTCAGTCAGGGCAGTCAAGTCAGGCGCGCAATGGCAAGCGGGCACTCACCGAGTGGCCCGTCGTCGCAGAGCGTGTCCCGACGCTTGAGGCCCCAGCCGAGAACGGCGCGTGCTCGGCTCTGTTGGCCTTGGAAACAAAGCGCGCGGCGCGCATGACGTCTGCTCCCGACGTGCGCAGAGATTTGCTCGGGACAGCAAGCGGTGCGGCTGTGTCCGCGTCAGCCCCCTGCGCACCGGCGGGCACGGCAGCGCCGTCAGCCGTGCGCGCGTGCGGTGAAGTGCGTGGGCGTGGGCGTGGGCGTGGGCGTGCGCGGCAGCAGAGCGCAGGGTGCGCGCGCGCGCGCGCGCGGCACGGCGGCACACCGATGCCCTCGCGCCCACGCAGCCCTCTGCACGCGGCGCGCGCTCAACGCGCCCGCGCGCAAGAGCGGCGCACGCACCTCGATCTTGACGACACCGGCCTGTGCCGGCGGCGGAGCGTGCGTGCCAGCGGCGCGCTTCTTGCGCGGCACAGCGACGGGCACTGAGCCAAAGTGCGGCCGGTCGCCGCTCGAGAGCCGCCGCGAGCGCTGCGGCGGCTGCGCCATGCGCCGCGCCTTTCGGAGCGAGAACGACTCGCATCGACGGACGCCGGTGGTGCGCGTGCGCACCGCCGGCGTCGGATCGAGCGGGCGCGCGTGCGAGGGTATGCGCATGTGCAGCGGCAGCGGCTGCAGCGCGGGAAGCAGCGCACGCGCCTGCATGCGACTCAGGTCGAGCGTGCCGCGCAGCGCAGCGTCGACGGAAGCTTCCCGCGCGTGCGGCCGCTGCCCGCGTAGGCTCGCGCGTGTGGACGGGCTCGCGCGCGGGCGCGCGCCGGCGTGCGCAGCCTCGTCCGCCTCGCCATCGCCCGGGAGCTCCACCAGCTCCGCCGCGAGCAGCTGGTTGCGCTGCTCCCTGATCACTTGCGTGAGGCTTTGCCGTTGCATGGCTGGCTCCTTGTCGGCGGCGCATTTGCGCCCCCCGCGCGAGAGGAGGGGCGATCCGCCCTCGTCGTCGCGCTCACCACCACGCGGCGCGATCACGCGCTCGGCAGCCCTGTCCTGCTCTGCGAGCAGCCCGTCGAGCATGAGCGCGCCGGCCGTTCTCGACTCTGCCCCGTACTCGGCGGAGCTGGTGCAGCTCTCGGAGTGCTCGACCAGTCGGCCCCCGTTCGCAGCGGGAGCGGCGAGCGCATCGGCCAGACTTCCGAGCTCTGCCGCGGCGAGCGCGGCCAGCTCACCGCGCGCCGAGGAGCGCCCGCTGAGCGCCACCTCGTCCGCGCTGGCGGCCACGTCGAGCAGCGCGAGCGCGGCGTCCCTTTGCGCGAGCAGCGCCAACTGCTCAAGGTAGACTCTGCGATCGTGATCGTCGCCCGCCGCGCGCCCGTCCACGACCGACGCGCTCGGCCCGTCCGCGCCCTGCATGTCTCCGACGCCGTCGTGGCGCGGCTGCGCGCCTTTGGCTCGCGATCTCGCGCCGGCCTGTCGCGCGCGCGCCTGCGGGACGTCACCGGGCGATGAAAGTGCCGAGACGAACGACGCTTCGGCCAGCTCGAGGCTGCTTGGGGGCTGCGTCGCTGCTGACGCACCGGCGCGCCGCGCAGCGTGCATGCTCGAAGCCAGGGCCGGCCGCTTCTTCCCGCTGCGCTCCGTGCGCTGCGGCAGCGTGTGAGCGCTCGTGCTCAACCCCAGATGTGAGGCCGCTTGGGCGTTGGTGACGCCGAGCACCGGGCGGACGGAGCCCGAACGCGACGTGCGCGCCCGCGCAGGCTGCGCCGCCAAGCCTGGGCGCGTGCGTGTGAGCGGCCACTTGGGCAGCTCGACGCGTGCAATGTCCGCGGCTACGGCAATCAGCGCCTTCTCCCGCGCGCCGTGCAGGCCGTAGAGCGAGATGGAGAAGAGGAGGGCGGGGCCGTGCGACATGTCCGCCTGCCAGTCGCCCTCCACGAGACGCACGCGGCCGGCGGCTGCACGCAGCGCCTCGTCGGAAATGCCCAGCGCGAGTGCACGCGCGACGTCCGCGTTGACGGCGGGCGAGTTGGCGGTCGGCGGCTCCGCCGCGTGCGCGGGTTCGCCCACCTCGCTTCGCGCGCGCATGTCGAGCGCGCGCGACGCCCCGACGAGCGAGTCGAGACCGTCCGTCGATCCTGGCGCCGTTTGCCGGTCGTCCTCCTCGCTGTGAGAGAGAGCCGGAGCCCCGTGCGCGAGCTGCGCAGCGCCCGGCGCGCTGACCGCGGCTGCAGGCGTGCCGTCGCCGCGTGCTTCTGCGGCTGGCGGCGGCTCTTCGGCAAAAGCGTGCAGCTCATCGGCAGGCGATCCCGCCAGAGGAGATGCGCCGACAGCCATCGATCTATCGCCCGCCGTGTCCGCCGGTGTGAGCCGCCCGTCCGGGTCTTCGGCTCGCGCATTCACCCGGTTGGCAGGAGCAAAGCCGTCCTCCACGCCAAAGGCAGCGGTGGCCGTTGCGAGCGTAGCGCTCGGTGCAGCCACGCGCGCACTGGCGTGCGCGGCGTCCTCGAGCCCATCAATGGCGTGCAGCGCGCCATCACCAGCGGCCGCATCGCTCACGCGTTGCGCGCCCGCGCCGGCGGGCGCATCGCTCGCGCTCGTGGCCTCACGGTGTGCGGCGAATGGCCCCCTCTCGTCCACGAGCTCGCGCCGCTGACTGCTGCCGCCTCCGCCTCCGCCTCCGCCGCCGCCTCCGCTTCCGCCCTCGCCCTCGCCCTCGCCCTCCTCCCAGTCCGCCTCCTCCTCCTCCTCCCAATATTGGGCTCCGGCCAACCCCGCCGCTCCGCGAGGCACAACGTCGCTTGGCTCGCCAAGCGACGTACGGGCGACCGTGCGCCGTCGTCGTCGCGGCGTGGTCTGCTCAAAGATGACCAGCCGGTCGATGGGCGCGCCCGAGGGCAGATCGATCGCGCTCAGCATCGGCTCGGCCCCGACGCCCGCGCTCGCGGCCCGGCTGAGCCGCGAGTCGCCGCCCTCGCGCGGCCTCTCGCCCTGCTTCGCCATCAGCGCCGCGAGCGGGTGGGCGGCCATCGAGCGGCTCCGCGCCTCGAGCGAGAAGGCGTCATCGGGCAAGGCGAGCTGCACGACGCGGACGACCGGCTGCGCTGTCGGTGGCCGCGCGGCGGGCGTCGAGGCTCGGGCCGCCGATGCGCGCACGACTGCGCGCGCGCCGCCCCCCGACTTGTCGACCGTGCCGCTGCGCACCGCCTCGACCAGCGGCGCAGCGCTGCTCTCACTCGCGCTCACGAAGCGTGCATCGCCTGCCGTCGCCGCCCCCCGCCCGCGCGCCGCGCCGCGCGCCGGCGCCGTCGACGGCTTTGCGAGCGACGAGGGCTGAGCGCTCGTGTCGGCATGGATCTCTGACGATGAGCCCTCGAGCGGGCTGGGCGCGCAGACGGGCAGGCGCACCGGGCCGAGATCAAAGGGCTGGAGCGCTCCGGCGAGCGAGCGCTCCGTCGTCGGGCTCTGCGAGGAGCGCGCGTACAGCGAGAAGCTTGGCTCACGCGACGCGAGCTCGCCGACCGGCCGGGGCGGCCTCGGCGTACCCGCACGCCACAGCCGCCGCCTGCGCTGCGCGCCATCCGGCACGTCGCCGAAGCGCGTCGACGGCGGGCTGCCGCCGATTGTGGCGAAGCGCATGGTGTGGTAGTGCTTCTGCATGAGCTGCTCGTTGTGCTCGAACGGGTCGGGGTGGCGCTCGGCGTCCACGCCGTCGTCCTCGTCCTCCCCCTCCTCCGTGTCCTCCGTGCCCTCGTCGTCGCCCTCGCCATCAGCGTCCGCGTCGGCGTCCGAGCCCCACGACCGCTCCGAGAGTGGGTCGAAGGCCCGACCGTCGAGCGCCATCAAGGCCTCCACACGCTCGTCGAGCGACACGGCGTGCGGCTCGCGCGCACCGTCCGCGTGCGGCGCCTGGCCCTCGTGCGCGCCGAGCGCGTCGCTGGTTGCTGTCTCGCCGCATGCCGCCTCGACCGAATGCGTGGGCGCACCGGCTGGCGATATCACCGCTGGCGATATCACCGCTGGCGCCTCGTCGATGCCAGCGGGCGCGCCGTCCTCAACCCGGACCGAGCCGCCCGGCGTCTCCGCGGCGCCGGCGCGCGCACGCTCTGCCCACGCCGCAGTTCGATGCGGCGCAGCAGGGCCTCCGGAGCGCGGCGACTCCACCGCGTCCGTCGATGCACGTGCCGCGCGGGCGCGTACAACCGCGCTGCGGCTGTCCGGGCGCTCCCGTTCGCTCGCGTGCTCGCCCGCGTCCGCCGCCGCGGACGGGACAGCGGTCGACGAGCGCGTGTCCGGACGAGTGCGAGGCTGCTCGCGCGCGCGCGCACCTGCGCTCGCGTGCTGTGCGCTATCCATGGCCATGCGCGGCTGCGGAACGGCGAGCGGCGCGCGCGGCGCGATCTCGCCGAGCACCGGGAGGGCGCGCCTCTGCGCGCGGCGCGCGAGCTGCAGCGCCGTCGCGACGGGCGTGACCTCCGCCATCTGCGTGTGCACGCGCACGGCGCGCGCGCGCAGCGCCGGCTGCTGGCCGGCCGGCGGCGGCCGCTTGGGCGTGACGGACATGAGCGCGGCGGTCACGAGCGGCATGCGCGCGCTGGACGACTCCTCCTCGTCCCCGCCCTCGCCCTCGTCACCGCCCTCCCGTTCCTCGCTCCCCGCGTCGTCGTCGACGCGCCCAAGCTGCACGCCGCGCCGTGCGTCTCGCTCGCCGGCGCGCGCCGCGTACACGGCAGCGTCCGTCAGCTGCTGCACGCGCGAGCGCTCAATGAGCGCGAGGAGCTCGGCGTCGACGCCGCTCGCGAGGCCAGCGAGCGCTTCGGCGCGCGCGCGCGCGAGCCGCGCGTCCGCCTCGCGCTCGCGCGCGAGCGCGGCGTGCCCCTCGCCCGCTTGCCGCTCGCGCGCGTTCGCGCCGGCGTGCTCGAGCGCGTGGGCACCCTCGTCGAGCGCGTCGTCGGCCGCGTGCTCATCGATGCGCGCAGGCGTCACGGCGCGCCCAACCTCCAAGCGGCGCAACGTCGGCGAGTGTTGCAGCCTGCGCGGCCTCGCGCGCTGCGCGGCGGCCGCGTCTTCGCGCGACGGCGGCTCGGCGAGCGCGCCCACGTCATCACCCTCGTCCTCGGGCGGCTCCGAGCCATCGGTCTCCTGCACGGCGAGCGCGTCCTTGGCGCGCTTCACCTGCTCGCGCGAGACGAGCAGCATCGCGTCGGCAAGGACGACGATGAAGCTGCCGTCGTGGCTCGCAAAGAGCGCCTGCGTGACCGGCGCGGAGAAGGAGAGCGCTTTGAGCGCCGTGCAGCTCGGCAGGTGCCACACGAGCACGCTGCCGTCGAGCGACGCGCTGAGGAAGCGGTCGGACGCGAAGGAGCGCTCGAGCGCCGTGATGCGTTCCGTGTGCGGCTCGAGCGAGCGCGAGAGCGACGCGATCCGGCCGACGAAGGATGAGCTGGACATCGCGTTTGTGGTCGCAAGCTCGCCGTCCGCGCCGCCGCGCACGCGCTCGAGCGCGCTGGGCAGCAGCAGCCACAGCTCGAGCGAGCCGTTGTCGAAGCCGAGCAGTATCCCGCCGTCCGCACGCACCAGCGCACACGTCAGCTGCCGGCTTGCTGCCGTGCGGAATGCGCCGCGCGGTGTGCACTGCAGCGCGCGCAGGTCCCACAGCCGCACCGTCCCGTCGCTGCCGACGGAGAGCATCGCGTGCGCCTCGGCGAGCTGGCCGTGCGCGCGCACCGCATCGCCGTGATGCGCGCTCTCATCGCCCAGCAGCCCCAGCGCATGCGAGAGCCTGCCATCGTCCGCGCGCAAGCGCGAGACGGTGAACGGGACGAGCGAGAGCAGCGCGCCCGAGTGCGCCGCAAACGTGCGCGACACGTCGCGCTGCGCGGCGCCCCACACGGAGATGTGCCCGCACGCCGAGCCGGTGATGATGGCGAAGGATCGCAGTGTGTGCGCGTCACGGCCGTCCGCAAGCTCGCCGGCCACCGCCGACGACTCGTCGGGCGCGGGCTCGTCGCCCGCGCCGCCGCCCGTGCGGCCGCGCTGGCGCGTGCACACCCACCCGGCGGGCGCGCGCACGACGGCGATCGCGCTGATCGAGGCGGTCATGTCCGTGTCGGTGAGGGTCTGCACGCATCGCCCGCCCGCGGTCGTATCGATGATGTCGAGCGTGCCCGATTGCGAGCCGATCACGACGTGCCCGTTGCCGAGCGCGGGCGCGGCGCAGAAGCAGCTCAGCTGCGCACCGGTCGCGCCCAGCTCGCGCGCAAGCAGCTCGGCAGACGCGGCCTGGCGGTACGGCTCGGCGCGGCCGTCGCCGTGGCTGCGCAAGCCCTTGGGCACGATCATTGAGAGCATCGCACCCGTCTCGAGCCGCAGCAGCTGCAGCGCGCTGTTCGCGCTCAGCACGAAGATGAGCCGCTGGTCTGCCGGCAGTTCGGCGCCCGCGTGGTCGTGCCGCACGACCTGCGCGCGCGTCACCCGGTCGCTGAGTGTGGAAAAGTGAACGAGCGGGTCCTTGACGCGCAGGACGGAGAGGAGCGCGCCGGAGACGACCATCAGCACGCCGTCGCCCTGCTCGCTCCCCGCCGCCTCCGCGTACACGAGCTGCGAGGGCGGCGGGCAGGCGTACGAGGAGAGGGACGCTGCTGCGAGGGACGACGGCAGGTGCGAGTCGAGCTCGGCGCCGCGCTCGGCGTTCCACAGCTTGACGACCATGTCCTCTGAGCAGGAGAAGAAGAGCCGGCCCGACCGGTCGCTCGCCAGCGCGCGCACCTCCTTCGAGTGGCACTGCGTCGACTCAATCAAGATCGGCTTGCCCACTGGGATGGATGCAGCGAGCGACCACTTCTTCACGACGCCATCGTACGACGACGTGAGCAGGTGCTGGTCGCCGGGAATGAAGGCAAGCGCGCGAATGCGCGAGCCGTGCAAGTCGTTCAGCCGGAAGAGCACGTGGCCCGACTCCATGTCCCACACGATCACCGACGCCTCGTGCGCGGCGAGGATGTGGCCGTCGTCGTCGTTGAGCACGACGTGCTTGAGCCATCGGTAGTCGGTGCTAATCGAGCGGCGGAGGCGGAAGCGGTTGAGGGTCTGCCAGCCGTCGGAGGTGGTCTTGTGGAAGCGCTCGATCCCGTAAATCTTGATCGAGCCCCGGCCGCCCGTCGTCACGAGCTGCTGCCGGCTCTGCGAGAAGGCGGCGGCGAGGATGCTTACCTGGTCCGACTTTTCGCTCCACACGATCTGCAGGTCGGCGGTGATGATCATCACCTCGAGGCCCTGCAGCACGAGGATATACTGGTTCTGCGCCAGGTTGTAGATCACGTGCGTTCCAATCATGTCCTTTTGCGGCAGCGTGAGCTCCACGCGCGTCGCTCGGTGCGCGGTGCGGTGCGAGAACGCGCGGAGCGTCCGGCCGTCGCACACGACAATCTCGTCGCGCTTCGGGTTGTAGGCGACGCTCGTGATGACGAGCTGGTTCCGCGTGATGAAGTGCGTCGACAATTCGAGCTTCGTGTCGATGTGCATGGCTCCCTGCACACACCACGCTCGCGCGACGGCCCGACGGGCCGCGGCCCAACGCCGGCCGCCCTGCTGATCTCAAAGCGAAACGTGCGCGGAGCGGAGGTTTGTGCGGGAGACTGAACGAGGCCTGGAGAAGCGCATGAGCAAGCGCGGCAGCGCGGCGGCGAGGGCGCCGCACTCAAAGGACCTGGCGGCGAGGGCGCCGTGGCTGTCCATTGCGCTCGCTGCTCTGGCGGCGCTCCTGGCGGCGGTTTGCGCCGCGTGGCCCGACGTGGCGCTGCGCGCGTGGCATGCCGCACTGGAGCGTGCGCCAGGCGCGCGCGCGCGCAAGTCGAGCTCACCAGCCGGCGCGGCGTCTGCGCGCGCGAGGCCGGAGGGGATCGCGGAGCAGGCGCCGTGTTTGGACGACTCGGTCGCCTGCCCGCAGTGGGCGCGCCTTGGCGAGTGCGCGAAGAACCCAAACTACATGGCGCAGACGTGCCCGCTCAGCTGCGGCGTGTGCGATCAGGCGCCGCGGCGCACGAGGAAGGCGAGCACGTGCGTGGACGAGGACGAGAGCTGCGAGTCGTGGGCCCTTACTGGCCAATGCGTCAAGAACGCTGACTTCATGCTCGCCAAATGCCGGAAGAGCTGCGGCGTGTGCGGCCCGTACGGCCCCGCGTGCGAGCGCCTCTCCGACGCGGCCGTTCGTCCGGGCGACATGAACGCCACCTTCGAGCGCGCGCTCGCGCACTTCCCTGAGTACAGCCCGCAGGTGATGCATCGCGACCCGTGGGTCATGCGCTTCGACAACTTTATGAGCGATGCGGAGGCGGACCACATCGTCGCCCTCTGCGCCGACTCGTTTCAGCGGTCGCTTGCCGGCGATCGCGTCTCGTCGGTGCGCACGTCCGACCAGTGCTGGTGCAACTGGGGAACGTGCCTCGATGATCCGATCATCCAGGCGGTCGAGCAGCGCATTGCGGACGTCACGCGTGTGCCTGTCGTCAACGGCGAGTTCATGCAGATCGTGCGCTACGGCGAGGGTCAGTTCTGTGTGTTCCCCCGCGCTGCGGCCGCTCGGTGCTGCGAAGCGAGAGGGCTGGGCCATCAGCGACGGGCGCACTGCTCGCTGGCGCTTCGCCTTGATTGCACACGTGCGCAGCCTCATTTGAACGCCACCTCCACCCCCATCCCACCCGCACACTGTTTTGCGTGCCCAGACCGCGAGCACCACGATCAGAACTCTGCGAGCTGGAGCCCTCAAGGCGTGCGCGTTTACACGTTTTTCATGTACTTGAACGATGTGCCCGAGGGTGGCGAGACGAGCTTCCGCAAGCTGGCGCTCAAGGTGCGGCCCAAGAAGGGCTCGGCAATCCTGTGGCCGTCCGTGCTCGACAGCGAGCCCAACAAGACGGAGCCGGGCACCTACCACGAGGCAATGCCCGTGCTTGCGGGCGTCAAGTACGGCGCAAACGTGTGGCTACACATGCACGACTTCCGCTCCGTCAGCCAGCGCCACTGCCTCTTCACCATGAAAAACGTGCGCGCGCCGGCAAACGAGCGCCGAAGGCGAGTGGCGTCCCCGCTTTCCCCGACTTCGCCTCAACCACGCGTCACCTCCGCGTCCGCGCCCTCCGACCGTTCGCCTGCCGCGCCGCGACCAGACCGAGGAATGACACACAGGCACTGAGGGAGGGGGGAGATGACAGGGTTCGCCATCTCGACCGAGGATCTGTGCATGACACACACACAGTGCCTGCGCCATCTCGACACGCACGTCCGCAAAGGCAACTGTCAATGGCGGTCTGGTCAGCGCAGTGGCGTGCCGGGCAGGTCGTGCCGTCCGCTCAGCACAGGCCTCGGGCTCTTACGGTCGGTTGGCAAAGGCGGCGGCCGCGCCTCGCCAATGAGGGAGGAGTCAATGTCGAAGGTGTCCCGCGCCACGGCGTGCGCCGCTTAGCTGCCGCTTAGTTGCCGCTGCCCGCCTTAGCCTTAGCCTTCTTGAGCCCACGCAGCTTCTTCAAGCGGTTCTTGAGCTCCTTACGCTGCTTGCGCGCACCCACCTTCGCCTTTGCCAGGTTCACCTTGATCAGGCGATGCCTCGGCTCGAACTTCTTCTGCACCGTGGTCGAGTCGTAGATCATCCCAAAGCCAGTGCTTCGCCCGCCGCCGAACGCGAGCTTAAAGCCGAAGAGCACGATGGTGGTCGCATCCTGCACCTGCGCGCACCGAGAGAGCGCGTCGCACAGTCGCGTGCCAGCCACGCGGTATCGCGCAGGGCGTGAGCAGCCGGGCGACGCCGCGTGCGCGCTCGCGCGGCGACGGTGCCCATCCGACGAAGCGGCACGACCACGCACCTTGTATAGCTTCGCCAGCTTCTCGCGCATCTCCGCCTTGGAGACGCCCGCGGCTCCCGGGTGCAGCACCTCGACCACCTGTGGTGCGCGGCGCGGTCGAGCGGGCCGCGCGCACGCGCCGCCGGGCACGCGCGTTAGCACATGCGATGGGCGCTGACACGGACGTGGGTGGCCGAGGTCGGAACGCAGCGCGCCTCGTGCGCGCGCACAAATTGGCGGCGGCCGAGGAGCGGGTTCGTGATGAACTTCTTTGTGCGAATCGTGCACGCCTTCGCTGCGTCTGACATGGTGCCCCACGCGGAGAGCCACGAACGCCACGGGGTCTGTCCGGGGCTGCCGGACTTTTCCAGCATGGCTTCCATTATTGCGCTTCCCGAAAGGATGGACGTGCGTGAGGACGACTGGCGCGCCGCATCGACGGCGGGCGACGCGCGGCGACTGCGCGAGCTGGCGGCGCTCGACGGACACGACGATCTCGGCATCCCGCTTGTCCTCGCCGCCAAGGCTGGTCACGTTGACGCCGTGCGTGTCATCCTCGGCACGAACATGCCGGACGCCGACATGCGCCGCACCGCGCTGCGCCTCGCGACGCGAAGCGGGCACGCCGGCGTGGTGGAGCTGCTCCTCGACTCGGGCGCCGAGCTGAGCGACGATGCGTTGATTGAGGCAGCGGCGTGCGGTTCGGAAGACCTCTTGCAACTCCTGATTGCGCGCGGCGCCGAGCGCGGCCGCGACGAGGCGCTGGTCGTCGCCGCCGAGCGCGGCGCGACCGCGGCCGTGCGCACGCTCCTCGCCGCGGGCGCGGGCTCTCTCAACCCGGCGCTGAAGGGCGCCATCGATGCGCGGCACGCACCCACCGTCGTCGCGCTCGTCGACGCGGGCGCGAGCGCCGCGGAGGGGCTGTGCCATGCTGCGCTCGTCGGCGCGCCGGCCCTCGTCGACCTCCTCATCGACCGCGGCGCAAGCAACCTCGACCAGGCCTTCTTCATCGGCGCGAAGGCGGGGCAGACCGCAGCTGTCACGCGCATAGTGCTCTGCCGAGCCGCCGAGGCCGAGGGGACCCAGCCCGCGAGTGCGTGCAAGCCCCGCCCAGCGCCATCCGGCGCGTCGAGCGCGATCGCAGCGCACCTCGCGATGGGCCCCGCCATGCTCGGCGCGCGCAGGCCGGTGGGCTTGGCAGTGGCAGATGCGCGGGCCGTCAGCAAGCCGGCGTTCTTTTCCACCGTGCGAGCGCCGCAGGCGAAGTGATCGTGGACTGCCGGCGGCATGGGAGGGAGTCTTCAGTCTTGCCGCAGGACTGGAGAGTTGGGGGTCTTGAGACTCTTGACTCGTGCACCCTTGCCCACAAGTCGGTCCATCTTTTTCACTCCTTCCGTTGCGGTTTTCGATTGAGGCGCCGAAAATGCGGACGAGTTTTAGATCACGTCGGCCGATGGTCGTGGCCGCGCTTTTCTTGCCGGTGGGCTGGGCGCAGAGCACGATGCTGGACCTGCTGAGCAGCCACCGGCCCAGCGATGCGGCACGCGCGAGCTCAGGCGGGCCGATTGTCAGCCTGTCGGACTGGGCGAGCTCGCGCAACCTCCCGATCACGCTGCCGTCGGCCCACGCGGACGTGGTCTCGCTGTCGCAGTACATGCGCGAGCATCCGAGCGGCGACGGGCCGGCGGGCGGACTGCACCCCGACCTGCGCACCGTGCGGCCTGACGCCCCTGCGCCGAGCTCGCCGCGCCCAAGCGCTGCCTCGCCGTCCGAGTGCTACACCAAGCGGACGGGCGAGGACTATGCCGGCACGCGCAACGTGACGCGCTCGGGTGTCGCATGCAGGCCGTGGGCGCTGGAGTCCTTGCACCGGCGCGATCGGCACGAGGGCGTGATTCCACCCGAGAACCACTGCCGATACGTCGACGCCGACCTCGGCTGCGCGGCGTGCTACCCAGAGTGCCCGACGGCGGCTGAGTGCCGGCGCAGCCGGCTCGAATGCTGCGAGATTGGTGCACCGCGGCCGAGCTGCGCCCAACCGTCAGCGGAGGCGGCCGTGCTGCTATGGCCGTCGGCGCATGGCGCCGAGGCCGCATCGCCCACTGCGTCGCCCCCGCCCCCGCTCGCCGACGGGTCGTTCACGATGCGGCTGCTCGCGAGGGCGCGGTCGGCCGCCGCTCGGTCTGGCCAGGGCGCCGCGCCGCTGGGCAGCGACGGCCGCGGCGGGCAGCGGTCGGCCGCGCCGTCGGAGCCGCCGCCGCCGCCCTCGCCGCCGCCGCCCGACTTGACCAGCTGCTACACCCACCACGATGCGTCGGACTACCGCGGGGTGGGCAACGTGACAGTCAACGGTTACGTCTGCCAGCGATGGACAGCGCAGGCGCCCAACGCGCACCCGTACCGACCGGGCACGGCCGAGTGGGAGAGCGCGGGGCTGGGCGATCACAACTACTGCAGGCGACCGGGCGGCTTCGCGTGTGCGTGGTGCTTCGTGGACAAGAGCGCGCCGCCGCTCTTCGCGGAGAAGAGCGCGCGCGGCGCGACGAGGATGAGCCACGGTGACAGGGAGCCGCGCGGGCAGCGCGAGCCACGGGAGGGGAGAGACTCGCGGCCTCACGGCGCGCACGAGCGGGAAGGTAACGGCCGCGGGAGGCGCGGCGACACGCCAGGCGATGCCGAGCCCGCCGTTGTGCTGCTGCGCCCCACGCCGCAGCTCGCGCCCAACGAGCGGACCGAGCTCGTCCTCGGCGTCGCGGGCGGAAGCGCGCCGGTGGTGCGCAAGGACGCGAAGCGCGACAAGGCCGTACGCGCGCCGCGCACCGCCGTGCGCGTCGCGCGCTCCGCGCGGTCCATCGGCGCGCGCGCGCGCGCACGCACGCGCGTGCGCGCTGCACCCTTGAGCGGCGCACGCGCGCGCTCGCGCGACGCGTCGCGGCCCCCGCTCGCAGGATTGGGACTGCTGCGACGTGATGCAGCACATGCGCGACGACTGTTCTGCGCCGAGCCCACGCCCGCGGCCGCAGTCGGGCCCAAGCGCCTTTGCACGCAGCGTGCTGCCCGTGCCTCGTGAGCCGCCGCGCGCCCTTGCGCGCAGCGCGCCGCCGAGGCCGTCGGTGGGCGACGCGCTCGCAGACCCGGCGGCCTGGCGGGTTGGCTGCGTTCTCGCAGGTGCGGCGTCCACCTTACTCGCGCTGGTCGCGCAATGGCACGGTTGGCGGAGGACTGCGCGAGCGCTGAGTGCTGGTGGCGCCGCGTGCGCTCAGTTGCCACAGGCACAGCCCCTTCCACCGCCACTGGCGGTGTCGGCGATGCTGTAAGCCAGCCGAGCCGCGGTCGCCCCGGTATTAAAAAATTTCCGGCGGACACGTGCTGCCGCAAGAAGTGCGCAGTCGAGCGGCAAGACCGAAGCGATCGACGTGTGCCTGTGTGCGAGCACGAGCAGAAAGTTGGCTTCGAGATCGACGACAGCGATCAGCGCGTACTTCCTTCCACCAGCGCTCGCGGAAGCGGCGCCGCCGCCGCGCGGCGAGGCTCAGCGCGAGCGCGACGAACCGAGCGCAAGAAGGTGGCCAGCTGGCTCGGCAAGCCACATCAGGCCGTCGTGGTCACCGAGCACGAGCTGGCCGTCGCAACGAAGGCTTCGCCGCTCTCCTCGTCGACGCTCATCAACCGCGCCTCATCGCGCAAGGCTCACACAGGAAGATGCTCGTTTCAGGAGGCTCGTTTCAGGTGGCACTGTGGCCCAGCCTGCGCGCGCCTTATTGCGGGCCGTCTGCGGAGCGCCCGGCTTCGTCCTCGACCATCCGCGTCTCCTCGAGCTCCTTGAGCACGGCGTTCTTCGCGTCGAGGGCAGGCATCGGCTGCGGCGTGTAACATCCGCCCGTGATCGTACCTTGCACGTTGGCGAAGTCCGTCGTGAGCACCAGGATGGTCTGCAGCGCCGGGTCGAGCAGGAGCTCCTCGTCTGCGCACTTCCCCTGGATGACGGCGACGATGAAAGCATGCTGCTGCTGCTGCTGCCGCGACTCGCCGCCGCACGCAATGCCGCGCCGTTCCGGAATGTTTATCTGCTTGGAGCCGTGCATGATGTTGTTCAGCTCCTTGTATGCGCCTGTGATCGCCGTCAAAGACGACGCTTCGTATTGGCCCACCTTGAACTCTGCGGCCAGCTCGTTGTATTTCTTCTTGTAGGCGGGCACAAGTGTGCCCGTGGTCTTGTCGACGAGTTCGTCCATCAGCTGGTTGAACAGGGCACCCGGCCTTGAGAGGTTACCCGGGTATGCGCAGCGCAGCAGCCAGTCAAAGGTGTCGCGCAGCTCGTAGACGACCTGGTAGTGGCCCAGGTCTTTCAGCCGCCTGGCCTCGGCCTCACGCACCTCGTGCTCCGTCTTGACGATCCACTTGTCCTTGAACTCGTTGATCTTCTGCGCATCGTGCTCCATCTTGACGATCCTCTCGTTCTTGGCAATGATCACCTCGTCCTTGGCAGCGATCAACTTGTCGTTGGACTCGTCCTTGTCCTCCAACTCGTGCTGCAACTGTACGATGGTCTTGTCCTTGGCAGCGATCAACTTGTCGTTGAACTCGTTGATCAACGTGACCTTGTCCTCCATCTGCTTGACCATGTCCTCGAGCACCGCTCGGATGTCGTCGGGCAATTTGCTGGCGATGAAAGACCAGGCCGGTGGCAAAGATGGCCGGGGCGGCAGTGTCGCCATCACGCAGCGCGTCCTGCCCGCAGTTGAGCGCGCAGAGCAGGTCTTAGTTCGGCCCGACGCCATCAAAGAGCTCCTCCTCTCAATGATCGCCTCGTCGTCGTCCGGCTGGATGATCGCCTCGTCGACGTCCGGCTGCGGGATCTCGTCCGCATGCACGCGCATGAAGACAGCCCGCGTCCTGCCATCGAGTGCGGCGGAGCAGGGTGCGCAAGATGATGAGCGCGCAAGACACGCTCGCCGACACGGACGTGCGCGCACAGCGCGCTCGCACGCTCTCACCTCGCAATCGCCGTCAAAGACGCCGACGAGACGCTGGCGTACGTCGTGAATGCGCTCGGCCGGCCGGCACGCCCGATGATGCCGGCGCGCGCGCAGACCGGGATCGTGCGCGACGACAGCGCGGCACGACCGGGCGCGCAGCAGCACCCCGCCAAGCACGAAAGAGCGAGGGCCACCTGCAGCATGTGCAGCGCTGAAGCTGGCCAAGCCGCGGCCATCGTGCGCTCGCCCAGCCAACGGAAGCAAAGGGAAGAAGTGGCCCGCATGGAGGCCACGGGCGTGAGACGGCGGCGACAGGCATCGCAGGCCATGCGGCATTCGTACGCCTTCTCCAACCTGTGCGGCAACGTGTATCGGCAGGGCAACGTGGTGTTCACGCGCGACGGGGGCACGCTTTTCAGCCCGGTGGGCAATCGCGTCAGTGCCTTTGACCTCACCTCGTCGCGCTCGCACACATACCCGTTCGAGGCGCGCGCCAGCATCGCGCGGCTCGCGTGTCGCCCGACGGCGGCCTGCTGCTCACGGTGGACGAGGGCGGGTACGCGCTGCTTGTGCACGTGCCGAAGCGTACGGTGCATCGCCACTTCATCTCAAGGGCTCGGTCGGCGACGGCAAGTTCTCGCCCGACGGCAAGTTCTCGCTCGTCGCGGTCGGGCGGCTCGTGCAGGTACGGGCAACGCCCGCGATCGAGCGCACGTTCACGCCGTTCAACCTGCATCGCACGCACAGCGGGCACATGGACGACATCACGGCCGTCTCGTGGTCCGCCGACTCCGCCTACTTTGTCACCGGCTCCAAGGACCTGTTCACCGTACACAGGCGCACAGGCTACGTGCCGCCGACGCTCGGCGGCCACCGGAGCGCGCTCGTGGGCGCGTGGTTCGACAGGAGCCGGCAGCTTCTGTACACGGTGACGCGCGACGGCGCAATGCTCGTCTGGGCGCGCTACGAGCAGGAGGCTGCCGCCGTCGCCGCCGTCGCGCGCGGCAAGCGCAAGCTCGCGGCCGACGAGCTGCTCGCGACCGCGGAGCTGCTCGCGACCGCGGAGCTGCTCGCGACCGCCGGCGCGACCGACGAGCTGGCCGGCGCCGAGTCGGCGCTGACGATGGAGCGGTGGGAGCTTCACACGAAGCACCTCTTCGAGCGGACGCACGGCAGCGTCAGCTCCGTCGCGCACTGCAGCCGCGCCGCGCGCGCGCTGGCGGCGGGCGCGCCGTCCGGCGCGGACGTGGCCGTGGGCTCGGAGCTCGTCGCGATCGGCTTCTCGTCGGGCGCCTTCACGCTATGCGAGATGCCCGGCTTTGTGCAGGTGCACTCGCTCTCGATCTCCGACGAGCACGTGACGACGAGCGCGATCAACGGGTCGGGCGAGTGGCTCGCGTTTGGCTGCGCGGCACACGGGCAGCTGATCGTGTGGGAGTGGGCTTCCGAGACGTACGTGCTCAAGCAGCAGGGCCACTTCGCGTCGGAGGTGAACGCGCTCGCCTTCTCCGCGGCGGGCGCGGTGATCGCCACGGGCGGGAACGACGCGAAGGTCAAGCTTTGGGACGCCAGCTCGGGCTTTTGCGTCGTCACCTTCACCGAGCACGCGGCGCCCGTCACCGGCCTCGCATTCGTGCCGCACGGCCGCGCGTTTGTCAGCTCGTCGCTCGACGGCACGGCGCGCGCCTTCGACCTGGTGCGGTACCGCAACTTTCAGACGTTCGCGACGCCGACGCCGGCCCAGCTCACGTGCGTCGCGGTCGACACGTCTGGCGAGGTCGTGACGGCGGGCAGCCTCGACACGCTGTGCGTCTACGTGTGGAGCACGCAGAGCGCGCAGCTCGTCGAGCAGCTCTCCGGCCACGCGAAGCCGATCGCCGCGCTCGCGTTCGGCGGCGGCTCGGGCTCGCTCCTCGCGTCGGCGGCGTGGGACGGCACCGTGCGCCTCTGGGACTTTGTGGCGACCAAGGCGCGCTCCGACGTCCTCAAGCATTCGACGGACGTGCTCGCCATCGCCTTCTCGCCCGACGGCCAGACGCTGTGCGCGTCGACACTCGACGGCGCGCTGACGTTTTGGGACGTGGCGATGGCCGAGCAGGTCGGGATGATCGACGGCCGCAAGGACATTGCCGGCGGCAAGCGCCGCGCCGGCCAGCCGAGCGCGCAGAACGACATCTCCGGCCTCTCGTTCCGCACGCTCAGCTTCTCGGCGGATGGCGAGCTGCTCCTCGCCGCGGGCAACTCCAAGTACGCGTGCATGTACGACGTGCGCAACCGCTCGCTGCTCAAGCGGTACCAGCTCTCGCACAACGTCTCGCTCGACGGCGTGCTCGATCGACTGCACTCCGGCCGGCTCACCGACGGCGGCGACGTCGACCTGATCGACGACGAGGACGACGAGACGATGCGCGCGCGCCGCGGCAAGGGCGACTGGGCACTGCCGGGCGTCAAGCAGGGCGAGCACTCCAACTGGACGACGCGGCGGGCCGTGCGCGCAACCTCGATTCAGTTCGCGCCCGACGGCACCGCGTGGGCCGCCGCGACGACGGAGGGGCTCGCCATTTACTCGCTTGACGAGGGCCTTCTCTTCGACCCGACCGCGCTCGACGTCGACGTCACGCCCGCCTCGATCCGCGCGGCGCTGCACGAGCGCGACTTCGTGCGCGCGCTGCTGATGGCGCTTCGGCTTCACGAGGCGGACGTGCGCGCGCGCGCAACCGCGCGATCGAGCGCGCGCGCAAGAGAGGGAGACCGCGACCGTGCGAGCGCGATTGGGGGCGTCGCGCTCGGCCGGCCGCGAGCGCGTGGGCGCGTTCTCCGTCCGCCTGCCGCTCGCCAAAGCGGCCGACTCGCCGTGGCTTTTGCACGCGCGCGTTCGCGCGCGCGCACCCGCTCGCACCTCGCCCACGCGGTCGAGCGCGCGCGCGCCGCCATGCACATCGTCGCAGGTGTTGCACTGGACGTTTGAGGCGATCCCGCTCGACGACATCGACCTGGTCGCGCGGCAGGTGCCGCAGATGCACCTGGCGAGGCTGCTCCAGCACGTCGCGGCGGAGGTGGGCTCGAGTGTCCACCTCGCGTACGTGCTCAGGTGGGCTGGTGCGCTGATGCGCGAGCACAGCAGCCACATCCAGCAGAACACGGGCACGTGCCTCGCTTCGCTGCGCGCGCTGCAAAAGGGCGTGCAGTCGCACTACGACGGGCTGCGCAGGCTGAGCTCAAACAACACGCACATGCTCGACTTTTTGTGCGCGCTCGGCCCGTCGGAGCTCTGATGAGCGGGTAGTGGGTGAGACTGGACGGGGCTCACTCAGTCTTTGGCTCGAGCCTCTCTTCTTTCCACAGATGGGAGCGCATCGTAGCGGTTACGATGGCAGGCGGCCACCATGGAGGTTTGCACGGCCTGGTCCGATCCCGAGCGCACCCGCCTCACCCACCCGCGCCACGCCGCCGCGCCCGCGCCCGCGCTCGCGCGCCGCGCGTATACACTGCAGCGCTCGCCCACCTCAAGAGGCGCGGTGAGCGCGAGCGGCAGCCGCGCGGCGTCGCTCGCACCAGTCGGCGCGCGCGCGCGCGCGTGAAGATGAACACGCCCCCCCCGAAGGGGGAGAGAAGGGGAAGGAGAGGAAACGTGCGACGTGAGGAGGTACAACGCGACGAGGCACGCGCAGAATGCGCGCAGAAGCCCGAGCCAGGCAGGCTGCCAGCGCGCCACGCGCAGCTGCGCGCCCTCAAGCAGCGCGGTCTGCGCAAGCAGCTCGCCGATGAGCCCACTGCACCCCAAAATCGGCCGGACGGTGCTTCTTGACGAGGAGCTCCAATAAAGGGTGTTCGAGACGGCACACAGCGCGGCGCCGGGCAGTCGCCAAATAGGGCGCGCGCGGGCGCGGGCGCGGGCTCGGCGATGGACGCGTGGTCGCGCTTCGCCACATCCAGTCCGACGCGACCGCGCACACCAGCCCGAGGACGCACAGGGCGACGCCGGACCAGTGCTGCCGCGAGTAGCGAGTGCGCAGGACGGCCGCCGAGAGGAGCATCACGCACGGGATCGTCGCCCAGTCGAGCGGCATGACCGAAGCGATCGACGTGTGCCTGTGTGCGAGCACGAGCAGAAAGTTGGCTTCGAGATCGACGACAGCGATCAGCGCGTACTTCCTTCCACCAGCGCTCGCGGAAGCGGCGCCGCCGCCGCGCGGCGAGGCTCAGCGCGAGCGCGAAGAACCGAGCGCAAGAAGGTGGCCAGCTGGCTCGGCAAGCCACATCAGGCCGTCGTGGTCACCGAGCACGAGCTGGCCGTCGCAACGAAGGCTTCGCCGCTCTCCTCGTCGACGCTCATCAACCGCGCCTCATCGCGCAAGGCTCACCAGGAAGATGCTCGTTTCAGGAGGCTCGTTTCATCAGGTGGCACTGTGGCCCAGTCCAGTCCACGCCCTCTGCGCGCGCCTTATTGCGTGCGGGCCGTCTGCCGAGCGCCCGGCTTCGTCCTCGACCATCCGCGTCTCCTCGAGCTCCTTGAGCACGGCGCTCTTCGCGTCGAGGGCAGGCATCGGCTGCGGCGTGTAACATCCGCCCGTGATCGTACCTTGCACGTTGGCGAAGTCCGTCGTGAGCACCAGGATGGTCTGCAGCGCCGGGTCGAGCAGGAGCTCCTCGTCTGCGCACTTCCCCTGGATGACGGCGACGATGAAAGCATGCTGCTGCTGCTGCTGCCGCGACTCGCCGCCGCACGCAATGCCGCGCCGTTCCGGAATGTTCATCTGCTTGGAGCCGTGCATGATGTTGTTCAGCTCCTTGTATGCGCCTGTGATCGCCGTCAAAGACGACGCTTCGTACTGGCCCACCTTGAACTCTGCGGCCAGCTCGTTGTATTTCTTCTTGTAGGCGGGCACAAGTGTGCCCGTTGTCTTGTCGACGAGTTCGTCCATCAGCTGGTTGAACAGGGCACCCGGCCTTGAGAGATTACCCGGATATGCGCAGCGCAGCAGCCAGTCAAAGGTGTCGCGCAGCTCGTAGACGACCTGGTAGTGGCCCAGGTCTTTCAGCCGCCTGGCCTCGGCCTCACGCACCTTGTGCTCCATGTTGACGATCCTCTCGTTCTTGTCAGCGATCAGGTTTTCCTTGGCCATGACCAACTTGTCGTTGGACTTGGCCTTGTCCTTCAACTCGTGCTGCAACTGTACGATGGTCTCGTTCTTGGCAATGATCACCTCGTCCTTGGCAGCGATCAACTTGTCGTTGAACTCGTTGATCAACGTGACCTTGTCCTCCATCTGCTTGACCATGTCCTCGAGCACCGCTCGGATGTCGTCGGGCAATTTGCTGGCGATGAAAGACCAGGCCGGTGGCAAAGATGGTCGGGGCGGCAGTGTCGCCATCACGCAGCGCGTCCTGCCCGCAGTTGAGCGCGCAGAGCAGGTCTTAGTTCGGCCCGACGCCATCAAAGAGCTCCTCCTCTCAATGATAGCCTCGTCGTCGTCCGGCTGCGGGATCTCGTCCGCATGCACGCGCATGAAGACAGCCCGCGTCCTGCCATCGAGTGCGGCGGAGCAGGGTGCGCAAGATGATGAGCGCGCAAGACACGCTCGCCGACACGGACGTGCGCGCACAGCGCGCTCGCACGCTCTCACCTCGCAATCGCCGTCAAAGACGCCGACGAGACGCTGGCGTACGTCGTGAATGCGCTCGGCCGGCCGGCACGCCCGATGATGCCGGCGCGCGCGCAGATCGGGATCGTGCGCGACGACAGCGCGGCACGACCGGGCGCGCAGCAGCACCCCGCCAAGCACGAAAGAGCGAGGGCCACCTGCAGCATGTGCAGCGCTGAAGCTGGCCAAGCCGCGGCCATCGTGCGCTCGCCCAGCCAACGGAAGCAAAGGGAAGAAGTGGCCCGCATGGAGGCCACGGGCGTGAGACGTCGGCGACAGGCATCGCAGGCCATGCGGCATTCGTACGCCTTCTCCAACCTGTGCGGCAACGTGTATCGGCAGGGCAACGTGGTGTTCACGCGCGACGGGGGCACGCTTTTCAGCCCGGTGGGCAATCGCGTCAGTGCCTTTGACCTCACCTCGTCGCGCTTGCACACATACCCGTTCGAGGCGCGCGCCAGCATCGCGCGGCTCGCGCTGTCGCCCGACGGCGGCCTGCTGCTCACGGTGGACGAGGGCGGGTACGCGCTGCTTGTGCACGTGCCGAAGCGTACGGTGCATCGCCACTTCATCTCAAGGGCTCGGTCGGCGACGGCAAGTTCTCGCCCGACGGCAAGTTCTCGCTCGTCGCGGTCGGGCGGCTCGTGCAGGTACGGGCAACGCCCGCGATCGAGCGCACGTTCACGCCGTTCAACCTGCATCGCACGCACAGCGGGCACATGGACGACATCACGGCCGTCTCGTGGTCCGCCGACTCCGCCTACTTTGTCACCGGCTCCAAGGACCTGTTCACCGTACACAGGCGCACAGGCTACGTGCCGCCGACGCTCGGCGGCCACCGGAGCGCGCTCGTGGGCGCGTGGTTCGACAGGAGCCGGCAGCTTTTGTACACGGTGACGCGCGACGGCGCAATGCTCGTCTGGGCGCGCTACGAGCAGGAGGCTGCCGCCGTCGCCGCCGTCGCGCGCGGCAAGCGCAAGCTCGCGGCCGACGAGCTGCTCGCGACCGCCGGCGCGACCGACGAGCTGGCCGGCGCCGAGTCGGCGCTGACGATGGAGCGGTGAGAGCTTCACACGAAGCACCTCTTCGAGCGGACGCACGGCAGCGTCAGCTCCGTCGCGCACTGCAGCCGCGCCTCGCGCGCACTGGCGGCGGGCGCGCCGTCCGGCGCGGACGTGGCCGTGGGCTCGGAGCTCGTCGCGATCGGCTTCTCGTCGGGCGCCTTCACGCTATGCGAGATGCCCGGCTTCGTGCAGGTGCACTCGCTCTCGATCTCCGACGAGCACGTGACGACGAGCGCGATCAACGGGTCGGGCGAGTGGCTCGCGTTTGGCTGCGCGGCGCACGGGCAGCTGATCGTGTGGGAGTGGGCTTCCGAGACGTACGTGCTCAAGCAGCAGGGCCACTTCGCGTCGGAGGTGAACGCGCTCGCCTTCTCCGCGGCGGGCGCGGTGATCGCCGCGGGCGGGAACGACGCGAGGGTCAAGCTTTGGGACGCCAGCTCGGGCTTTTGCGTCGTCACCTTCACCGAGCACGCGGCGCCCGTCACCGGCCTCGCGTTCGTGCCGCACGGCCGCGCGTTTGTCTGCTCGTCGCTCGACGGCACGGCGCGCGCCTTCGACCTGGTGCGGTACCGCAACTTTCAGACGTTCGCGACGCCGACGCCGGCCCAGCTCACGTGCGTCGCGGTCGACACGTCGGGTGAGGTTGTGGTCGTGACGGTGGGCAACCTCGACACGCTGTGCGTCCACGTGTGGAGCATGCAGACGGCGACGACGATGACGGCGGCGGCGGCTGCGACGGCGGTGGCGACGACGGCGGCGGGCGCGGCGGCGGTGGCGGCGGCGGCTCTCGCGCCCGCACCCCCGCTCGCAGAGCTGCTGGCGCCACTGCCGGCGGCGGCAGCGCGCGCGGGCCGAAGCGCAGCCGGCGTTGACGCACGGCCGAGCCGCGCAGCGGTCGACGCTTTGCGGGCTCCGCCCAGGTCGCGCGCGGCTGGCGACGCGTAACGCATGCGGCACGCCCGTGCATGCCGCCGCCCGTGGCCGAGCGCGCCGCACCAGCCGGCCCGCTCCAACCGCCGAGCGGATCACGGACGCTTGCTACGGCTCGTCGGCGCGCGTCACCTGCGCCGGCGGCCACGGCGCCGTCTGCTCCGGCCTCGTCGCGAGCAGCCCGACCGCTGCTCGCCGCCTGCACGCCGCCGCAGCAACGCTGCGCGTCGTGCTCCCGCGCTCGCCAAACGCGAAGAGCTTCCTCACAAGGACGTCCTTCGGAACGGCCCGCGCTGCACTCGGGACGCTCAACCGTGCCCCTGATCGGATTTGGCTTGACCATCTATACTTGCATTCCGGGCAACCCGCCGGGCAGCTTCCCCAACTTATCCGTCCCATCGAGCCAGACGCACGGGTCGCGCTGCTTGGCGCGCACGCTCTCGTACATCGTCTCCGCGAAGCGGCACTCCTTTTGGCAGTAGGCGACGCGGATGCCAAAGAGATGGCGCACCAGGCGGTCAAAGTCGTCTGCGCGCTCGCGCGACTCGAAGCCGCCAAAGACCGCCTCGGCGGCCTCGAGTGAGACCTCAATCACGTGAGCGTGCTGGAGCGACGCGAGCGCGCGCGAGATGGCCACGTCGCTGCTCGCCGGCGCCAGCGCTGCGCCGAGCACCTTCGCCTCGGCTGGCCGCCCGTCGGCGTCGAGCTGCGTGTGCTGCGCAGCCGACGCGCCCGCGCCCCCTGCCGCGACGCGCACGGTCGCGCGCGAGTTGGTGATTGCGGGCGCTCTGCGCAGCTCGTCGCCGTACAGGTGGCCCTCGAAGCCGAGGGCCGCGAACTGGCGCCCGACCGCCGTGAGGCGCGCGCCGCCCAGCTCATACCAGCGCGACGAGTCGAAGACATGGTCGAAGGGGCACACAAACGGCAGCCGCGTTGCGTGGTGGCCGCCGGGGATCATGCACTTCTCCAGTCGGTAAAAGTAACGGTCGCAGTAGCAGTGGAACTCGGGCAGGATCACCGTCCGGTTGAGCGCGAGCGCGAGCGCGAGCGCGCGCTGCAGCCGCGCGCGCACGTCGCGCTGCCATCGAACGTGCTGGAACGCGCGCTGGTCGTAATCCTCCTTCACAAAAGGCACGACGGGCGGCGGGCGCGCGCTCCCGCTGACAAGCAAATACCGCCGCTCCGCCATCCGCCGCATTGCCTCCTCCTCGCCGCCCACCTCTGCGCCGTCGGCACCCGCGACGCCGCCGCCCGCCGCGCCGGCGCCCGCGCCCGCGCCACGCGCGCCCGGCTCGTGCTGATTGACCGTTCCGAGCCTCCACATCCCAAAGTCGCGCATCCGCTGCAGCTTGCCGTACGCGTACGCGGCGGAGTCGCCCCACGTGAACGTGACGTGCACCGCCGTCGGCCAGACGCCCGTCGTGCGGAAGCGCTGCTGCACAAAGAAGGAGTGACCGTTCGCGTACTCAATTGTCGGGAGCACGCCAACGACGTATCGTGGCAGCTTGCCGGGCATGCAAACGGCGAAGACGCGACGCGAGCCGTCGGTGTGCGCGTCGTCGAGCGGCACGCCGTACATGCCGCCGCGGAACACGTCGCTGCACACCGCCTTGCGCAGCGCGTTGCTTGCGCTGTTCTTTGCGCCGTCGTGCCACACGGCCGCACCGAGCGGCCGGCCCTCGATCATCTCGTTGAGAAGGTTCTGGTCGTTGTACCCTTCGCACCGCCCCTTCGGAGCGCCCGCCTCGGGCGGGCATGTCGTGTAGATCACGAGACGCTCCTGCGTGCGCCGCGCGCCGCGCGGCGTCGGCGCGCGCCCGCTGTGCGCGGCGCGGGTGGAAGGGCGCGGCGGTCGCGCGCGCGGCGACGGCGGCGTGCGTACCTCCCATTCCCTGACGAACGTGATCGAATTGTTGGACGCGCGGAAGAACATCATGCCCGTGTTCTTCTGTACGGGCGTGTGCCAGCATCCTGAGTTGGCTGCGCTCTCGTCGTCGGTCGAGTCAATGCAGTCGGTCGAGATGAGAAGGTCGGCGTGGCGAAAGTCGGCGTAGCGCGCGTCGCGGCCGTACACGATCGGCCTCGGATCCTTGAACCACGCGGTGTCCGTGTCCGAGATGAGGACGTCGCGCCCGTCCCGGAGCAGCCGTTGGATGAAGAGCGTCTTGAGCACGCCGAGCCCGGCAAAGCCCTTGTCCGAGCCGCGCAGGTTGGCCATGCCCGCGCCCATCACGCCCGACATGGCCTCGCGCGAGTGCGCGTCGCCCGGATTGTCCTTGTGCACCGCGTGCACGGGGATCTGCCACCGCTCGCACACGGCCTCCATTGTGTCGTCCATCGCGCCGAGCATGTGCGGCAGACGGAGCGCGCGGATGTGCAGGACCCAATTGAGCGCAAAGTCTAAGACGCCCTTGGTCGCAAACGTGACGATGATGAAGCGCGCATCCTCCGCCGAGCCCGCGAGCGCAGCCGCCGAGCGCGTCGCACGGCGGCGCTGCACGCCGGCTGCAGCGGGCGGCCAACCCGTCGCGAACGGCTCGGGCGACGTGACGACGCGCACAGGCATGCCGCCATGGTCGACGGCGGCGGCGATGCGCGGGTGCTCTACCCGCGCGCACGCGTCCTGCTTGTGCGCCACGTACCGGATGTTCACCAGCAGCGACGCGAGCAGCAACAAGGCGATCCCAACCGCGGTGGGCCGCAGCGCCATCGTGCGCGCACGATGCCGGTGGACGTCGCGCTCTTCCGCTCGTACGGCTGGGGCGATCCGCGCGTCGTGCGCGAGTCGCAGCGGCGACGGCGCGCGGACCCACAGCTCGTCGACGACGTGATCGCGCTCGACGGCGAGTGGCGCGCGCTCAGCACAGCGGTCGACGAGGCGAACCGCGCGCTCAATCAGTTTTCGCGCCGGTATAAGAGCGGCGCGGCCGCGGACGAGGAGGATCGCGAGCGCATGCGCGCGCTCAAAGCCTCGACCAAAGTGCTGCAGGCCGACGCGCTGCGCAAGCAGGCGGAGCTACATGAAAGCCTGGCGCGCGTCGGCAACATCGTCCACCAGGACGCGCCCCACGGCGCCGACCTAGCCGCAGCCGCCGCGCCGCCCTCCTCCCCCGCCGCCGCTGACCCCGCGCCCGCCGAGGGGGCGGTGGACCACGGCGCGCGCGACGGCGAGCGCGCAAGCGCCGAGCGCCGTGCCGCGCTCCTGGAGCGGCTGTGCGCCACGCTCCACGCGGCGGGTTTTGAAATCGCGACCGGGGCTGCACCCGAGCCGCACACGCCGGAACCCGCGTCGGGATTCCGCGACGCCTCCGATGCGTCCGGGCCGCTCGAGCGGTGCACGCGCGCGCTCGCTGACGGCGTGTACCACGTTGCCACCTCGCGCTCGACGGGTGCGGCCGTGCCCCACCTCGAGCCACTCTCCACGCACAGCCTGCCGAGCAAGCGCGCGTTCGTGAGGCGGACCGACGGTGCGCGCGCGCGCGTCGACTGCGCGGTCGTGGTGGCGGGTGACACGTCTTCAAGCTGGCGCGAGCTTGAATCACTCAAGGAGCTTGCGCTCGCGTGCGCGCGCGCCGCGGGGCTGGCGGATGCACGCGCGCGCGAGGTTCCCGCCCATCTTCTCCCAATCGAAGCCGCGCGCGCGTACGACGTGTGCCCGGCGCGCGCGCGCGAGGGCGAGGGCGCGCGCACCGTCGTTGTCGCGCGCTGCGTGAACCACGTCGACTTTGTTGCGCGCGCGCGCGGCTGGCGCCAGATGCTCACGAGGCTGCGCGACCAGCGCACACCCGAGGCGCGATTTGTGCACACGCTTTTACTCTCCTTCGATTTCAATGTGGCCAAGTCATTCACTCTGTGAATTGCACCCCCCTTCACAGATCGCGCGCCTCTTGCCGCTCATACGCGCGCAGCTTTTGCTTCAGAACCGGGCGGCACCTCCACGGCGATCGGCTCGGCGGCGTGGTTGCCGGCATGGACCCCAACCAACGCGGCCGCAGGATGGTCTGGCGCGGCGGTGCTCGAGCTCGCGCCATCGCGCACGCCGCGCCATCCGCCGGCGCGGCCGCGCGCAAGGCCGAGACGCCCGGACAAGCTGTCCGGCTGAGGGGTTGCGCGCGGCCTTTGACTGTGCTCGCGCCACTCGCGGCCGCCCATGCAGAGGTCGACGACGTCATCCGCCGCGGCGGCGAGCCGCGTGTAGTGCAGCGAGGCGAGGGCCGCGAGCTCCTGCGCGAACGCGAGCGCGCGCGCGCGATCGAGCACCTCGCGCGCCGAGCCACCGCGCAGCCGCGCGGCAAAGCGCTCGAGCTCCGCGTTGAGCGACACGCACGCGCGCTCGACGTGCGCGTGCGCCTCGCCCTCGCACACGCGCGGCGCGTGCGCGCCGAGCACGCGCGCGCGCTCGTGATGGATCAGGCCGGGCACGGCGCCGACGGCCGCGCTCGCCTCGACGAGCGCGCGCTCAAGCGCGCGCGCGAGCTCGCGGATTGGCGCGCCGAGCGGCACGACGGGCCGAGCAGCGTGTGCCGAGCCGCCAGCGGCGCGCGTCTCGTCCACACCCGACGGGCTGGCGCGCGGCGCGGGGCCGTCGTCGCCGCGCGCGCGAGGCGACGATGGCTGCGACGCGGTGGGCGAGAGCGGCGCCGGCTGCGTGGCGCTCACGCCGAGCGCGTCGAGCGACGCTGCCGCGGTCGCGAAATCGGCAAGCGCAGTCTCAAAACGCGCGTAGCTCTCGAGGATCGGGCCGGGCGAACCGCCCGCTAGGCAGCGCGCCAAGCCATCGCCTACTGAGCGCAGCGCGCACGCGAGGCGACGGCGGCGCGCGCGCACGACGAGCCGGCCGCCATGGCACCGCGCCGGCTCGGAGGCAACTGCGTCGTCCGCGCCGACGGGCGCGCTCGCAATTTGCGCCTCGCACTGCCGGGGTGGGCTGCGGAGCAGCCCGGCGCGGCGCGGCTCCCAGCGCGCAAAGGCCATGCTGTGCCTCATATTGGCGCACAAAGCCGTCAGCTGCTGCCGCGAGCGCACCACAGCGGACGATGCGTCGACGTCCGACGCGGGAGCCGCCGCGGGCGCGCGCTCGGTGAGCTCGCCAAACAGCCCGCCCGCGCCGCCATCGCCGTGCGCCGCCGTGAACTTTGCGGCCGAGAGACGGACGAGCCGCGCCGCCTCGGCGAGCGCGGCCGCCGCCTCGGCGTCGAGCCTGTCTGACGCGAGGTAGGGCCACACGCCTGCCGCAAGAAGCGCGAGAAGGCCGCCCAGAACGATCGTGCCCGCACGGTAGAGCGAGGCCGCCACGCCGTCGCGGTGATTGGCATGCAGCAGCATGCAGAAGCTCAGGTTGAAGAGGACGGCCGAGTACTCCCACTCGCTCTTCGCGGCGCGCAGCCGGAACATGGCCCAGTACGTGCTGGCGGTGACGAGCAAGATGGACGGCACGATGACGAGTGCGATGAGCTGGGACGCGAGCGCCGACGCGCGCGAGCCGAGCAGGGAGATGGGCACGGCGAGGAGCACGGCGACAAGTGTGCCGACGCCGCGGTTCACGCTGCGCGCCACGACGCCACCGAGCGTCGGGCCCATCGAGCAGACGACGGTGACTGTGATGACCACCCATTCGCCCGATCCGCCCATGAGCGCGGCGGTCGCCGGCGTGAGCGCAAGCGCCGACGCGAGCGCCGTCGCAAACCCCGCCTTCAGCGCGTATTTTTTGACGTCGCTCACCATCGCACACAGACTTGAACGCTTTTAAATGTGCATTCGCCCTCTTTTAATGTTTTTCCTCCCGCAGCCATTGATCATTATTGATTATGAGTATTCAATTCTTCATTATCAGTTCTGCCGTTTCACAAACAGCCTTTTGAAAGGTCGTGAGAGGGAGGTCGGCCCCAGCTTCGTGTGTTGACTCCGGCTTCCCGGCCATGCCAAGGGTCCTCAGCGCGAGCTTCCTGGCGGGTTTCCAGTCAGACGTGCTCGACGATCCCCGCCCGCGCCGATCGCCCGCGTCCGACAGCCTCAAGATCGAGCCTCCGCGCTCGCCGGCTATCGGATCGCGTGGCTCGGCGTCGTCGGGCGCGGGCGCAGCGACGTCACCTGCCCGGCGCCAGCTGAGCGCGTCCTTCTTTGCGTCGCTCGCGCCGGGCGCTCTCGGCGACGTCAAAGCATCGGATGTGGCCAATATCGCAGCCGCATCACCAGGCCCAACGTGCGGTGACGGGCGCGAAAGCACGTCGGCGGCCGCAACCCCTTCGCGCTCGCTCGCATGCTCGTCGACACATGCCATCAGCGCGAGCAGCCCGAGCCGCTCGCCACGAGCCTCGCAGCCGGTGAGCCCTGCGCGCTCACCCGCCCGCCCAACGACGCCGGCGCCTAGTCCGGCAAGCGTCCGAGAAGGTGCGCGCAGCCAGAGCAGCCCCTCGACGCCGCGCAGCACTGCGCGCACGCTCTCCTCTCGCTTCCTCGCGTCCATGTCAGCCGAGTCGATGGGCTCGCTCGCCGCCGAGCTGCGCATCGAGCCTCGTGGCGACATCGGCCCCTTGCCTCCCCCGAACGACTCTGTGGCGCCATCGCCGCGTGCCATCGTCGGCGAGCACAGCGCGCCACCCACGCCCAACGACCAGCACGCCGAGTCGTCGGCGCGTGTCGCGTGTGTGGGCCAACCTGTGAGCTCTGCAGCCACGGTGTGCGCCCTGTCGCCGCCGCGCGGCGAGCAGCTTTGGGCACACCGCTGCCCAGCCCGGCTGCCCTCCACGCCTGTCGGCCGGCGTGACATCGTGCCGCCGGCCGGCGCGAGCCGCGAGACCAGCGCCGCGCGCTCGCCGCCGATTGTACGGCCAGCCAGCGCAAGCTGTACAGGCGGCAGCGCGCTCTCGTTACCCACTGGCAGTGGAGCGGCTGGTGTGGCGGCGCGAACGGGCAGCGCTTCGCCCGACTTTGCCAGCCCCTATGCCGAGTGCGCGCGTGCTTCGGCGACGTCGCGCGCCGAGCCGCCGTTTGGCGCGCGCGCGGAGCCGACCGCACGCTCGTGTTCGGCAGACGAGGTGTCGCGGCCGCTCTCCGCAAGACCAGCAAAACCGCGCTTGCCGGCAGATGAAGGGCTGCCGCAGAATCCGAGGCACACACCGCAGCACGCTGCTCTGCCAGTTGCGCACAGTGCGGTATGCTCGCCGTGCGAGAGCGCGTGGCGCGCCGCGCTCTCACCGACGCGCGTCGCGGAGGTCGCGCCCGCCTCTCCCCCGCACTGGCCGTTCAGCCCGTCGGCCGATCGCGGCGATCTCGGCGTGAGCGGCGAGCGAGCGCGCGGCGCCCCGGCGGCGGAGGCGCGCGAGGGCCCGCCGCGCGACGCGCCTCGGCGCGCGGCTGACGAGCTCGAGGCCAGCGACGGCCTGGCAGATGCGCGCATGCGCCACGCCGCAACGCACGCGCGCGAGAGCGCAGACGGCGCTCGGATCGCAGCCGACGAGGCGCGTGCCCTCGCGCACGAGCGCACTGCCGCGACCGGCGCCCGCTTGCCCGGCTGCTCCTCACCCCACCGACGGCCGTCGAGCGCGAGCGCGCGCGCGCGCGAGGGCAGCGCGCAGGCCGCGTGGCGCTCTGAGTCGCAGCGCGAGCCCGCGCAGTTGGATGGGCACCGGCCGGTTGTGCTCCAATTGGAGCCAAAACGAGAGCCTGCAGACCTCAGCTCGCGTGAGCCGGCACGCGCAACGAATGCGGGCAGTGGCGCGCGCGAGCGCGCGAGCTACTGCGCGCGTGACGGCGGTGCGTGCGGCGGCGCGCACCACGACCACGACGACGAAGCGCGATCGATGCCGGACTCGCCGCTCGGCGCGCGCGCGGGGGCGCGTGGCGCTTTGCCGCGCGCGTGCGGCTGCGGGTGGGCGCCGAGCGCATCGCCGCCGCGGTCTGACCGCGCCGCGCGCGCGGCGACGGCTGTGGACTTTGCGCCGTCGCCGCCGCTGCACGCCGTGGCGGCGGGTTACTCACTGCCCCCTCCGCGCATCGTGTGCCATCTGTGCGGCCGGCCGCACGGCCTCGCGTCAGCGCGCGCACACGCGCTGGCGTGCGCGCGCCGGCGCGCGGCAACGCAGCAGGCGCTGCCAGCGGCGCTGCGCACGGCGGCAATTTCGCCGCCTCGCGAGGCGCTCTCATATGCGCTCGCCACGCGCGCTCTCGACGCAAGCCCTGGCGCTCCGCGCACTTGTGCCTCGAGCACGAGGAGAGGAGAGGACCGCAAGCTACTTGTCCAGTACAATGCGCACGCGCGCGCGGCGTACGAGTCTTCGCTCCCGCGCTGCTGCCTGTGCGACGCGCCCTTCGAGCCGGTGCCCGCCGAGGCGGCTGCGCGCGGCGGCGCAGGCGGGCGCCTCGCTCGCGCGTGCACGCGCTGTGCCGATGTGCACAGGGCGAGGCGGGCGCGCGCCGCGCGCGGCGCCGCGGCGGTCAAGTGGACGATCGCGCACCTCACGCACGAGGCGTGCGATGAGGCGCGGGACGAGGTGAGGCACGGCACGTGGCATTGCGACCGCGCGCTCCATGATGGCGGTGGCGCTGTCGCCTCTGCACGCACGTCAGGCGCCCACGGCGTTTGCGCTCGGTGTGTGGCAGCCTCAGAAGCAGCACGCTCCTCACGCACGGCGACGCAAAGCCCGGAGGACGCAGTGGTGGCTGCGGCCAACGCCGCGCTCGCCGCGCACGCCGCCGTCCCGTCCGTGCAGCGCGCCATCGGGCAGGCGCCATCGTTGGAGCGCGCGGCTGCGACAGAGCGCGTTGCCGCGGCGCGCGCGGAGAGGGCGAGCACGGCGGGGCACACGCGGCGAGCAGGGCCGTCTGAGGCGGCGATCGACGCGTGGCAGCGCCGTCTCTCTGTCGACGACGCTGTGTCGCCTCGGCTCGCGAGGAGCGCGCAGCCGCAGCGCGACTGGCGCTGCAGTGCACACTCGGTGCGACTGACTGAACGCGGCGGCGCGCGGCCGCCGAGCGACGCGGACGTGTCGACGGCCGCGCCGCACAAAGGCGGAGCGCTCGCCCGGCAGCACCTCGCCGACGCGTTGCGCGCGCACGGCGAGGGGGTCGACTCGCGCGCGCGTGAGGCTGCGATCCGCGCCGCCGACGACGTCCGCCGCGCGGTGCTGCTCGCCGAGAAGCCAAGCGCAGAGCGCGCGGAGCGCGAGATGCTCGCGGCGGCGCGGCGTGCAGTTGCCGCAGGCCAGCTCAACGCCGCGCCGCACCACCTCTCGCCCAAGCGTGCGGCCGCCTCGGCCGCTGCGACGGCGGCGGGCGCCGCCGCCGATGCGTTTGCGCGCACGCCGTCCGAGGAGGGCCGACGCTCGCCGGCGCTCGCAGCGCGCCGCGCGGGCATACTCGCGGTGAACGCGCGGCTGGCGGGCGCCGATGCGACGATGCCCCTCAGCGCACATTCGGCGCGCGAGATGCGTGCCGAACTGGGCCTTGATCTGCCCGTGCACTTGCAGGCGCTCAAGCTGCGCTACGATGTGCTCTGCGCGCAGCTCGACGCGGAGTGAGCCGGCGGAGGCTGGACCGCATCTGTCTGAAAAGGGAGCGCTCTTGGGGTCACAGAGAGCGCTCCCAACGAGCAGCCTCACGCAGCGCGGCGAGCAGGGCGCACACGTCAGGCCGACCGGCGCGACCGCCGTGCCTTGCGCCCGGCTCGTCAGCGCCACGCGTAGCCCGGCCATCCTCCACGCTGCTGCGAGGCCGCACACCCGCCGCCTCACCTCGGCCTTTGCGCGCGCGCGCCCTCTCCGTGACTGCGGGCTCAGACCCGTGCCAAACGCCAGCAAGCTCGCCGCCCAACGGCGAACCGCCGCCGAAGGCTTCAGAAACGGAGAGGAAGCTGAGGGCGCAGTTCGCGCGCTGGTATCCTGCGCGTGCCAAGTTGCCGCGGTAGCGCGCCTGCACGACGGTCGCAGCTGCCTCTGCTGCCTCTGCGGAACGCGGGACGCCCACGCGAGCGGGCGCGCGCGGACGGCCACCATCGTTCGCGCGCTCCTGCGGGCGAGGAGCGGCGTCAACGAGGCCAACGAGGGAGCGGCCGAGGTCGACGCGGACGCGCGCGCGCGCAAGCGTCGCGCGCGCAGCGTTGCCGCGGAAGGCGGATTGCAGCATGCGGACGAGCGCAAGCCGCGCGCCGGCCAGCCGGCCAGCCTCTCCACGCCACCGGCGCAGCGCACGCCAAAGCGCGCGTGCGTGGCGCGCGCGTGCGTGCCCGCGCGCGCGAATCGTGACGGCGCGCGCGCGCCGGCCGCGCACGCACGCCGCGATGGTGGTCGCGGCTGCGCTCGCGGCGCCCATTGCTCGGACGTGCGCCGCATGTGCGCGCTCTGCCGAGCGCGCACGCCCCGCGCGCGCCGCCTCGTTTTCCTCCGTGAGCGCGCGGCGCACAGTCGCGAGCGCCACCGCCTCCCGCCACCACGTCTGCACGAACACGGCCGCGCACGTTGTTGCCACACGCGCAGCTGCGCGCGCCTCCGCGCGCATGCGGCGCAGCACGCGCCAGCGGCGCTGGAGCACAAGCGCAGCTGAGCTCCACGCGGCGCCGCGCCGGCCCACGTGGGCCCGGGCGGCCGCGCGCAGCACGACGGCCGCCCGCTCGGCGACGCGCTTCTCTCGTGCCTCGGCAGCGTGGCGGTCGAGTCCGGCGCGCTGCGCGTTGCCGCGCGCGACGGCCTGCACGGCGGTGGCAGCCGCGTGCGCGCGTCGCATACGTTGCGCGCGACGCACCACGAACCCGAGCGCACCAGCCGCGATGCGCGCGGCCGCGCGCGCGGCGGCGTCCGCGCGGCGCGCGCCGTCGAGCGCCGCGCGTGTGGCGAGGCCGCGAACGCACGCCTGCAGCACACGAGCGGCGCGCGCGCGCGCGAGGGCGAGCGCGACGCGCTCGGCGTGCTCCGCTCGCTCGGCGCGCATGCGCGCCGCGAGCGCACGGCCAGCGTTGCCGCGAAAGCGCGCTTGGACGCGCGCTGCGGCCGCGGAGCGCAGCGCGTCAAGCCGGCGCGACCGTCCCACAAGTACCCGGCGCGCGGCACGCTGCAGCCGGACCGCGGCGCGCTCGCGGCGCGCGCGCAGCTCGGCCATGCCCGACGGGTACTTGCCGCGCGGCGGCGAACCGTCGGCAGCGCCCGCCGGCCTCGACACGTCCGCGCCGCGCAGCCTGGCGAGGTGCTCAGGAAGCCACCCCGTCGCTGCGACCACCGAATCGTCGCTCGACGTGGGCGCGTGCGGCGTGCTGATGGGCGGGAGCTCGGCGGTGCGCGCTGCGCGCGCGGCGTACTCAAAGTGCAGAACGCGCGCCTCGCTCAAACGCGTGAGCGCCCCGCTGCCGGTGGGCTGCACCGGGGTCGGCGCGGCGTCGCCGAGCGCGGATGATGGCGAACGCTCGAGCTCGGAGCGGTCGAGCACGGTGCTCACGTCGCTCGCGTCGCTTGGCGCGGGACTCGACGCCTGCAGCTGCCACGCGGATGCACGCCGGCGGTGTGCAGCGCCGAGGTTGCGAAGGGCCGGCAGCGGCGCCAGCGCGCGCGCCGCCGGCTTCGCCGCCTTGGCGCGCGGCTGGCCAAAGAGCGCGCGCAACGGCGCGCCGGCCGATGCACTCATGCGGAGCGGCGGGCCGTTGGCCGCAGAGGGCAGGATCGGGCGCAGCTGCGACGGGCTCGGCGGCGAGAGGCGCAACGGCCGCTCGACGAGCAGCACGTCGATGTCGTCCACGCCGCTGCCCGTAGCAGCAAGCCAGCGCGCCATGTTCAAATCACAAGTTTGCCAAGGGAACCACTTAAAATTAAGAGTTAAAATAAGAGCACCGCAGCAATGGCCGCGTCGGCGCTCATCGCGCTCGCCGTATCACGATTTGGCGTGGCGCGAGCGCCGCTCGCGGCGGTGCGAGCGCCGCTCGTGGCACGCTCGCGGCTGCTGCGCATGAACGCGCCGTCGCCATCGGTCGGCGCGCTCTACGACGTGCCCGTCTCGAACAACGGAGCAAGGTGCAGGATGGTGCTCTATTACAAGGGCGTCCCTCGTGACGAGGTCGCGGTCGTCTCGCCTGCCGAGCTCGGCGGGCTCAAAGCGCCCGCCTTCCTCGCGGCGAACCCGCAGGGTAAGATGCCGCTTCTTACGCTCGCCGGCTCAGGTGAGCCTCTACCCGAGTCGGACACGATCGCGCGCTACCTATGCGCGCGCTTTGCGGGCCGCGGCCCCGCGCTGCAGCCCTCCGATCCGCTCGCGGCGGCCAGAAGCGATCGCATCTGCCGGCTGCACGACATCTATCTCGCGGCGGTGCAGCCCGCGCTGTACAAGGTCGCCGGGAGCGCCGGCGCGCAGGCCTTCCCGCCCTTTGGCCCGTTTGGCAGCCGGCAGGCCGCGCTCGCCGAGCTCACGAGCCAGCTCGCCGTTCTCGAGTCGTACGCCGACGAGCGCGGGCCCTACCTCGTCGGCGCGGAGCCGACGCTGGCGGACTGCACGATCTGGCCGTCCGCCATCTTCTGGCAGACCATCCTGCCCAAGTTTGGTATGCCCGCCGAGGCGATCTTTGGGCCGCGCCTCTCGCGGTGGGCGACGCACATGATGGGCGCGGACGATGTCGGCGCGCGAGTCAGCGCTGAGATCAGGCCGGGCCTGCTTGAGTGGGAGGAGAAGCAGCGGTGGGCACCGATTCTTGGCGCGGGCACGCGCGACACTGCCGGCGCGACCATCTTTGACAGCATCCTCGACGGGGTGCGCCTCGCCGTGCCCCACCGTCGCGGGCGCGCAAGAGCGCGCACGCACCCGCGCGCGCCGTCGCCACGCTTAACTCGCTTCGCGCGGCGGCGGCGCGCAGAAAATCCCGGCGGACGTCGTGTACGAGGACGAGCTTGTTCTAGCTTTCCGCGACATCGCGCCCGTCGCGCCGACACACGTGCTCCTCATCCCGAAGCGGCGCGACGGGCTGACGCAGCTCCAGCGCGCGACCGCCGAGCACAAGCACGTGCTCGGCCACATGCTCGCGGTCGCGGTCCCGGCGATCGTTGCCAAGGATGGCCTCGATTCGTACCGCCTGGTTGTCAACGATGGCGCGCAGGCCTGCCAGTCCGTCTTCCACCTGCACATGCACATCATTGGTGGCAAGGCGCTCACGTGGCCGCCGGGCGTTTAGACCATCACGTGGCCGCGACGCCTTTCGCCACAATCATGGTGACTGTCGCCGAGTCTGGTCAGGCCTCAGACCATGTCAGAGCTCAGCATCGACTTCGGGCCGCATGCTCGAGCGCATCCAGCCAGCGTCGTCTCAGCTCCGCCCTCACCTCGTCCGCCTGAGCATGCTGCCCACTCGAAACCCCAACGCTCGCCTGCGCGTGCGCTTCTTGCACGCGCCATGGCCGTGCGCGAGAGGTCGACGGGCCGTTTCGCGCCGCCGGCCGTGCACTACGCGACGGCGGGCGCTCCGATGCAAGCGCGCACGCGGGCGCGCCGCTGGCTATTCTCGGCGGTAGCTCGTCGTGCTGCGGGCGCGCCTTGCGCGCCTTGGTTGAGCGAGGCGTGTGGCCGTTCGGCGCGGCGGGCGGCGCGCGAGGCTTGTGCGCCGGTGCGCACGCGCCGCACGCCGGGGCGTGCTCGAGCGCCGCCAGGCTGCCCGCCCTCGGCGCGGCGGGGCTTGGCTCAGCGTGCCCAGGTAGTGGCGCGGCAGCGCTGCTTGCGGCGGCGTGCCCACACGGCGGCGTGTGAGCATCGCTCGCGCGCGCTCGCTGCTGGCTCGGAGCGATCCTCTGCCCGGTCGTGACAGCGGAAAACTCACCACGTGTAGCGCACGCCGAGGCATGTGCCTGTGAAGTGGCTGGCTCGGACGCGCTCGCGTCCTCGAGCACGCCGCCGGCATCGTAGATCGTGCGCGCGCGGTCCTTGATCGCCTCAATCTCCTCGTCGCCGTACCGCGCAGGGTCGTTGAGGAGCGCATCATACGCGGCGATAAAGGCATCGCCATCGTCAGCGCAGAGCGCCGCGGCGAGACGCTTGGCCCACAGCCCAACGCCCTCGCCCGCGGTGCGCTTCATGCACCTTGTGCGCATGCATCTGGCGCCATTCCCCGGCTGCGAAACTCCGCTGGCGGGGGGTGATGGCGACCGGCAATGGCGATGACTGAGACGCACGCGGACCAGGCCGTGCGCGACCTCGAGCACGAGCGCGCCCTGCTCGACGACATGCGGCAGCATATGCTGCGCACGATTTCGCAGCTCCAGGTGGAGGAGAGCGACCTGCTCGCGCAGATGAGCGCGCTTTCCGTCCCGACGAGTACCGTGGGCCTCCGCGATGCGTTGCACGCTGAGATGTTCGGCTCGAACCAGCAGGCTCCGCGCCAGCCGGAGGCGCGAACGATCCTCGATGCTCTGGTTGCACAACCCGAGCAAGGGCAAGGCGGCGACGCCGGCGCGCTGGGTGAGGCGGAGGAGGATGAGGACGACGACGACCTGTGGTTTACCACGCAGCAGAGCCTCCGCAATATTGAGGCGGCGCGCGGGGACTAGCGCGTGGCCTCCGCCAAGAGACTGAGATGTCGTCCGTGTCGGGGTGAGTCGCGTCTGTGCGGCTGTGACAGAACCTACGCGCCGGCATTCCGCATCGAACCCTACTCTCGCGCTGCGATGTACATGGCGGAAGCAGCACCCAAAAGCTCGCGTCATCCCTTGATGCGCCACGCCTGCGCGACGACCGTGAGCAGCGCGCTCGGCGCGGATTGCATGACTAGACGGGAGCCATACGCGCCGTGCGTGCCGAGGGCGCGCAGCGCGCGCAAGCTGCAGGCCTGCGGCGCGCGCGCGCACGCGCGCGCGCACACCTCGTGCGTGTCCTTTAGGTACTGCTTCTCCACGTCGAGCAGCTCAAGCGCGCGCGCGACGTCCGCGAGGATGTCGTCCGTCTCCTCGACGCCGCACGCGAACCGGATGAGGCCGTCCTGTATGCCGATCTCGTTGCGCTCGTCGGGCGGCACGTTCCAGTAAGAGATGATCTGCGCGCGCGCCACGTGGAGGCGCGTGGGACGGCGATGCGCTTCGTCGCGCTGAGCACGTGCGCGCGGCACGCGCGCGAAACGGGCGCGCGCGCGCGGTCGGACCGTTGGTTGCTCGACGAGCGAGTCGCAACCACCTAAGCTGGGCGCTATGTGCGGCATCTGCAGCGTGTCAGTGAACATCGCGCCTGCGTGCAGCCCGCCGTGCAGCTCGAACGAGACGACGCCGCCGAAGCCGCGCGCCTGCGCCGTCGCGTAGGCGTGGTCCGGGTGGTGCGGCAAAGACGGGTAGATCGTCTTCTTCACCTGCTCCAGGGCGGCGGCAAGGTGGGCGTGGCGAGCGCATGAGTCGACGGCGGATCGGGGTGGCAGCGGCGTGCGCCGCGCGCTCGCGCAGCACGGAGGTGGGTGGACCTGCGGGCGGCCATGGGGCACCGCGCCGCGTGCCGAGCAACTGCAGAAGCGATGGCGAGCGGCTGCGTGTGGCAGGCGCGCCGCGCCGCGCGCACCTTTGGGTGCGCGTGCAGCATGCGCGCGAGCGCCTCCGCACTCGCATTTTGCCGCGCCACGCGCAGGTGGAGCGTTTTGAGCCCGCGCAGCAGCAGATAGGCCGCATGAGGGTCGAGCACGCCCCCCATGACGCCGTGCAATGCACGCACCTGCTCGCCGCACGCCGCGCGCCGCACGGCGCGTCGGTGAGCGCACGGCGCGCGCGCGCAACGAGCGGTGACCGGGAAGACGCCAAACAATGCGGCGGCGCCCACGGCCGCGCCGCCGGCTGCCGCGCCACGCGCGCGCGCGCGCCACCACCTGCTCGACGAGGTCCTTTCTACCCGCAAGAACGCCGGCGAGCACGTCGTGGTGGCCGGCGAGGTATTTCGTCGCGGAGTGAATGACGATGTCGGCGCCGAGGTCGAGCGGTCGCTGGTTGTACGGCGTGGAGAACGTGCCGTCAATGCACAGGATCGTGCCCGCCGCGCGGCAGATTTGCGATGCCGCCGGAATGTCCACGCAGCGAAGCATCGGGTTGGACGGCGACTCCGAGAAGAACATCGCCGCGCCGCGCTGCACCTCGCATCGGAGCGCGTCGAGGTCGCCGGGCGGGATGACGACGTTTGTCACCCCCATCTTGTTGATGACGGTGTTGAGGAACTGGCGCGTCCGCCTGTAGCAGTCTGTGGTCGTGATGACCCGGCTGCCCTCGGGCAGCAGCGCCATCATCATGCTGACGGCTGTGTACATGCCCGACGTGCTCGCCAGGCAGTCCTCAGCGCCCTCGAGCTCCATCATTTTCTGCTCCACCGCGCGCACTGTCGGGTTGCCGTAGCGCCCATACTCGTAGCTCGGGTACCGCCCCTCGTTAAAGTCGATCAGCTGCTGCGAGTCCTTAAATGTGTACGCGGCCGTCTGCACGATCGGCACCGCGATCGCATCCGAGCTCTTCATGTGGCCCGATGCGCGCGCAGGCTCGCCACCCTTGACGCTCACCGTGCCCACGCCGCCCGACGCGCACCGCTTTCCAGCGCCTGCCAGCGCGAACGCGCGCCGCGCGAGCATTGCTCGCCGTGGAACGCGCCTGTTTAAAAAGTGGGCGCGAAGATTTTGGCCAGGACGGGCGTAGGGCGGGAGGCGCCGGCCGCGCCGTCGAGAACCGCCGGGACGCAGTCGGGCCTGATGGGCCGAATCTTCCTCGAATATGTATCGTGCGAGGTCGTCCACGTCTGCAGCCTCTGCCGAACGCACCTCGCCGACCACGACAGCATCATCTCGAAGGCGAGATCGCGGCCAGCGCGCCGGCGCGCGACCTGTCGCCGCTCGCTCGCGCTGACCGCGCGCGTGCGAGCGCATCTCGCGCGCACGGCGCGCCTTGGCCGCAGGCCTTCCAGGGACGGCATGGCCGCGCCTACCTCTTCTCCGACGTGTACGCCCACCGCGCGCCCGTCAGGGCGCTTTCGCCGTGGCCCGCGGCAGGCACGCGCCGCGACGGCGACCTGATCGACCCGCCCCGTCCGCCGCTCGCGCCCGCCCCGCGCGCAGCGTCAACGTGTCCACCGGCCCGCGGGAGAACCGGTTGCTCCTCACGGGCCTGCACGTTGTCGCAGACATCTATTGCAACAAATGCGAGACGCGGCTAGGTTGGAAATACGTGCGTTGCGCGCCGCGCCGCGGACGCGGCAGCGTCGCGCCGTGACGCGTGCGGCGTCCCGTGCGCTTCCCCCTGAAAACAGGTGGAGGCGTTCGAGGAGACGCAAAAGTACAAAGAGGGCAAATTCATCCTCGAGAAAGCGATGATCGCGAAGGAGGAGGAGCGGCAGAATTTTGACACCTTTGTCGAAATTCTGCCGAGCACGCTCACGGCGGCCGCGTGAGTCAGGTCGTGACCTCTCAGCGGCCGACGTTGCGACGCTGGTCAAATGTCGTGCGTGAGCCGTGAAGCGCCGTGCAGCGGAATGCGGAGCCATGAGACATCGTTGAGAAAGCGAGTACGATGGAAGACGATTTTTGAGTGACCCGCACCTCGGCGCAGGCATCGCTGCCGACGGGTCGTGGTCGGAGGGCCGGTGCGGCGGCGGCCCGCACCTTCCGACGTGGCGCGCCAACCCCGCCGTCGAGGTCCTCGCGTCACGCGCCGCACCGATCGCCGTCGACCTGTCGCAAGCGGTCGGAAACGCGTCGCGGCTCACGCTCGGCTTCATTCTGCTGACGCGCGAGGCGTACGACGCGCGCGACGCGCCAGCGCGTGCCGTCGCTGCATCCAAATTTCTCCGCGCGTCCGTCGTCTCCGCCAGGCTTCGCGAGCTTGCACCCGGCTCGTAGTCCTCGTCGAGTGCACTTCCGAGCTTGACGACGGCGGACGCGGATATGCTCGTCGGTCCGCTCGATGGCGCGCTGCAGCCGATCATCCCTCACCCGAGCTGTGCGCATCCGCACGCACTCGAGACGCACGGCACGCAGTACGAGGCGTGCGGCGCGCCGCTCACCGCCGAGCAGTCGCGCGACCTCGGCACGATCGGCGCGTTGGCGCACGCGCACGTGCGGGCGGTGAGCAAGGGCAAGGCGCCCGAGCGCGCTTGCGAGACCCTGACAGTTGCGTCGCCACGGCCCTTCGCGGTGCGCCGATTTTGCGACCCGGACTTCCCGTGCGACAACGCGTCGGTCTGGGGTCGCACGGTCCGGCCACCGCGGGACGCGCTCGTCGGCCAAGCCGTCGAGTGGCGGCGCACGTCCGCCGCGCCGGCGCCGGCCGAAGTGCCGCGTCTGTTCCCGCCAGCCGACGACGCCGACGCGCCGCTCGACGCTGTGCGCGCCGGCGTCGGCGTGCGCGACGGCTGGCTCGTCGATGCTCTCGGCCTCCTTGCCACAACGCCGCGCCTCGCGCGCCGGCCGTTCGTGCACGACGCGCTCGCGCGGCACGGGCTCGTGGTCGTGCGCGTGTACCCGCTCGACGACTGGCGCGCCGCGCGCCGCGCCGCGTCTGCCGCTGTCGAGGCCGACGGCGGCAAGGGCGAGTTCGTCGCGCTCGACGACTCTCTGCCCCACGACTCGTGCAGCGGGCATGCCGCTTGGCGCATCGGCCGAGTCGGCAGGCGACGCCGAGCTGTGGGCCGCGCTGCTCGAGAAGGCGGCGTCCAAGTGGTTGGGCAGCTACGCGGCGCTGGACGACCGCACCGCGGACGCCCGACCGCGCCGCACGCCGCTGCCTGCGCTCTGCTTCTTCACGGGGGGGAGGGGGGGGGGGGGGGGGGGGGGGGCACGCATGGGAGTGGGTTGTCGCCGCGCCGTCGGACGCACGGTTGGGCGAGGCCCACGCGCCGAGCGAGGCCGCGTCGGCGGCAGCGTCCGCGGCCGCGCCGCCGCACGTGCTCGGTGAGGGAAGGGAGGAGGGGAGGACGGTGCTTGCGGCGGGCGAGGTAGCGGGCGCGCGCGCGCTCGCGCGCGCGCGCCGTCGGCGGACGGGCGCGCGCGCGTCGAGTGGAACGGCCGCTGGGCCGAGGCGGACAGCGATTCGTGTGGAGCGCATCGCTGCGGCGAATGCGGCGCGCGCCGCGCGGCGTCACCACGGCCGCGCCCGCTTCCTGGATGAGCTTCGACGACGTTGAGGCCATGTTTGGCTGCGTGCTCGGCGCGAGCGACGTGGCAGAGGCGTGGACGAGCACGTGCGCGCAGCGCATGGCGCGCACGCGGGCGCGGCGGTGCAGCGGCTCGGTGGGCTCGACGCTCCGCAGTGGGTGGTGCGCGCGCCGGCGGGCGCGGCGGTGCAGCGGCTCGGTGGGCTCGACGCTCCGTAGTGGGTGGTGCGCGCGCCGGCGGGCGCGGCGGTGCAGCGGCTCGTGCGCGCGGCGTTGGCGGGCGGAGGCGCGGTTGAGGAGGGTGTTGACAATGGCCTCGCTGTCATACGCGCCGACGGTGGCGGCGCGAGCCCGCTACGCGCGCTCGCCGTCCCGCGCGACCTGGTGCTCGTGAGGCGGGTCGCGTCCGAAACGCACGCGAGCTGGCGCTCGCGTGCACCTTTCGCATGCCGCGCGCCGACGTGGCGCACGGGCACCGCGCCGTCCGCGCACGCCACGAGGATGACGCCGTCATCTTGCCCTACTCTGCAGGCACGCCGCACCGGGCAGAGCGCTCTCGCTCGCCGTCGAGCTGCACGCGCCGCGCGGGAACACCGGGTCGCGCGCGGCCGCCAGCCGCTCCAAGCGTGGGCGCCGCGCAGGCACACACTGTGTGAGCCCAAGCCGTGCCGACGAGTGGAAGTTGACAACGGTGCGCCGCCGATGGGCACTCGGCGTGGCCGCGGCCATGGCAATCGACGGCTCCGGGGGGCCCCGGCGACTTCCGCAGCCTTCTGGGACAACCCAATCTACCGGCTCGCGGTGCTGCGAGCGGGCGTCCTGCGCGTCGAGGTCGACGTCCTGTACGCGCGCGACGCGCTTGGCGCAGCGCGCGGCGTGCCGACCGCCGCTGGGCTCGCGGTCGTCGAGCTCACGGCGGCCACGTCGAGCTCACTACAATCGACGGCCCACTTTTCCGTTTCTCTTGGGCAGGCTGCAGTTCCTGATTGTTCAGCGCAGGTCACACGGACTCAGCATGCTCGACCTGCGGCGACGCGAGGCACGGGAAGCACGCGGAGAAGCAGCAGAGCAGCTTCGGCCGCTTTGCGAGTGCAGGCTCTGACGTTGATGTCGACGACGTGCGTTCGACTCTGTCGTCCACGGCGGCAGGCAGCGTGCGCGCGCTTTCGACACTCGTCCCGGCGTGTGTTGGCGCGAGCTCGAGCCCGGCTGCTGCGTGGCTCTGCGAGCTCTGGCGCGCGCGCCGCACCGCTTGGTGCCGAAGGACGAAGTGCTGTTCAGGCGCATCCCACCTGCGCAGATTGCGCCCGCGCGCGCCGGCCGTGGGAATGGGGGGGCGGGCGGTAGGAGGGGGCGCGAGCCAGTGCGGTCAGCGCGCGCGCGCGCTGCCGGAGCGGGCGCGCAGCACAGCGCGCCGCGCCGCGCGAGGTCGCGCGAACGCCGCGCCGCGCGAGGTTGCGCGCGCGCCGCGCCTCTTCTCGTGTGTGACGCGGTTGAACCACCACGGCCGGCCCGCGTCGGTCATGTATGTCTCCCAGTCGCCCTCCCCGCGGCGGGCGGAGAGCTGAGCGCTGCGAATGCGCTCCCAAAGCTCGGCGCTGCACATCGCGGCGAGTAGGCTCCCCGCGCGCGCCTTCAGCACGTCGCGCTTGCGCTGCAGCGTTGGTGACGTCTCGACGAGTTGCATGTCTGTTAGTAGTGCCGCCCACACCTCCGCCTTGTCTTCCGCGGCGGACGCGGTGGAGTAGCGGTTGAGGAAGGCGTCGCTGTTGGCGGAGCCAATGTAGCCCGACGTTGTGTCCTCCGAGCGCATCGCCGCGCCCCCCTTGCCGTACGTGAAGCCCGCCGGGTTGAGCGAGAGCCTGCGCGCGCCCGCCCCGCCGAGGCGCCGTGCGTGTGCGCGGAAATATGGCGCGTGTCGGTTGCAGGGAAGGCAGCGCGAGCGCGGGCGCTTGCGGCGGTGCGCGCGCCCGTGGTGCGCACGCCGCCGCGCGCGACGGGCGCCGCGGTCGAGCGGCCGCGCACCACTCCGCGTCCGCAAACTCATAGTCGCGGCCGAGCATGGTGTAGTCGGCAAAATGCCACAGCTCGTGGTGGAACGAGCTGACGACGCGCCGCTTGGGCTGGGCCATGCAGTCGATGTACATGGCGCGCGAATGAAAGGATGGCACGTGCCCTCGACGCTGCCCGTCGTAGTGCAGGCGCGAGCAAAAGATGATGCGGTCGAGCCCGGCCTTGCTCGCAAACGGCAAAGGGTAGCTCGCAAACTCGGGCGCGATCAGCTCCATTGCGCGAAGGATGTCCTCGGGCAAGGGCGCGTCGCCCGAGATGGTCTTGGACGAGACCGCGTCCGAGCCGAACGGCTCCGTGCATACCCAGCAAATCTGCTCGAACTCGGCGCCGATTGTCGCCGACGACACGAGCTGCCGCGCATGCTCCGAATTTGCGAGCGCATCGCGCACGTGGACAATCCGCGGCAGGGGCTGCGCCCACGTGCGCTGGCCGGTGCTCGCGTGCAGCCAGAACATGCGCCCGTTGTGCTCGTGCGACGAGTAGGCCGTCCATTCGTCCGTCTCAAGTGCTGCGCTGCGCACTCGCCTCGCGGAGGCCATTTTTCTAGTTGCGGCACGCCGGTTTCAGTTTTTGGACGACTGCAGTATGTATGCAGCTCGCCGGCGCTGACGGGGTGTTGCACGGTCGTGAATCAGCTGTGCGAGCACGGGCGTACTACGAGCCAAGTCGGCTTCGTGCAGCAAGCGCGCGCATAGCTCTAGGTCTGAGTTTGAGCCAAAAAGGAAAGGAAAGAAGGGAACTATGATCGTGACTGCGCCTCAGCGCGCTCCTCATCCTCGATGTGCACACCGTCCAAGATCTTCAAGTTGGGAAGCCTGCGAACGCGCACGCAAGCACGGTTCGCGCGGCGGCGCGGCGTGGCCGTGCGTGGGCGTCACGCGCATGCAGCGCGGCAGGACAGAAAGCTCGGCGATGAACGGCGACACGCGCGCGGCACAGTTGCCATGCGCCCTCTGCCGTCCGCCCGCGCCGCACCGCTTCATAATCTCAAACCTGTACTCCTTCTCGTCGCCGCCCTCGGACAAGAAGCGCGAATGGAACGCGTTGCCATGGAAGAGCAGTTCGGTAAGCTTGGGCAGCGACTGTAGCCGTTCAATCTCTTTAATGTCGTGCACCTTGTTGTTCGACATGTAGAGCACCTCGAGGTTCTGCAGCTTTTCGATGCCGTTGAGGGCGACAATGTTGTTGTACGAAATCCACAGCTGCTTGAGCGTGCCGGCGACCGAGTCGAGGTTCTCGATCTTCTTGAGCTGGTTGCGCGCGAGCGATAGGATCTCCAGAGACTCTATCGGCCCGCGCATACCGCGAGGCGGCGGCGCGCGCGCGCATGCGAGCATGAGCGCATGCGCGGTGCTCTGTCCGCCCCCGCTACAGCCCACGACAGTGCGCCATTGCGCGCAGGGCGACGCGCTGCGCACCCATGCCGGCCAGGCTGCCAATGCGATCGATCTGGTTGCTCGAGAGGCGCAGGTGCTTGCATTTTTTGAGCGTGCCGAGCGACGGATCCATCTTTGTGATGAGCGGCATCTGCCACGGGACCATGCATAGGCGCACATCCTCGAGTTCCTCGACCTTCTTGTCATCCTCAAGCGTCTCCTGCAGCTTCTTAAGCGCGTCCTTGACAGACGTCTGCATTCGCGCGCGAGCGCAGGCGCGGGCGCAGCGGCGTGGCGTAGGTAGGTGAGGCGGGTGCGCCCGGAATCGGACAAGGCCCGTGCAAACCTCCATGGTGGTGGTGCCTACCATCGTAACCGCTCCAAAGCGCTCCTCTTTTGTTTTGAAGTTTTCCCCCATACAGGAGTTCATAGTAGTACTCGTAGTCTCTTCCATGGCTGGGCGAGCGCACGATGGCCGCGGCTTGGCCAGCTTCAGCGCTGCACATGCTGCAGGTGGCCCTCGCTCTTTCGTGCTTGGCGGGGTGCTGCTGCGCGCCCGGTCGTGCCGCGCTGTCGTCGCGCACGATCCCGATCTGCGCGCGCGCCGGCATCATCGGGCGTGCCGGCCGGCCGAGCGCATTCACGACGTACGCCAGCGTCTCGTCGGCGTCTTTGACGGCGATTGCGAGGTGAGAGCGTGCGAGCGCGCTGTGCGCGCACGTCCGTGTCGGCGAGCGTGTCTCGCGCGCTCATCATCTTGCGCACCCTGCCCCGCCGCACTCGATGGCAGGACGCGGGCTGTCTTCATGCGCGTGCATGCGGACGAGATCCCGCAGCCGGACGTCGACGAGGCGATCATCCAGCCGGACGACGACGAGGCGATCGTCGAGAGAGGGAGCTCTTTGATGGCGTCGGGCCGAAGTAAGACCTGCTCTGCGCGCTCAACTGCGGGCAGGACGCGCTGCGTGATGGCGACACTGCCGCCCCGGCCATCTTTGCCACCGGCCTGGTCTTTCATCGCCAGCAAATTGCCCGACGACATCCGAGCGGTGCTCGAGGACATGGTCAAGCAGATGGAGGACAAGGTGATGCAGATGGAGGACAAGGTCAAATTGATCAACGAGTTCAACGAGGGCATGGTCAAGCAGATGGAGGACAAGGTCAGGTTGATCAACGAGTCCAACGTGGGCATGGTCAAGCAGATGGAGGACAAGGTCAAGTTGATCAACGAGTCCAACGACAAGTTGATCGCTGCCAAGGACGAGGTGATCATTGCCAAGAACGAGAGGATCGTCAAGATGGAGCACGATGCGCAGGAGATCAACGAGTTCAAGGACAAGTGGATCGTCAAGATGGAGCACGAGGTGCGTGAGGCCGAGGCCAGGCGGCTGAAAGACCTGGGCCACTACCAGGTCGTCTACGAGCTGCGCGACACCTTTGACTGGCTGCTGCGCTGCGCATATCCGGGTAATCTCTCAAGGCCGGGTGCCCTGTTCAACCAGCTGATGGACGAACTCGTCGACAAGACAACGGGCACACTTGTGCCCGCCTACAAGAAGAAATACAACGAGCTGGCCGCAGAGTTCAAGGTGGGCCAGTACGAAGCGTCGTCTTTGACGGCGATCACAGGCGCATACAAGGAGCTGAACAACATCATGCACGGCTCCAAGCAGATAAACATTCCGGAACGGCGCGGCATTGCGTGCGGCGGCGAGTCGCGGCAGCAGCAGCAGCAGCATGCTTTCATCGTCGCCGTCATCCAGGGGAAGTGCGCGGACGAGGAGCTCCTGCTCGACCCGGCGCTGCAGACCATCCTGGTGCTCACGACGGACTTCGCCAACGTGCAAGGTACGATCACGGGCGGATGTTACACGCCGCAGCCGATGCCTGCCCTCGACGCGAAGAACGCCGTGCTCAAGGAGCTCGAGGAGACGCGGATGGTCGAGGACGAAGCCGGGCGCTCGGCAGACGGCCCGCAATAAGGCGCGCGCAGGCTGGGCCACAGTGCCACCTGAAACGAGCCTCCTGAAACGAGCATCTTCCTGTGTGAGCCTTGCGCGATGAGGCGCGGTTGATGAGCGTCGACGAGGAGAGCGGCGAAGCCTTCGTTGCGACGGCCAGCTCGTGCTCGGTGACCACGACGGCCTGATGTGGCTTGCCGAGCCAGCTGGCCACCTTCTTGCGCTCGGTTCGTCGCGCTCGCGCTGAGCCTCGCCGCGCGGCGGCGGCGCCGCTTCCGCGAGCGCTGGTGGAAGGAAGTACGCGCTGATCGCTGTTGTCGATCTCGAAGCCAACTTTCTGCTCGTGCTCGCACACAGGCACACGTCGATCGCTTCGGTCTTGCCGCTCGACTGGGCGACGATCCCGTGCGTGATGCTCCTCTCGGCGGCCGTCCTGCGCGCTCGCTACTCGCGGCAGCACTGGTCCGGCGTCGCCCTGTGCGTCGTCGGGCTGGTGTGCGCGGTCGTTTCGGACTGGATGTGGCGAAGCGCGACCACGCGTCCATCGCCGAGCCCGCGCCCGCGCCCGCGCGCGCCCTATTTGGCGACTGCCCGGCGCCGCGCTGTGTGCCGTCTCGACCACCCGTTATTGGAGCTCCTCGTCAAGAAGCACCGTCCGGCCGATTTTGGGGTGCAATGGGCTCATCGGCGAGCTGCTCGGGCTTGCGCAGACCGCGCTGCTTGAGGGCGCGCAGCTGCGCGTGGCGCGCTGGCAGCCTGCCTGGCTCGGGCTTCTGCCCGCATTCTGGTACCTCCTCACGTCGCACGTTTCATGCAGCGCACGGACGCGGCACTCTTCGCGCTCTCACTGCTCACGAGCGACGCGTACGCGCTCGCCTTCGCCGCGCTCTCCCAGCACCCGCGCTTCTGCTCGCTTTACGGTGTCGGCTTGGAAAACGCGGCGTGTTCATCTTCATGCGCGCGCGCGCCGGCGTGGCGCGGGTGGGTGAGGCGGGTGCGCTCAGAATCGAACCAGGCCGTGCAAACCTCCATGGTGGCCGCCTGCCATCGTAACCGCTACGATGCGCTCCCTTCTGTGGAAAGAAGAGAGGCTCGAGCCAAAGATTGAGTGAGCCCCGTCCAGTCTCATCCACCACCCGCTCATCAGAGCTCCGACGGGCCGAGCGCGCACAAAAAGTCGAGCATGTGCGTGTTGTTTGAGCTCAGCCTGCGCAGCCCGTCGTAGTGCGCCTGCACGCCCTTTTGCAGCGCGCGCAGCGAAGCGAGGCACGCGCCCGTGTTCTGCTGGATGTGGCTGCTGTGCTCGCGCATCAGCGCACCAGCCCACCTGAGCACGTACGCGAGGTGGACACTCGAGCCCACCTCCGCCGCGACGTGCTGGAGCAGCCTCGCCAGGTGCATCTGCGGCACCTGCCGCGCGACCAGGTCGATGTCGTCGAGCGGGATCGCCTCAAACGTCCAGTGCAACACCTGCGACGATGTGCATGGCGGCGCGCGCGCGCTCGACCGCGTGGGCGAGGTGCGAGCGGGTGCGCGCGCGAACGCGCGCGTGCAAAAGCCACGGCGAGTCGGCCGCTTTGGCGAGCGGCAGGCGGACGGAGAACGCGCCCACGCGCTCGCGGCCGGCCGAGCGCGACGCCCCCAATCGCGCTCGCACGGTCGCGGTCTCCCTCTCTTGCGCGCGCGCTCGATCGCGCGGTTGCGCGCGCGCGCACGTCCGCCTCGTTAAGCCGAAGCGCCATCAGCAGCGCGCGCACGAAGTCGCGCTCGTGCAGCGCCGCGCGGATCGAGGCGGGCGTGACGTCGACGTCGAGCGCGGTCGGGTCGAAGAGAAGGCCCTCGTCAAGCGAGTAAATGGCGAGCCCCTCCGTCGTCGCGGCGGCCCACGCGGTGCCGTCGGGCGCGAACTGAATCGAGGTTGCGCGCACGGCCCGCCGCGTCGTCCGGTTGGAGTGCTCGCCCTGCTTGACGCCCGGCAGTGCCCAGTCGCCCTTGCCGCGGCGCGCGCGCATCGTCTCGTCGTCCTCGTCGTCGATCAGGTCGACGTCGCCGCCGTCGGTGAGCCGGCCGGAGTGCAGTCGATCGAGCACGCCGTCGAGCGAGACGTTGTGCGAGAGCTGGTACCGCTTGAGCAGCGAGCGGTTGCGCACGTCGTACATGCACGCGTACTTGGAGTTGCCCGCGGCGAGGAGCAGCTCGCCATCCGCCGAGAAGCTGAGCGTGCGGAACGAGAGGCCGGAGATGTCGTTCTGCGCGCTCGGCTGGCCGGCGCGGCGCTTGCCGCCGGCAATGTCCTTGCGGCCGTCGATCATCCCGACCTGCTCGGCCATCGCCACGTCCCAAAACGTCAGCGCGCCGTCGAGTGTCGACGCGCACAGCGTCTGGCCGTCGGGCGAGAAGGCGATGGCGAGCACGTCCGTCGAATGCTTGAGGACGTCGGAGCGCGCCTTGGTCGCCACAAAGTCCCAGAGGCGCACGGTGCCGTCCCACGCCGCCGACGCGAGGAGCGAGCCCGAGCCGCCGCCGAACGCGAGCGCGGCGATCGGCTTCGCGTGGCCGGAGAGCTGCTCGACGAGCTGCGCGCTCTGCATGCTCCACACGTAGACGCACAGCGTGTCGAGGCTGCCCGCCGTCACGACCTCGCCAGACGTGTCGACCGCGACGCACGTGAGCTGGGCCGGCGTCGGCGTCGCGAACGTCTGAAAGTTGCGGTACCGCACCAGGTCGAAGGCGCGCGCCGTGCCGTCGAGCGACGAGCTGACGAACGCGCGGCCGTGCGGCACGAACGCGAGGCCGGTGACGGGCGCCGCGTGCTCGGTGAAGGTGACGACGCAAAAGCCCGAGCTGGCGTCCCAAAGCTTGACCTTCGCGTCGTTCCCGCCCGTGGCGATCACCGCGCCCGCCGCGGAGAAGGCGAGCGCGTTCACCTCCGACGCGAAGTGGCCCTGCTGCTTGAGCACGTACGTCTCGGAAGCCCACTCCCACACGATCAGCTGCCCGTGCGCCGCGCAGCCAAACGCGAGCCACTCGCCCGACCCGTTGATCGCGCTCGTCGTCACGTGCTCGTCGGAGATCGAGAGCGAGTGCACCTGCACGAAGCCGGGCATCTCGCATAGCGTGAAGGCGCCCGACGAGAAGCCGATCGCGACGAGCTCCGAGCCCACGGCCACATCCGCGCCGGACGGCGCGCCCGCCGCCAGCGCGCGCGCGGCGCGGCTGCAGTGCGCGACGGAGCTGACGCTGCCGTGCGTCCGCTCGAAGAGGTGCTTCGTGTGCAGCTCCCACCGCTCCATCGTCAGCGCCGACTCGTCGCCGGCCAGCTCGTCGGTCGCGCCGGCGGTCGTGAGCAGCTCATCGGCCGCGAGCTTGCGCTTGCCGCGCGCGACGGCGGCGACGGCGGCAGCCTCCTGCTCGTAGCGCGCCCAGACGAGCATTGCGCCGTCGCGCGTCACCGTGTACAAATGCTGCCGGCTCCTGTCGAACCACGCGCACACGAGCGCGCTCCGGTGGCCGCCGAGCGTCGGCGGCACGTAGCCTGTGCGCCTGTGTACGGTGAACACTCGCGCGGTCAGGTCCTTGGAGCCGGTGACAAAGTAGGCGGAGTCGGCGGACCACGAGACGGTCGTGATGTCGTCCATGTGCCCGCTGTGCGTGTGATGCAGATTGAACGGCGTGAACGTGCGCTCGATCTCGGGCGTTGCCCATACCTGCACGAGCCGCCCGACCGCGACGAGCAAAAACTTGCCGTCGGGCGAGAACTTGGCGTCGCCGACCAAGCCCTTGAAGTTAAGGTGGTGAAGCACCGTACGCTTCGGCACGTTCACAAGCAGCGCGTACCCGCCCTCGTCCACCGTGAGCAGCAGGCCGCCGTCGGGCGACAGCGCGAGCCGCGCGATGTTGGCGCGCGCCTCGAACGGGAACGTGTACGAGCGCGACGAGGTGAGGTCAAAGGCACTGACGCGATTGCCCACCGGGCTGAAAAGCGTGCCCCCGTCGCGCGTGAACACCACGTTGCCCTGCCGATACACGTTGCCGCACAGGTTGGAGAAGGCGTACGAATGCCGCATGGCCGCGATGCCTGTCGCCGCCGTCTCACGCCCGTGGCCCTAGACACTTCAGTTAAATCTCTTGCCTGAGCGAGCATGATGGCCGCGGCTTGGCCAGCTTCAGCGCTGCACATGCTGCAGGTGGCCCTCGCTCTTTCGTGCTTGGCGGGGTGCTGCTGCGCGCCCGGTCGTGCCGCGCTGTCGTCGCGCACGATCCCGATCTGCGCGCGCGCCGGCATCATCGGGCGTGCCGGCCGGCCGAGCGCATTCACGACGTACGCCAGCGTCTCGTCGGCGTCTTTGACGGCGATTGCGAGGTGAGAGCGTGCGAGCGCGCTGTGCGCGCACGTCCGTGTCGGCGAGCGTGTCTTGTGCGCTCATCATCTTGCGCACCCTGCCCCGCCGCACTCGATGGCAGGACGCGGGCTGTCTTCATGCGCGTGCATGCGGACGAGATCCCGCAGCCCAACGTCGGTCGCGTACGCCTTGACAAGCCGCGCCGCCGTCGCCGCCGCCGCCGCGCGCCCGTTCGTGGCCGAGCGCGCGGTCGAGCGCAGCTGCGCCGGCGTCACGTACACGGGCGCGATTTCGGCGCGCACGCTCGCGCGCGCATTCGCCTCCGTCGCCGTGTGCCCGGCGTGCGCCGCGCGCAGCGCTGCCTCGAGAGACGCTGCCGTCGGGCCCGCGCCCGCGCAGCCGGCCGGTGGCACGCCGAGCGGAGCGTGGCGCCTGCGCTCAAGCCTCGCGCGCGCGCGCGCGTGGCCGGCGCGGTGCGCGCGCGCCGCCTGCGAAATGGTCACCGAGACGGGCGCGATGCCCTGCCCGCCCGACTCGTACGTCACCTGCGCGCGCGCGCCCGGGTTGATGACGACGAGCTTGAGCTTGTGCTCCTTGAGCGCCTCGCCCAGCTCGGCGGGCGTCGCGAGGTCAAGCGGCCCGTATGGGTCGTGCCACCGGTCGAGGCAGGCGGGCTCGCGCAGCGGGGCGGGCTCGAACACCCGAGCGACGAGGTTCACCTTCTGCCCGTCGCAGAGCGCGTACAGCACGGGCTGCCGGCCGGCGCCGCCTACGCGGGCAGGGGCTCCGAAGCGACGTACGTCTCGCGCTCCGCCGCGGTAAGCGTGTTTGTTTGGCGGCAGCTCCTCGAGGGCGTAGCGGAAGGCGCGCATAGAACATTGCACGTTCTTGGGCGCGCGGGCGCGGCTTTACGAGCGGCGGCAGCATGGTGAGCTCGGGGTGGTGCCGCGCTCCGCCTATGTGGTTAGGCGCCCTCAGTGGCGTGGCACCCAGCGGCGGCGGGCTGGCTGGCGGCGACGGGCATATGCCCTCGGCTGAGCCGATTGGTAATTCAAGATGAATATACTGAGGATGTAGATGAATTTAGGGTCTTTCTACGACTGCACGTTCGAATACTTTTAGGGTCATAACCCCTATATTTTACTGGCTAACCGAGGATGACGTCGTCCTCTCTGCGCGGGGACGGGCACGGGCATCTGCCCGCGTGGAGGGTGCTCGCGCTAGGCCAGGTGCTCTCCTTGCTCGTGACGGGCACGGGCATCTGCTCGACGTTGCTTGTCGCGCGCGGCAAGCTGCTGCCGATGCTGCAGAGCACGCTCACGTACGTCGCGCTCGCGCTGTGCCTCGCCGCGCGGCGGCGGCGCCGCTTCCGCGAGCGCTGGTGGAAGTACGCGCTGATCGCTGTCGTCGATCTCGAAGCCAACTTTCTGCTCGTGCTTGCATACAGGTACACGTCGATTGCTTCGGTCATGCTGCTCGACTGCGCGACGATCCCGTGCGTGATGCTCCTCTCGGCGGCCGTCCTGCGCGCTCGCTACTCGCGGCAGCACGGAGTCGGCGTCGCCCTGTGCGTCGTCGGGCTGATGTGCGCGGTCGCGTCGGACTGGATGTGCGCGAAGCGCGACCACGCGTCCATCGCCGAGCCCGCGCCCGCGCCCGCGCGCGCCCTATTTGGCGACTGCCTCGCGCTGTGCGGCGCGGCGCTGTATGCCGTCTCGAACACCTTCCAGGAGCTCCTCGTCAAGAAGCACGGTCCGGCCGACTTTTTGGGCGCGGTGGGCTCGTTCGGCGCGCTGCTCGGGCTTGCGCAGACCGCGCTGCTTGAGGGCGCGCAGCTGCGCGTGGCGCGCTGGCAGCCTGCCGAGCTCGGGCTTCTGTGCGCATTCTGCGCGTGCCTCGTCGCGTTCTACCTCCTCACGTCGCACTTCATGCAGCGCGCGGACGCGGCGCTCTTCACGCTCTCACTGCTCACGAGCGACGTGTACGCGCTCGCCTTCGCCGCGCTCTCCCAGCACCAGCGCTTTTGCTCGCTTTACGGCGTTGGCTTCGCCGTCACGATCGGCGGCGTGTTCATCTTCACGCGCGCACGCGCGCCGACTGGTGCGAGCGACGCCGCGCGGCTGCCGCTCGCGCTCACCGCGCCTCTTGAGGTGGGCGAGCGCTGCGGTGAGTCGGAGGTTTACGAGCCACCGGAAAGTGCGCCGGCTGCGCGAGAGGCTCCTAGCGGTCGTCGCCCGATTTGAGCGTCGCGTGCGCCCTGTCGGAGAGCGCCAGGTGCTGCACGCTCGTCACGTGCGCGCGCCCGTCGCGGAAGTGGCACACAACGTTGAGTTGGTCGATCGAAAAGCCATACATTTCGTCCGCGTGCGCGTGCCGCCAGAAAACCGAGCGCGGGTCGGCGCGGAGCACCTGCTGGATCGCGCCCTCCGCCTCGGCCGCCGATCGGAAGAAGGCGAGCGCCGGCTCGAGCTCGCGCAGCTGCGCGCGCGCGGACTCGGTCATCTCGACGTCCAAGTCGGCGACGGGCGCCGTGTCGGGCCGCAGCCACGGCGGCACGCTCACCTCGCCGAGCGCGAGCGAGTCGGCGATCGGCACGTATGGCTTCACATCGAAGACGGGCGTGCCGTCGATGAGGTCCACGCCCGAGAGGTGCAGCGTCCAGCCATCGACGCGCTCGAGCCGAACGGCGGAAAGGCCGATCGCGTTGGGCCGGTGCGGGCTGCGCGTCGCGAAGAGACCGACGCGCTCACCGTCGAGCCGCGGCGGCGCGACCTTGGAGCGGATCGCCGCCGGCCCGTTCTGGTGGAAGTGCCACAAGAGCCAAACGTGTGAGAAGTGCTCGAGGCCGTCGACGGCGTGTGCAGGGTTGAGCGTCGGCGGCAGGCGGAGCTCGAGGATGGCGCGGGAGGCCGGGCAGATCGAGCCCTGGCGCGGCGTGCCGTTCTTCTCGGCAAAACATGAGCGGATGTGCCCGATCGGCGTCATGACCGTGCCGACGCCCGCGGGTCCGGCCGCACTGCGCGTACGGCCCCACTGGTGCGGGTGATCTGGCTTGCCGCGCGCGCAGCCGCCCTTGGGCGCGAGCGACACGGCGATCGGCCCACAGGTGGGCAGGACGGGCACCGCGCCGGGCAACCCCGCCTTTCCGCCCGGCTGCTCCGCCTCCGCCCCCCCCTCCTCGTCCTCGGGCTCGGCCGACGCGCCGTCGTCCGCGGTGGGCGCGCCGGGTGCGGGCGGCAGCTGCGCGGTGCGTGACGCGGAGAAGCGATCGCTGCCGGCGCCGCCACCGGCCAGATCGGTGGTCTCGATGCGCCGCTGAAGCGAGCGCAGCTGGCTCATCGCATCGCCAATGCCGTGCGTGTCGTCCAATCCGCCCGCCTGCCGGCGCGAGACCGCGGCGGCGAGAAGCTCCGCCGCGGCGCGCAGCTGCTCGGCCGTTACGCGCTCAAAGCGGAGCGAGCGCTGGCGCACGCGCTCGAGCTCGCCACGCAGCGCACTCACCGAGCCGCGTAAGTTGTGGCACTCGCGCAGCAGCTTTGGCCCGCTCTTGCTGTAGAGCGCGTATGCGACGTCCTTACGGAACGGCTCAGTCGTGAAGCCGTGCTCGTCGATCGGAATGACGCGACGCGACTGATGTTCGACGACAAAGCAGCCCTTGCCAAAGACGTCCCACACGTTGGCGCCAAGTGGCACGGCGAACCACGTGGGGTTCCCGTACCAGTGGATACGGCACGTGTCGACGGCCGCCATCGCGTGCCTCGATTGGCGGTCGCAGGACGCTTCACCGCCACAGCGACACTCACCCAGCTGCACTCACCGAGTGGCGACTGGTGGGTCCGTGGTCCGTTGCTGAGCTGAATGCCACTTTGCTCTCTCTGCGCGACAGCTTGCGTCGGCTCCCTCACCCCTCGGCGGCGAGCGGCTCGTACTCGAGGCCGAGCGCCTCGCCGACGCCGCGCATCCACTCGACGGCGCCCATCGCTCCCGGATCAGGCACGCCCTTTTGGTTCGCTTCGGGCACGTAGGCCGTACGGCCCGCGTGGGCGCGCATGGCCTTGGTCGCCTCCGCGCCCCTCTCTGCCGCGTCAATCGCGCGGCGTGCACACTCCGCAGCGGACGCATTGTGCGCTGCTGCCTCGTGCAGCGCTTCGCTCGCCGGCACGATGGCGTCAAGCATCGTCCTGCGCGGCGCGGCGCACGGCGCGGGCGCGCGGCCGCGTCAAGCAAGCGCCGCGCAGAGTTACCCGGCCGCGCGCGCGCGCGGGCGCGCGCGCGCGCGGGCGCGCGCCGCGCAGACGTGCGCGGCACGCGCGCGCGCGCGCGCGCCTGAAGCCTGGGCGCGCGCCGCCAAACTCCATGATGGCGTCCACGGCGGCCCTGAGCGCCTCCGCCCACACGACGGCCTCCGACTCGTCCGCGGCGCGCGCGACGGCCGCCGATGCCGCGGCGGTCAGACCGATGTGATACAGAGCGCCGGAAGAGCCGCCCATGCGCTCGATCGCGCGAGCGATGAGCCGAAGCGCGGACGCGGCGTCGCTGAGCGCCGCGTCCGGCTCGGCCAGCCCGTCGAGCGCGGCGAGGACGGCGCTTGCGCCCGCATTTAAAGTGTCGCCACAATCGCCGTCGCCGACAAGCCGATCCCAGTGGTTGAGCTGCGCGTGGCACGCGACGACGCGCGCGCACGCGCGCCGGAGTGCGCGCTCGACAAGCGACGCGCTCGTCAGCCGTCCGCGCGCGCTCGTGCCGCCCATCGCGGCGAGAGAGACGGCGGCGATCGGCGCGCGCCCGGGCACGCGCATGCCCGGTACGCTCGGCCACGCCGGCGCGCGCGTGAGCGCGTCGAGGCGTGCGGTGCGCAGGTCGTTGAGGCGCATGACAGAGAGCGAGATGCCCGCCATGTCGAGCGACGACATGAAGGTGCCGGTGAAAACGCGCGCGACGCGCACGCGCCAGCGCGCCTCGAGCTGCGCGACCGCGCGCCGCACGGCGATGGCGAGCTCCATGTGCGTCGTGGCGCCGAGGTTGTTCACGAGCAGACACACGCGCTCGCCGCGCTCGACGGTCAAGAAGCGGTGGCCAGGCGCCTGCGAGAGCACCTGCTCGAGCAGCGCGTCGACGAGCGCGTCCACGTGCGCGAGCGACGTCGTGCTCGCGCCCGGTTCGCCTGCGCGCGCGCGCAGCGGGCGGCGGGCGGCGGGCGGCGGGCGTCAGGCGGCGCGCGGCGGGCCGGCGGCGCAGCGCGCGCTCAGCGCGGCGCGGCGCGGCGCGGTGCGCGCGCGCGCGCGCGCACCGTGGATGCCGAGACCCATCTCAACCTTCCCGGCTGGGATCCGCTGTGGCGCGTTCTGGCCGGGCAGCGTGCATGACGTGAGCGACAGGCCGACGGTGCCGACGGCGGCGGCGGCTTTGCGCGCCTCGTCGGCGACATTGGCGAGCGATAGCCCGGCCGCCGCCGCCGCGCCCGCCACCTTGTGCACGAGCACGGTGCCTGCGAGCCCGCGCCGGCGGCTCGGCTCGGCCTCGTTCGCAGGCAGCGCGCAGTCCTCGCCGACAATTATGACTTCGACGGCGACGCCAGCGGCGCGCGCCTGCGCGGCGGCGAGGCCAAAGTTAAGCCTATCGCCCGTGTAGTTCTTGATGATGAGCACGCAGCCTGGCGCGCCGGTCACCGTCAAGATTGCGGCGAGCACGCTCGCGGTCGGCGGGGAGGCAAAGATGTCGCCCGCGACGGCCGCGCTCAGCATGCCGGGGCCGACCCAGCCGCCGTGCGAAGGTTCGTGGCCGCTGCCACCGCCTGTTGCGCGGAAAGTCGGCGCGCGCAGCGCGCTCACGTCACGAGCCACAGCGCGCTGCGGTCGCGCGCGTGTGTGTGCGAGCGCGCACCCGAGATGATCGCGACCTGCTGGTCGCGCACGGCCTCAATGTCGGCGCGCACGACAACGTTGTGGCCGTCGATGCGATTGAGGCCGGCCGTCGTTTCGACCAGACCCTCGATCATCTGCTGCACAGCGTCCGTCGGCTCGTTGAGCAGCTTCTTCGAGCTCTGCCGGTCGAGCCCTGGCATCCGATGGGCCTCCATCACGCTCAGGTTCAATAATTGCCAGGGGATGCAGCGCCGCGTTACGCGTGCAACGCCTCTGCGCTGTGGCGGCAGTGACGGGTCCCCTCCCCTTGGCTGCGTGTCGCGGCCCACCCACCATGCGTGCCGCGCGCGATGACGAGGACGGCGGCGAGCGGCCACACAAGAAGCGGGTGCACGCGGGGCGCACGATGGGCGCGCCAAAGCAGCGCTCGCGTCCGGGCCGGTACACTACCGAGGGGGGCATCACCGTCGATTGCGCCGTCCGCGCCGTCACCGAGCATGAGCGCGAGTTCCAGGCGCTCGTCGACTCAATCGACGCGCACCGCGGGCTGATCCTCGAGTCTTCGTACGAGTTTCCCGGGCGGTATGCGCACTGGACGATGGGCTTTACCGCGCCACCGCTCGTCCTCGAGGCATGCGGCCGCTCGTTCTCCGTTACCGCGCTCAACGCGCGCGGTCGCGTGCTGCTGCGCGCGATCAAGCCCGCGCTCGCCGCCGAGCCGGCGGTGCTGTCGCTCGAGCCCGCGGGCGACGACGCGCTGCGCGGGCAGGTGCGCATCTCCGACCGCTGGTTCGCAGAAGAGGAGCGCTCCAAGCAGCCCTCCATCTTCTCCGTCGTTCGCTGCCTCGTCGCGCTCTTCAAGTGCGCAGACGAGCCGCAGCTCGGGCTGTACGGCGCGTTTGGGTACGACCTGGCGCTACAGTTTGAATCGGTGGAGCTGCGTCCGGCGCGCGGATCTGATGGCCAGCGCGACCTCGTCCTCTACCTTCCCGACCAGATCTTTGTGCACGACATTGTCGCGCGTGACGCATGGGTCGTCTCGTACGAATTCTCCATCGACGAGCTGTCGACAACCGCGCTCGCGCGCGCGCCAGCGGCGTCGGTGCATGTGCCGCGCGCGCCGGCCACGCCGCGAGACCACGCGCCCGGCGAGTTCGCCACGCTCGTCGAGCGCGCCAAGGACGAGTTTCGCGTCGGCAACCTGTTCGAGGTCGTGCTGTCGCAGCGGTTCGCGGACGAGTGCGATGCGCAGCCGTCGCACATCTTCCGGACGCTGCGCGTGCGCAACCCGTCGCCGTACGGCTTTGCGATCAACCTGGGCGACGCCGAGTTCCTCGTTGGCGCCTCGCCCGAGATGTTCGTCCGCGTCGAGTCGGACGCCGCTGGGCTGCGCGTCGAGACATGCCCAATCTCTGGCACAATCCGGCGTGGCGCCGACGCGCTCGAGGACGCGCAAAACATCCAGAAGATCTTGTCGGACCCAAAGGAGGAGTCGGAGCTTACCATGTGCACCGACGTCGACCGCAACGACAAATCGCGCATCTGCGCGCCCGGCTCCGTCCGCGTGATTGGCCGTCGGCAAATCGAGATGTACTCGCGGCTTATCCACACCGTCGATCACGTCGAGGGCTACCTGCGGCCGGGCTTCGACGCGCTCGACGCGTTCCTCTGCCACATGTGGGCGGTAACGGTTACCGGCGCGCCAAAGATTTGGGCGATGCGTTTCGTCGAGCAGCATGAGCGCTCGCCGCGCGCGTGGTATGGCGGTGCGATTGGCATGGCTGGCTTCGACGGCAGGATCAACACCGGACTCACGTTGCGCACGGTGCACATCCAGCGCGGCGAGGCGGCGGTGCGAGCGGGCGCGACGCTGCTCTACGACTCGGTGCCCGCCGCCGAGGAGGCCGAGACCGAGCTGAAGGCGTCGGCGATGCGCGAGGCGCTGCGCGAGGCGTCGGACGCGGCGCGTGCGGCCAAGGCGGCGGGCGGCGGCGCGCCGCTCGTGCCCGCCGCGCCGGCGGGGTGGCAGGGCGACGGCGCGGTGCCCGCCGCGCTCGCCTCGGCGCGCGCCGTGCGCGTCGTCCTCGTGGACCACGAGGACTCGTTCGTGAATACGCTCGCAAACTATTTTTGGCAGGCGGGCGCGACAGTCGTAACGATCCGCTCAGGCTTTGACTTTGCGCTGCTCGACGAGCTGCAACCTGAGCTTGTGGTCCTCTCGCCCGGCCCTGGCAACCCACGCTCCTTCAAATGCTCTGCCCTCCTCGCTGAGATCGAGCGGCGCAAGCTGGCGGCATTTGGCGTCTGCCTCGGCCTTCAGGCAATGGTCGAGCACTTTGGCGGAAAGCTCGCCGTCCTCGCGCACCCGCAGCACGGCAAGCCGGCGGGCGTGCGCCTCACGCCCGCCGCGTGCGCGGGCGGCAGCTCGATGCTTTTCGAAGGGCTGCCCGCCGCGTTCCAGGCGCGCGCGTGCCCCCCCCCCCCCCCCCTTTGCGCGCGCGCCGCTTTTCCGCCGAGCCGCTGGCGCGCCCGGCCAGCCTCGTACGGCGGTGCGCGCCCGACCGACGAGTGCACGCGTGCGCGCGCTCGCGCTGCCGTCGCGCCGCTCGCTGCGCGCAGGTTGCGAGATACCATTCGCTGTATTCGGAGCGTTCGGCACACCCGAGTGCGCTGCGCGTGACGGCAGAGACGGTCGACGACGGTGTGGTGATGGCAGTCGAGCACGTTGAGCTGCCGATGAGCGCCGTGCAGTTCCACCCCGAGTCCATCCTTACAGTGCGCGCTCGCGAGCGCCCGCCGGTCGCTACCGGTACCGTAACCGGCCGCGCGCGCGCGTCGCGGCGACGCGCGCTACTCACACGTGCGCGCGTCGTCACGCGTCGTGCCGCAGGCGCCTGACCACGGGCTGCGCATTCTCTCCAATGTGATCGCGTCGGTGCGCAAAGCCAAGGACGCGGATCGGAATGGGCACGCGCAAACCGTTGTTTTTTGACTTTTTCCGTCATGCATGACCGCTGCCAGTTAGAATGCAACTGGAAAGGGGTCTTAATTCATCTTTTCCAATATATCTTTTTTTCCTATACGTTACGGCGGGCATCGCGACCGGACGGTGTAGCGCACGAGTCCGCAAAAATAGCCATGGACACTTCCTCGGGCGGCCCCAGCGCAGCGAAGAGCTGGCTGCCCGAGGAGGACAGCAAGATCCTCGCCCTCGTGAGCAAGCACGGCATCAGAAAATGGTCCATCGTGTCCGCCGAGCTGCCTGGCCGCAACGGCAAGCAGGTGCGCGCTTCCTGAGCGCTGCGCGCCGACCCCTTTGCGGACCCCTCCGTGCGACGCGCCTCGCCGACGCTCTTCACCCCCCGCCCTCATTTGGCGGTCGCGCGCCCTCTTACCACGGTGCAGTGCCGCGAGCGCTGGCACAACCAGCTCGACCCGAACATCAAGCGTGGGCCGTGGACGCTCGAGGAGGACCAGCTGCTGCTGCGCGCGCACAGCGAGCACGGCTCCAAGTGGTCACTGATCGCTAAGTGCCTGCCCGGCCGCACGGACAACTCGATCAAGAATCGGTGGAACTCGGCGCTGCGCCGTGAGCTGCGCAAGATGAACCGCGCTGCCGAGGACGCCGAGCTCGGCCGCACACCCGTTGACGAGCCTGAGCTCGTCGCACCCGCGCTCGCCGCGCCTGGGCTCGCGTCCGCCGCGCCGGGCGGCGAGGGCGCGGGCAGCGCGCCAGGCGGGCTGCTCCCGCTGCCATTCGCCGCAGCACCGCTCGCCGTCGACGGCCCGACGGGCGCTTGCCAGCCGCTGGCTGGGGACGCTGCGCCCACGCCGACCACGCCGACCGCGCAGCCACTGCCGACGGCACCTTTGGCACCGCACGGCGCAGACGCGCCGCTCATCGGTGCGGCGCACGACAACGCGAGCACGGCTCAGCGCGCGCTGCGCTCCGAACTCGCCGCGCTCCGCGAGAGCTCGTCCGACGACGCGACCAAGCGACTGCTGCGCGCGCAGCTGGTCGAGCAGTTACGCCAGCTTAACGCCACATGGGAGAACACGGGTGTGGCCCCGTCGGCGAATCACATCCAGGTGCGCGCGGCGGGTGGGCGCGCGCGGCGGGTGGCGCGCGTGGCCGTCTGCTGTGTGCGCGTTTCTCGTCCGCCGTCGGCGTGCTGCGCGGTTCGACATGCGCGAGCCGTGCCCCTTCGCTCCGCGCGCGTGCCCCCCCCCCCCCCCCCCCCCACGGCCACCACGCGGGTGTCACGCGCAGGAGCTGGGCAAGCAGGTGAGCCGGCTGCAAGACTTTTGCCGAGACCTAGTCGGCTCCTCGCTCACCCGGCAGCAGCTGGAGATCGCCTCGGGCAATGTGCCCAAGCGCCGGCAATGCATGGCGCGCGGCAGGCGACGAATCGTAACCGCCGCCCCTCTCCGCCGCGGCTATAACAGGCCATCGACCGGCACAGGCGCTGACGCGGAGGAGCGCGCCGAGCAGGCGCGCAAGCGCGCACGGCACGCGGCGGATGTGCCGGGCAGCGGCGGCGCGCACGCACTCGCGAGCGCTATGCCCGACGCGCGCGAGCACGATGGCCGAATGCCCGGCACGGAGGCGTTTGTGAACGAGCGCTGCGTTGTCGAGGGGACCGACATGGGTGAGGACGAGGAGGGGGACTGGAGCATGTCGGGCGAGGAGGGCGACGAGAGCGACGACGACGGCGACGATGCCGACGCGCAGCAGCCGGCCGCGCCCTGTCCGGCCAGTTGGATGGCACCACCGCCGGACTCGCGGCCGCCGGCGGGCCATACTGGGCCCGCTGCGGCTGCACACGCCGGCCACGCCGGAGAAGGCGCGAGCCACGCCGCCGGCGGCCAGCCGCACGGCGCGCACGACGGTATGCACGCGCGCATCCGCGCGCCTCCTCGCCGTGCCCCCGCCAGCGCCCAACTTCGGCGCCGAGCCGTCCGCGCGCTCCGCGCGCGGCTTCGCCTCGCAGGAGAAGTGCCCACGCTCCACGGCGACGCGGACCTGCGGATCGGCCCGTCGTCGCTTTTCGGCCTCGGCCCGGTGCTCACGCCGAACGGCACCAACCTGTTCTCCTTCGATGTCGACGAACTGCTGGCCATCACCGGCGCGACGCTCGCCGACGTGCTCGCGTCGCCGCGCGGCATGCCGCTCGTGACCCTCTCTCCAGCTGGCGGGTTCGTGTGCAACTTCCCGACGCCGCGCGACGGGCGCGACAGCGGCTCAGCGCTCGGCATGGGCGCTGCTGGCATGCTCGCCCTGCCCACGCCGCACGCGGACAGCGGCGCTCAGCCGACGCCAGCCGGCGCGGGGTCGGCTGTCGGCTCGCTCGGCTGGCTCAGCGCGCTCCCGAGCCCCGCGACGGTCGCCGCGGCGATCGCGCAGTGCAACACCGAGCGCAGCGCGCGCGCGCATGACATGCACGCGCCTCGCGCGCCACCCTTGGCGCATGCGCGCAGTTCGCTCGGCGGCGCGGTCCCGGGGACGGCGGGTGTTCCCGCGTCACGGGTGACGCACCAGCACCAGCCGCCTCTTCTGACGATCGGATCGCACTCGACGCCCTTGGTGCTGCTGCCTTCGCCGCTCGTGTCCGGCTCGCCGTCGGGTGGTACGGCCGGCTCGCCGTTTGCGAGCTCTGGATCTGATCAAGGCGCGCCGCCGCTCGGCCGCAGGGTGTCGACGCTCAGCGAGCGGCGGCGGCCGCGCGGCGCGACGAACTTGCACATCGCGCACGCGGCGGGCGAGAGGCCCGCCGCGGCTTCGCTTGCCGTGCCGCCTAGTTTGCACGCGATGGCCTCGACCTTCTCCAACGAGGCGACGACACCGTCGGCGAGCGGCGCGGGCGCGCTCTGGCCGATGGTGGCGTCGGACGATGCTAGGCCCGCCGCGGCGCAGCAGGCCGACCCGCTCGCCAAGGCGATCGCGAGCGATGTCAGCCAGTGGCTTGACGCGCGCTAACGCGCGCGGCGGCTGTGTTGTCGGCTTGTCAGTTGTGGACGGCCTCTGCTTCCGGCGCGGCGACGGCGAGGCGTGTGTGGGTGTCCGCCCATGACGCGTCCTGCCACGTCCTTGCCGTCCCGGCCGTTCCCGCTGCCGGCGTGCACAGGGTCGACGCCCTGATTTCGGCCTGATGTTGCGTGCGCCCTTTCGCTCGCTCCGTTTGTCCAGCCTCGGCCCCGTGCGCGCCCCTCCTGCTGACCCGCCTGTAAGCGTCGTTAAAAAAAGTTGTCAGCGTGGGAGACTGGGAGCGTGTCCACTCGACAGTGCAGTCAGTGGCTCCCTGCGAAAGCGATGGCGCGAAATCGACGATGACCCGCGTGGTCTATCTCGTCGCGGGCGAGGCCTCGGGCGATGCGATCGGCGCGCGACTGATGGCTGCGCTCTCCGCGCGCGCGGCCGCACGTGCGCGGCCGCTAGAGTTCCGCGGCATCGGCGGCGCGCAGATGACGCGCCCGATGCCGCTTTGCGGCGCGCCGGGGTCGCCAGCGCTTCGATCGCTCTTCCCGATGGCGGAGCTTTCAGTGATGGGTCTCGTCGAGGTGCTTCCGCGGCTGCTCTCGCTGCGTGCGCGGCTGCACCAGACAGTCGGCGACATCGTCGCGGCACGCCCCGCGTGCGTCGTGTGCATTGATTCGAAGGGCTTCTCTCAGCGCGTGATGGCCGGCGTGCGCGCGCGGCTCGGCGCGTCGGCGCCACCGCTTGTGCAGTATGTCGCGCCGTCGGTCTGGGCGTACCGCAACGGCGCCGCGCGCGCACGCGCTTTCCGCGGCGTCGCCGACCACCTCCTCCTCCTCCTCCCCTTCGAGCGCGCGCACTGGGCGGAAGCGGCTGTGCCGCACACATACGTCGGCCACCCGGCGGTCGAGGTGCACCTCGAGATGGCGGAGGCGGCGCAGCTCGAAGCGGCGGCGCATTCGAAAAAGCCATGCTCGGTGCTGCCGCCGCGCCACCCTCGCGTGCTCGGCCTCATGGCTGGCAGCCGCCCTGTCGAAGTGGATGCGGCCATGCGGGTCTTCCCCGACGCGGTGCACGAGCTCCGCCGGCGCGCACGCGGAGGCGAGGAGCTGCGCGCGTTGCTGATTAACGCGCCCGACACGGATGCGCGCGCGTGTGAGCTGCTGCACCGCAGCGGCCTGGGCGCCGACGTGGCGCTCAACGACTCGCCCGGCGCGCTGCGCTCCGCGCTCTCGCGCTGCGACGCCGTTGCGAGCGTCTCGGGTACGGCCGTGCTACAACTCGCGCTCGCGCGCACGCCGGTCGTGTGCGTGTATCCCGCGCCGCTCATGACGGAGCTCGTCGCGCGCCTCCTCGCGCGCGTCGCGCACGTCTCGATCCCAAACTTGGTCGTCGAGCTCGAGCCGCGTTTTGAAAAGGAACGCGCGCGATTACCGCTCATTCCAGAGCTGCTCTTCAGCCATTGCTCGCCGCGCACCGTCGCCGACGCGCTCGAGCCGCTGCTGCTCGGTGCGCGCGCGCACGAGGCGCGCGCCGCGCAGCTCGAGGCGCTTGCGCCCATCCGTGCCTACTTGACCGCACCGCATGTGCGAAGCAAGCCCAGCGAGGTCGCGGCCGACGTCGTGTGGCGACTCGCGCGCCTTGACGAGGGCGCGTGATGGTGCGCGCGACGCAGCGGCCTGGCATGCGTGCGTGTGCCTTTTGCACAGGTGAGTGAGGTGACAGGTCAGGTCCCCCTTCACCGGTCAGCGGGTCTGGGCGCTGCGGGCTGGGAGCGCGCGGCATCCCGCAGCGCCGCGTCGAGAGCCTCGCACGACTGAAGCGCGGCTTTCAGCTCTGCTCTCGGCTTCGGACACAGGTCCAGGTCGAGCCCGACGGCGCGCAGCAACGCGCGAGGCGAGCACGTGCCGCCGTGCTGCTTGAGCACGGCTCTGCACAGCGCGACCGCGAGGGGGTCGCCGGTGTCCGGCGCGCGAAACTCGTGCGCAAGCGTCATCCACTTGTCGTCCGATGCGATGAGCTGCGTGTGGATCTCAAAGCGCTGCAGCGGCTTGATCTCGCGCTTGTAACGAATCGCCGTCATCGCGACGATGAACGCGGCGCGCTCCTTCATCGCGTACTCGAGCATGCCGGTCGCAGCCGTAAGCTCCCTGTGCGCGTAGCAAGGAGGGTGCGCGCTACCGCTTCACGAGGTGGCGGACGGGCGCGAGAGGGGCGGGCGCACGCGCTCCGCACCAGCGCGCCAATTCGCAGTGCACGAGGTAGGCTGCATTGTTCATGTGCCCCATGCCGTCAATGTCGAAGAACACGCCGGCGCGCGCAGAGTAGACGTGCGGCTTGAAAAAGCCCCAGCCCTCATCGCCACTCGACCTGGCGCGCTGTGCGCGCCCGCGCAGGATGGCGAGCGCCACCCGCGGCGCGTGCACGACGACCATAGCCCGCACGGCCGCACCGTCGAATTTAAATTGCCCCCGTCGAGAATGGCGCCCAATCATCCGCCCGCGATCGAGCCGGCCGAGATCGAGCCGGCACGACCTGCCCTCCTCGTTGGGATCGACATTGGCGGGACGAGCTTGAAGGGGGCGGTGGTTGACGCGCAAAACGGCGTGATCTTGCACAGCGACGAGGTCAAGCTGCCCGTCGCAATGCACGAACGCACGCCGGGCCTCGTGATTGCGCTCGCGGACACGATGATCTCTCGGCTCGTGCACGCGGCGGGCGCCGCGCACGGGGACATCACCGCGCTCGGCGTGGGTTGTCCGGGGCTGATCCGCCGCGGTGTTGTCCATGCCGCCGGCAATTTCCCGTCCTGGCGGGAAGTCAACCTCGTCTCCGAATTCGCGGCGCTGCTCCCGCGCGGCACGCGCCTGGCCGTCACCAACGACGCGCACGCGGCGGCGCTGGCGGAGGCGTGGGTGGGCATCGGCCGGCACGCGACCGTGCAGAACTTGGTGATGCTCACGCTCGGCACGGGCATCGGCATCGGCGTGCTCATCGACGGCCAGCCCCTCGTGTGCAACGTGGAGGGCGGCCATGCCATCATTCGGCCGGGCGGTCGCGCGTGCGTGTGCGGGCAGCACGGCTGCTTCGAGGCGCACTGCTCGGCGAGCGCGATCGCGGCGCGCGCCAACGAGGCGCTCGGAAAGTCCTCCGCCGCGGGATCGCTCAGGGCGCTCGGCCGCGCGCTCGTGTGCGAGGACCTCTTCGATCCGGCGCACGCGAACGATGCGCTCTGCGCGGCCGTCCTCGCCGACGCGGTGCAGGACCTGGCGCTCGGCTGCCTCAACCTGTGCCGCGCTTTCGATCCGGACGTGCTCGTCCTCGCCGGCGGGCTGAGTGGCGCGGCGGACCGCCTCATCGAGCCCCTCCGCGCCGAGCTCAAGCGCATCTGGTGGCAGATCGGGCCGACCCCGACCATCTGCGTCGCGCACGCCGGCAGCAAGTCGGGCGTGGTCGGCGCGGCAGCGGCGGTCCGCGGATTGCCGCCCGCGCGCGGCGCATGACGCGCGCGCGAGCCGCTGCCACGCCCAGCCGCACGCTCTGCCCTATATACGGCGCGGTCCGGGCTGGTCCGGCCAGTGTAAGGCTGAGAGTACGACCCGGGTCGTACAATCAAGGGTTAAAAGCCAGCCAATGAGCGCTCGAGGGGTCGGGGCGAGGCTTATGACGAGCCTAGGACCGAGACACCCTCCTGACCGGCCGATTTGGAGTAGAATTCGGGGTCGAGCGGGCGCGGCGGACGGAGGGCCCGAGCCGGGCCGACGGCGGGTCCGACCCCGGAATGCGGGCGACCGGAAGGGCTTGGGTGATTTACGCCTAGTAGAATAGAATGGCGGATTCCGGGGGGGCTCGCAACTGGCATCGCGCAAGCTGAGGCCCCCTGACTGACCGGACCGCGCCGAGTGCGCGTGCACCCCGTGGAGGGCGCGGCCAGTCGGACACTCTTCGCGACTGAGCTCGCCGCGGCATACCGTGCGCTGCGCCGGCGCGCTACTTGCCGTTGGCCGAGCTGCGGGTGTTGCGCACCGCCGTGTTGCGCAGCCAGCGGCTGGATGCGCCGGTGGCCGGAACCTTGGCGCGCTTTGGCTAAGCGACCTCGGCCTGCACAGACTCGAACGCGTGCGTAAACTCGAGGCGTTGCAGGTGGCGAGCACGTGAGTTCGCGTAGGAGGTCTTGTACTCGGTGGCCTGACTGTCGACCGACGAGAGCTTGGGCGAGTTCGGCGGCACGTTGGCTCACTTGGGCTCGGTGCGCGGCTCTGCCGGCGCGGGCGCGGGCGCGGGCGCGGGCGCGACGCTTCGGACTCGCTGCCCGGCTCTGCCTGTGCGGGCGCGATGCACTCGGACTCGATGCCCGGCTCTGCCTTCGTGGGCGCGGTCGCGGGCACGGGCGCGCCCTCGACCCCGTCGCGGTTGAAGACATCGAACTCGACGCACACGCCGTGGTCCTTGAAGTCGGTGGCCTCGCTGTCGTTCGCGTAAGCCTCGGGCGAACTCGCAACGAGCGACGACATCTCGGCGTGGAGCCAGCACATCTCATGCTGCACCGCGTGTTCAGGTTCTCGAGCGCTCCGTTGAAAGAGTCACTCTCACCGAGGCGCTCGCTGCACCACACCAGATAGCCATCGAGCTTGTGAGCGTGCTCGTGCGCCCGTGCGAGGTCCTTGGAGAGCGCGTCGGCGCGCGCGCACATGCCGTCGCATGACTTGGCCGGTGTCATGCTGTGCTTCCAAGGCCTGGTGCTCGGCGTTGAGCGTGTCGTGATCCTCGCGAACGAGCTGCAACCAGCTGCAGCAGCCGCGCGACGCCGCTGTCGCCGACGATGCGCTGGAGCATGTGGCCCATGAGGTGTGCGCGGCACGTGGCGAGCGCCACATTTTGCGCAGCAGCGCGAGGATCCGGGCGCCGCGGACGAGCCGGCCCATGCACTTGAGCGCGTAGATTCGGCCGCACATGCACGCGCCGACGACCGAGTCGGCGGGCCCGCCGTCGAGCCAAAAGTTGGCCTCGGCCGCATCGCGGCGGCGGGCGACGCGCTGAAGGATGCGCACGCGGTAGTGCCGGTCGACGAGCAGCTCGTCGCCGAAGATCTCGTCGGGCAGCAGCTCGGAGACGTTCTGGGGGTACATGCTGTGCGAGCGTGCACGCGACGAGATCTCGTCGGGCGTGCCGTCCGTTCGTTCAGAGCAGAGCGCGTCGGACCGGCAGACAGACGATGCAGCGCGCGAAGGCACCTGCGGCGCGCGGCGTGGCCTCGCGTGCCGTCACGAAGCCGCCTGCGCGCACTGCGGAGGCGGCGAGCGCGACGAGGGCGGGCGCGGACGAGGTGCTGAGCGGCGTCACGTACGCGCCCTCGCTCGCCGAGCTCGACGCCGCGGCGCTGACGATGCGCGCGGCGTACCACACCGACCGCCCCTGAGACGATGCGCGGCGCCCGCGGAGGACTGGTCCGTTGGCGCGCAAACCGTGGGCGAAAGGGCGCGAAGCCAACGGCCGTCCGCGCACGTTCAAACGCGCGCATACGGGTGGCATCCTCCCACCTTCGGCGCCGCTTTCTAAAAGGGTGTAGGGTGTAGGGTGTAGGATGCAAAACAAGCCCTCCCCACATTTGGGCCCGACGTCATTCCTTCTTCGAAGCCGTGACGTTACTCACATACGAGTACCTTTACTTAGTGTAGGATGGATCTATTCTCCAAGTATTTACATCTTACAGGCGGGTCAGCAGGAGGGGCGCGCACGGGGCCGAGGCTGGACAAACGGAGCGAGCGAAAGGGCGCACGCAACATCAGGCCGAAATCAGGGCGTCGATCCTGTGCACGCCGGCAGCGGGAACGGCCGGGACGGCATTTACATAGTGTAGGGTGTAGGATCAGTACGGTTATGAAAGTCCCATAGGGGGAGAAGGAATGACGCTGTGACGAAGGAAGGAATGACGTCGGGCCCAAATGTGGGGAGGGCTTGTTTTGCATCCTACACCCTACACCCTACACCCTTTTAGAAAGCGGCGGCGCCTCAGAGCATGGCGCCTCGACAGCATGGCGCCTCGACAGCATGGCGTCCGCCATCCGTGGCGTCCAGGATAGCGACTGCGCCCGGGCCGTGACGCCGCGGCGTCGTTCGGCTGCGTCACGGAGGAGCGCCATCCGCGCGCCACGGAGGAGCGGCAGGACCACGACGCGGCGTGACGCTGGGCCCTCCACCCCGCGAGCCCGGCAAGCCGTGCAGGCGCTCACCACGAGGACCACGACGCGCGCCCTCCACCCCGCCGCAAACCGTGCGTGCGCACCCCGCACACCCGGCGCTGCGCGGCGCGGCGCAGGCGCGAAAAACGAGAGCGACGCGTGCTACACGACCGTCCTTATGCAATCGCTCTTCGCCCTGAACGTGCTCCGTGCGATGCTTCGCTCCGCTTCGCGCCGTGCCAACAGCGTCGAGAGGGCGCGTTTTCGGGACTTTGGCACGCTGATCGAGGACACCAAGGCGCCGACACGGCTGTGTCTTGTGTCCGGCATTGACGTCATCTCGGGCCGTGGCGCGCGAAGGACGCCGCAGGATGCCGCTGAGTTCTTCCGGTTGCTGCTCGGCCGAGTGCCCGGGCTCGCTGCGGCCTTCGAAGCCGACACACGCGTCGGGCCAGTGCTCGAGCAGATCGCCGTGCCTTCAGAGGCCGGCGAGGGCATCGCCGTACTCGTCAGCGTCGGCGGCGATGCGGCGCGCGCGCTTGCACACGCTCTGGGGGGCGCCGCTGGGCCGCCGCGGGATGGCCACACGAACGCGGGCCACTCGGGCGTGCTCACGCCAGCCAGCATCGCTGCCGAGGCGCCGCGCACGACGCGCGGCAATGGCCCGCAGTGCAAGAACAACCGCGCGCTCGTGTGCGCGCCGCGGCTGCTACTCGGCGGGCGCGACCACCTCCTCGTCGCCGGCGTGGTGCACGTGGGCGAGGGGCCGATGAGCGGGCATCTTGTCGCCATCGTGCTCCGCAACGAGGCTTGGCTTCCGTGCGACGACTACAACGTGCGGCGGCGCGCACGGTCGCACGGTGCCACGACCGGCGGTCGAGCGCAGCCGCAACCGCCCCGTCCTCCCGCGCGGCACGCGCGCGTGGCCTGAAAGCTCGCGCGCGCGCCTGCCGCGCGCACGCGCGTTGCCCGCGCAGATCTACAACGTGCCTGAGTCCGACGCGCTGGCGTGGGCAAGTGGTGCGAGCATGCTCGTTTACAGCCGGCTCGACGTGGAGCCGTTGGAACCGGCGCTGGGCTTAGCGTCACCGCCGTCGGCCGCATCGCCTGCGTGGCCGAGCTCGGAGCCCGACGCGCCGACCTTGCCGGCAGCCGTGCCGCGGGTGCGGCAGATGGCAGCGGTGCCAACAGATGCGACGATCGGCATCGCGGAGACGGCTGCAGACATCTCTACGGCGGCGATCGGCCCAGCTGCGCGCGAGGCCCGCCAAGTTGTCTCCGTGACGCGCTCGCAGCCGCCAACAGCGGTGAGTGCGTCCTCGTCTCCGGCGGCCGCTGTGCCCTCCCCCTCCCCCCCCCCCCCCCCCCCCCCACACACACACACACACACACACACACACACACACACACCACTCTCCCTACCTCCTTCCTCCTTTCGCACCTCGCACGCGCACGCCGTCCGCTGTCCGCTGTCCGCGGCCCAAATTGCCTTGCGGAAGCCGAGCAGGCAGAGCCCTGCTTGGATGGCTCCAGCGCGCATCTTGTGGATGGCGACGCTGTGGGCGAGCACGGACGCTTAAATGTGACCAGTGGCGTGCACGTGCACGTGCGCTGGCTGGACGTCGAGCGTGTGCGCCTTGTCCGCACGTGTGCACTCACGTGCGTCTGCGGCGATCTGCCCGGCGCGGTAGTCCGCGCGCGCGAGAGCCGCGTCGGCAGTAGGAGCACGACATCGTACTTGCGCCTGACGAGGACGGCGAGAAGTGCGGCTTTTCGCTCGGGGCCTACCATGCCGCCGAGGTTGGCGCTGGCGAGCGTGAGGCAGTCGGAGCGCGCTGGGCCCGGGTTGGAGGCCTCACCCCGGGGGACGGGAGGATTCAAGGCGTCGAGCCGCTGCGGGTGCGGCGGGAGGCCCCGGGCGGGTGTGCTAATGCGGCTCGATGGCCGCATGCCGGGGGGGGGGGGGGGGGGGGGGGGGGGGGGGGGGGCGTTGGGCCGCCCGCGGAAACTGAGGTGAGCGTGTGGGAGCGGCGCGCGTCGGCGCGCGCGGCTGGCGTGCAGCACGGGAGTCTTGTGTGGACTTCGCGGGGCGGATCCCGGTGCAGGGATTGCCGACGTAGGCCGCGAGCGCGAGCAGGGCGGGGATGAAGACGGATGATGGGGTTGGGGCCAAGGCCGCCGCACCCGCAGCTATCACGGTGGCAGCGACCGCCACGGTCAGTGCGAGGCTCGCGTGGCCCGCTGCCCGCCAGGTCCAGGAGGGCCGGCCTGCGGCCTCAGTGCCCAGCGTTGGGCATGTCAGCGTCTGCGTCTGCGGGCCCGCCCACTGCGATGGCGCTTTGAGCCCGGCGCACCAAAACGCAATCGGTCCGCCGATCGGGGGGGGGGGGGGGGGGGGGGGGGGGGGGTTAAGGCGTGCGCCGGGGGCTTGGGGTGGGCTCGGGGTGGGCTCCGGGTGCCGGCGCTGTGCCAGCGGCGGGCTTGGTTGACGCCGTCTCGCCGGGGCCCTTGCGCCTTGCGGCGCGAGCGTCGCGGAGGGGCGTCGGCTGCGCTGGCTCCGCGTCGGCGGTGGCGTGGGGCATGCTCTTGTGGAGGGCGGAGCGCTCGCGCACGAGTCGGTTGCCAAGGCGGGCTGTCTGCGTGCCGTTGGGCTGCGCTTGGGCAGGTAGGACCTGCGGCCTCGGGGGCGGGCGCGTTTTCGTGTTGGGCCAGGCGGCAACGCGCACCGGCCGTGTTCGCGGCCGGCAGGCGGACGTCCGCAGCGGGGCGGAGAATGCGGCGAAGCGCTTGCACGGGCGCGGTTCGCACCTGGCGGCCAGGCGATCACGAACCGTTGGGTCGCCCGGCTGTTTGGCGGAGCCGAGGGCAGCAAGGATAGCGAGCTTGGCCGCCTCATCGGTGACGAGCGGCACTGTTGCCCAGCTCTGTACCTCGAAGCCCTGGATGTGCAGGCGTCGGGGAAGTTCCCGGCAGCGTCGCCTGCGTCCGTCGAGAGGCGGACCGAACTCGCGCCCGTGCCCCCGTTGGCGACACCGAGCTCTCGCTCGTTCACACCGGCCCGCCGACGCGGGCGCGTGGTGCGCGCGCGTTGGGTGCGTGTCTGCCTCGAGCAGCGTGCCCAGTCGCAGTGTGGGCGCGTGTCCGTCTGCCTCAAAACGCCACGTGGAGGGGAAGGCGCGGGGCGGGCTCGCCGAGGAGGTGCCGCCGCTCGCTGCCACCCGGCGCGGGCTCGGGGCAGCCGTCTTCGGGTGCCGCGCTCTTCGCGCCATGCACGAACGTTCCGCCGCGCTCGCAGCGCGCGAGCGCACGCACAGAGCGCGCGGCGACCCCGGCGGGGGCAGTGCGTCCCGGTGGCACTCGCGGGCGCGCGCCTGGCCTGGGCGCAGCTGGGCGCGTTGCCGCCCGCGCAGCGAGCCGCCCGCGCGCCTCGCCGCGCGCGCGCTTCGTCGCACGCGTGCGCCCTGCATGCACGCGCACAGCGCGCGGCGGCTCGGCGCAGTGCAAGGCAGAGCGTGCTGCAACGGTTGCGAGGGCGCGCACGCGCGGCGCGGCGCGCCCCTGTGTGGTCGCCTGCGCGCGGCGCGTGGTCCGGACGCAGCTGGGTGGCGTGATGCCGTTCGTGCAACACAGTGCGCGTGAGAGCCGCACGTGCACGCCCGCAGTGCAACGCGGCATTGCGCGCGTTGCGTGGGCGGAGCGCGGCTGGATGTGCTTGAGGTCGCGCAGCATGCCGCGCGCCGCGCGCTGTGCGGCGCAGCGAGTCGGCCATGCCCCTGGTCCTCGTCTCCGGGGGGGGGGGGGGGGGGGTTTGGTGGTGGTGGCAACCAGGATCCGCCAGCGCGTGGTGGGCGCCGTCCAACTCCCAACCAGGATGCGCCCCGTTCTTCCCCGACACTCTCCGTCCAAACCCGCCGCCCAGCCTGCCGCCGCACCCGCCGCCAACGCCGCCGCGCACCCATCCGCCGAGCTCACCGCGCGCGCGCTCGCGCTCACGCTGCGCGACGAGGCTGCGCAGGCCGGCGCGCGGCCGTGCAGAGCAGCGCAGGCCGGCGCGCGGCCGCGCGCGCGCGCTCACGTTGCGGCCGCGCAGCGAGCTTTCGCCGCGTCGCAGCCCCTCCGAGCAGCCACGATGCACGCCCCCGGAGGACGTTGGCCGCGCTCGGAGGCCGCGCTCGGGCGCGCAAAGAGAGGCGGCGCGGGCAAACGAGTAGGCTCGGCGCGCTGGCGGGTCCTGGTTGTGGGAGAGCGGGGCATTCTCCAGGGCATCATGTAAATTCTCCCAAGTATCATCCGGGCCGCCATCCGGACACTGACGTGCCCACAGTCTGCAGATGGAGGACTCCGTGAAGGACGCTTTGCCCGGCGGGCGGGGCGGCTCGGACAGTTTCTCGCTGGCCCTCAGCACCATTCTGTCGCCGGGAGATACCCACCCCCACGTGGTCCCATCCACTTGCCTCATCGCCCTGCTGCGTTACGCGGATTTCGGCACGAGCAGGGTTAGGGTGGGCGACACGGGGTGCTCGCAGCATGCGCTCAAGGTGGCGCTGCGCAACCTGCGCAAAGCATGCGCGGATGCGGACCGGTTTGGGCAGGTGCTCGTGGTCGTGCTACCGCTCTGCCTCCGCGCGTCCAGCGGCCTCGCGCACTGGACGGCGGCGTACCTGCTCCTCGCGCCGCCCGCGCAGCGCGGCGCGCCGCCCGGCGCCGCGCTCGCCCTGCTCGCCGATTCGCGCACCTTGGGCAACGGCGAATCGGCGTACGCCACGGCGGCCGGCGTGCTCATCAAGAAGCTTGCGCAGCGCATCGGCAGAACAGCGCCGCCCATCGATGCCTTCAAGGCGCCCCCGCAGAGTGGGGCCGCGTGTTGCTTCGCCGCGGCAACAGTCGCGGCCGAGGTCGTGGCGAGCGCATCGACGCTCTACGGCCGCCGCGCGAATGTCCTTGTCGACATCAAGAAGGCTTTGGACGCGCGCCTCGCGCGCCTCACGACGGCCGCGTACGAGGAGACCCGCGCGCGCACGCTCCGCGCCGCCATCGGCGCTCTGCTCGGCGACCGCGCCAGGCGCTTCGGCCCGTTCACCCGCGAGGCCGCGCGGCTCGCCGAGGCCGCGCGGCTCGCCGAGGCGTGCGATGCCAGTGTCGGCGGATCCGCGCCCGACGGGCTGCTGCAGGCCGTCGAGGCGGCGCTGCGCGCGCCCGACGACCGCATCGCACGCACGGCCGCGCTCGACGCGCTCACGGGCGCTGCAGGCCGCGCGCTGTCGACGGCGGCCAGGCCGCGCGGCGCGGCGGCGCCAAGGCCGCCGTCGCGAGCGCCACCGCCGCGTGCGCCGCAGCGGCGCGCCGCCTCGGCGTGGGGGCCCCGACCATTCAGCAGCCTCAGCGGGGGCGAGGGCGACGGGGACGATGGCGACGCCACCACCGCTGACGACGGGGAGGGCGCGGAGGACGGGGACGACGACCTCGCGGGCGCGGCGGCTGCGGCGGTGGCGACGGGCACGGCGGCGACGAGCGCGGTGGCGGCGGGCGCGGCGCCAACCTCGCCGGCGGCCGCGGACGGCGGTCGCTCGGCGCCGCTCGAACGCCGCTGCGTCTACACTGCGCCTGATGAGGGCGACGCGGACGCGCGCGTGTACGACGCCAAGGACCCCGAGCAGCTAAAAGCGGGCAGGGCGCGGCTACGGGCGAACAGCGGGCGCGCGCCCGCCGTGGTCGACACGCTTTTCGCGCACGCGACGGGCACGATCGTCACGCGGCAGCGCACGGAGGGCGTGACCGGCGCGGGCATGCACCACCTCGCCGCCCCGACGCAGGGCGCGGGGTACGGTAACGTCGTGCGGGCCGAGCTGGGCGAGCCCGGCTTCGCGGGGACGACATGGCACATGACGTCGGGCGTGGAGAACCAGCCGCGCGCGGTACGAGCGGCCGCGCGCGCGTACGCGCACGACGGCTGGGGCGGCGTGTACAATGCGCACGAGGACTTTGCCGCCTTCGAGGGCTTGCCGCGGCTCGCCGCGCCCGAATCGCTCGCGGCCATCGCCGGCGGGTCGGCGGACGCGGTGTTCTGCTGGCGGTCCGGCCGGTCCGTCAACGGCGAGGTGACGACGGTTCACTTCAATGGCGACCGCGCCGCCGCCATCGACCACGCGCGGGCGCTGCGCGTCAGGCCCGATTGGCGCTCGCAGCCCAGGATCTACGAGGCGGCGTGCGGCGCGGAGGGCACGGTGCTGCTCGTGTGGGTCGTGCCCGACCGTCACAAGAACCCGCGGCTGGACTGGGCGCCGATTCTCGTCGTGATCCACCTGCCCGCCGACCCCGACTGGCTCGCGCGCGCCACGCCGGCGATCGCGAAGGCGCGGCGCGAGGTCGAGGACGGACGCGCGCGCGCGGAGGCGCGCGGCGTGCCGCAGCACCTCGCCTACACGCTGAGCCCACGCTTCCGAGGCACCGCGCCGCGCGGCGCCGCGCGCGTGCCGCCGCGCCTCGGCGCGAGCGACGCGCGCGAGGCGCGCGCGCTCGCGGCGCTCGAGTCGGCGCTCATGTTCGCGCCGGCCTGGCGGCGCGCGGTGCGCGCGGCGAGCCGCGCCCCCGGCAGTGGCGCCGCGGCCGTCGAGCGCGCGCTCGCGCGCCTGCACAACGCGCCCGAGCCCGATGACGAGAGCGCGCCCGAGTCGGCGCGCGTCGCGCCGCTCGCCGCCGCGCTCGAGCAGTCGGCGGGCTGGCCGGCGGGCACGGCGCGCATGGCGGCAAGCGTGACCAAGGGCCCCGGCGTCGGAGATGGCGCAGGTGGCGACGAAGCGATCAAGGTGGAGGAAACGGCGAAGACGAGCGGCGACGGCTGCACCGGCACGCCTCCTCTGCGCCCGGCCGCGCGCGCGGCCGGCGCGGCGGACGACGGAGGGGCGGCGGTCGTGGCGGGCGTCGCGGGCGAGCGCGACGCACTCGCCAAGACGGGTGCCGGCGGCTGCGACGACGACGCTCGCGAGCCGCTGTCGGCCGGCAAGCCCGGCGCACTCGCCGCCGCGGCGACCGTCGGGGGTCTCGGCGAGCTCGTCGGCAGCCTATGCGCGTGGCTGGCGCACGGCGCGGCTGGCGGCGCCATCGCGGCCATCTCCCCCGGGACGGCCGCGCGCGGAGCAAACGGCACGCCGCAGCGCGCCGAGCCGCCGGCCGCCGGCGATCCCGTCGCTCCGCACGCGCGCGTCGCCGCTGCGGCGCCCTTGGCGGGCAGCGCGGCGGCGCCGTCGTCGGCCGTGCGCGACGCGCAGCGCGGCGTCGCTGGATTCGACGCGGCCGCGCACGCGCACGCGCGCGACGGCAGGCGGGCGGCACGGCGGATGCGCGAGCAAGAGGGGGTGGTGCACAGGGCCTTCTGCATGTCCCTCTGGCGCGACGCGACGTTTGTCGAGTTCGTTGAGAAGCTGCGCCCCGACGGCGGCGCGCAGCTGCTCGCGCGCGAGCCCACGCGGCACGCGGCGGCGGTGCTGTGCGAGCTCGCGCGCGGCCGCGACGGCGCGAGCGGCGCGGCCGGGCTGCTGCACGAGATGAGAGCCGCCGATGCGCGCGCGCGCGAGGCCGCCAAAGCGGCGGAGGCAGCGCGGCCTGCGCACGGGACGCTGCGCATCGTGGCAACCGTGGCGCTGGGCGGTGCGGTCTTCGCCGGCATGTCAGCGCTGGTCGTTGCTTGCGCGGCGCGCACGGCGACCGGTGCGCTCTTTGGGGCCCGCCGCCCGCGGGCGGCCGCGCGCGGAGCCGACGACGCGCTCGGCGCGCCGCAGCGCGCCGAGCCGCCGCCCGCCGACAAGGGCAAGCGCAGGCGCGACAGAGCCAACGACGACCCCGTCGACGCGGCGCGCAAGGCCGTGGGCAAGGCGGAGGGCAACTGCCGCAAGGCAGCCCGCCGGCTGCACCTCGCTGCACTGGGCGAGGAGGAGGCGCAGCAGCGCGTGCTCGACGCCGAGGCGGCGGAGCAGCTGGCGCGCTCGCGCGAGCCGGCCGGCGGCTGGGTAGGCAGCGCGCGCGCGTGCGCGCGCGCGCGCCCCGCCGCGCGCGCGCCCGTCGATTGGCGTGCGCGCAGCGCAGAACGGCGCGCCAGCTCCGTCACCCGCGCGCCGCCGCGCCCGTGCCCCTCGCGCGCAGGGGCGCCCTGCGGACCTGCGGCTGCAACAGGCGCACTTTGGCATGCGCGAAGATGCCGACGCGGATGTGCGCCGCGCGCACGAGGCGCTGCGCCGGGCGAGACAGGGTGTGGCGTGCGCCAAGGCCAGCGTGCGGCAGATGGAGGCGGCGTTGCTCAACGCGACGCGCTGCGCCACCGCGGTGCTCGCGCCGCGTGGCGTGCCGGAGGGTGACGAGCAGGCCGCGGCGAGAGAGCAGGCGGCGCTGGACCGGGAGGCGCCGCCGGCCGCGCAACGCGCGGCGCCGACGGCGCGCTCGCCCTCGGAGCCGCCGTCCGAGTGGGGCCCGCCAGCGGTCGGCCGGCGCCCGACGCCGCGTGCACTGTCGCACGCCGCGGGGCGCGGGGACGACAACCCGTTTGCGCCGCTCGCAACCGTCAGCGGCGATTGGTCGCCCACGCCGAGCTCGCGCTCGCCGTCCTCGCCGCCGCGGCAGCCGCCGTCCGACCGCCGCAGCGCGCAGCGTCGCAGCGCGCGCGCGCGGCCGCCGAGGCCGACCGTTTCGCCCGAGGACGCGCTCGCAGCCGAGCGCCAGGCGCGCGCGCTGTCGGAGCAGGCGGAGCAGAGGCGCGCCAAAAAGGCCGCCGCCAAGGCCGCGCGCCGCGCCGCGCGCGCCGCCGACAAGCGGACGGCGCGCGTCGTCCACGCGTGCGTAAGCGCCGCCTTGCGGCGCGTCTGCACGAGCGTCGCCACGGGCACGCCGCTCGCCGTGCTCCGCGAGCGCGCCGAGGGGCCGCGCGCGCCGAAGGCGGCGCCCGCGCCGCCACGCCGCGCAGCGGACGGCGGCCGCGCGCTCCGCCACGCGCGTACGGCGGCCGCCGCGGCGGCGGAGCGCGAGGCGGCGGTGGCGGCCGACGCCGACGAGCGGTTCGAGCGGCAGCCCTCCGCCGCCCGGTTCGACGGCGGCGATGGCGGCGGAGGCGGCCACGTCGAGGCGAGCGCGCGACCGCGCGCCGGCGAGGCCGGCGAGGCTGGCACGCACGGCGCGCCTGGCGCAGCGGGGACCCCGGCGGCGTCGCTCGCGTCGCGCAGCCCGTGTGATGCGCGCCGCACGGCACGCCTCCCGCACGCACGCGCCGCAGCCACCTGCGCACGCAACGGCGGCTGGGGTGGCAACGTCGGCGGCGACGTGTGCGGCGATTGTTTCGGCGGCGGCGGCGTCCGTCGCGACGCCTGCGGCGGCGGCGACGCCACCTGCGGCTGCGGCGATGGCGGCGTCGGTGCTGGCGCTGGCGAGGCCCCTGCACACAGTGCGCCGGCGCGCGCGACGGCGTCGCGCTTGCTGCGCTTGCTCGGCGCGCCACGCGCCGTGCTCGGTGCGATGGCGCACGCCGCGGCCGTGTTGGCGCGCGGCGTGGCCGCAGCCGTCGCTGGCGTGCGCGCCGCCGCGCGCGCCGTGCGGCGCGCGCGCCGCCGAGCGCCTCGCGCGCGCCGCACGGCTGCGCGGCGGGCTCGCGGCCCGCCGATGCGCGACGTCGACGGCGCCCTGCGGCCCTCGCCGTCCTGGTTGCGCACACGCCTCGTCTGCGGCCGGCGCCTCGCGCCTCTGCGCCGCGCGGGCGCGCGCCCGCCGCCCGCACACGCCGCGCCGAGTTCCCGCGCGCGCGCTGCGCAACCCGACAGCGACGCGCCGGCGTGCGCGCCGCGGCGCTCGGCGCCTGTCGCTGCGCCGCCGCGCGCGCGTGGCCTGCGCGCGGCGCGCGCACGGCGCTTCCTCGACGTCGCCGGCCGCGCGGCGCGGAGCGCGCGCCTCGGCGCGCGCATCACGCGCCAGCGCACGCCGGGTTCGCCATCGGAGCCCTGCACGGCCGAGAGCGGCGACGGCGCGGGCGCCGGCGGCGTCGGCGCGGCGGCGCCTGGCGCGGCGACGATGCGCGCCACCGGCGCGCGCGCAGCGCGCGCTGCGGCGGCGGCGGTCGGTGGCGCCTCGCGTCTCGCGCGCCGCGCGATGGCAAGCGCCGCCGCCGCTGCCACCTCCATCGCCGGCGCTGCCGCCTCGACCGTCGCCGCCGCCGCCGTTGCCATCGGCGCGGCCGTCACGTCACCGGCGTTCGCCGCGGCGCGCGGCATGGCGGCCGCATGCGTCGCTGCCTGCGCCCGCCCCACCGCCGCGCAGGCGGCCGCGTCGCGCGCGCTCGGCGCGCTCTTCGTGCTCGTCGACGCGGCCGACGCGGCGGGCGACAGCGACGCCGCGCTCGGCGCGCTCGCGGCCGCGGTCGACGCGACGGAGCTGCGCCCGCCGCCGGCCTTTTGGCGCGCGGGCCGCGCCGCGGCGTACGCACCGCGTCCGCCGCCCCTCGACTCGGCGCGGCCGCGCTACAACCGGCGCGCGCGCGCACCTAGCCCTCCCGTCGCGGCCGCGCGGCGCAATCTAGCGCGCGCGGTGCGCGAGCTCACGCGCGCCGCGCGCGCTGAGCGCGAGCGCGCGCCGGCGCCGCGCGGCGCGCGCGGCGGCGTGCTCCACGCGCTGCGCGCGTCGCTCCCCGTGCACGCGCGCGTTGCGCTCGGCACGGACGCGGAGCTGCGCGCGGACATCGCCGCGTTCGCGCGCGCGCGCCGCGAGCTGCACAGCCTCACCGACGCCGAGGTGGCGGCGCTCGCGCGCCCGGACGGGCCGCCGCTGCCCGTGCGGCTCGCGTGCACGGCGGTCGCGCGCGCGCGCGGCGTGACCGTGCTGCTCGACATCGTGCCGCGCGGCGGCGGCGCGCCCGAGCGGCTCGTGTGCCGCGCCCGTCGCCGCGGCGCCGCCTCGCGCACGCCACGGCCGACAGCCGCCGTTATCGCGCGCGCGCCTCGCATAGCGGCGCGCGTTGGCCACACTGAGCCGGCGCGCGCGTGCGCGGGCGGATCGATCGGGGTCGCGCGCCTCCGTTCAGCGCGCCGCCGCTCTTGGCGTGGGGCGCGGCTCGACGTGCACACCCGCGAGCGGCTGGCCACACCGGTGCCAGGCCACGTCGTGGCCTGCGCCGCCGCCTCGGCCATCGGCGCGTGCGTCGCTCGCGCGCGGCTTGGGCTTGCACGGCTGGCGCGCGCGTGGCCCTGCGCCTCCGCTCCACTGGCCACTGCTGCTGTCGCCTTCGCGCCTGCCGCCGGCGGTGTTTTCTGCGCCCCGCTGGGCGCTCCTGCATCCGCCTTCGCGCCTGCCGCCGACGGTGTTTTCCCCGCCGCACTAGCCGCTCCTGCATCCGCCTTCGCGCCTGCCGCCGATTTTCCCGCCCCACTAGTTGCTCCTGCATTCGCCTCCGCGCCTGCCACCGACGGCGTTTTCCCCGCGCCACTAGCCGCTGCCGCTGCCGCGTCCGCGCCCGCCGCCGCGGGCGCGTCTTCCGCCCCACCAGCCATCGCCGCCGCGCCCGCCGCCAACGCGCGCACCGCCAACGTGCCCGTTGCCAACGAGGCTACCGCCACCGAACCAGCCGCCCTTGAGCTTCCCCTCCAACCCGCCAACTCGGCGCTGCTTGCGTGGGCGGGCGACGCGGCTGCGCGCCGGCTGGCCGCCGCCGCCGCGAGCGCCGGCCTCCCGCAGGCAGAGGTGGAGCGCATCGCCAGCGGCGACATGCTCGCCTCAACCGTCGACGCGTGCTGCGAGGTCGTGCTGCGCGTGCACGGGCAGGCCGGCGGCGGGCATGTCTGCCACGTGCCGCTCGCCGCGCAACCCGCGGTGTTTCAGGACGACGCCGAGCGCGCCGCGCTGCTGCACCGCCTGCGCAGCGAGGCGACAACGCAGGCTGTCATCGGCGTGTGGAGCCCGTCGGACGAGCGCGGCGGCGCGGGCGGTGACGACGGCGCGCAGCTCGCCTCCGGCCATTTCACCGCGTTGCGCCTTGTGCGCGTCGCGCGCGCGGGCGAGCATCGCTACGACGCGGTGCTCGTCGACACGCTCGCGTCGCCCTGCAGGCAGGCGCTCATGCTCGCCAAGGCGATAACTGCCACGCTGCACGCGGCGGGTCTCGACATTTCGCGCGTGCGCCGCGCGCTGCTGCTCAACGAGGCGGCGCAGCGTGGCGCGACGTGCGGCCTCGCGATAGTGGGCGCGCTCAACGACGCGCTCGCCGCGGCGGGCTGCTCGTCCGCGCCGCGCACGTTCAGCGTGGCGGACATGTACGCTGTCGGCGAGCGCCTCCGCGTCGCGCTGACCGGCGCGGCCAGCGATCGTGCGCCGGGCGGCGTCTGCGCGGTCACGAGCGCGGTGCGTGGCGGGGGCAGCCCCGATCGCGCCGAAACGCCGCCGCAGACGCGCGGCGCCAAGGCCGCCGCTGGCGTCACCGCCGCCGCCACCGCCGCCGCCACGCCGCCGCCGCCCGCGCTGGGCGCCGCCGCCGCCGCCACCGCCGCCGCCGCCGCTGCTGCCGCCGCCGTGGCCGCGCCGTCACCGCCGCCACCGCCGCCGCCGGCCGGCGACGCGGGCGACGCCGCCGCCGCCGCCGCCGCCGCCGCCGCCGCCGCCGCCGCCGCGCGCACGTTCTTGAAGCTCGCGCCCAGGGCGCGCGCGGCCGCCTCGGCGCGTGAGGCGTTGCGCGCCGCGTGTGCGCGCGCGGACGCGGCGGCGTCGTCACACGCGTCGGCGCCGCACGCGCCCGCCGGTGCGCGCCGCCGGCGGCGCGCGGGCGCAGGCGAGCTGGCGCTCGCGGCTGCGCGCGCGCTCGCCTCGACGGAGCACGGCGATTTGACGGACGACGCGCTCGAGGCCGCCATCGAGCAGGAGCTGGGCGACGAGCGCGGCCAACTGCTGCTGTGCACGCGGGGCGCAGCGGCGCAAAGGCCCGCGCTTTGCCGGCTCCTGAAGCACGCGTGCGCGTCGGCGCGCGCGGCGAAGCGCGCGCAATTCACGGTGTTCGTCGTGCGCGCGGCCACGCGCGGCGAGCGGGGGGGCGCCGCCGCGAGGCGCGTGGACTCGGTGGTCGAGCTGTCGTGCGCGCTGCACGAGAAGGCGGGCGCGCTCGGCGGCCTCCAGCGCGTCTGTGTGCGTGGCTTCGCCCTCGAGCGCCGCCGGACACTCGACGCTGGCGCCGAGGCCGGCGCGTCCGCCATCGGCCAGGACGAGCAGGTCGAGGCAGAGGCGGGCGAGGCGTGCGTCGCCGGCGTGACGATGGCCAAGCAGCTGCGTCAGTTTGCCGAGCAAGCTGCCCGCGACGACGTGCTCTTCCACGTCGCCGTGTCCGAGGCCGACGCCCACGCCCGGCTGGCGCGCGTTGCGGGTGACGATGTCGGCGCGTACAGCGTCGTGCTCGCAGTCGCCGGGCTCGTCTGGCTGGCCAAGGCCGACGAGGTTGCGCCGGCGGCCGCCCAGCCCGCCGCCGCGCCGCCCGCCGCCTCGCCTGCTGCCGCCACGTCCGCCGACGCCGAGCGCGACGCCTCGCCTTCCGACCGCCTGCGCGCGCTGACGCTCGCCGTGCGAGTCGCGCTCGCGCGCGGCGTGCTGCGCCACCTCCTCGCCGACGCGTCGCCGGGCGCGTCCGCGACCGCTGGCGGTAGTTGCGCGACGCCCGTCGAGGCGGCCGCGTCCGCCGCCGCGCCGCCCGCCACGGGCGTCGTGACGAGTGGCGTTGCGGCGGGCGCTGTGGCGGCCGCACCGGCTGCTGCGGGCGGGGCGACGGCGGGTGCATCGCCCATCACGCGGCCGGCGAAGCGCGCGCGGCGCACGCTCACCGCCGCTCCAGCCGCCTCGGCCGTTGCGGCCGCTGGAGGCGCACGCGCTGGCGCACGCGGCGCGGCCGGCGCGCCTCGCGCGCGCGCCGCGCGCGCGCCGGCCGAGTACGTCTGGCTTGCCATCGCGCGCCGGATGCTGGCGGCGCGACACGCGGCGGCCGCGGGCGGCGACTTTGTCGCGTCGTGCGTCGCCGCGATGCAGGCCGAGTACGGCGACGGCTGTGCCGTCGTCGTCGGCGACGCGCCTGGTGACGCCTTGGTCGAGGCTGCGGCGGCGGCGCTGCTCGAGGGCAAGCACGCGGCGGTGAGCCTCGGCTGCGTCGACCGGCCGGCGGTGCTCGTCGTGCAGCGCGCCGTGGACGCGCCCACGTCGCGCGTGCACGGGTGGTGCGCGCACGCGGCGGGCGCCGCCGAGTTTGACGAGGGCGCCGCGCACGGCGTGTTCAACGCGATCGTCGAGCGCGCGTGGGCGCTGCGTCCGGACCCGGCCGACGGCAGCCCGCCGCCCACGCGCACGTGGGAGGTCGAGCGCATCGCTGACGACGCGCCCGACCAGGCGGGCGTGGCCGCGCTGCGCGTGCTCTACGCGCTCGTCGCGGCGCACGGCCGCTACCGCTCGGCCGCCGCGCTCTCTGGCGCGCTCGCGCAGCTGCACGCGCCCGACGCCGCCGGCGCGCGCGCGGAGGTCGTCGCGGCGGCGTGCGCGGTGCCGCCCGGCGCGCGGCCGGGCGCCGCGCCGGCGGCCGCGCGGGACGACGCGAGGGAGCGCGCACGGGAGGGCGCTCGGATCGCCGCGCTCGCCGTCGGCGCGGACGCTGCGCGCAGGCGTGTCGCGCCCGTGCGCGCGCTCGTCGACGCGCTCGGCACGCCACCGACCTCGGCGATCACGGGCGGGCCGGCGGTGCGGCTCGCGGGCGCGGGCGACGGCGGCCACGATGCACGGTGGGTGGGCGGGCAGGCGGCGACGCCCGCCGAGCAGCTGCCGAGGGAGCTGCTGCGCGCCTACCACGAGGCGGTGCTGTGCGTCACGCCCGGCAGCCTCCAGCTCGACTCGGCGGCGCTCGACGCGGTCACGCGGCCGCGCGAAAACGACACGCTGGAAGGCCTCCTCGCGCGCGTCAGCTGGCAGTGCGGCGCGAGGGCGAGCACGTGCGCCATGCTCGCCACGTTTTCCGAGCAGGCGGGCACCGGCTCGCGCGTCGCGCTCAAGGCCCTCCGCACGAGCTCCGACCTGGCCGGGCTGACGGCGGCTGCGGTCGGGCAGCAGGCGCCGCAGACGCCGCCGCCGCCGCTGCTCGTGATGCTCGGCCGCTGCCCCAGCCCGCTCGTCGGCGGCGGCCTCTTCCCGCCCGACCGCGCGACGGGCGAGCCGGCGGTGCACGCGGCGACGTCCGAGCTCGCCGTCGAGCTGCTGCGCGACGCGCGCGCGCTGGCCGGCACGGACGGGCGGCTCGTCGTGCTGTGCCTCGAGGCGTCCAACCCGCTCTGGTTCTGCCCCAAGGTGCGCGAGCTCGAGCTGCCGCGGACGCGGTCGGACGGCGTGCGCGCGTCCGGCTGCACCTGCCCTGCGACGTGCAGCGATGCGCGCGGCGCGGCGGGTGGCGCTGCCCGCGGCGCATCGACGCGGCCGGCGGCGCGCGCGATCAACAAGGCGGTGCTCGACCACTTCGTCGCGCTTTTCGGCCGCGAGGGCTTCGCGACCTTTGAGTTTGCGGGCGGCGGCGAGGCGAGCTGGCTGTGCGACAGCGCGGCCGGCAAGACGACCGTCGCGGCGTGCGCGTCGCTCCCGCCGCGCATGGGCGATGGGCAGCTGGCCATCCGGCGGCACACGCTCGGCACGGGCGCCGACGCGCCGGCGCACGCCGTCGTCTCGCTCCGCGTCGCGCACGTGAGCCACGCCATCCGCCGCGCGGCGGACGACGGCGGCGCGCGCGCCGAGCGGATGGCGCGCGCCGCGCGCGCGTTTTGCGATGTGGCGGCCGCGCTGCGCGTCGACGCGATCCTGGCGGAGGTGCCCGAGGACCGCCCGACGGGCACGCCCTTCCTTGGCGGGCTGCTCGAGTTTTGGAACAAACGCCACGGGAGCTCGACGGCGCCAGCCACGCTCGCGCTCGGAGACGTGCGCGAGGTGGCCAAGCGGACGGCCGACGCAGCGGCCGGCCGAGCGGACGAGGTCCCTGCGGCTGGCCGTCCGCAGGTCGCGGCGCGCGCGTGCGCTGGCGCGATTGGCGGCGGCGCGGGCGCGGCGGGCGCCTCGGACGCTGCGCCCCGTGCACTGGCGGGCGCGTCGGGTGCGCGCACGGACGGCGGCCCTGCCGACGCACCGCGCCAGCTGGAGAGCCGCTACGGCGAGGCGAGCAAGCTCGACCTACCCCAAGATTCCACTACGGGCTGCGTCCTCGACGCTCGCGAGGCCCAGGACCGCGCGCGCGTGCCTGCTGCGCCCGACGGCACAGCGCTGCGCCGCGTGCTCGACGCCGTCGGCGCGGGCGCGCCCGCGCAGCGCAGCCCGCGCTGGCACGACGAGCGATGGGAGGAGGTCACGGGCAGCAAGGTTGGCGACGTCGTGAACGACAACGCCGGCGTCGCGCACGAGACGCTCACCGACGAGTACGTGCACCGGCGGCGGCGCGATGTGCGGACCAAGGCGACGACCGCGGGCATCCTCGGCGAGGCCGTCGCGCTGCGCAAGCTGGCGGCCGCGTACGGCATCACCGTCGTGTGCAACCTGCCGATGGTGCGTGCGGACCCGCACGACAAGAGCGCGCCGTTCGCCTTCTCGCCGGACGGGCTCGCCATCCTCCCCGAAGACAACGAGCAGGTCCTCGTCGAGGTGAAGACGCTCACCAAGGCGGGCGCCACGGCGCACGAGGACGGGCCGCCGCAGCCGCACCGCGATCAGCTGCAGCTCGGCATGCACGTCCTCGGCGTGCGCAAAGCGCTCTACGTGCAGTACCTCAGGCACGAGGACCGGATCGTCGTGCACGTCGTGACGCGCGGCGCCGGCTGGCTTGCATTCGCGCAGCCGAGGGTGCAGGCCTTCTGGGCGCGCGTCGTCGAGCGGCGCGCGCGGCTCGAGCGCGCGCGCGCCGACCACCCGGCTGCGAGCCGGCGGCACCGGCGGCAGCAGACGCCGGCCGGGCCGCCGCTCGTGCTCGCGCTGGACGGGCGCATCCCCGCCGCGCGCGCCGCCGCGCTGCACGCCGTCGCGCACGGCACCGCGAGCGCGGCGGCGGTGACGGCGGCGGCGGCGACGGGCGACGCGACGGCGTTGCAAGACGCGATCGCGGCGCTGCGCGCGCCCGTCGGCAATGCGGCGATCGACAGCGCAGCGCGTGCGGAGCGCGCGGCCGTCGAGCGGGCGATCGCGTACCTCGGGCAGCCGGCAGGCGACGCCGCCGCCCGCGGCACGGCCGAGGCGGCCGAGGAGGAGAGGACGGTCGACGCCGACATCTGCGCGTTGCTGCACCAGCTCGGCGCGAGCGTGGCGCACGTGCACGTCGAGGACGCGGATTGCGTCACGCGTGAGCACTGGGGCGGGGCGGTGCTCGCTGCAGCGGGCGACCCGACGAGCGCCCCCGCCATTTCGAGCGTCATCGTCGCGCACATCGTGCGCCTCGCCGGCTTTGGCGTCGAGCTCCCGCAGTCGATTCGCGTCGCCCCCAGCACGGCCGACTGGCACGAGGGCTGGCTCGACGTGCAGTGCGTGCTGCTGCGCACGCGCCGGCGCGGGCGGCGCGACGACGACTTTGTGGCCGTCGTCAGGCGCGGTGGGCGCTGGTTTGCGTGCGAGCCCGGCCGCGCGCGGCGGCTGCAGTGGCGGTCGGTCCTGCGCCGCGCGCGCGGCGGCGTCGACGGGACCGGCGAGGAGGCGTTCGCGGTCGTCTACGTGCGGCGCGGCGACGCGGCCGGCGACGCGGCTGGCGACGCGCAGGCCGAACGGGCGCGCGGCGGGCGCGCGCGCAGGCGCACGCGCGGCGGCACGCGCAAGCGCAAGCGCGGCGCCTCCGCCGGGCTCGAGGCGGCCGCGCCCGCCGGCGCGCCGGCTGCCGCGCCCGCCGGCGCGCCGGCGGGCGCTGCTCACCGCCCGCCCGCCATGCGTGCCACGGTCGCCGCGCGCACCACGCGCTCTGTGACCGACGCGCGGCACTCGGCGCCTGCCGCCACGGTTGCACCTGTCTTCGACTGGCGCGCCGGCCGCCCGCCCCCCGCCGCTCGAGCCCGCCACCCGCGGCCGCGTGGGCGCGCGCCACCGGGCAAGGCCTGGGACAGCGTCTCGGGTGCGTGGGCGGACAAGCCGACTGGTGCTGCCGTCGCCGCCGCGCCGCCGCCGCTGCCGCCCGCCGCCGCGCCGCCGCCCACCGCCGCGCCGCCGCCCGCCGCCGCGCCGCCGCCCGCCGTCGCGCCGCCGCCCGCCGCCGCGCCGCCGCCGCCGCCGCCACCGGCGGCGCTCGGCCGCCGGCAGCACGTCGGCGCGGGCGGCAGCGCGGCGGGCCGGCGGCTCGCGGCCATCGCACGGCGGCAGCGCGGCGTGCGCGCGCCGCCGCCCGCCGCGCGCTTCCTCGCCACGCTGCCGCCACCGCCACGCGACGGCCTCGCGCGCACGAGCAAGCAGGCGCGCGCGAGGCGCAACGCGGACGGACGGCCGGCGCACGCGCGCGCGGCCAACGCGCGCGCCTTCTACCGCGGCGTGGAGCTCGGCGTGCACGCGACGCGCGCCATCGTCGACGCGCGCCACGCCGACCTGCCGCAGGCCGTCTTCGTGGCGGAGGCGCGGGCGATCGTCGCGCGCTCCGCCGGCGGCGGCGCGCTGCTCGCGCCGGACGACGTGCGCGACCTGTGCGACGCGCAGACGGACGCCGATCGCGCTGCGATCTGGGCGTCGGTGGGCGCGCACGAGGCGACGCGCATCTTCGCGCTCGTCACGCGCAACGCGAGCTTGGCGGGCGCGGCGCTGCTCGTGCTGCACACGCCGGCGGGCGCGCCGGCGCGCGCGCTCGGGCTCGTGGCGACGCGCTCGCGCGCGCCGTCGACGGGCGCGCCGCGCGACGCGCACAGGGCGCTGGTGCAGCGGTTGGACGTGCTGATGGACGCGATCGCCGCGGCGCGAGGCGCGTCGCCGCTCGAGCTCGAGCTCGCGCTCGCGCCCGAGCCGCAGAGCGCGTGCAACGCGCGTGCGGCCGCGCTGCTCTGCCTGCAGGCCGTCGCGGACGCGAGCGGCCGTCCCGCCGCTGAGGACGCGCTGGCCGCGCTCGACGACGCGCGCGGCATCGACCGGCACTGCCACGCCGTCCGGCAGCAGATCGAGGCGAAGCTCGCGTGGCGGCGCGCCGACGGCGCCGTCGGCGTTGACGGCGCCGACGGCGCGCCCGCGCTCGCGCCTGCCGCCGCACCGCCGGCGTGCGCGCCGGCGCACGCTGCCGGCGAGGCGGCGGTCGACCAGGCGATCGTCACGCGGGTGCGCGACGCGCTGCGCGCGTGGGCGACGACTGGCACCGCGCCCAGCGCGGCGGTGCTCGACGACGCCTGCGCCGCGTACACGGCGCGCGCACGCGCGCGCAAGGACGCGCGCACGGCGCTGGGCCCGACGCGCGCGGCCGAGCTGCTCGCCGCGGCCGCGCGCGGCGGAGCCGACGGGGCGGATGCCGCGCGCGCGCTGCTCGGCGGCACGCCGCGCCTGCTCGTCGTGCTCCTCTGCGTGCCCGTCGCCGCGCCGTCCGGCGAGCCGCCGCGCCCGGTCGGGCTGCTCGTCGCCGACCGGCCGACGGACGACTCGCGCCCGGCCGCGCTCGTGCGCTACGACTTTGCGCCGCTCGACGCGGACGTGGCCGTCGCGGTCGGCGCGCATGCCGTCGCGCTGGCCAGTGCGATCTGGCCGCTGCTCGCGGCCGAGGGGGAGCCGCGGCCATCGCCCGTCGTGCGCTCGCAGCCGCGCGGCGGCGACGATGGCGCGTGTGCGCTCGCAACGTTCGCGTGCCTCGACGCGCTGATGACCGCCAGCGTCGGCGCGCACGGCCTCGCGGGCGGCGCGGGCATGCTGCCCGCGCTGGTCGCGCGAGGCGCCGCGGCCGCCCAGCGCGAGCGGCAGCTGCGCGCGGCCGCCGAGAGGCTGGGCGGCACGGTCGCTGGGTGGCCGGACACGGGCGCGAGCGCGGCGGGCGCGAGCGTCGACGAGGAGGCGCGCACGTACGAGGTCGAGGCGGTCGTCGACGAGCGCCGCAAGGCGGGCAAGAAGGTGACGTTCCAGTTCCGGATCAGGTGGCGGGGCTACGACGAGAGCGCCGACACGTGGGAGCCTGAGGCCAACGTGAGCAGCGACCTCGTCGCCCAGTTCCGCAAGACGCGCGACGAGCAGAAGCGGCGCGCGGGCGGATCGGGCAGCGGCAGCGGCGGCGCGGGCGCGGCGTCGGCATTGGCGTCGGCGCCGCTTCGCGCGCACGGCGAGTCGGGCGCCGCGGGCAAGCGCGCCGCGGCGGGTGCCGCCGCGAGCGCGCGCGACGCCGCGGGCGCGCGCGCGCCGAGCGTTCCCCGCGCGCGCGGCGTCGAGCGCGCGCGCGTGGACGAGCCCGCTGCGCCGAGCGCGCGCGCCGCCGGCGGCGCGACGGCGCGCACGCGCGGCAGCGTGCTCCCGGGCTTCGTGGTCAAGCGCTCGACGCTCAACGCGGGGCCGCAGGCGGTGACGGCGCAGCCCGGTGCGCGGAAGGAGCTGCGGCGCATCGCGGCGGCCGTGCACAGGCTCACGACACAGGCGTACCGCGTCATCAACAAGGTGGTGCGCGACGAGGCTGCGGTGGCGAGCGCGCAGGCCGTCGGCGCGGCGTCGGGCGGCCCGTCGACCAGCGTGCACACGTCGACCACGATGGACAAGGGAACCGTCCGTGCGATCTTCTCGGCCATCGGCTGGCACAAGGACGAGAGCACGTACGGTGCAGCGCCCCGAGGCAAGCCCGCCGAGCAAGCCGCCGCGCAGACCAAGGCGGCGACGGCGCGCGCCGTCGGCGAGATGGCCGAGGGCGTCCAGCCCGTCTGCGCGGTGGGCCTCACGGAGATCCTCGAGGCGGAGGCGACGCAGGTGTCCACCGCGTGCCTGATGCATCCATCGCGCGTCGTGAACGGGCTGCTCCGCGACGTCGTCCGCGCGGCAGTCGAGCGCGACGAGGCGCTCGTCGCGCTGCCCGAGATGCAGCGAAACGCGCGCGTGCGCGAGCTGTGCGAGCGGCTGCTGCGCGGCGACGTGGAGGGCGCGCGCGTCGGCTGCCCCGCCGCGCTCGACCGCCACCTGCCCGACATGGTCCTCCACAAGATCGACTACAAGTGCACGCCCACGAAAAGGTGGAACTACGACCGGCACACGACGCGCTACTTCCTCGTGCAGATCCGCAACCTGCAGCACGTGGCCGAGGGGCAGGCGCTGCTCTGCCGGCTCGCGCACATCCACACGCAGCTGACCGGACGGCCGCCGCGGTACAATGTGGCGCCACTGCGCACGCACAATGTGCGCGCGAGGCGCGGCTGCCGCTGCCGCCGCCGAGCGCCCAAGCGCGCGCGCCGCCGCCGTGCGCGCCGCCCCGCGGCCAGGTTGGTCACGCGCCCGCGCGCTCGCGCGCCGCGCGCTGCGCGCAGGTGCCGCGCAACGTGCGCCTCGCCGCGAGCGCCATCTGGGTGACGCTTTCGGACGACGAGCGCAAGGAGCTGCGCGCGCGGCTCAAGGCGCTGGACCTGCGCGACCACGATGGCGAGCCGATCAAGTGGACAGGCACAAACGGCAACACCCCGCCGATGTCGGACGTGCGCGTCAGGTACGCGGTCTTTGCGACGCGCTTCGACATCTCCAACCGCGTCTTCGACTACGCCGGGCGCGAGCGGCCGCCGGCCGATCTGCCGTGGCACGCGCGGCGCTCGTGGGTTGGCCTCGCGCCGCTGCCGCGCGTGCCGCTCCCGGGCCGGCAGCCCGTCAAGTCGGTGGTGACAGATGGCGTCGCCGTGCACGCCGTCGGGACCGTCCTCGTGCCGAAGGCGCAGGCGCCGGCCGGCGGCTCGGGCGTCCTGCACCGCTGGCGCCGGCCGGACGGGCGCATCGCCGTCGCGCTCGGCTCCGAGCTGCGGCGGGCGATCGACGTCGAGGCGGCGGTCGTCGTCGCGGCCGACCCGAACATGGGCAACATCACCACCTACTCTGCGCACGTCGGGCGGGCGGCCGTCTGGCGGCAGTTCACGCAGCGCGCGCGCGCGCGCGCCGCGGGCTTTGCGCGCGAGACGGCCAAGACCAACGCGGCGCGGCGGCGCGTGCGCAAGGACGGGCGCGGCGAGGAGTTCAGCGTGGAGGCGGACGAGGCGCGGCTTGGCGAGGCGCACAGCGCCAAGGTGCTCGGCGAGGGCGAGTTCCACGCCTTCCACCGCGAGAGCGCGCGGGTGCGCGAGCGCGCCGCCGAGCACGTGTACGACGCGCCGGCGCGCCGGAAGGAGCGCTGGCGGCGCGACAGCGGCGGGCGGTCCAACGCGGCGCGCGTCGCCGAGGCGCTCATCGCGGCGCACTGTGTCGACGGCGTGACGCGCGACCGGCTGCTCGTGTGCGTGGGCAAGTGGCTGCGCGACCACAAGGGCGCGCAGCCCAAGGGCGCGCCGCCCGCCTTCCAGGTGGGGCTGCTGCGCGAGCTGCGGCGGCGCGGCGTCGCGGCCGTCTTCGTGCCCGAGCCGTACACGTCGATGCACTGCTCGATGCCGCGGCTCGCCAAGGGCGGCAGGCTGCAGCGCTGCGGCGCGGAGCTCGCGCAGAACCCGCGCCTGCCCGTGGCAAAGGGCGGCACGCGCACGGTGCACGCGCTCGTCATCTGCCCGGCGTGCAACGGCGGCAAGAAGCCCGTGCACCGCGACTACAACGCCGCGCGCAACATCTTCTACGACGTGCACGACATGGCGGCGCACGCGGCCGGGCGCGACACCACGTCGACGCCTGAGCGCTTTGCCCTCGTGCTCGCCTGGTGGGCGCGCGGCGAGGTGTGGGAGCGTGAGGAGCGCATGGTGCACGGCGAGGGCGACGACTGCGACGACGAGTGCGACGGCGACGACGAGGGCGACGACGAGGGCGACGACGACGACGACGACGATGGCAGCGGCGACGGCGGCGGCGGCGAGGGCGACGGTGACGGCGACGGCGACGGAGGCGGCGGCGGCGACGACGACGATGACGGCGGGGGAGGCGGCGGCGGCGACGGCGGTGGCGACGACGGCGGCGGGCGCGGCGGCGGTGGCGGCGGCGGCTCTCGCGCCCGCACCCCCGCCCGCGGAGCTGCCAGCGCCAGTGCCGGCGGCGGCAGCGCGCGCGGGCCGAAGCGCGGCCGGCGTTGACGCACGGCCGAGCCGCGCAGCGGTCGACGCTTTGCGGGCTCTGCCCAGGTCGCGCGCGGCTGGCGACGCGTGCCGCGCGCGGCACGACCGTGCACGCCGCCACCCGTGGCCGAGCGCGCCGCACCAGCCGGCCCGCTCCAACCGCCGTGCGGATCACGGACGCTCGCTACGGCTCGTCGGCGCGCGTCACCTGCGCCGGCGGCCACGGCGCCGTCTGCTCCGGCCTCGTCGCGAGCAGCCCGACCGCTGCTCGCCGCCCGCACGCCGCCGCAGCAACGCTGCGCGTCGTGCTCCCCCGCTCGCCAAACGCGAAGAGCTCCCTCACAAGGACGTCCTTCCGAACGGCCCGCGCTGCACTCGGGGCGCGATCGTGCCCCTGATCGGATTTGGCTTGACCATCTATACGCCCAATGCACACCGTCCTACAATTATTTGTAATGTTTTAAAGGTCGTAACAAGCAACCACTCCGCCAGGATGGCGAGTGGCGCGCAGGAGCTGCGCGCGCTCGAGGCGCTTGTGATCCGGCCAGCGCCGCGCAGCGAGGCGCAGTGGAGCGCCTACGCGCAGCACCTCGTCGAGCGCCTGCGCGAGCTGGCCGCTGCGCGCGATTCCGGCGCGCCCGGCGCGCTGCGCTCTCAGCCGGAGGTTCGGATCGTGCGAGCGGCCGTGCAGCGCCTGGTCGCCGTGGTCGTCGTGCCGGCGCTGCTTCCGGGCGTCGCGCGGCGCGACGGCGCCGCCGAAGAGAGCGCTAGCAACAATGCCGACGTCGGCGCCGGCCTACGCCCCGCGTGGGACGCTCGCGCCCGCGCTGCGCTCGCGCGCGCGGTCCAGAAGCTGTGGGCGCTGAGCGACATCGAGCTGTGCCGTGAGCTCCTGCTGCGCGCGCACAGCGCGCAGCTGCTCGGCGCGCTGCTGCAGATAGGGCTTGCGCCGCTCGATCCGCCGCCCAGCACGCCCGGCGAGCTGCACGAGCCCGACGGCGAGCGCGCGGCATGCACCGCCGACGCGGAGGGCGACGTGGGCGCGAGCGGCGCTGTGGCCGCGCGCGCGGCTGACGTACAAGTCGAATCATGCTCTGCTGCCGCCTCGCCGGCGCACGCGCGCAACTCGACTGAGTGCGGCTCGCAGCCGCAGCCCGCTGCGCAGCATAACGACCTGGCCGACGGCGACGGTGCACCCGTGGACGCCACGGGCGCGGTGGACGCCGCATCGGCAAATGCCGACAGGGGCGACGCGGACGGCGCGCCTGAGGCCATTGGCGCGTGCGCGAGGCTGTTGTGCCACCTCGAGCTCACGCTGCCGCCGCACTTCCTCATGCACCTGCTACTCGGCTTGCGCGCGCTCCGCGGCGCGCCCCCATGGCTGAGGGCCGGTTGCGCGCGCGCGCTGTCCGCAGCGCTGGCGCGTGACGGCGGCGTGCGCGCGCTCGTCGGCATGCTCGAGGACGCGTCGGCGGGCGCGCAGGACGGAGGTCGCGGCGTGCGCGCGCGGCTCGACGCGCTCGTCCTCGCGCCGCTCGCCGACGCCGGGCTGCACGCGGAGGAGCGCGCGACCGGAGTGTGCGCCCAACTCCGACTCCTTTGCCGCGCTACCGGCGCTGGCGCGCCCACGCTGCGCGCGCACGGCGCGCGGCTCGTGGGCGAGGTGGCGAGGCGCGCGCCGGAGGTCGCGAGCGCCAAGCTGCTCTTGCCGGCGCTTGCGCCGCTCGTCCGGTACATGGCGTTGCGCCGCCGCAGCACGGGCGCAGCGCACGTGGCCGCGGCGCCGCGCGCGGCGCAGCGCGGCGCCACGCGCGAGCTGCCGGATGGCGCGCCGCCGGCATTGCTCCCGCAGTCGCTCGTCGGCGCACGCGAGCTCTCCGCGTGCGTGGAGGAGCTGCACGTGCTGCTCACCGGGTGCGCGCCATCCGCGGCGCTCAGCGCCGCCATCGTGCCCTCGCTTCGGCCGCTGCTTGAGCTGCACGCCGCGGCTGCGCGCGCGCCCGCCGCCAGCGCGCTCGCCTCCGCCGCGCTCGAAGTGTGCGCTTCGATCGTGCGCCACGCGGACCGCGCGCACGTGCTGCGCGCGCTGCGGCGACACGCACGGCTCACGCGCCCTTTGGTTGACGAGCTCGCGCGCGTCGACGGGCACGGGCACTCGCCGGCAGTCGCCGGCGCCGAGCCGCTCACGCGCCGAGCGGACGACGACGCGTGGTCCGACGCGTCCGACGCGAGCTTGGACTCGGATTCCGACGCCGTCGTGTCGGACAGCTCAGGCTCGGGCGGCGCCGACGATGCCGAGCGCGCCGCGACGCACATCGCCCCGCGCACGCGCCGAGGCGCGCGTGTGCGCTTCGCGCCGGGACCGGACGGTGGCCTGGTCGTGCGCGCCTGCGAGAGCGCGCCGCCGCGCGCGCGCGTGCGGATGGCGGCGACCACGAGCGCGCGGCCGCGCGCGAGTGGTGTGCCACCGAGCCTGCACGCCCTTTTAAACATCGCCTCGTCAGCCATGCGCGCTTCGCCGCTCGCGCACGCCGTGCAAGACAACAACGACGGCGGCGACGAGGAGGCGAGCGCGGGACGCGAGGCGAGCGCGCGTGCGCGCGGCGGCGCCGCGTGGCGCGCGGAGTGCGTCGCCGCCGTGCTCGCCGCCGCCGCGCGGTTCGCGGCGCGCGGCGGGGGTGGCGGCGCTGGCGGCGGCGCCTTGGACGCGCGCTCGCTCGGCGGCCAGCTCCTCGTTGATGCGCTCGCCTCCGCCCTCGCAGCGCGCCGCGCGCTCGCGGCAGCGGCCGCGGCCGCGTCGGCTGACGGGTCGGCTGACGGGCGGCGCGTCCGGCGCGCCCTTCGCTCGTCAGCGACGGCCATGCGCACGGCGATCTCGCTGAGCGACGCGCTGGGCGCGCAGGCCGTCACCGAGCTCGGCCAGCTGCTGCGCGTCGTCGCCGCGCTGCTCGGCGCCACGGCCGCCGTGCCCGAGCCGCGCGCGGCGGGTGCGGCGGGGAGCGCGCGCGCGGACGCGGACGCGGACGACTCGACGACGCTCGCGCTCGCGGTGTTGCACGCGGTGCTCTGCTTCGGCGAGCGCGCGCTCGACCCGAACGACGACGCGTTCGTCCGCGAGCACCTCGTGCCCGCCGTCGGTACGTTACGCTCGCACGCCGAGCCGCAAGTGCGCGACATTGCCACGGCCACATACACCGCCATCCTCACGCGCGACGCGCGCTGGGCTGCATTTCGGCACGTCGGTGCGGCAGCGAGCGCGGCTGGCGGGCAGTCGTCTGTGCGGCATCCGCCTGTGCCGAGCAGCGCGCCCGCGGCTGCGCACGACGCGCGCGCGGCGGCGGTCGAGCCCACCGCGCCTGCGCAGCCGCGAGAGGACGCTGCGCTCGGCGAGGCGCTTGGCGCCCTGCGCTCGCCTTTCGTGCCCGAGCGCGTGCGCGGAATTGCGCTGCTTGCCAAGGAGCTGCCCGCCGCAGCCGAGGCGGACGCGGCCGCCGCGCGCGCCGCCGCGAGCGCGCGCGCGACGGCCGACGGCCGCGCGCGCGAAGGAGGCCGCCGCGCGGAAGTGGAATGCAGGAGGAGCCACGGCCTGACCGGCGGCGATGGCGACTGGCCGCGCGTCGCGCTCCTCCTTGTCCAGCTCGAGGGCCAGCTGACGGACGGCGACTCGTACGTCTACCAAGCGGCGGTGAACGCATACGTGGCCGCGGCCAACGTCGCGTCGGCACGCGTGCTCGACACTCTCGCTCGCCACCTCGGCGACGCAGCGGCGCGCGCGGACGCGGAAATGTGCGCGCACGCGCGCGCGAGAGAGAGAGCGCGCGAGGGCGCGGATGTGGGCGGAGGCGTTGCGATCGAGCACGAGCAGGCGGAGCCGGGCATTGGCCCAGCCCTCGCACAAGCGCTCAAGCTCACCCAGGCGATTTGCCAGGTCGTGCAGCGCGTCGGCGCGGCGATGGGCTCGCACGCGCGCGTCGTGACGCCGGTGCTCCTCCGCTGCTGCGACGCTCGTGCGCCGCGGCTGCTGAACGCGGGCGCGCTCGTCGCGCTCGCGGACACGTGCGTCGCTGCTGGCGCAGGCTTTCACCCATGGGCGCCCGCGCTGGTCGAAGTGTGCGCGGCGGCGCTCGCGGCGGACGCGGATGACGCCGACGTGCGCCGCGCAGCCGCGCAGGCGCTCAACCTCGTGATGGCCGCTCTAGGCGCGCAGCTCATCGATATGGCGGGCGCGCCCGCGGTGAAACAAGCGTATCGCGCGCTCACGCTCGTGCGCGAGCGCGCATCCGACGAGCTGCTGGTGCGGCACGCGGCATGCGCGCTTGGCGAGCTTGAGCGCGCCTGCCTGCGGCTCCTCTTCCCTAGTGCGCGCTGAGAAAAAGGAGAAGACTGGCTGGTGGAACTGTGTCTGTCACTGTGTTGTAAAGTTGACGCCGAGCGCTAAGCCCGGGTGCAGCGCGATGTGCGCGTGCCCGTGCTGCTGCTGCGCGTACAATTGGGCGGCAGGCGGCGCGCGGCGTGGAGGCGGGCCCGGCGGCAGAGGCGGGCCTGGCGGCAAAGGCGGGAAGAACCTCGGCCAGCCCGGCGCGAACGCGTGCGCGTGCTGGCCCAGGCCAGCAAAGGGCAGGAGCATGGCACCGTGCGCCGGCGAAGGCAAGAGCGCGGGGTGCACGTGCTGTGGCGGCGCGCACCAGCCCATGCGCACGGCAGGCGCGAGCAACTGCGGCGGCAGCCCCACGGAGGCCACGTGGTGGTGGTGCGTCGCCATCGCCATCGCCATCGTGAAGTCGTGCTGCGCAACCACCGCCCCGTGCCGAGTGCGCGCGCCGGCGCCGCCGCGCTTGGACTTTCGCGCGCCCGCACGCGCGTCGTATGGACGCGCGGCGGACGCGCCCATGCGCGGCGCGCCCGAACCCGGGCCGCCGGACGGATTGCAGCCGCGGCTATGCGCGCTAGTAGGCGCACGCGCACAGGCCGACGGAGGCGCCGGCGGTGGAAGCAAAGCCTCGTCATCCTCGCCAAACGTGCCGAAAACGTTCGCGGCCATGGCGGCGGCTGCGGCGGCGGCGGCCGAGCCGGCTTGCGCGGTGTCGAGCGTGGCTGCTGCAGCGGTCGTTTCGCAACTTGCAGCGGGCGCCGTCGCAGTCGCATCCGCCGCCTTATAACGCGCCACCACGCCGTCATCGGCGACCGCCGTGAACCGCGCGACCTCGGCCGACGCCGCGTCTGTGACGCGCGTGGCCTCCTCCGCCATCGCCTTGGCGCGCGCCAGCCGCGCGGCCAGCGCTTCTGCCGCGCCGCGCTGCGGGCTTATGGCCCGGTTTAAGGGCAGCCACAGGTCCTCTCCTGACGAAACACTGTTTTGGTCGGAGCCTCATTAGACCACCAGTGCTCGGCGTTTACGCCGAGCGAAGAAATTTTCTGAACGTTTAGACTGGGCCGTGGGCTTGTTTACACCTGAACGAACCGTTCATTTACATCGCCTCGACGGTCGCCTGCGTGAACAAACGTTCATGAACGTTCATGTAATCATATAAATGTTTACCTTATGTAACGTTCATTAGGTCCTGGCGCGAGGCCTCCCTGCTCACGACGGTTACGCACCTCAGGTCCGAACGAGCGCGCGATCTAAATGAGCGTTCATGAACGCCTGTTCATGAACGTTCATCTGTTCACATTCATCGTTCATGAACGCCTTTCGTAAACGCCGAGCACTGTAGACCACGCGCGGTGCTCCGCGCAAGGGTGCAAAATTTATGATGATTATTTTTGTACCGTGTGGGAGCCTCGGAACGCGTCACCGCGCGACCCACGATCGAACGCGTCACCGTCACCGCGCAAAGAATGGCCTTCGGTCTGCTCTTGCACGTGCTCGCGGCGCAGTGGGAGGACACTCCGGTCTGCTCGCTTGCGCGCGGCGGACGAGGCGTGGCCTACCGAGTAGAACGCCTTGACACTCGCGCGCGCGCACCGCTCGCCGCTCTGCTCCCCCGTCCGCGCGTGGGCAGGTGCTGACCGACACGTGGCGAGCAGTCTCCGGCGGTGACTTCAACACGCTGCTCGCGCTTTCCGTCTCCGCGCAGCCGGGCTACGCGCACCTGCGGGCGTCGGTATGTTCCAATCGCCGAGCCGCGTCTCGCGCGGCCCTGGGCGCGGCCGCGCGCGCACGTCGCGCGGCCCTCAGCAGGGCTGCGCCCTTCCGTCTGGCTCGCGCGCGTGCGCACCGCAGGACGGGCGGGGGCCCATGTGGTGGGCGTACGAGTTCAAGAACCCGAGTGCGCTCGCGCTTTTTAAGCACTTTGGGGTGAGCGACACGGAGACGGACGGCGGCGGCTCGCGCCCGTCCGACACGTTTGACGGCTCGTCTGAGGAGCTCGCGCAGCTGATCGCGGACGCGGAGCAGCGCGTGCCGGGCATCCCGGCGATGCTGCAGCAGTTCAGCGAGAAGCTCGAGGAGATGAAACGGCAGCAGGCCGATCGCTTCGAGGAGGACTCGGCGCCCTTTGCGGACGAGGAGGACGGCGCAGACGGCAGCTTGGACAGCGACGAGCGCGAGGACGAGCCGTACGACGACGCGGGCGACGACGAGGATGAGGAGGCGCCGCCTTCGCCGTCCAAGCCGCCGAGTGCAATGCCCGACGACATCGCCGCGAAGGTCGCGGCGTTGAAGGCGAAGGCACAGGCCATCAAGGACGAGGTCTGACCTAGGCATACCGGTGGTGGGGTGGGGGGGGGGGGGGGGGGGGGGGGGGGCGATGCCTCAGACTCTGAATTTGCGGCTCAACTCACGGTCACGGGTCGAGCTCCTCTTGCCGGCGCCACTCGCGCTCAAACGCGGATCCGCGCGCGAGCACGAGGAGCATCGGGATGCCCGCAATGATCGTCCCCTTCCCTTGCGTGAGCTCGAGCAGGCTCGCGCTCAGCGGCACCTGCCGCGGCTTTTGGCCCTCCTCGCCCGGCGCGATGTACACGTTGACGTTGTCCTCGCGGTATTCGCCAAGCTGGTCCCACGGCGCGCGTGGCCCGCCCACGGGCAGGACTTCGGCGAGCAGGTCGGCGACGCGCGAGCGCTCGGCCACGTCCTGCAAATAGTCGGTCTGCTGGTGCTGCGGGTAGAGCAGCAGCACGGGCCAGTGTAGTTCGTCCTCAACGTCGTCCCACCAGACACGCGCGCCCGAGTGCGCGCCGACAAGCTGCGCCTCCGCCGCCTCGTCGCGGAAGGGCGCGAGCGTGATCGCGCGCGCGACGATCGCGCGCGCGAGCGCGGCATCCGCGAGCTCGCTCGCGCGTGCGCGCGCTGCCGCCTCGGCGCGCTCGTGCGCCGCCGCGTCGATCTTGGCGGAGAGCGTGCGTAACTCGCGCGCATCGTCCGCCGTTGGTGGACTGGCGGTGTCTGCGCCTGTGCGCTCGAGGAGCTCAAGCGCGAGCGCGCACGTGCGCGTGGCATGCTCGAGCTCGCCGAGCGCGTGCGCGCTGAGCGCGGCGCGGCGCGCCGCCTTTGCGTTCCGCGGGTCGAGCTCGAGCGCGGCGAGACTGTCATTCAGAGCATGGCGGTAATTTCTCAGCGAGAGGTGAATGGCCGCGCGGTTGGAGAGCAGCGCGGCGTTGATTGGGCGATCGTCGCAGCGCTCGCGCAGCCCGCGACTGTAGTGCTCCAGCGCCACCGCCCAGAACGCGCGCCCCTTTTTGAACGCGTCGTTGCCCTTGTCCTTGGCGAAGCCTGCGCGCTCGGCCGACGTTGACTTGAGCGAGTCGAGCGCGGACACGAACGATTCGTCGAAGAAGGGCACGTCCGAATCGGCGGCCGGCGCGCCCGACGCGGACGCGGTGCGCGCGCCGCCCTCGCCGCCCGCGCGCTCCTCGCTTTCGCCTGCCCGTGCCTTGGGCACGACGAGCGCAGACGCGGAGAAGTGCATGACGTGCGGCATGAACGCGCACGCGGCAAACACAGACTGCGTGTTGACGGAGACGAAGTAGCAGAACTGGTCGTAAGTGAGGTGGCTGGCCTCATGCTCCGCAAACTGCGCCTCGATCAGCCGGCGCATCGGCGCCACGTCCGCGCCGCCGAGCGAGATGACGGCCGACAGGACCTCCTCAAACTCGGCGCGCGAAAGCCGCCCGTCGCCATCGAGGTCAAAGACGCGGAACACGAACGGGAGCGCATCGGCGAGCGTGCGACTCTGCAGCCAGCCGTAGCCGCGCATGAAGCGCGCAAAGTCCAGGCCGCCACCCTCCGGCGCGTCGCGCGTGATCACGCGCACGACCGACCGCAGGAGCAGCGGGTGCGTCACGCCAAGGTCCCTCACGATCGCGCTCAGGCCAGCGGGCGGAAGCGCGCCGTCGACGACGTGCGTAAAGTGCGGGGGCGAGCCGGCGCGCCACATGTCGAGCAGCTTGGACACGAGGCTTCGCGGAAACCCCGTCTCCTCGGCGAGGTCGGCGACAAAGTTGTGCCGGCCACGCTCATCCTCGTCGCGATCGGCCATCGTGGATCGCGGACGATCGCCCGTCCACGTGGTCGTGGTCGCGTGGAGCCGTGCGCCGTTGAGGCGCGCACGCCCACTTGAGTCAAGCGCGACAACCGGTCAGAGCGTTGCTATGAGGGGCGACTCTTGCTCGAAACTGCGGGCCGCGCGCGCCCGTGTCGTGGGCCGTGGCGCTACTTGGTGCCGATGAAGAGGTCGTCGTCCGCAGCGCCTCCGCTGCCGCCCTTCTTCGTGCTCGCCTTGGCCGCGAGGCGCTCGGCGATCCGCTCCAGGTTCTGCTCGCGCAGACGCAGGTCGTTCCACACGCCGACAGCGGCGAGCGCGACGACGCCGGCGTTCACCGCGCAGTTGACGACGAGCTGGTCCTTCCCAACAACGCCTTCCCTGCCGCTGAGCGTCGCGAGGAGGCCAGTGAGCGCAATGTAACCCGACGTGCTCCCGCCGAGCAGCATGCCCGCGTACGCAAAGAAGCGGAAGCCCCGGAACGGCGACGCCAGCTCCTCCTTCATGCGCACCTCGCGCGAGAACTTCTCGCCTTCGTACGCGACGGCGGCCAGCCGAGGCGCGTTTGCTCTACCACGCAGCGTCACGCGCGCGACGCCCCTCGGCGCCATCCCCATGGACGAGGACAGACACAGACAGTGCATCAGGACCATCGTCGCGCGCCGCGCGCCACATGCCGCCATCGTGCTATTAACGCCACGAGCACCCAAGCCACAACTTTTTTTCGGTTTTGGCTTCCTGCCCAGCTCGGAGGTGCGCCGACAGGGCGCAGATGCTCAGCAGCGGGGGGCTCGCAGCGGCCGCAGCGGGCGCGGTGGCCGCTGGAGCGGCTCTGTACGCGCTCTCGCGCTTATACAAACGGAGCGACACCACGGGCAGCTCAGCCAAGGTGGTCGTCGTCCTCGGCGGCCAGTGGGGAGACGAGGGGAAGGGCAAGCTCGTCGACATCCTCGCGCAGACGGTGCAGGTGTGCGCGCGCTTCAACGGCGGTGCCAACGCGGGGCACACGCTGGTGGTGGAGGGCAAAAAGTACGCTTTCCACCTTGTGCCGTGCGGCATGATGAACCGCGCCTCCAAGAACCTGATCGGCAACGGCGTTGTCGTGCACATCCCGACGCTCCTCGAAGAGCTCGCGCAGCTCAAGGAGTTTGACCCGGCCGCGCTGTCGCGCCTGTTCATCTCGGATCGCGCGGCGGTGTTGCTTGACACGCACCGCGAGATCGACGGCCTCATCGAGGCCGAGAAGTCGAGCAGCGCGTCGGGTTCGCTCGGTGCGCGCTTGCGCGCGGCGGCGCGCGGCGGCGCGTCGCGCTGCGCGGCGCGCGGCTCATCAGGCTCCCTCCGCCGCGCGCGCGCCCGCGCGCGCACAGGCACGACGAAGCGCGGCATCGGCCCGTGCTACGCCTCCAAGATCAACCGTAACGGCTTGCGCTTCACCGACCTGCTCGACGTGGGCACTCTGCCGAGCAAGATGCGCGATCTTTACAAATTCCAGGACGCACACTACCCCGGCTCGCTCGCGCGCGGCGACATCGAGGAAGAAATAAAGAGGTGCGCGCCGCGCGCGCGTCGAATGCATCTTGCGCTCCCGCGTGGCTTCCCAGAGACGCGCCGGCGGGCGTGTGCGCGCGCGCCCCTGCGACCGACCGACCGACCGACCGTGCCCCGAGCCCCGTGCGCCGGCGCATGGCAGGCACGTGGAATACGCCAAAATCCTCGCGCCGCAGATCGTCGACTCGACGTCCTTCATCCACGAGTCGATCGCGCGCGGCGAGCGCGTGCTGATCGAGGGCGCGAACGCCGCGCTGCTCGACATTGACTTCGGAACGTTCCCGTACGTGACCTCGAGCTCGACGACGATCGGCGGCGTATTCACTGGCCTCGGCATCCACCCGAAGCAGGTGGATTGCGTGATCGGCGTGGTGAAGGCGTACACCACGCGCGTCGGCGCCGGCCCATTCCCCACCGAGCTGCACGACGATGTCGGCCAGCGGCTGCGCAACGTGGGCCACGAATACGGCACGACGACAGGCCGCCCGCGCCGGTGCGGCTGGCTCGACCTGCAGGTGGTCAAGTACGCGGCGTGCGTGAACGGGTACGAGTCGATCAACATCACCAAGCTCGACGTGCTCACTGGCCTGCCCGAGCTCAAGATCGCGACCAGCTACAGCTTGCGCGGCAAGCAGCTCCCACCGAGCGCGATGCCCGCCGGCCTCGCCGACCTCGCCGCCGTCGAGGTGGAGTACGTGACGATGCCGGGCTGGCAGGAGGATATCTCAAAGTGCGCGAGCTTCGCGCAGCTGCCCGCCGCCGCGCAGGAGTACCTGCGCGCCATCCAGCGGCTCGTCGGCGTGCCGGTTTCGTGGGTGGGCGTTGGCCCCGGCCGCGAGGACATGATTCAAGTGAACATTTGACGGCTGCCCGGCGCCTCCGGTGGCTGCTCGGCGCGTCCGACGGCTCCTCGAGGCGCTAGGTGCTGGCCGCGCAGCCATGGCCTCCATGTTGGCCGCGAGGCCACTCTACGCTCGGCGGGCATGGCGCCGGCTCAGCACGCGCGCGCGGCGCGCGGCGCCGCGGCGCCACGCCACGGCCGCCTGCGCAAATTTTGCGCATGTATACACAGCCCACGGCCCAGCACATGTCACTCTGAGCCTGACTCTGAGCTGTTCGCACCAGCGTCGTCCGTCCGTCCGTCGCCGTAGTTGAGCGCGCGCATCGGCACCTCGTCAACGCGCGTGCCGCTCAGGCGCTCCATCGCTGCGTTTGACGAGGCGAGCACGGCCTCCATCGCTGCGTTTGAGCCGGCCCGGGTGCCGTTTGCGCCCGCCATGCCGCGCGGCGCGTCCGGGCGCGCGGCGTCCGGCTGTGCGTCGCGCAGCGCGCGCGCGCGCATGTTGTACTCGTCACGTTCCGCTTGGCTGAGCGCGCGCCAGCGGTCGCCGAGGACCTGCGCGAGCTGACCCAAAGGCACGCCCGGCAGCTCCGCGCGCAGCGCCGGCCGCTGCTCCATGCTGAACAGCATGAACGAGGTGGGCGCGCGCTTGGCCTTGGGCGCCGCGCGGTCGCCATCGTCGTCGGCCGCGCGCGCGCCGCGAGCGCCGCGCGCCTTCTTCGGCTCGGCGCTGTGCTTGGCGGAGGGCGGCGGCGCGTCGGCGTTCGCCGGCTGCTTGCGCTTGCGCGCCGCGCCGGGCGGTGCGGGTAGCAACGGCGGGCACAAGTGGTCGGCGGTGCCGCCCGCAGCGCCCGCCAGCCCACGAATCGCGCCCTGAAGCCGCGCGGATCGGAAGTTTGCAAAGCGCTGGTCGAATGCGAAGTGCGCGTCAATGCGCTGCTGCGAGCTGGTGATGGCGGCCTTCTCGAGCACAGGCTCGAGCTGCGCGCGCGTCTGCTCGTGCGACCAGCCCATCTTGTCCGCGCAGAAGCGGAGCAAGCCGCCAACGTCCGGCATACGCCACGCGAGCGGCTGCAGCGTGCCGTCGTCGCCCGCGTGAGGAAGTTCGACGTGCGGCCGTAGGTAGGCAAGGCGCACGCGCTCGGAAGGGAAGTCGTCGGGAAAGCTCCAACTGCGCCGCATGTTTGCGTGCTTGCGTTTGAACTGGAGGAGGCGCGCGCGCTGCTGTGTGCGCCTGGCGCGGCGCGCGTCCACGTCGTCGCCGCCCACGCCGCCGCCCGCGCCAACGGCGCCGTCGTCGGCGTCATGGTCGGCGTCGGCGTCGGCGTCGGCGTCGGCGTCGGCGTCGGCGGCGCGCTCCGGCTCGTCGATGAGTGTGTCCGCCCAGCGATGGAAGGCGCGCAGGTCAATCTGCCCGCTGCCCGCGTCGCGGAACGCGGCGACGATTTCCGCCGCGTTCACAATGCCAACGCCGTTCACACCCTCTGTGTAGTCAGAACCGAGAAGCAGGGCGAGATCGACGAGGTCGACGCGGGTGAGGCCGAGCTCCGACGAGATGTCCTTGGCCTCGATCAGCTCGACGAGCCGGCGCTGGTCGAAGAGCCGCCGGTACACGTGTTTCCCGCCAAAAAGCAAAACGTCCGAATCGTCAGTTGCGATTCCATCGACGAGGCCCGCGAGCTCGAGCGCGGCGCACTCCGCCTCGGCCTCCATCGGCGCGACGACGACGGGGATGCCGAAGAGGCGGAGCAGCTCATGGCATTCGGCGAGCATCTCGGGGCTCACTGTGTCCACGTCGCGCTGCGCCTTGTACTGCGCCGCGCGCAACCGCTCGAGCTCGCGGTCGGCCGCCGCCTCCGCCTCCGCGCGTGCCGTCCGCTCCGCCGCGGCGCGTGCGTCGGTCGCCGCGCCGGCCGCGCCGGCCGGCGGTGCCGGCACCGAGCCCGCCGCGAACCACGTGACCGAGCCGCCGGGCCGCGCGCCCGCGCCGGTGCAGGGCGTGGTCTGCGCTCCGGACGCCGCGCCGGCGCCCACTGCGGCGTGTGCGGCGGGTTGCGCGTTGGCTGGGTCCGCGGGCGGCTGTGCACCGCCCGTCGCGTGTGCGCACGTCGCCGACGCACTGCCGGGCGGCGTGGCGCGCGCGAACGCGTCGAGCGTGTTCGCGGCGATCACGAGCCCGAGCCCGGTCACATCGTTTGTGCTCGGGATGGCGGCCACCATGGAGCCGGGCGGGCAGTGCGTCGCTGAGGCCGGGGCGGGCAAGGCCGCTGCGCCGCTGTGCGCGGCGCCCACGCCCTGCTGAGCAGCGAGCACCGATGTGATACAACCCCTCGCCGTAACGGCTGCGTGTGGGATCGTTGGCGCTCTGCTCTCGCCACCCGCGCCGTCGCGCGCATCCCGCTCGTCGCTGTGCGCGTCCGGTGCGTCCGGCTCGGCATCCTCATCCACCTGCAAAATGTCAATCTGCGCCGCCTCCACGTCCGCGTCCAAGGCAACGCCCGCGCTCGCGCCCGCGCCCGCGCCCGCGCCCGCGCCCGCGCCCGCGCCCGCGCGAGTGCGGCCGTCAAGCCCGTATGACGCAGCCATCGTGACGACCCCATCCTCCATAAAGCCAACCGCGCGCACCGGCGCAAGCATGGCGCCGCCTCGGGGCTCTGCCGGGTGCGCGCAGCCGACGTTCGCCGTCGGCGCGCGGTTCGCGCCGCGTGCTGCGCGCACGCCCGAGGCGCCGCCATCGTTGTCGTCGTCGTCGCCGTCGCGCCGCGGCGCAGACAGAGAGCTGAAGAGGCGCTGCTTGGTGCGGAACCAGTGATCGGCAGGCAGCGGCCTGCTCGGGTCGACCAGTGCGGCGGCATACCCCGCGCTGCCGTCGCCCGCCCCGTATTCGTCGTCACAGCCGTCATCACCACCGCTCAGGTCGCCGACTGCTGCGCGGTTGCCGCGCCCACCGTGCTCGGCGCGTTGCAGTGACGCGCCGCCAGCGCGCGCGCGCTGCGCGATCGCCGTCGCGCGCGCCGAGCGCTTGTCGGGCGAGTCTGGCGAGGCGAGCGCGGCGCCAAACTCATCGTCTGACGAACCGCCGGCACAAAACTCTCCGTCCTCGAGGCTGATCGTGACCTCGATCGCGCCCGCCTCGTTGTCCTCGCCGTCCGTGCCGTGGACTCCGCCCGGGCGGCGACCGCCATCGTGGTCGCCGTTCGCGTGTCCACCGTCAAAGAGATTGATCGCCGTCTCCCTACACGCGCCGTCCGCTCGCCCTTCGTCCGCTGCGCGCACGAGCGACAGCGAAAGGGCTTCGCCCAACTCCATGTCTGCAGCCTCCGCCTCCTCCAAGCTCGCGTGCGCTTGACCGCTCGCATCGACGAAGATCGGTGCGGGCGCGCCACCGCCGCCGCCGCGCCCGGCGTGCTCGGCGGCGCCCGCGGCGGCGGCCGGCCGCTTGCGCAGCGCCGTGCGCGAAGCCGCCGCGCGCGCCGTGGCCGCAAATGGGTTGTCCCACGTAAGACCAGCACGCTTCCCGCCTCGGAGCGCGCCATGCTCAAGCTCAAAGCCGCCGTCGTCGCTATCGTCGTCGTCGCCCTCCGCCTCCTCCTCGCGCCCCCGCCGCCGTTCGGCTCCGCGCGCCTCGCCGGCGGCGCTAGCGCCATCGCGCACGCTCAGCGCGCACGCGCCGCCCTCTCTGCCCAACCCGTCCGCGTATTGGATGCTCGAGCCGCGCGCGTGCGCGCGCGCCGGCGCGAGTGCCTCGTCGCGGGCGCCAGGATCGCCGCCATCGCCGCCGGCTCGCACAACGGCGCCGAGCGCGCGCGCACGCGGCACTTCGCCTTCTTCGTCGCTTCCGGCCGTTGCGCCGTCGGCTGCGGCATCGGCGAAGAAGCCAGCGCCGCCCTCGTCCTTGCCGTCCGACGCGCGCACCGGCCCGCCCGGCCGCGCCGACTTGCGATGCACAAAGCCCTTGCCCGGCTGTGACGCGATCGCGCGCCCGCTCCCATCATCTACGCCGCCGCCGAGCTTTCCGCGAACCTTCTCGATGCGCTCGGAGATGCGCGAGATGGCCACGTAGTTGGAGAGCTGCGCACGCGAGAAGGCCTCGATCGAGTGCGCCTGCCGCACGAGCCCGACCCGCCGCTTGCCGCGCTCCGAGTATTTCACTTCATGAAGCACCTCATACTGGAGCGCGGCGGGGAGTGCATTGATCACGTCCTCACTTACGGGCGCGTTGCGCGGGATGATGATCTGGCCGGCGGCGCTCGAGGTCGAGCCCGTCGGCACAAGCCGCATCACCTTGCCCTTCCCGCCGTGCGACTCGTGCCGCTTGCGCCGCGCCGCGTCAATGAGGTCCTGCAGCGTCACGGTCTCACCGTCCGCGCTGCCCGCACGCGCGCGCCAGTCGCCGTCGTCGTCGTCCGAGTCGGCGGCCGAGTCGCTCAGCGGCTCGGCGGTGCAGAGCGCGATGCCACACCCGCCCGCGCCACCGCTCCCGCCCGCACCGCCGCTCCCGCCCGCGCCGAAGTACGGCGCGGCCGGCGCGCGCTCGAGACCGGCGTCGAGCGCCATCTCCTCGTCCTCCACGTCGCTGAGCGTTCGCACGCCGTCAAACGAGCCGACGCCCGCGGCGACAGGCGCGACGGGAGCTCGCGCGATGAGCGCGCTGCCGCTTGCGCTCGCGCGCGCGCTCGCCGCGACGCCCGTGGTCGCCGGCGCCGGCGCGGCGTGCGGCAGCGTGCGCCGCATCTGCGCGAGGAAGAGCTTCTCCGCCGTCTTCTTGAGGTTGCGCTCCTGCTTGTCGCGCACGGCGCGGCGGCGCGCGAGGGTGCGCATCTTGAGCTCAGGCGTTGCGCCGTCGAACACGAGCACCGGCTTGACGTGCAGGAAAAGCAGCTTGCACAGCCGGCGGAAGAGGCCAATGAGCGGCGCGTTCCGCAGCATCTCGCCTCGCTCGTCGCGCATTGCCTTGATGAACTGGATGAGCCAGATCGACGCGTCGACCGCGATGCGCTTGCGCGCGAGCGATTCAACTGAGACGCGCCGCGTGCATGGCGCCAGCAGGTCCCACAACCCGGTCACGCCCATGGCCGCCGCGCCGACGCCGAACCCGTCCGCCTCGCTCGCGCCCGCGCGGCTCTTGAGTCGAAGCCACGAGTCAAGTGACGACACTGTGGGGTCGATGCAAGTTTCACGCCAGGCAGCGGCCGGCAGGCGGCTGGCTGCCTCTCGGAGCACTCAACGCGGCAAGTGCGTGCAGCACCCCGCATGTGGTGTGGCACGACTTGCACGAGCGGTGTGGCACGACTCGCACGAGCCCTGCCCCAACGTCGCGGCTGCAGGCGCTTATTCAAGGACGAAGAAACGCCGGCACATGGCAGATCAGCGCGAGGCGCGCCTAGCGAACGCTCACTTCTTCTTCTTGTACCACTCCTCCACCTCTGGCCGGCTGTTGATCTGGTTGTAGAACGCCTTGAGCTTCGGGAACGGATCGACGCAAGTCTTCGGGATGCCTTTTGAAAGTCGGCGCGAGCGCGAGCAAGCGGGAGGGCGGAAGGGGCGCGGCAGCGGTCACGAGGTCGCGCGGCATCCACGCGCACGCCGGCTCGCTGTGCATTCGGCCGCGCGCGCGCGCTCGGCGCGGCCGCGCGCGCGCGTTCGGCGCGATCCCGCGCGCGCGTTCGGCGCTGCGCTTACCGTCGAGGTAGCCAGCCTGCAGCGCGCGAAGCTGCGTGTAGACGGCGATGTCGGCGGTGGTGGGCGTGCTGCCCACGAAAAAGCCCGTGCCGTTCTCGGCGAGCATCTTCTCGAAGAAGCCCAAAATCGCGGGGATCTTCTCGTCGGCCAGCTCCTTGCGCATCTCCGCCTGCCGGCGCTGCGCCTCTTTCTGCGAGAGCTTCGGGTCGCGCATGACGAGGATAGAGGGGCGGATGGCGCCCCACAGGTCCTCGTGCAGCCCGATCACCTCGTCCACCTTGAGCGCCTTCTTCGGCTCGGACGGGTACATGCCCGTCACCTTGCCCACGTAGTTGAGCATCGCGGACGACTGCGCGACCGTCGTGCCGTCGACCTCCATCATCGGCAGCTGCCCAAACTTGGACGTGGGCTTGAGCTTTGGCCACTGCTCGAAGCTGACGCGCACGTCATTGAATGGCAGCTTGCCCACCACGCACGTCAGCCGCACCTTCTCGGCCACGCCGGCGATGTCAAAGTAGCTGCACGCGCGCAAGACACGCATGCAGGCGACGCCCGGTCAAGTGAGGAGCGTGAACGGCGCGAGAGCGCGCGATGGCGCATGCGCGTGGCAGCATCACGCACCCGCGTTGCCGCGCGCCGCGCGCCGGCTCGCCCGCGCGATGCGCGCGGCGCGATGCGCGCAGCTCGCGCGAATCGCACGCGCGGTGCGCACGTGAGCTGAATGTTGGGCTTGGGCCCGAACTGGAGGTGAAGCTTGTGGAGCGCCTGCTCCACCGGCTCGGCGAGCGGCGCGAGCGCGTCCAGCTTGGGCATGCAGTAGCCGAGCGCGAAGCCCGCGCCCACTCCGGCGACCGTGCGCAGCATGACTTCGGGTCTGGTCGGGTCGGACACCGGGGTCGGACACCGGGGGACCTGCGGGATTCCGTTTCGCCAAACCAGCATGGAGAGCAGCGTCGACCCCGTGAAGGACGTCGCGCGAAAAATGCTCAAGACGTCGGCGCGATGGGCGGACATTGAAATGCAGACGCGCGATACGAGGCGATACCACAAGTGCGCGCCGCGGCGCCTGGCCCTGGTGCGCTGCTCGCCCGCGACGCGCCTCCCCACGCCTCACCGCATGCGTGGGCCGTCGCCGGTTCTTCGACGGCGCACGCGTTGCAGGAAGATCCTCGACGAGATGCGCGTCTACCACTCGGCCTACACGACATGCGCGGACATCATGCGCAAGTTTATCGAGCGGCCAACGCTGGTCAGCGTGTGGGCCATCTCGTGCCCCGGGCTGCTCAAGTCCAAGACGAACGAGCTCGCGCTGCAAGAGCCCGGCACGCCCATGTACCTCACGACGCTCGCCGAGAAAATGCGAATTGACATGCTCTACGACGCGGTCGCACACCTCAAAAACATCGAGAACGAGCGCCCCGTGCGGCCTGCCGACATCGAGCTCAAGCTCGGCGAGGTCGACAAGCTCGCGCAGGCGGAGGCGCGCAGAATCGTGGCGCAGGAGGCCGTCGAGGCCGACGAGCTGCGTGAGATTGGCGACGGCAGCGAGTCGGTCGAAGCGTGGGCGGCCACGATCAAGCGCGCGCAGGCGAGCAAGACGCTCGTCCTTCGCGGGCAGGGCCTGACAGCCGTCCCGCCCGAGCTGTTTGCGCTCGTGAGGGATATGGAAATCGTCGACCTCGGCGACAACAAGCTGCGCCAGATCCCCAACGAGATTGAGACACTGACCGTGCTGAAGAAGCTGTACCTCGACACGAACGAGTTGCAGACGTTGCCTGCCAGCATCGCCAGGATGCACGAGCACCTCACCCTCCTCGCGCTTGCCGACAACCCGCTGCAGGAAGAGCTCTTCCGCGCGTACCTCGGCGGCTTGCCCGGGCTTTTCGCTTTCCTCAAGTCACGGAGGAAACGGGCATTCACGACCCGCCTTGGCTAGAGACTCTGTGTGCCACACGGTGTGCTGTCAGCCGATGGCATGGCCGTAGCGCGTCCCGCCGCGGGCGCCGCCCTGCATTTGGGCGTTCGACGAACGCGCCGCCAGCGTACGCGTTGCGCCGCGAGCGACAGCGCAGAGCGGCTGGGCGCAACGCGGCGCGGCGTGCCAGTGCGCTGCCGCGATCAGGCGGTGAGAGCGCCCTTGAAGACGGTGCCAAAGCAATCGAGCACGGTCGAGCTCGCGCTCGAGTGCAGCTGGTGGCGCATCGCGTCCGCGTGCGCCGCCGTGATGCGCCCGAGCTCGCGCTTGGACTCGAGCACCAGCGCGCTGACCTTGGCCTCGCCCGATTCGAGCACGGACTGCGCGCGCTCGACGAGCTCCTTGTTGTGAGATTGCCACTCGGAGAGCAGCGCGCCGACGCGCAGCGTGAAGTCGGAACAGAGGTCCTCCTCCGTGCGCGAGACGAACGCGTCAATCTTGCTGACGTTCAGCGCGTTCTGCTCGGTCAACTCGTGCACGTGCTCGTCGAGGGCGTCCGAGCACCGGACGCGCAGGCCGTCAACGTTGCGCAGCAGATTGCGATCGATGTGCTCGATGCTTTCGCGCTTGCGCTTGGCCACGAGGACCGCCTTGTCCGTGAGGCGGTTGATGATCGCCGCGGCGTGCATCGCGATTGCGTCGTCGCCAATGTGCGCGCGCAGCGCGGCTGACGGCGTCGCCGCATACGCGCCGCGCTTGGCGGCAATCACCGCCGCGGCGTGCGCGAGGCCGCCGTGGCCGAGCCGGTCCTTGGCCGTGGGGCGCGAGACCGCAGCGCCAGGCGCGCGGAGCACGTCCCCTATCGGCGTATCGAGCGTCGTCGCGGCGGCGGTGGCCGTCGCCGCCGGCGCGCGCTTCGCGGTGCCCGCGCTGGGCACGGGCGGCGCGCGCCACTGCGTGCGCCCCGTGGTGGAGAGCGCTGGCGTGGCTGCGCGCGCGCCGAAGTCAAGTGGCTCGTGCGACGCGTCAGGCAGGCAGAGATCGTCGGCGGCGGCGTCGACGGCAAGCGCGAGCTCGGCGTCCATATCCGGCACGTTGCTCGTCCAGTCCATCTGCACGAGCGCGAGCGCGCCAGTGACCGAGTGCGCGCCGCCGGCGGCCTTTGCGCCTTGCTCGACCGCCTCGTCGAAGGCGAGCGTCTGGCCGGTCGGAGCAGCCGCCTCCATCATCCGCTCAGCGAGCGTGAGCGTCGCGCCGTGCACGGCGGCTCCGCCCTCGGCGATGCGGACCGCCGCGCGGCGTGCGAGCGCCGCCGCGGCCGCAGCTGCATCCGCTGCGCGCGTGCCGGCCGCCTCTGCCTTGAGCACTGCCGTGCGCTCGCCAAAGCGCACGCTTTTGGCGGGCGGGCGCTCGCAGAGCGCGTCGCCCTGCGGTGGCGACGCGTGCTTCGCGCGTGCGAGCGCTTGCGTGCCGGCGCCGTCGTCCACACGCGTAGGCGCGCGCGCCGCATTGGCCGTGGCGGGAGCGGCGCTCTTGGCGTCCTTCTTGGCGGGCTGGCGCGAGGCGCGCGCGGGCTGCTGCAGTGCCGACCGCGCCGCACCCTTTTTGGATGTCGCAGGCTTGGCCGACGGCGCGAGGTCGAGCTGCACGTCGTCGCTGCCAAGCAGGTCGTCAAAGTTGGGCTCAAAGGCGCCGTCGGCATCGTCGACGGGCGGCGCCAAAAGCTGCGCGGCGGCGGTGGTTGACGCGTTGGCTTTTGCTTTGGAGCGCGGCGACGTGCGCGCTGGCTGCGCTGGCCGTGCGGGCTGCGCGCGTTGGCGCGAGCGTTGCTGAGCGGCGCCCTTGGCTGGCGACGCAGCTGGCGCGGGCGTTGTGGCAGACTTGGCCGCCGCACCGCCGCGCGCCGCGCCACGGCCGTTGATCGCGAAAGGCGAGCGCTCGACCGCGCCGTCGACGGCGTCTCCGCCGGCGCGCGCGTCCAACGCGGGCGCCACGCCCGCGTTGGCTGGCAGCGGCGCGCCACGCTGCGCCGCTGTCGAAGGGCGCGCTGCGCTCGCCGCCTCGGCAAGCTGTGCCACGGCCGCTCCCTTCTCGGGCGCATCGGAATCCGCCTTGGGCGCCGAGCCGTTGCCCGTGCTCGCACCGCGCTGCGGCGCAGCAGCGGCGCCCGCGTGCGCCGCGACTGCGTGCAGGTTGGGCCCGCCGGCTTGGGGGGGGGAAAGGGGGGGGGGGGGGGGGGGGGGGGGGGGGGGGGGGGGGCAGGGCAGGGGAAGGAGGCAGTGCACAGGGTGAGAAACGTGTGTGCACGCGTTTGCGCTGCGCACAGCGCAGCCGCAAGGCGGCGCGTGCACGAAGCGCAGCGGCTCGGCGCAGGGTAAGGCGTGTGCTCTGCGCGCGCGCGCACGGAGCGTCGTCGTCGTCGTCGTAGCGAGGATGCGCGCGGCGCCGTCCTCGGGATAAAGAGACTTCACGCTTTCAAAGACGCGGAAGCTGTCGTGCGCGCCGCCCTTTGCGTTCACGTGCGCAGCGCCGGCAGGCGTCACGGTTGGCGCGCGGACGCTGCCCTTGGACACGGAGGTGCTGCGCGGCAGTGACGTTGCCTTGCCGCCGAGCGCCGCGCTGGAGGTCGCGTCGCGCGGCGTGAGGCGCGCGCCGCGCCCTGTCGCGGGCGGCTGTTGCTGCCGCTGCGGCGGCGGCGGCTCGTCCACGCGCGAAGTCACTGCGTCGGGGCGAGGCTCGCTCGCGCGGCGCTGCTCGAGAATGGTGCTGCCCTTCGAAGCGCGCAGCTCGAGCAACGCCGGCGTGCGCTCGCCGTCGACAGCCTCGTGCTGCCTATCGTTGGGCTGCGAGCCGCCAGGCCGCGCGCTGACGGGCACGCGCACGACCGCCGCCTTGCTGGCCACGTACATCTTGCTCACCGTCTCAAGCGCAGGGCACAGCGCGAGCACGGCGCCGAGAAAGTTGGGCGCGGACGGCTTGCGCGCGACGCTGCGTGCGTCTGCAGCGTCCAGCTCGAACACGATCGAGCTCGCCTCCTTCGCGCCGCGCGCGCCGCCCGCTGTGCGCGTCTCGTCGCCGTCCGCAAAATCAAGGGTGTACTTGACGCGCTCGATCGAGCTCGCACGCAGCTGGAGCGAGAGCGCGCCAATGTCCTTGGACCACGAGCTCGAGGCCAGGTCGGCGCGCGCGATGAAGATGGCCGCACCGGGCTGCGCGCCACCATCCTCGTCGGCCTCCGAGCCGCCCGCCCTGCCCGCGAGCGCAAGCTCAAGTTCGACGTGGTTCTGCTCGAAGCGAAGGCGCTCGCAATTCGCGCGCACGCCTGGGCGCGAGCGTAGAGCGCGCACCAGGCGGGCGTATGTTGAGGCGCCGCAAGGGTGTGCGCGAGCCAGGCACGTCGCGGCGCACGCGCGAGCGGCGCAGCGGTGCGCATCGGCCGAACGCGCGCGACGAGCGCCGCGGTGCGCTCAGCGCATACGGGCGCGCATGCGCGGCGCGCACCAAAGCACCAGAGTTGCTTGGGCGAGAGCTCGACGAGCTGGCCGTCGGCGAGGCGCGCGCTGTCGAGCGCGTGCTGCGCGATGCGCGCAAAGTCAAACTCGCCGTTGTACAAGTCCGTCAGGCTCGCCGTGCAGCTGCCAACCAGCCCGTGCAGCTCGGCCTCCGAGCCGAGCGCGCCGATGACCTTGAGCAACGCCGAGCTGATCGCGCCGGACGCGCACGCGCGCGCCGCGCCCCACATGCGCTCGAGCGGCGCGATATCGAGGAGCATCGCGCGGCCAAAGGGGTCGCGTGCGAGAAGCTCCATCACCGCCGTCGCGGCCATCTGGCCCTCGAGCCGCTCGCCGAGCCGCGCGTCGGCGCTCGACGGGCGTGGGCCGTCGAGCGCCGTACGCACGACCCACTCGGTCGCGGCGGTCGGGCGGTTGCAGATGAGCGCCTTGCTCCGCTTGGCCGCGGTCGCCGTGTCGATGAGCGCGCCGATGAACATGAAGCACTCGCGCGCGATGACCGGCTGCTCGCGCGCTGGCTCCGCAAAGTTCTTCACAAGGATCTCTGGCACGTCGCCGTGCAGCACGTCATGCATGCTCTTCGGGCTGCCGACCGCGACTTCCGCCGCGCCGCGCAAACCATTGACGATCTGCTCGATGACCTTGTCCGCAGCTGTGGCGTCCGGTGCGCTTGCCAGCGCATCCAAATGGTCGACGCACGCGATGACGCTCGAGCGCACATCCTCGCTCTCGCCCTTCTCCCGGTACGGCATGCGTCTCAGCGTTGTCCTCCCGCCCAAATCTGGCAGGCTTATCTTTCCCCTTTTTTCTCCTTTTTTTCCGCATTATTATGCTGTACTTCGTTGTCATCACGTCTGCGAGCTCGGGTGAGAGCTGTGCGGCGCAATGCGAGCGCGCGCTCGGAAACGCCCCCCCCCCTCCCCCCCCCCCCCCCCCCCCCCCCCCCCCCCCCCCGACGAGCATCTCGGCGCGTAAAGTGGAAAATGGCCGTGCCTCGTTTCGCGCACCTGCGCGGTCGCTCACAGCCGCGCGCGCGCGGGAAACTGCCGGAGCGCCTGCTTGATCCCGAGGTCGGCCATGATCTCTTCAGAGCCGCCGAGGATCGCGCCAAACTTGACCGACCGCCAGAAGCGCTCGCAGTACCGGCCCATGCCAGTCTGCGTGAGCGCGCGGCCGCCGAAGATCTGCGCGGCCTCGTCCGCGACCATCGTCGCGGTGCGCGTCGTAAAGAGCTTGTGCAACGCGATCGGCCCGGCCAGGTGCAGCACCTGCTCGTCGTGCGTCATGCGCGTCATTTGAAAAGTGAGCGCCTCCAGCCATGCGTGCGCCGACTCGACCACCGCGGCCATGCGCGCGAGTTTGGCGCGAATGACGGGCTTATCGGTGAGCTTGTCGCCAAACGTCTCGCGCTGGTGCGCCCACTTGAAGCACTCCTCGAGCATCGCGCGCGAGCCGCGCAGCATGCTCGCGTTCATGAGCCAACGCTCGTGGTTGAAGTTGTACATGATGCAGCGGAAGCCGGCGTGCTCCTCGCCGAGCAGGTTCTCGACGGGCACGCGCACGCCGTCGAGCGTGACGAGCGCCGTCCCCGCCGCCGAGCCGTACATCACCTTGATCTGCTCAGTGCTCAGCCCTTCGCCGCGCTCGACGAGCAGAAGGGAGATACCGCGCATCCCGTCGCCCCCCGTGCGCACGGCGGTCACGAAGTAGTGCGCGAACGTGCCGTTGGTGATCCACTTCTTCACGCCGTGGAGCACGTAGTGCCGTCCGTCGGCCGTGCGCGTCGCCGTCGTCCGGATGGCCGCAACGTCGCTCCCGGCGAACGGCTCGGAGACGGCGAGCGCGATCTGCCGGCGGCCGCTGAGCACGTCCTCGGCGACGCGCTGCGCGAGCTCGGGCCGGCCGAATGCGAGGACGGGCGGCAAGCCGATGACCATCCCGCCGCCAAGCCCGTTGGTGAACGCGGGCGTGCCGAGCGTGCCCATCTCCTCGTGCGCGATCAGTTCGTGGAAATCGTCAAACTCGTCCGGTCGTACGCCACCCGGCAGAGCGACGCCGCGCGGCAAGTGGCGCACGCCGAGGACGCCAATGCGCGAGGCGAGCAGGCCAAAGTCGCCGAGCTTACGGAACAGCTCGGGCGTTGGCACGCGCCCATCCGTCTCCGAGCGGTCCGCCTCGGGCTGGATGTCGCGCAAGAAGGCGCGGATCGCGCGCTGGAAGCGGCGGTGCGATTCGTTGTAGTAGGGGCTCGCGTGGCCGTCGCGGCTCCACATGGCCTCGGCAAACGGCACCGAGCTCAGCAGCGGCTCAACCTCGCCCGCCGGGTCGCTCCCGTCGAGCGTGCCGACGAGCAGCCCCGGGCCGAGCTTTGCGAGCACCTCCTTCCGGTGCAGCTGGTAGAAGGTGCGCGTCGCGTCCTGGCCCGCGAGCTCGAGGAGGAAGCGATCGCCGCCAGGGTGCGCGGCGGCGAATTTGCTTACGTCGTACACGTTCTGATCGATGATCACCAGCGCGTTGCCCGGCGCCGAGTGGCGCGCCACCTCCTCGCGCGTGAACGCGCGCATTCTCGCTTTTCGGATTTCCAATATTTTCCATCGCTCCTTCTCACGTCGTCCGACGGGACGACGACGGACGCCGACGCGCGCACGCCCATGCCGAGGGCTGGCGCGTTATTCGCTCTCACGGTGGGCGTGATTGCGGCGTGCGCGTCAGCCTCGGCAATTTGGACGCGCAACGCGGGTAGTGGTCGTGGCGCCAAGGTGTCTGCCGTCTGGTACGCCGGCGCGAGCGCGCGGCGGCCGCTGATTGCGGGCAACTGGAAGCTGAACCCGGCGACCGCGCCCGAGGCGCTTGCGCTGCTCAAGCTGGTCGTGGCAAATCAGCGCGCGCTAGAGTCCAGCGGGCGCACCGCCGAGCTGCCCGACGTCGCCATCTTCCCGCCCTTCCCCTTCTTGCAGCTCGCGGTCGACGCGGTCGCGGGCACGGGCATCAAGGTGGGCGCGCAGAATGTCGGGCTCGAGGGCAAGGGCGCGTTCACGGGCGAGGTGTCGGCGTCAATGGTGCGTTCGCTCGGGTGTCAACTCGTCCTACTTGGCCACTCGGAGCGCCGGCTGCTCTACGGCGAGGACGACGAGATGATCCGGCGGAAGGTGCGGCTCGCGCTCGACGGCGGGCTCGACGTTGTGCTGTGCGTCGGCGAGACGGAGGCCGAGTACGAGATGGGGCTGCTCCCGGCAGTGTGCGCGCTGCAGCTGAAGAAGGCGCTGCACGGCCTCCAGCCCGCCGATCTCGAGCGCATCAGCATCGCCTACGAGCCCGTCTGGGCGATCGGCACCGGCCGGACCGCGACGCCCGCGCAGGCGCAGGACGCGCACGCGATCATCCGGTCCGTGATCGCCGAGCTCTTCGAGCACGAGCCGGCGCGCGCGGTGCGCATCGCGTACGGCGGCTCGGTCACGCCCGAGTCGATCGACGACCTCATGCGCATGCCCGACGTTGACGGCGCGCTCGTCGGCGGCGCGTCGCTCATCGCGGACAAATTCTCCCGGATCGTCGAGTTTGCGCCGCCGGACCGGCCGCGCAGTGCGCCGCGGCAGCTGAGCGCGCGCGAGGTGGTGGCGTGCAAGAATGCGCTGGGCGAGTCGCCCGTGTGGAGCGCCGCGCAGCACCGCCTCTTCTGGGCCTCCGCCGCCGACCGCGAGGTGTGGAGCTGGAATTTGCGCGACGCGCCGCTCGTGCGCAAGTTCGACCAGATCGTCGGCTCCGTCGCGCTCGTCGATGACGGCCGACTCCTCGTCAACCTGGAAGACCGCACGCTCGCCTACTCGATGGAGAGCGGCGTCGCCGCCGAGCTCGAGCGCGCGCCCGAGCCGCACGGCCTCACGCGCCTCAACGACGCGCGCGTCGACCGCGCCGGCCAGCTCGTGGTCGGAGCTTACAACAACTTCCACCGCGCCGGCGTCACGGCAGGCGACGACAACGCCGGCTTGTACCGGCTGGGCGCGTCGGGCCTTGAGGAGATCCTCGACTACAGGTTTCGCGTCTCCAACGCCATCGCCTTCTCGCCCGACGGCCGCACGATGTACTTCTGCGATTCGCCGACGCGTAAGGTCTTTTCGTTCGCCTACGACCCGTACGCGCGCGGCGCCGCGTCGCTCACCGGCCGGAGGCTCGTGTACACGATGCCGAGTGCGCTCGCAGGCTCGCCCGACGGCGCGCAGGTCGATGCGAGCGGCGGCCTGTGGCTCGCCCTGTCCGGTGCGGGCCAGGTCGTGCGCATCGACCCGGCAACCGGTGAGACGCGGATCGTGGTGCACCTGCCCGTCGCCTCGCCCACGTCCGTCACGTTTGGCGGCGCCGAGCTCGACACGCTCTTCGTCACGACGCGCGGGCCGGACGGCGGTGGCCTCTTCTCGGTGCAGGTGCCGTTTGGTCTCCGCGGCCTCGCTGAGCCGACGGTGCCCGCCGCGCTCGTCGAGCGACTGCTCGAGAGCTGCGCGGCCGCGGCCGTCGCCGCCTGACGGCCGACGCGGGGCCAGTCGGGTGCCAAAAACGAAATTTCTGGAAAAGTTGCCTTTCTCGCCCTCTGGGAGGGGGCAGGCTCGCGTCTGCTCAACCCGTCGTGCTCGCAGTCAGCCGATCCGGGGCAAATGTCCTTCGCGAATGCGTCAGCGCCACGTGCCGACGCGCGACTCGAGCAAGCCAAGCTCGGCGGCGCGGAGGAACTCACGCTCGCCGGCGGGTGCACCGAGCAGCATGTGCAGCACGCGTCGAGTCGATTGCAGGCGTGTCGCGCCGCCGCGGTCTCCGAGCGCGGCCGCCACGAAGGGCGCGCGGCCGAGCGGCGCGCGGCCGCGCACGCCGTCGGGTGCGCGAGCCGCGCGCGAAAAGCCAACGTACCCGTCGTCGTCGCAGCGCAGGCGCGCGGCGTGGCTCGTTAGCCGAGGAGGCATGCCCGCGAACACGCCGCCGCGGCCGAGCGCGAGCAGCCGGTCGCTGCGGCTTATCGAGACGAACGCGCTCGACGGTCGGCTTGGCTCTGCGACCCGCACGCTCGCCGAGTGTGCGCGGCACGCGCGGGGGCGCGGACGAGCGAAACGCCGCCGACGGCCGCGCGCGCGCGCCACCCGCCCGCGCACCCGTCGGCGCGTCCCACGGCGCGGCCGCGGCGCGCGCGCCCTCGCCAGGCACGGAGCGCGCGACGGCGCGCTCCCGCCGCATGGTGCGCGGCTGTGTGGTGAGGAAGGCCTCGCCGGGCGGGCGGATGCGCGTGCCGTGCGCCGAGCTCAGCCGCGCCAGCTCCGCTGCAAGTTGCGCCGCCGCCTCCGCCGAGAGCCGCGAGAGCTGCTGGTGCGGCGCTGGTGCCGCGCCGCGCGGCCGGCGCGCGTGCGCACGTGCGAAGTCTCCCGAGCTCGCGGGGTGCGCGTGCGCGTCGTCTCGCGAGGGCGGTCCGAAGGCGAGTCGCGCGCTCGGCAGCGCCGAGCTCGGCCGCCAGCCCTCCGGCACCCATCGCTCGCTACCGGCACCCATGGCTCGCCGTTACGCCTCCGATGCGCAGCTTGTTGTTATACTAACGACGCTTTCCGACGGGTCAACAGATGGGGTCAGGAAGTGCGCAGCGAGGCGCCAGGCGGAGCAGGCCCAAAGGCCCACACGCGCCTAGCCACCGCGCGCCGCCGCCCGCGCGCCGCCGCACCGGTGGCCGCCGTCAATCACACCACCGGCCGACGCGCACGCGCACGCCGAGGCCCGAAGATCGTCGGCGACGACCGCCACCCCCGAGCCGCCGCCTGCCACGTCGCCAAGCCGCCCGCCGCCGCTGCAGAGCGCGACGCCCGCCGCCAGCGAGCCGCCGCCCTCCCCGCCGCGTCGCAGCCCCCTGCCGTCGCCGCGAAGCGCACCGCCACCCGCCGCCAGCGTGGCAAGCGCCGCGATGCTGGCCGCGTGGCCGCGCACGCGCGCCCCGCCACCCCCAAACCCACCGACCGGGGCGAAAAGTTATACTAACGGCGCTTACGTCAGGACAGCGGGGTCAGCACCAGCTGCGGGGGAATCGAGTAGCCACCAATGTCGTCGATTCCCGCGCATCCCGGTCACCAGCGAGCGGGCAGCTTGTTGTTATTCATTGGCTGGCGTGGAGGTGCGTCGACTGGCGGGGGTGCGTGCGCGCCCGTGCGGGGTGCGCGCGGGGCGGGGCGTGCCGGACTTTGGAGGCCCAATACGCCAACTACGCACGATCGCCATGCGTCGGATCGAGCCGCGCGCCGCTCGAGCGCCGCTCGAGTGCGCGTCGCGCCGCCCCGGCCAATTTCGTCCAGCCTGATGCGCGATCGTCAACAGAGATTCCTTCAATACTCTGTTCATTACTGAGGCTGGAGAACTGGCCGGTTCAGTTCTGTTAATGAGGGTCGCATCTATAACCGGCCTCGGGGCACAAGGGCTGGATCCCTCCAGGGCGGCCCACCTCGCGAGGAGCCGAGGCGCGCGTCCGCATCGATGACGGCGAGCGTGTCGACGGAGCTGGTGGCGCAGGAGGACGCCGAGAAGCTTGCGTACAATCTCGACAAGCTACTCACCACAAACGCCGCCGCCGATAGCTTCGACGCGCCCGACGATCGCTCGCTCCGCATGAGCGACGAGGAGCGCGTGCTCAATGAGCTCGCGCTCATCGTCAACTCGAAAGCGTACCGCGCGCGCGGGCCGTCGCGCAATCTCTCAGTGAGCCTGCCGCACGGCGTCGTCCCTGACGCGGCACACGACATCGAGACCGACGAGACGCGCATCAATTCGGGCGTCGACAAGGTCGCGGCGCTCGCGCACACCGAGCAGCACCTCGACCCGTCGACCGACCTCGTCAACCTCGCGTCGCTCGGCGAGGGCGCATTCGCGGTCGTCGAGCTGTGCAAGACGACCAAGCATCACGTTTTTCCCAAGGGCAGCTATGCTGCGAGGACCGGCCTCGTCGCGTGCAAGCGCCTCAAGCCCGAGTGCATCGCCGAAGAGCCGCTCGAGTTTGACAATTTTATGACCGAGGCGGCGCTCGTCAAGATGCTCGTGCACAAGAACGTGATCGAGTGCTATGGCTGTATCGAGTACCGTGACAAGCGCGACGGCATGCACTGTGTCATGATCCTCCTCGAGTACCTACAGGGCGGCTCGCTCCGCGCGCGCATCGCCAAGCGCGACTACACGGGCGAGCAGGCGATCCGCTGGCTGCGCGAGATCGCCGAAGGCATGTCGTACCTGCACTCGGTAGCGAAAATTGGCGTGGCGCATCGCGACCTTAAGCCCGACAACATCCTGCTTGACGAGTTCGGCGTGGCGAAGATCGCCGACATGGGGATGGCGCGCATCGCGATGCGCGCGACGTCGGGCGAGATCAACCACGTCGACCTCGACCAAAACTACTCGAGCGCGGCAGCGCCGACGTCGCCGGCGTTGGCGCGCAAGCCGTCCTTCTCGGTCACGTGCCGCACGGGCACGCCGCGCTACATGGCACCGGAGAACTGGGCGGGCTCGAGCTACACGTACAAGGTCGACGTGTTCTCCTTCTCCATCCTAGCGTTCGAGGTGCTCTCGGGCCAGCGCGCGTACGGCGAGCTGATGATGAATGGGCAGGCGCTCGCAGACGCGGTGGCCGAGTCGGGGCTGCGGCCGAGCCTGCCGCCCGCCTGGCCCCAGCCGCTGCGCGACCTCCTCTCGCTGTGCTGGGCGCAGGAGGCGGAGGCGAGGCCGGACTTTCCGGCGATCGTCGTCAAGCTGCGCGTCTTCGAGGAGAACGCAAAGCTTGACCCGACGCTGCTCGCGCCGCTGATCGGCGGCAACGGCACGCCCTCGATGAACCGGAGACACCCCACCACGCCCGGCGCCGACAAGCACGGCCCCGCCGCCAAGCACAACGCCGCCGGAAAGCAAGGCGTCGACAAGCGCAGCCCCCCCGGCAAGCAGAGCCCCACCGGCAGGCAAAGCAGGCCCAACGGCGAGCACGCCGCCGCGCAGCGAAGAGGCGCGGAGCTCGAGTCGGGCAAGAAGAAAACGGGGCACAAGTCGTCGTCGATGTGCTTGATCAGCTGAGCGGCGGCCGACGGCCGGCCCGACGCGAGGGCCGCGCTGCGCGCGCGCGGCGCGCCGGCGCCGCGCGCCTCGTTCTTGGAGCTCGTTTTGCCATGTGGGATTCTGTTTCTGTGCACATCCTGATCTGAGAAGCTCGTGTGAACCGAGTGTCATGCAGTCAGACTGTACGGCGAGTCCCTCACGTGCACAGCGATGAGGGCGCCCCTCGTCGCGGCCGGGCTCGTCGCCGGCGGCGTCGGGCTCTACGTGCTGCTCAGATGGCGGCGGGCGGCGGCGGCCGCGGCTGCGGGCAAGGAGGGCGTGGACGCGCCGCCCGCGCACGCCGGTCGGCCGCGCGGCGGGCTGCCCGAGCCGCCGTCTTCGATCGCGCCGATCGCCGAGGAGGAGGAGGAGGGCGATGGCGCGCGCGCGCCGCTCACGCCGGCCGAGGCGTGGGAGGAGGCGATGCGCGCGAAGGAGCGTGGGAACAAGCGCTTCACCGGCCGTCAGTACGAGCAGGCGTTGCGAGACTACTCGCGCGCGATCAGCACCGCGCCCGACAGCGCGGACGAGCGCGTGTCCGTGTTCTATTGTAACCGCGCGGCCTGCCTCAGCATGCTCGACGACTTCGCGGGGTGCGTGCGCGACTGCGACGCGGCGCTCGCGATCAACCCCAAGTACGTCAAGGCCCTCAACCGGCGCGGCTCCGCGCTCGAGAAGCTCGACAACCTCGACGGCGCGCTGCTCGACTACACGGCGAGCTGTCTCCTCTCTTGCTTTGAGCAGCAAGCGACGATCCAGGCGGCCGACCGCGTGCTCAAGGTGATCGGTCAGCGCAAGGCGGAGGAGCGTTCGCGTACGGCCACCAAGCGCCTGCCCTCGCCCAACTTCATCCGCACCTTCATGGACTCGTTCGTCTCGCACCGGCGGCTGTTGACGCCGGTGGGCGGCCAGGCGCAGACGGCCGCGCAGGCCGGCGCGCGCCGCGCCGCATGCGCGCGCGAGGCGGAGCCGGCGAAGCATGCGGCGCTGCTCGAGGAGGAGGCGATCGCGCTCATGAGCGAGCAACGCTTCGACGAGGCGCTCGCCGCGTGGGAGGCTGCGATCGGCGCGTGGGCCGAGGCGGCAGCGGCGGGTAGACACGGCGCCAGGCCCGGCGCGCGCGGCGCGCAGCGCGCGCACAACATGGTCGGCACCTTTTACCACGTGCGCGGCTCGCTCGACGAGGCGCTCGCGCAGTACGAGCAGGCGCTCGCACTGGACGAGTCCGACGCGAACGCGCTGATCAAGCGCGCGTCCCTCCATTTTGAACGGGAGGCGATGGCGCCCTGCCTCGCTGACTTCGACGCCGCGCACAAGGCGGCGCGCGGGCGCGAGCAGGCGGACGTGTGCTGCCACCGCGGGCAGGTGTTCATGCTCCGCGGCCAGCTGCACGAGGCCATCGCCGAGCTCGAACGCGGCCTCGCGATCGACTCGTCGGTGATGCTCACGCACATCCAGCTCGCCATGTCGCTTTACCGCCTCGAACGGCGCGACGACGCGCTCCGCGCCTTCGTTGAGGCGGAGCGGCTGTTCCCGGACTGCGCCGACGTGTACAACTTCCACGGCGAGCTGCTCGTCGAGTGTGGCCAGATGGCTGAAGCGCTCGTCAAGTTTGACACGGCGATCCGAGTGGGCGGCGACAGGCTCGCGGCGGCGTACGTGAACAAAGCCAATGCGCTCGCGATCAGCCGCGGCGGGCCGGATGACGAGGCGCGCGCGCGTCGCGCGCCCACCGTCCCGTTGCGCGTGCGCCGCGCCACCATTTTAATCGCCGCGCGCCTGAGGACGCGCGCTCATGCCAGCGACCCCGCCGCCGGTGGCGCGCGGCGAGCAGGTGCTGCGCCTGATTGAAAAAGCGGCGCTTGTCGACCCGCTCTCAGAAGCCGCGCTCGTGCACCTCGCGCAGATGAAGTGGCACCGCTCCGAGCTCGCCGAGGCCGTTGCGCTCTACGACCGGGCAATTGAGCTCCTCCGGACAAAAGAGGTAACGGCGCGTAACGGCGCAGTGCCCACCACGGCGGCCAGCGCGCGCGCAGCTGCGCTGGCGCGAGCGGATGCGAATGCGCCGCCGCTCCGCGCTCCACACGCCATCGCGCCGGCGCGCGCGCAACGCCTGACGCCGGCGCGTGCGCGCGCGCGCGCGCGCGCTCGCGTCGCCTGCAGGAGCTCTCGGAGGCGTACGGGATGCGCGAAGCGGCGGACGCGCACCTCAAATTGCTCAAGGCGCAGCCGCTGATCTACGAGCCGGCGATGGCGCTCAATCGCGCGCGCAACGTGCAGCGCGGCGCATGAATGAGAGGCGGCTGCGCGCGTAAGGCGCGGTTCGCGAGGGCCACCAGGCCGGGGCACGTTGAGAGTTGACTCAGTTGAATGAGAGGCGGCTGCGCGCGTGACTCACGCAGCATGCGCACAACCGCAGGAGGCCAAAGAGGGGGGCCGGACGAGCTTTTCGGGCGAGCCACACAGCGCGCGGCGCATTTGTGCGGCTCATCAGGGTGAAACCATGTGCCGGTGTGCGCGGTGTGACGGTTTCGTCTTGCGAGATTCTCAACGGAGTGTCTCAAGCAATGCCGGGCAGCAGCCCACCGGCCGTGAGCGCCGACCTCATCGGCACGGCGCACGCGCTGCGCGCCTTCTTGCGCGCCGTGCACACGTCGCCGCTCAACCAGCACGGCGTGCTCTACAGCAAAACCCAGCAGCTGCTCGACGCGATGCGTCGCTACGGCGAGGAGTACATGCCCGCGGTCGCCGAGCGCGGCCACGCGGCGGTCGGCCCGCCGCGCCTCGACGTCGCGTGGGTGTGGTTCTTGCACCGGCTCGCGCCAGTCGCGTACTGCTTAGACTGCAAGGTGGCATTTGGCATGGTGATCGACGTCCATGCGCCCATCGCCCTCGCCTTTGCCGACGCTGGCGACGCTGGCGACGCTGGCGACGCTGGCGACGCTGGCGACGCTGGCGACGCTGGCGCTGCGGCGGCGAACGCCGGCGGCGGCGCCGCGCCGCACGAGGCGGTTGCGTCGGCGTGCGCCAGGCTGATTCCCACGTGCGACATCCCCGCGACAGCCGAGCGCCAGGGCGGCTTCTCCGTGGCGCACGGATGGCGCTCCTCCGTGACGCAGCCGAACGACGTCGCGGCGTCACGGCCCGGGCGCAGTCGCCATCCTGGACGCCACGCTGGACGACGCCATGCTGTCGAGGCGCCATGCTCTGAGCCGCCATGCTCCGCGCCGCCGCCGCTTTTCAAAAGGGTGTAGGGTGTAGGGTGTAGGATGCAAAACAAGCCCTCCCCACATCTGGGCCCGACGTCATTCCTTCTTTCGTCACAGCGTCATTCCTTCTCCCCCTATGGGACTTTCATAACCGTACTTATCCTACACCATACACTATGTAAATACTTAGAGAATAGATACATCCTACACTAAGTAAAAGTACTCGTACGTGAGTAACGTCACGGCTTCGAAAGAAGGAATGACGTCGGGCCCAAATGTGGGGAGGGCTTGTTTTGCATCCTACACCCTACACCCTACACCCTTTTGAAAAGCGGCGGCGGCTCAGAGCATGGCGCCCGCCCGCTCGAGCCGGACCTCCGCGCAGCCGGACTCGCCCCGCCCCGGGCTGCTCTGGCTGGGCGACGTCGCGCGCGCCTCAGAACGCCGCGCTCGCCACGCGCACGTAGCCCTCGTCCGGGTCCGGCTCGGGCGCCGCGTCGCGCACCGAGCGCGACGCGGCCTCGACGCCCGGCGTTTCGGCACGCGAGGCGACGGATGCCTCGTCCGGCCGGCCCCACGGCAGCTGCAGCTCGAGCTGGCGCTGGATGATGCGCGGCGTCGCCACGCGCCCGTGCTGCACCTCGCGACGTCGCGCGCGCACGTAGAGCACGATCGCCACCGAGCCGCCCATCATCGCGCCGAGCAGCACCGACATTGTGGTCTCCTTGTCTGCTTGGGCGCGAACGGAAAACGCGCGAAGGGTGGCGACGAAGATCGTTGGGTTGGGTTGGCCACCGGCTCCCGAGGGTTGCTTGTGGCGCTCGACTGACCGTTGGCCCAGCTTTTTTTTTTTCTCGAACCCACTGTGGAGCCGCCTGCAGCGTGATCTCCCGCGCAAAACGACCATGGCCGCCATCGACCTGCGCGCCTTCGACGCGGCGCTCGTCAACTGCGAGATCGTGAGCACGCGGCCGGTCAAGCCGAGCGAGCAGGCGCGCACGGTCGACAAGCTGAGCTACGGGCCGTCGCGCCGCGCGCTCGCCTTCGTCACGCCGCCCTGCGTCGTCGACTGGCCCAAGCTCACGGGCGACGGCAACTTTGGCACCATGTACGGGCCGACGGACGTCGACAAGGCGGCGTACACGGCCGGCGTGACCGACAAGGAGCTGCCGATTGAAGGCGCGCCGCTCGCGCAGATGGACGCCTACTTTGGCGCCCTGCGCGCCATCGACGATCAGCGCGTCGAGACGGTGCACGCGCGCCAGAAGGCGCTGCTCGACATGCGCGGCCTCTCGAAGGAGGAGGTGCGCGGCAAGCTCTCGCCCACCGTCAAGCCCAAATATCAAGGACGACACGCTCGCGCACACGCGGCTGAACATGTCGACGCGCACGTTCACGTGGGCGGGCTCCGAGCGCGTCGTGCCGCTCGTCGACGCGCGGCGCAAACCGGTCGACGAGATCCGGCACGAGGACGTCTGCGCCATCGCCACGCAGCTCGACTGCGTCTACACGGGGCTCACGGGCTCGATGTTTGGCACCAAGTGGAACGTGTGCGGGGTCATGCTCCTCAGGCGCGCCGAGCAGCGCCCGCAGCCCGGCTCGGACGCCTTCGCCTCGTACGGAGTGGCCGCCTGGGCCGACACGTTCGACTCCACGGGGTTGTACGTGCCCGACGAGCGCGAGCGCGCGGCGGCGCTCGCGGCGGTGGCCGGTCTGCGCACGGCGCGCGCGCCGGCCGGGCCGGGCGGGCGCGAGCTCGCGCGCGCGCAGGGCTACGATCGCGCCGAGCGGGCTGCGAGCGCGGAGGCGGCGCGCGCGGCGATGGCCGAGGGCGGCCAGCAGCGCGCGCTCCACGGCGCGGTCGTCGAATCGGCGCTGCGCGGCGTGGGCGACCGGCTGCATCTTTGCGACGCGCCGGGCGGCACGGGCAAGACGTTCGTCGAGCGCGCCATCATCGCCGCCGTGCGCGCGGATGGGCACGCGGTCGTCGTGTGCGCGTCCTCGGGCGTCGCCGCCACGCTGCTGCCCGACGGCCGCACCTTCCACTCGACCTTCAAGGTGCCCGTCGGCGCCGACTCGGACGGGCAAGCCTTTAATGTCGTGCCGCGCTCCGAGCGCGGGTGCTCCGTGGCCGCCGCGGCGAATGATCGTGGGGGACGAGGCGCCGATGCAGAAGCGGGGCCGCCTTGACTCGCTCGATCGGTGTTTGCGCGACGTGACGGGCGTCGACGAGCGCTTCGGCGGCAAGACGTTGCTGCTCGCCGGCGACTTTTGCAAATGCTTGCCGGTGGTGCGGCGCGGCTCGCGCGCGCAGATCGTGCGCTCCTGCCTCGAGTACTCGGCGTCGTGGCAGCACGATCGGCCGCACGCCTTGGTCGGGAACTCTCGCGCCTCGAACGCGGCGCGCGACACGGGCGACGCGCTCGGCGCGGGCGAGTGGGCGAAGCTGCCGCGCAGCCTCGGCGACGGCGCCTTTCCCGCGGCGGTGCCGCCTGCCGGGGCCATGCCCGGCGCGTTCCCGCTCGATCCCGTGCAGCTGCCCGAGGCGTCTCGGCCTACCCGACGGAGCCCGTAGCCACTCGCCTCCTCTCGCACGGCGAGGGGCTGTGCAGCGGCACGCGGCTGGTCGTGCGCGGCGTGCGCGCCGGCGGCCGGCTGCTCAAGTGCGCGCGCCCCGGCGCGGCCGCCGGGCGCGACAGCACCGTGCTCATCGCGCGCATCGACCACCACTCGCCCGACGAGGGCACGTTCGCGTTTGCATGGATGCACCGCCAGTTCCCGGTGCGGCCGGCGTAACAAGGCGCAGGGTCAAGCGCTTGGGTGCGCGGGCGTGTGGCTCGCCGAGCTGTGCTTCACGCACGGCCAGCTCTACGTGGCCGCTTCGCGCCCTCGGGCACGCGTCGCGCATCCGCTTTGCGCTTGGCCCGGACCCTGTGACGCGCACCGTCGTCTTCAAAGAGGTGCTCCGCGCGGTCAGCGGTGGCGAGGCGGCGGCGGCGGCGGCGGCGTTCGCCGCGGCCGCCGTCGCCGCCGCGCGCGAATGCGCGGCGGCGGCGCGCGGTGGCGGCGGGCGCGGCGGGCGCGGCTCGGACGGCGCGCGCGGCGCCGGCGGCGGGCGGCGCGCTGGCGGCGGGCGCGCCGCCGGCGCGCGGTGCTGCCCAGCACCCGCCGGCGCGACGCCCGCCGCGCCGCTCGCGGCCGACGCGCAGCCGGCGGGTGCTCGCCAACACCGCGCGCCGCGCGACTGGCCCGCGTACCTGCGCGCCCTTCGAGGGCGCGCAGGGCGCCACAGGGGCCTCACGCTGGCGCGCTGCCCGCCGCCGCGTGGGTCGCCGCTGCGCGCGTGCCGTCGGCGCTGCCGCCGCCCGGCGTCGCGCTCGCGCCGCAGCCGCAGCCGCCGCCGTCGCCGCCGCCTGCCGGCAAGCTGGGCAAGTGCGCAGCGGCGGCGACGGCGGTGCGCGACCCGGCGAGCAGGCGGCGCGCCGCCGAGCCGGGGGTGGGCGACGAGGCTCGCCCGCTACTCGCACTACTCGCGCGCCAAGTGCGCACAACGCGCCCCCCCCCCCCCCCCTCCCCCCCCCCACCCCCCGATGAATTGAATGCTCATGCCATGGCGTCGCGCCACGATTACGCCCGTGGCCCCGGCGGCCAGCCTCGCGCCGCTACGCCGTGTCGTCGCGGCCGGCGCACACAGCGAACTGTGTGTCCGCGGCACATGCCCGGCTGCTCGCGCGCTGTAAGCTTGCCGAACTGCTCGCGCTGGAATGGCGCGTTGCGGGCGTGCCCGCGCACCGCGCGTGTGCCATGCGCGTTCCGGGAGCGCCGCGCCGCGCGCCGAAGCGGCGCGCGGCGGACGTGCGGCCTCGGGCCGAAGAGGGGCCGGCGCGACCGGCCGCGAGGCGGGCGCAGACGCTCGGCGTGCCGTTCGATGCGTCGTCCAAATCCGCGTCGGGCGGATGCGCGCCTGGGCCGGCGCTGCGTGCAGTCGGCGGGGCCCGGCCACGCGCTCGGGCGTAACGTTCGCGCCTGTTCGGCCGAGGCGCACTCGCCGTCCCCTCGCGCCGGCAACGTGCGTGCGGGCCAGCACGCAGGCAGCGTACGATGCCACGGCAGCGGCGAGCGCGTCCCCGCCGGTGTGCCGCTCGGCGCCCCGTCACGCGCAACGTGCGCGCCGCCCGCTGCATGCGCACGCATACGCGCGCTGGCAGCGTGCGCACAATTGCCCGGGCAAGATCGTCCCGCGCTCGCGCCGCCGACGCATCATTTCATGTGTCCGTTTCGGCATCTGCCACCATCCACCAGCCCTCGAAAGCCGGCTTGCGCGTGGGCGCCCGTCCGGTGCGAGAAGCGGCTCGCGTCCTCGCGCGGGGCGCCTCCGCGCCAGACGCCCGGCGCGCGCTCGTCTTGCCGCGCCACCACGCTGATCTGCGCCCAACCCTCGCTCGCCAATTCCCCCGTCGTCCCTGCTGCGCAGCCCGCAACAGCGCGCGCATGGCGCGCGCACGGCGCAGCGCCTTGAGCAAGTTTTACGTCGTTGGTCGGCAGCCTGTGGAAGACGCGTTTGACGGCCCGATGTGGCCGGTGAGAGTGCCCGGCGTGCCGCGTGGTGAGCGCCTGCACGGCTTGCCGGGCTCGGCGCGCGCCCAGCCAGCCTCCCTCCATCCCGCCGCAAACCGTGCGTGCGCACCCCGCACACCCGGCGCTGCGCGGCGCGGCGCAGGCGCGAAAAACGAGGGCAACGCGTGCTACACGACCGTCCTTATGCAATCGCTCTTCGCCCTGAACGTGCTCCGTGCGATGCTTCGCTCCGCTTCGCGCCGTGCCAACAGCGTCGAGAGGGCGCGTTTTCGGGACTTTGGCACGCTGATCGAGGACACCAAGGCGCCGACACGGCTGTGTCTTGTGTCCGTCATCGACGTCATCTCGGGCCGTGGCGCGCGAAGGACGCCGCAGGATGCCGCCGAGCTCTTCCGGTTGCTGCTCGGCCGAGTGCCCGGGCTCGCTGCGGCCTTCGAAGCCGACACACGCGTCGGGCCAGTGCTCGAGCAGATCGCCGTGCCTTCAGAGTCCGGCGAGGGCATCGCCGTACTCGTCAGCGTCGGCGGCGATGCGGCGCGCGCGCTTGCACACGCTCTGGGGGGCGCCGCTGGGCCGCCGCGGGATGGCCACACGAACGCGTGCCACTCGGGCGTGCTCACGCCAGCCAGCATTGCTGTCGAGGCGCCGCGCACGACGCGCGGCAATGGCTCGCAGTGCAAGAACAACCGCGCGCTCGTGTGCGCGCCGCGGCTGCTACTCGGCGGGCGCGACCACCTCCTCGTCGCCGGGCGCGCGCCCGCCGTGGTCGGCACGCTCGACGCGCACGCGACGGGCACGATCGTCACGCAGCAGCGCCCGGAGGTCATGACCGGCGCGGAGATGCACCGCCTCGCCGCCGCGACGCAGGGCGCGGGGTACGGTAACGTCGTGCTGGCCAAGCTGGGCAAGCCCGGCTTCGCGGGGACGACATGGCACATGACGTCGGGCGTGGAGAACCAGTTGCGCGCGGTACGAGCGGCCGCGCGCGGGCTCGCGCTCGACGGCTGGGGCGGCGTGTACAATGCGGACGAGGACTTTGCCGTCTTCGAGGGCTTGCCGCGGCTCGCCGCGCCCGAACCGCTCGCGGCCATCGCCGGCGGGTCGGCGGACGCGGTGTTCTGCTGGCGGTCCGGCCGGTCCGTCATCGGCGAGGTGAAGACGGTTCACTTCGATGGCGACCGCGCCGCTGCCATCGTCCACGCGTGGGCGCTGCGCGTCAAGCCCGATTGGCGCTCGCAGCCCAGGATCTACGAGGCGGCGTGCGGCGCGGAGGGCACGGTGCTGCTCGTGTGGGTCGTGCCCGACCGTCACACGAACCCGCGGCTGGACTGGGCGCCGATTCTCGTCGTGATCCACCTGCCCGCCGACCCCGACTGGCTCGCGCGCGCCACGCCGGCGATCGAGGAGGCGTGGCGCGAGGTCGAGGACGGACGCGCGCTCGCGGAGGCGCGCGGCGTGCCGCAGCACCTCGCCTACACGCTAAGCCCACGCTTCCGAGGCACCGCGCCGCACGGCGCCGCGCGCGTGCCGCCGCGCCTCGGCGCGAGCGACGCGCGCGAGGCGCGCGCGCTCGCGGCGCTCGTGTCGGCGCTCATGTTCGTGCCGGCCTGGCGGCGCGCGGTGCGCGCGGCGAGCCGCGCCCCCGACAGTGGCGCCGCGGCCGTCGCGCGCGCGCTCGCGCGCCTGCACAACGCGCTCGAGCCCGATGACGAGAGCGCGCCCGAGTCGGCGCGCGTCGCGCCGCTCGCCGCCGCGCTCGAGCAGTCGGCGGGCTGGCCGGCGGGCACGGCGCGCGGCTTGTCGGCCGACGGCGCGCTGCGCGCGCTGCTCGACGTGCTGCGCGCGTGCGGCGCGAGCGACGAGCTCGAGCGCGCGCTGCGCGGCGGCGAGCCGCCGGCGCCGGGCGCGCCCTCGGCGCGCGGCGCGTCGGCCGCGTGGCCGCTCGTCGCGCTGCGCGCCGCCGACGCGCGCGGCGCGAGCGCCAGCGCCGCCGTGTCGCGCACGCTCGGCGCGCACGGGGTGCGCAACCCGCCGCGGCTCGTCGTCGTGCACGTCGCGGACGCGACCGAGTCGCTGCTCGAGATGCCCGAGCGGCTCGCGCTGCGCGTCGCGCGCGGCGCCGAGCCGGCCGAGCCGACCGCGGACGGGGCCGACGCCGACGCCGACGCCGAGCCCGCCGCCGTGCTCAGGCTGGTCGCCGTCGTGCTGCGCGACGCGTGCGACGACAAGGAGCGGCTCGTCGCCTGCGCTGCCCTCGCGCCCGGCGATCGCGACTGGATGCGCGTTGCCGCCGCGAGCCGGCGCGCGTGCACCGCGAGGGTCGCGCTCGAGGGCCGCGCGCTGCTGCTCGTGTACGCGGCCGAGCCGGACGGCGCGCGCGCGCGCGGCGGCGGCGCGAGCGCGCGCGCGGCGGGCGCGCCGGCCGGCGCGCCCGGCGCGCCGAGCGCGGAGCCGGCCGGCGAGTCGCGCGGCCGCCGCGTCGCGCCGCACCTGCCGCCGCTGCCGCGCAAGCGCAAGCGCGATGCCGAGGCGCGCGCGCGGCTCGCGGCCGACACCGCGCGCGTCGACGCGGCGGCGCGACCCGGCGGTCCGCCGCTCACGTACACGTGTGGCGGGCGGCCGCTGTCGACGCACGACGTGCGCGCGCTCCAGGGCAAGTACACCGAGGTGCCTTCGATCGTCGTCGAGGCCGAGCTCGGCGCGATCAACCGCGCCGCGGACAAAGCCGGCCGGCCGTGGAGGACGGCCGGACCGGCCGTCGCGCGCGCGCTGCTCGCCGCCGTCGCCGACGGCGGCGGCGAGCCCAATCGCGCGCAGGCCGCGCTGGACGAGCACGGCCTCGGCAAGTGCACGCACCTCGCGCTGCTCTTCGCCAGCACCAATCGGCGGGTCGGCGCGGCCGTCGTGGTCGTCGTGCGCGACGGCGAGGGCGGCTGGGTGCAGCACTACAACCCGACCGCCGCGCCGGAGCGCGCCACGGGGGCCAAGCCGATCGCCGTGCGCGAGCGCGCCAAGGAGATCGAGCGCCAGGCGGAGCAGCTCGTCCGCGGGCTCGCGCGCGCGCTCCGCCTGCGCGCGCTTCCGCCCGTCGACGGCGCTGCGCCGGCGACCGCGCGGTCGGCGCAGCCGACGGCGCACGGGCGCGCGGTCGGCGGCCGCTGGCGCGTCGAGCGCAAGGCGGATTCGCGCGCCGCCTGCGTCGTGGTCATGTCCTGGCTCGCGCTCGGCGCGCGTGACGCCGCCGCCGACGTCGGCGGCGGCGGCGGCGGCGGCGGCGGCGGCGATGGCGGCGGCGACCAGAGCGCGCTCGCTGCCGCGGCGAGCGTGCTTGCGCTCAACGTGCACGCGACGGCGCAGCTCGCCGAGTACCGCGCGGCGGTGTTTGCGCTCATCCTGCGCGAGACGGCAGCGCAGCTGCGAGCGCGCGACGCGGCGGTGACGCAGCAGCCGGTCGCGTCCGCGCCGGCGTCGGCGGCGCCGACGCCGGGGGAGGCTCGTGCGCGGTGCCTGAACGAGCTCAAGGCATCGGGCGGCAAGCATGCGGTCGTGACGCCCGCCGCCATTGACGGCGTGCTCGCCCAGGTGCGCGACCCGGCGCGCGGGTTCCGCGCCTTCTTCGGCCCGGGCGAGACGCGCGCGCTGCTCGACGCGCGCGACGCACGGCACGAGGCCGCGCAAGAGCGGCTGCGCGAGCGTCTCGACGGTACCGACTGCGACGCGCTGCTGCTCGTCCACTCGCCGAGCGACGGCGCCGACCCGCAGCTCCTCCTCCTGCTCGCCGCCGACGAGCACGGCGCAGGTCCGAGCGGCCGCTGGCGCCGGTTCCTCCTGCTCGAGCGCGCGCCGCGCGATGGCGCGGCGGGCGCGGCGGCGACAAGCTGGGCGGGCGGGCTCGTCGCGCGTTTGTTCGGCCGCGACGCGACGCTCGAGCAGCTGCGCCGGTCGGAGCGCTCGCGTGCGTACGTGCCGCCCGCCGGCCGCGCGGGCGTGTGGGCGCTCGCGCTCGCGCTGTGCGTGCTGCGCGTGGAGCGCGGCGGCCTGCTGGGCAACGCCGGGCGCGTGTGGCCGCGCGAGCGCGACGCGCAGGCGGCCGGCTGGCTGCTCGAGGCGTGGCTGCGCGCGGAGGCCAAGCGCGAGGCCGCTCTCCTCAAGTCGCCGGTGAGCACCGCGCCGGCGTCCGGGCGCGGCGCGGCGGCGGCGCGGCCGCGCGCGGGCGGCGCGGTCGGCGGGGGCGTGCTCGCGTGCGGCGAGTGCGCGGAGCCGGCCGCGACGCCGCGCCGCGCCGCGCGGACGGCCGCGCCGGCGGCCGGCGCGGCCAACGCGTCCGCCTGCGCGTGCTGCGCGAGCACCGAGCCGCCGGCCGAGCCGCCGGACGCGACGGGCGAGCGCATCGCTTGCCTGCAGAAGCCGAAGGGCTGGCACACGGAGTACCGGACCCTGGAGCTCAGCGACGGCGCCTTTCGCGGGCGGGCAAAGTACGGCGTCAAGCTGATGCACGTCGTGGACGAGGCGAACGCCAGCACGCGCATGACGTACAACGTGCTCAACGACCGCGCGCACACATCGCTGCCGAACGCCGGGCAGTGCTCGCCCGGCGACGAGCTGCAGCGCCCAGACGACGAGCTGAAGGGCTACCCCAAGGGCGAGGACGACGTGGACAACCTGATCCGCCAGATCGAGCTGCCGCCCGACCAGAAGGGCGGCCATCCGCTCGGCGAGGCCAACGCGGCGCAGCGGGCGCGCAACCAGCGGCACATTGACCGGCTGTCGCAGGGCGACGCGCCGACGGCGCGCTCGCACCCTTCGCTAAAAGGCTGCGTCGACGCCGAGGCGGAGAAGATCTTCACCGCGTACAAGATGCACCCGCGCCGCGTCGCGTACAAGCTGCTGCGCAAGCTGCTGCGCGCGGCGATCGACGCGGGCGAGGCCGCCAAGCCGCGCGGCGCGCGCGCGTCGAATGAGCAGCGCGACGCGGACGTCGCGACGCTGCTCAAGCTGCTGTGGTCCGGCGACACGGCCGGCGCGGCGCCGCGGCTGCCGCCCGCGCTCGCGCAGCACGCCGACTGGCTCGTGCTCCCATGCGACTACAGCACGGATGACCCCAAGGTCAGGCACACGACCAACTACTTCCTGACGGTGCGCGCGCGCGCACGCGCGCGCGCGCGCGCCGCGCGGCGCGCGCGGGGACGGAGGGGGCTACGCACGGGCCGGCCGCGCGACGGTGGCCGCGCCGTCCGCGCGGCGCGCGCGCGTGCCGCGGCGCGCCCCGCGCGCGCGCGCTCCGCGGCGCGGCGCCGCGGCCGGGCATGGACGGGCGCGCGCCGCGCGGACGACGTGCCGCGCGCGCGCGCAGCAGGGCCACGGCGCGCGGAGCGCTCGACGGCGCTGATGGCGTGCTCCCCGACCTCCACCCCCCCCCCCTCCCCCCCTTCCTTCCCTTGCGTGCGCCGCGCAGCCGGATAAGGCGGCGATGGGCGCGTCGCTGCTCGCGCGCCTCGCGATGCTCTACACGCACGTCACCGGCGAGCCGCCGCCGTACGCGCTCTGCCCCCGGCGCGGGAGCATGCAGAAGCGCTTTGTCGACCTGTCCGCGCAGGACCTGTACCTCCTGCTCGACGAGGACGACACGGCCTTCGTCCGCGAGTGGGCGCGCAAGCTGCAGACGGCCGACGGCGTGCCGCACGGCGAGCCGCGCAACGCGACCAGCGACCCGCGCGTCAGAAACATGATCTTCTCCCACTTCGTCAGCCTCGACGAGCGGGCGATGCGGTGGACGGGCCAGCAGCTGCCCGGCAGCGACGTGACGGCGGAGCAGCGGCCCACGTATGTCGGCACCGCCGTCCCACCCGCGACCGCGTCCGCCGGACCGCAGCCGCCGGTGTACCTGCGCCACAACGGCCACGCCTGGCAGGTGGTCGTGCCGGTGTTCAAGCCGCCGCCGCCCGGCGGCAGCAAGTCCTTCCTCGACGATTGGCGCGATCCCAACGGCACGTTCGACGAGGCGACGCCCGAGCAGCTGGCCGAGGCGATCGAGGTGCACGGCCTCAAGACGGCCACGGTGGACCCCGGCTCCGACGGCTTCGTGACGTACGCGCCGAACGGACACGGGCTCGAGCCCACCTCGGTTCGCCTCACGCAGCGCGAGCGCGCCGCGCGCGCGGGGCACGCGCGCGAGCGCAGCAAGCTCGAGGGCGCGCGGCAACGGCCGCTCGTCGAGCCGGGCGCGCGCGCCGGCCCGTCGGGGCCGGGCGGCGCGCGGCCGCGCGCGCCGCGTGCTCCGCCGACGGCGGCCGCGCTCGAGGCGGAGCTCGGCGCGGCGCACGGCGGGCGCACCGCGCTCGGCGCGAACGACCAGGCCGCCTACGCGCGCGCGCACGAGCGCGTGCGACGGGCTACGCTGCCCGTGTACGGCGCGCGCGCGCGGCTGCGCGCGCGCAAGCGGCGCGGCGGCGCGAACCGGCGCGAGTGCGCGCGCGCGGCGGCGCGGATCGTGCGCGCGCACGCGACCGACCGAGGGCTGCGGCCAGACCAGCTGCTCGTGCTCTTCGGCGATTGGCTCCACCGGTCGCGCGGCGGCGGCTGCGTGCGCGGCAAGGCGCCGGCGCTCGGCGTCGGCCTGCTGTGCGCGCTGCGCCGGCGCGGCGTCGCGGCGACGCTCGTGCCCGAGCCGCTCAGCTCCAAGTGCTGCTCGCAGCTGCGCGAGGTGCCGGGCGCGCCCGCTGCGAGCGCGGCGCCGGCCGCCGACGCCGGCGCAGGCGCTCCCGCCGACGACGGCGCGCCGACGACGGCGGACGAGGCGGCGGGGCAGCCGCGGCCGCTGCAGCGATGCGGAGGCACGCTGCACCCGTACGCGCGCAGCTCGCCGAGCGGCCGCGGCGCGTGGCGGGCGACGCGGTGCGACGCGTGCGGCATCATCTACCACCGCGACTGGACGGCGGCGCGCTGCATCTACCACGATGTGCTCGACATGGTCGCCGACCACCTCGGCAGGACTGAGCGCATCACGTCCGAGCCCGGCCGCTTCAAGCGCGTCAAGGCCTTTTGGCAGCGCGCCCTCGGTCGCGAGAGAGAGCACGACGAGGGCGTGCTGCAGGTGGACGAAGACGAGGCGGGCGGCGGCGGCGGCGGCGGCGGCGGCGGTTCCGGCGGCGGCGGTGGCGGCGGCGGTGCCGGCAGCCGCGGCGGCGGTGCCGGCGGCGGCGGTGCCGGCAGCCGCGGCGGCGGCGGCGGCGCCGGCGGCGGCGCCGGCGGCGGCGCCAGCGGCAGCGGCGTTGGCGTCCTCGGCGGCGGACGCGGCGGCGGACGCGGCCGCGGCCGCGGCCGCAGCGGCAGTGCTGGTGCTGCCGGCGCCGCCGACGGTGCCGCCGCCGCTGCCGCCGCCGCCGCTGCCGCTGCCGGCACCGGCACGACCGGCGGCAACGCTCGAGGATCGCTCGCGTCCGCACGCGACGCGGCGCCGGAGGCGAAGCGCCAGCGTCGCGTCAGCACGGCAGCCGCGAACGGCGCAGCCCCTCGCCGGTCGGCTGCGACCTTGCGGCGGGGCGGCTCGGCCAGCCCGAGCACGCGCGCCACGCCCCCGGGCCCGAAGCGGGCACGGGCGAGCCGCAGTGGCGCACAGGACGCGGCCGCCGCCGTGCGCGCGCGCGCGCACGCGGCGCCGCGCGTGGCGGCGCCGCGCGGCGGCGCAGCCGGTGGCGCGACGAAGCGCGCCTGCCACATTCTGCTGGGAACGACGCTTCATGGCGATCTTCAGCCTCAGCACGAGCTGCTTGCGGCTTCGCACGCCCCGTAAGGGTCGTATATACAGGCCAACGCTCCCTCTTGCATGACTGTCCAGTGTCCACCGCAACCATTTTCGTAACGTTCGGCGTGCGCGTCGGTCGCACGGGCGGCCCGCGGCCCCCCGTCGCGGCCCCCCCGTATATACCGGCCATCGCGGCCCCCCCGTATACCCGAGCAGGACGAAGGCGCGGTCGAACATCTGGTTGCCCTGAATGGACGAGATGCCGAGGTAGAGGAAGATGCCGATGATGATGGGCTGCGGCACCTGCGGTGTGCGCGGCGCGCGAGACGGCGTGTGCGCGCGGCGCGCGGGCGCGTCAGCTCAGCGCGGCGCGGCGTGCGGGCGGCGTCGCGCTCGGCGGGCCCCAGGCCGCGTCGCGCGCACGTATTTGAGCACGGGCCCCGCGGCGAGCGCGACGAGGATGAGGATATGGATCACGAGGTGCGTCACGCGCTGCTCGGCGACGCCGACAATCCGGACGGTCGCGCCCTTGCCGTCCGGCAGCGGCACGACCTCGGTCGACGTGAGCGCCATCACGTGCGCGAGCGAGCGGACGGTGGCCGGGTGGCATGCCGGCAGGCCGAGCAGCGCGCAGATCGGGTAGAGCAGGCAGCCAACGACCTGCGAGCGGGCGGGTGGCGCGAGCAAGCGCCGACGCGTTGGGCACGCCGCACGCGCCGCGTGCCGCGCGCCGCGTGCCGCGCGGTCGTTTCGCGCGCCCGCTGGCGCCACACGCACGCCGCGCACCATGTTGCTCAGGTGGTAGGCGGGCAGCTTTTTGAACATGCGGTCCTTGCGGTTGACGAGCACCTCGGTCAGGTTCTGGTCGAGGTAGCCGAGGAGGCAGCCGCCGATCGCGGGCAGGATCATCAGGAAGATGGCCCACGTGGGGAACTGCTTGCTTGGGTCGTTCGAGTAGCCAAAGGGCTTCACGAGCCAGCCGCGCCGCGCCTTCGTCACGGGGTCGACCATCGTTGGTTGGATCACGTCGGGCACGTTGAGGTAGACGATGTCGGTGATGCCGAGCACGGGCGTGATGAGCGACGAGACGATGGTCAGGGCGATGATCACGATGGAGACGCCATAGTTTGCGAGCTGCTTGCGCAGGCCCGAGTTGAGCCAATCAGACGAGCGAAGCTGTCGGAACTTGACGGCAAAGGAGTACGTGAGGATGACGATGAGCAGCGTGTACAGCTTGCCCTGCATCGACATGCAGCCCGACGTCTGGTTCGCCGCGCAGATCGCCGGATCGGGCCGGATGAAGACGCGCACAATGTTGGTCCCCGCCGCGACGATCTCGATGAGCGAGATCATCGCCGAGAAGATCTCCTCCGTGAAGCGCGTCACCTTGTTGATCAGGCAGCACCACTGCAGCAGCGTGTACGTGATCGTCATCAGCGACGTCCACAGCCCCGCCCAAAACTTGGCCGGCATGAACTCGATTTTGAGCGTCGTGCACAGCGCGACGAGCATCTGAATGTAGGCGAGCTCGGGGCCGGTCGGGCCCTGGATGGTCATTGCCTGGCCGGAGAGGACGGCGTTGATGATGCCCGAGATGCCCGTCGCGAGCAGCGTCTCCATGATGCCGATCTGCCCCCCCCCGTCGCCGAGTCGTAGATGGCGCCGAACGCGAGCGCGGGCGCGAGGCACGCGAAGAAGATGAAGAGGATGGTCGAGATGACGATCGACAAGTTCTCGGAGAGGAAGGCGTCGGTCCAGTCGGTGCGGTAGTAGCGCGCCTTGCGCCGAATGTCGACGATCAGCCCCGTGTAGAAGCGCTTGTGGTACTGCAGCGGCGCCGGCAGCCCGTCCGACGGCACCGCGCCGCCGAGGTCCTCCGTGCCGACGGCCGGCACGTCCGCGACGTCCTCGGCGACGGGCTGCGCGCCCTTCTCGGCATCAGCAAAATCGTCGCCGTGCGGCGTCGCCGGCGTCGCGTGGTCGAGCGGCATGCCGCGGATCGAGAACTCGCGCCGCGACATCTGCGTCGGCGCCGTGCGCTGGATCGTCTCCCTCGTCGAGATCGGCCCGAGCACCTGGCTCGAGAAGAGCTGATTGTTGCGGACGGGCGCACCGATGCGCGCGTGCACGCCGTTGGGCGCGTTGCGCTGCAGCTCCGCCAGCGTGGCCGCCGCCGGGTCCACGTCGCCCGGCATGTCCGCGCCCGCTGCGGGCGCGTGTGAGAAGGTGTCGTTTCCGTATCGCGGGCTCTCGCGAACACACGCGAGACGGTTGCCTGGGTCCAACGAATCGAGAGCGCTCGCAAGGAACTGAAGGAAGGCGTGACGCGAGGGCCCTGCTCCCGCGAGCTTGCCGGCGGGCGCGCGCATCGCCTTGCGGACTCGTCACGCGATCGACTCGCGACCGCCGTTCGGGCTGGCGCAGGCCCAACGGCTGCGGGGCGCGGGCTGGCCGAGGTCCAGCTCGGACCCTGCGTCCGCTCAAAGTCACGAACGTGTCGGTGACCCACGCTGGGCCACAGTTTCGGACACACTGACACACCACTGCTCTCACAGTAAGAGCAGCTCTCACAGTGAGAGCAAAGCGGATCGCCCGGTGAGTGGAAGCTCACGCCCCAAACTTGGCGAGCAGATCGGCGACCTCGGATGACGACAGCGGCGCCTCTGGCTCGTCGCCGCTCTCGTCGCGGCCCCCGCCCTCAGCATCACGGTACGCGTAACGGTATGCGCCTCTGCCGAACTCGGCCTCGAAGAGCTCGGCAAAGCTCGCGCGATCGGCCGCGGCCGCTGGCGCCGTCCATCCGCCGGCCCAGCCGCCGGCGCGCGCGCGGCGTGGCGCGCGCGCTGCCCTGCCCTGCTCGCGCAGCAGCCGACGCGCGTCGTACTCGGCGCGCGCGCGGCCATCGCTCAGTGTGGCAAGCGCCGTCTGCGCGATGAGGAACGCGCGTGTCCGGACGTCGTCGGAAGGCGCGCGCGTTTTGTCCGGGTGGAGGAGGAGGGCGATCCGGCGGAAGGCGCGTCGGATGCTCTCACGGCTGGCGGACGAGCCCACGCCGAGGGCCGGTTGGCGACGAGCGCGGCGGGCGGCGGCGCGGGCGGGCGGGCGGCAGGGGCGGCGCGTGGGCGGCGGCGCGGGCGGCAAGGCGGCGCCGGACGCGCACACGGCACGCGCAGCGCACGGCGCGCGCGGCGTTCCGAGCGCTCGATCGCGGCTGCAGGGCGGCGCGCTGCACCGCGTTGCTCACTTGATACAAATCCGCGCCGGCAGCCATCGTGCCAGCGCCCAGCGCGTGCTCGCCGCTGTCGTCGTCGTCGTCGTCGTCGTCGAGGCCGGCGAGGGAGCGCTCGGCCATGCGCAAGAGCGACGCGAGCGCAGCGTCCTCGCCCTTTGCCTCCGCCGTCGCCTCCTCCTCCGCCGTCTCCTCCGCCTCCGCCGTCCCCTCCGCCTCCGCCGTCCCCTCCGCCTCCGCCGTCGCCTCCGCCTCCGCCGTCCCCTCCGCCTCCGCCGTCCCCTCCGCCTCCGCCGTCCCCTCCGCCGCCGCCGCCGCCGCTCCACCCTCGCGCACGTTCGCGCCCTCCGCGCCCGCGCCCGCGCCTTCTACACGCGCGCCCTCTGCGTCGACGACGTGGGCGGGCGACGCGGCCGCGCGCTGGTCATCCGCGCCATCGCCGCCGCCATCGCCGCCGCCATCGCCGCCGCCATCGCCGCCGCCATCGCCGCCGCCATCGCCGCCGCCATCGCCGCCGCCATCGCCGCCGCCATCGCCGCCGCCATCGCCGCCGCCATCGCCGCCGCCATCGCCGCCGCCATCGCCGCCGCCATCGCCATCGCGATCGCCATCGCCGTCGCCGTCTGCGCGCTTGGCGGGGCCACCCACCGCCACGATGGCGGCGGGGCCACCCTGCGCCACGATGGCGGCGGGGCCACCCACCGCCACGATGGCGGCGGGCGGCAGCGCCGACGCGTTCGCCGGCTCGGCGACGCGCGCGGCCGCAGCCGTGGTGGCGGCCGCGTCTGCCGCCCCCGCCTCCGCCGCCTGTGCCGCGGCGGCTCGCCGGTGCGCGGCGGCGTTGCGAGGAGCGGCTGCACGCGCGGCCGGAGCCTCTGCGTGTGCCCGCGCCCGTGCCGCCGCCTGCGCAACCGCCTCCGCCTCAACCACCGCCGCGTCCGCCGCCGCCGTCTCCGCCGCCGCTCCCGCCTCCGCCATCACTTCCACACGCGCAGTGCTGAAAACGTCCGTTTCGTCCGTTTCGTCCGTTTCGTCCGTTTCGTCACCGACGCCATTGCCGTCGTCGTCCGCACCCTCGCCGTCGCCGTCGCCGTCGCCGTCGCCGTCGCCGTCGCCGTCGCCGTCGCCTCTGCCGTCCCAGCCGCCACCACCACCGCCATCGCCACCGTCGCCCGCCGCGCCGCGCGCGCTGTCGTCGAGTGCCGCCGCGACGCCGCTCGCCGCACGCGCCGCCGCGCGCGCCACGCGCGCGAGCCAGCGACGCGCGCCGCGCGCCACGCGCGCCGCGCCGCTCGGCAGTCGCAGCCCGCGCGTCACCACCGCGACGGCGCCCGCCGCGCCGCTCGCTACCGGCCGCGCGAGCCCGTGGCCGGCCGCGAGCGCGCGCGACGCCGCTGCGGCCGTCGCGTCGATCGAGCCGCGCAGCGCGAGCGCACACGGCTCCCACCGGCGGTCTGCGCGCGCCTCCGCCTCGTTGCCAAACTCAGCCTCCGCCTCCGCCTGCGCATCGCCCTCACCGTCGCCGTCGCCCTCCATCGCGGCCTCGCGCGAGCTCAGTTGCGCGATCGCCCGGCGCAGCTGCTCGCCGCATGCCGCCCAGCCCACGCCGCGCTCGCGTGCCGCCGATGCCGGCGCCTCCGCGAACGTGTCGGCGCGCGAGGCACGCCCCGCCGCTCCATCGCGCTCGCGCCCACCAGCCTCGGCCGCGGCCTGCGCAAAAGGCGAGCGTGTCGGCGCTTCGGCCGTCAAGTCGCCGCCGCGCGGTTGCTCGGCGCGCGCGGCCGAAGCAGCGCGCGCGTCGGCGCCGCTGCCGACGCCGTCGCTGTCCGATCCGCCGTCGGCCCGCCGCGCGCGCGCGCGCTCGTCCCCACCTCCGCTCGCGCCCGCGCCCGCGCCCTCGCGCCGGCGGCCCGTACCACCCGACGGCGGGTACGATGGCGGCCGGTACGATGGCGGCCGGGGCGCCGACTGGACAGGGCGGGCCGATGAGCGCGACTTCCTCATCGGCGCGCGCGATCGGTACGTGCAGCTGCTCTCGCTGTGGGCGGCGAGCCGCGCGTTCCTCGTGCCCACGTACGACCAGGACCTCATGTGGCACGCGCACATGAGCCACCCTCTCGCCTACGCCGCCGACTGCTTCCGGATCTGCGGCCGGCCGATCGATCACGACGACTCGGTGACGGACCGCTCGGTCGGCTCGCGGCTCGCCACCGGCGCGAGCGCGACGGAGGAGCTGTGGGCGAGAGCGTACCCGGGCGAGACGTGGCGCAAACAGGGCGGCATGTTCCGCGGCCACCCACCGGACTGGTATTGGGCGTACCCGGGAATCGCAGCGATGGCCGGCGGGCCGGTGCCGCCTGTTGAGCTCACCGATCCGCACATCGTCGCGCGCGCCGGCGGCGGCGGCTTGAACGATGGCGACGACGACGAGGGGTGCGTGGGCGAGCGCTGCGGGGGCGCGCGCTCGGTCGTCGTGGCCGTCGCGCTGGCGCTTTCGGCTGCTCTCACCGCGCGCGCGGCGTGGGCCGGCGGAGGTGGAGGCTGGGAGGGAACCGCCCTCTCGGCGCCCCGCTGAATGTGAGGCAAAAGCGCTCGGCGCGCGCCTACGCCGCGCCGCTTCGAAGTGCCGAATTTGAGGCACAGAGTGCAGCACGCCCCTTCGAAAGGACGCCCCTTCAAATGCTAGTGTGAGGCAGAATCGCCCGGCGCGCACCTTCGCCGCGCCGCTCTCTGCCTCGAGCGCCGTGGCCGACGTGCCGTCGAGCGCGCGGCGCGGTGCGCCGTCGTTGCGGCGCTCGGCGACTGCGAGCTTGAGCAGCACGCCACCTGGCTCGTGCCCGCCGTTCTCGCCGAGCGGTGGGCCGCCTGAGATGTCCAACTCGCACAGAAACATCCTTGCCACGCTGTCCGCCGCCCCGTTCCGCGCCCGCGTCAAGCGCCGCACCACAGAAGCTGCTCGCTGTTTCGTCGCAAAAGGCGTTGAGATCGTTGTTGAGCCCCGTGCCAAGCGTGTACCGGCGGGTCAAGATGAGCCGCCGCGCCGCGTCAACATGTACGTCCTGTCCTCATCGTCGAAGGCGCACGCGTGCAAAACGTGCAGCACGACGACACGGGGCTTGAACGCGCGCACTCGTCGCCCGCCGTCGCCCCCGAGTTTGGCGCGTTTTGGGGCCTTTGGCAGCAAAAATGCAAAATCCATTTTGTAAAAGTCTTTTTCCCCCAAAAAAGTAGCAGCTGTGGAGCGGTCAACGATGGTGGAGGCCGGCCACGGCGCGTCGCGCGACGTCGCTCTGCTCTCGGCCGGCGTCGCGCTGGGCGTGGCGGCGAGCTGGTGGCTGGCGGCGCGCGAGAAGCGACAGGGTCGCGTGCCGCGCCCCGAGTTGAAAACAATCCACGTCATCGGTGCGCGTGGGGCGCCGCGTGGCGCGGCACGCAGCGCGCCGCGCCGCGTGACCCATGCGCGCCGACGCGCCGTGCGCCCCCCGCAGGCGACGTCTACCTCGACATGATTGCAAAGGTGAGCAAGCTTCCCGCGTGGGACGGCGACACGCTCATCGAGATGCCCATTGAGACGCACCCCGGCGGCTCGGCGCTCAACACGGCCGTGCAGATCGCATCGCTCATCAACACGCGCTGGCGCGAGAAGAAGCTGTGCAACAAGTTTGAGCGCTGCGTGCTGCACTCGCTAGTGGGGGACGACGTGTACGGCCAGCTCGTCACCGAGCGCGTCAAGGAGACCGGCGTCGAGCTCTCCGCGCCCGCCGTCGGCGGGCAGGGCGTGTGCATCTGCCTGAGCGGGCCGACCGACCGCGCGTTCGTCTCGTACAGGGGCACGGTCGAGCGGCTGTGCGAGCGCGACATCGACCGCTCGGTGCTCATCTCGGAGCGGACGGGCCACGTGCACTTCGCCGCGTATTACGATTGCACCGGCCTGCAGCGCTCCATGCCCGCGCTGATGATGGAGGCTCGCGCGATGGGTGCGCCGTGCGCCGCGCCGTCCGCCGCGCCGCGCGCCGCGCGCCGCGCGCCGCGCGCCGCGCGCCGTGCGCCGTGCCGCGCCGCGCCGCACCGCGCCGCGCCGCGCCGCGCCGCGCCGCGCCGCGCCGCGCCGCGCTCTGCTTGTCGCGATCTCGACGCGCCGCCCCGGTGTGCGCGCGTGCTCGCGCGGTTGCGTCGCGGCCGTTCACAGGCGCGACCATCTCGCTTGTCCCGCAATCGGACCAGTCCGGCGAGTGGCGGACGGAGCTTCAGGCGAGCGGCCGCGCGCGCGAGCGCGGACGCGCTCGTCGCTCACCGCGCCGGTGCGGCGCGGGCGCCCGCTCATTGCACCGCGCCTTACCGCGCCTTACCGCGGCCGCGTTCGCGCGCGCGCGACACCCAGGACCTCCTCCATCTTGTCGATGTACTCATTTGCAACCAGGAGGAACTTACGCGTATGACGCACCAGCCGCAGGGCGACCCGGACTCGGTCGACGCGGCCTTCCAGATCCTGCTCCAGAAGCGGTGCAAGCTAATTGTTGTGACGCGTGGCAAGGAGGGCGCGATCGCCGTCTCACGCGAGGAGCGCTGGGAGCAACCGACGATGGCGCGGCAGGTCGTTGATACGACCGGCGCGGGCGACGCGTTTGCGGCCGGCTTTTTGTACGGCTGGTGCCAGGCGGAGGACGTGCGGCTCGGGCTCATCTTTGGGTGCGCGTGCGGCGCGGCGGCCGTCGGGCAGATGGGCGGCTCACACCCGCTCCCGCCCGACGAGATCAACCGGTGCATGCTTGGCATCACACCAACGAGCAGATTCACACCGGCGGCCAGCACGTTTGCGCCCGGCGGCGACTCGCCCTCGCAGTCGCGCGCGGAGCGGCTGCGCACGCTCGCGCGTGGCCGTGCCGCCACTTCGGACGGCACGCCATGGCATGGCTTCGCCGACGCCGGCGTGGGTTCGCGCGCGCTCGGCCTTGGCGCGCTGAGCGAGCGTAGAACTCCGGCCGGGAGCGATTGAAGGCCCGTACACTCTGATATGCTGACGACGAGCATACTCGCTGCCCTCACGACCGCGCGCGCCCGTCGGGGCTCGCGCGGCGATGCCCCGCGCCAGCCAGCTCGCACGCGCCGGCGGCCGCATCCCGTGCCTGAAGTCAGTCCAGGGAGGTTTTTGACCCGCGTTGGCCGCTCAGGCCGCCTCGGCCGGCTCAGGCTTGGACGCCTTCGACGGCGGCGGCTTCTCCACCTCAACGAGCTCGTCGATCGCGAAGTTGTTGGTGTTGACACCCGCGTAGTTGACCTTCTCGAAGCGCACGACAACAGGGTAGCGGATGCCGCTCGTGTCCACCGTCGCCACGCTGCCGACCTCTTGATACCAGTACGACTCAGGGCGCATGACCTTCACCTTCGAGCCCCGCTCGATCATGCTAATGGACGACTGCGCGCGCACGCAAGCGCGGCGGGCGGCAGGCGGGCGCAGGCCGCCGAGCAGGGTGAGCGCGCCACCCGCGCGCGGCCGAGCCCACGCTGGGCGGGCGGCGGAGGCGGCGAGCGGGCGAGCGCGATCACCTGCATCGCCGTCGAACGGACGATCGCGCTGCCCGCCAGACGGCTCGGAGCCATGGCGCTGCACCCCACGACCAGCGCCGCCAGGAGGGTGAGGAAACGAGGCATGACGCGCGTTCGAGCTGGCCGAGGCGATCGTTCTCAAAAAGTTAATTATGCGAAAATCGGGGAAATGCGATTTTATTCTGCCAAGAAAAGAAAATGCGCGCCCTCGTCGCCATCGTGGCGGTGCTCTGCGCGCGCGGCGGCGCCGCGTTCGAGCGTGCGCCGACGCTCGGCAGGCATGCCCGCGCTGGCGCGAGCCGCGCGCGCGCATCGTTCGTGCTTGCGAGCGACGCCGCCCCCGCTGACGCCGCTGACGCGCCCCCGCGCGACCTCACGGGCGACGCCGGCGTGCTCAAGGCGGTGCTCGTCGCCGGCGCGCGCCCGCCGCCGCGCCGGTCTGCCACGGTGGAGGTGGCGTACGTTGCGCGCCTGAGTGAAACGGGCGAGATGGTCGACCAGTCCGACGCCTTCCGCTTCACGCTCGGCCAGGGCGATGTCATCACTGGCTGGGAGGTGGCGGTGAGCGCGATGCAGGTGGGCGAGGTCGCGCGCATCACGTGCGCACCGGCGTACGCGTACGGCGATGTAGGCCTCGCTCCCTCGATCCCGCCCGGCGCGACGATCGAGTACGAGCTCACGCTCTCCGCCGTCGTTGATGCTGCCGCCGCCGCCGCCGCCGCGTCACCGGGCGCGCCCACACCCGCGCCACTCGCGATGGCGTCCGCGGCGTCGACCGCCGCCGACGCGGCGACGGGTGGCTTCAGCTCGGCGAGCTCGATCCCGCAGCGGCAATCGTACGCCGACCTCGCGCGCCCGGACATTGCGCGCAGCCCTGCCGAGATCGCGGCCCAGTATGAGGCGCGGCTCGCGGACCGCAAAGCGGCAGCGCCCGCCAGCGGTGCGCCCGACGTCAACCTGCTCGGTGCGATCATCGAGCGCTTCCGCACGGCGTACATCTTCGGCCTGTTCGACTCGCAGACTGGCGAGAAGGCGCCGTGGTACCTCAACCCGCTCATCACCTTTCCCGGCATGTTCGCCTTTGTCGGCGTCGGCCTCATCCTCGTCAAGCAGACGGGCGCTCTCAAGTTTGGCGTGCCCGGCGAGGTGGAGGTGCCCATTTTTTGACGGGCGCACGCGGGGTTCGGACGTGCGGGTGGCCACGAGCAATGTACTCTTGAGTGCGACGAATGGGAAGGGGAGGGGGGGGGGGGGGGGGGGGGGGGAGGGGAGGAACCCCACCCAACGTCACGCGCGAGCTCGCCCGCGCGCGCGCTGTACGAGATGCCGAGCTCGCGGCTCGCGATTAATAACGACGCGTGCGCAGCGCGCGCGGCGTGCGAGCTCGAGGGTGGGCGGGCAGATCGCGACGTGCCCGCAGTGATGAGCAGGTCGAAAGTGGGCAGATCCTCGCCCATTCTCGCGCGAAAACGTCGGCGGGCAGCGCGCCGCCGAACAAGACGGTCATCGGCTTGACGGAGAGCGCACCACAGCACGCGCACGCGACGGGCGACGACGCGGCGGGCGCGGACGGGTCGACGTCGTAGATGTCCTGCCGGGGTTGCCCGCGGCCGTTGCGAGCGGTGGAAGCGTAGGCGGCGCGCGTGCGCGCATCGTTGTGACCGCGCGCGCGCGCGCGCGCGCGCAACCTTGATGCCGGCGCGCACGCGGCGCGCAAAGTCATCAAAGTCTGCTTCGTGGCCGCACGCCTCGCAGGCCGCGCGGCCGAGCGTGCCGTGCACGCACACGATGCGCTCGCGCGCGATGCTCGTCATCAGGTCGAGCCCGTCGATGTTCTGCGTGTAAACGCGCGCCAGCTTGCGCTGAGCGTCGAGTGCCTCGAAGAGGCGGTGCGCGGCCGTCGGCCGCCACCTGCCCTCGTGCGTGCCGAGGATGAATGGCCGGCGCACCTCGAGGTATGGCAGCGCGGTCTGCAAGAACATGCCCCGCTCGACCACGTACGTCGGCTCGCGCCGGATCAGCTCGCGCTGCGCCGCGGTCGCGCTGATGCGGTCGACGGGCAGCGTGGCGTACAAGCCCGTCGGCGAGCGGAAGTCGGGGATGCCGGCGGCGACCGAGACTCCCGCGCCGGCGAGCACGCCGACGTTCGCGCACGCCTCCGAGCGCAGGAAGCCCGCCACGCCCTCGCGCGAGTTGGCGACAAGGCGCGGCGCCTTCATCGCGCTCGAGGACCGTCCACTTCCGCACGGTCTCGCGCACGATGGAGGCGCCCATGCCACCGGGCGCGTGCCGCTCGATCGCACAGTTCGAGAAGCTGCGCAAGATCGGCGAGGGCACGTACGGCTCGGTCTTCATGGCGCGTGACCGCGCTTCGGCGCGCTTGGTCGCGCTGAAGCGCGTGAAGATCCGGACGAGCGGCTTTGAGCGAGAGGGCATGCCGACAACCGCGCTGCGCGAGATCGGGCTGCTGCGCAGCCTGCCCGCGCACGAGAATGTGGTGCGGCTGCACGAGGTGGCCGTCGGCTCGCGAATGGATGCCATCTTCCTCGTCTTCGAGTACTGTGAGCACGACGTCGCGCGGCTGCTCGATTGGATGCGCACGCCGTTCTCGACGTCCGAGGTCAAATGCCTGATGCTGCAGCTCTTCGAGGCTGTGGCGCACCTGCACGAGCACCACGTGATTCACCGCGACCTCAAACTCTCCAACCTCCTCCTCACCGCTGGTGGCGTCCTCAAGCTGTGCGACTTCGGGCTCGCGCGCCCGCTCGCCGCGCCCGCGTCCGCCGCACCGCAGCCGCTGACGGCCAAGGTGGTCACCCTGTGGTACCGCGCGCCGGAGCTGCTGCTCGGCGAGCGCGCGTACACGTCGGCCATCGACGACTGGGCGCTCGGCTGCATCCTCGGCGAGCTGCTCCTGCACCGGCCGCTCATGCCGGGCGCGAGCGAGCCGGACCAGCTACGCCTCATGTGTGAATTACTCGGCTCGCCGTCCGAGCGTATCTGGCCAGGGCTCGGTGCGCTGCCGCACGCGCGCTCGGTCGCGCTGCCCACGCAGCCATACAACGAGCTCGAAACGCGCTTTCGCGGCACGCGCGAGCTCTCGCGCGGCGCGCTCGCGCTGCTCAATGCGCTGCTCACGTACGATCCGCGCAGGCGGTGCGGCGCGCGCGCTGCGCTCGGACACGCGTTCTTCGCCGAGGCACCGCCCGCCAAGGCGCGCGCCCTCTTGCCCACCTTCCCGACGCTGCACAACCTTGCCGACGCGCCGGAGCCGGGCAAGCCCGCGGCGGGCGCGGCGAACGCGGCGGCGGTGCGCGGGCACAAGCGGCCCGCGCTGGGCGGCGCGGCGGCCGGCGGCGAGGGCACTGGACGCGCCGGTGCCGCCTCGGGGAAAAGCGCGCGTGCCGGCGGCTCGTGAAGGGCGCGCCTTCGGCGTCCAAGCGACGGCTCTTCAGTCGAGGTTTTGGCGGTGCGGCCTGGCTCCATGCTTTCAACCCTCAACAACTCGCTTTCCGTTTTCACTTTCCACGGTTTTGGCGCGAAGCACACGATGTCGGCCGTTTGCGCGCAGCAGGTCCAACACCACGTCCTCTGCCACGAGGTCGCGGCGGCGAGGTCGCCGGACAACCGGTGTGTGTGCGCGCGCCGCCATGCGCGCGCGCCTCGCCGCCCGGCCGACCGCTCAGCCCGTGCTCGCGGCGCAGGTACGAGGACGTCGCGCTCTGCACGATCTGCGGCGACGGCGAATCGGAGGAGGACAACGTCATCCTCTTCTGCGACGGGTGCAATTTGGCCGTGCATCAGGTTTGCTACGGTGGCGGCGCCGTCGCCATTCCCGACGGCCCGTGGTACTGCGACCGGTGCGATCCGGCGCGCTGGGCCGGGCCGGCGGTGCGCGCTCGCGCGCGCCGCGCGCGCGCCGCGCGCGTACTGCGCGCCGCGGTGCACCGAGTGGTCGGCGCGCGCGCGCGCGCGCGCTCTCGCCGCCGCCACTCGCAGGATTGCTGCCTCTGCCCCGCCAATGGCGGCGCGATGAAGCGCACGACCGACTGGCGTTGGGCGCACGTCGTGTGCGCGCTCTGGCTGCCCAACGTGAGCTTTGCCGACCCGGAGTCGCGCGACGCGATCGACCTTTCCGGGATGGACGAGCGGCGCTTTGGCCTGACGTGCTCGCTCTGTGGGCAGCAGAAGGGCGCGTGCATTCAGTGCAAGGAGCGCAAGTGCATGCGTGCGTTCCACGTCACGTGCGCGCGCGAGCACGGGTTGCACATGGCCGAGAAGGAGCACGACGATTGGGTCGAGTTTTCGACCTATTGCGACAAGCACAAACCCAAGACCGGGCCCAAGCGCCGCCGGAAGCTCGCCGCGTAGGGGAGAGTATATACGATTTGTCCGAATCCGCCGAGTCCGCGCCGGCGAAGGCGAACAGAGCCAGTGACGTCGCTGTGTTTGATTCAGCAGTTGGAGTCTGGACACAGCCCGCGAAGCGCCGCGTGTCGCGCGCCTGCTCGCATCCGAACGACGCAAGTAGGCTCGCACATAGCTGCTCGACGGACCGGCACGCTAGGCGGCGCAGCCATCACGCCTTCTTGGGCGTGGGGATCGGCGTGCGCATAATTTTCGCGTCGACGAAGGCCGCAAGCCCGGTGTAGAAGTTCTTTGCCCGGTCGACGGTGTCCGTCTGGAAAGTGTACGTCTTGCCCCCCTTGAGCGCGATGACGACCTGCGCGCCCGAGAGCGCAATCGACGTCATGTCGGCAAAGAGGATTATCTGTGGCTCCTTACCCGTCCCCGGCTTGCTGTAGAACATGCCGAGCTCGTCGTCCGTCACCTTGAATGCGCGCGGCTTCACCTGGAACACGGTCACCTTGTTGATCGTGATCTGCAGGTGCTTCCTCGCCTCGAGGCGCTTGCGCTCGCCGCGCGCAGCGTTGCCGCGGTAGTAGCGACCAATGGTCGTGGCCGCCTGGTCGACCGAGCCGCCCATGCCGAAGCACTTGAAGCAGCTCATCGCGGCGCGTGTGGGAGAGATCGGGGGTATGCGCCGCAAATGTGGTACCGCCGCGTTCGTGCGTGGACAGTATCGGTTTATTAGCGTTTTCACAGGACAGCGACCGTTTCTCATCTGGGCCTCCTCTGTCCTTGAGGTTTTTTTCGCCGTTTCACGATGCCGGGCGCGCCATGGCTCTTCTCGGAAGCCGAGTACGTGACCGAGGTGCGGAGTGCGGGCGAGAGCTCGCGCGCGCGCGGTAAGCAATTTGGCATGGCCGTGCCGCGCACGGGCCAGACGGGCTCCAACTGGTCTTCGGTCGACGACCGTCAACGCGCAGAGGCGCCGCTCAACGCGCTCGGCGACGGCGCGGCGCGCAGCGCGCTGCGCGGCGCGGCAGCGCGGCGCGCGGGCGCGCACGAGCCGCCGAGGTGGGTGCCAACCAACCCGAGCCGCCGGCCATCTGGCCCGGGCTCGTTTGAGGGCACGTTCCGCGGCCGACCGTACAAGTACATTGCGCCCGAGGTTGAGACGCGCGGGCCGCCGCCAAGGCTGCTGCACAACCCGCCGCAGATGCTCTCGCGCGCGCCGAGCACGGGCGGGCCGGGAACGGCCGGACGCGAGATGAGCGCCTACCCGTATATGAGCGATGCGCCGCCTCCGACCGAGCCGCGCGCGCCGCACCGCGCCGCCGAACCGCGCGGGTTTGTCGCCGGCCGGCCGCGCGCCGCCGCTGCCGCCGACGCGAATGTCTACAGCATGGACGCGTTCCGCCCGCCGGCGGCGGCGCAGCGACGAGCGACCGTCGTGGCGGGTGCGCGCGACGCCGCGCCGCCGCCGCCGCCGAGCGTCGCGGCCGGCGGGTTCGCGCGGCTCGGACCCGAATGGAAGCCGTCGCCGTCCGGCCGGACCGTCCTCGCCGCTGGCGTCGGCGCCTACCCGGCGTACCGAAGCGACGTGCCGGCGGGCGCGGCGGGGCCCAGCGAGGCGGCGCAGCGACAGGCGCCGGTCAACGGTCGGCGCGCCGGTGCCAAGTCCTTTGGCCCGGCGGGCGTTGCGGGCACGGGCCCGTTTGGGCGCGCGCGCGCATACGTGAGCACGACCGCCGCCCCGTAGCGGTCTGCGCGTCTAGTAAATATGGGACTATAGGGTTCTTCGGAACCCTACGCAGCCCCCGTGGGAGCTTGAGCCAGACGTGTTTCGTGGCGTGTTTATTAGCGTCGGGGGCGCGAATTTGCGCCCCTAGTTCAGAACGCCTTGCTGGTGGCGCCGGCCGCGGCGAGCATGCTCCGTCGCGCCCGGCCCGGATCGTCGGCCGGACGGCTGGGCTCAATCGGCCGCGGCGCGGCGCGCGACTGCGCGGACAGCTCGGCCGCTGCGTCGCACCGCACGCGCACGCCAGCGCCGGCGCGGGCGCGCTCCGCGCCTAGGCGCGCGCTCAGTCGCTGATTGAACGCGGCGACCTGCGCACGGGGCCAAGAAAGGACGCGGCGCGCACGGTGAGCACGCACACGCCGCTGCGCAGTGCGGCAGCGCAGCGCGGCAAGGCGGTGCGGCTGCGCGGCGCGCGCCTCGGCCTGCCACCGCTTGCGCTCGGGCGAGGCGAAGAGCGCCGCGGGCGCGCGCTCGTTGCCCTCCTCGGCCCACGCGCGCGCCGCGCGCGCCTCCGCGTGCACGCCCGGGCCTGCCGCCAGCTCGGAGCGCCAGTGCGTTTGCGCACGCAGCCCACGCTCAACAGCGAGTCGGCGGCCACCCGTTGGCGTCGGCGCGGCCGTGCGCAGGTCGGGCGCGCCAGCGGGTGGGCTCATCGCGCAGCGCTGCTCGCGCACCGGGCTGCCCGCCGCGCCGTTCGCGCGTGCCGCGCGCCGGTTGGCCTCGCCGACGAGCGCCGCCGCGTCGCGCGCGCGCTCGTCAAACGCCCTGGGCGGCGAGACCTCGGAGTCGCCGCGCGCGGCGCGCACGCGCGCGCGCTCAGCGAGCCGCTCGGCGGCGTCGGCGCGCGCGTCCGCCGCGCCAATGGCCGCCGCGGCCGCTGCGCGCTCGTCGGCGAGCGTCACGCGCAGCTCGTCGAGCTCGAGCACGAGCAGCCGTCGATCCTCAAAAAGGAGCGCGTGCGCGCCGCGCAGCTCGTCGAGCGCGCCGCCGTCGGCGCGCGCGCGGAGCGCGTTCGCGACGGCGTGCGCGTCATGCGCGTCGAGCGCGGCCTCAGCCGCGTCCATCACTGCGCACACCGCCTCGCTCTCTGCGTCGGCAAGCTCGCCGCGCAGCGCGGCGAGCGCGACGGCGGCCTCCGCGTCGCGCGCGCGCAGCCGGCGCTCGCCGGCGAGCGACGCGCGGGCGGCGGTCTCCTCGGCGGCACGCAGCTCGGCGCGCAGAGCGCGCGCGCGCGCCTCCTCGCCTTCCCGTCGCGCGTCGGGCGCGACGGCGCGTACGAGCGCGCGCAGCGCGCCGAGCTCGTCGAGGCAGCCGCGCTCCGTGTCGGCGAGCGCGGCGCTCAGTCGGGCGTTGTCCGCGTCGAGCCGGCGCAGGTCGTCGTCGCGCTCCGCCAGCTGCGCCTCGAGCTCGTCCATTCGGTCGAGCATCACCTCCGCGTCCGCATCGCGCTCGGCGAGCAGCCGGCGGAGCTCCGCATCGTCCATCGCGCGCCGTTTGAAATGGCCGCTGGAGCGATGCCGACGTCGCACCAGCCAGTCAAGGCGGCTGTGCGGCCGGTGGCGGCGGCAGCGGCGGCGGTGTCGGTGGCGACGCCCGATCGCTCGCTTGTGCGCTCAGCGCCACCCGCGTCCGGCGCCGCCTGGGCCGCGGGCGTGCACTCGCCCGAGCGCGCGCGCGCGCCGCGCCACGCGGCGGCGGCGGCGGCCGCCGCCGCCGCTTCCTCCGCCGTGCGGCGCGCGTCGCCCGAGGCGCACCCGCAGATCGTGCGCAAGCCGCGCCCGCCCGCGCGGCCGGCGCGCGCGCCGCTGCGCCGCTCGGTGTCGCCGCCGCCGCCGCCGCCGCCGCCGCCGCCGCCGCCGCCGCCGCCAGTGCGTCGCGCACCCTCGCCCGCGCGCTCGGCTGGCTCAAGCGAGGGGCGGCGGAGCGGCGCGGGCGGTGGCGACGGCGCCGCGGCCAAGCGTGACCGGTGGGCGCTCGCGCGCCGGCGGCAAGTCCTCAGCCGGTGGGTCGGGGCGTCGGAGCTGGGCCTCGCCATTGCGATCTCACGTCAGGCGGCGAGCGCGCAGCGTGCCGCGTCTGAGACGGCCGAGTCATCGCAGCGTGATCGGTGGGAGGCTCTCGCGCTTGCGCACGCGGCCGAGCGTGTCTCGCCGCGCCGCGCCGCGCGCCGCATCCAGCGCCGCTTCCGCGCGTCGCGCCGCGCGGGCTCAAGTGAGACCCGTGCGGCCACGCGCGTGCAGCTGGCGCTCGGCGCGCTCGACGCGCGCGCGCGCGCGGCGGACGCGTGCGCGGCGGCGCTCGGCGCGGCGGCGGCTGCGTCGGCCGCGATCGCGCGCCGGCTGCCGCCACCGTCACCTCCGTCGGCGGAGCGCGCGTGGCAGAATCTGCCGTACGCGAGCGCGCGGCTGCCGCCGAGTCCGCCGGCGCACGCGCCGTCGGGCAACACGCTTGACGCGTTGATCGGCGAGGCGCTCGACCGTGCAGGAGCCGCGCGCGCAACGGCCGTTGGTGCGTCGGCTTCGATGCGCGAGCCGACTTCGCCGACTTCGTCGCGCGCGCCGCGCGCGCTGCGCGCGCGCGTGGGTGGCACCATTGGTGGCACAGCGGGCGGCCCAATCGCGTCCGAGCCGACGCTTCAGTTCGAGCTCGCGCCCGTCGCGCTCGGCGGCGGTGGTGGCGGCGACGTGCGCATCGCGGCATCCGATCCGGTCGCTTGGCTGCGCGCGGCCGTCGGCGCGGACGGCGCGGCGGCCGTCGCTCGTGCCGTCGTGCGGCCACGTGAACGGGAGCGCGATAGATGTATTTTCAAAATGTAAAGGCGTCGCTCGAGCGCGTCATGCGCCACCAGCTCGCCGCGTGCGTGGTGTGCGGGCACGCGCAGCTGCTGCTCGCGCGCGCGCGCATGGTGCGCGCGGGGGCGGCGCCGCGTCGTGCGGCCGACCAGGCGGCGGAAGCGGGCGCTGACGCGTGCGGTGGTTTGGACGGCGTGTATCGCCTGCACGCGGGCGGCGGCACGCGACCGGCAGCGCGCGGCGGTTAGGCACGTGCGGGCCCTTTGGGCCCGTCGGGCCTCGCTGCCCGCTCGCTGGTGACCGGGATGCGCGGGGATCGACGACATCGGTGGCTACTCGATTCCCCCGCAGCTGGTGCTGACCCCGCTGTCCTGACGTAAGCGCCGTTAGTATTTTCAAAATGCCACGTCCTTGCCGTCCCGGCCGTTCCCGCTGCCGGCGTGCACAAGGTCGACGCCCTGATTTCGGCCTGATGTTGCGTGCGCCCTTTCGCTCGCTCCGTTTGTCCAGCCTCGGCCCCGTGCGCGCCCCTCCTGCTGACCCGCCTGTAAGCGTCGTTAGTATTTTCAAAATGTGAGCGCCCCTGCCGCCACTCAAAAACATTTTTGGGCCGGGCGGCGCCGGCGGCTCGCGCGGCCGATGTGCAACGAGGCGCATTCCGCGAGGCGCGAGGCACATCCCACAAGGCGCGAGGCGCGGGTTGGCGAAGATGCGCCTCTCCGCGCCGCGTCGTCGGCCAATCCGATCCGCCGGGACCGCGGTGCGCTCGGCACGCTCGTCTGGTGCGGCCAGATGTGGGCGAGCCTGCAGCCGCTCGTCGGCCTGCCTGGCCTGTGGCTGCTGCAGCTCGCCCGGCTCGCGGCGTTCGTCGCGCTCACGCTGCCCGTGCTCGGCCCACAGTTTTGCCGCTATCTCCTCCACCGCCGCGTGTTCAAGAACGTGCCTTACGGCCCTTCGGTCCGGCACCAGCTCGACGTGTACGCGCCGCCGCCCGCGCGCGACGGCGCGCCGCACCCAGTGGTCATCTTCGTGTCGGGCGGCGCTTGGATTATCGGGTATAAGGCGTGGCCGTACCTGCAAGCGCTCTTCCTCCAGGCGAACGGCGTGCTCGTCGTCTGCCCCGACTACCGCAACTTTCCGCACGCGGCGATCCCCGGCATGGCTGACGATGTCGATGCGGCCATCGCGTGGACGCTGCGCAACGTGCGCCGGCTGCGCGGCGACGCGCGCAACGTGACACTCGTCGGCCAGTCGGCCGGCGCGCACCTCGTCGCGCTCGTCCTCGCCGAGCGCGCCGCGGCGCAGGCCGCACGCCCCACGGGCGGCGCCCCGTGCAAACGTGCACGCCGCGCATGGCGACTGGAGCAACTGCGCTCGTGGGTGGGGGTCTCGGGCCCGTTCAGCCTCGCGCCATTCGTCGAGACGCTGCACGCGCGCGGCCTTGACCGCCGGCTCCTTTCGCGCCTCTTCCCCAACCCGGCCGTGCTCTCGCCGTTAGCGCGCGTCGAGGCGCTCGGCGCCGGCGGCCGCGCCGCGCTTGCGCGGCTGCCGTGCCTGCTCGCGCACGGCACGGCGGACGCGACAGTGCCATGGGCGCAGACTGCCGACTTTGCCGCCGTGCTGCGCGCTGCTGGCGTATGCGTGCGTGTCGAGCTGTACCAGGGCAAGTCGCACACCGACCCAATCCTCGAGGGGCCCATGTCGGGCGACGATGCGCTCGGTGCGCGGCTGCTCGCGCTCGTCCGCGCGCAGCGGCCGGCGCGCGCAAAAAGCACGGGTGAGGAAGGGGGCGAGGAAGAGGCGTGCGTCGGACTGCCGGGCGCGCTCGTACTCCCAGGCGCCGTGCTGCACCTCGCGCGTTGGGTGAATCCGTTCTGACAGGCTGCCCACGCAGGCGCTGCCGGCTGCCCCCTCCAGCTATTTCAGTCAGCAGGCATACGTACGAACCGCTGCGCCGTGTTGAGTCGGACGCGCGACCGCACGCCCAGGGGACTCGACGCCCACGCACGGGCGCGGGCGCAGCGCGCGAGGCGAGCAGCCTTGACGCGCCCTACGCATATATAGGGCGCCTGTGCGCCCCATACATGATCGCAACCCTGGCCCCTGCGGTCGGCGCGCGCACGCGCGCCGACCGCAGGGGCAGGGGCGCGCTCTCTGGGGCCGCCGCATCCAGAAAGCAACGCGCCCCCGGCCAGCGCGGCCGGGGGCCCACAGCTGGGCTCGCCCAAAATGGGCGAGCCCAAACTGCGGCAGACGATGTGACCTCGTTTGCGTGACGCCGGCGGCCTGTGCCATCGGCGCAAACTCCGAGCAGAGGGGACCGCACACCTAGTAGCGGCCTGTGCGCGAACGCAGCCGCGCGCGCCTGTGCGCGCGCGATCCGCGGACGCGGTAACCCAAGTGCCCGACCGCCCCGTGCACATGCACGGGGCGGATCGGCCCGACGGCCTGCTGCTGGGGGCAAGCAACTTGCCTCCGACAGCAGCGCCGCCGTACGGAGCGTGCAGGTCTGTGCGCCTTGCGGCGTGGTGGTGGTGCTTGCGCGAGCGCGCGTCGGCAACCGCGTGCGTGGCGAGCGGAGGAGCTCGCCACGCGCGCGGCCGCGCGCGTCAGCTCGGGCGCGAGCGAGCGGCGAGGGGGCTGCGCCGCCGGACACGAGCGCGCGGTGCGCGCGCGCGCGCGCTCGTGTCCGGCGGCAGCCCCGTCGCTCACGGCCCGCGCAGCTCGAGCGCCTTCTTGTAGATGTTGCGCGCGGCGTTGAAGTCACGGTCAAAGATGGTTCGGCACCACGCGCAGCGCACGAGCGTCTTGACGACGCGGTTGGTCATCGGGCTCGACGGGTCGTGCTTGCGCACGCGGACCTGCCGGCGCGTCTTGGTGAAGAAGTCGCAGCAGCTCTTGCCGTCGCACTTGCTGCAGTCCTGCGACGTGTAGCTCTCGTCGATGAAGCCGATCGTGTAGCCGCGCGCGCGGAAGGCGTCGACGATGCCCATCGTCTGCGACGGCATCTTGCCGCGCTCGTGCCACTTGCCAAACTTGGGGTAGTGCAGCTGCAGACTCCAGTCGCCGACCGCGATCACGACCTCGCCCAGCCCGCCGTACGTCGCCGCGAACGCGTCGACCATCCTGCTGTGCGCGCGCTGGTGGTTGGAGTAGGCGTGCATGCGGTGCGTGCGGAACCACTCGTGCCCGTACGCGCCTCGCAGCAGCTCGCGCGCCTCGCGGCGCTCGTCCTCGTTGAGCAGCGGCGCGCTGTGGCCGTCGCGGCCCGCGAGCGCCTCCTCGAGCTGCGCGATCGAGCGGCGCTGCGGGTCGCCGCGCACGACCGTCATCTTCTTGCGCCGCAGCATCTGCTCCGTCGCGCGGCGCTCGCCGGCGAGCCGCCGGTGCCGCGCCGCCGACCAGCTGAGCGTGCGCGGACGCGTCGCGCCGAACAGCGCGCACGCCCACGCGAAGAAGAGCTTGTTCTTGCCCGGGTCGAACACGACGATGTGCTCGGGCGTGTAGCGGCGCAGCGTCTCGCGGTCGAGGTAGTCGGTGCGCCCGAGCTCGTCGCGCCCGCCAAGGCGACTCGCGAGCGGCGCGTCGCACGTGCGCAGGACGGACGCGGCCTTGCCGTCCGTCTGGATCGACGAGACGTGGCCACCCGCGCGGTTGGCGCGCCGGAGCGCGCGCGACACGTCCATCTTGAACACCACGTTGAAGATGCGCGTGCGGTTGCTGCCTGCGGTGATCGGCCTCCCCGCGTCGCAGCCTCTGCCAAACGCCCGCACAAAGTCCTCGGTGCAGCGCAGCCACTGCTGCAGGAATTCGGCGTCGATGCGGAGGAAGTGGCCGACGATGAGGCTCTTCTTGCCCGGAAGGCGCTTCGGGCCGATCGGCTTGTCGCCGTTGGCCTGCCGCGCGGCGTCGAGCACGCGGAGCATCGCCCTGTACCCGTCGCCCACGTTGTTGCTCTCGCCCGGCGGGCGATTGAGGTACCAACCCATGTTGTGGTCGCCATCGTAGTCGGCGTCAAAGAGCTCCCAAGCGGGCAGCACTTCGCGCAGCAGGTCGTCGTCGTCGCGCAGCGCCGCGGGCAGCGACGCGTCGTCGATCTGGCCGCGCCAGATGAGCCGCGTGCAGCGGCGGCGCGCGTGCCGCATCGTCTGTGCGGACAGCGCGCCGTTGCCGGCCGGCGGCGCGGCGAGCCCAGCCGCAGCAACCTGCTCGGCGCGCGTGGCCCTCGCGAGGTGCACCTTGACGAGCGCCTCGAGCGCGCCGTACAGGCCCGACGTGCGCACGTGGTTCACGTAGTTGGTCGTGAGCTGCGCGGCGAGGAAGCCAAGCGGCTCGCTCATGTACGCGACCTCGATCGGCCCGCCCGCCGCGAGCACGGCGTGGTGCGCGCCGGCAAAGTCCGCGAGGTCAGCGCCGAGCTGGCCGTGCTGCGGAGGCGCGCCTGTCGCGTTTGCCCTCCGCGTCACGGCCCAGATGACCGCCCTCCAGTAGGACTCCGTCCACACGGCGGGCAGCTCCTCGCCGGAGCGCAGCGCGCGCTCGGCAAAGTCGACGCCGACCTCGATCGCGAGCGCGGCGATGCGGTCAAATTTGACCGCAAAGTCCTGCAGGCGCTGTAGGTAGGCGGGGCGCACGATGGTCTTCAGCTGCAGCTTGATGGACTGGGCGCGGTCCGCGTCGTCGAGCGCGTTCGTCCGCTGCGTGGCGCGCACGTGCCGCCGCCGCTTCCGCGGTGGCCCGCCACCACGCCCGCCACCGCCGCCGCCGGCGCCGCCACCGCCGCCACCGCCGCCACCGGCGCCGCGTCCGCCGCGTCCGCCGCGTCCGCCGCGTCCGCCGCGTCCGCCGCGTCCGCCGCGTCCGCCACGCCCGCCGCGCCCACCGCGCCCGCCGCCGCGCCCGCCGCCGCGCCCGCCACCGCCGTCGCCGCTGTCGGAGTCAGAGTCCGAGCCCGCGTAGAGGGATTCGCCCGAGGAGGAGGCGTCAGAGGAGGCGTCAGCGCAGCTGGTCGCACCGGTGGCTGCACGGCTCGCGCGCTCATCGCCGCCCGTGGCAGCGCAGCCGTGCGCGCAGCGCGCACCGCACGCGCGGCGCGACGGCATGCGCGGCGCACGCGCGCCCGCCGTTGCGCGTGCGTCGGCAGCAGCGGCGGGCGGCAGCGGCGAGCGGTCGGCGCGAGCTGCGCCGGCGCGCGCCTCCGCCTCGCCGCCATCGGCGCACGCTCGTGGCGCGCCCGGCTCGCACTCGCCACACACTTCGGCCTCGGCGTGCGGCGCGGGCTCGGCGGCAGGCGGCGCGGCGGCCGGCAGCGGCGCGGCGGGCGCGGGCAGCGCGGCGGCGGCGCTGCGCGCAGCGTCGGAAGCGCGCGCAGCCGCCGCCGCCGCGAGCTGCACGGCAGTGCGCATGCGTGGCTGGCCCATCTCGTCGCAGTTCTTGGCGTACAACTTGTCCTGCTCGGCGAGGTGGGCCATCACCATGTCGGTCCTGTGCGCGCCGACGTAATGCTCCAGCCGCTCGATCCCGCCTTGGTAGAGGTAGCGCCGAAAGTCGCATCGCGGCTCGGAGAGGAGGAACGGCGGCCAAACGCGCGGCGGTTGCTCGCGCGGCGGCACGCGCGAGCGCGAATCGCAGCGCGACCCGCGTTCGCCGGCGGCGTGTGGAGGCTCGCACGCGCCGTACTGCGCGCACGGCTCGGGCGCGGGCGCGGACGCCTCGTCGCTCGCTCGCGCGCAAGCGTCCGCGCCGCGCGCAGGCTCGTGGCGGCGGCGGCCGCCGCCGAGCATCGCGTGGGCGGCGGTGTGCAGCCGCGTCGTCGCCCACACCTGCGCCAACGCGCTGGCAGCCGCGATCGCGCCGTCGCGTGAAACGCCTCCAGCGAGCGCCCACTCGCACGCGGCGCGCGCGCTCAGCTTGGCAAGCACGGCGAGCCCGGCGGCGATTGGCGGGAGCGCGACGGCCGCGCAGCGGCCGGCCATGCACGCGCTTGAGCACGCCAGGCCTGCGCGGCACAGCGCGAGCGCTGTAGCGCGCGCGCCGCGCGCAGGCTCGTGGCGGCGGCGGCGGCCGCCGCCGAGCATCGCGAGGGCGGCGGTGTGCAGCCGCGTCGTCGCCCACACCTGCGCCAACGCGCTGGCAGCCGCGATCGCGCCGTCGCGTAAAACGCCTCCGGCGAGCGCCCACTCGCACGCGGCGCGCGCGCTCAGCTTGGCAAGCAAGGCGAGCTCGGCGGCGATTGGCGGGAGCGCGACGGTCGCGCAGCCGCCGGCCATGCACGCGGTTGAGCACGCCAGGCCTGCGCAGCACAGCGCGAGCGCAGCAGCGCGCGCGCCGCGCGCCGCTCGCGCGCGCAGCGGCACGCGCGCGCTCGTGCAGAGCCGGCGGTGGCAGAGCCGCCTCGCCCGCCGCCGCGCTGCGAGCGCCTCCTGCCGGCGCTCCCGCCGGCTGCGTCGGCGCTCGTGCACGATCGACGCGAACGGCGACGGCGGCGGCCGCGACGCCTGCGCCGTGCGGCGCGCGCCGCCGTCGGGCGGCGCGTACGGGCGGCCGTCCTTGGCGTCGGCGAGCAGAGCGGAGGATGCGGATCGCGCCACGATGCCGCCGACGTTGCGCAGGCTCGGAACGACGGTGCCGCCGGCGAGCATGTCGGCGGGCCGCAGCGCGACGGCTGAGACGGCGTCGGCGAGAGGCGAGGCCGAAGACGAAGACGCGGAGAGGGCGAGCGGCGCGGTGTCGAGCAGCCCTGTGCCGCGCGCCGCGCCAAAGCAGGCGGCGATGGCGAGCGTGACGGGCAGGAGCCGCGCCGTCATGGTCGAGCGCCGCCGAACTGGGTGGATGGCGGCGGCGGCGGGTCGAACACACAGCGCGCCGCAAGTCCGGACGGTTTGAGTGTGCGTCCGGCGGATGTACGAGGCCGGTTCGAGTGTGCGTCGAGTCGGAACAGTGGAGCGTGCCGCCGCCCCGCTTGCCGAAAGCGCGTCCGCGCGGCGATACTCACGATGCGGTCGACCGCGCACGCGCGCCGAGCGCCCGGGCATGGTCTCAGTGCTGCCAACCGACTCGGGCGTGGACGCACACTCGTACGAGTGTGCGGCCGCGCCCGAGTCGTACGTTAGCCGGACGGGGCAATGTCCGGGCCCAGACGCAGGCCGAACATTGCGTCTGGGCCCAGGAGTTTGGACGGGGCAATGTCCGGGCCCAGACGCAGGCCGAACTCGTGGGCACCGGTGTATGCGCTTTGCGATGCGCCCATTGGTGTGCCCGCCGGTGAAGAGCGAGACGCCCAGCTTGATGAGCTTCATCTCACCCGTCCTAGGGTCGACCCACGGACGATGCCGTTTCCGATGTTCGCCGTGGCAAAGGCATAGAGCTGGACGTGCATGGCCTGGATGGTCGCCGTGCCGAGCTGGCAATGCTTCGGGCTGAGGCCGCACGCGACGCTGTGCAAGCTCGGGCCCTCGGCGGAACTACACGGGACGTGGCCGGATCGGCCAGCGCCATCCCGACCCCACCACCGTCCTCCCTGCTCGTCGGTGTGTAGACGTTGAGGAGGCGGCACGCCCTCAAGCGTGCCACGGTGTCGCAGCGCGTACGCCCGCACTTCACGCCCCGCGTCGTCTTGGCCTCCGGCGCCGGCGGCCGCCATCCTCGTGGCCTTTCCCGCCCAGAAACAACAGCTCCTGAACGCAGGCGCAGATTGACGGCGAGAAAGCAGACGAGGAACGCGCACCTCAACGCCGAGGGTCGCAAGCGGATCCACATGGCGCGCGCGCACATCGGCAAGCTCATGCTCTCGTCAAATTACGGCAGGCAGCTGGACGGCATGAGAAGTCGGCACGGTTGCCGCCGGCTGACGTGGCAACGTGCTGGAACGCGAACTTTGACCCGCTCGCGCGCGTGTGCTCGACCCTCTTTGCGCCCCGGTGCGTCACAGGCGTGGCAGCGTCGCTGGCACGCCACCATCCCGCCACTCGCACGGCGAGTGGGTTGGGGTAGGTCCACGCCAACCACGGCGGGCGAGGCGAGGCGGAGGCGCGCCGCTACTCGACGGCCACCTCCGCGACGGGCATGATCGGGTAAATGAGCGGGTTCACCTGCACCATGAAGGTGATGAGCCACCTGCGCACGTTGAGGAGCGTGCGGGCGGGCAGCGAGCAGTACGCGCGCGCGTGAGCGCCGAAGGCGACGAAGGGCATCGACGCACGCGCCACAACGGACGCAGCAACGGCGGCGGCGGCAGCTTGCGGTGGTGGCGATCGTCGCGCCGCGCGCGCGCAGCCGCGCGCGCGCTGCCGCGCGCGCGCACAAGAGCCAGGTGCAGACGGTGGTGAGCACCACGAGCGTCGCCGTCAACCTGTACGGCGAGCGGCGGGCCAGCGCGGCGGGCGAGGCGATCGGCCCCGAGCCCGAGCGCGCGGCGCGCGAGGCGAGCGCGCGTGCGGCTGGAGGCCGGCGCGAGCGGCGAGCGGCGTGGGAAGCGCGGTGCGCAACGTGCGCGCCGCACCCCTTGTCCTTGTTGGAGGGCATGAAGTATGTGATAAGCATCGCCAGCAACCCGAGCCCGTAGAAGAGCGCGGTCCCCGTCACGACGACGCCCATGTCTGCTGCCCGACGAGGGGGGCGATCGCTCCACTGATCAGAGCGAGTTCCGGCCCGGGCAGGCAGGACCCTACCCTTTTCTTCGGAAAAATCCGGGACTCGCGTCACGGCATGACAGTGTCGGATCTAGTTCAAAGGGTCTCCGCCGCTGCTGAAGAGCTTGGACATCTCCGGGTTGGCGCCGGGCTCGATCTCGCCGAGACCGACCATCGGTGCCGACCCGTCGACTGCCAAGCCCGCGAGCCGGCGCACGCCGCGAGCGCGCTCGCGCTGGCCGAGCGCCTCGTACGCGTCAGCGAGCAGCGCGTGGTAGCGGCGGCCGAGCGATGTGGTGCGCGACATGAGCGGCTCGATGCGCAGCAGCTCAGACAGCCGGCCGGTCGGCGTCGGCCACAGCGCCGCCATCTTGAGCGTCGTCGCAATCTCCTTTGCGTTCTCGGCCTCGAGCTCGCCCGCGCGCCGCTGGCGCGCACGCTCGAGGAGCGCGTCAGCGTCGGCATCGGCGGCGGCGGCGGCAGCAGCCGAGGCAGGCGCGAACGCCGCCGTGTCAAGCGCCGAGCGCACGCGCGCCGGCGGCGGCGGCGGCGGCGGCGCACCCGAGCCGAGCGCGGCAAGCCGTGAGGACGAGCCGCGAGCGAGGCGGTCGAGCGCGTCGCACGCGTCGACGGCGGTGCGGTTGTCCCAAGCGCCGCCGAGCATCGCGTTCATCAGCCCGCCCGCCGGCGGCAGCGCGTCCGATGCGCCGCCGAGCGGCGACAACGCGAGCCGCGCCGCGGCGCGGCGCACGTGCGCCGGCCGGCGCGGTGCGGCCCGGCGCGGCGCGGGCGCGCCCGCGTCGAGGCTGGTGGCGGCAGCGAAGGTGACGGCGAGGAGGAGCGCGCGGCCAAGGGTGCGCATACGAGGCGGAGGCAGTCGGCGCCCGAAGACGCGCGTCGGCCCGTCGGGGGTGGGCGGCGCCATTTTGCTTGCCGTAGGGTTTTCACGCGTCGATTCGGCGATGGGCCGACCTGTTGCCGTGTGGCGGAGGGACGCGGCGCGCGGTCCGCCGCTGCGCGACGCGTGGCGCGAAGATCAGGGCGACAGCCGAGAAGGGCCGGCCCACCGCTGAGGAGGGCCGGCCGGCGAGGGAAGGCCGACCGTTGTACAGGGGCGCCCGTGAGGCTTGCGCCAGGCCCAGAGCATGCATGTGCTCTGGCGTGCGACCGTCCTCCTCCGACGATACTCATCGGCGGAAGCGCAACTGCGCGGGCAAGCAAAACATATTGCCACACAGGATCGAACTGCGGACCTCGCCCGTGTGGAGGGCGCGTCATAACCAACTAGACCACGGCAACTGATGCTTGAAACTTAGGTTCAAATCAGCGTATCTATAAAACAAATGGTGGAGGCATGAGGACATGGGGCTCCGCCGACATGGAGCTCGACGACTTGGAGTGCGGCTGTTTGCGGGACGGCCGCGCGTGCAAAGCCGCCCTCTGGCGGCGGCAGCATTGGAATCCCGTCGAAACGGGCGCGCAGAGCTGCACGCGGGACGGCCGCTCCTGCAGCTGAATGGAGTGCGGGACGGCCTCGCCCCATTTCGACTGCAAAACCGTTTGGCAGCCGCCATGCGCGCCTCGACGGACGCCCTGCGCGCCAGCGTACGCACGCCACCCGACCAGCACGACGCGGCGCTGCGCAGCCTGCGCGCGCGCGCGGTGGCGGCACCGCCGGCTGCACTGCGCGGCTCGCCGTCGCGTGCCCTCGCGCACGAGCGCCGCCTGCCCACCGGCGCCGACGCGCCGCACGTCGCGTCGCATCTCGACCGCGTCGCGCTCACCAACGTGCGCACGTCGCTCGTCGTGTCGCTCGAGGATGACGTGCGCCGGCTGCGCGCGGAGGCGGCGGCGCACAGGCAGCGCGCGGAGAGCCTCGAGGCGCTGCTCCGCGAGGCGCTTGAGAAGCTTGAGGCCGCGCAGTCGCACGGCGCGCTCGCACTCGCCGAGCGGCGCGCCGACGACGCGGCGGCACGCGCGGCTGCCGAGCGCGAAGCGCTGCGCGAGCGGCTGGTGGCGAGCGAGGCGGCTCAGGTGGCGTTGGGCGAGGAGCTCGAGCGGACGCGCGGCGAGCGCGCCGCCCTCGCCAAGCGCCTCGGCGCCGCCGAGCAGGCGGCGGCGACCGCGGCGGACGCGGCGCGCGGCGATGCGGCCGAGGCGGAGGCGGCGCTTGTCGCCGAGCAGCACCGCGCGGTCGTGGCGGAGCGGGCGGCGGCGGAGGCGAAGCAGGCGGCCGAGCGCGCCGCGCGCGACGCCGACGATGCGCGCGCCGACGCGGCCGCCGCGCGCGCCGACGCGGCGGAGGCGCGCGGCGGCGAGGCGGCCGCGCGCGCAGATGTCGACGCGCTGCGTGCGCACACCGCCGCCGCGAGCGCGGCCGGTGCAGGCGTTGTTGGTAGCGGTGCGCGTGCACGCTCGCCGCCGCGTACGCCCGTCGAGCGAGGCGCCGGCGCGCCCGGCGGCGCGAGCAGTCTCAAGGCCGCCCACCGCGCCGAGATCGCGCGGCTACAAGGGCAGCACCGCGACGAGCTCGCCGCCGCAGCCGCTGAACGCGCGGCGGCGGACAAGCGAGGCGCGGCGGCGGTCGCGCGCGCGACGCGGCTGGCGGCCGAGCTCGCCGAGGCGCGGCGCGGCTCGCGCCCGCTGCCCGCCGCCGCCGCCGCCGCCGCGGGCGGCGGCGCGGGCGGCGGCAGCAGTGCATCGGGCAGTCGGCGAAGCTCGGGCGCGCCGCCGCTACCGCCGGCGGCGGCGACCGCGCCCGCGGCGTCGGCGAGCGGCAGCGGTGGCCTCGCGCGCGCCGACTCGGCCGTGCGCCTCGACCAGACCGCCGCCGCCAGGGCCGAGGCACGCGCGCGCGACCTCGAGCGACGGCTCCTCGACGCGAGCCGCGCGCGCGAGGACGCGACGAACGCGCGCTTGGCGGCCGAGCGCGAAGCGAGCACCATGCGCGCGGCGCTGCGGCTTGCAGAGGACCAGCTGAAGACGCTCGTGCCTGAGTGGGGCGCGTGGCGGCAGGTGCGTGGCGTGGCGTGGCGTGCCGCACCGCGCGCCGCTTCGCCCCGCGCTGCATCACGCCGCGCGCTCCACACCCACCGCTAGGCACATGAGTAATACCGCTTGCGCGTGCCGCGCCGCGCCGCGCCGCGCGCAGGGCGTCATCCCGGCGAGCAAGCAGCTGCACGCGTCGCATTTCGTGCGCATGGCCAACATGCAGGCAGAGATCGCAGCGCTCACCGCCGAGCTCTCGGCCGCGCGCGCGCACGACGCGCTCGGCGCGGCCGACGGGCTGGCTGCGTGCGCGGAAGCCGAGCGGGATGATGACGCGGAGGGCACGGCGGGCGCACAGCGCGACGGCGGGGACGCGCCGAGCGGTGTGAACGAGCCACAGCAACCTCACGTCTGTGAGTCCGACGCGGTCTGAGTTTGGAGTGGACGCGGGCCTTTCTTGATTGTTCTTCAAAAGAAGTCTGACTCACAGACGTGAGGTTGCTTGTCGGGGCCAAGGGCCGCCCGTCACGCGTCGGACAAGCTGACCCTGACGCTGCTCACGCACGACCCGCGCGTGCCGGCGCATGCGCTGCTCCCGGCGCAGCTGGCCGTGCCGCACGACAGGCGATTGGGCGCTAACGGCGAGACGCGCCGCGCCGCCGCCGCGGAGCCCGCGGAGCCGCTTCGGCGCTGCTGTGGCTGGTGGTAGCGGTGCTGGCCCATCGGCGATATGCGCCGTATGAGAGCGATCGTGCGGGCGCGCGCGCCCTCGATCCCACCCTGCTCGCCGCCGTCGCAGGCCGACGCGGCGCTGCCCGGCCGCGTGCGCGGGCGCGTCGAAAAGCTGCGAGCGGACGTGCTCGTAGCTACAACGCCGCCGTTCCCGCGGCCAGTGCATTCTGCCGTCGCACGGCGCGGTCGCGCGCCAGGCGGCGCGAGGGACGTGCGCGCGGAGCGCGTCGCCGAGCGGTTGCCGCTCAGATCAGCGCCGACGGCCGTCTCGAGCAGCTCGTCCAACCGCTCCTCTTCCAACTGCGCGAGAAGGCGGAGCTCGCGCGCGCGCTCAGCGGCCGGCGTCACGTGCGTCGACGCGTCGTCGCAGGCGTCATCGGCGCGCACGCCGCAGACCATGATGCCGCCATCGCTGCGAGAGCTGCGGCCATCGTTGCCGCCGGCCGCGCCGACGGCCGGCGCCGCGCGTGCGATCGAGAGGCGTGACTCGACGTCCATCAACGCCGCCGCGCGCGCGGGGAGCGGAACCTTGGCGCCCGGCGCGCTGATCATGCTCCCGCCCGAGCCCATCCGGCGCACGCGCGGCTGCGAGCGGAGCGTGGGCGCGGCCGGCTGGTCATCGGCGCGCGGGCGGAGCGGCTCCGGCAGCTCGTCCGATACCGAGAGGGTTCCGAGTCCGGATACTTGAATGCCGCGCCAGGACATCCGTGACTGGCGCGCCGGCCGCGAGCGGTGGCGCGCGGGCACCTTGGTAGAGAGCGAGGCGATGATCGCCTCGTCGAAGAGCGACGTGTCCAACGTGATCGCTTTTGAAATCAGCTGGGCGACAAACGCGCGCTGCTCGAGCGGCGCGCCGCCGCCGCCGCTGCCGCTTCGACCGCGGCCGCTGCCGTCGGCTGAGCCCTCGCCCTCGCCCGCGCCCGCGCGCGCGCGCGCGCACAGCTCAAGATGAACGGTGCCGTTACGCGCGGCCTCGATGCGCGTCTCATAATAGTAGGCGCGCGGCCGCGCCGCCGCCGCGCACAGCAGCGCGCAGCCCGGCGCGGGCACGCGCGCGGCCACTGACCACACGTTGGCGAGGCCGGGTGGTGGCGGCACGCCGCCATCGCAAAACTCCTCGCCGAACCAACGCGCGTCGTGCGCGTCGGGCCAGTCGGCGGCGCGCGCGTTGGCAGGTGCGAGCTGCGCGAGCCGCCAGCATGTCTCGAACGCGGCGCGTGCGTGCGCTTCGACGGCCGCGCCGACTGGTCCACCGGTGTTCGCCATGTGCCGCAGGAGGTTGGCCGGGATCGCGAGCTCGGCCTCGGCGCCAGCGGGCAGCAGCACGAGCGGCACGCCCAACGCGAGGCACTGCGCGCCGAGCATCACCGCCGCCTCGCGTGCGCTCGGCAGCCGCGCGGTCGGGTCGGCCACGAGCCGGAGCGGCGGCACATTGTGCGTGGCGCTCGCCGGGTCCGCGCCCGTCCCGACCGTCGCGCGGTCCGTCGCCATCGACACCTTGCGCGCGCTCAGCTCGGGGCGCGAGTTGGCGTCGGCGTCGGCAGATCGCCCCGCTTCGAGGTCGACGCGCGCGCGCGCCCCGCCCGCCTCGGCGCGCTGCGCGGCGTGCGCGCGCTCCGCTGCGGTCTGCACCGGCCGCACGCCGCCCGAGCCGTCGCCGACGCTCGCCGCCGCGCGCTGCGCGGCGTGTGCGCGCCGCGCAGCGATCTGCACCGGCCGCACGCCGCCCGAGCCGTCGCCGACGCTCGCCGCCGCGCGCCGGCAACCACTCGCGCGATGCGTGGGCTTGGCGAAGGAGGGCTCGGTCGCGGCGATCCACGTGCCCGCGAGCTGCGAGAGGAAGCGCGGGCGGAAGACGAGCTCGCCCCCATCGCTGCTCGCGTCGTCGTCAGCGCCGACGCCCGCGCCCGCGGCGGCCGTCGGCGCGGCCGGCGACGCGGGCGATGCGGGCGGGGGCGTGAGTGCGCCGATGCTGAGGACGGCCTCCGTGTGCTCGCGGAAGAGCAGAGGCCGCTGCCGCGCGAGCTGCGCGATGAGCAGCGGCACGCACGCGAGGACGAGCGTCGCGCCGTGCGGGATCGACGAGAAGGCCGCGCTCACGCGCTCGAGATCGCCGTCGGACCCGTTCGAATCATCGCGAAAGCGCTCGACGCGCGTTTGCGCGGAGAGGCCCACCTGGTCGCACAGCGCGATGAGCGACGGCCGCGCCGCGCTCGACGAGCTCGCCGCCTCGAAGATGAGAAGCGCCGCGCAGTGCACCGCGTTCGCCTCGAGCAGCCCGCGCAGCAGCAGCAGCGCAGGCGCTGCTGGCGACGTGGGCGAGTCGTGCAAGACGAGTAGAATAGCCTGCCGGTCGGGCGTGCGCACGTGCGCGCCGATCGCGCGCGCGATCCCCTGCAAGACGAAGATGGACAGGTCGCGCGGCGCCGAGACGCCCGGCGCGTCGGCGCTCAAGCCGATCACCTCGTGACGCGCGCCGCGCTGGCCGACGATCGTTGCGGGCTCGAAGAAGGAGGCGGCGAGCGGCGGCGAGCAGGCGATCAGCGCGAGCACGTCGTACATGTTGAACGAGACGACCAGGTCCCACACCGGGTCTTCCGTGCCGCGCGTGCCGACCCGGCCGCGGCAGAATGTCGTCGAGAACCACTCGCGATCGCAACGGTCGGGCAGCCCCTGGCGCGCGGCCGAGCCGGGCGGCGCGCACGCGCGGCGCCAGAGACGTTCGATCGAGTCGCGCTGCACCTTGCGCAGCCGCCAGCCAATCGGCGAGCCCGACTGCGCCAAGTGGTCGTACACCTCGCGCCGGACGGGCGCGGCGTACGCGGCAAAGCGCGTCACGACCGTGAGTGGAATTCCCGCGTGCTGGCACGCCGCGCAGAGGAACGCCGCGGCCTTGAAGTCGAAGGCGTTGTTGTGTGCTGCGGTCAGCGGTCGGCGGGCCGCGTGCGCGCGGCGTGAGGCCGAAATGGCGGGAGGCCAAAAATGGGACGGCAAAAATCGGCGCGCGCAAATTCGGCGCGTGCGCGCGCGCGCGCGCGCGCACGCGGCCGCGGCGATCACCCCGCGCGCGCGCGGCGCGCGCGGCGCGCGTGGCGCGCGTGGCGCGAACCCGAGTCGGGCACGATTGCATACTCCACCTCTTCGTCTGACGAGTCTCCGTCCGCGCCGCCACTGCCGCCGGCGCGCGGGCTCGCCTCCTCCTTCGAGTTTGCGCGCACGCGCGCGCGCGCGGCCGCGCGCTCAAAGGTGCTCGCGTCGACGCCGCCCATGACGACGACACGCTTCAATCGACTCGCGCACAGCTCGCCATTGTCGCGCAGAAAGAGCGCGGCGTCCTTGAGCGACGAGATGCAAAGCAGCGTTACCGTGTTCGGCTCGGACGTCGCCAGCACGCGGTGCAGCAGTGCGCGCCCCGGCTCGATCTGGCGCGCTCGCTCCGAGTCGACGGGCGGCATGTAGTCCGCCGTCTCCGAGAAGCAATCGACCGTCGAAGGCGCGCCGCCGTCGGTGCCCGAGCCAACAGGGACGTGGTTGAGGCGCAGCTGGTCGAGTGTCGCACGCATCAACCGCGCGCGCGCGTGCGCCGGCTGCAGGTTGGCGATCACCGCGCGCAGCTCGATCAGGCCCTCGTCCTCGAGAAAGCGCGCCATGATGATGGCCATCTCTGCGCTCGGCGCGGTGCGGCGCGGCGAGGCGGGTTGGCGGCAAGCGGCGAGCGGCGGGCGGGCGGTAAGGCACATGAACGCGCGCGCGGCACGGCACGGTGCGCGCTCGCGCGCGCGCGCGCGCGCGTCCCACCGTCGTCCAGGTCCTCGCCCGGGTCGGAGATGATGACGATCGGCTCGCGCAGGTCGCGGACCTCGGGCTCGCGCAGCTCGGCGTGGAGCGCGCGATAGCGGCGGAGGGCAAAGGCTAGGACAATGAGCAGCAGCAGCACGAGCACGCCAAGGACAATGATGGCCAGTCGCCAGTCCCGCATCGAGAGAAAACGCGCGCCCGCCGGCCACCCCTCGCGCCTCGGCCAGGTAACGCAATTACCGGCCTCTTCAGTCGAACAAAGTCAACAAACAGTTTAGGCAAGTCCTCCCCCCCCTTCTACTGACTTCCTTTGGCGAGTAGGGCCCGTTTCGGCGGGCAGGCGAAGCGGCGCTCCCGTCACGCGCCGGGCCGGTAAGCCAGCCGTGTGGGCTACGTCGTAGGCGCATGAGCGAGACTCCGCAGCGTCGGCGCTGCGAACCTTCGACGTGCGCAAGTGCAACTTTTGGCCATGTTGATGCGCGTCGCCGCAGTCGAAGGAGTGGTTTTCACGCACACGCGCGCGGCTACGACTTCCTCAAACTGGTGTCGGTGAGACATCCCAGCGTCGCCCGACCACTCCTTCGAGTGCGCCGGCGCCGACTGCGCCGGGGTCGTGAAGTTCGCGCGGATCGGCCATGCGGACTTCACGCACACGCGTCACTTTTGGCAGTTATCTTGCGCTGCCGGCGTGCACAGGGTCGACGCCCTGATTTCGGCCTGATGTTGCGTGCGCCCTTTCGCTCGCTCCGTTTGTCCAGCCTCGGCCCCGTGCGCGCCCCTCCTGCTGACCCGCCTGTAAGCGTCGTTAGTAGTTATCTTGCGCCAAAACTACCCCATACCTCGCAACTTTTTTTGTACTCAGATAGATCACTGTACCCAGTCCCCTTGGTTTGGCTTGTGAGGGCGGCCATCATGTCGTTCAACCAGAAGCGCGTGCCGGCGCGGCTGCGGCTGACGGGGATCACGCCGGGAATGACGACCCCGGCGGGGCGCGCGGGCACCGCGCCCAACTCGCCAGGGATTACGCCCCAGCCGTCCGTCGCCCGGCTCGCCGGCGCGGGCGCGTGCAGCGGCTGCGCCGGCCCGATCGCGAGCAGTCAGTCGAGCACGGGCTCGCCGATGCGCTCGCCGCGCGCGTGCCAGTACTGGCAGGCGGTCTCGCCCACGCAGCGCACGAACCAGCCGTTCGGCTTGGCCGACCGCGACGAGTTTGCGAGCACGATGGCCACGATGCGCGACTTTTGCGAGCAACGGCGCGTCGCCAAGCAGCGCGCGGACAACGAGCTGCGGCTGCTGCAGCGCGAGCTGCCGCTCGAAAAGGCGCTCTCGCCGACCGACCTGGAGCAAGTATCCAGCCTGATCGAACGCTTTATCGTGCTCACCGTCGGCGCGCTCACGCGCGCCGTGTGCAAGGTGCAACAGCCGCGCGCCGCGCGCCGCGCGCGCCCGCACGCGCTCACGTGCCGCGCGCCCGCGCCGCGCAGGCGTTTGTCACCGAGCTGCAGGAGCTGCGCGCGCGCACGCTCTCGCCGCTGGTAACGCGACTGCTCTACTCCATCTCGCCCGTGCTCCGCCGCACGCTCACCGACTCTGAGCTCCTCCTCGCGCCGATGCCCAAAACGCTGCCCGTCCAGGTCGTGCACGAGCGGCAAGAACACACCTTCCTCGGCGAGCTTCGCACGGCCAAGGAGCTCGACCGCGAGTGGGACACGATCCGAAGGCGGCGCGCGTCGCAGACCGGGCATGCGCAGCCCACCTCGCCGCGCGCCGACGCGCCGTCCGCCTCCGCCGATCTGCGCGCGGAGAGCAGCGGCGACGACGAGCGCGCGCCGACGCCGCACGTGCGGAGGGCGGCAGAGGGCGGCGGCGGCGGCGGCGGCGGCGGCGGCGGTGGTGGTGTTGCGGCGGGGTCGGAGCAGCTGATGTGCCGCGTGTGCGAACAGCCCGTCGCCGCCGCCGAGATGGAGGAGCACATGACGATGTGCATGCTCGACATGATGGTCGTCGTCTCCGCGCGCCGGCTACGCCGCGTCCTGCGCCACATCGAGCAGCACGTGAGCCGTATTGAGCGCGCGTCGTACCGCGGCTCGGCGTCGGCGTCGGCGTCGGCGTCGGCGTCGGCGAACAATGGCGGCGGCAACACGCTCGATGAGCGACTCGGCGTACCGCCTGAGATGGCGCTCAGCACGCCGCTGCCCCTCCTGGCGAGCTGCGCGGAGCACTGCGAGCGCGCGTTGGATATGCTGCACCGCGCGGACGGCTCGACGCCGCGCTGCGCGTCGACGGCCGAGACGCTCGCGTTCGTCCAGTCTGAGTTCGCCCAGCTCGAGGCAATCGGCAACCAGCACGTGCCGCACGCTGTCATGCGCCTTGTCATTGAGGCGACCGAGGTGCGCCGCGCCCGCCCGCCAGCGCGCCCCGCCGCGCCACGCCGCGACTCTTACGCGCTGCCACCGCCGCCGCCGCGCGCCGCCGCGCGCCGCCGCGCGCCGCCGCGCGCCGTCGCGCGCCGCTGCGCCGCGCAGGCGAGCACCGAGGGCGCGCAGCTCGCCGAGCTCGCCGGCCAGTTCTTCGACGTGTTCCAGGAGGCGGCCAAGGCGAGCCGACTGCGGCGCACCCTGTCGCTTGACGACCTCCATGGCGTAAGCTCCGTGCACGAATTGGACGAGATAGGCGCGCCGCACGGCGACGCAGGCGAGGAGGGCGATGGCGCGGATGAGGAGGGTGGCGGCGCCGCCGACCGCTCGGCAGCCACCATCGCCGCCGTCGCCGCCGCCACGGCGTGCGCGCCGCCCGCCGCGTCGCTCGGCAACGCCGGCACAATCGCGCGCTCCATATACGCGTCCGTCGACGCGGGGGCCGACGAGCCTGTGGGCTTGTCGAGGCCGCCGTCTGACTCGGAGCACTCGGAGCACACGGGGCCGCTCTTCACCCAGTCCACGAGCAGCCTCGTGCTCGCGCGCGCCGGCGCCCAGCTGCGCTCGCGCGCGCCGAGCGGCCTCCGACCCGGCGCGGTCGCCGTCCGTCCGCCCACAGGCCGCGACTCGCCGGCGTTCGCGTGCACGGCGGGCACGGTGCGCAACGCGAGCCCGCTCTCGATGTCGGCGCTCGGCGGCTTGCGCACCGACTCGCCGCCGCGCAGCGACGATTCGCCCGGCGTCCTCACGCCCGAGCCGGGCCCGCTCCACGGCGGCGCAAGCGGTATCGGCGGCGGCGGCGGCGTCCGTGGCGGCGGAGGCGCCGGCGGCGGCGGCGGAGGCGGAGGCGGCGGCGGAGGCGGCGGTGGAGGCGGCGGCGGCGTTGGCGGCTACTGCGGAGGCGGAGGCATGCTGCGTCGCGCGTCACTCGGGCTTCCCGCGCGCGCCGCGTGGGGTGGCGCGCAGCCCGGCGCATGTGGCGGTGGCGCCGAGCCGACGCAGCTGCAGCCCGGCACGGCGGCGGGCGCGCGCGGCAAGGTGCCCGCGCCACGGCTCAGCCTTGGCAACGGCATCATGTGCGGCGCGTCCGCATCCGCGCCCACGTCACGTCGGCTGCTCGATCGGCGAGACGGTCGCTCGACGGTTTCAATCTCGATCGACTCGTTCCAAATGATTAAGCCGATCTCGCGCGGCGCGTACGGCCGTGTCTTCCTCGCCATCAAGCGCCGGACGGGCGACCTCTACGCCGTCAAGGCGCGCGCGCACGCCGCATCGCGCCGCGCGTCCCGCCGCCGCGCGCGTCACCGCGCGCGGCGGCCTCACGCGCGCCGTCGTCGTCGCCCGCCCGGCGGCCCGCTCGCGCAGGTGCTGTCCAAGGCGGACACGCTGCGCAAGAACCAGCTTGCCAACGTGACCGCCGAGCAGTCGATCCTCGCGCAGGCGAACAACCCGTTCGTTGTGAAGCTCTACTACTCGTTCGCGTCGAAAAGGTATTTATACCTCGTCATGGAATTCGTCAACGGCGGCGATCTCTATTCGCTGCTGCAGGGCGTCGGCCGGCTCGAGGAGCAGAGCGCGCGCGCCTACGTCGCCGAGCTCTGCCTCGCGCTGCAGTACCTGCACGAGCAGCTTGGCGTCGTCCACCGCGACCTCAAGCCGGACAACGTGCTGATTGACGCCGCCGGACACATTGTCCTCACAGACTTTGGCCTCTCACACATGGGCGTGGGCGACGCGCTCGTTGCGCCCGGTCGCGAGCCCGGCGCGACGCGCGCCGCCGACGCCACCACGCGCGCGCTTCGCGCGTCCGCCGATAACGTGGACGTGCGCGCGGCGTTCGCATCGGCGCGGTCTTCGCCGGCGAGCAGGCGTCCATCTGCGCACCAGTCCGTAGGACTGCCTGACGCGTTCGCTGCGGCGACGGCGGCGGCCGACGCGTCGCGCCGCGCCGCCGCCGCCGCCGCGACCGACGCCGCAACCGCCGCCGCAACCGCCGCCGCCGGTCGCGCCACGCCGCACGCCGCGCGCAGGGCGAGCGCAGAGTCGGCGCGCGTGCCGAGCCCGTGCGCCGAGCGCGCCGCGCCGGCGGAGGCGGGCACGCCACCGTCGGAAAAGCGCGCGTCGTGCCGTATGAGTCGCGAGCGGCCCGCGCGCCTCGCGTCGTCGCGCTCGGCGCGCGCGTCGGCCGACGGCCTGGCCGCCGAGCACGCCGACGGCGCTCCCTCGTCGTCGTCGCCCTCCTCCGCCGGGCTCGGCACGCCAACGGGGCTCGGCACGCCGCACGACGAGTCGCCGCGCAACTCGCCGCTCCCGAGCGACGAAGCGCACAGCGCCGGCGCCGCGCTGCCGTGGGCGGGCACGGCCGCGCTCCCGCGCGGCGGCTCGGCGCCCGGTTCGATGGGCGTGCGCTCGCGCCGCGATTCGCCCGAAGTCGCGCAGCTGCTCGGCGCGCAGCGCGGCGGGCGGGTGGGTACGCCGGACTACATGTCGCCCGAGATCCTGCTCGGGATGGGGCACGACGCGCGCGTCGACTGGTGGTCGCTCGGCGTGGTGCTCTTCGAGCTCGTGGTCGGCGTGACGCCATTCAACGCGGACACGGCGCAGGGCGTCTTCGAGAACATTCTGCGCGGCAACGTGCAGTGGCCTGATGGCGCCGAGCGCGCGCTCTCGCCGCACGTCCGCTCGCTCATCGCCGGACTGCTCACACTCGACCCGGACGCACGCCTTGGCGCCAACGGTGCTGAGGAGGTCAAGGCGCACCCTTTCTTCGCGGGCGTCGACTGGGAGGGCCTCCGCCGACGCGAGCGCTCACACGCGCCATTCGTGCCGCAGCTCGACGATATCTTCGATACGTCCTACTTTACGGAGCGCATGCGCAAGCACGCGTCGATGGACCGTTGCGCGTCCGACTTTCACGTCGGCGCCGGCGCGGCGCCGGCCGAGGCGGCCGCGCCCGCCGCTGCGCCGCGCGCGGCTGGCGGCGTGCGCGGCGGCGGCGTGCGCGGCGGCGGTGAGCACGGCGGCGGTGAGCACGGCGGCGAGATGCCCGGGCTCGAGGCCGTGCGGCGCAAGCAGCAGCCAGCTTTCACCGACCCACCGCGCGACGAGTCACGCTCCGCCTCGGACGGCAGCGGAGATGAATTGGCGGGCGCGCGCGCGCGCGCGACGGTCGAGGCGGACGCCGAGGCGCCTGGCTGCGACGGGGTCGAGCGAGCGGTGGAGGCGGAGCGGCTGTTCGCGCAGTTCGGCACGTTCGTGCACTTGGGCAACCTGCAGCAGATGACGCGGCTCAAGCTGGGCGAACTCAAGCAGCGATTGGGCGAGGCTTCGCCGCGTGACTGGCTCAGTGAGTGTGGCTCACTGCCGTGTTCGACATCGACGTCGCCTCTCCTCCTGCGCAACTCCGGCGGCTGCGCGGCGTCGGCGGCGGCCGCCACCTGCGGCGGCGCGGCGTCGGCGGGCGTCTCGCGCTCGCCGTCCGGCGGAGCCGTCTGCTGCAGGCCAAGCGGGCGCCCGCCCTCCGCCGCGCCGCGGCCCACGCCGGCCGACGTACCCGCGCCCGGGCTCGCCTCGACCCTCGCGGCGCCGCTGCGCGTGAGCCCAGGCGCGGCGGCCGCGGGCGGCGCGCGCACGCCGCCCGGCACGGAGCGCGAGCACGCCGCGGCGAGCGCGCTCTGACCGTTCGGAAGCTGGCTCCGGACATCACTGGCTCCTGACTCTGACATTCTGACTCGGTCCGTCCTGACACTTCTGACTCTGCATCTGACTGATCACACTCGACATTCTTCACGCATACAGTACATCGATGCCGGCGGCCGCGACGAGCGCACGGCGGCGTGGACGCGTGGAGCGCGTCGTGGACGCGACGAATGACGCGCCGCGCGCTCCCGCGCCCAGCTCGCGCGCCAAACGTGCCCTGCGCTTTGGCGAGATTCCCGCTTCGGGCAAGCTCGCGCTCGCGCTCCTCGCGCTCCAGTTTGCGTCGGAGCCCCATTTTCGCGAGCTCTCGCACCGCGTGGACGGCGGCGGCGCGGGCGGCGAGGGCGCGCGACCAGCTGCGGCGTACAACCCGATGTCGGCGGTCGTCATCACCGAGCTACTCAAGATTGCCCTGTGCACATTCATGCTCGCCCTCGGGCCCGGCGGCGCCGAGCACGCTGCACCGTCCGCTGGCGACGGCGGCCTCGCGGGCAGGCGGTGGCGCATTATGGCGGGCATCTCACTCCTGTACGCGCTTCAGGACTGGTACGCTGCTCGCTGTTACGCGCTTTCGCACATCGCGCGTCAAGTCGCGCGCCGCGCTCAGCCCCCCGCCCATCCCCCACCGGCGCGCGCACGCCACACCCGTCGGCTCAAGGTGCGTTGACATCGCCGCGCGGCCTGGCAGCGGGTGCAGCCCGCTCTTCTTCCAGCTGCTCAACCAGACCAAGACGGTCTGGGCCGCGCTCCTCATGCGCGCGCTCGTCGGCATGAAGCGCTCGCGCGTGCAATGGGCCGCCCTCGCCATCCTGTCCGCATCTTCCGCGATTCTTGCGACCAAGCCGGCGCACGCCTACATGGCCGCGCTCGGCCAGGCGGCGGGCGGCGCGAACGGCGCATCACTCGCCGCGCCGGCGACGCGCGCGCCGCACGCGCACACCCCGCGGCCGCCGCCATCGCAGCCTGCGGCTGCCGTTACAGCCTACCCGCTGGGCGTGCCCCTCGGGATTTGGGCGACGGCTGCCTCTGCGCTTCTCTCGGGCGGCAACCAGGCGGCGTCCGAGATCGCGCTGCGCGGGCCGGCGGCCCCAGCCGCGCGCGCGACCGAGTCCGCGGTCGCGCAGCGCCGCGCGGCGACCGCCTTCTCGCGCGAGATGGCGATGTACAAGCTGGCGTTTGCCGTCGTCGGTGCGGTGCTCGGCGGCGGCCGCCGCACGCGCGGCGCGGCGGGTGCCGGTGCGGACAGCTTCGAAGCGGCGGCGGGCTCGGCAGCCGGCGCGACGACCGCAGCGTGGGCGGCGGAGGCATGGGGCGGCATGTGGCGCGGCTGGCGGTTTACGACCATTGTGCCGTGCGTGCTGTCGGCATGTGGCGGCGTGCTCGTCGGGCAGGTGACGGCGCTCGCGGGCGGCGACTGGAAGGGGTACGCGCTCGTCGGCGGCGTCGTCTGCTCGGCGCTCTACTCCCACGCCCTCCGCGCCGAGCGCGTCTCGCCCGACACGGCCCTCGCCGCGGTGCTCATTGTCGCGAGCATGGCGCTGTACGCCGGCTTCCCCGCCGGCGAGCCCGGCGCGGCGCGGCGGGCGGCGCCGCCTCGGCGCACGCCGCGGCAGGCGGCGCCGCGATGACACCCATGACGGCCGATGACGGGGGGGGGACCGGGGGAGGGGGGCTTGTGGGGGCGGCCGTCGTCATCGCCCTCGACCTCGGTCGAGTTATGGTCGTTTTTCGCGGGCGACTGAAAGTCGCTGAAACTTCCCGCGCGGGGAGCGTTTGCAATGCACCCGCTCGGGCGGCTCATCGTGTGCACGCTCACCTGCTGGGCAGCGGCCTACCCGAGCGAGGCGCTGCAGACCGCCGGCCGGGTGTCGGCGTCGGTCGAAGTGCTCCGCGCCGCGCTGTTCCGCGTTTGCGAGCTTCACGTCGACATGCGCCACGTCGGCGGCGGGAGCATATACCGCCCGTTCGTCGTGCCGAGCAACGACGAGTTTGTCGGGCACGACATCTGCACGTCGCACAACTTTGACCGCGCGGTGGTCGAGACAATGCGCCCGTATATCGCGCCGGGCTCGACAGTGATCGACGCGGGCGGCAACCTCGGCGCCTATGCGGTGCAATTCTCGCACTGGACGGGCTCGCGCGGCCGCGTGCTCGCCTTCGAGCCGCAGCCAATGATCTTCAAAGTGCTGTTCGCCAACGCGATGGGCGGCGGGCTGCGCAATATTGACGCGTTCAACGTCGCGCTCGGCTTCAAGGACGGCTTCGTCCGGATGGGCGCGACAATCCCCGACGGCGCGTCACAAGGCCGGCGATTTGCAGACGCGCTCGCCGACCCATCCGCGCACGTCAATTTTGGCGGCCGGTCGCTCGGCGTGGGCGGCGAGCTAGTGCGGATGATCACGCTCGACTCGCTCAATGTCACCGGCGTCTCGTTCATCAAGATCGACGTGCAGGGCGCCGAGAGCCTCGTGCTGCACGGCGCGCGCCGGACTGTCCTGCGCGAGCTGCCCACAATCATCATGGAGAGCACGGCAAGTTTCCAGGCGGCGATGCGCTCGCCCGAGCTGGCGCGCGAGATGGGCATCCCGCCCGACGTTGCCGCCTTCGACGGTCACGCGTGGCTTGAGAACATCGGCTACCGTCCGGTTCGCAGGATGGGTGACGACGTTTTCTTGCAGCACCCGGCGCAGCGGCTGTCCGGTGCGGCGCGGCGCAGCGCGCGCGCACGGACGGCACGGTGCGGCGGTGGCGTGGAGCACTCGCATCTCGGGAGGACGCGGCGCGTGCGCGCGCCCGTCGCGCCCGCTCACGCGCGCTCGGACTCCCGCGCGCGCGCCCTGCGCGCCAGCGACCTGGCCGGGTGCATCGCGGCCTCCTGCGCATTTCGGGCCTCGGCCAGTCCACGACGGCCTCGAAGCGGCCCGCCAGCGCCCGTGGGACCCGCCAAGAATTGGCGCAGCGCGCGCGGCGGGCGCGCTCGCGTACGCGCCTGGCGAGTCAGGCGTCGCGAGCGCGGGCGAGGACACTGACGCCTGGGGCCGAGACCGAAGGTAGCGACGGTGAAGTTTGCGCCCTTGCTAGGGGAAGTAATTGCGCCGTCCAGCATGGACGGCGCGCCCCTCCCGCTCCTCCCGATGACGTCCGCTCTCACGCTCGAGCGCATCCGAGGGATGGAGGTCGGGCCGTGCGATATATTCGTCGCCTCGTTCCCGAAGAGCGGCACGACGTGGATGCAGCACATCGTCTACCAGCTCGTCTCGGCGAGTGCGGGCCACACGGGCGAGCGGCACATCTCCGATTTTGCGCCCTTCCTCGAGGCCGACCGCACGTGGGGCGCGGGCGGCGCGAGTGTGGCGGAGCCGGCGGCTTCGCTGCACCGTGAGCTGGGCTGGCGCGCGTATAATACGCACTTGCTCCCGTCGATGCTCCCCGCCGGCGCCGCGCGCGTCATCTACGTCGCCCGCGCGCCGGCCGACGTGTGCACGTCGCAGTGGCACCACTTTGCGCACATGGCGCCCGATGACGGCGGGTTCGGCGGCGAGCTGGCCGAGTTTGTCGACGCGTGGCTCGCCGGCACGCTCGCCTTCGGCGCATGGCGGCCGCACGTCGAGGCGTGGCTGCGCGCGGCGGTTACAAACGATCGCATCCTCGTCGTTCGGTACGAGGACCTGGTGCACGCGCTGCCCGAGCAGGTGGCGCGCATCTGCGCGCACCTGGGCGTCGCGCTGGACGAGGAACGGCTGCGCGCGCACGTGCTTCCGCGGCTCGGCTTTGATTGGATGAAGCGGCATGAAGCGCGGTTCGAGCCGCGGACGGTGCGGTGGGTCGACCGCGGCGTCGGCGCCTTCCGCTTTCTGCGCAACGGGCAGGTGGGCGACGCGCACAACCATTTGACGGCGCAGATGCTCGAGCGCATTGAGGCGGCGACGGCACCGGCCGTCGCGGAGCTCGCCGAGCTGCGATGCTAAACATTCGGCTAAGCGCGCCGCGCTGGCTAAGCATCGCCGACGCGCTGCTAAGCCAAACATTCGGGGCGTAGCCAAACACGTTGGCACGGGTCAACGACAAGAGTACGTCACACGACGGCCAGCGCGCCGCGCATTATCGCCCTTGCTGCGAGGCCTGCACGCGCCGCGCGGAGCGGCAGGAGCGAGCGGCAAATGGTAAGAGGCGAGCTCGGGTCGGGCGAGGTGCGCGCTGCGCGGCGGCACGTGGCGCGGCGGCGTGGCGGCGCGCGGCGCGGCGGCGCGCACGGCGGCGGCGCGAACCTTCCGCCGCTTGCGCGCCTCGTGCTCCTCGACGAGGTCGGAGAGGTCCTCCTTCCGGTGCGCGCGCTTGTTGGCCGCGACCTGTGACTCGTACCTCTGCTTGAGCCGCTCCTCGTCGAGGTCCTCGAGCTCGGCGGGGTCGAGCACGACCTCGACGGCGCCCGCCGCTGTCGCCTTGGTCCGGCGTCCGCCTTGCCCGCTCGACTGCGCCTCGGCCGCGGCCGCCATCGTTGGCGGCATGGCGTACGTGTGCGCCGAGCCGAACGCAGCCGCGCCGACGGACACGGCCTTCTGCTCGAGCACCGTGTAGAGCGCGCGCGGCGGCTCGGCGAGGCCCGGCGCGACGGGCGTGTCCGCGCCCGCCACCGAGCTCGGCGTCTCGACACCCAGCCGCTCCTTGCGAAGCGAGAGCGCCTTGGGCGTCTCCGTCCCGCCCGTCTCCACGGACGCGAGCGACGACGTGCCGCGCGCGATCTCGTCGTCCGTCACGCCAGCGGCGGCGGCGTCGTCGTCGTACTCCTCCTCGCTCTCCGCTTCCGACTCGGAGTCGGGCTCGCCCCACGGCTGCTCGCTCACGCCCTCCGCTGCCGCGCCCGCGCCCGCGCCGCCGCCGCGCGCGCCGCCGGCCGGCACGGGCGGCGCGAAGGGGTTGCCGTAGAGCGCGGTGCCTAGCTCGTCGACGGGCGGCTTGCCCCAGCCGCCGGGGTGCGTGCCGTAGCTCGCGCCCTCGGGCAGTGGCGCGTTCAGCCCGGGCACGCGCAGCTGCGGGTAGGACGGCGGCGGGCCGTAACGTTGCATGTTGACGAGAAACGGCGGCGGCGTGAGGGGGTCGTCGCCCATGCTGAGCGCGCGGCGCAGGTCGGCGGAGAGTTGGCCGGGGCGCTTCTCGCGCAAATGGACCTCGTTCTCCTTGCCCTCCCAGTACACCTCGCCGTGCCGCGTCATCTTGGGCTTGGTCTGGTATTTAAAGAAGGCGTCGTGCAGCACCTGGTAGTCGAGGTCGAGCCGGTGCATTTTCGGCCGCGTCGTCTCGCGCGTCTTCGACTTGAGCTTCTTCGCCTCCTCCTTCTCCGCGACGACCTGCCGGATCTTCTCAATACCCGTCGCCGCGATGAAGTCTGCGCGCGCGCGAGCGACGCGAGCGGCGCGAGCGGCGGGGCAGTCGCGCCCGCAGCGGCCGTAAGCGGACGCGCGACGCGACGGCAGGCCGCCCACGCCGCGCGCGCGCGCGCGCGCGCGCGCGCACCCGGCAGCTGGAATGGTTTCTTTTCGATGCCGCGCTTGCCCTGCAGGTAGGCGCGCTTCTGCGCCCAGTGCCGCGGCACGGGCACGGCGTTGCGGTACGCCTTGAGGTGCACGAGGAGCTTCGGGTCGGCGGCGGTCACGTCCCATTGCTCCACAACCTCCGGTCGGTCGGTCGAGCGCTTGAGCTCGGCGACGGAGAGTCGGAGCTCCTTGCGCAGCTTCCGTGCCGACGCTTTCTCCTCGTCCTCCTCCAGCCCGTCCTCTCCGCGCTCGCCGGCGCCAGCGTCCGCGCCCGCGTGCTCGGCGGCCGCGCCATCGCCCGCGGGCGCCGGCGCGGAGCCGACGAGCTGCTCGGCGGTCGCGAAGCGCTCGAAGACCTTGGCAAGCTCGTGAAAGGCCGGGTCCGTCGCCGCCTCGTCACGCTTCGAGACGTACTCCACCTTCACGCCCTCGCGCTCGCTGCCGCCCGGCTCGTCGGGCTCGCCCGCGTCGGCGGCAGGCGCGCGCGTGCTGTCGGCGGTCGGGGGCGCGGCGTCGCCAGCCGTCCGCTGCTGACGCTTCACCTCCTTGCGATGTTGCTTCTTTCTCTTCCGCATCGCTGCGCGCGCCTCCTCCGCCTTGCGTCGCGCCGACGCGTGCGCCGTCCCGTTCAGCTGCGGTTCGGCCACCACCGCGCCCTCCATCTTGCGAAGGGTGCGAGCGGTAGCGCACGATGGCCGAAATTTTTGGCGCATTGCGCGGCGAGCTCGTCCTCGCGCGCTTCGCGCTGTCGCCACCGGTCGAAGCGGTGCTGCTTGCGGACGCGGACGGCAAGTCAGTCACACTCGCGCCGCTCGGCCGCGCCGTCCCGCCAATCTCACTTTCTACGCGCGCGCTCACCCGCCTGAGCGCGGCGCCAGCCGATCTCGTGCCGCACGGCCTCCGCGTCGGCGCGCGCGTGCACGTGCGCCCAGCGGACGGCGAGGGCACGTCGGTGAGCGGCTCGGTGCTCGACGTGCGCATCGGCCTTGGCGAAGGGGCCGCCGCGCTCCGCTTCCGCGTGCAGCTCGACGCCACGTACGGCGCGACGTGGACGAGTGCGAACGCGCTCGGCGCGTGCTGGCTCGGCGCCGATCGGCTGCAGCCGGCCAAGCGGCGGCGGTCGACGGGCGCGTCGAGCGAGGCGGGCGCGAACGACGCGCGCGTGCCCGGCCCGACGGCCGCCGTTCCGCACCGCGCGCCCGCCGGCGGCGCGCACGTGCCGACGCCCTCCGCATCGCCCGGGGCGGCGTGCGCGTCGAGTGAGGAGGGCGCAGCGGGCGGGCCTCGGCCGGCGGGCGGCGACGGCGTGCCCTCCAGCCGCCGGTCGCGCATCCTGCCCGGCCTGTGGGCCGTCGAGTCGATCATCGCGCGCCGCGTGCGCGCGGGCGTGCGCGAGTACCGCGTGCGCTGGTGCGGGTACGACGAATCTGCGGACACGTGGGAGCCTCGGACGCACCTTTCGGCCGCGCTGATCGAGGACTTTGAGAGCGGACACGGCGTGCTCAGCCCGCTCGGCGGAGGCGCGAGGGCGGGCGGCCCGCCTGCCGCGCGCGCGCTGCCCGCCGGCATCGTCAATCTGCAAACGGCAAGCCTCGGCCGCTGCGCGCTCTGTGATGGCCCGATGGCATGCGCTGCGCCCGCGCCCGCGCCCGCGCCCGCGCCCGCGCCCGCGCCCATGTGCGCACCGCCCACCGCGCACTGGACGCCGCCCGCCCACCCCGTCGGCGCGAGCCAAGGGCCCGACGGCGCGCGCGGCGAAGCGGCGCAGCCGCCGCGCCTCGTGCCTGCCGTGCTCCGGACAACTGGCGAGTCCGGCTGTGCTGTCTGCGCGCTCTGCGCCGCGGCGCTCGTGCGCGCCGTTCCCGCGTCGCATGCGCTCGCGCACGCGCTTGCCGCGCTGGGCCTCGAGCTCATCGTGGCGCCCAGCGCGCCGCCGGCCGACAACGCGGGCGCGGAGCGCGCGCCCGCGCCCGCGCCCGCGCCTCCACCGAGCAGCGCGCCGGCGACCGGCGCCGACGCTGCGCGTGCGGCGCGCGGCGCGCGGGCGGCGGCGGACGTGGCAGCGTCCGTTCGCGCGTCGAACGCGCGCGTCGCCGCGGAGGTGTTCGAGACCATCGGCAGGCTGGTCCGCACGGTCGAGCGCGTGGCGGCCGCCGACGACCCCAAGCTGCGCGCACGGCGCGCGGCTCGCGCTGCGAGCGCGCGCCGTTCGAGCCACGCGACGGCGCCGGCCGTGAGCGCCGCCGCGGCCGCCGCGGCCGCTGCTGGACAGCACGCGGTGGCCCGCGACGACGCGCAGGCGGCGAGCGACGAGCCACGGCGCAGTGCGGCGGTGCAACCACCGGCCGGCACGCCACCTTTGCGCGCGCCCGCGCGCGCGCCCGCACTGCCGCCATTTCTTGCAGGGGACGCACACCACACCGTCCCATGCGGTGCCGTGCCACCTCTCGCGCCCGTCGCGCCGGCCTTCGCGAGCGGCGCAGCGCACTGGCAGCACGTCGCGGGCCCATGTGCGGCATACTCGTCGTGCGCGCAGCCGGCATCGTCGTCGTTGGCGTCGCTCGTGCGCAGTGCGCAAATGTGGGCGGCGGCGGGCGGCATGGCAGGGTGCGGCAGCGCGCTGCCCACGCAGCTGCTGCCGCAGCATTGCCCTCCCGTGGGCTCGGCCGCCTACTCAGCGTTGCAAGGCACCTTCGCCCAGCCGCAGTGCGCGCCGCTTGGCTGGCTGCTACACCCGCCTTGGATGTCGGCGCAGCGGCCACAGCCTCCGCCCCAGCTCGCCGCCGACCGCCAGCCGCAGCCGGCGCTGGCCATGCGGAGTCAGCTGATGCCGGCGCAGGGCGAGCCACCCTGATGAAGAGGCTCATTGACTGACGTCGCGATCAAACTCGCTGGCGCCGTACAGGTGATCGGATCTGGCGACGATGATGTGCATCGGCTGAAGTCCGCTCGCGTAGATCTCCCACTGGATCTTGAGCGACTTTTCAAAGTCGCGCACCCAGCCTTTGGTGTCAAACATCGGCATCGTCAGGCGGTTCCGCTCGAGCCGCTCGCGCAGCCGGCGCAGCTGCTTGGAGCCATATTTGGGGGCGATCTGCCAATGCACGCGCCGCGTAGGGTGACAAAGATGACGCGCGCACGTCGGCGGCGCGCGCACGTTGGCGGCGCGCGCTCGCGGCGTGGCCGGCGCCGAGCGCGCCGCGCCGCGCCGCAACACGCGGCCGCGTCGTGCCGTGCGCGCGGGCGTTGCGAAGGGGCCGCACATCGTCTGCTCGCAGCGCCTCCGTCGGCGGCATGCTGGCAAGCGCGTGAGCCGCTCGCAAGATGTCCGCGATCGTGTACGGCCCGTCGCCATGCGCCGCCACGAGCTGCCGCTGCAGCGCCTCAGCCACGGCGACGCGCTGCTCGTTCGACTTTGGTGCCACGTCGACGGCGGCCGCGAGCGCGATGAACGCCGGCAGCTCGTCCCGCGGGATGGTGCCGGCGAGGCCCGGGGCGTCAAGGCGCGAGAAGGCCGCCTGCAGCGCGGTCGGCGCAGGCACGCCACCGCTCGCTTGCGCGCACAACAAGACAGAAACGACGCGCACCGCCATGCTGCCGTCTTCGCGGCCGGCGTATGAAAATTTGGAATTGAACGCCGCTCGCCCTCGCCGCAAGCAAGCTGAGCTCGAAGAGCGCGATGGCGAGCGCGTACGCCAAGCGCGGCCGCTGAGCCGGGCGAGCCGGGCGCGGACGGCAGCTCGCGGCGCGCGACGCCGCACGCCGCAGTCTAAAGAGAGCATCACGCGCTGGCGCCTGACTTGCCCGCCTGGTGCATCTCCTGTGGAGTCCCGTGGACGCCTCCTGGACTGGTCCCAGGAGCGTCTTTGCTTCCCGGCACGACAGAGGTTCGCTCCCACTCTACAAAGCTCGCGCCCCAGTGATGAAAGACGACTCTCGTGATGCAACTGCTGAGAAAGTTGAGCTCGAAATCTCGCTTCTCCGTGGATCATGTCTCCAACGGTTTCTTTCCCCCCTTCCGAAAGTATTTCGGGAGGAGGGGAGGCCAAGTCTCGGGGCCATGGACAAGACGCTCGCGATCGTGACGATCGTGGCGGCGCTCGCAGCCGTCGTCGAGGGCAAGGGCGTGTGCAACGACTTGCACCGCGACTGCGCCAACTGGGCTAAAAAGGGCCACTGCACGGGCAAGAACAAGGAGTACATGCTCTCGCACTGCCCGATCTCGTGCGGCACCTGCCAGTTCGAGTGCGCGGATAAGGACGACAGCTGCCCGTCGTGGGCCAAGCTCGGCGAGTGCGAGAAGAACAAGGCGTCGATGCTCTCCCTCTGCCCGACGAGCTGCGGGATCTGCGCGCCCGTCTGCAAGGACGTCTCGCCCGACTGCAAGATCTGGCACTCGACCGACATCCGGTTCGACCAGTGCACGACCAACCCGGAGTTCATGCTTCGCAACTGCCCAGTGCGCGCGCTACCCGCCGTGCGTCCGCGTGGCAAGCACACGCTGCGCTGGTTCGCCCGCCGCTGCCCGCGCAAGCGGGCGTCCGGCGTGCCGACCGACGAAGCGCCGTGCGTCGCGCCCCATGCGCACCGCGGCCGCCGGCGCGCGCTCGCTCATTCCGCGGCTCGTCGCGGCCCGTGTGCACCTGCAGGTCACGTGCAGCACGTGCACGTCGACGTGCAAGGATATGCACGCTGACTGGTGAGCGCGCGCGCGCCGCGCGCGCGCGCGCGCCGTGCGTACCGCGCACAGCCGTAGCACCACGGCAGCCGACCCGGCGAGCCCTTGAGGCGGTGACGCAGCGCGTGCGCCATCAGCCCGCCATCCCCGCTGCGCCCTCAGCCCGCCGTCTTCGCCGCGACTCCTCTCCTTTTTCCTCGCGCGCGCCCCGCGCCCTCCACCCTCGCAGCCCGGGCTGGACAGCGAGCGGCGAGTGCAACTCGAACGCTGCGCACATGTATATGACCTGCCCGCACTCGTGCGACGCGTGCAAGTCCAACCAGCGCCACGAGTGCCACGACTTCAACGCGACGCAGTGCGACATTTGGGCCAAAGCGGCGGAGTGCCACAACAACCCCGAGGTCGTCATCCCGATGTGCCCGTCGTCGTGCGGCGTCTGCACGACCGTCTGCATCGACCGCGACGAGTCGTGCCACCAGTGGGCGATCTCGGGCGAGTGCGACAAGGAGTCGGCGCGCCCCTTCATGTTGAAGACATGCCCGTCGTCGTGCGGCGTCTGCCACGAGCTCGAGAAGATCGGTGCGACCAAGGACGAGCTCTGATCCGGTTTGCCTGTTGACAGTGGACAGAATTGGCCACTGAGACGAATCGGCCTAGCAGGAATCGAAATTGGGGCGGTTCAGTGATTCTTTGTGTACGTCGTGCTCTCGTCGAGCGTGAAATGATCCCACTTGAGCCGCTCGCCCGTCCGGATCATCCCGTGCCCTCTCGACTGCGAATCCTGCACGCCGAAGCAGAGGAGTGCGGCCTGCGCGTCCTCCGTGCTTGTCTGCCCCTCGTCCAAGTTGCCCACGCGGATGAGCGAGAGGAGCATCAGCTTGAACTTGCCCGCCGACGTCGTCGAGATCCGCACCTTGCACGCGCGAGACTGCTCGCTCATCGTGAGAATGCGCCACTGCGGCTCAGAGGTCTTTGCAAGGACGTTGGTCGCGTTGATCACGTTGTGCCCATCCACCGAGCGCAGGCTCGCCGCGTCGGCGTCGACGCCGTCGACGTCTGCGGACGCCTGCCGGTCGTGCAGCCTGCAGCTGCATCCGGAGACGCACTGCACGTCGATCGCTCCGAAACCGGCGTAACTCTGCATGTAGGTGACTATGAGCCAGAGCACGCCGCGCACGTCGAGGTCCCACTCGATCGACGAGCCCGCGCCCTCGGACTGCAGCGCGGGTAGCCGCTTCACGTTGGCCTTGGTCACCTCGGTGACGACCGACCAGCCGTTGCTCGCGGTCGCTAGCGCCTCCATTTCTTCCACGGGCAGGCAGAGGTTCTTCCCGCCCTCGGCCGAGTTGTCCAGGCCGCGATTCAACTCGTGCAGCGGCTTGGGCAGCGTCGCCTCGACGTGCGTCGGCACGCGCACCGCGCGCGAGAGCACCTCGCCCAGCGAGCGCTCGAGCTGCTCGATGATGTGCGCGGCGAAGAATGCGTGGCCGTCCGCGTTCGGGTGGTACATGTCCGCGTGCAAGAAGCCCTCGCCACCGAGTGCGGTGTCGCGCGTGTAGCACCACGCCTCGCCCGGCTTGCACTGTCGCCTGAACGCGTCGGTCATCACGAGCGTCGGCAGCCCGTAGTGCTCGCCGAGCGCGCGCAAGCCGGCCTGGACCTGTGTCATGATTGTGTCGGGAGGCGCCGGGCGGTAATGTTTCGGCAGCCACAAGAGCATGAGGACGGCGGGCTGCATCGCGCCAAGCAGCGCGGCGCGGATGATCCGCTCCTGCAGGCACAGCATCCGCCCGCCGCCGTTCACCGCGTACTCGTGCACGACGATGTCGACGTGCGCGAGCGAGCGCGCGAAGCACGACGCCATGAATAAGAGCGGCTTGGCGGAGATGCGGAATTCGACCTGGCCGGGAAACGCGGCCTCAAGCCAGTGGACCATGTAGCAGCGCCAGGCGTTGCGCGGGAAGCACACGCTCGAGTTGCTCGGGCACGTGTCGCCACTGCCGTCCACACGCGAGCAGCGCTTGTACGGGTCGGCGCCGTCGGCGACGGCGCACGAAGGCGGGTACGTGCCGACGCGCGAGCGGTTGACCCAGTCGTGCACGGACTCGTCCTTGGGGATGGCGCCGTCGGCGCCGCGGCACGTGATGCACGTGTGCGTCGCACCCGAGCCGCGCGTCACCGACTCGCCGATAAAGTAGAGCACGACCTTCTCGCCGCGCAGCAGCTTGGCAAAGAAGCGATCGAGCCGTTGGCGTTGCGCGCCGGACGCGCCGAGCCAGGCGGTGCGGTTGGAGGGCGCGATGCGCGGGACGAGCGCCGGGCGCCACTGCAGCGCGCACTGCGCCGCCGCTGCCGACTGCGCCACCGCCGGCAGCGGCAGGTCGTGCGAGCCGACGTGCGCCTCCGCCTCGGCGACGGCCGCGTGGTCGACGGCCGACGTGAGCCACGTGTTCTCGGTTGGTCGGTAGGCGAGGTTCGCCGCGAGCACGACGAGGACGAACGCACCGCCAGCCAACGCCATCGGTCGCGAGCTCATCGCCCGCTCTCGCGCGCTCGCGCGCCGCCCACGAGCACCCTCTCCGCCCGGCCGCACGCACGCCCCAACGACGCCTCTGGTACACTCGCGCGGACCCTCCCAACTCCCAAGTTGAAAGTGGCGTCGAGGCGCGACGCCATCCAGCCAGTCGCTCGACGCCATGAGCGCCGAGGTCGCGGGGATGATCCTGCGCTGCGCGAAGACGGGCAAGCTTCTTTTCAGCGAGCGCGAGGCCAAGCAGCACAACGACGACACCGGCTTCGCCGAGTTTGAGCAGGTCTCGCCCGACGACAAGGTGTGGTTCTGCGTCGAGACAGGCAAGGTCTGCATCACCGAGACGGAGAAGACCGTGTACCAGAAGCGCGACCCGACGGCCAAGACGTTTGAGGAGAAGACCATCGCGTTCCTCAAGGAGCGCCACCTCGCGCGCCGCCAGCAGCCCGCCGCCGTAGCCGCCGCCGACGGCGCCGACGGAGGCGCCGTGCCGATGGACGTGGATGGCGCGCCCGCCGCCGCGCCTGACCCTCCGAACATCTCCAAGGAGACGCTCGACCAGCTGCTCGAGATGGGCTTCCCGCAGCCGCGAGCCGAGAAGGCGCTCGTGCGCACGTCGAACGGCAGCCTCGACGCCGCCATCACCTGGCTGAGCGATCACGCGGACGATGCGGACGTCGATGTGCCGCTCGAGCTGACGCCGACGATCCTCGCGCAGGCCGACATCGACGCGGCGGCGGCGACGAAGAGCGCGAACGCGCACCTGACGCTCGAGGAGAAGCAGGCCAAGCTGCAGGCCGCCGTCGAGGCCGCGCAGCGCAAGCGCGAGGAGACGGAGCGCGAGGAGGAGAAGGCTCGTGAGAAGGCGCGTCGCGAGTCGGGCAAGACGATGGTCAAGACCAAGGCGGAGATGGAGGACCTGCAGCGCAAGCGCGACCGCGAGGCGCGCAAGAAGGAGAAGGAGGATGACATCCGCCACCGCCAGTACCTGCGCGAGCAGCTCGAGATCGACAGGGCCGACCGCCGCGCCGCGCGCGAAAAGGCTGGCCTCCCGCCGCTCGCCACCGACGCGCCCAAGACAAGCGCGCCGCCGCCAGCCGCGCCAGCCGCGCCCGCGCCCGCCCGGCCGCCGGCCGAGCCGCGCGTGCATGTGCCCGTTGAGATCCCAATCGTGCCCATCCCCGACGCGCTCAAGGTGCTCCTCACGAACCGCGACTTCATGCTCGACACGTTTGTCGAGACCGCGGCCAAGCTCGCGGACAACGTCGTCAAGCAGCCGAACGAGGTGCGGCGCGATGCGCGGCGCGCGCAGCCGCGCCGCGCATCTCCTCTGGCCCGCTAGACGCGCGCGCCCTCGCGCCCTCGCTCGGCTTGCCCTGACGTGCCGCCCCCTTTGCTCGCACCCGCGCACGCCCTCCGCGCACGAACCCTCTGCGCGCCGCGCGTCGCGCGCCTCCTCGCGCCGTGCTTGCAGGACAAGTTCCGGCACGTGAAGACGTCCAACCCCAAGATCCACGAGCGGCTGATCCGGCCGACCGGCGGCGAGCTCTTCATGCTCGCGTGCGGCTGGCGGCGCGCGGGCGACGCACTCTCCTTGCCCGCAGGCACGGGCGCCGAGGCGATGGCGAGCGCCGTTGCCGAGCTGGGCAGGCAAGCGGAGGCCGCGAAGAAGGAGCGGGCCGAGGCGGAGCGCGAGAAGCTGCGCGTCGAGCGCGAGGCGGTACGCGCGACGCGCGGCTCGCGGCGCGACGTGCGGCCCGAGCCAGCGCCGACCGTGCGCCCGCGCCCGCGCCCGCGTCGCTGTGCCGCGCATGCGCGGCGCTCGCAGGCGATGCGCGCCAAGCGCGAAGAGAAGGAGCGGCTGCGCGCGGCCATGGAGGCGGACCGGCGTGAGATCTCCGCAAGGGGCCCATCGCAGGCGATCAAAGCGTCCAAACTGCCGTCCGGTGGCGGAGGGCTTGCGGTCAACCGGCTCAATTTGGAGGAGGATCCGGAGGACAACCGTCCCGCGTGACGACGACGTGAGTGGCGGCTGAGTGAGGAGCGCACATGCCATTCCAAACGCTGGCCGCCAACCTGAAGCCTGACTGTCCGACGGGGTGCTTTGCCCCCCCCCCCCCCCCCCCCCCCCCCCCCCCTCTCCTTCCAAGGGCCGCATTAGTGGCGGTGCGCTTCGATCCCGTTCGAGCCCAGGTGTTGCAAGTCGAAGAATTTGCTGGTCGAAGCGCCGCGCGTAATGTTGTGCGCCTTGGTGTACTCGTCCATCACCGGGTCGATCAGCCCGTGGATGATCAGCATGGCAAACGTGAGGGCCAGCGCGAACGAGCCAAAGATGAAGATCGCGAGCGAGGTGACGAACGCGCAGTCCGACATGCCCTCCATGGGCAGCTTGGGCGTCTCGTACGTGCCCTGGAATACCTCCTCCTCGTCCGCCGGGCGCGCGGCCATCGCGCTGCGGTTTGCGGCGGCCAGCGGCCAGAATGGCGGTCGCCAGGAAAAGCAACTAGGTCAAAAGGGTTGAAAAGGTTGAAAAGGTTGTCAGTCGAGTTGGACCAGTCACGTGACAATCACAAAGTTGAAAGTTCTGGACCAGTCCTGCGCCGCTGCGCGCCTCTCGCCCTCACGAGAAGAACTCGAAGACGCCATCGTCGACGATCGGCATCGGATTTGTATACCCGAGATAAACACGCTCGCGGAGGCGGAGCGAGCGGCCCATCTGCAGCGTCTGCGCGCGGATCGGCCCGTTCTCGCGCGTGCTCTCGCGCATGTCGTGCCACGCCTGCACCTTGGCCGCCATCGCCGCCCTTCCCGCGCGCGCGTTGCGCGCGGGCTCGACGTGCGCGAGCGGTGGCGTCTCTCTCGCGCCCATCGGTGCGCGCCGCGCGACGCCAGCGTCCGGCAGCTCGAGGGAGGGAAGCACGCGTGATCTTGCCGCGTACCGCGCTGCGTGCGTCGGCAGCAGCGGCTCGCGCCGTTCGAAGGCGCTCGATGCAAAGCCGCCCTCGCTTCCGGGCAGCAACGCCGTAGACGCCGCGAGGCCGCGCTGCTCGACGAACGCGCCTCCGCGCGCGCCGGGCGCGGCGATCTGGCCGGACGGCGCGCGGCCGCGCGTGCCGGCCGCGAGAAGGGGCGCGCTCGCCGAAATGCGCATCCGCCCGCCGGCCCTGCCGCCGGCCGTGGGCGCGCCATCCGCCGAGCGGCTCGCCGCGCTGATCGCCGCGGCGGTGCCAAGCTGCGCGAGCGATCTGGGCATCGGCCCGCCCACGACGCGCCTGCGCGCGTGGCCGCCGCCGCCGTCCTCATGCCGCATGCCGTCGGTGAGCGGCGCAAGGTCCGTCTCGTCGAGCTCTTCCGGCCTGCTGACGGTGAGGTAGACGTCTGCGAGCTCGTCCTCGCCCGTTTGGCGCACCGCCGGCTCACCCGCGCCGCCATCCCCCTCCTCGCCGCCCTTGCCGAGCCAACGGCTCTCGTACTCGTCGCGCAAGCGTTTGTACTGCGAGTAGGCCAAATTTGTCGCATTGAATGTCTCCCAAAAGATGCCGCTGCGCCGGTCGCCGTCGGCCGGGTTGGTCGGCGTTGTGGCGGACGACGGCGTCATCATCCCGTTCTCCGCGCCGCCCGATGGCATCTCCGCCGCGCTGAGCGCTGGCACGCTCGCGTCGGCCGGCAACGCGGCCATGCTGCTCGCACGTCGCGGGGCGGACGGCAGCTCGCTCCGCGTGCTTGACCGCTTGCGCGCGGCGACGTGGTGCACTGCGGCGGCATCGTCTCTGCTGTGCCGCGACGCGCGGTCATCCCTGCTCCGCCGCGCCGCGCCAGTCACTGCCTTGCTCGGCAGCGACGGCGAGCGTTTCTTCGCGTCGGGCGCGCCCGCACGGTCGACCAGCCGCCGCACTTCGTACGCCTTGGCCATCAGCGGGAAGACGTCGAAGACGGAATGGCTTTGCTCGTGCGCGCCGCGCTGCTGCGAGCTCAAAGCGCTTTGCCGCTGCATCATCATTTGCACGAACTCGTCGAAGCCCACGTCGCGCTCAGGCGCGTCCTCGGCGGCCGCGGCCGGCGCTGGCCCCAGCAGCGCGCGGGCATCTCGCGACGAGCGCTCGTCGTCTGCTGCGTCGACGCCAAGGAGTTCAAGCGCCTTGCGCAGCTCGTGCGCGCTGATCGTCGGCTTCTTCCCATCAGCCGCGCGCGACTCGTCCACCGGCGTATCCGCAAGCAGCCGGAAGCTCGCGAGCAGCTCGTTCTGCTTGCGCGTCGAGAGCCGGCGGCGCACGGCGTCCGCCTTGCCGCGCGCAACGAGCCAGCGCACGACGGATCGTTCATTCACAAACTGCACGTCAGCGCCATCCAAGAGCGCGAGCGCCTCCTCCGCCTCGTTCTCCTCCGCCTCGTTCCCCTCACCGCCCGGCTCCATCGCCGTTACGGCGAGAGTGTGGTGATAGTCTCGAGAGCATCCATGGTGCAATTTTTGCCGAGGGTGCACGACGCTGCGCTGTGGACGACGCGCGGGCCGCTACCCACGGTGACGCCCGGCCCTCTGCTGCCCCTCGCTGAGCAGGCGGCGGGTGCGCTGCGCGCTTCGCGCGCCACGATCGCCGTCTTCGAGGCGACCACCGGTGGTCTCGTGAACGCGGCGCTCCAGTCGGCGCCAGGCGCGTCCGCGTTCACCACGTGCGGCGCGGTTACGTACAGCTCGCGCAAGGGCGCGCCGGTGCTCGGCGCGGACCTTTCGCTACCCCAAGCCACGGACGCCGACTCGTACGTTGCGTCCAAGCAGGCGTGGACCCAGGGCCTCGCGCGCGCGAAGCGACTCGAGACGGGCGCGACTTGGTGCCTCGCCGAGAGCGGCGCGTGCGGCCCGACGTTCCAACACACGGGACTGCTGACGGGCTTTACCGCGCTCTTCATCTCAGGGCCCATTGAGCGCGGCATCCTCCTCCGCTCCGCCCACGCTGAGCGCGAGCCGAACATGTGGGCGTTCACCAAAGCAGCGCTCGATCTCATTGTCGAGGCGATCGCGCTCGACGACGGCGGCACGGGAGCGCCCGCCGCGGAGGAGGGCGGCGGCGTTTCGATCGAGGCGGCGGGTGAGCTGCTCTGCGTCAAAGAGGATCGGTACGGTGGCGTCGAGATCGAGGTGCCCGCCTCCGCCGCTCCGATCGTGTCCGCCGCGCGCTTTGAGCGCGAGCTCGCGGCAGCGCTCGGCGGTTGGCAGGCGGCGGGCAAGCGCGGCCTCTGGCTGCGCGTGCCCGTCGAATGCTCAGCGTGCATCGCGCCGGCGATCGCGCGCGGCTTCGTGTACCATCACGCCCAGCCTGGCTACGCCCAGCTCACGCGCTGGCTGCCCACCGACCAGCCCAGCCCGCTCCCAGCCTACGCCTTCACGCAGATCGGCGTCGGCGGCGTCGTGGTCAACGCGGCGGGCGAGGTGCTGATGGTGCAGGAGCGCGTCGCGCCGATGCCGCTGCATCAGAACTCGTGGAAGCTGCCGGGTGGGCTCGCCGATCCGGGCGAACACTTTGCAGACACCGTTGCGCGCGAGGTGTACGAAGAGACCGGCGTGAGAGCAACGCTCGAAGGCATCGTCTCGCTCAGACATACGCACAACTACCGGTTTGGCCAGGGCGACGTGTACGTCGTCGTGCGGCTGCGCGTGCCCGCCGGCGGCGAGGAGATCACCGTCGACAAGGGCGAGTTGCTCGACGCGCGTTGGATGTCGCGCGCGCACATCGAGGCGCTCGTCGAGCGCGACCCGTCAGCGCCGCTCGCGGGCAAGGTGAGCGTCAGCAACCTGAAGATGATCTCAAACGCGCTCGACGGGCGGTTGATCGTCGGCACCGAGCTGCCCACGTCGCGCGGGCCAGTGCCCACGATGCTGTACACAGCGGGCACGTAGGCATCGATTCACGCTACGTGCCCGCACTTTGATCGCCGCGCGGTGCGCGTATTTAATCGGGGCGGCTCACGCGGCCGGCGCGACGACTATGGCGCACGGCGCTGAGGCCCGAGCGCCGGCGAGCACGGGCTCGAGCGGCGTGCGGAAGCGATGTGAGCGGGGAAGAAGCGCGGCAAGCTTGGCGTTGCTAATCCGCTTGGACGTGGCGTCCGGCGGCAGCGCCGGGTCGACGCGCGCGCCGCCGGCGACGCCGCACTGTGCCGCCAGTTCGCCGAGCGCTATGGTGAAGCCGACGACGTTGACGCGCGCGCCGGGCTGCGGCGCGCGCAGGCACGCGCCGACCGTCGCGAGGATGTCGTCCACGTGCACCATGTTGATCAGCTTGCCGGCCGACGAGACGGGCGCGTGCGCGGTGTGCATCGCAAAGCACGCGCAGACGGTTCGCTGGCTGGGGTCCAGCGATGCGTCCGCGACGCCCTGATCGCCAAAGATGCCGCCGAGCGCGAGGAGCGTGGCGCCGCGCAGGCGAAGTGCCTCCTCCGCATGCCCGCGCGCCGTGTCCGGCTTAAGCGGCGTCTCCTCCGTGACGAGCGTGTTTGGCGCATCGACCTGGTAGACGGACGTTGATGAGCATATGAGCCGGTTGCGCACGCGCGAGAGGTAGGCGTCGTGGAAGGCGAGCGCGTCGTCGAGCTTGGTCAGTGGGAAGGTGACGAGCACGTCGGAGAGCTCGTCTGGCTGGGGCAGGTTGGCCCACGATGCCTCGCACTCGAGCTCGAAGCGCGTGCGCGCGACGGCCGGCGAGAGCTGTGCGGGCTGGAAATACCCCTGCTTGCGCGACATGCCGTCGAGGTCGCGGTAGGTGACGGTCACGTCGGCGCCGAGCTCGGCGAGGTGGTTGGCCGCGCGCGAGCCCACCCAGCCGCCGCCGAGGATGAGCACACGCCGGCCGCGCGCGCCGGCGCTCTGCTCGCCGCCGTCTGGTGCGCGCGTCGAATCGCCGCCGCTACCCGCGCGCAGCGCAGCTGGCGGCCAAGCGCGCGACGAGGCGAGACGGCGCATGTGCGGCGAGGCGCGCTGGTGCGGCGTTTGCAGCGCCGCCACGCCCGCCGCCTGAATCCCGACGAGCAGCAGCACGCGCATCACTGGGCAGCGCGCGATCGGCGCACCCGAGCCGCACGCGACCGCCGCCGCCTTGCGCGAGCCCGAGCGGCGGCGCAGCGCGCTGAGCGCGGGCTGCGGGCAGAGCGCGAAGGCAAGGGCTAGCACCGAGCGCACGAGGCGCATCACCGGACAGCCCGACGCGCGCTGCGCGGGCGCGCACGTTTCGGCGATCGTGACCGTCGCTGGTGGATTCATCGGGACAATGCGCACCACTCAGCGTCGTGCTCCCGGCTGAAAATGAGATTGTACCCGCCACAACCGCCCGGGTGGAAACCGTCCCAGTCAGACCTGGGGAGTCCCGGCGACGCCCGCTGCCGGCGGTTCTCCGCGCGGAGAACAGGGGGCCAGAAACACAAAGAGGGCGCGTGTGCCCCGCGCGAGGGGAGAGTGAGGAAGCACGGCGTGACATGCATCAGACCGAGGCACGAGCCCGAGTCGAGGAGCGCAAGACCCGCGGCTTGCGCCGATGTTGACGAAAACGTCGCGTCTCACGCATGCGACGACAAAAGCGTGCGACGATAACACCGAACGCACCGCTCCGTGCTCCACGTCCAGCGCGCAGGCTTTCAATCGTGCTGGCCGTCCACGCCCTCGCCCGGAAAGCCCTGCAGTCTGCCTCGTGAGTCGTGACTCGTGACGCGAAGATCACGGCGGCGCATCGCGCCGTTTTTGGAAAGTGCCACCTCAGCAAGGCCGGCTCCCAAGATGGTGCGACTGCGCGTCTACGCGGCGCTCTCGACGCTCGCGTGCGCAGCGGTGGTCGCGCACGCGTTCCGCGAGAAGGGTCAGTTTTACCCGGCGATGGTCCATCTGCAGGCCTCCAAGGTCTCGTTTGTCGTGCTGTGCAACATGGGTTTGATGCTTGGCGTCGCGCTCGGCCGGCTGCTCACTGCGGTCTTCCTCGGCAGCCTGCGCCTCATCGAGGTGGAGCACCTGTACGATCGCTCGTGGTACGCCGTCACCGAGACCTGCCTTGCGATGACCATCTTCCGCGAAGAGTTCAACGCGCGCTTCATGCTGCTCTTTGGCCTGCTCCTCCTCCTCAAGATACTGCACTGGCTCGCGCAGGACCGTGTCGACTTTATCGAGCAGTCGCCAAACGTGCGTCTCCTCACGCACGCGCGGCTGCTCGGCCTGCTCGCCGTGCTCACGACGGTCGACGGCTCGTTCTACTTTTACGCCCTCGCGCACACAGTCAAGCGCGGGCCCTCCGTCCTTCTGCTGTTCGCGTTTGAGGCGATGATTCTGCAGACGACGCTCTTGTTCGTCTACGTCAAGTACGCGTTTCTCGCGGTGGACAAGGCGATGCACGGGCGGTGGGAGGCGAAGGGTGAGTGCCTCTTCTACGTCGAGCTCCTCACCGACCTCGGCCAGCTCGTCCTCTACCTCGCCTTCTTCCTTCTTATCTTCTCAACGTACGGCCTGCCGCTGCACATCGTTCGGGAGCTGTACGTCACGTTCCGAAACTTCCGACAGCGCCTCGCCGACTTTTTGCGCTACCGCCGCGTGATGAGCCAGCTTGGCTCGCTCGATCCCGTCACCGAGCAGGCGCGCGCGCCCGCGCGCCGCTCCGTGCCCGCGCTGCGCCCGTGCCGCGCCGCGCGTGCGGCACGCGCGCAACGCCCGTGCCGCGCCTGCGCCGCGCCCGTGCTGCGCCGTGCGAGCGCGGCGGTGCGGCGCCTCAAGAGGTCCGCGCGCATTGCTGGCGCCGCGCGCCGCGCGCCGCGCAGGATCTCGAGTACGACGCGACGTGTATCATTTGCCGCGAGGAGGTGTCGCTCATCGGCGCGAAGAAGTTGCGGTGCGGCCATCTCTTCCACTGCCACTGCCTGCGCTCATGGCTGCAGCGCCAGCAGACGTGCCCAACTTGCCGCTCGGCCGTTTTCGCGCCGCCGCAGCCGCCGCAGCCGCCGCAGCCGCCGCAGCCGCCGCTGCCGCAGCAGCAGCAGCAGCAGCAGCAGCAGCAGGGCGCGGCGGGCGCGGCGGGCGCGGCGGGCGCGGCGGGCGCGGCGGGCGCGGCGGGCGCGGCGGGCGCGGCGGGCGCGGCAGCCGGTGGGGCGCAGCTGCGCGCGGGCGACGTGCTTCAGCAGCCGCCGGCGCAGCAGCAGCCCGGCGGTGCAGCGCAACCGGCGGGCGGCGCGGGCGCGGCCGGGGGCCCGGGCCGTGGTGGCGCAGTGCCCTACCTGCGCGGCCTCGCGCAGCCCCCACACGCGGCGGCGGCCGTCGGCGCCAACGTGGCCTATGGCGCGGCCGCGTTGGGCGGCGGGCTGGCGGGCGGGCCGTGGGCAGCGGGCGCACCCCCGCCGGGCATGCTCTGGCGGCTGCCGCAGGGCGGATGGCTACCACCAGGCGCGGTAGGGCCGCTCGGCGGCTTTGGCGCCGGCGCCGCGTTCGGCGCCGCCGCCGCTCACGCGCAGCCGGCCGCCGACGCGCAGCCCATGCGGCCGCAGCCGGCCGCGGCCGCCGGATGGCCTTTTGCACCGCACGTGGCCGCGCCGGCGATGGGCGCGGCGCCGCCGGCGGCGCTGAACGGTTTCGCGTACGGCCTCGGCCCCTTCGCGCACCCAGCTTACTTTGGCGTTGGAATGGACCCCAGGCTGCCAATTATGCATATGCCGCTCGGCATGGGCATGGGCATGGGCATGGGTATGGGCATGGGCGCAGGCGCGCCTCCGCCGCAGATGGACGGCCTCGGCGCGGCCGCGCTCGGAGGCGGCGGGCCACTCCCCTTTGGCTGGAACCAACCGGCTCACTTGCTTGGTGGCATGCTGCCAAGGGGCCCCGGCGCGCCGATGCCCGCGGGCCCCGCGCACGACCCCGCGGGTGTCGGTAGCGCGCACGATGGCGGAGGCCAACTGCCGCCGATGCACCACGTGCCTTTCGCGCCGCCCTTCCCGTGGGCGCACGCGCCGCCGCAGCCGGTGCAGCCAGCTCAGCAGCAGCAGCAGCAGCCTAGCGGCGCGCTTTCGCCCGACGCCATGGCGCACACCGCGGTGCGCTGCGCGAGCCCGCGCGCGCGCATCGCACCCCTTGAGCGCGTGGCTCGTGGCGCCTCAGACGGGGCGCGCGCTCTCACACGCCCCACTGCGCTCCGCGCGCCGCGCCGCGACTGCGCCGTGCAGGCGCTTGCGCGCGTCGACGAGCTCGAGCGGCAGCTTGACCTCCTCATCGCCGCCACGGGAGAACGCGCCACGCTGCCCGCGCCCTACTCACCCGCGTCAGCACCGTCGGCGTCGGCGTCCGCGGAGCGTTCCGCCACGCAGGCGCCGGCGCCGGTGACGCCAGGCACTGCCGCCGCCGCCACGCCGCCCTTGGCCGAGCGGGGCGACACGGAGCACGCGAGCATCTCGAGTGCCGCTGCCGCGGACACTTTCCCCGCCTCGCCCGATCGTGACTTGCCCGACCATGCCGCCGGGCCGCCCGTCCCGCGCGAGCGCGTTGCGGCCGGCGGTGGTCCGAGCGCGCAGCGAGCGGCTGGCGCAGCCGACGAGGCGGAAGTGGTTGTGAGCGAGACGAGCGGCGCGACGCCCGAGGAGCTGCGCCGGCGGCGCACTACCTATTTCGCCGGGCAAAAGTAGCCCCGGCGAATGAGCTTGAACGTGACGGTGACGCGTCGAACTGGCCCTTGCGGGCCGTGGGCCCGACAGCGGACTGAAAAGTGGCTGCAAGCGGGGGCTCGGCACGCCGGCCGCGCGCGGCGGCGTACGCACGGCGGGGGCGCGGCCGCCGCCGCCAACGTTATGGCTGCGAGGGACTGCACTGCAGTGTCTGCAAGTGTGCACAGCTGTCAGCAGGCGAGGATCACCCAGTCGGCGAGTCAGACAGTGAAGCGTGATCAATAATGCTGACGAGGACAAGCGCGAATCGCTCGTTCGACCAGGGCGATGGTGCGCCGGGCGCAGAGCCCACGCGAGCGGCCACAGCCGCGGCTGCAGCTCGTTCCCGCGCACCAGGTCGTGGCGCGTCAGGTCACGTCGCCGCTCGCGCCGCCGCCGCCGCCGCCGCCGCTGCACGTTGGCGGCGGCCGCGCCCCCGCCGTGCGTACGCCGCCGCGCGCGGCCGGCGCTCCGAGCGCGCCGTGCGCATCGACGCGCAGCGATAGGGGGCGCGCGGAGGCGTTCTGCGTGCTCGCGCTGAGCGCGACTGATGAGCAGCGAGCCGTCCCGGCGCCGCCAGCCACGTCGAGCGGCGGCTCGCGCTGCGCGCCCGCTGCGCCGCCCGCCGTCTCACACGCGGCCGTCGGCGCAGTACCGCCCGGCCGCGCGCCGCTAGTGCCGCCGAGCTGCCACGACGCGGCCGGCGCACGGCACGCCGAGCCGGCAGCGCCGCCGAGCGTGCCGCGCGCGAGCACGCGCGCGATCAGCTCGCTCGGCCTCGCTCCCGCCGTGGCCGATGCTTACGCCGCGCAGGGCGTGACGCATCTCTACCCGTGGCAGGCCAATGTCTTTGCGGCGTACGCCGGACGCGCGTGCAATGTGCTCATCGTCGCGCCAACGAGCGGAGGCAAGACGCTACCCGCCTTGCTGCTCATGCTGCGCAGATTTGAGGACGAGGCGCGCGCTGCCGCCGCAGCTGCCGCCGCCGGCGCCGCGCTCGCGTGTGCATCCGCGCAGGAGCAAGGCTCGCCGCCACCGGGCGAGCCGGCACGCCGTCCGCTCGCACTCATCGTCGTGCCGTACGTGACGCTCGCGCGCGAGTACGAGGCGCGGCTGCGGCTGCTCACGGCGCCCGCGCGCCGCGTCGACTGCGCCGCTGCGCTCGCACCCGCCGTGGGTGCGCCGTTGGGTGTCGAGGCCCTTTACGAGCAGCGCGGCTCGCTGCCGCTCGGCGCGGACGTCTCGATCGTCGTCTGCACCATCGAGCGCGCCGTTGGGCTGCTGCGCGCGCTCGAGCGCGAAGGGAGGCTACCCGACCTCATATGCGCGATCCTCGACGAAATTCACATCGCGACCGACCCGAGTCGCGGCGGCAAGTTTGAGCTCCTTGCGACCAAGCTCGTATATACGCACGTGCTCTCGGCAGGGCGGCTGCAGCTGATTGCAATGTCCGCGACGCTTCCCGACGTGCCGCGCTTTGCGCGCTGGCTGCGCGCTGAGGTCTTTGAAGACCGGGCCAGGCCTCAACCGCTCCCCGTCTGTGTCGCGCTTTTTGCTCCTCCAGCGCACACGCCAAACCCGCACGTGCCGGCGGCCGTGCGCGGCGGCGGGTGCAGCGCCGGCGCCGGTGCCAACACTGCCGGCGTTGACCTCGCCTCGCTGCGCGTCCTTCCGATCGAGCGCGTCGGCGGCGACGCCGACGGGCGCGAGAGCGGCGTCGGATCCGGCGTGGCGCCAGCGGCCAAACGCGCGCGAGCCGCGCCGGCCGGCGCGCAGCGATGCACCTCGCGATATGACGCCGCGGCGATGGCGCAGCGGCTGTCCGCGATTGTGTCGCTCGCCGCGCAGCTGCGCGAGCAGCAGAGCGCGACTGCGCGGCTCGCGCTGCTCATCTTCTGCGCGACGAAGCAGCGCGCGAGGGACGTTGCGCGCGCGCTGTGTGCGGCGCGCAGCGCGCGTGGTGGCGCACGAGGCGACGAGGGCGAGCGCGCCGCGGCACGCGTGGCGCGGTGCATTGAGGATGCCGCCGAGGCTGACCCGAGCGGCACCCTTCGCATCCGCGCGGACATGGAAGCCATGCTTCTTTGGGGCGTTGCGTACCATACAGCAGAGCTGACTCATGCGGAGCGCACGCTTGTCGAGGACCTCTTCCGGTGCGGCGCGATCGACACAATCTGCTCGACGTCGACTCTGGCCGCAGGTGCGCGCGTGCGCGCCGCTTTGGCCGCGCGGCGCACGTCGTCCGCTACCCCGCCCGCCCTCCGTGGCTGTGGCGTGGGCCCCGGACGGCGCCATGCGGCGGTGAGTTGGCCCGCACCGGTGGTCTGGCCCACTCGCCAACGCGCCTGCCTCGCCGCGCGTGCCCGCCGGCGCGCCCGCCCCCGTCCACCCCGCACGCATACGTGTCTCTTCCGCATCCGCCTCGGCCTCGGCCTCGGCGCGGCGCGGCGCCTGCGCGGCGCGGCGCGGCGCAGGCGTCAACCTGCCTGTCGACTGCGTGCTCGTCGACGGCCTCTTCTCGGGCGACAGCCGGTTGACAGCCGCGGTGTACCGGCAGATGATCGGGCGCGCAGGCCGCGGGCCCGCGCGTGCCGGCGTCGACGCGTCCGCGCATGCCGGCCGGCTGCCCTCCGTAGGCGCGTACTTGGTCGTGGCGTCCGTCGCGGACGCGCGCGCGGCGCGCGAGCTGCACTCGAGCGAGATCCGCGATCCGGGCTCGGCGCTCGGCGAGCAGGCGGACCTGATCGTGCTCAATGGCGTCGTCTCCGGCCTCGCCTCCACCGCTGACGAGGCCGCCGCCTTCTTCGCGTGCTCGCTGTGCGCGCAGCACGCGGCGCGCGCGCCCGCGGCCGAGGCGCGCGCCGCGATCGACCGCATGGCCTCCGTCCGCCTCATTGAGGTTGGCCTCGGCGGCTCGCTGCGCGCGCTGCCGCGCGGCGAGGCGTGCGTTGCGCTGCACGAGCCGATCGACGCGGCGCTCGCGCTCGAGACCGAGCTCGTTGAGCTGCTGCGTGGTGGGCTGTCGCTCGCGTCTCTGGTGCACCCCATTTTCGTCCTAGCCGCGCCGGGGGATGCGAACACGGACGCGGCGGGCTGGCGGCGGCTGTGCGCGGTGCTTGCGGACGCGGACGGGTCGGATCCGGAGCTGTACCGCATGATGGCGAGCGTCGGGCTGCACGCGGCCAAGCTCGACGCGCACAAGCCGCCGAGCGGCGCCGAGCGATGGGCGCACCGGCAGCGCCGTTTCGTCGAGGCGCTCGCTCTCAACGCCCTCATCGCCGCCCGCCCGCAGCAGCAGCAGCAGCAGCCGCAGCCGCAGCAGCAGCTGCAGCGCAGCGTGAGCGCGCAGGCGGCATCCGACGCCGCGCTCGCCGCGCTCCATGCCGACCAGCTCGCCGCGCTCAAGCGGCGCGCCGCGCGCCGCGCGGGCCGCGCGTGCGCTTTCCTCGAGGCAATGCAATGGCCGCGCGAATACGCCCTCGCCGCAAAGCTGCGCGAGATGCTCGCCGCGCTGTGCGCGGAGGAGGATCAGAGCGCGTGCGCGGAGTTGCGCTCCATCCCGGGCGTCGGCGCCACCGACGCGCAGCTCCTCGTCGCCGCCGGCCTCACGACCGTCGAGCTCGTCGCCGCCGACCAGCGCGCCGAGGCGCGCGCCGGCGCGCGTGCGCGCGGTGCGCGGCGTGGCGGCGCGGTGCTCGCGGCCATCTCCAAGCCGCACAAGTGGCGCATGGCGGCGGCCGCTGGCGCGCCTGCAAGCCGCTCGCGCGCGTGCGACCGCTCCGCCGCCGCGCTGCACCGTGCGGCACTGGATATGGTTCGCAACGCGCGCGCGCTTGTCGCCGCGCAGCTTGCGGAGCGCAAGCGGCGCGCAAAGGCCGGGCGGCGAGTGCTCGCCGCGATCGACGAACCGCGCGCGGCTCAATTGCACGAGCTCACCTCGCCGCCGCAGCCTCTCCACCATCTCCGCGCCGCCGCGCGCGCGCGCAAGCGCGCCGCGCCGCCATCGTCCGCCGGCCAGGAAAACGCATGGCGGACGCTTCGCCCTCTCGCGCCGCACATGTGCAACGACGCCATCTCGATCGGCGGCACGGACGAGCGCTCGGGCGCAAGCCCGGCAGTCGACCCGATCCGACGGATCGAGCTGCACGCGCCACTCGGCGCGCTCGAGCCGCCGGCCGACTCTGCGCGGCGCGCGTCGCCGTCCAGCTCTGCGCCCACGTCCATGCGGCACCTCCTCGCCGCCATGGCGCGCGCGACGCACGTCGGCCTGTGCGTGCACGCCGAGCGGGCGGGCGCGCGGGGCGCGCGCGCGCGGGAGCAGGACGTTTTGGGCGTCGCTCTCGCCATCGCGCCGGCGAGCGTCGCGTACGAGGTGCCACTCGCGCCGCCCGGGCGAGCGCAGCCAGCGCCGACGCCCGAGCGCGCCGCCGCGGGCGCCGGCAGCAGTGCCGACTGCGAGGGCCGCGCGACGGATGACGTGCCCGCGCTCTTCTACTTGCCGCTCGACGTGTGCGGCGCGGACGACGCGCTGCGCGCGCTACTCGAAACGCTCGCGTCGTGTGACGTGAGCGCGTTTGCGGCGCGCGACCAACTCGCGCTCCTCGCGGGCCGTGCGGCGGCGTTCGACGCGGTCAACGCGGCGAGCGAGGTGTGTGCCGAGCCTGTGTGCCGCGCGCCGCCTCGCCTTGCGCTGCGCGTGCACGACCCGGCAGTGCTGGCTCTGCTCGAGCGTGGACACGATGGCGCCGTGGGCACAGCGGCGCAGCTCGCGCACCTCGCGCGCGAGTTTGGGCTGGGCGCGCAGTCTCACGGCGCGCAGCGCGTGCTCAGCGCCGTCGGTGCCGCGTGCCTGCAGGCGCGCCTCACTCTCGCGCTCACCAATGTGCTTCGAGAAAGGCTCGCTGCGCGCGCGCCGCGCGCTGCGCCGGTGCCCGGCGACGAGCGCGCGGACGCGGCGCTCGGGGACGCGGCGCACCTGTCCGCGGACTTTGTCGAAGCGGCGCTGCCCGCGCTGCTCTGTCGCGCGGATTGCGAGGGCATCTGCATCGAAACGTCGGTGCGCGCATTTGGCCGCATCGGGGCCCGCTTGCGGCGGCGATGCGTGAGAGGCGGAGTGGAGGCCGTGCGAGGGGGCGGCGGTCGTAACGCGCGGTGCGCGAGTGGGGCCGTTGGAAGGAGCGGCGTCCGCAGCGCCACGCGCCGCACCGCGAGGAGCTCGATTGGCGCGCGCGCTCACCCACCGCGTTGGCGTGCCGCGCGCCACGCCGCAGGCAATTGGGCGTGTGTACGGCGAGCTATGGCGCACGCGCGGCGCGCTCGAGGCCGAGGCGGCGCGGCAGGCTGGCCGCCGGGTCAACCTGGCGTGCAAGGCGGAGGTGACGACGGCGCTTGCGCAGGTGCGCGGCACCGTCGAGGAGAAGGCGAACGTCGCCATGCTGAAACGCCTCGCTGCGTCTGGATCCATTCTCGCAGCGCTCGCGCTCGAGCACCGGCACATCACCGATCTCATGCGCCACCACGTCGCGCTCCGCCGGCATGTCGTGCCCGGCCGCGGCGAGAGCGCCGGCGTCGCCGTCGCCTTCCCGCGCACGCGCCAGGCCTCGTGCGTGAGCGGCCGTTTGCACTACGCTGACGGCGGTTTCAACCCGCAGCTGTTGCCAAAGGCGCCGTTCGTCGTGCGCATGGCTGCCCTCGCCGCGTCGGCGCGTTCGCTGCACGACCGCGCTGCGGTTGGCCTGTTGCCCGTCGCGGCGCAGCAGGGCGCGGGCGCGGGCGTCGTTGACGTGCTCGTGTTGGACGGCACCTTTGGGCGCAAAGACGACGGCGGCGACGGCGTCGGCAGCTGCGTCGCGCATGCGGACGCGGACGACGTCGCCGCGCGCGTTCTCACGCAACCCGACGAACACGCCGCGCGCGCGCCGCGCGCGCGCCGCGGCGCGCGAAACCCGCCGCTGCCGCGCGGCGCGCACGTCGCGCGCCTCGAGCTGAACGCGCCAGTGCTCACGATGGCGGAGTGCCGTGTGCTCTTGCCACCGGCAGCGGCGGCCGACGGGCGTGCGGGCTGCGAGGCGCGCGAGCGCAGCCTCGCGGAAGTGTGGGGCTACTCGCCCGAGCGCGCGGCGGAGGTGCACGTGGCCTTTGTGACGTTCGACGGCCGACCGCCCGCCGGCTCGCCCGCGCTCGCGGCCAACAGAGCCGCTGACGACACCGAAACGGTCGATGGCGGCGGCACGATGGAGGGCGAGGCGCGCGCGCCCGCGCGCGCTGACGAGGCGGACGCGATCGCGTTGGCGGATGCTGGCGGCACGCAGCCGCAGCACGGCGCGCGCGCGCCAGCCGTGCCGTGGCCCGCGGACAAGGTGCACGCTCTCTCGCTCTACGCGTGCGCCGAGGCGACCGACTGGGCTGTGTCCGGCGACGCGGGTGCGCGCGCACCGGACGGCGCGCCGCCCGGCGCCTTCGAGCGCACGCACCCGCCGCGCGGTGCGCTCGTTGTGCGGCCGAGCGCGCGCGTGCGCGTGTGTTTGCGCGAGTGCGTTCGCGCGCGGCCTGGGTGCGTGCTCGTAACGGCTGATTACCGAAACGCTGAGCTGACGATTGCCGCGCACTTCGCGCTCGACCGCAAGCTCGCGCACGCGCTCAGCGGCGAGCGCGATCCGTTTGAAACGATCGCGCTGCTCCTTCGAAAGCCGCCGTCGGACTCGCGCGTGCACCGCGAGGAGCGCGACGCGGCCAAGGGCGCGTGCTACTGCGTGCTGTACGGCGGCGGCTCGCGCGACGCCGAGGCGCGCGTTTTCGACGCGTTCCCCGCCGTCAGCGCGCTGATCGCGCGGCTCCAGCGGAGCTGCGCGCAGCCTGGCGCGGCGGTGCGCACGCTGTGTGGCCGGCGACGTGTCTTCACAGAGCAGGAACGCCGCGACAGTGGACTCCTCCGCAGGCGTGCGCTGAATGCGCTCTGCCAAGGGTCCGTCGCAGATCTCATCAAACTCGCGATGCTCGCCAACGACGATCTCGAGGAGCGGCTCACCGCCGCGACTGGCGCGCCCGCGCGCGCGCGCCTGCTCATGCACGTCCATGACGAGCTCATCTACGAGGTGGGTCCGGTGGAGCTGCTTGAGCGTCGTGGCGCGTGCATCGCGGCCGAGCGCGACCTGCTCGGCCTCGCCGTAACGGGCATCGTCGACGGCATGACCGGCGCGGGCGCGCGCGCGGCGCTGAGCTTGCCGCTGCGCGTTTCCGTCAAGGTGGGGGCCACATGGGGCGGCGCCGCGCCGTACACGCTCCCTCGCGCGACAAGCGAGGTGACGGTGGGAGGCGCGTGCCAGTGAGTCCCAATTCAAGTCACAAGATCACCGGAAGAGCGGCCCTCCCCCGCCCCGGCCCGCCCCGGCCCCGCCTCTCTATTCAGCGTCAGCCACGCAACGTCCGTCCACGCGACACATCCGGTCCGCAACACCGCTCGCCACTCGCCCAGCCCTGTCGTCACAGTGCCGCGAGCATGCGCTCCTTGTCGGCGCGCAGCTGCGCGCACCGCGCGCCGTGCCGTTCGACGTCGGCCTGCGCGCACGCGAGAAGTGCGAGGACGGGCATGAGTCGCTCGAAGGTGCGCTGGCCCTCACGGAGGGCGGGCGGGACGAGCACGCCGAACCACTTGAGCGGGTCGTGCTGCGTCGGCGGCGCGCGCAGCCTCGGCGCGTGCACGACCTGCTCCTTGAGAGACGACGAGACGGCGCCGGTCAAGGGTGCACCGGCCGCGTCGCGCTGCTGCTCCGCGCTGCCCTGCGCGACGAGCGCGGCGAACATGGAGGCGTTGACGGTGCTCATCGAGCTGGGCGCAAACGACATCGGACTCTGCACGTGCGCGACGTGCGTCACGCCGTCGTCGTCCTCGAATGTGAGCACGTTGCCGCACATGGAGCTGAACGAGTCATCGGCAGGCCCGCGCGAAGGGACGTGGCCCGCGACGGCGGGCACGGGCGCGCCCGCCTTGGTGCGCGACTCGGGCTCGGCGGGCGACGCACCGATAGCCCCATCGTCCAGCCGCTCGATCTCGAACGCGATGCTCTCGCCCTCGGCCGCCGGCGTCGCGCGCACGACGGCCGTCGCCACGATGTCCGTCGGGAACTGCGCCGAGAACGGCGCGGGGCTGTTGGACGCGCGGCGCGCGCGCGCGAGCGCGAGGTAGCCCTTTTGGCACAGCTCGGCTGCCATTACCTGCGCGTCCATGTAGCGCTGCAGCGCCTCGAGGCACGCCACCGCCGCCTCGTCGAGCGCCTCACACGTCGCGTGGACGCCGTCTCGCGTCGCCATCGTTGCGCGAGGCGCGGACGTGGTTCTCGGGATCGACGTTGCGTCGGGATCGACGGCGCGCGGTGGCGCGCGCGGGATCGGCGTGTGGACGCTCTGGCTCAGCGCGACGCGCTCGTGCTCTGCGCGAAGCGCGTATGGAGCCGCGCGCGCAGCTCGTCCGTACGTTCGACTCGGCGTCGAAGAAGCGCTTCGATCTCGACGCGTCCGGCGAGTGGCGCGCGTTTGGCCGCGACGACGTGGGCATCGCCGACGCCTACATCTCGCGCAAGCACCTCGAGCTATGCGCGCGGCGCACAGAGCGCGGGGGCGTCGAGCTGCTGGCGCGGCACACGGGCTCCAACAGGTCATCGTTCGTGCGCCGCTCGCGCCGAGGCGCGCGCGCCGCCGCCGGCGGCGAGGCCGGGGCCGCCGCCGAGCCCGAGTGGTGGCTCGTACCGCGGCTTGGCGACGAGCCGCGCGACCACATGCGCCTCGAGCACGACGACAGCCTCTTCGTGGGCGGCCAACTCGCGCCGTCGTGCGCGCGCCAGGTGGCCGGGCCGCTCGCTGAGCCGCCGCGCTCGCCCGTGCATGAGTTCATCGTGCAGCTCGTACCGCCGCACGCGCACGGCAGCCGCGGCGCACAGGCGGGCGAGGGTGCGCGCGGCGCAGTGGTTGATACTCAGGCCGCCGGCGATGAGATCGGCGGTGGCGGCGGCCGTACCGATCTAGTCGAGGCCGGCGGGGCCGGCGTCTTGGCTGACGCACCACTCGACGAGCGGCTCGCCGCGGTGCTCGGCGGCCTCGAGACGTTGCCCGTACTTCCCGGCACGAGTGTGCGCGAGAGCGGTCTGCTCGCGATCGACCGCGCGTGCGAGCTGGCTGTTGAGCTCGCCGCGCGCGTCGCGGCCTTGCGCGCGCGCGAGGCCGAGCGCCAGACGGAGCTCGGCGCCGCGCTCGACGCGATGGCGCGCGCGAGCGACGAGCTGTTGCGGAGCGAGGCGGAGCTCTTCCTCGACGTAGCGCCCATCTTTGCGGCGAAGGTGCGCAAGCTCGCCGAGCTCGAGGGCGAGTGAGCGACCCGTCGACCGACGCGCCGCGCGGCCGCCCCGTCCGTCGGCCGATTTCGTCGCCTCGACTTTAATTACGACCAAGAAGAAAGCGGGAAAAAGAACGGGGGGCCCTTCTTCTTTCGTACGGGCGCCTTGGCGGGCCCGCCCTTGATCATTCCTGTTCGGGCGCCTTGCGCGAGAGTCTCGGGTGCAGACCCCGAGCGACATGTACCTGATGGACCTGATCGGGTGCCTTGAGCCGCGCGAGCACACCAACGGCTCGATGGTCCGCCACCTCCGCTCGACCGGCGCGCTCACGACGGACGCCGCGGCCGAGGCGATGCTCGCGGTTGACCGCGCCGATTACCTCGGCCACGCGGACCCGCAACTCAATTACTCGGACATGCCCATCAAGCTGGGCGTGGTGCACCTGTCCGCGCCGTCGATCTACGCTTCAGCCCTCGAGGCGCTCCAGGTCGTCCCCGGCTGCTCCTTCCTCCACGTCGGCTCTGGCACGGGCTACTTCTCGACGATCGTCGCCAAGCTCGCCGGCCCGCACACCGTGAATCACGGCGTCGAGCAGAACGGCGAGCTCATCGAGCGGGCACGCACACTCGCCGCGCGGCGTACCGACGCGCACAACCTCGAGTTCTTCCACGCCAACGCGATGCAGCTCCACATCGAGCCCGAGTCGTGCGCGGCCGCGGACGGCGGGCAGCAGCCGCCGGCCGAGCGCCGCGCGGACGATGAGGACGACGACGACGCGTGCTGCATGAAATATGACCGGATCTACGTTGCCGCCGCCGCGCTGCCCGAGCACCGGCGTTTCTTTAAGCTCCTGCGCCAGGGCGGCGTGCTCGTCGGCCCCTTCGAGGCTGTCGCGCGCGACGGCCGGCTGGCGGGCCACCAGTCCCTCGTGCGCGTGGTGCGCACGGGCGCCGACACCTTCGTCGAGACGCGACTGCAGCCGGTGCAGTTCGCGCCGCTCCGGCAGCCGTCGAGCGCGGAGCTCGCCGCCATGCCGCGCCTCGCGCTCGCGCCGCTTGTCTGGTGCCCCCACCGCCACGGCCGTTTCCCGCCCAAATTCCGCGCAGCAGTACGCCACCTGCTTTGGCTCGCAAGCGTCGACGCCTGCCACCTCTCGCGGCTGCCACGCGAGCTGCTGCTGCGCACGATCGCGCAGATCCCCTTCTACGCCTTTGAGGCGGCCCCGGCGCATGGCGGCGGGCCGTCCACGTCTGCACTGCACGCGCACGCCGTGCACCTCGTTGCGCATGGCCGCGCCGACGGCGGCCGCCACGATGGCGGTCGCCACGATGGCGGTCGCCACGATGGCGGTCGCCACGATGGCGGTCGCCACGATGGCGGTCGCCACGATGGCGGTCGCCACGATGGCGGCGGCGAGGAGGTCAAGAGCGACGAGGACGAAGAGGACGACGAGTACGACGCGGACGATGGCGCGGCGGAGCACACGTCGGACATGTCGGCTGACGAGGAGGGCGAGGGCGGTCTGTCCGAGGGCGCCATCGTGGCGGACGCTGCGCCAGTGTCTGGCGACGAGCTCGCGGCGCAGTCGGCGGACCGATTCTCGCGCGGCGGCGACGAGGGCGACGGGGCGAGTGACGGCGAGGCGAGCGGCGAGGAGAATGAGCAGACACAGCCGCAGCAACTCGTAGAGCAGCGCGCGCGCCCGATGGATGCGGCCGACAGCGACTTGGTCGATGTCATTGACGCGCCGCCTGGCACCGTGCGCGCGCAGCACCGCGACGCGCAGCTCGCCTGCCTCGCGCCGCTCTGCAGCGCGCAGCGTTGCCGTGCCGCAGAGCCCTTGCCCGTCCTCCTTTTCGCTGGGCCCGTCCGCCGCACTTTTGTGCAACCGTTTCAGATTTTTCAGTCAAGCCCTCACCCACTGCGCCATGCGGCCTCTCCCCACGCGCCCATGGCGGTCCGCAGCCCGCGGCGCCTTCGGACGACGGCAGCGGCAGCGGCAGCGGCGCGATGGCGCCGTGCGAGGACACGCCACCGTCCGTCCCGCAGCCGGCTCCGAAACCATCGCCGCTGTGGGCTGCGCTCGGCCGCACGCTCAGCAGGCGCGCCGTCAGCTTTGAGCTGTGAGGGCTCTGTCCGGCTCTGCTCTGCGTGGTCCGATGCGGCATGGCGTGCGCGCGCATTCGACCTCCGGAAGCGTCTTCCTCGTCCAAGTTGCCAAGTTGCCAAGTTGCCAAGTTGCCAAGCACGCCGGCTTGTGTGCGCGAGCATGGTGGGTGTGCAGTGGATTGTGCGTGCGGATGGGCACTTGGGCAGCGCCTTGATGGCAAAGCCAAGTTGCGCGTGGCTTGGTTGGCGCGCCGCTTGCCCCTTGCGGCAAGAGCTGGGATTGTGCTTGAGGTGGCATGCCCGCATGCTGCGCTCGCCGTTTCGGCGTGTGACTGTGCGATGTGCGCGGCTGCGCGCACAGTGCAATCGGTGCATGTTCAGAATGCAGAGCGTGCAAGACTTGCGGTCCAAGGTCTGCCAGTCCGAAAAAAAAAAACAAAAAAAGGGTCGTCTTGCTCTCATTTCCCCGGAAGGCGAAGGCGCAGATTGGCCTGCACCCTCACTGCCGCAGGCCCCAAAGTCAATGCATCGCCGCAGTGCCCGAGCCTGCCGCCGTCTTCGGCGCAGGCCCAACGACACGAGGCTCGCAACAGCCCGCGCCCGCACCATCCGGCCGGACTGGCGTGGGCAGCGACGAGCACGGACCGGATGCTGCGGAGCAACATGTTGCGGATCCCGGTGGCGTCGTCGAGAGAGCGGCTTGAACGCGGCGCTGAAAGTCATTCACGACGACGGAGAGCCGCGCAGTCGGAAGCGCCTGCTGCAAGCTCGCGAGGCCGTGCAGCGAGCGAGGCGCCGTAACCGTCTCTGGCGGCCCCACCCCCCGCGGCCCCACTTGGTACTCAGCCGACTCAGCCGACTCAGCCGACGGCAACGCGCCGCCCTGGCACGCAGCCGACGAGCGCGGGCCTTCGGCGTAGCGCGCGTCAGGCAGCCGATCTCGAAGCGGCTGCGCGCCCGGCGGGAGGTGCGCGGCCACGGCCGCACCCGCGGGTTCGACAAACGTACCGTGCGCAGTCTGACTGGCGACTGCCTGACTGGCGACTGCCTGACTGGCGACGGCGGGCAGCGCCGCGCCGGGCGGAGCGCCAGCGCACGCAAGCTCCGCAGCGCGCGCTCGAACGCCGACTCCGCCGTCACCGGCCGAAACCGTCGACGACTCAGTGCCGAAACCCCGCGAGCCGCCAGCCACGCGCGGACCACCGACCGCGGCGCTGTGCGGGTGCTCGCCGCCGGGCGCGCCCGGCGGCGTCGAAGCAATGGCGGCCGTGCCCGCAGCAACATTTCGCTCGCCGAGCCACGTCGACTCTCCACCAGCGCCGGTTGGTTGCGCGCCACCGCCCCCGGCTTGGGCCACGCCCGCGCCCCTGCTCGCGCACGCGACGCCGAGATCAACGCGCCGAGTCACCGCCGCGCGTAGGCTGCCGCTGAGCGCTCCCATGCCCGCGGCGAGCGCGCCGAAGGGCAGAAGAAGAGCTGATGGTGGCGGGGCTCGTTGTTGCTCCGGCCCGCGGCCGCCATACTGGCGCGCATCTGAGCGCACCGTCTCGCTCGCGAGCAGCGTGGCGGCCGCGCCGTCGGCGCGTCGCTCGCGCGCGCCCTGCGAGCTGTCCGAGTCCGGACGCGCGTCGCTCGGTCCGGTGAAAGCGCCGGTGTGTACCTGCGACGCCCCGGCGCGGCGTGACGCGCGCAGCGACGTACGCAAAGGTCTGGAAGCCGAGCACCTAGGGCGCGCATTACCACCCTCGTCGCATATCCAGCGTGCCGCGCGCGCACCTCGTCGATGCGAAAGCGCTCGCCAATGAGCATCGCGTGGTGGTACAGCAAGTGCAGCGAGTACACGCTGAGCATGGTGAGTATCACGCTGATCGTGACAGCCGCGCTGGTTCTTCGCGCGACCTTTCCGAAGGCGTACGTGATCACGACGGCGTGCACCGAGACGATCGCAATCGCAAAGAAGAATGAGGCGGTGCGGTACTCGATGGCAATCGCATCGAGCGCGATGGCGACGGAGCCATCTGGCCCGCGCAGCGCGAGGCCTGCGAGCGCACGGCGGAGGCGCACGCGCGTGAGACGCCGGGGCAGCGATCGCGTCGCCGCGCCGTCCGCGCGCGCGCGCACCAGGGCCGAGCATCGCGATCAGGCTGAAGTTCATGAGCGCGAGGAGCGAGAAGCCGAGCAGGATGACGAGCGCAACCGGGTACACGTGCCGTGTGAACCAATGCGCGCCCTGGTAGTAGTCCATCTTGACGTAGAGGAGCGCCGAGTATGCAATGCCGCACAGGAGCGTCGACTTGGTCGCGATCACGCGCGAGTTGGCAATGTAGAGGTTGAGCTCGCGCTCGCGAATCTGCAGCATGCGCAGGCGCGCGCGGTTGGCGAGCGCCGCCTTGTCCGCGTACAGCATCGCGAGGTCGCTCTAAAAGGTGTGCGCACGACCCGAGCGTCCTCCCGCCATCATCACACCCTGGGAGACTTTGGTGGCGCGCCGAAATGGACGCCGCCATCTCGCCGGCGGAGCGCGATGCGCCGCGCTCGCACCTGGTGGTGCTCGTACACGGCGTCGCGGGTCTGGCGAGCGACCTCAACTACCTCAACTCGCTACTCTCCGCGCGGCCGCAGCTCGTCGTGCTCGCGCCGCGCTGCAACGAGCCGCTGCTCAAGCCGTTTGAGGGCATCGTCGCGGGCGGCGAGCGCCTCGTCGCATGCATCCTTGAGGCGATCGCGGCGCTGCCATCCCTGCGCAAACTCTCGCTGATCGGCCACTCGCTTGGCGGCCTGTACATTCGCTACGCCGCCGGCATCCTTTACGGCCGATGCGGGTGCACGCTCGAGCCCGCCAGCCTCATCACCCTCGCGACGCCGCACCTCGGCGTTCGCCGGCCACTCGGCCGGCCGCTGATGCGCGGCGGTGGCTTCAACGGGCTGTTCAACCTCGTCGCCGAGCGTCTCTGCTCGCAGCTCGGCCTTGAGCTTACGCTCGAGGACGACGCGGACGAGCCTCTCCTTCTCCAGCTGTGCAAGGGTCCGTATCTGCACGCGCTCCGCCGGTTCGGCGCGTGCTGGCTGTACGCCAATGTCTTTAACGACTTCCTCGTGCCGTACTGCACCGCGTCTATCCAGCCGTACAATCCGTACCGCCGCGGCGAGCAGCCGCTTACAGTCTCGCCTCTCTACCCGCACATCACACTCGCTTCCCTGTACCGCCTTGCGCTCCGGCTCGGCCAGCCTCCCGCGCCAGCCATCGCGCCGACGTTCTTCCCGCACGCGACGGGGCGCGAGCTGCCGAGGCCGGACGACACGGGCCCGCTCGTGCGCGCGCTCACCCCGCTCAGTAGCGGCGCGCTGCAGCTCGAGGCCGCGATCGACGCGGCGAGCGCCTGCGCGGCGCGCGCGAGCGGCGTGCGCGCTCTTCCCTCCTTCGCGCGCTCGCTCTCGGCGCCGGCGGCGCCGGGCGCGGCGCTCGACGGCGGCCGGCTCGCCCGTCGCGCGCCGCCGCCCTTTGGCGCCGGCTTGGCCCGCACAGCGAGCGGCTTCGTCGCGCCGCTTTTTGAAACGGGCGGTGTTTCGCGCGCACTCAGCTGCTTCGCGCCGCACCTTGAATCGCACGCGCGCGCGCGCGTGCACGGCGCGGGCGGGGGCGTGGTCGAGGGCAGGGGCGTGGTCGAGGGCGTGCGCGAGGCCGAGGACGAGGCGCTGGTGGAAGCAGGGGATGACGGAGCGAACAGCGGTCTGTCACCGAGCGCGCCGGCGCGCACGCAGAGCGGTGCGCGCGAGCCTGAGTCCGAGCACGATGGCGCGGCCGAGCCCGTCGACTGGGGCCGGCCGTCTGCGCTGCCTGACAGCAACCTCGCAGCGGTGGTCGCCGTGCGCGCCGCCGCGTCCAATGTGAGCGGCGTGAGCGGCGCGTCGCTCGCGGTCGGCGTCACGTCCTCTGCGCCGATTGACACGACGGGCTGGGACTTTTCCTTTGGATCGCAGGAGGACCCGAAGCGCGGGCAACTGCTGCACATGCTCTTCTGCCTCAACTCAGTCCGTTGGGCGCGCGTCGACTGCCTCTTCCACTCGCCCGCCGCGCACGAGCAGATCATCAACAAGAACGCGTGGACCAAGCAGCTCGGCTTCGACACGGGCGACGTGTGCAGGCACGTCGACGACATGCTCCGCGCGTAGCTCGCGGGGTTGAGCGCTGGCGCACGTCGGGCCATACCGGCGGCGCCTCGGCGCGCGAGGACATATTCTTCGGCTTTACAAAATTCAAATTCTTAAAAAGGGCGGGAAAGCAGAGGCTTTTGGCGCGCCATGATGGCACCGAGTGGCGCTGGGGCACCGTTTTGCTTCCCGGCGGTGGCGACCGTCCTCTGGTAGGGCGCGCTGCGCAGCGTCTCGCGCCCGGCGCGCGTCTTCATGCCTGCGCAGCCTATCCTCAATACTCTCGCCGGGCGCCGCCATGCTCGCGTCGCGCGCGAACTCAGGGATCGCACGCCGCAGGGCGAGGACGTCGACTCCGCTCCTCCGCAGCTCGCGCTGCGTTTCGCACCCGAGGCGACGGCCGCGCTGTGCGATGCGATCGAGTCGGCTAAGCTGCGTGTTGATCCCACAGATTCGCTGCTCGGCTGGTTGATCGGTGCGCTGCGGACGGACGACGGGTCCGCGGACGGCGCGCTCGGCGGTTCGGTGTGCGGCGACGCCGAAGGCTTTGCGCCACGCGGCCGCACAACGGCGCCGCCGCCGCACGCGCGCGCGCCGGGCATGCTGTGCGTGCCTGTGCATCGCGCCACGTTCGCCGACCGAGCCTCGCTCGGTGCCGCTCTGCCCGTCGACATATCCGCGTCGGAGCGCGCGACGCTCGCCCGTCGGTGCGATGACGCCGTCTGCGGCCACGAGCCTATCCAAGTGGCGGACGCGCTGCCGCTCGTCGCGGTGGTGGACGCGGACGAGTCTAGCGGCACGCTCTCGCTCTGCCTTGCCGGCTGCGCGCCCGCCCTCGCCCTCACCGCGCACGCCGTCAGGCCGCTCCGTGTCGCTCAATCGGCTCTCGCGTCCGCGGTGATGCGCGGCTGCCCGCCCGTCCTGCCGCGCGCCGGCGCGTACGGCGAGCCGTCCGCGCCAAGCGCGGGGTTCATCTCGATGGAGCAGACGCGCAAGGCGGTGCTCCTCACCGTCGGCGACCCCGCCGCGTACGAGCTGCCGCTCATCGGCGTGTGGGTGTGCGGCGCGCGCCGCATGACCGACCCCATCGTGTGGGCCTCATGCGCACGCTTCCTGCGCGCGCGGCACGTGCACGCGCGCGCGACACCCGACGCGCACACGCGGCCGTTCATCGTGCTGCTCGTCAGCCCCAGCGCCGAGACTGGCGGCCTTGGCACGCCCGTGTGGTACGAATGCGTCGAGGACGCGCGCGCGAGCGGCGGCGCGCAGACGCTGCCGCTGCGCGCGCGCGCGACGCTCGCGGCGGGCAGGCCGGGAGGGGTGGGCGGCAGCTGGGACGTGGTGCGTGTCGGCACGGCGGCCGATGTCGCGTCGGCCGCGCCGACGGACGCCCTGCGCGCTGCGCTCGCGCTCGGCGCAACACCGCCGCAACTGCCGCCGCGAGCGCGAATTGGCGTGGGCGGCGTGGGCGGCATGGGCGGCATGGGCATGGCGCTCGCCAGCGCGCTGCGCGGCTGGGGTGACGACGACACGAGCTGGCCTGATCGCGCCGATTCGCGCGGCGCTGAGGGCGCGCTATTCGCAATACAGCCTACACAGCCCGAGCCACCCTCGAACACGCAGAGCGGCGCGCACACGAACGCGCTTGGCACGCCGCCACTACCGGAACGTGGGTCGCACGACGCGCAGTTGGTCGCGCCCACATCCGCTGCGCGCGACCAATTTGCCCGGCCCGCTCGCGCCGACGGCAGCCGCGCCGCCGACGGCGCACCGGAACCTTCACGCAGCCTTGCCGGCACGTCGATCGCAGCCGAGGACGCGATATACTCGCACGTAGACCGGCACGCAGGACGTCGCCCGGCGCGCAGCCTTGCGTGTGCGCCGCCGCACGCCGCACTGCCGCTCGCAATGGCGGCGAGCGAGCCCCAGGGCCGCGCGCGCGCGGAGATTGCTCGTCAGCTGGCGCGCGCGCTGGATTCCGAGCTCGATTCCGACGCCGGTTCCGACGCCGGTTCCGATGCGGGCGCGGCTCGCGACTCGGAGTTCGCCCCCGAGGACGGCGCGGTGCGCGCGCGCGCGCCCGCCGCGCGCGCCGCCGCTACGCACGCCGCTTCGCACGGCGCGTCGGAGACGCCGTCGGACAAGATGTCGGAGAACAGGTCGGAACTCGCAGCCGACTCCGCCGCAACCGACGCGCCATGGATGGACGCGCGCCACTCAGGCACAGGAGGCGCGGCCCACGCGACCGCCGCGTCCGAAGCCGACCGCGGTTCCGACAGCGAGAGCTCGGACAGCGCGCTTTTCGTCCGCCTCGACGCGTCCACCCCTCCGCCCTCGTTCCGCGCGCACGCCGGCGTGCGCCATTCCGCGCCGCGGCACAGCACCGGCCCGCTCATGCTGCCGAGCTCGCCGCCGCCCGCGTCGCCCGACGCGCTGGCGCCCGGGCGGTCGTCGGGCGCTGCGCGCGCGCCAGCTGCGATGGGCGCCTCGAGCGCCAGCTACGATGGGCACGAAGCTGTGCGCTCAGCATGGCGGCGGCACGGCGCGGTAGGTACAACCGTGACGGGGCACCAACTGACCGAGGCTGCTGACCAGCCGTGTGCGGCGCGCGGCGTACATGGCGGCGAGGACAAGGTCGCCACAGGCGCGCGCGCGTGCGCTCGCGGAGATGCGGACGCCGACGCCGACGCCGACGCCGACGCCGACGCCGACGCCGACGCGGACGCGGACGCGCGCGATCGCGTCGCTGGGCGAGAAGCGGCTTTCCAGGCGGTCGTCGACGAGTCCGCGTCCGTGGCGCAGCTGCGTGCGCAGGTCGAGGAGCTCACGCGCGCGCTCGCGCAGATGGGCCGCGCACTCGCGAGCGTGCAGCTGCAGCTCAAGGAGCAGACGGTGCAGGCCCAGGCGCGGGCGCCCGTCGCGGCCTCACCAGCGCCGCCGGGCGCGGCGCGCGCGCGTGAGGCGCACGATTGCGACGCCGAGCGCGTGCGCGCGGCGAACGCACCGCCCAGCCCGGCGCGCGCCGCGCTCGTCGCCGCACCGTCCGCACGTCGCGCGAGCGCATGCACATCACCCAGCCCGGCGAGCGCGCGCTCGCGCTGTTCCCGCCAAATTCGAGAGCGCGCGCGGCAAATGGGAGCGGACAGCGCCGCGCGCCGGAGCGGCGCGTACAGCCGGACCGCCGAGCCGCAGCCACGCGGCGACGAGCTCGACGTGCGCGCGCGTGCGTGCGCGCGCGCCACGAACGTCGAGCTGAGGACAAAGGCGGAGGCAAATCTTTCGGCACAATCGCCCAATGGCGTCGACGATGACCTGGAACACGTGCCGCGCATCACGCGACACGCGTGGCCTTTGAGCGACAACGAGAGCGAGCAGGGCAGCAGCGGCGACGACATCGTGCGTCGCTACTTGCGCAATCCCGCGCGATGCCTCCGCGTGCACCTCGCTGCGCAGCCGCGCAGCGCGGGTGACGAGCGTCGGCTCGCGCGAGCTCTGATCGCGTCGCGTCGCCGTGCCAATGCCCACCGCCCCGCGCGTGCGCTGCGCCGCTCGTCGCAGGACGAGATCGAGGGCGGCGAGGCGGACGAGGAGGCGCTCAGCTGGGGCATGGTTCGGCTGTCGTACGCGCTGGCATGAGCCGCACGCGCATGGCCGACGGCACCCGGAAAGACGTGCCGATCGGCTTGCCAAAAAGGCCTGATGCATGCGCGTGGGCACAGGCATGACCACGGTGGAGGCGGTGGAGCGGCGCACTGGCAGGCTCGCCCACGATTGGGCCCCGCACGCGGGCCGTGCTCGCGTGCGAGGAATCATGCCGACGCCACGCGCGCATCGTACTGTCTCCTGATTGCGAGTGCCTGCTCCCAAAGCGAGGTGTCTAAGCCCTCAACCGCGCGCACGATCCGAGCGCGAACGCGCAGCGCCTCTGCGCCCGTCGCATCATCGACCTCGACCTCGCCCATCACGCTGTACAGGCCGCCGACTCGAGACGGCTGCTGGCTGACGGCGAGCAGAGAGGTGTCGACGACGACGCGCGCCCCATTGTCCTCAAAGGTCGCACTGCCCTGCACGCAGTCTATCGATTCGAGCCTGGATTGCGAAGCGCGCGCTCGAGGGCTTAGACGAGGGGCGGCGGCGCGCGCGCGGCGCGCGGTCGGGCGAGGTGGGCGGCACGCGCGGCGGCGGACCTGGCGACGAAGCGCACCTGCGCGTTGGCCAGCGCGCCCACCTGCTCGCACAACTCGCGCACCGTCACGATGCGGCAAGCGGGCAGCTGGATCAGGGCCGGCTCGCCGGCCTCCGCGTCTTCTCTTCCCGCCATCGATTTCGCGCTTCGCAGGAGCACGACGTGTCGTTCGCGATGCGGGCCCCGGGCGGCGACGCGATGATCGCGTTCGCAATTGCCGGGTGCCTGCTGGCGGCGGGCCTGCGCAACATCATCCCGCCCGCGCCGTCTACGACGGTTGGCATCGACCTGGGCACCACGTTCTCGTGCGTCGCCATCTTCGACCACGGCCGCGTGCACGTGATCGACGTCGAACCCAACTCGACGATCCTACCGAGCGCGGTCGCGCTCCGGCCGGGCGCGCCTCCGGTGGTCGGCCGCGCGGCGCTCGTGAGCGCGGGGCCTGGCGTCGTGTATGACGCCAAGCGCTTCATCGGCCGCGCCTACGAGCCAGGTTCCGAGGCCGAGCTCGAGCGCGAGGTCGCGGAGTTGCCATTTCGCGTCGTGCGCGGCTGGTCAAAGGAGCGCGCGCGCCTCGAGACGCACATCCTGCCGAGCGGCTTCGAGACGGCGCTGGCCGCGGAGGAGGTGAGCGCGATGATTCTGCGCCGGCTGCGCGACGCTGCCGAGGCGCACATTGGCCGCAAGGTCCGCGCGGCTGTTCTCGCGGTGCCGGTGGACTTCACAGAGATGCAGCGCAACGCGACACGCGAGGCGGCGCGGCTCGCGGGCATCGAGGTGCTGCGGCTGCTGCACGAGCCGACGGCGGCGGCGATCGCATACGGGCTGCACCAGCGCCCCACCGTCCGCTCTGTGATGGTGTATGACCTCGGCGGCGGCACGCTCGACGTGTCTGTCCTGGACCTCGACGATGGGATTTTCTCGGTCGTAAGCGCGGCGGGCAACAACTTCCTGGGCGGGCAGGACGTGAACCGGTTGCTGCTACCGCGCGCGAAGCGAAGTGCGCAGCCGGCGCTCGCCGACGGCGCGCTCGGCGAGGCCGCGCACGCCGCGCTCTTTGCAGCCGTCGAGGAGCTCAAGGTGTCACTGAGTGGCGAGTGTGACTGTGTCGGCCAGTGTGAGTCAGCGGACGACGCGCCCGTGCGCGTCGCGCTGCGGATCCCGGGCGAGGCGGCGAGGACGATCGGGATGAGCAGGACGGAGCTCGAGGCCGCGATCGCGCCGTTTGTCGAGCGCGCGCTCCTTCCCGTCCGTGAGGTCCTTGCGGAGCTGAACATGACAATCCAACAAGTATGGGTGGGCGGGCGGGACGGGCGGGCGGGACGGGCGGGTGGGATGGGCGAGTGGCGCGCCGCGCGCCGCGCGCACAACACGCGTCGCGCCCGCCGCGCTGACGCGGCTGCTTTGCGCGCGTGCCGACCGCGCGTGCGCATCAGATCGACGAGCTCGTTCTCGTCGGCGGATCGACGCGCATTCCGGCGATCCGGAGAAGGCTAACGGCGCTGCTCGGCGGGCGCGAGCCGAATTGCGCGCTGCCGCCCGAGGAGGCGGTTGCGCGCGGCACGGCGATACAGGCGGGCGCGCTCGTCGACGCGAAGAAGGTGCCCGTCGGCGCGACCGAGGCAGTCTTTACGCGCCGGAGGGCGAACGCGAGGCTAGAGGCCGAGGCCGAGGAGCGTGGGCGGTCCCTTGGCTGACTGTCAGAGATTTTGCCGTCCGCGCCGCGTAGAGTACGGCGGAGGTGAGGCCAACCACAGCGCGCGGCCTTGCGAGCGGTGCGCTCCGGCTCGACGGGTCGGTCAGGACTCAAAAGGCAGCCGCATGCCCGCATCCCCTCCACAGTCCGCGCCCAGAGACAACCGCGCCGCCCACATCCCTTCCGGCGCGCGGGAGGGATGCGCGACGAGCGGGCCGGGGATCCGACTGATGCCTTGGTAGGGTGGTGGCGCCTCGGCGCTTCGACGGCGTGCGTCGTGTTCGCGCTGTTGACCATCGGCGCGCTCGTCGCGGTGCCCGCGCTCGGCGGCTCGCATGGCGAGTTGGTTGGTGCGCGCGCGGACGGCGCGCTGCCAGCCGCTTCCGCGCCGACGCTCGTTGAATCGCGCGCGCGCTCGGTGGTGCTCACCTGGGCGCAACCTGCACCTGCCGGCTTCTCGACGTCCACCTACCAGGTCGAGCTCGCCGACGATCGCGGCGACGTCCTCTGGTACGCTGGGCCGGACGAGGGCGCCGAGTTCGGGCCGCTCGCGCCGGGCGCGCGGCTGTGCGCGCGCGTGCAGCTGCGGCTGCAGCCTGGCGACGTGGTCGGCGAGTGGAGCGCGTGCGCGTGGGTCTCGGCGAGCCCGCCAACGCCGCCGGCGCGCATGGCCTCGGCGTGGGCCGTCGGCTCGTCGAGCGCATTTGTCGTCACGCAATGGCAGCCGCCGGACGACGGCGGCTCGCCGATCGACGCATTCGAGCTGCGGCTGGCGGCGGTGCGGCCGGGGCTGGTGGAGCGGTGCGAGTGGACGGGCGCGACGTGCAACGCCGGCTGCGCCGACCTGCGCGCCGACGCGAACTGGACGCTCTCAGAGTCGGCGTGGCAGGGCGTCTTCGCCCGGTGCGCTGGCGCAAATGACCTCGGCTGCTGCGGGCTGCAGTGCTGGTGCAATTCGTACCGGTGCTGCGAGCAGGTGGAGGGCGTGGTGCGTGATGGCGAGACCGTCGTCGCGCTCCCGCCGTTCGCGCGCAACGCCACGATCACCGTGCCCGCCGACGACGCGGCGATGCGCGCCACCCTCGAGCTGCGCGCGCACAATCAGCATGGCTGGGCGGCGGCGTGGTCGCCCGAGCTGCTGCTGCACGGCGATGCGCGAGACGCGCACCACCCTGCCGCGCCCGAACTCGCGCTCGTCGCGGCGAGTGCGCGCGCGCTCAGCGTGCGCTGGCGCGAGCCGGACGATGGCGGCGCCGTCCTCGTGGCCTATGAAATTGCGGTTGCGTGCGAGGGCAGCGCGGGCGGCGGCGCGGAGGCGGACGGCGCGGGCTGCCGCGGGGCGCTCAGTGCCGGCGCGGGCCGTGAGAACGACCGCGAGAGCGGCGGTGGGGCGCTCGCACCTGCCGACGGCGCTCTGCCCGCTGCGGATGGCGAAAGGCCGGGCGCGGACGCACTTCTTGCGGCCCGGCTGGCAGCGATCACAACGAGCACAGTGCTCGCGCCGCTCGAGCCGCTGTGCTCGTACGCGATCTACGCGCGTGCGATCAACTCACACGGCCCGTCCGCGTGGAGCGCGCCGCTCCGCGTTTCGACGCAGCAGCCGCCGCCTCCGGAGCCGCCGTCCGCGCTGCGCGTCGCCGCCGCGCTCAGCGACGCGCTTTCGGTCGCGTGGCAGCCGGCCACACCTTTGGCGCTCGTGGCGGGCGCCGCGCGCGACGTGGACGCCGCCGCGACCGCCGCGGCGCTCGTCGCGCCCGAGGCGCTCGAGTACGAGGTAGCCGTTACGAAAATTCCTGCACAGCTCGCAGCCGAGCGCGCGCCAGATTTGGCAGGCGCCGCGCCGCGCGATGACGACGACGACGACGACGCGCGGACGGACGCCGTATTCGAGCTCGCGGGCCGGTGCGCCATCGCAGCCCCCGCGCTCAGCTGCACGATCGGCGAGCTGGCGCCGGCGACGGAGTACATGCTGCGCGCGCGCGCACGCTCCAGTGAAGGATGGGGACGGTGGAGCGCGCGTTCGATGGCTTTGAGTGCGCACACAGTGGCGGAGCGCGGCTGCCTGCGGCTCTCGGACCACACGCTCGTGCTCACGCAGAGGCGCGGCCTGCACGCCGCGCTCGACCGGTGCAGCAAGGACTGCTGGGCGGCTGGGGATTGTGTGTCGCGCTGCGTCTCGCGGGCAGGTGTGTCGGCGAGATGCGCGTCGTGCTTTGGCGAAGTGTCGGCGTGCACCAAGAAGCACTGCTTAGATCGGTGCGCGCTCGATCCAGACGGGCCGCCGTGCCGCGAGTGCTCGCGCACCGCGTGCATGGGCGACTACGCGCGGTGCGTGGGCGTGCCCGAGGCGCTCGTGCCGTGAGCGCGACGCGGCGAGACGCGCGGGCTGGCGAGGATGCCGGCGAAAGCTGGCCGCGCGCGGTGAGGAGCGTCACACTCCTGTCCGCTTGACTCGAGGTGTTCTTGTGTACGCCCTGCTTGGCTTAAAGTGTTCTCAGACACACGGCGTCACACGTGACGCAACGGCGACGTGGGGGCGGCACGATGGGCGGTACGACGCGGACGTCGCTTTTGTCACCACTCGCCACCCTCCCGCGCGCGGAGACGCGCCGTGGTCTTCAACCATGATACCGCCGCGCCCTCTGCTCCTGCGCGCGTGCCGCTGCGCAGCGCCCGGCGCAACCAAGTCGGCCAAGAAGTTCGCGAAGAAGCTCCCCGGCGCGATCGCCGCTCGGCGCGAGCAAGCGCACGTGGCGAAGCGCATTCAGGCCCGGCGCGTTCGCGACGGCGCGCGCGATGAGACTGAGCCCGCCGCGCATGTTCTCGAGAGGCATAGCACGCCGCTCGCATCGTCCAAGTCCAAAAAGCGCGCGCAGCCGTGCGCGGCGCTCCGCGAGCGCGCGAGCGTGCGGCGATCGCGCGCGCGACGCACGTGCTGCTCAGACGCGCGCGCCTCCCGCGCTATCGCACGCGCGCGCACTGCCGGTCAGGCTTGCTCCCGGCTCGGACCTCGCTTCGCTCTCCGTTGACCAGTTCATGGACGGCGGCTTCTTCGAGGCGCTCAACGAGGCGTCGTCCGACGAGGACGGCGAGAACGAGCCGCCCGAGCGCGCGGTTGCAGCGCGCGCGCGCGGCGCAGTTCCGCCGCCCGTTGCCAATGGGCGCGTGGCGCGAGCGCAGCCGCCAGCCGCCGGCCGCGTGAAGGGCGCGACAGGCGGCGCAGCTGTCGACGCTGAGGCAAGCGACGACGACGGCGGTGCTGTCGACGGTGGTGACGACGACGACGACGACGACGACGCGAGCGTGATCGAGAACTCGGAGGACGAGGGTGGCGCGAGTGAGGGAGGTGACGCAAAGCTCGAGGCGCTCGTCCGGCAAATTGAGGAGCTGCGCCGCACCGGCGGTGGCGACGACGACGACGAGAGCGATGGTGATAGCGACGAGGACGAGGCGGACGCGGAGGAGGTGTCGGAGGAGGGCGAGGAGGAGGGCGAAGAGGAGGGCGAGGAGGATGCCGGGCTGGGCGCGCCCAAGGGCAAGTCTCGACTCGCTGACGTGGTCGCGCCGAACGGCGTGGACGCTGCGCCCGCCGGACGGCGCAAGCGCGGCCACGCTGCGCAGCTCGAGGCCCTGCGCGCGAGGGACCCGGAGTTCTACAAGTTTTTGCGCGAGAACGACGAGGACTTGCTGCAGTTTGGCGAGGGCGACGACGACGAGGACGACGAGGAGGAGGAGGACGACGACGGCGGCGACGATGACGACGGCGACGACGACGACGGCGAGGGCGGCGGCGAGGGCGACGGCGGTGACGGCGAGGGGAGCGCCGACACGAAACGGCGCGGCGCCGCGCACGCTGCGCGCCCGACAGCCGCAGCGGACGCGCGGCCGTCGCACGAGCCGCAGCCGCTCACCGCGGCGATGGTGCGCGACTGGCGTTTGGCCCTCGAGAAGCAACGCTCGGTCCGCGCGCTGCGGCAACTCGTCTCAGCGTTCCGCACGGCTGTGCGGCTTGGCGAGGACAGCGGCCCGCAGCCCGCAGCTGCCAGCAAGCACGACAAAGAGGGCGACGGCGATGGCGCGCGGCGCGGCAAAGGCGGCGGCAAGGGCGGTAGCAAGGGCGTTGGGAGCGGCAACAACAAGGCCGCAGAGCCGACCGACCGTTTCGTCATCCTCAACGCTGATGTCTTTAACGAGCTCCTTCGCCTCTGCCTCGACCAAGTGCACCTCGTCCTCGACGCGCACCTCCTCGACGCGGGCGAGGCCCCGGCCGGCGGTGGTGGCGCGGTGGTGGAGGCGCGCGCTCGCGGCGGCAAGAAGCGCACGCGTACCGAAGCGGCCGCCGGCGGCGCGCCCGTGCGCCTGCGCGACCCGAGCGCGTCTCCCCGCTGGGCCAAGCTGTGCGCGATGACGAAATCGTACATCTCGCTGTGCCTCGAGCTGCTCGGCAAGATGGGCGAGGCGCAGATGGCGATCGCGCTGCTCGCGCAGCTCCGCGCGCTGCTGCCCTACTACCGCGTCTTCCCGCTGCTGCGCAAGCGGGTGCTGCGCGCGCTCCTCGACGTCTGGGGCGAGTCGCCATCGACCGACGCGCGCCTCGCCGCGTTCGGCGTGATCGCCACGATCGCCGGCTCGTTCCCGCCGCCGGCGCTCGAGCTGTGCCTCAAGGGGTGCTACCTCACCTTTGCGCGCTCGTGCAAGCTCTCGTCGCGCAAGGCGCTGCCGCACGTCGTGCTCATGACCAACTGCATCGTGGAGCTCTATGGCCGCGACGACGCGCTCGCGTATCAGCACGCCTTCGTCTATTTGCGCCAGCTCGCGATCCACGTGCGCTCGGCGCTCAACGCGCGCAAGGCCGCGTCGCGCAAGGCGCACGACGGCGTGTACAACTGGCAGGTGCTCAATTGCATGCGCGCGTGGTCGGCGGTTATCTGCGCGCACGGGCGCAGCGAGGGCAGCCAGCTCCGCCTCCTCGCGTTCCCGCTCGTGCAGACGACAATCGCGCTCGCGCGGCTGCTGCCAGCGACGCGTTACGTGCCGCTTCGCTTCCACTGCATCCGCCTGCTCAACGAGGTGTGCAGCGCTTGCCGCGCGCCGACGCCATCGTGCGCGCGCGCGCCGTGGCGCGCGCGTCGCGCACACCCGCGCCGCGAGCCGCGCGCCGCCGTGCGCGCGCGCCTGCCGCGTTACAGGTGGGACGCAGCCTTGAGTTGCATATCCCGGTGACGGCTGACCTGTTTGAGGTGCTTGATAAGGCGGAGCTCGGCAAGAAGCCGAGCGCGATGGCGGCGGGCAAGCCGGTCGACTGGGCGTGTGCGCTCAAGGTGGCAAAGGGCGTGGTCGGAAGCCGCGCCTTTCAGGACGGTATGCTGGCGCGCATGCTGCTGCACCTCACCGAGTGGCTCGCGATCAACTCGACGACCATCTCCTTCCCGGAGATGGCCGTGCCCGTGCTCGCAGAGCTGCAACGCGCTGCGCGCTCGCCCAAAGTCTCGCGCTTCCACCGCCAAGTGAAGCACCTCAGTGCGACGGTGCGCGAACGCGCGCTCGCCCAGCAGCTCCACGCGCGAGCGTGCGCCTCGCGCCGCGCGCGCCGCCCTCTCTGTGTGCTAGCCTCTGCCGTGAGGTCAGCGTGTCTCATCCTCGTGGCCGTTACAGAATGAAAGCTGCTTGTCGTCCTTGACGCGCCCTCTCCTCTGGCCGTCTTCGCGCGCAGCTGCGCGCAAACAGCACGCTCGTGCTCGACGCGCGAGCGCGTGTCAACTTTGCGCCAAAGGACCTCGAACGGTATGCAGCATTTGCGCGTGCCCCGGCCATGCACTGCCGTTGCGCTCGCCGAGCGCCTCGCTCGTCGATGCTGCGCGATGCATGCCGACTCCGCCGACTGACACGTTTCTGCGCGCTATGCGCGCCCCCGGTGCCGCCGCGTCGTGTCGTGGCGCGCGCCGTCGCAGCGTGCGCGAGTTTGAGCGAGCGCTCGCCGCGCGCGGCGAGACGCCCCTGCAGCAGCTGCTGCGCGAGGAGAGGCACGCTGCGGAGGTGCGCGACGCGCAGTTCAGCCGAGGTGTCATCGGCGATGACGACGACGATGCTGACAAGGATGAGGACGACAGCGATGATGGAGACAAGGGCTCTCGCGCCAAGGAGCGCGCCGGCCGAGACGGCAGCGAGGAGGACAGCGACGAGGCCGAGGCGGCGCCGGCCAAGCGATCGCGCAAGGCGAAGGCGAAGGCGAAGCAGCGCCAGCCGCCTGCGCAGCCCGCGCGACCGCGCCCTGCGAATGCGGGCAGCGACGACGTGCTGCGCGACTTTGACGCGAGTGAGTTCTTCTCGTGACATTCCTCCCTCCATAAAAGTCCCCACGGCGGGTCAGTGCTGGTGGCGGGCACGACGTCGGTGCCAGCGGCGCGCGCCTAGGCGGTCCGGTGAATCCAGGCGGCCCTTTTTATTTAGTAGTTTTGCGACGTGGTTTTCGATGGCGACGGCGCTGCGACGCGCGTTCGTGCATGGCCGCCGCGCCGCGCTGCCGCTCGCGAGGCTGGCGCCGCGCGCGCGCCTGAGCGGTCTCAGCTCGGCGTTTGCGGCCGCGCCAAGGCCCGCTTGGGACGTGCCGCTCGCCGATCAGGCCGGCGAGGACGGTGAGGCGAGCGAGGCCGGCCATGGCGAGGCGGCGCCGGGCGGAGCGGCCCGCGTCGGTGAGCCGCGCGACGTGCCGCTCGACGGCGTGGCCGACGCGGGCGAGCCTCTCGGGCGCGTTGAGCCCTTTTCGTCGACGGATGGCGCCGGTTGGATTGTTGCGCCCGCCACCGACGTGGCCGCCACGTCCATGCCCGCGGTCGCAGCGGGCGCCAGCGCGCTCGGCGCGCCGGAGCCGGTCGTGCCGCTTTTCGCGTCTGCCATGTCATACCCGGCCGACTCGGTGCTCTACATGCTGCACGCGCTGCACACTTCGCTCGACTTGCCGTGGTGGGCCTCGATCGTCGGCCTCACCTGCGCCATGCGCGCCTGTCTCTTCCCGCTCAACGTGGACGCGATGCGCGTCGGCGGGCGGCTCGCGCGCGCCGCGCCCGAGCTCGCCGCGCTGCAGGCGCGGCTGCAGGCGGCGGTGAGCGCGGGCCAGTCGGAGGCGGAGCTGCGTGCGCTCCAGATGCACATGCTCGGCGTGTACCGCACGCATGGCGTCTCGCCCTTCTCAGCTTTGAAACTGCCGCTCGTGCAATTGCCGCTTTTTCTGTCGGCGATTGCGGCGCTGCAGCGCGCGGGCGTCGCCTTCCCGTCGATGGCCGCAGGTGGGCCGCCCGGCTTCGCCGACCTGACGGCGGCCGACCCCTCCTACATACTGCCCATGCTCACCTCCGCCACCATGCTGTTCGCCGTCGAGGCGGCAATGTCGAGCATGCCGCCCGCTGCGGACGAGGCGGGCGCGATGACGCAGCGCGTGATGCGCACGGCGCTCCGCTGCATGTCCGTCGCGTCGTTCCCGCTGATGGCGCACCTGCCGCAGGGCTTGCTGCTCTACTGGGTGACTAACAACACACTCACGCTCGCCCAGACCGCCATCCTGCGCGTCACCGCCGTCCGCCGAGCCCTCGATCTGCCCGAACCAGTGGACCCGGCCGCACTGCACGCAGCCGCCGAGCAGCGCGCCGCCACCGCCGCCGCCGCTGCGGCGGCCAGCGGTAGCGGCGGCGGCGGCGCGGATGGCGCGCCGCTGGCGCTGCCCGCCTGGGCGGCCGCAGGCGGCGCGCCCGTGCACGCGCAGGCGCTTCGCCTCGCCGAAATGGCTGGCGCGCTCCAGCGGCAAGGCCAGCACGATGGCGCGCTCGCGCTGCTTCGACAGGCGATTCGCGCGGCGGAAGGTGGCGCAGTCGCCGCCGCCGAGGGCAGCGCAGTCGCGGAGCACGGCGGTGCGCGCGCATCGAGTAACGCACACGATGGCGGCGAAGGTGCGATCGGCGGTAACGCGCACGATGGCGGCGGCGAGGGTGCGATCAGCGCGCCGAGTGTCAGCAGTCTTGACCGCCACATGGAACCACCGGCGGGCGGCGCGCTCGCACGCTCCAACGCCGGCGGACCGGCCGGCGGCGCGTGCGCCGGCGCGCCGGCTCGCGACGAGTACGGCGCGCACGTACGTTCGCTGCGCGTGCAGCTCGCGCAGCAGCTCGTGCGCATGCGCCGGTGGGCCGAGGCCGAGGCTGAGGGTGCGCGCGCGCTCGCGGAGCTCGAGGCTGCGGAGTTCGCGCACGGTGGCGGCGCGGCGGGCGCGCCTCCGCCGTCGCTTGAGCGCGTGCGCGCTCTCGTCGCGCTGGGCGATGCGCTGGACGGCCAGGGCGAGGCGCGTCGGCCGGAGGCCGGGGATGCGTTCAGGCGCGCGCTCGAGGCCGCGGCCGCGCCGGGTGGCGTCGGGTTCAGTCATGAGCTGGTGATTCACGCGCTCATGCGCTCGAACGCGCTGGCCACGCCAGGAGCGCGCGGCTGACGCGACGGACCGCGGGGGGGGGGGGGGGGGGGGGGGGGGGGGGGGGGGGGGGGGGGAATTGGAGGGCCGTAATGACAATGGCCTGCGCCTTTTCACGTAGCCTCGCAATCGCGGCTTCTCATCAACGCTCCCCGTCGTCTGTGGCGCGGTCGAAGGCGACCGCCGCGCGTGCGGCGAGTGCGGCCGTCCGCCCCGCCGTGCGCCCAAAAACAAGGCACTCGAGCACTGCGTTGCCAGGCAAGCAGTCAGCGCCGTGCACGCCGCCGCACACCTCGCCCGCCGCGAAAAGCCCCACAATAGGGCCGCCGCGCGCTGCGAGCACGCGCGCGTCCTCGTCGATCCTGAGCCCGCCGAGCGTGCCACGCAGTGCGGGCGTGACAGACATCAGGAACGCCTCCCGCCCGGGCTCGGCCGAGAGCTCAAGCCTCGTTGGAAAGGCGGTCTTGCCGAGCGGGTCGACGCCCCATGCCTGCGCGACGGCGTATGCCTCGATCTCTGTCTCGAGCACAAGTGGATCAACGCCGAGCGTGCGCGCGACAGCGTCGAGCCCGAGCGCGCGGCGCACGAGCCCGCGCTCCTCGTATGAACGCAGCACGTTGGCCAGCCCTGCAGCCTGCACAGCCGGCGCGTCGACGAGCAAGGTGGCGGTCCGCGAGGGCAGCGCGAGCATGGCCTCGGCAACCTTTGCGCACGGCGCGAGCTCGTCGACGAAACGCCGGCCGCTGCTGTCGAGCAGAACGGCGCCGGCCGCGCACAAGTCGAGCGGCACTTCGAGCTTGCACGGCGCGTCGGGTGCGGACGGGTCGACAATCGCAACGGGCGAGAAGTGCACCTGCGCGAGCTGCACCGCCTCCGCGCCAGCGTGCACGCCAAGCTCGATGCCATCACCAGTCGCGCACGGTCCACGCGTGCTGGGCATGCAAGCCAGGTCTTGGTCGCTGCGAGCGCAGGAGCGCAGAGCCGCTCGCAGCAAAGCCGCCGGTTGCGAGGATCACGGCGTCAGCATCGATGACGAGCAAGCTCTGCGCAACGCCGCTGCCGCATTCAGAGGCAACCGCGTCCGCAGCGGCGGGCACGCCCGTGCGCTCTGCCGCAACGCCCCGCACCGATCCGTCCGAACGCAACAGCAAGTCGACGACTCGCACACCCGTGTGCACGCGCACGGATGGGTCCGCGCGTAGCGCATCCTTGAGCGCAGAGATGAGCGTGCGCTCCGTGCTGTGCACTGCTTCCACAGGCCTGAGCGTACGCGTGCGACAGTGGCCCGGCGCGCGCACAGCCGCACCAAGCCGCACGCCGAGCGAGTGCACAAACGCCGGCACGTTGGCGCTCTGCCGCTGCGGCGGCGGAAGGCCAGGGGTGAAGGGACGATGAGAGTGGGACGCGCTAGAGGCGAGGCGGTGGATAGCGTGCGAAAGGCGCCGGCAGCACGCAAAGCACAGCACACCGTCGCGCGCGCGCGGCTGAAAAGACGGGCAGCGAGCCGTTGGGCTCACCACAAGCATGCGCAAGAGGGCCTCGTCGGCCAGCCCCGCGCCCGCGCGCAGCGCATCCTCGACAAAGAGCTCGTAGCCGTCGGCGGGCCATATGCGCGCGGAAAGCCCGCCATCAGCAGGCGCAACCAGCACGGAGATGCCATCGCATGCGAGCCGGCTGCTGCCGCCGAGGCATGGCTCCTTGTCCACAAGCTCGACATGGACGTCGCTTGTGCGGCGCGCCTCGACCGCAGCCGAGAGGCCAGCGAGCCCGCCGCCCACGATGACTACGCGCGGCCGGCGGGGCCCGGGAGCGAGTTCGGCGACACCCAGCGCAACGGCGACGAGGCAAACGACCACGCGGTTTGCAACCGGCATCATTTCGAGTCATCATCTTTCGGGGGGTCTCATCATCACATCACACGTCAGCTCACGTCCTCACTCAGTCGTACCCCACGTTGTTCCCTTCGCGCGAAAGCGCCTCGCATGCGAGCTGCAGGTCGACGCCGTCGTCCCGCACGCACACGCAGAGCGAGTCGAGGGCGCTTGCGCAGACGACGGGAACGTGCGCGGCGGCGAGCGGCGCAGCCACGCGCGCGAGCACGCCCGCGGCATCGAATCCGTCAGGCACCCGCCCCACGCGCAGCGCGCGCCAGCCGCGCTCGACGCGTGCGCCGCTCGGCAGGGCGTCGTCGGGCGGCACGTCGTCGGCCACGCAGAGCAGCGCAAGCTCGTCCGCGCTTCGCGTAGCCGAGAAGAAGGCGGACGAGCTGGCCCACCCGGGGATTGGCGCGTCGGCTGCCAGGCGGCAGAGCGCGAGGCTCGGCGCGAGCACGCGGATCGGCAGGCGCGCGGGCGGCGGCTGTGGCGGCGTGCGGCGCTGAGGCGCGCGGCTGCTGCTCGGCAGCTCGGTTGCAGCGGAGGAGAGGCGCGGAGGCGTGCGCGGCGGGCCCTTGAGCGGCTGGGCGAGCGCGCCGGCGGGCTTGCCCGCCGCATGCGGCTCGGGCGACTTGCGCGGCGTCGAGAAGTGCGACGGCGCGCGCTCGGTCTCGGCGGCACCGGTGCGGCCGGAGCGTGGCGTGGAAGGCGCAGGTGCCGTGGCGGGCCGCGCGCCGGCGCGCGGCGTGGCCGCGCTCGGCAACGCGCCGTCGAGCGCCGCGGCGAATTCGGCGAATGACACGCGGCCGTCGCCGTCCGAGTCGTACGCGCGCAGCAGGTCGCAGAGCTCATCCTGGCCGAGGGCGAGCCCTGGCACGTACTTGTGCACGGCACGGCCAAAGCCGTCCACGTCGAGGTAGCCGTGGCCCGAGCGCAGCGCGATCCACGCAGCTGTCGTGCTCGAGAAGCGCTCGTGGAGCTTCTCGTTCAGAACCGTCTCCGCCGCCATGCCGCACGAGCGATCAAGGAATATCGATCAACGATTAAGGACGTCCGGCGTCCGCCGCTTTTCAATCTCCTCGAAAGCTTTCGCAAGCTTTCCGCGCCAAAAGGCGGCCGGTTGGCGGTTAGAAAAGCGGCTGGAGTTTGATCGACGACGTGCAGCTCGTCAGCTCGAGCGCGCACCAAGGCACGCTTTGATTGCGCGCGCGGTCAATCGCAATGTGGCGCTTCGACGTGCCCGATGCGGGCTCGCCCAGCCCGCCCAAGCCGCGCACCGCGCTCGACGAGCAGCGCGCCGTCTACCGCGCGTGCATGATCGAGTGGTGCGCGCGCCGCGTCGTGCATGCGCGCGACGCCGTGCCGCGCGCCATGCCGCGCGCGATCCGAGAGCGGGTGGCACGGCGGGTCGCGCGCGTCGCGGCGGTGCACGTCCGCGCGCCATCCCGCCCGCCCGCTCGCGCCGCGCGCGCGCGCGCGCGCGCGCACCGCGTTCACGCGGCGTGCGCCGGCTCGTGCGCGCCCACCGCGGCCCTGCCGCCCGACCGCAGGCTCGACTCGGTGCACGAGGCGCTCGGCGTCTCGCTCGCCTCGTTCATGCATGCGGTCGTGCTGATGGATCGCTTCATGCTCACCGAGCACGCACGCGTCGACCGCTTCACCGCGCGCGCCGGGCGAGCGCGCGCCGACCCTGCCTGTGGCCCATTCGGCGTCGATGGCGCATGTTCCGACGACGAGGCGTGCGCGCCCGTCGACGGCGAGACCGAGTGCCTACCGCTCGTCAGCGACGACCAGTTGCAGCTCGTCGCCATGACCTGCCTGCTCGTCGCGGCAAAGCTCGTCGAGGACGAAATGCCATCTGAGTTTGACTCCCTTCGACGGCTGTGCGAGCTCGCCGGCCACGGCCGGTACCACTGGACGGAGCTTCGCGGCATGGAGGCGGCGCTCTGCCGGCGGCTGCGCTGGCGGCTTGGCGCGCCCTCGCCCCTCGGCGAGCTCCGCAAGCTCGTCCTCGCTGGCGCCGCAGCGCCGCGCGCCGCGCCGCCGCCCCTCAAAGCGGCGCTGCTGGGCGTCGCGCGCGCCGGCCTCGGCGGGCGCGCGGACGGCGCGTCGGACGCGTCGGAGGACGACGAGATCGACGTGTACGGCTCGCCGCGCGCGCCGCGCGCCGCGCCCGCGCTCATCCTTCCCGCCGCCGACGGGAGCGGTGCGTCGGACGCTCCTTCGTTTCATCGGCTCGTAACGGCCACGCGCAGAGTGCCGCTTCGCGCGCGCGCCGCCGCCGAGGTGGGCGCCTTCTTGCTGCAGGCGTGCCTATACTCGCGCGCGGGCGTCTTCGACGACGTGCCCGCCGACGTGCTCGCCGAAGCCGCGCTCCGCGCCGCCGAGCGCCACGCGACGCAAGCGTGTCTGACGGGGCGCGCGCGCGGCTCGAGCGTCGACTCCGCTGCAAGCGAGGGCGGGCTTTCCGACGCGCCGACGCGCAGCGCGACGCCGGCATGCACGCGGCGAGGTGCAGAGGGCTCGCACCCGATCGTCGACGCGCGCGCCCGCCTCGTCGACCGTCTCGCCGCGTCCATGCGCGAGGTCATTACTACCCAATGCCGTGGCCTGACGCCCGTGGACGGTATCGCACACCTTGGCGCCGACGCCAACAGATGGGAGCTGCCCAGGTGCGCGCCGGTGGCACTCGCGGCGTGGCAAGCGGCCGCGCCCCGCCCTGCCCGACCATTCCGGCCCCGCTCGTCGCGCTGACCACGCGCCGTGCCTACCCCCCCCCCCCCCCCCCCCCCCCCCCCCCCTTACCCCTGCGAAGGTGTCTTGCCTCAAAGCGTCGCTTCGCGAGCGCGCGCCCGACGCGCGCGCTCGACGTCGGCAGCGCGTGGTGCGGCCGCGCAAGCCGGCACATGTGGCCGCTGTACGCGCTGCACGACGCGCTGCCCGCGGAGCAGCGCGCCGTCAACAACGGCGCGCGCGCGTTCGGCTCGGCGCGCGACGTGGCGGGCGTGGAATTGCGTCATGTGCACTTTGGCGCGTTGGCGTGCGCCGCTCCCGTGGTCGCGATGCCGGTGAGCGTGCGCGCGCAGCCGCTGCCGCGGAGCGACGAGTTCCTCAGTCCGTCCGACGCCGAGGCGAGCGACGCCGAGGCGAGCGACTTCGAGGCGAGCGACGTCGAGCGGGGGTCCGCTGCGAGCGATTCACTGTCGGCAGGCATGGACGTGCCCTCGACGCCGACGCGACACGCGCCCGCCGGCGACTCAGCCCACGGCGCGGCGGCATCGCGCGTCGATTCGCCCCTCTTCGTGTTGCAGGACGTGCACAGCCCAGTCGGCGGCGCGCGCGAGGCGCGAACCTGCGCCTCGCGTGCTTCCATCGCGACCCCGCGCGCCGGCACCGGCGACGCGGACGGCGCCGTCGGCGCGCACCGCGCGGCCACGGGCGGCGCGGCCACCGCGCGCGCCGAGCGCCCGCACGCGCGCCCCAACGGCGCCGACGGTGTGCGCGAGGCGCCGCTCCGCGCGCGCTCGGCCGCTGCCTGCGCTGCGCCGCGGCGCGCGCCGCTCTGCGCGCGCTCTTTTTCGTCCGAGTCGGACGCTTCCGTGGCGTTGACGCACATGCCGACACCGCGCAGCAGGCGCGAGCCGTCGGAACGGCATCGCGCGAGGGCGGCTGCTCGGCGAGCGGGCGAGGCGGCCAAGCCGAGCCAGCACGATGGCGGCAAGGGCTGGTGGTGGCAGCGCTCGCATGCGAGGCAAGGCGGGCGCGCGCGCGCGTGGGGCGACGAGCAGCAGCAACCGCCCGCCGTGCGCGCAAGCTGGCCAGCGGCCCGCTGACCGAATGTCAACGACGGTTTGGCAACTTGGCGGGCGGGCGGCAGTACCTGCGTGTGCATGCCTTGTCACTGGCGGTTGTGCTTTCATCGTTCGCGGGTGTGCATGTGTTGTCAGTTTCACTGGCGGTTGTGCTTTCATCGTTCGTTGTGTTGTGGGATGCAGCGAGTAAAAAAGGCGCTTTCGTTGAGCGCTCACCCGATGAGCGTGCCCGGCGGTCGGCCACCCGACACGCGGAGATTGGCGCCAGCCACGTAGCTCGCCTCGTCCGAGCAGAGCCAAGCGACCGCGTTGGCCACCTCCGCGGGCGCGCCCATGCGTCCGAGCGGGACCTGGCTCATGTCGAACGAGCTGGCCAGGTGGTCGACCATGTCCGTGTGTGTCATGCCCGGGGAGACCGTGTTGATGCGGATGCCTGCCTGGCCAAAGGGGCGAACGAGGCCCACGGTCATCGAGTTGAGCGCGCCTGCGGCGAGGAGCACGACCACGGGCAGGCACGGGGCAGAGGGACGCCTCAGCCAGGGTGGCGACACCAGCGAAGAGGAGGGGAGGGTGCGCACCTTTGCTCGCGGCATAGAGGAGTGGCGTGCCAATGTTGGCGCTGCCCGAGGAGATCTGTACGATGCTGCCACCGCTGCCGCCCTGCGCCGTTGACATCCGTCTCTCCGCTTCGCGGCAGCACAGCATTGGTCCGCCGACGTTGATGGCCATGATCTGCGCGAGCGCCTCAACGCCGCCCGCGGCCGCGAGGTCGACGCCCGACGGCCCGAGAATGCCCGCGTTGTTGACGAGCGCGCGCAACGGCGCGCCGTCAAAGCACGTATCCGCGAACGTGAAGAGTGCGAGCACGTCCGACTCGACGCTCACGTCCGCGCGGCAAGCGTGCGCGAGGCCGCCCGTCGCGCGGATCGCCTCGCACACGGCCGCGGCCGCGGCCTCGTCCGAGCGATACGCGATCACGACTCCAAACCCCATCGCCGCGAGGCGCATGCTGCACGCCGCGCCGATTCCGCGGCTTCCACCGGTGACGACCGCCGTACCAAGCGTCGGTGCCATTGCGGATGCGGCCGCGACTGCCGTTGCCGCGAGCAGCAGCGCGGCCATCAACGACGCGGCAAGACGCGAACAGTGTCGAGTGAGTCACTTGCGCGATGGCGGCCGCCGTGGCTCGAGAAGACGGCCCGGAATTTACCCTCGAGGGGCCGGTGTGGCGGCTGCGCGGCGGGGACGACCGCGTGCTTCTGCTCGCGGCGGCAAACCGCACGATTGCGCTCGTCACCGCGCGCGGCCGCCTCGTTCGCCTCAACCACGGCGCGAGCGCCGCCGATGCCGAGGAGCACGACCTCGGCCTGCGCCAGGACGACGCGCCGCTCGCGCTCTCGCTCGAGCCGGGTGGGCAGCTGCTGCTCGTCTCGACGCGGCTTGGCGAGTGCTTTGCCCACGCAGCTCCCTCCGCCCGTGGCGGCAAGCCGCGCGCGCCGGTCCGGCTCGCCAGGACGCGCGGGAGCACAATCGAGTGCGCCGCGTGGCTTCTGACGCCCGGCACCGGCGGGGGCGGCGGCGGGGGCGGCTCGGCGCCCGCGCTCGGCGAGGTCGCGTCATCGCGTGATGCGCTCCTTGGCACCGCCGCCGGTTCGATCTGCGAGCTCGGGCTGAGTGACGCGGGCAAGGAGCGGTCGTGGCGCGTGTTGCTCGTGCTCAGCTTCTCGCCCGCACAGCCCGTCTGCGCGCTCGCCGTCGAGGCGCTGCCCGCCGTGGCGAGCGGCGCGAGCGGTGCGGTCGCCTCAATCATCGACGGCGCCGGCGCGAGCCCGGCCTCACCGGCCGGCACGCCGCCCGGGGGCCGTGTGCGCTGCACGTCTCCCGCCACGCCACCAATGACCGTTACGCTCGCGCCGAGCCTACTTGTGCTCGTCGCAACGCCGAGCCGACTGCTCGCCTTCAGCGGACCGACGCTCGAGGCGGCGTTCGGCACGACGCGCGGCGGCTGCGGCGCGGACGGCGGCCCAAGCGCGGCCGCGGACGGCGGCCCAAGCGCGGCCGGCACCAGCGCCGGCGCGGCGGGCGCTGCGGCGGTCGGCGCGGAGCGCGGCCGGCTCGTCGTGGAGGTGACGGCGCCTGTGCGCGGCATAGCCGACCGCTTGGATCACTCGCGCCTCGAGCTCTTTGGCCCGCCCGGCGCGCGCGCGCAGGCGCTCGCGTGGGCGAGCCATGCGGGCGTCTTGCACGCGAGCCTCACGCCCACGCCGCTTGCGGCCGCGGCGGGCGGCCCGCCGGGCGCGGGCGGCGCGGGCGGCGGCGGGGCGCGCGCCGTTGGATGGGACCTCACGACGGACGCGCGGCTGATCCCTCCCGAGCTCGTCGCGAGCACGAGACATGCCGGCGGCGGTGCAGGCCGTGCGCTGTCGTTACAGGCAGAGAGGCGGCGAGGCCTGCTCGTGGCCGCTGAATTGGGCGCGGCGGGCGGCGCGGCGGGCGGCGCGGCGGGCGGCGCGGTCGGCGGCGCGGTCGGCGATACGCTCGTCGGCGCGCGGCCGATTGCGATTGGCAGGTCGGAGTTTCACCTGCTTGCGCTGCACCGCTTCGAATTGCGTGCACTGTCGGCGCTTTCTGACGAAGTCGCGGCGTGCGAGAGCTTTGACGCCGAGCGCGCCGCGGCCGCCGCTTTTGCGGCGATGGCCTTTGATCGAGCGCGTGGCATGCGCTTCGTGGCGACCGGCTCCTGCGTGTGCGCGCGCACCGCGCGCTGCATGCGTCCGTGCGCTGCGCCGCTGTGGGCGTCGTTATAGCGCGCGCGCGTGTAACGGCCGCGCGCGCGCGTGTGTAACGGCCGCGCGCGCGCGTGTAACGGCCGCGCGCGCGCGCGTGTAACGGCCGCGCGCGCGCGTGTAACGGCCGCGAGCGCGCCGCGCTGCGGCTGGGCTCTCGAGCGCGAGAAGCACCCGCCCTCGCTTGCGGCTGCCAGTCGCCATCGTGCGCCGCATGCCGGACCGGCGCCCACCACTTCCGCGCGCGATGCATCGTTGGCACCGCTGCCCCCGCCCCCCCTCTCTTGACCCCCCCCCCCCCCCCCCCCCCCCCCCCCACACACACACACCACCCCCCTCCCCGCTCAGCTTTGCGCTGCGCGTGCGTGCAGAAGGCGCGCAGGTGTGGCTGCATCACCTCGCTTGCGCAGACTTTGCGCTCGCGCTCGCGCACTGCCGCACGGACGAGCAGCGCGAGGTGGTGACGGCCGCGCGTGCGGACGCAGCCGCGGCGCTCGGCCAGCTGCACGTAGCGGCGATCTACTACGCGCGACTCAATAGCGCTCGCCCTTTTGAGCAGATCGCGCTCAAGTTGCTGCACGGCGGAGAAGGCGCGCAGCGCGCGAGCGGCGCCGAGGCCTCCGCCGCCGGGCCCGAGCCCGCCGCTTCCGAACGACGCGCCACCGCCGACGCGCCTCGCTGGGCGCAGCCGGACAGTCCGGAGCGCGCCCTCCTCACCTTCCTCTCGCACCGGATCGACCGCATTCCGGTGTGCGCTCGCGCGCGCGCGCGCGCGCGCGCCGCCTTGACTCAAGCGCTCAAGCCGCGTGAGCGGCGCGGTCCGGGCGTGAGCGACGCGGGCCAAGGCAACGCGTTTTCAGCATGGCGGCGGGGGGCTCCCCCGCGCCTATGGCGCGTGTGCACGCGCGCGCGCGCTGGCAGTGCTCACGGCGGGCAATGTGCGCGCGCGGCGCGCGTCTGGGCCGCGTGCGCAGAATTCGGCCAAGACGCAGCTGACCTTGCTCTGCTCGTGGGCCGTCGAGCTGATGCTCGCCCATCTCGACCGCGCCGCCACGCACCTTGGCGCCGCGCGCGCGCGCGCCGCGCTGCGCGCGCGCGGCGACGGCGGCGGCGAGACGGATGCTTCGACCGCGGAGGTGGTGTCCGCGCACGAGCTGCACGCGAGCGCGGCGCGCGAGCTCTCGGCCTTCTTGACCGAGCATCTGCCCTCGCTCGACGTGGCCACGACGCAGGAGCTCCTCGCCACGCACGGCGCTTTGGAGCATCTAGCGCACTTTGCATCCCTCACTGGCGACCATGACTGGCGAATCCAGAACCTTCTGCATGCGGGCGACGTGCGCGGCGCGCTCGGCGCGCTCGCGCAGCTGCGCGCCGCCGCGCACGCGCCGCTGCACTACCGGCACGCGCACGCGCTGCTGCGCGCCGCGCCTGACGAGACCGTCCAACTGTGGACGGGCGTGGACTCACCTCCGCTCGATGCAATACGGTTACTACCCGTCATTGCCGATTTCCTCCCGAGCGCGCCGAGCCCGGCGCGCGCGGCGGCGGTGCCCGGCGGCGAGGGCGGGCCCGATGCGCCGAGCGCGCACGACGGTGGAGCGGCCGCGCCGCCCGGCGCCGCCTTGACCGCGCCGCCCGCGGTCATCCGCGCCGCGTGCGCGCGCTACCTCGAGTACGCGGTGCGCGAGTTGTGGTGCGCCAGCCCGGCGGTGCACGGCGCGCTGCTGCTGCTGCTCGCGTACGCGCGCGACGAGGGCAAGATTGTGCGCCTCGTCACCGGGCAGCTGGCGCGCAAGGCGCGCGCCGGCAGCAGCCTTGGTAGCAGCACAGACGGCGCGCCGCCTCCTTCAGTCGACCTCCAGTACGCACTTCGAATGTGTCGAGCAATGGGTCTGCCGAGGGCGTGCGCGCATATCCTCCTCGAGCTTGGCTTGTGGTCGGACGCGCTGCGCGCCGCGCTCTCGCTCGTCGACCTCGACCTCGCCAGGGACGTCGCGCGGCGCGCGCCCGACCGGCCGGCGCGCATGCAACTATGGCTGCAGATTGCGCGGCACATGCTTGCAGGCGGCGACGCGGGCGTGCCCGCCGCGCTTGCGCTGCTCGACGAGGCGCGTGGCGACCTCTCGCTCGACGCGCTGCTGCCGCTCCTCCCGGACAGCGCTGAGATACAGCTTCTCCGGGTGAGTCCTGCACCCCCCCGTGGGGAAACACACGCACACAATCAAAAAGCGGCGTGGCGGCGCACGGCGGCGCGCGCCGCGCGCGTCGAGCGTGCGCGCGAGCGCGAGCGGGCCGAGCGCGCGCGGAGCGCACGGTGGGCCTCGCCGCTTCGCCACGCGCTCGCCTCGCCCCGAGCGGCGCGTCCTCTGATTTCGCAACGCTGCGCGCCTTCGCGCCACCTCGCCGCCCCGTGTGCATGCGCCGTCCCCGTGTGTGCATGCCTCAGGAGCCCATCTGCCGCTCGCTCGACGGCTACGCGGCGGCCATCGCCGCGCTGCGCCGCTCGACCGAGGAGGCGGCGCGCGCGGCCGAGCTCGCGCGCGAGGAGCTCCTCAGGCATAGCTCGCTCGTCGCCGCGCTTCGCCCGCGCCAGCGGTGCGCGGTGAGCGGCGTGCTGCTCGACCCGGCGGCGGTGCGTGCGGGCGACGTGCTGCTCTTCGCGTGCGGCCACGCGTTCCTGCGCGGCGCGGCGCGCGCGCGCCTCGCCGAGCTGCGCGCGGGCGCGCTTCCGCTGCCCGCGGGCGACGAGGAGGCGGAATGCGTGCTATGCGGCGACGCGATGATCGAGTCGGTGTGCACGCCGCTCATCGACCTGCGGCTGGAGGCGGACCGGCGAGAGGCGGAGCTGTGGCGCTTAGAGTAGCCCGCTCGCAAGGGCGAAGAGGTCCCGCGGGGGTTGTCTCGGTCGATCCACCCGCACCCGCCTCCGGGAAGGCGGATAGGGGAGACTCCATCGTGAGAAGCGTACTGCCCGTTGGGTCTGAGTTCGCGGACGAAGGAATAGGAGAGACCCGCGCGCGAAAAAGCGAAAATGGCCGCGAGAGGTGCGCGCGCGCGTCGCGTCGGCCCCGCGGGAGGTGGCGCGGTGCGTGTCGCGCTATGCGTGTCGCCGCTGCGCGTGGGGGTTCCTGACATACCCGGGAACCCCGCTCTCATAACCGCGACACGTGCAGGCGGCGCGGCCGCAGCGCCGCGAGCGGCGTCATCATCGGCGTCGGTCGCGGGCACCGGCTCTCGGTCGAGGTCATGAAGATCATCCTGTGGCGGCTATTTTCTCGGCAGGAGCGCGGTGAGGATCGCGGATGACCTCCACACATCCACCGACACGCTCACGGAGTCGATCGTCCGCGCCACCATCGAGCGGTACGAGGCCACCGGCATCGTCGATTCCCAGCCGAACAAGCCACACGCTCGGTGAGCCGGCAGCGGACGGCGGCGTCGCGGACGGTGTCGCCGTGCCGGCCCCGGGTTCCCAAGATGGCCAGGACCCCGCCGCCGCAGCTGCGACATCCGCCGCGCCCGGCCCGCCGGCCGGCGCAGGCGCGCTCGCGGCCCTCCGCTTGGACGCGGACGCCGGCGCGCGCGTTGGCGTTGGTCGCGTCAAGGTCGCGCGCGCCGGTCCGTTGGACAAGGCGATAGCCGACAAGATGACGCGAGCGAAGCGCAAGGCCGACCAAGACGAGGCCAATCGCGCGCGCGAGACCTCGGCGCCGGCTGGCGCGCGACCCCGCGTGCCGAGGGTTACCATGTACTCGCCTACAACAATTGGCGCGCTGCCGCAGCGCTCGTCTCGCAAGCCCAGCGCTGGCGCAACGAAGCCGCCCGAGAAAGCGGCTCCAGTGCGCGCCCTCGCCGGCGGGGGGGCCGGCGCGAAGGCCGGTAGCTCGAGCGCGCTGCCGGCGGCCGAGCCGGACGAGCACGAGCCGGACGAGCACGAGCCGGCGCGTGGGCTTGCGGCGGTGCCCGCGCAGGATTCGCTCAAGTCGTGGCGGACGACTCCGAGGAGGAGGGGAATCCTTTGGAGACGCTGCGCGTGTACCTCGTGTCCTTTGACGCGTACGTTGATGCCCTCTACGTTGATGCCCTCAAGCCGGGCGAGCCATTGTGCGTCAAGCTGGGCGCCAACTCGGGGGACAACGATGCGATCACTCGCGTGCAAGCTTTAAAAAGGGCCAAGCTCCTCTTCAGTATAGCGCGGAGGCCGCGGAGCTCGCCAAGTCGGAGGCCGCGCGCACGCAGAGGAGAACAAGGTGCACTTTGCGCCTGCGCTCGGGGAGAAGGCGCAAGCGCAGGCCCGGTCGGCTGAGACGCGCGCCAACAAGGACGAGGCGGCCGCAAAGGCGGCGGAGATCAAAGCCGCGCAGCTTGAGGAGCGCACGGCGGAGACGAGCGATGTGTCGGCGCGCCGGCCCGGCGCGCGAGACGCGTCGCGCCGCTAATCGCGCTCGACCGGCGAAGACGGTGAGGATGACGAAGCAAGCGCTTCCGCGCCGCTACGCGCTCTCGTTGGTCTACAAGCAGCCGACGGCTTTTACGCGCTGGTCGAGAGCCGCGACGTGCTCACCACGCTCCTACGCTCGACGCACGACTCGACTCACGGCAACCTGCCGCAGCCGCCTCACTCCCTTCGGCTCTACCGGATCGGCATCAGCGAGAGGTCGGCGCGCCCGCAGTGTTCGTCCGCCTGACGCTGATCACCGACGATGCCGACGTGGCGCGCAGGTTTTACGCGCCGAGCGGCGCGCAGCAGGACTTGGACATCTGCATTCTTTACCTTGTCGTCGAGGTGACGCCCCCGCCCAAGCACCCTGGCAAGGTCGGTGGCGGCGGCCTCGTGGCGTCGGGCGGCTGGGCCGGCGCGTTCGATGCCTACTCCGCGCCCGTGCCGGCGCCGCAGTCCATTGCTCCCACTATGCCGGCCGCTCAGAGCGTGGCGCTCGCGCAGCAGGTCGCGCAGGCGCTCGAGTTGTGCAAAGTTGGCTGGGATGCGACCGCGCAGGCGTGAATCAAGGCTGCTGAGCACATCAACAGCAGTGTCGAGCGCGCGCAGCTGTTCCTCAGCATGCCCGAGGTGTTCTTCTTCGTCGCGGGCCGCTTGGACGCGCTGCATCTTCTTGAGCGAGAGGCCGGCGGCGCAGAGGTTGTAGTGAATGTACTCGCGCGTGAACGCCTTGAGCGTGACGGCCTGCAGCTCGGCCGCAATCTCGCTTAAGTGAAGTCACGGTTGCTCCGCCATGATCGCGAGCATCAGCTCCTGGTCGAGCTCGCTCATGAGCTTCGCGCACGGCTTGTTCGGCTGGGAATCGACGATGCCGGTGGCCTCGTACCGCTCGATGGTGGCGCGGACGATCGACTCCGTGAGCGTGTCGGTGGATGTGTGGAGGTCATCCGCGATCCTCACCGCGCTCCTGCCGAGAAAATAGCCGCCACAGGATGATCTTCATGACCTCGACCGAGAGCCGGTGCCCGCGACCGACGCCGATGATGACGCCGCTCGCGGCGCTGCGGCCGCGCCGCCTGCACGTGTCGCGGTTATGAGAGCGGGGTTCCCGGGTATGTCAGGAACCCCCACGCGCAGCGGCGACACGCATAGCGCGACACGCACCGCGCCACCTCCCGCGGGGCCGACGCGACGCGCGCGCGCACCTCTCGCGGCCATTTTCGCTTTTTCGCGCGCGGGTCTCTCCTATTCCTTCGTCCGCGAACTCAGACCCAACGGGCAGTAACACGTGGCAGGTCGGAGGTGGCAGCGGCGGTCGGTGGCAATGAGCGACTCGATCTTCAACCCGAAGCTCGTGGTTCTGTCGGTGGGTGTGTGGGTGTCGTTCATCGCGTTCGGCTGGGCGCAGGAGACGCTGACGTCGCACCAATATGGCGCGGATAAGGATCGGTTTGAGCACACCTCCTCGCTGGTCCTCTTGCAATCCGTGGGCAATGCTCTCGTCGCATACGTCGCGCTGCTCATTACGCGCGGGCCGAACGTGTCCGTGACGGGTGGCGTGCCGATGCGCGACTGGCTGATCGCGGCGCTCGGGTATTTGGGCGCGCACAAGTTTGGCCTAGAGGCGCTCAAGTACATCATCTTCCCGCTGCAGGTCGTCGTCAAGTCGTGCAAGTCGATCCCGGTGATGGCGGGCGAGGTCGTCATCGCGGGCGTCAAGCACTCGGCGGCGAAGCGCATGTCGGTGCTGCTGCTCACGCTTGGCGTGATCATGTTCACGCTCGCCGCCCCCGCCAAGAAGGGCTCGCAGGCCTTCCAGCTCGACCGCAAGACGGTCATCGGCCTCGTCCTCGTCTTCCTCGCGCTCGTGTGCGACGGCATCTATGGCCCTTACCAGAACCGGATTGCGAACAAGTACAAGGTGTCCGAGTTTCACCTGATGCTGAACATGAACGTCTGGCAGGGCCTCTTCTCGCTCGTCCTCATCGCGCCGTCCGGTGCGCGCGCCGCGCCGCTCCCTCGCCCCGCGCGGACCGTGGATGGAACTTCGCGCGCACCGAGCGGCTGAGCCCGCGCGGGCTCGCTCTTCGCGCGCCGCCTCCCCTCGCGTGCGTGCGCCCGTCCGACTGCTGCCGCCGCCTCCGCTTCGCAGGCGAGCTGACGGAGTGCTTGGCGTTTGTCGCAAAGCACCCGGCCGTGCTCCAGCAAATGGCCATCTTTGCGGGCACGATGGCGGCGGGCAACATCTTCATCTTCAAGCTGCAGCACGACTTTGGCGCGCTGACGGTGACCAAGATCACGACGATCCGCAAGCTCGTGAGCGTGCTCTTCTCCGTCCTCTGGTTTGGCCACCACATGGCGCGAGCGCAATGGATTGGCGTATTTGTCGTCTTCTTCGCCGACAAGATCGCGCAGCGGATCTGCGGCGCGCTCGGCTGGGAGAAGGCGGCGCCGCCAAAGGACACGGCGAAGAAGACAAAGTAGGGTCGCCGAGATCGGCGCGCAGGGCGGCATGCAGCAAGCGCGCTGCGGCGCCGCCTGCGGGCGCACCTCTCGCTGCCGCTGCCGTGCGTGCTCATCAGCACGTCCACTCAAACTGTGATGTGATGTGATGTGAGCAAGTGGACCCAAGTGTGCTAGAGCTGCGAGCGCACGACAGACCCTCCCGCGCGGATGGAGTGGGCGACGGTCGCAATATCAGATCCCGCGCGCGGCGGCGCAAAGTGCGCACGGACGATTTGCTCGTCGTCGAGCTGCTCGAGCGTCGGCGGATGCCAGGCGGGGCGCTGGTCCTTGTCGACGAGCACCGCGCGCACACCCTCGAAAAAGTCGGAGGCCGGCCCGGTCGCCGCCGGGGGCGCGGTCAGAAGCGCGGCGAGCGTGTATTCCCGCGCGAGGCACTCGCGCAGCGGCTCGCGCGCACCCTGCCGCAGCAGGTGGAGGGTGAGCACGAGGCTGGTGGGCGACTGCCTCCGCAGCGCCCTGCTCGCCTGCACCGCCCACTCGCTCCGCTCCCCGTCGAGCGCGCGCACGATGGCGCTGACGGACCCTTGTCCAAAACAACGCTCAATCGCACCGCGGTGCGGCGCGAGCGGCTGCGCGCCGTCCGCGGGCGCGGGCGGCTGCGCGCCGGCGGCGAGGTCGCGTAGACGCGCGTCCACCTCGCTCTCCGTCGCGCAGTTCGCGAGTGCGTCCTCCAGCTCGCCAACGCCGACGCGGCTGGCGGGGACGAAGTGGGTCGCGAGGCCGAGCGCGCACGCGTCGCTCGCGCCGATCCGCGCGCCGCTAAGCGCGAGGTAGGTGCCGGCGTTGCCAGGCAAGTCGTTGAGAAAGCGTGAGGCGCCAACGTCGGGGAAGAAGCCGATCGCGCCCTCGGGCATCGCGAAGAGCGTGCGCTCGGTCGCGACGCGGAACCGTCCGTGCACGGAGAGGCCTGCGCCGCCGCCCATCACGATCCCGTCCCACACGCTCACCTGCGGCCGGTCGAGCTCGGCGATCGCCGCGTTGAGATTGTACTCCTCCGCGAAGAAGGAGCGCGCGAGCGCGCCACCGGCGCGCGCGTCCTGCGCGAGCGCCTTCATGTCGCCGCCCGCGCAGAACGCCTTGCCGCCCGCGCCGCGCAGCACGAGGACACGGCAGTGCGCGTCGGTGGCGAACGCGCCGAGCACGCCGCGCAGCTCACGCACCATCTCGAGCGTGAGCGCGTTCAGGCTGCGCGGCCGATTCAGCGTGCACGAGAGCACGCGGCCGTGCCGCGCGACTAGCACCGCCCGCTCCATCGCGTGTCGGGCGGAAGGCGGCCGCTCGCGCCGTTTTTCAAACGGGCAAGAGGACAGAGCCCCGCCTCGTACCTCCTGTTCAAGCAAGGCCCCCATCGATTCCGCACCAGCAGACGCGCACCTGCATGTCGTATGTTCCGCCCCACCTCCGGAGCCGAGCCACCGGGTCGGCCCCGCCCGCGGCACCGATGGGCAACGGCAGCAGCGCCGGCGGCGCCTCCAAGCTTGAGGCGCTCATGGCCAACATGAGCGGGCCGAGCGGGCGCGGCGGCGGGTACGGCGACCGCGGCGGCGGGTACGGCGACCGCGGCGGCGGATACGGCGGCGGCGGCGGCGGCGGCGGCGGGCGGTTCGACCGCGACGATGGCCCGCCGCGCGACAGCGCGCCGCGCCGCTGGGACGAGGGCAACGGCGGCGGCGGCCGCGGCTCGCAGCAGCGCAACAAGCGGCTCGAGCTCGAGATTTTCGGTGAGCCGCCAGTCGAGACGGAGGAGCAGAAGGCGGGGATCAACTTCGACAAGTACGACAACATCCCGATCGAGACGTCCGGCAAGGACTGCCCACCGATGGTCTCCGACTTTGTCGAGCTCAACCTGCCCGACGTGCTGATGCAAAACATTGCGCTCTCGCGGTATACGCGCCCGACGCCCATCCAGAAAACGACGATCCCGATCTCGGCGACGGGGCGTGACCTGATGGCGTGCGCGCAGACGGGCTCGGGCAAGACGGCCAGCTTCCTCATCCCGATGGTGACGAAGCTCCTGCGCGACCCGAGCCCGCCGCCGCCGAGCTATGGCGGGCGCAACTCGCGCTCGCTGCCGCGCGCTCTCATCCTCGCGCCGACGCGCGAGCTCGCATCGCAAATCCACAATGAGTCGCGCAAGTTCTGCTACTGCACGCCGCTCGGCACGGTCGTCGTGTACGGCGGTGCCGACATCCGCGACCAGCTCCGCCAGCTCGAGCGTGGCGCGGACATGGTCGTCGCGACGCCCGGTCGGCTCGTCGACCTGCTCGAGCGCGGGAGGCTCGGCCTCTCCGCAGTCGCCGTGCTCGCGCTGGACGAGGCAGACCGGATGCTCGACATGGGCTTCGAGCCGCAGATCCGGCGGATTGTCGAGAAGGAGGACATGTCCGCTGAGCGCCAGACGCTCATGTTTTCGGCCACCTTCCCGCCAGCGATCCAGCGTCTGGCCGGCGACTTTTTGCGCGACTACATCTTCGTCACCGTCGGCCGCGTCGGCTCGGCGACGGACCTGATCACGCAGAAGGTCGAGTTTGTGGAGGAGCGCGAGAAGCTCAACGTGGTGCTCGACCTGCTGCACAACGTCGCTGGCCTCACGCTCATCTTCGTCGAGACCAAGCGAGCCGCCGACGAACTCGAGTACAGGCTGACGCAGGTGCGCGCTCCGCTGAGCACCCGCGCGCTCGCGCGTCAGCCAGACGCGCGCGAGGAGCCGTTGCGCCGCGAGGCCGTGCGCGTGTGCGCGTGTGCCGGGCGGGGCGGAGGCGCGTGTCGCTTGCGTCGCCCGGGTTGCGGCCGTGGCTGCCCGCCTGCTGCCTGCCTCGCGCACGCACGCGCCGCCGGCAACGCCGACCACGCGCTGATGGCTCGCGCCTCCCCGCATCCGCTGCGCCTTGCATCCACCGCCATCCCGCCCACCGCCCACCGCCCCCATTGTCGCCCCTTTGCCGCCATGGCAAAAGGCTGGCTTTCCCGCCACGACAATCCATGGCGACCGCTCGCAGCCCGAGCGGGAGCACGCGCTGCGCACGTTCAAATCTGGCAAGACGCCCGTCCTCGTCGCGACCGACGTCGCCGCGCGCGGCCTCGACGTGCCCAACGTCATGTGCGCGCAGCGTCCGGGCTGCGACGCGCCGATTTTAGAAACCCGCCCGGTCTCCCCTTTCCCAATTCACCGCGCGCGCCGCCCATCGCCGCGACTCACGCGCCCAACGTCCGCCACCCGCACCGCCACGCGCGCACGCCGCTACCCTCTTTCCCCTCCTTCCCCTCCTTCCTGCCCCCGTACGCGTTTTTGCACAGGCACGTGATTAACTATGACTTCCCCAATGACATTGATGACTACACGCACCGCATCGGCCGGACAGGCCGCGCCGGACACTCCGGCCTCGCGACGACGCTGATCAACGACCGCTCAAACTCGCGCGCCGTCGGCGAGCTCGCCGAGATGCTCCGCGAGAACAACCAGGAGCTGCCATCGTGGCTTGAGCGCATGGCGCAGAACGCACACTTTGGGAGCAGCGGACGCTCGGGCGGCGGCGGGCGCTCGCGCGGCGGTGGCGGCAGCAAGGGGTTTGGCGGGCGCGATGCGCGCTACGAGGGCGGCGGCGGCGGCGGCGGCGGCGGCAGCGGCGGCGGGTATGGCGGCGGAGGCGGCGGAGGCAGTTACGGGGGCGGCGGCAGTTACGGCAATCGCGGCGGCAGTTACGGCGACCGCGGCGGCGGCGGCGGCGGTGGCCGCTCGGAGGATTGGTAAGCGTCTTCGTGGCGTGGGCCGCGCGCCGCGCCAAGCCAAGGCGCCTCGGGGCGCACACGACGCGCGCGCGGCCGGCCGCGCGCGCCGCGCTTCGCGCGCGCGCGCACCGATGGAGGCGGCGGCTCGCGGGCGCTGTGCGAGCCTGCTACGCCTGGCGCGCGCGGCGCGCGATGCGCGAGCAGCGCGCATGGCTTAAGAGGCTCGCACACGAGCCGCGCCGCTGTCGGCTCCGTGCTTTCAGCGGCGTCAAGGGCGAAGATGAAAGACCCAAAGGGCCGGCCCGTGGCCGCGGCGGGCGCGCATGGCGGGCGCGTGGCTCGCCCGAGCGCGTGAGCGCGCGCGCGCGCGCGCAGGGCCGCGTGCACCAGCGCTCCGCGTGCTCGGGCTGCCTCGTTGCCCTCACGCCAGAGCACCGCGGCGGGCGAAGGAAGTCCGGGCCAAAAAGGAAGGCCGGACCAAAAAGGCTCGTTCAAGCCATGGCGCATTGCGCACGCGGCGCGCGCGCTCTCGGCACACGCGCCGCGTGGGTGGAGCGCGCTCTGTGACTCCGCGCAGGCCGTCGGCCTCGAGCGCGCGGGCTCGGCCGGCCTCGCACCGCGTGCTTGCCGCCGCCGCCGAGCGTGCGAGGCGTGCTAGCTGGGAGGTTTTGCTCCGCGCGCGCGCTCCCCCTTCCGCACTGGGAAAGTGCGCGGAAATGTACACCGCAGAAAACACCATTTCTGAGGACGCGAATCCCTGGCGCGTGCACCTACAGGCGGCCCGCCGGTCGCACGCGCCGGACAATGGTGAGACCGCGAGCTGCTACACCGGCTGGGAGAAGCGCTTTGTGCTCGTCGAACAGCCGGCGCAGCTCCGCCGTGTATCTCGCAAAGACCTCGTTGACCACCTCTTCACTCGGCCGGGCGCACGCGGGGCCGACGGGCACTGGCCGGCCAAAACGGATGTGCACGCGCGCACGGCGGGGGACGGGCCACGGGAGGCCCCAGCGGCCGAGCGGGATGATTGCGGGCAGGCCGAACCGCGCGTGGACGGCGCGCGCCAGCCGCTGCAGCGCCGGGCGCGTCGAGAACAGCTGGTTCTCGCCGAAGAGGTACACAGGAAGAAGCGGCGTGCCGTGCTCGATCGCGAGGCGGACAAACGTGAGGTTGGGCGGGAAGAAGGCGTGCTCGCGCGTTTGGCTCGTGCGCAGCTGCTCGGGGATGCCGCCGGGCTGCACGCCCACCGAATGCCCCGCGGCGAGGAGCGCGCGCATGACGCCAGGCGTCACCTCGCGTGCGCCGACGAGCAGCAACACCTCGCGGAGCAGCGGCACGCGGAACAGGAGCGACGCGACGGCGGTGCGCCAGCGGACGGGCTGGCGGCGGATCGAGAGGAGCGCGCCGAAGAAGAGCGCCGAGAAGGTCAGCGCGCCGTGCGGGTGCCACACGACAACGCACTGCTGGTGCGGGTCGATCGCGCCCGGCGGCCACGCGACGTCATGCTCGACGCCAATCGCGTGCGCCGAGGCGGTGAGCAGCCGCGCGGCAAAGAGGGCAAGCCAACGCGGTCCCCACGACGCGGTGCGCCGGTGCGCGTCCCCCGGCGCGCGAGCCGCGGCGAGCAGCAGCGCGAGCGCGCAGAGCGCGAGCACCCGTCGCGCGCTCGTGGCGGCGAGAATTTTCAAATTTGCGATGATTGGTGGTAGAGCGGCAATCGGGGAAAATTCGTTGCAAAAATGGAAAAAGTCGTTGCACTGGCTACCCAGTACGTCGGACACGCGACGTCGAGGGCCCGCGCCTGTCGATCGCGCACGCACCTGTGCGTTGCCGCCGGCGTGCACAATTCCTCGCTCCATGGTCCGACCACTCCCACACGCGCCCCGGCGCTTCGCCTCGGCCCATCGCACGGCCATCTTTGGATGCCACCTACTTCGGCCCTTAAAAAAGGTGCTCCTCAGCCATCATTTTTCGCCCGTTTTCACAAGCGGCCTGGGCCGTGGCCCCGGCGTACGGCCGAGATGGACGTGGCCGCCGCCGCCGAGCGGGCGGCAAACGGGCACGTGGCGGCTTCGCGGCGGTCCGCTCAACCAGTTGTTATCAAGCACGCCGCGCTCGCTGGCCTCCAGCTCTCACCCACCGTCCCGCCACGGGCTGACGGCGCCAACCTCTGGCCCGCGGCGGACGACGCGCGCGCGGAACGGGTCGGCGAGCTGGGGGCCAGCGCGTCGCACTCCGGGCTGACGCCGCCCGACTCGTCGAGATCCTCGCTGCGAAATATTCTTGCGAGCATGCGCGGCGGCTTCACCGGCATCGTCGCCGCGGCGCCGCCACCGGCGAGCAGCGTGGAGGGCGGAGCGGCGTCCAGTCCGTCTGCGCCCGCCCATGACTTGCGGCTGCCTCTCATCGAGCGCAAAGAGGCGGGGCTGCGCGCGCTCGAGGGTCTACGCGAATCGATCACGGGTGCGCGCGGCGGCCGGCCCCTCCCGACGCGCTCGTTCTCGCACTCGCGCTTCCCCAAGCGCGACGCAGCGACGCACCTGCCTTTCGGCCCCAACCCGTATGCAGCGGCTTCGGCTGCGGCCGCGTCGGCGCAGGCCGGCAGCAACGTTACGCCGCCGCGCGGCACGCGCGCGTTGGAGCCGCTGCTGCCCGAGCATGCGCCTGGGGAATCGCCGCTCGCGAGGGGCGCGTTGGCGGCTGCCGGCTCACGCACGAGCTCGTCGGCATCGCTCGACGGCATCCTTGGCGGCGCCGGCGGCGGTCCGGTGGGCTGGACCGACGACCTCGAATTCGTGTACGACCTGCTCCGCTCTGAGGAGCTGCACCACATGCTCGCCGTTGCCGACGCCTCGTGGGACTCGAGCGAGGGCATGCGTACCAAGCTCGCGTCCAAGGACCTGCGCGATTACTTCCGCGCCATCTTCTCGCCCGACGCGATGCCGGCCGAGGCGGACGACCAGCTGCTCGCGCACGAGCGGCAGACGAACGAGTGCGCCGGCGGCGGCGTCGGCGCCGGCGGTGGCGCCGGCGACGAGGGCGGCTTCAGCTCGGCGCACATCGCCGTCGCCAACGGTCGCGCGCCCATCCGCGGCGACGTCGCGCAGCGCCTGCGCGCGCCCAGCCGTTTCTCGCTCGGCGGCGCGAGCCGCCCCGTGGGCAGTCGGCGCAGCAGCAGCTCGGCAGCCATCGTGCGGCGTGCGGCGCGGCGCTCGCTGGCGGACGAGGACACGAGCATGGTCCCCGTGCTCCTCGCGTCTCTCGCGAGCGCGGACGACGCGCGCATTCTCCGCTGGAGCGGCGAGATTGCGGCGGGCGACGAGGATATTTCAATTCTCGATTTGTCGCGCGTCGTCGCTGATCCGCTCACCTTCGTCGCGATGGTGCTCTTCAGCAGACACAAGCTGAACGACACCTTTGGCATTGGCTTCGCTCGCATGCAATCCTTCTGCAAGGCGCTCAACGCGGGCTACCGCGACTCGAACGCCTTCCACAACCAGGTGCACGCGGCGGACGTCTGTTACGCCATGCACGTCTTCATACTGCACTCGGGCGTCGTCGAGCAGCGCGGCCTCGAGCCGTTCCACATCCTCGCCGTGCTCTTCGGCGCCCTGGTGCACGACTTTCGCCACCCGGGCGTAACGAACACATTTCTGATTACGACCGCCGACCCGCTCGCGCTCACGTACAACGACCGCTCCGTGCTCGAGAACTACCACGCTGCCGAGGCGTTCAAGCTCATGCAGCACGCGCAGTACAATTTGCTCCGCGCGCTCGACGGCAAGCAGCAGCGCGAGCTGCGCACGCTCGTTGTGAAGCTCATCCTCTCGACGGACATGGCGGAGCACTTCGGCCAGGTCACCGAGCTCGTCTCCACCGCGCCCAAGCCGGTCCGGCGCGCCGCGCTCCGCGCACGCGCCGGCGACGGGAGCGCCGCGTTGCGCATGTTGCGCTTGACGAGGGCACCCGTATCTCTGGGCGTGCGGCGCAGATCGCGGCGCCCTCACGCGAGCTCGGTTGCCTCGCGCGCGCGCGCCGTTGTAGGAGGCTTTGTTGGGGGGCGCAGCCAAAGGCGGCTTGGGCGGCGGTGCGGGCGGAGCGGCTGGCGCGCACATCGAGCGCGACCGGGTGCTTGCAATCCTGATGCACACGGCGGACATTTCACACCCGTTCCGACAGTTGGACGCGCACGTCAATTTTTCGATTCGAATACGCGACGAGTTCTTCGCGCAGGGCGACCTCGAGCGGAAGCGTAACATGGACGTGTCACCCATGTTCGACAGGCATTGTTACGGCGGGTGAGCTCAAAAGCGCAGCGGCTACAGGCGAGCACAGAGCCTGCAGACGGGCCAACCGCAGAGCCCGCAGACGCGAGGCGCCTCGCGATCAACGCGCGCCACGCGCCGCGCTGTGCGCTCGCTCCCTCACGCGCGCGTGCGCCCTTCGCGCCGTCCGGGGCACCCATGCGCGCGCGCAGCGAGGCCAAGTTCGCGGCGCAGCAGCTCGGCTTCATCCAGGCGATCGTGCAGCCACTCCTCCAGGCGCTGTGCACGCACTTCCCCGCGCTCCGGCCGAGACTTGTGCCGCGCCTCGAGAGGACCATTTCTTATTGGCTGCAGGTGCAGGCGACGCCCAAACAGACTTCCAACGCGGCCAAAGCGGCCGGAGCAGGCAGCGCGCCCAAGGCGAGTTCAAGCGCAGCCCCCCATGGCGCGCGAAATTAGCGCGCGCGCGCGCGCGCGCGCACTCTTGTGCACGCGCAGCCCGCACGGCAGTATAGGGCGCGGTCCGGGCTGGTCCGAGTCCAGGACTAGGACCCCCCCCCCACCCCCCAGTAGAATACTAACGGCGCTTACGTCAGGAGAATTGAATGGAGGGATTCCGGGGAGGTCGCAACTGGCATCGCGCAAGCTGAGGCGCTCTGACTGACCGGACCGCGCCGAGTGCGCGTGCACCCCTCTTGGAGGGCGTAGCGAGCTGCAACCCGCTGCAGGCAGTCTGTCTGTCGTAGCGACTGTGCTCTCAGGGGGGAGGGGGAGGGGGGGGGGGGGGGGGGGGGGGGGGGGAGGGGAGGGGGGAGCCTTTCCTCCCTCCCTCCTCCCCCCCCGCCCCCCCCCCCCCCCCCCCCCCCCCCCCCCCCCCCCCCCCTGTTCTACTCCTTTTTTGCGACCACCCACCCACCCTGCATCGCGCCGCCGTGGCCGGCGGACATGCGGGGGAAGACGCCTCCGGCGCCACGGTTGCCCTCGTGCACCTTGGGGGAACAATGAGTCCCCCAACGGCACGACGCCTCCCTATGAGAGAACCCTCTACCCATTCCGTGTGTGAAATGAAATGCCTTGCCCGGGCACCTGCGGGATGCCAGGGAAGAGGCGCTGGCGATCTTCAAGGTCGCGCAAGGCTCGGCGACCAAAGTTGAAGCCGTCGCCGCCGGCGGGCGAGTCGACCGCCGCCCAGCCCGAGTACCAAATCGGCCGGTCGTGCGACGGGTTGTGCACGCCACGGTGGACGACACGGTAGTCGTAGCACAGCACGTCGCCAGCCGCGAGCGCAGGGCGCACCAGGCCCGCGGGCGCTGATTCGCCTTCCCTATGGCTCGCGCATTGGAACTCGGGGCCGTGCTTTGTGTCGACGAGCGAGACGTACGCGTAATAGGCCTCGTGCGGGCCGTCGCGATGGAAGGCCTGGTCGGGCGCCCCGTGCAGGCTGGTGATGAGCCCTTGGATGGAGCACTCGACCGCCTCGCCGCACGCTGCCTCAAAAATGGGCACGGCCCAATCGGTAACGCGCGCGCCAAGCTCGGCCCACGGTGCATCCGGAGGCATGCGGCGGGCGTCGAGCTGCACGTCGTAGCGCAGGCGCGCGCGGTGCACAATCTCTGTGAAGCTGAAGCTCTCCGACCTCGGGTCAATGCCGCACGCGGCGACCCGCGCGAGCAGGTGGTTGAGTTCGACTAGCGCCGCATTCGCGGCGCCCGGCGGCACCGCGACGAGCGGCGTGCTGCCGCCGCCCTCCGAGCGGAGCACCACGAACCCGTACGACGCGAGCGCCTCACTTGCGGCTGCGAGCGTCGTTGGCGCCACTCGCCCTGCAAGTCGCTCGGCCTCAGGCACCACAATTGACCATGGCGCAACGCGCAGCCGCGGAGCGGCGAGTGTTGACGCCGAGCTGAGCTCAATGAAGGCGAGCGCAGTCGCCCACACGCCGAGCGCCGCCACGCGCATGGAAGTGAGCAGTGTCATAACATCTTTTAGCGCGCGAAGCTGCATTTCAAAGTCGCGCTTGACTGACGCGCTGCGGTCACGGGTCACCGCCTCAAATGGGTCCGGTCCGTGCGCGTCCAGTTCTCGCTGGAGGTGCTCGCGAGCACGGGTGCAGACCGGCGGACTACATCGAACCCACGGCTCTCGGCGCCTTGCTTGTAGCGCGAGGCTTGCGCGAGACGCTTCACCACCGCCACTGCGGGGCTCGTAGCTCTCTGCGCAGTGAGAGTGGCCGGTCGCGTGAAAAGGGCGCGCCTCACTGCAGAGTCCGTCACGCCCGGAGTCCGAGAGGCGCGCCGCGGCGCCGTGCAACCGCCAACCGCCCATGCGGCGGGGCACGCCGGGGGGCGTTGCGCGCGCGGACGGCGCGCATCCGCTCGACCGGGACGAGCGTCACAGCAAGCGCCACCTCTATGCCGACTTTGAGCCCGCGCTCGCCTGCCTGAGCTACGCCCTCTGCTCGACGACGCTCTCGCTCTTCAACAAGCTCGTCTTCTCCGGGCACTCGTTCAATTTCCCCGTCTCGGTGCTCGCATTCCAGAGCCTGTGCGCCGTCGTCTTCTTGCAGCTGAGCGAATGGCTCAAGCTCTCAGAGCCGTCGCCGCTCAGCCGAGGTGCGCGCGCACGCGCGCTCGCCTGCCGCCGCGCCGTCGCGCGCGGCCGCGCCCTTCTTACCGGCCGCGCGCGCGGGGCGTCGGCGCGCAGACGTGCTGCGCGCGATGGCGCCCGTCACGCTGCTCTTCTGCGTGATGCTGTGGACCTCCGGCAAGGCGCTCCGCTTCGTCTCGATGCCCATCTTCACTGTCTTCAAAAACCTCGCGGTCGTCGGCACGACCGTGTGGGAGTATTGTCGGTTCGGCTCGCGCGTGTCGATAGGGATCGTGGCGAGCCTGGCGCTGATGGTGGGTGGCTCGGTCGCGGCGGGCGCTGGCGACCTCACCGTCACGCGCGAGGGCCTCTTCTGGATGCTCGTCAACGTGCTGAGCACCGTAGCGTACGTGGCGTCTCTGAAGGACCTCGTGCCGCCCGACCTGCCATCCTCGGCAAAGACGCTCGCAAACAATTTGCTCTCGCTCGTCGCGTTCGCAGCAGTCGCTGCGGCAAACGGCGAGATTGGCGGCTTTTGGGCCGCGCTCAGCGCACAGTCGCGCCTCTTTAAGCTCGCGCTGCTGTGCACGGGCGTGATCGGGACGGCGATCAACCTGTCCACGTTCTGGTGCTCGCGCGTCACGTCGGGCGCGACGTACGCGTTCGTTGGCGCGAGCAATAAGATCCCGGTCGCGCTGATAGGGCACTTTGCGTTCCACTCGGAGCTCACGCTCGGCGGCTGGATCGGCGTGAGCCTCGGCCTCGGCTCGGGGCTCATCTTTGCGTTCACCAAGGAGCGCGAGAGAAGGCAACATGCGGCCGCCATCGCTCGCGGAAGCATGGGCGCCGTCGACGCGCCGAGCACGTACGCCGCGATCGCGCGGAAGGAGAGTGGCGAGCTCAGGCCACACGCGCGCGGAGAGGCGGGCGACGGCGACGACGAGACCGACCTGGAGACGGCGCCGCTCCGCGACGACGCGCGCCGTGACGACGCGCGTCGCGATGACGCACGCCGCGGCCGCGAATGATCCGAGCTGCCTCGTGCTCAAGACGAGCAGGTTGTGCCGGGGGGGAGAGGCGCTTACCCTCCCATCAGGGCTCTTGTCAGCATCGCCATTAGAGCTCCCACGGGGGCTGCACAGGGTTTGGAAGAATTCAAAACTCTACACCGCAGACGCGCGGCTGTTCACCTGCTGTCTCTGCCGGACCGTCAGCGGCATTTGCGAGTCCTGCGCGCACGCAATCGCCGAGCGCAGCGCGCGCGCGAGGTTGGGCAGGGTGCGTAGCGCGTCAGTGTCGAGCCGGTGCGCAGCGCTGACGCGGACGAGCGCGGCACGCAGGCGCGCCGCGCGCCGCCGCGCACGCACTCGAATCATGCCCAGATACTCGCGCTGCTGCGCAAGCCGCAGCAGCCGCTGATTGAGCTGCTCAATGTCGTGCTCCATCGAGTGCTGCGCGAGCGCGCGGCAGCGCACGGGGCGGGCGACGCGCGCGTCGGCAGACGCGCGACGAGCGCACGGCGTGAGCGCGAGGCGTGGAAGGGGCGCGTCTGGCGTGCGCGCGCTGCGGGCCGAGCGCCGCCAGCGGCGCTCACAAACTGCGGCGCGGAGATGCTGTGATCCGCGAGCTGGCCAAGCTCTGACGCGGCGGCCCCGCACGATGGCGGCCGGTTGTGTGCGCGCGGCAGCAGCGCGACCGCGCCGTGTCCGCCGCCCGCGCCGCCCGCGCCGTCGCTCGCCCCGTCGCTCGAGAGCGCAAAGGTGAGGATGTCCGTCGAGTGCGACAAGTGTAGCCGCTGCACCACGTCTTTCCTGTCCACCGGCTTTGGCCTGCGCGGGCCATCGCGAAGCGCGGCCATGGACGACGCGCCACGCGACGCTGCGCGCGGCGAGAGCCAAGCGGGTCGCCGGGAGAGAGCGGGGCAGGGGGGCGGGGGAGGGGGGGAAGCGGGTCGGTAAGCGCGTGCTTGAGCCGCCGAGCGGCACGCGCGTGGTGGGCCTGCGCGCGCCGCAAAACGCGCGCGAAGCACCACGCCCACGCGTGCGCGCGCGCGACACGGCGCGGCGCGGCACTGTGCGACGCACGTCGCGTGAGCGTGTCCGCGCGCAGCGCCAAGGCGCGCGGCGACAAGCCGGAGGCGTGCAGCCGGCGGTTCGCCGAGGACGTGGGCGAGGAGGCGCCGTTGGGCGGGAGGGGCGCGCCGCGCCCGTGCTGCGCGGACGCGGGCTGCTGCTGCTGCTGCTGCTGCTGCTGCTGCTGCTGCTGCTGCTGCTGCTGCTGCTGCTGCTGCGGTTGCTGCTGCTGCTGCTGCGGCTGCGGCTGCTGCTGCTGCTGCTGCTGCTGCTGCTGCTGCTGCTGCTGCTGCTGCTGCTGCTGCTGCTGCTGCTGCTGCGGTTGCTGCTGCTGCTGCTGCTGCTGCTGCTGCTGCTGCTGCTGCTGCTGCTGCTGCTGCTGCTGCTGCTGCTGCTGCTGCTGCTGCTGCTGCTGCTGCTGCTGCTGCTCGTCTGTTGCCGCGACGACGGGCGTGCGTTGGTGCGTGCGCAGCCATGCCTCGATCGACTGATCGCGCAGCGCCGTGTTGATCTCCGTCCGGTTGGTTTGCTCGGCCTTGCGCTCGCCAATCTGCACGAGGATTGCCTCCTCGCGCATCTTGTCGCGCTGCTCGCCCACGCCCGACATGATCTGCGCCATCAGCTCCGACCGGAGCGACTTGCGCCCGAATCGCGCCTCGCCGTACCCGACGAATACCGCCACCTCGTCCGTCCGCTCGCGCGTGATGATGCTCTCCATCGTCGGCGGCGAGATGGAGATTGTGGGCGCGCGCCGCGCGCCGCGCGCATCATCTGCGCGCTCCACCCCGGACAGGCCCGACAGGCCCGACAGGCCCGACAGGCGCTCCAGCGCGCCCGAGCCGCCGGCCGGCGGCGCGCCATTGGCGAGTGGCGCGTCGACCGGGCCCTCCCCCTTCCCGTCCTTGCCCTTCCCACCGAGCCGAGGCGACGTGGGCTGCGGACGGCTGCCAGACGATTCGAGCTGGCGCGCGGCCTCGCGGCGCAGCGCGAACACGCGCTGCGTCGCCACCGCCTCGATCGCGCCGAGGAACGCGAGCACGTTGTGCTGCCCACACTCGATGTCGGCGGCCTCGTCTCCCGTCGTGAGCGCCTTCCACGCCTGCGGGATGGAGCGCGCGAGGTCCTGCACCATCGAGAAGACGGACTCGGCCACCGCCTCCTTGCTGCGCAGTCGATCCGACAGCCGCACTTCGGCGAGCGCGCGCGCATGCGCGTGCGTCAAGCCACCGGCCGCGCCGCGCGCGCCGCCCATCTCCGCCATGCTGCCAGCCGTGCGCGCGAGCTCGCCCTCCGCCGCGCGCGCTGCGGCCTCGCCGATCAGAAGGCGCTGCTCCTCGAAGAGGGCAAGCTCGGCGTTGAGCTCGCGCAGCTCTCCGTCCAGCCGCTCAAGCTCCGCCTCCTGCTCGGCGTGCTTGTCCCACAGCGAGAGGATTTTGGACGCGGTCATCGCGTACGCGCTCGTCAAGTCGGCGACCGACTTGACGCGCAGCGTCGAGACGATCTCGTCGAGGCCGTCCTGGTAGCGCGTGCGGCGGTCGACGACGGCCTTGTACTCTGCCTGTTCCTTGGCCCGCCGATCCTCCTCCGCCTTGGCCCGGCCGACCGCCTTGTCCACTTTCGCGTGCAGCGCGTCAAGCTCGGCCTGGCGCTCGGCCTCGAGCGCCTCGAGCGCGCGCTCGTCGGCCGCAAAGCGCTCGAGGGCGGCGGCGTGTTCCTCGCCCGCCTCGGCGCTCGCTGCCTTGATCTCGAGCGCGCGGCTATCGAAGGTCTCCTGCTCGGCGTACGCGCGCTGCGCCGCGATGATCATGGCGGAGATGGAGACGCCCGCACGATCGTTCACCGCGGTCGCGTGCGCCATCGACGAGAGCTGGTGCACCTTGACGCGGCGGACCTCTTCGACGCGGAGGCGAAGCTGCTTGTTCTCGGCAAGCATGTCATTGTGCTTGTTGTGCAGCAGCTGCAGCTTGTCCTTGAGCGAGTCGAGCCGCTTGCTGACCCGGTGCGCCTCAACGTCGGCGAGCGCTGGCGAGAGGAGGAGCTCCGAGCGCTGTAGCCGGTTGCCGCCGCGCTTGAAGCGTGCGGCGGGCAGCTTGGAAGCATGCTGATTATACTCATCGACCTGACGCTCCATCTCCGCGATCGCGCCGTCGAGCCGCCGCGCCTCGTCCTCCAGGTGCTGCTGCTTGAGGCGGAAGAGGTCGCGTTCGCGCGAGAGCAGCTCCGCGTCCGTCCGGAACGGCCGCTCGCGCGAGGGCGGCGCGCGCGCGGGCCGCAGCACCGCGCTCGCCGAACGATTGAGCCGGCTGCGCTCAGCCGCCGATCCCCGCGCCGGCGCAGCGCCGGCCCCTACGCCGCCACCCGCTAGCGGCGCGTACGGCCAGCGCGCCGTACCCTCGGCCATGCTGCGGCGAAACGACTAGGGGTCCCTTTCAAAAATTTAACAAGGGTGTCTCGCTGGAGCCGGCGGGCGCCGGGCGGTGGCGCGACGTGCGCTCAGGCTTTGGAGTTGCCGGAATGAGCGGCGACATCACACGTCGCGACATGAACGGGCGGCCACGCCGTCGCCTGCAGCCAGGCCGTCGCCTGCAGCCTGGTCCTCCCCGGGATCCTGGGCATCAGCGACCGTCAAACTGCCGCCCGCACGGCTCGGCATGGCGGGCGTGGACAGCGCTTCGACGGCGGCAGGGTGCGTGGCGTAACGCTGCAGGCTGAGCAGCGCCGCGTAAAACACGTCCATGAAGTCCACAAAGATAGGCCTCCATTGGCTCGGCACGAGCGCGTAATTGAGGACGGCGACCAGCGGCAAAAACTTCCAGCCCGTGAGCTGCATGGCCCACAGCTCGCTCAGCGCGTCGGTGAGCTCGCCCGCGAGCTCGTCGCCGCCCTCCAGCCCCGCCGCCGCGCGCGCCGCCGTCGCACCGTGCGCGTGCGTCGACGCGGCGCCCCCGCCGAGCAGCGTGAGCGACAGAAGAAATGCCGCGTTGTCGAGCGCGAGGAAGAGCGTGTTGTCGAGCAGCACCTTGGCCGCCATTGCAAAATCCTGCGACGCCGTGAATGTGTAGTAAAAGTGCGTGAGAGGCCCGAGGAAGAGCAGGCCTGCCGTGAACGAGCGCGCGAGCCGCTTGGCGCACAGCCGGCGCTCGGCGCGCGACTCGCTGTGGTCACGCGCTCCCTCGATCGTCTGCGCGATCGCGTCGCCGAGCAGGTACGTCACGCCCGTGACGATCGCATTGACGCGCAGCGGGTACGCGGCCAGCTCGCCCTCGAACGCCGTGCCGAGCGAGTGCACGACCGAGACCGGCTCGACGAGCGCGCACGCGCGCGAGCGCGCGCACACGGACGAGCGCGCGTATACGGGCCAGCCGAGGCGCGCACGAGTGGTGCGCGCGGTGGCGGCGGCCAGAAGCGGCGATGGAGTCAAGGCGAGCAGCAGCGCCGCGTGCACGACGGCCGCCCGCACGCCGCCGCGCATGCGCGCTAGCGGGCCGATCTACCGGCCAGAAGGCGTGACCTGCTGGGGCGAAGTTTGGGTTTGCGAGCGCCGCTGTGTGAAATGAGAAGGCGGAGTTTTTTTTGAAACCTGAGCGAAGCGCGCGGAAGGGCGATGGCGGCCAGGTGGGCGCGAATCCTGGGCGTGCTGGTCGCGCTCGCGCTCGCGGGCGGCTCAAACGACGAGGAGGTCGGCGCGCTATGGGCTGTGGCGGCCACGTTTTTCAACGCGGGCGATTACGCTCAGGCCATCCTCCAGATCGACCGCTGCCTCGCCGCCGTCGAGCCAGCGTCCCCGCTCGTGGAACAGCTTCGCGCCGTGCGCGAGACGGCGGCAAGCCGGCTGGTGGCGGCGACGGCCTCACTTGAGGCGCGTGCCGCCGCGCCCAGGGTCACTGAATGGCCAGCCGACGTCGGGGCGTTCCCTGACCCGCCCGCCGCCACGCCGGCGCCGCCGCGCGCGAGCGACGAGCCGTGCGGCGATGGCGTCGCTGGCGCGGCGCAGTCGCAAGTGGCGAGCGAGTGCGAAGGCGCGGCCGCCGCTCCGCCTGTGCGCGTGCTCGAGGCCGCCGCAACGTGCGGCGCGAGCACGCCCACCCGCGCCGCGGCCAACGCCACGCTCGGCGTGTGCGCCTACGTGCACCACTCCAGCAACGCTGCGCTTTTTGATTGGGCGCATGCGCAGTTGTGCGCGGGCGTCTCGCGCATCGAGCTGCGCGACGATCGACAGCTGCCGGCCGACGAGCGCGAGCTTGCGAGATGGATGCTTGCGCCGCTCGTGGCCGCCGATTCCCGGCTATCGCTCGTCGAAATGGACGACTCCGGCGCGGACGTGGGCGACGTGCCCGCGTCGCGCGCCGGCGCGGGCGATATCGCCGTGTCGCGCGCCGGCGCGGCGGGTGCGTGCGTCGCTTCCACCGAAACGGAGTGGGCGTTCCGAGGCAGCGACGCCGGCTGGGCTATCACACCGCGCGCGCGCGCGCCCGACCTTGCGCGCGGCGGCGCTCGCCGGGAGGCGTTTTGGCGCGACTGTGTCGGTCGCCTCGGCGCGCTCAGCTGGGTGGCGCTTGCCGAAGCGCCCTCTGAGTTGCTGCTGCCGCACCGCGACGCGCCAGCCAGCCGTGCGGGTCCAGCCGATCCGCCAGTCGATCTCGCGCGCGAGCTCGACGCGCACGCCAACCGGCTGTGCCCACGTGGCATGGCAGCCGGCGACGAGGCTCGCGAAGAGGGTGGGCGCGCGCGAGCAGAGGGCGTCGCGTCGCCCGATGTCGTCGTCGCGGCGGTGCGCGTGCCCTTCGCCGAGCTCGGCGAGTTTGATGGCGACGCGCGCATCGCCGCTGCGACGGCGGCGCGCGCGCCGCGCCACCGGCCAACGCGGCCGACGCTCGCGACGCACGTGTACAGGCCGTCGTCGTTCGGCACCTGCGCGCTGCGCGTGGGCGAGGCGCAGGCGCGCGCCAGCGCAGGCGGCGAGAGCGCGGGCGGGCAAGGGGGGAGCGGCGTGTGCCTCGAGCGAGCCGACGGCATGCTCGTCCTGCGGACGAGCGCCGCGCGCGCGCGCGGGCACACGCCGCTCACGCTCATGATGGAGTCGGCGGCGCCGATCGACGGGAGCGCGGGTGCGCCGCGGCCCGCGGCCGCGCGTGCCGTGCGCACGCTGACGGGCAGCGCACCGAGCGGGCGCGAGCGCGCGCGCGAGAGGGACGTGGTCGACATGGTTGGCCGATGGCACGTGCTCGAATGCGACGCGCGCGCGCTCACGGTGCACACCCGGCAGGACGAGCGCGCGCGCGCGCCGGCGTCCGCCACCGGCGCCGACGCGCCGGCCGCGCAAGCCGAGGCGGTGCGCGCGGCCTTGAGCGCCGACGCCGCGGCCGCGCTGCCGTGGGTGTCGGAGGCGCTCGCGCGCGTGACGAGCGGCGAGGGCGTCGCGTTGCTGCCCGCCGTGGGCAACGTGACGCTGCTCCGGCGCGTGCGCGCCTCGTTTCTCGCCGCGCTACCCGAGAAACGGCAGCATGGCGTCACGCAGGCCTTCGCGTCGAGCATGTGCCAAACGATCGTCGGCGTGCCGCAGATGGCTGGCTACTCGCCCGCCTGCGCGCCCGTCGACCCGCTTCTCTTCGCATTCGCCCACGACGCGCATGCGCTGGCGCTCGCGCGCGCGCTCTTGGGCGACGACGCGATTCTGCACAATGCCGGCGTGAGCCTGGTTGGCGACGGCTCGACGTCGACGGTCGAGCCGCACCAGGACCAGCCGCTGCCGACGGGTCGCGCGGGCACGTGGCGCGGCCGCGTCCCGCCGTACACCCACCCGCTCGCGCTCCAAATCCTATGGCCGCTCGACCCGTTTGCGTACGAAAATGGCGCCACGTTTCTCCTCCCGCGCACGCAGGCGCGCGCCGAGCGGCTCGACAAGTGGGTGCGCAACGGGACGGACGTGCTCGACGCGCGTGGGCTCTTCGCCGTGCGTTTCGCCACCGCCGAGCCGGGCGATCTCGTCCTCCTCCTCGGCTCCGCGTGGCACGGAGCGTCGAGCCACGTGCGCGCGCCGCGCGCGCTCCGCCGGCCGCGCGTCGCGCTACTCTTCGAGTACGCGCCGAGCTTCGTCGCGCCGCAGCACCGGTACCACCCGGACGTGCTCGGGCGGTACGTGCCCGAGCAGCATCGCGAGCTCTTCCCCGCGATCGACACGGCCGGCGCGCGCGCCGCCGCGGACGGCGCGCGCGGCGCGCCAGACGCGGCGTGCGCCGACGGCGCGCTCGACGCTCCGTCCGTCTTCGAGTTCGCGCGGCTGATGCGCGAGCGCGCGCACTGCGCGCGACTCTCGACGCGCGTGCTGCTCCGCGCTGGCCGCGGCGCGATGCCCGCTTTCGGCCTCGGCACCGGCTCGGCCGACGACGACCCGGACGTGATCGCGGCCGCGCTGCGCGCCGGCTACCGGCTCGTCGACACCGCCGCGCTCTACGCCAACGAGCGGATCGTCGCGGAGGGGCTGCGCAGGTCGGGCGTGCACCGCGAGGCCGTCTTCCTCACGAGCAAGACGGGCGCGTGGTGCCCCGGCTGGTACCAAACACCGCGCGGCACGATGGCGCGTGCCGTCTGCATCGGCGGGCGCGAGGACACGGCGCGCGCCGTGCGCGCGTCGCTCGAGGCGCTCGGCCTGAGCTACCTCGACCTCTTCCTGCTACACTGGCCCATGTCGGCGAGCGCCGGGCTCGAGTCCGACGTCCTTGCCGACGGCAGCCGCGCGCTGCGGCTCGACGACCCGGCGCACGCCGCCGCGCGGGAGGGCGCGTGGCGCGCGCTGCTCGAGCTGCGCGCGGCGGGCGCGGTGCGCGCGGTCGGCGTGTCCAACTTCTCCGTGCGCCAGCTCGAGCAGCTGCGCGCGGCGACGGGCGAGCTGCCCGATGTGCTGCAGATCGAGCTGCACCCGCTGCTGCAGAGGGCCGAGCTGCGTGCCTACTGCGAGCGGCACGGCATCCTCGTGCAGGTGCGCCGCGGCGCTCGCCCGCCCGTCCGTCCGTCGCGCGCTCCGCCGCACCGCCGCCGCAGCCGCGCCGTGCCGAGAATGCCATCGTGGCGCGCGCGCGCCACCACCGTCCGTCGACCCAGCCGCGCCGCCCGCCACCCGCGCGCGCCGCGCGCAGGCCTACGGCAACCGCCACGAGGCGGTCACCAGCCACCCGGCGCTGCGCCACCTCGCGGCTGGCGCGCCGGCGCTCGCGCTGCTCGCGCCGCAGCCCGAGGGCGTCGTCTCGATGCGTTGGGCGTTGCAGTCGGGCGCGGCTGTGCTCTCGCGCTCGCGCAAGCTCGAGTACATTGCGGCCAACCAGCAAGTCTTCTGGCCGGGCTTTAGGCACGTTCTCACGCCGGGCGTGATGCATCAGATGCGCGCGCTCGACGCCAACATGAGCTTGCACGGCGCGCACCACCTCTTCGTCGAAGACCGCATCGCCTGAAGCGGGCGTCCCGGCAACTGTGAGGACACGGGCGTCCAACTCACGCGACGCCCGTGCATCACGGGTGATCAGTTCGGCGCGCGGCGAACGTCCCGCTTCCCGCACACGCCCGCCGTCCGCTCGAAGAGCGGCACGTGGTCGACCGCAGCGGGAACGGCGAGCCGACGACGAGCGCCTCCGGCGAGAATGGCGCCGCGCCGCCGCGCCAGCAGAAGCGCAGCGGCGGTTTGTGCGCCGCGCACGCATGCACGCACGCGCCATGCAAGCAGCTTGTGCGTCCAACGGCCCGTTGAGCTCGACGAGCTCGGCGCTCAGTTGGGTGCGCGCCGGGCGCCACGCAGCTCCGGCCCGGCGCTGCCCGGCGCGCGCGCGCGCAATCCGCCACGCGGGCGGCGGCGCGGCCTGCGAGCGTCGAATACGCGTGCGGCACCGGCGCGGCGTGCACGAATGTGGCGAATGCCTTCGGATGGTGGCGCGGGGCACGATCAATCGTCACGCCGCGCTGCGCGGCCACGCCGATCATGACGGCCGGCGATTCCATGGCGGGAAGAAAAAGGGGGAAAGTTTAAAAGAGGCTCTTGCGGATGTCCGCAATCACGCTCGCGCTGCTCGGCGCAACGGGCGCGGGCGCAGCCCCGCGCGTGCAGCTTTCGACGAGCGGAAATATGTGCCTGGCGAGGTCGGGCAGCGCGCTCGCCTTTGTGCCCTGCGCGCTGAGCAGCGCATGGGAGCTGGGCAAGGGGGGCAAGGTGCTCGACCCGACGGGCGCGTGCGTCGCGCTCGCGCGCGACGGCTCGCTCTCGCTCTCGCCCAAGTGCACGCCGGCCAACGGCGAGCGGCCGGGCGTGCTCAAGGCGCAGACGGTGTGGTTCGGCTGGGGCCGCTGTCTGAGCCGCGACGGCAACCGCGCGACGGTCGCGAAGGGTGCTTGCACCGAGCTGCGCGTCTCACCGCTCTGGTCATTTGCGCTCAACCTCGACCTCGCCGACCGCGTGCCGGACATGCTTCTCTCGGCGAACCCGCAGATCGGCGCGTACGCCCTGTGCGTGGGCATCATCCTGTCCTTTGCTTTGCTCTCCATGGCTGCCGCGGGCCCGTCACGTGCCACACAGCAGCCAGCGCGCGCACGCGCCTCGCCCGCGGCAGAGCCGACCGCGTCCACGCAGCTGCCAGTCGTCGTCAAGTGCTCCGCGACGGGCGTCGCCTCGCAACCGGCCAGAGTGCAGCTGACGGCCGCGCGCTGACGGGACTCTCGGTCTCCACGGAGCGTTGCGCGGTTTTGTACGATGCCCCTGAACAGCTGCTTGAGCGGGGGGCGAGACACACACGTGATGTGATCGACAGTGGGAAAGAAGAAGAAGCCTAAGTCCGAATGGAAGCAGCTGCGCTCGAGCATCGACGGCGCTTCGCCGCGCGGACACGGGCTCGGCCCGATTGCGCTGGCACGAGGACGCCTGCCAGCGGGCGTGGCTTGCTCGGGGGAGCTGTCCCCTCGCGAGCCCAGCGGACCGCGCCGCTGAAGCCGCTCGCCGGTGTGCGGGAGGCGCGGCGGCCGAACGAGGCGGCGCCGGCGCGTGCTGCTGACCGACGCGCGTGCTGCTCGCGGCCGGCGCTAGCGAACGCTGACCGAGGCGACGGGCGAGGTGCCGCTCGTCGTGGCCGGCGCGGTGGTGGCGTGGCTGCCGTCCGCTGCTCGTCTCAACGTGCCCGCCTGCGACGCGGCGGCGTCCGTACGGCGGCGAAAGCCCGCGGCCCAGAGCGGAAGGACGGACCTGCTCACCGCCGGCTGCGGCGCGGCCGCGTGTGGCGTCGCGCTCGGCGGCGCGCCCGTCGGCTCGCGCGGCTCGTGCGTCGCGTCGTCGCTCGGCAGGGCGTGCGGTTGCTGGTGCTGCCAGCGCTTCCACACGCGGTGCTCCGGCTCGAAGAGCGACTGCACCATTTGCAAGTACTCGTCATGCACGATGTGCAGCTCCCAGTTGAGTCGGACGCAGAGTTCAATTTCGAGCTTATTCATCTCCGCGACGGAGATGCCGCCGACCTGCGCCATGAAGCTATTCGAGTGGAAGACGTCTGCGCGGCGAGACGCGCGCGAGCACGCGACGCACCGCGGCGGTAGACACGGCGCGCGCGATGCGTGACGTCAAGGCGGTGCGCGCGCGCGGCGCGGCGGCGGGCGCGCGCGCGCGGCGCGCGGCTGCACACCGTCATAAAACTTGCTGGCGATGAGCACCGACGTGATGATGAGCCGATGCACGTTGTGCGCAGTCGGCAAGAAGGGCGCCTTGTGGCTATAAAAGAGGCGGTCAAGGTACACGAGCGCGACGACGTAGCACTCGTCCTGGAACTTGGTGTACTGTCGGATGCGCGAGAGGTAGCGGTGGACGGTGATCGCGGGTGCCGAGACGGCGTCAAAGCTCGTCGGCTGGCTCTGCCGCAGATCCTGGTTGTGCCGGACGACGTTTTCGAGCGTCGCGGCGATCAGCGTGATTGCCTCCTGGCTGCTGCCCATCGGCGACTCGGGCTCGGCGGCGACGCGTGCCATGCCGTGGCGCGCGGGCGTCGCACTTGCCCTCTGCGCGGCCGTTCAGCGCGCTCCCCGCCACGTAGCGGCCGCGCGCCGCGCGCTCTCTCTGCCACGACCCGAGCTTTGCTGCTCAAGCAGCAGCTGCAGCTGCTGCCTCAGGGAACCAACCACGTGCAAAGGTTCAATCGGGATCCACTTCAAGAAAGCCTGAACTCAACGATGGCTACCGGCCTGCTATTTCGGATCGGTGAAGGATGAGCGTGGCGCGCGTCTCGGCGGCGGCGGCAGCGGTGGCGGCGCGCGCGGCATGCGCGGATGGTGCGGAGGTGGGAGTTGTCGACGCGTTGTGGAACGAGGCGGTCGAGCTCGTCGTCGCGCTGCAGAGCGCGCTCGAGGCGGGCGTGCGCCAGCCACGGCTCGGGCTACGGCAGCACCTCTTTCACGCCCTGCTTGCGCACGCGCAGGCGGGCGGTGCGAGCGGCGCGTTCGCCGAGAGCGCGCGTGCTGCTTCTGAGGTGGCGCAGGCCGACTATGCCGCGCTGCTCGAGCTGCGCGCGCGCGGCGCGTACAGCGCGCTGCCCGAGCGGCCGGCCTACCTGCTGCAGACTTGGCTGCGCGTCGCGCTCTCGTCGGGCGCGCTGCTGCCGTGCCTGGGCGAGTTCTTTGCGGCGCGCGCAACGGCACGCTCTGTCTACGACGACAGCGCCGCGCCTGAGACACGCGCCATGCTCCTACTCGCGCTCGAGCCGTGCCGGCGGCTGCGGTGGCGCGCGCGGGGCCGCCAGCCGCCGTTCCCGCCGCTGCCGGAGCGCGAGTGGCTGCCGGCGGCGGGCGTGTTGATCGAGCGTGCGGCGCACGAGCAGGCCGCCGCCGCCGAACGCGAGCAGCACCGCTCGCTCGTCCTGCGCGTCTCGGCGACAGCTTCCATCCTTGCCGCGTCGATCCGGCCGGGCCGCGCTCACGACGGCGCGGCCGGACGCGCGGCGGCCGAGGGCGCGGGGTGCGGCGGCAGCGAGCGCGGCGCTGGCGCGGCACGGCACAAATTCGCGAGCGACGCGCCGCCATCTGGCGGCGGCGGTGCGGACGCGGGCTGGCACGCGCCGCTCTCGGCGCACTGGCCGGACAATTTCGAGTGGGCACCGGACTGTCAGCCCGCGCACACCGGTGTGCGAACTGTGGGCGCGCAGCCAGCCGACGCGGCAAGGCGCGCGCGCAGGGCGCCCGCCGCAGGCCGGCGCCGAGCCGTGCGCGGCGTGGAGGCCGCTGCCGCCGCGCCGGCGGCGACTGAGCGCACGGCGCGCGACGACAGGCTGGACGCCAAGTCCGAGCCGGCCGAGCCATCGGAGCGGGCCGCGCCGCCAGAGCCGGCCGAGCCGCCGGAGCGGGCCGAGTCGCCGGAGCGGGTCGGGCCTCCGCCGCCAGCCGAGCCGGAGCTACGGAGCGAGTCGCGGTTTGTGCGCATCACCGGCACGCTCCCGCCCTCGCACGACGGTAGCGGCCGCGGCGCGCTCGCGCCCGGCGTGGTTGGTCGCGGCGCGCTCGCGCCCGGCGTGGTTGGTCCCGCGCACGCGCGCGCGTGGGCCAGCTGGGACGATGTAGGCGCGCCGTTGCTCGCAGCGGACGCGCCTGCACCCGCAGAGTGGGGATCGGACTCGGAGCCTGAGCCGCACGCTCCGCCCGCCGCGGACCCCTTGCAAGCACTCGGCGACGCGCGGAGTTTGAGCGCGTCGATCCCGCCGGGCGACGCGCGGAGTTTGAGCGCGTCGATCCCGCCGGGCGACGCGCGGAGTTTGAGCGCGTCGATCTCGCCGGGCGACGCGCGGAGTTTGAGCGCGTCGATCTCGCCGGGCGACGCGCGGAGTTTGAGCGCGTCGATCCCGCCGGGCGACGCGCGGAGTTTGAGCGCGTCGATCTCGCCGGGCGACGCGCGGAGTTTGAGCGCGTCGATCCCGCCGGGCGACGCGCGGAGTTTGAGCGCGTCGATCTCGCCGGGCGATGGCGCCGCGTGCCGTGCGGCCTTGGCCGCGGACTGCGCCGAGGCGTCGGACGGCCGGTGCCGCGCGTCCGCGCGCGCGCTCGCTCCGTCCAAGCCCGCCGCGTTCGCCGCCGCTGCCTGCGCACCCCTTGGCCAGACCGTTACGTCGCCGCGCCCGCACGATGGCGACGAGCGCGCGGCGGCGGCTGCGCCTGTCGGCTACCTGAGCCCAACCGAGCTGACGCCCGCGCACGCGCTCGTCGTGTGCGAGCTGCTCGCCGCGCTCGCCACCCGCGCGCCGCGCGCCACTGAGAGCGACGACGACGGCGGGTGGGCGCGCGCGCTGCTGAGAGCGGCGTGCGATGCCCTCGGCCTACGCTCGCGCACCGCGCGCGCGGCGGTGCTCGCGCGCGCCGCGCCCGCGCCCGGCGCGCTGCCGCTCGCCGATACGCCGACACTCACGGACTCGCTCGCGCTCGCGCGCCGCTCGTTTGAAGCTGGTGGGCGCGCCGCACGCGCCGCGATCGTTAGGCCGTTACTCGCGCTGCTCGCGAGCGGCGCGGCGGACGCGCGCACGCTGCTCGTGCTGCGCGCCGCCGCCTCGACGCTCGGCGTGCACTGGGAGATCGCCGCGCGCGCGGCGGACGAGTGGGCGCGCGACGGCGCGGCTCGACTCTGCGCGGCGCGCGCGGCTGCGCGGCCGCGGTGTGCGCGCGCCGACGCCGACGCCGACGCCGACGCCGAGGGCGAGGGCGAGGGCGAGGGCGAGGGCACACTTATGGTCGTGCGCGCGCACCTCGGCGCGGCCGCGCGTCTGGACTCGCTCTCGTTTGCGCGCGAGGGCGTCCGCCATTTCCGCCTCGCGCGAATGTCGGACACCATTGGCGCTGAGCTCGTTATTGGGGTGTCCGGCTTCGCGCCGCCGCATCGTGCGGGCGCGGACGCGGACGCCGTCGGGCTGGGCGCGCCATGGCGCGCGCTCGCGCTCGAGCTGGGCGCGCACGAGGTGTGGGCGCTGTCGTGGGGCGGCGAGGGCGTGGGCAAGATTTCGGCCGCGTTGCATGGAGGCGGTGTGCGTGCCGTCGACGGCGGCGGCGACGCGCGCGGCGTGCTCGGCGCGCTCGGCGGCGCGCTTGGCGTGCACGGGCCCGCGCTGCTGCCGAGCACGTGGACGGCATGCGCCGCGCAGGCCAAGGCGGCCGGACGTCTCCTCGCCGAGCAGCTCTCGCGCCACGCGCTCGGCCGGCGGCCAGTGACGCTCGTCGGCTTTTCTCTGGGTGGGCGCGTCGTCTTCCACACGCTCGAGTGCCTCGCGGACGCGGGCGCGCTCGACGCGGTGCTCGACGTGGCGCTGCTCGGCGCGGCGGTCACATCCAAGCCCGAGCGGTGGGAGCGCGTGCGGCCGGCTGTCGCGGGCCGGCTCGTCAACGGCTTCTCGCCGAACGATTCATTCTTGCGCGCGCACCACCGCCTCATGCACGTCGCGTCGCCACCGCCCGCGGGCAGCGTGCCCGTGCGCTGCGCGAGCGTCGAAAACGTCGACGTGGGCGACGCGCTGCCCGACCATCGCGCGCTCGCGTCCGCAAGCGCAATCCTGCTGCGCAGGCTGGGCGTGCCGCACACCTGAACGGAGCAATCCTGGATTCCATTCCTGTCGCTTTCCTTTCTGCCTTTCCCGCTCCCCATTACACGCCTCTGGCCGCGCGCAACTGACAGGACTCCGCGCTACGCTGGCGCGCCGGCACACCGCGAGTCACCGCCCACAAAAGGTGCGCAGCGAGTGGACGAGCTCGAGGTAGCCCTCGCGGTCCGGCGAGATGTGCCCGAGCCGGACACACAAGTCGATGAGGACGAGCGCGACGTTAGGCTTCCACTCGTCGGGCGTGTCGGCGATCGAGCGCATCACCTCCTTGATCGAGAGCAGCTCAAAGCTCTCGACCTCGTCGTCGCCCGGCGCCGGCCGGAACTGGTCGGGCGGTGGCAGATGCAGGTCATAGACGAAGAGCGTGTCACGCTTGATACCCCACCCGGTCTCGTCGAGGGCCGTGTAGCTGACGAGGCCGGCGGAGCGCGCCTGCTGAGCGAGCTGCCGCGGGATCGACGCCTCCTCCTCGCACTCCTTGAGCACGTTCTCCGACGGCAGCTCGCCGTGCGACAACCCGCCCGCGGCGATCAGGTCGAGCTTCCCCGCGTACGTCGCCTTCGTGCGCGAGCGCCGGCCGACCCAAATGTGCGACGCGCCCACGAGTCCGTTGACGAAACAGCCAAAGGCGGGCACGCCGAACATCGGAATGGCCGCGCGCTCGACGAGCACCTCGGGCGGCGCGTAGAAGCTGCGCTTCATCGGCCACGTCTCCGAGCGCCAGCCGCGCAGCATATCGATGCGTCCGTCGTCGCGCAGCGCCTCGAGCGTGCGCATCACCGCCTCGGACCGCATTTCCACCGAGTCGCCGCCCGCGATGAGCCGCACTTCGTCGTCCGTCACGCGGAACGTATTTGGGAAGCGACGCAGCTCGTTCGCGCTGTTCTGCAACATCATGCCGAGCGACTGCCCGCCGACGACAAACGGGCGGCAGGCGCGCGGAGGCACGCCATACGCAAGACCCTTGACGAGCTCGACGAAGCGTGGCACCATCTGATCACTCGCGACGAACAGGGCGAGCGACGAGAGCGCCGAGAAAGGCAGCAGCATCCGCTCACTCCGACCGACCGCGTCACCGACCGTGAGCGGGTAGGCTCGCGTCCACCGCGCCGTCGGCTCGAATAAAAAACAACCACCTATTTCCAAAAAAGGCCCCTCGGTGGCCATCGTGCGCAGCCGCCGGGCGTCGTCGGACGGCGCAACGTCGGCGGAGGCGAGATCTCCAGCAGCATCACGTCGGACAGCACTTCGGCATGGGGGCGCTCGGATAACGCCCTTGCGATGGCAAACGACTCGAAGCTCCAAGCGCTGCGCGCTGAGGAGGCATTCCAGGTGGCGCGCGAGGTGACCACCGACCTGCTCCGGGCGCAGCACGAGAATAGGCTGCTCACGCTCGAGAACGAGCGCCTGCGCCAGCAGTTGCTCGAGGTGGCGAAAGGGACTCCCTCGCACCCGGTGCGCGCACGCGCGAGCCTGCGCGCAACAGTCGCGCGCTGCGCCCGAGCCTCGCGCGCGTGCGCTCAATGCGCGCGTCGCCGGCCGGACGGCGCCGCGCCCGTCGATCCACCTCACCCAGGCCTTGCTCTCCGGCTCGGCGCCGATGGCGGCACTCGACCTACCGTCCAGCGCGGCGCGAGGCGACGGCATCGCGCGCTTGTTGGGCGGCACGCAGTCAGACGCGCCGGGCTTGCGCGCCGACGAGCGTGCGGAGCTGTACAGCGTCGGGGAGGCGTGCGAGCAGCAGCTCGAGGCGCTGCGCGAGTACGCGCTCGACCATTTGCGGCATCTCACTGGCGTTGAAAGCGAGTTTGTGAGCCTCGCCGCATGCAACGCGCAGCAGCACCAGCGCATAAGCAAACTTTTGGGGGTGTGCAGGGAGCATGCGTGTCTCATCGACGCATTGCGACGCTCTCGTTCGGACAGTCACACTCACAGCCTGAGCCAGGAAGGTGTGGATGAAATTGATTCGTCATAAGTCTCCCGCATTCGCGCAATGTGCTGCCGCCTGCGCACAGAACACGGCGCGCGCGTTGGCCGACGCGTCGCGCGCCAGCTCGGCTGCGTCCCATCCAAGCTCCGCCGCGACGAAGCGCACGATGGCGCGCAGGTTTGCGGGCTCGTTCGCGAAGCCGGCGTCGTCGCTCGGTGCGCCCACGACGTCAGCCGCGGGCAAATCGACGCCCGTGCCGGCGGCCGTCCCGCATAGCGCGAGCACGCGCGCCGGCGGGAGCTGATCGGGCGCGTCGGTCTCGAGGAGCAGCCGGTTGCGCGGCACGGCGCGGAGCAGCTGGAGGTGAGCGTCGTCGAGCGGATGGCCGCCAAACGAGAAGCGGCAGCCGAGCGCCGCAAAGCGCGCCACAAGGTCCGCCGGCCCGCGGAAGCCGTGCAGCACGCACGTCGGCAGCGGGCGCGACGCATCGCACTCGTAGCGCGCAAAGTCGCCGATCAGCTCGAGCAGGGAGCCGTAGGCACGCACGCAGTGCAGCGTGACGGGCCGGCGGAGGTCGCGCGCGATGCGCAGGTGCTCGGCGCACACGAGTCGCTGCGCCGCGAGCGACGCTCGGCTGCGGCGCGTCTTGTCGAGCCCGGTCTCGCCCACGCCGGCGGTCGGGTCGCGCGCGAGGACGGCCCGCAGCTCGGCCGACCAGCCGAACGGCTCGCGCGCGTCGTCGTGATCGAGCCACCACGGGTGCACTCCGTACTGCGCGCGCACAAACTCGGGGTGGCGCGCCTTGAGCGCGGCGACCAGCGCCCAGTCGCGGCCCGACGTGCTGCACACCGCCGCGCCGCCGACACCCGCGCGCCGCGCGCGCGCGACGAGCTCGTCGGCACTGCCAAGGTTGGCGTGCGGCAGCTGCAAGTGGCAGTGCGCGTCGAACAGCAGGGGAAGGAGCGCCACTGTGGGGGCCGACGAGCGCGGCTGCGCTCGGGCCCCGGCGGCGGCGGGACCAACATGGCCGCCGCCATGCTGGCGCATGGCGTACGTGAAGTTTTGAGTTCGGACCTGTGCACGCCGGCAGCTGGGACGGCACGGACGGCACGGACGCGGCAGGATGCGGCAAGGGTGGACAACCCCACGCGCCTAGCCAACCCCACGGAGAAGGCGGGACACGCGGACGGAGACGTGGCCGCCACCGCGGCTGGCGTGCACAGGGTCATCGCCCTGACTTCGGAACTACGCTGCGCTCGCTCAATCGTCGCGATTCGCGCCTCGAAGCGTCATTAGATATTTGAGGTGGGCGGTCCGCAGACACGCCCCAGCGTTTTAAAGGTCAGTGATTAGCATATGACGTCGCATGTTTCTCGCATTTGGACCCCTGTCGAGGCGTATGTCTTTTGAAGGCCGCAATGACGAACGTCTGACGGTTCACAAAAGCTGTGCTTCATACGGTTTCACTAAAGGAGAACGGAGTCCGCCGTTTAAAATTAAATACTGTTTGGTGTTTGGCCAACACGAACGCCTGAGCCAAATTTTTCAGTGTTAGGCGTTTGGCTAAATCTTAGCCAAACGCCTAACACTGAAAAATTTCGACCGCTGGAGACGTCGTCTGATTCAGCGCTCCCAAGCCCCCCAAGAGATGTGCGGCAACCTCGGCCTCCTCCTCGTGCACAACCCCAAGACAGGCAAGTTGGTGGTCCAGGTCGTGCTCTCCGAGGGAGAGCTCGCGGCACACGACCAGTCCCCGACCCTCCCGCCCGACGAGATCCTCCGTGAGATGGTCGCGGCAACGTCGATTCGCGGCGGGCAGGCCGGCGGTTTCTCGTCGCTCGCGCACCCGCTCAAGGAACTGATCGAGCCAACTCCGCATCGCGTGCGCATCATTGGGCGCAAGTGCGCGCGTAGCAACGCGCGCGCGCAGCACGGTGTTCGTGCGCGCACGCTTCGCGCCGCGTCCTCTCACATAGCGCGCGGCGCGCGCGCGCCCCTGCAGGAGGAGCGACCTCGCCGAAGACATGAGGACGGCGTTGCTCAACAAGGTGTTCATGGGCAACGACAAGACAAGCACCGGCGTCACCGTCATCGGCCACACGCGCTTCGCAACTGGCTCCCTCAACAAGCTTCCCGAGTTGCACCCGCACGACTGGTCAAAGAGCGGCTACGCGGAGGACGCGGCGCGCGCGCGCAACGAGCGCGAGCGCGTGTGGTGGTGGGACGAAGCTCAGGGCCAAATGGTGGAGCAGCTCACCAACTTTACACTGCACCTCACGCACAACGGCGATTTCGAGGTGAGCGTGCGGCCGCAGTGCTCCGTTGCGCTGCGGTCCACTTCTCCGACGTGGCGCGCCTTGCGCCGCTCGACGCGGCGCGCGCGCGGGCTGACCGGTCGATGGCCCCGCCATGCGCCTCTGTGTTTGCCACGCCAGGCGTTCGATTGCTACTCGCGTGTGTCGGTCGTGGACGAGATCGGCGTCTGGCTCAACAAGGTGCTGCCCGACGTGCCAAACTCGACGAAGGGCGACTCGCCCAAGGTAGCCGGCCTCGTGCAGCTCATGCGCGTGCAGGGCCGATGGGGCCCGGCGCTGCGTCTCGCCTGGCTCCGCGTTGCTTGCACAAGCCTCGCGGATGCCGTGCACGGTGGCGAACTGAGGGCCGACGCGCCGAGCGCCGTGCCGCACGCCGACGTGTGGAACGGCAAGTGGGCGGCCTTTGTGCAGCCCGAGTGGACACGTTCCATGCGGTCGATCATTCAACCGCTCGCGGGCGAGGACGCAGGGCGGTACAAGATCGATCATGCGGCGGCAGAGGCCTTCAAAGCGCGCCTGTGCCAGCTGCTCGCGCCCGCATCGGCACGCGAGCACCTCGGCGCCGGCGCGGAGCATTGGACACCCGATTTGATCAAAGGCTTCGTGCACCACGCAGTCCGCGGCTTCCTATTTGCGGACTTGTGTGGCGCCGCACGCCGCGACGCATCGCGCGCTCGCGCGCGCTCGTCCGGCGGCCGCGCCTTTCACGGAATGTTGATTGCCCAAACGCCCCCCCTCTCTCCCTCCCCCCCCCCCCCCCCCCCCCCCCGCCACCCCGCTACACCACCCGTCGACTCAGGTACGACGCGGTCGGTGAGGTGGTGCACCGCGCGCACGGCTCGCTCGGCCTGCAGGTGCACTGCACGATTGAGCGGCTCGTGGTGATCATCGCCTCGCAGGAGCAGCCAATGAGCGTCGCGTTCACGATCGGCAAACCGCTCGTGCTCTACGGCTCGGAGATGGCGGCCATCCAGGTGGCCGTTGACCAAGCTGGTGCGCCCTTGCGCTCGCGGTTTGACCTCGATGTCGCGGGCACGCTCGTGCGGCTCGGCCCGCGAGCGGCACTCGCCGGGCGCCGCTTTACGGCGCATGAGCGCGGCGGCGGCGGCTCGCCTGACCTTGGTGGCGCACTCACCGCCACCCAGTGCGACGATGCGCTGCACGCGCCTCACTCGCGCGGCAGCCTCGACGCGCCAAACGGCGGCACACCGCCGAGCGCGCGCAGCCTCTTCCCCGTGAACTCTGGCGTGAGCGCGCACGGTGCGGCTGAGCCCCAGCGCTCCGATTCGGATGCAATTGAGGACAGCTTGGCAGCAGGCGCTGCGGGCGGGCCAATGCGCAGCACGTGCGACTCGCAGAGTGACCGGGCGGCCTCGGTGCGCGCGCCCGAGCACTGCGGCGGGCAGATGACGACGTACGTCGGCTCGGGCTCGGTCGGCGCGCCAAGCGCACGGCCGTTCTCGACGACCGACGGCGCGACGCCGCCGTCGGCGCACGCCGAGGCCGGCGCGAGGCGCTTGAGCTCGCGAGCGCACGGCGAAGCGCCGGGCGCGCCGGATGACGATTCGCTCGACTTGGAGAACGGCATCGAGATGCGCGCCTACTCGCTCACCGACTTTCGCGAGTACACGAGCGCCGAGCTGGCGACGATGCACGTACCCGTGCCTGCAGTGACCGCGCGCACCGAGCCGACCGCCGACCCCGTCAAGCGCGACCTCGGCGAGATCCCACAGACGATCCGCGCTATCGACGCAGACTGGGCTCGGCGTGACGGTCGGAACGCGCGCAGCGCGGACGCGCTCGCCGCGCTGCTGCTCTCGGCGATGCGCAACCGGCGCGCGCATACGCTGCAGACGATCGACCTGCTGATTGGCGGCATCGAGGCGTCGCTGTGGCTTGCCGAGCAGTTTGCCGTCGACCTGGCGCGCATTTGCCCGTGGCTCACCGTGCGCTGCGTGTCGGCGAACAAGCTGCTCGGCGTGCTCACGGCGACGTCCAACCGCGTGCACTTCTCGGGCGAGGAGCGGATCACGCCCGAGCAAGTGGCGGACGCGGCCATCCTCCTCGTCAGCCACAGCGGCCAGACGTTCCCCGCGCTGCGCGCAACGGAGTACCTCGAGCGGCTGGTCGGCAACCGGATCTGGCTGGTGACCGCGACGGACAGCTCGCAGATGGAGCTCGCGCTCTCACGCGCCGAGCGCGAGGAGCGCGTGCTCATCACGGGCGCAGGCTACCGCCCCGCCGAGCCAAGCTCGCTCGCCGTCGCCGCGATGCACCACACGTTCACGCACCTTCTTCTCCACGTCGCCGAGTTTGTCCACTCGCACACGCCCGACGACGACCACCTGCACATGCCGTGGGAATTGGAGGCGGCAGCCAAAGCCAAGGCGAGGGATGCGCGACGCTCGAGTCTCGCGCTTCGTCAGTCGATCGAGGCCGAGCAGGCCGCCGCCATTGCCGTGACGCCCTTCGTCGCCACCGGGCCCAACGCTGCCGCCACCGCGCCGGCGCCGCCCTTGGCCGTCGAACCGCCGCATGTGCCGACGCTGCGTCCCAACACGACGCGCGAGGCCGCGACGGCAGCGCTCTCAGCCGTGCCCGACATGCTGCGACGCTCGATCCCACCGCTCCCGCGCATGACGCCCCTCGTGCCCACAGCCGTGCCGGCGGAGAGCGCACCGCCAATGTTGCTCATGCACGCGATTCGTCTGCCGGACGCGGTCGGCAAAGACGATGCGCTCTCACGGCCGCAGCTCGGCGCGGCGATGTCGCCACACGGTTTCTCGCCCAGTGCAGTGGTCGACGGCTCGCGCACGCTCTCGCCACACGCCCGCTTCGCCGGCGGCAACGCGTCGATCCAGGCCTCATCCAAGCCCTCACCGCGCAACCGGTCGATCGGCCAGCACAAGCGCGAGGTCCCTGCGTCCGAGCTCGCGCTGATCGCGCGAGCGCACTCGCAGGCAGAGCTGCGCAACAAGCCGCTGCTCAACTTGACGGATCACTGCATCGACGACCTGCACTCGATGCTCCGCACTTCGCTCGTGCCCAACCTCGAGGACATCGTCGGCGTGCACAGTGGTGCGGCCGCCGCGCCGCCCGGCGGCGCGCACGACGCGCTCGTGCGCCCCCCGAAGCCGGCGCGGCGCGGCGTGCTCGGCGCGGTGTCGCGGGCACCGCGCCCGTCAGCGCGCGCGCCCGTCAGCGTGCACGACGCGCTGCGGCAGCAGGGCAAGCGGTGGGGCAGGCACGTCGCCGAGTCGTGGCTCATGCTCATCGCCACCGGCGCGTACGTGCTCCTGTCGGTCACGCTCGGCGCGCCGATCGTTTGGCTGCTCGTCAACGCGGCGCTGCGCGCGGCAGGCCAGGGCGCGTTCGCGCGCGCGATGGGCTGGTCGCTCTTCGAGCCCGCGTCGGGCGGCGCGCTCGCGCCCGTGCTCGTCGGCTTTGCGGTGCGCGCGGCGGACGCGACGCTTTTCGTGTACTGCGGCAAGCTCTTCACGTGGGCGCTGCGCCTCGCCGACGGCCGGCCGCTGTGGGCGCGGCACGGCCACCGGAGCGTCGTGATCGTCGACACGCGGACCAACCACCGGCTGCTCGAGGCGTTCGCCTCCAAGCTCTTCGCGCAGGCGTACTCGTTCAATGGCGTCACGGTGCATGGCGCCGAGGGCGTCGACGACTTTGTGCATCTCTTCACGCATCGCGTGGCGCGCGGCGGCTTGATTGCGATGGGGCGGCCAGACGGGCGGCTGTGCAGCCTCGCCAAGACGGAGAGCGCGCTGCTCCTCGCGGGCAAGCAGGCGTTCTACGTGCAGAACGCTGACTACCCGCAGTACCTCGACTCGGGCAACGGCCCCGAGGTCGTCTCGATTGGGCACAACCCGTTCTGCCCGCCCGCGTTTGCCGCGCACGTCGTGCTGCCGTCGTTTCGGCGCAAGCTTTTCGTCGACGAGATCGTCTTTGAGCGGGTCACGCTCTCCGCCGGCAGGGTCGCGCCGTCGCTCATCCTGCGCGCAATCGTCGGCCGCTACGGCCAGGTGATGCGCACGAGCCCGCGGATGCTCATGTTTCACGCGGCGGCGGCAGCCGCTCGAGGCACCGGCCTGCGCGTGCCATCGGCCGACGGCAGGACGGGCGCCGCCGCCGACGGGCGCGAGCCCGAGCCGCGGCCGCCGAAGGTCGGCGCGATCGGCGGCGGCAATGGCGGCCTGCTCACCGCGCCGCCAAGCGGCGGCACGCCGGCGCGCCTCGCGCCGGGTGCTTCGCAGGAGGGCCGCGGCGCGCGGCGCGGCGTGGTCGAGCACGCGGCTGTTTACGCGCAGCACCGCACGCGCTCGTCGCGCGCGCTCTCGAGCAGTAGCGCGGGCGGCGGTGGCGCGGCGGACGTGCGCAAGGTGGCCCCGAGCGGCGTGGTCGGCCGTGCGCAGGCGCAGTACAAGGGCTCGCCGTACGGCAGCCACCTCATCCGGCCCGAAACGGCCGATGCCGCGCCCGCCGCGCAGTCGCTCGACGGCCTGCTGCGCCAGCGCTCGCTCAAGCAGCGCGCGCGCGCGATGGACAAGATCCCGGACGACCCGAACGTGATCGTCGGCTACCTGGCCAAGCTCGACACGGACGTGCAGGAGGTGAACGACCGGCATTTGACCCTGCAGCACTTCCACGAGTCGCGGATCGCGTCTCTTGAGCGGTACGTCTCCTTTTGCGTCATGTTCCACGCCATGGCGGAGGCCAACCACAAGCCGCCGCTCCGCCGCGCGTGGAACGTGGGCAAGTCGCAATCCAACCTGCGCGTGGCGACGACGGCCGCGCCGGTGCCCGGCTCCGATGCGCTTGGCGCCGCGCGCGACCTCGACGCGGCGGTCGCGGCGAGCGTGCGGCAGGTCGGCAACGTCATCCGCGGTTTCACCGCGCACTTCTAGGCGGGGAGGGGGGGAGGGGTGGGGAGAGATCAATTGCGCTCACGTGCAACGTCATCCGCGGTTTCACCGCGCACTTCTAGGCGGGGGGGGGGGGGGGGGGGGGGGGGGGGGAGGGGTGGGGAGGGATCAATTGCGCTCACGTGCAACGTCATCCGCGGTTTCACCGCGCACTTCTAGGCAAGGAGGGGGGGAGGGGTGGGGAGGGATCAATTGCGCTCACGTGCAACGTCCAAACTGCAGTGAACACCAGCCGCCGGCAGGACTTCAGCAGCGTCTTACTCATCGCTGCGTCCGAGCGACGCTCGCATTAGCGCGCCATCCGCGCGGGCGGCCGCCCACCCTCAACATCGTTGCCATCATTGCCGCCCTGCTCCTCATCGCCGCCGTCCGACTCGGACTCGGAGTCCATCGCTGCAGTCGCTGCCGCCGGCCGATGTGACGCCGCGTGGCCGCTCGTCGGTGCCGAGGCGTCGGACGCGAGCGCGGCCCGCGACTCAAGCTCGGGCGCGGGCTCGATCGAGTGGACGGGCAGGTCGAGAGAGGCGGCGAGCATGTCGCCGATCCCCTCCTCGCCGCGGCTGGGCTCGTAATGCCCCGGGTAGGGCGCGAGCGGCGCGGCGCCGCCGCCGTTGGCCGACGCGGCCCCGCCGAAGAGCGGCGACGCCACGAGGGGCCCGATGGACTGGAGCTGGCCGCCATCGCCCAGGTGGTACATGTCGACAGCCTCATCGCGGCGGAGGAGGGAGAGAGAAGCGAGCTGCTTGCGGCGCCGTGCGATCACGAGCGCGAGGCAAAGGAGGACGCCGCCGAGGAGCGCGCCGAGCACGATGGCGGCGATCACACCGCCGCCGAGCGCGGCGTGCGCGGGCGTTGCAAACGAGAGCGGACGGAAGAGTAACGGCATGCCCGTGCCCTTGCGCGTCGCGAGCACATTCACCTGCGCGCGCGACGCCGCGTGGCGGTGGCGGCGGCGGCGGCGCGCGTGCTGAGACGGCCTCGCCTCGCCTTGCGCGCGCGCCGGCGGCGGCGGCGGCAGCAAGGACGCACGGCGAGGGGCGGGGGCAGAGGTGAGCGATGGCGGACCTGGTAGGCTCTGGCCGGCTGGAGATCGTTCAGCGTGACGGTGATGGTTCCGGTGCGGTCGGCGTCACGCTGGATGCGTGTCGCGACGACGTGCGCGCTCTGCTCCAGCCCGCACAGCGTGTAGAGCACCGCGCGCGCCGCTTCAGCGCTGCCCGACTCCGCGCCGTCGTCCGCGAGCTGCACGGCGTATTCAATTTCGGCGTCGAGCTCGGCGGCGGCGGCGGCTGCCGGCGCGCCGTTCGGCGCGTCCGCCGCAGAGGCGCGCGCCACGTGCCACGAGAGCTGCGCCTTGCGCGCGCCGAACGCGATCAGCTGGAGCTGTCCGCCCGCGCCGCCTGCGTGCTCACTCGACGGGTGCTCGTCGTCGGCGTTCGACGCGGCGCTGATCGTGAAGTTGGTGGCTGTCTGCCCAAAGACGGAAATGTAGAGCACCGGACCGAGTTTGGAGAGCGCGTCCGGCGACAGCCGGACCCGCTCGGATTGGTCCATCTGCGCCGACGCGAATGTGAAGGCCGCGGGCGGGCCCGGTCGCAACGCAACGTCTGAGACGTATAGGTCCGGGTTGCCGCCGCAGGGGTGCACCTGCGACGTTGGCGCGTGCGTGCGCAGGCGCGCACGCGGCGCGAAGCGGGCGGAGGGGGCGAAGGGGGCGGAGGGTGTGGAGGGGGCGCAGAGGCGGAGGGGCGGAGGGGGCGGAGGGGGCGGAGGGGGCGGAGGGGGCGGAGGGGGCGGAGGGGGCGGAGGGGGCGGAGGGGGCGGAGGGGGCGGAGGGGGCGGAGGGGGCGGAGGGGGCGGAGGGGGCGGAGGGGGCGGAGGGGGCGGAGGGGGCGGAGGGGCGCGCGCGTGAGTGCGCGTGCGTGGAGCCGCGGCCGCTGAAGTGTGGCCAGGCGACGCTGCGGGTGTCGAGCACAAGGGCTTTGTGACTCCGCGTCACCGTGAGGGGCGGAGGCGTGGAGCCGCGGCCCCGCGTAGCACAATGTCCCTCTCCCTCTCTCTCTCTCTCTCTCTCTCTCTCTCTCTCTCTCTCTCTCTCTCTCTCTCTCTCTCTCTCTCTCTCTCTCTCTCTCTCTCTCTCTCGCTCGCGCGCGCGCGTGCACGTGCGCGACACCAGGCGCGGCGCGCTTACCGTGAGAACGAGCGGCCTGCCGGCGGCGCGGTTGACGTACGTCTTGAAGAGCGCGGACTCGCCCTGCGCGACCGCCGAGTGCACCACGCCGCCCTCGACGAGCAGCGTGTGCCCGTGCTCGGCGGATGCGATGACAGTAAAGTCAATATGAGCACTCGCAATGACCGTTACATGGTACGTGCACGGCGAGGTGACGCATGCGCCGGCGGTGCCCTGCGCGTGCGGCGAAGGCGGGTAGGCGGGTAAACGGGTAGGCGGGTAAACGGGTGGGCGGGTAAACGGGTGGGCGGGTGGGTGGGCGGGCGGGACGGCGGGCGGGCGGGACGGCGGGCAGGCGGGCGGGCGGGACGGGACGGCGGGCGGGACGGGACGGTGGGACGGCGGGCGGGGCGGGCGAGTGCGGCCATGCAACGGGTGAGGCGCACGCCGCGCTCGCGCGGCTCGCGCGGCAGCACGCAGCCGCGCGAGCGCGGCGCGCGCGCGCGGGTCTGCACGTGCGCCACGCCGCGCCGCGCGCACCCTCTGGATAAGAACGCTTGCCGTGCCGCCGCGCGAGTTGTCGGCGCGCGCGCGCCACGTGCGCGGCTCGTCCTCGTCGGGCAAGAAGCCGCGCGTGCTCACGACGAGCTCGAGCCACAGGTCGCCGCGCGCGTCCGCTGGCGCCTGCATCGAGATGGTGAGCGCCAAGTCGTCGTCGGCGCGCGCGCCCGCGCTGATCGAGAAGAGGGCGGGGTGTGCCGGGTCGGCGGAGGCGACCTGCGGCATGCCCGGGATCAGCACGGCCGCCGAACCCTGCGAGACGGAGAGCGAGAAGGAGGCGTCCTCCGCCGCGTCGCTCCGCACCGCGATGTAGAGCGGGCAGAGGCCGGCGACGAGCACGCGCGGCGAGCACCACTGCCGCAGCTTGGGCGCGTCGATGACGAAGCGCGTGGGCGCGCCGAGCGGGACGTCGAGTGCGGCCTGCGAGAAGTCATCCAACGGCTGCGATGTGCTCGTCGAGAGCAGCACGCGCAACGCCGTGCGCATCGTGACGAGCGTGAGGTGCGCGTCTGCGCCTTTCGGCTCCAAGAGCGCCTTGTAGAAGGACGTGGTGCCAACGGGCACGCGCTGCTGGCTCGGCAGGCCGAGCGGCAGGAGCGTCGTGCCGCTGCTCGACGTGGCGACGATCGTGAACGTCGACGCGTGCGCGCCGACGACCGCGATGTTGTACGTGCAGCTCGCGCAGTAACCTTCGTCCGTCCGCCGGACCGTCACCTGGTCTTCGCCGTCGCGCGCGCCGCCGCTCGCCCAGCCGTGCGCGCCCGCGCTCGGCTGCGTGCCGTCCGCCGTGACGAAGATGTCGAGGTCGAGGTCGCCCGCCTCGGGCTGGACGGCGATCGCCAGGTCGCCGCCATCGTCACCCATCTCAAATGTGAAGTAGCGATACGCGCCGCCCACCGCGGACTGTTTGAGCGGCAGCCCATTGACGAGCGCGAGCGTGCGCGTCCGCTCGGACGACGCGGTCACCGCGACGGTCGCGTTCTCGTAGGAGAGGACGCCGACGTAGTAGGTGCAGCCCGAGCAGAAGTGCGGGTCGGACGGCCCAATCGTCACCTCGCGGATCCCGCCGCCGCCCGAGTCGGCCGCGCCCGCCGGCTGCCACTCGTAACTCGTCACGGACGGGCGCGGGTCGGAGGTCGAGACGAAGACCTCGGGCGAGCCCGTGTAGACCGTGACGATGATTGAGAAGCCGACGGGCTCGTCGGCGGAGTAGGCGAAGTAGGCGGCGTGCTGCACGAGCGGCCCGTCGTAGTGCAGCAGCTGCGCAACCTGCGGCTCGCCGTCGCGCAGCGTGTACGCGCGCTCGAGGGTGACGAGCAGCGTGAAGTTGGCGGACGGCTGGCCGAGCACGCCAATGGCGTACTCGCACGAGACGCACCAGCCGTCGTCGCTGCTGCGCGCGACGATCGCGTTGACGCCCGGCACCGACGAGCGCCACAGCGCCCGGCCGAGCGCCGAGCCGCCCGCGCCCGGCGCGTCGTGCCCACTGCCGCGCGGAGACAGGAGCAGGGCAAGATCGCCTGAGCGGGGCGAGGCCGTTACCTGCATCCGGCTCGCGCGCGGGCCGACGGCGATGCGAAACTGCTCGATGCGACCATCGGAGACGGACGTGGCGAAGGGCTTGCCGTCCATCAGCAGCGGCACGCTCCCCGCGCGCAGCCGCACCGACAAGACGAAGCGCGACGGCAGTCCGTCCGCGCCCGCGCACACGCTCACGAAGTAGGACAAGGGCGCCGCGCCACCGCCGCCCGCGGCGCGGAGCGGCACGCGCAGCTCGCCCGAGTTGGCCGCGACGCGCAGCTCGCCGCCCGGCAGGTGCGATGCTGCCGACGGGTGCGCGCGCTCGCCCACGAAGACGGTCGGCTCGCCGGAGAGCGCCGTGAGCGCCACCGCGAGCTCCGTCGGATTGCCCGACGCGCGGATCGTGAACTCGGCGCACGCGTGGGCGAGCGCGACGGCGGTGAGCGGGAGGCCCTCCTGCACCGTCACCGTCGACTCGTGCGTGTACGCCGTGATCGAAAAGTTGGTCGCCGACGCCGCGCGCACGCCGATGACAAAGCGGCACGATGGCGCCGACCCGCACGCGCGCTCGTCGTCCGCGCCGATCAAAAGGTGGTCGCCGCCCGCGGCGGTCGCGGCCCACGTGAACGCGGAGGTGGTGGGCAGCACGCTGTCCGCGCGAATGTACATGTTCGGGTCACCAAACGCCGCGGCGAGCGAGAGCGTGAGCGCCGGCCGGCGCACGCCCGCGCGCTCGTCGGCGGTCGTCGCGTACGAGTAGTAAGCCCACTCGCCCGCGGCGAGCGAGCCGTACTGGGGCCTGCCCGGCACGAGGGAGATGGCGCGGCCCGACGCGGCCTGCGTCGCGGCGAGCGAGAAGGTGCAGTCCTCGCCGCTCGACACGCGCACGTGCAGCGTGCACGCGCCCGCCTGCGCGCTCGCGGCGCACTGCGGCGACAGCAGGACCGACGCGCCCGACGCGCCGCCGACCACGTCAACGACGCCGCGCAGCTCAGCGGCGGACGCGCGCGCGCTGCCAAAGCCGGCGCGGAGGTGCGGTGCGCCCGAGAAGGGCGTGAGCGTAACGGTCACCGAACCGTCCGGCTCGTCGATCTGTAGCGAGAAGCAGCGGCTCGCGTTGGCGCGCGTGACGGCGAAGACGACGACCCCGTCCTCGAGCTGCATCGCGCTGTCCGCACATTCCGCGCCAGAGCTCTCGTCGCCGCGCTCGACGACGGCGACGACGGAGAAGTTGGTCGACGCCCACGCGTACACGCCCGCGTAGTAGGTGCACGGCGGCGCGCACCATTGCGCGTCGTCGCGCCGCACGGTGAGCGTGTCGCCGCCGGACGTGGTCGCCGAGAAGTCGTGCTCGATGAGCGTGGGCCGGCTGCCAACGCGCACGTAGAGGTCGGGGTCGCCAAACGCGGCGGTGACGGTGATCGTAAACGCGAGCGCGTCGGCGGGCAGCGTGAAGAGCAGATATTGCCACTCGTCCGCCGGCAGGCTGAGCCGCTGCGGCCGGCCGTGCACGAGGCGCATCTCACCTGAGACCGTCGCGCCGAGTGTATACGTAGTGTTGCTCGCCGCGACGATGCCCACAAAGAAGACGCCGGCGCCAAAGTGCGGGTCCGAGGCGGAGATGAAGAGCGCGTCGTCGCCGACGCGCGTGCTCGCCCACGTGTGCTCTGCCGCGCTCGGGTGCTGCGTCGACGTCGAGACGTACAAGTCCGGGTCGCCGGTGAGCGGCGTGAGCACGATGCGCAGAGCCTCGCTCCGGTCGTCGACGAAGAGGCGGTATGACGCGCGCTCGCCCGCGGCGAGGCGGCCGGAGGCGGGCACGCCGAGCTGCAGCGTCGTCACGCCCGTCGACGACGTCGCGACGAGCGTGAAGTTGGCAGCGCTCCAGCCGTACACGCCGACGTAGTACATGCAGTCCGTGCAATGCGCCGCGTCCGCCGGGCCGAGCGTGAGCGAGTCGGCGCCGAAGCGCGAGGCGAGCGCGTCGTAGTGCGTTTGCGTGGGCGGCAGCCCGTCCGACGAGACGTACAGGTCCGGGTCGCCAAAGTCGGCCGTGACGGTGAACGTCACGTCGGCGTCCGGGTGGTCGGGCGTCGCGTAAAATTTAAAGTAGAGCATCTGCGCGGCGTCAACCGACGCGCGCTGCGGCAGGCCGTCGACGAGGAGGAGCGGGCGGTCGCCGGGCTGCTGCAGCGTCGCACGCACGCTCGCGCCCGCCGCGAGCAGCGCGCGCAGCCGCTCGCCGTCCGCCCTGGAGACCATCACCGCCGGGATCCGCATCGCGTCCGCCGCCGACGCGTTGGGCGCGCCCATCCGCACGGGCGGGCCATCGGCGTTGTTCACGACGATCGCGGCGGCGGCGCCCTTGGCCTGCGCGTGGCGCACCTTGTCGGTGAAGAAGCAGCCGCCGCGCTCGAGCAGAACCACCTTATCCGTAAGACCGCCCGCCGTGAGCTCGGCGCAGCCATCGTACGGCGCCGCGAGCGCGAGCGGGCGCGACGGGCCCTCAAAGGGCAGCGGTGGGCCGAAGACGGCGTTGGTGAAGACGAGACCACCCGCCGCCTCCGCCGGCTCGTCGACGCGCAGCCCGCTCGTCGCGACCGACAGCCGCGCGCTCAGCGTGTACGTCGACGCGTTCACTCCGTGCACGCCGATATAGAAGGCGCAGCGCGACGCCCCGGCCGTGCACGCCGCCATCGCGCGGTCGGTGTGCGAGATGCTGATGGCCGCGTGCTCGAGCGCGCTCGAGGCGAACTCGTGGTGCGTCGCGTTCGGCCGCTCGTGCGCGTGCGAGACGAAGAGCTCGGTGCGGCCGCTCAGCGCGGTGAGGACGACGATGAGGTCCGTCGCCACGTCCTCGACGAGAACGCGGTAGTAGTCGTACGCGCCCGCGCCGACGGAAGCGGCGCGCGGCACGCCGTCCTCGAGGAGGACGGCGAGCGCGCCGGTCGTGCCGACGATCGAGAAGTTGGTCGAGCTGAAGGCGTGCACGCCAATCCGGTACGTGCAGCGTGCGCACCAGTCCGGGTCAGTTGGCTCGATGCGTACCGTGTCGCCGCCGCCGAGCGTCGATTTCCAGCCGTAGCTCGAGATGGTCGGGAAGGCGGCGGAGGCGGACACGTAGATGTCGGGGTCGCCGCTGCTCGGCGTAACGCTCACGCTCACGCGGCTCGCGTCGTCGCCGACGGCGAGCGTGAAATACTGCCAGCGCGCGCGCTCGAGCGACGCCTGCTGGGGCACGCCGTCGACGAGCGAGATCGCCGTCTCGTTCGCCTGGCTCGCGAGGACGGAGAAAGAGCAGTTGCCGTCAAAGGCGTGCACGCCGATGAAGAGGTCGCACGGCTGCGCCGCGCCGCGCGGGCAGAAGCGCGCATCAAAGTGCGAAATGCGCAGCGTGTCGCCGCCGAGCGAGCGCGCCGCGAAGACCTCGGGCGTGCGCTCCTGCGGGCGCGACGCGTTGAAGGACGCGTACAGGTCCGGGTCGCCGGAGAAGGGCGTGACGGTCACGACCGCCGCGGCGTCGCGCGCGTCGATCGGGAAGCGGAAGAAGGCGTAACCGCCGGGCTGCGTGATGTCGCCCTGCATCGGCGTGCCGTCCTGCAGCAGCACGATCGGCGGCAGCGCAGCGAACCCGGTGCTCGCAACGAGGGAGAAGTTGGACGCGCTCAACGCGACGACGCCGGCGGTGAAGACGCAGCCCGCCGCGCACCAGCGCGGGTCGGTCGAGCTGATGCGCACCGAGTCGGAGCCGAGGCGCATCGCCCCCCACGTGAAACGGCCAAACGTCGGCCGCACGCCCGGCTCGTTGCTTACAAAGAGGTCGGGGTCGCCCGAGAAGGCGGTGAGCGTGAACGTGAGCGACGTTGCGTTCGACGGCACCGCCACCGCGTAGAAGCGCGCCCCGTCTGCCTCGAGCGAGTCCTGCTGCGGCCTGCCGTCGATGAGCGCGAGCAACGCATCGTCCGACTGCTCGAAGGCGAGAATGCTGACGGTCGCCGCACCGTCCGTCTCGACGGCGAGGTAGAGGACGCACGGCACGGGCGCGCACCGCCGCCCGTCCGCCGCGCCGATCGTCAGGCCTGTCTCCGTGTTCAGCGCCGACGCGGCGACGCGCCACTGGCTCGCGGCCGCGTTCGGGTACGCGTCGGCGAAGGAGGCGTACAGGGTCGCGCTGCCGCTCAGCCGCGTGAAGCGGAGCTGCACGTCGGCGGAGGTGTGCGAGAGGTAGTACGAGAAGAAGGCCGGCTGCGCCGCGTTCACGCTGCTCGTCGTCGGCAGCGAGTCGGCGAGCACGCGATGCGCGCGCGGCTCGGCGCCACCAGCACCGCTCTCGTCGTCCGTCGCGTTGCTCGACGTCGTCGCCTGCAGCGTGAAGTTGGTCGCGGTGAACGCGTACACGCCGACGGTGTACGTGCAGCCCGCGCACGCGTGCGCGCCGCCCGCGCCCACCTGCACGCTCACCTCGTCCGAGCCGACGTGCGAGCTGCGAAAGTGCCAGTTCAAGCTCGTCGGCCGCGTGCCGTCGCTCGTCACGTACAGGTCGGGGTCGCCGAAGAAAGGGGTGATCGAGACGGTCAGGCGGTTGGCGCGCTCGCTCACCGGCACCTCGTAGCAGCCCCAGTCGCCCGCCGCCAGGCTGCCCGCCTGCGGCTGCCCGCCGACGAGGCGCGCGCACGAGTCCTCGTCGACGAGCGCCGTGATCGTGTACGTGCTGTTCTCAAAGGCCGTGACGCCGATGTAAAATGGCCCGCGCCGAAAGTTTGGGTCGTCGTGCGAGATCGTGAGCACCTCGCCACCGAAGGCCGTGCTCGACCACGTGTAGTTGTGCTCGTCCGGCCGGCGTGACACGGTTGAGACGTACAAGTCCGGGTCGCCGTTGAGCGGCGTGAGCACGACGCGCAGCTTGTGCGTCGGGTTGGTCACGTCGATGCGGTAAAAGTCGCGCTGCTCCGTGTCCAGGTGCGAGAGGTGCGGCACGCCCGACTGCAGCGCGATGATCGTCTCCGACGTGGACGCGACGATGGTGAACTCGGCGGGCGACCAGCCGAGCACGCCGACCAAAAAGGTGCACCCGGCGCACCATGCGTCGTCGGTCGTGCGGATCGTGACCGTGTCGGGCAGCGTGCCGGCGAGCGTCGAGGACAGGTCATAGAACGACTGCGTCGGCGGCAGCCCGTCGTCCGCGCGGCGCACGAGTAAGTCGGCCGAGCCGAACGACGGCGTGAGCGTGAACGTGACGTCACGGTGCCTGTCACCGACCGTGAACCGATAGTACACCATCTCCCAGAGGATCGCACGGCCAAACTGCGGCAGCCCCTCGACGAGTCGGCGCGGCCGGTCGCCATGCTGCTCGAGCAGCGCGTACACGCGCGAGCTCTCGAGCGCGGCGCGAAGCGCGGCGCCGTCCTGCTCGCTCACCATCACCGCCGGGATCGTCACGCGCGCGCCGTCGTCGAGCGCATCGGCGTTGAGCGCCATGAAGAGGATGCCCGTGCCCACGTTGTTGGCCACGACCAGCGCGCTCGCGCCCGCCGCCTGCACGTGCAGCGTCTTGTTCAGGAAGGTGCACTCGCCGCGCGACACGAGCGCGATCGCGCCGCGCAGCTCCGCGCCGTTGGTAATCGGCGCGCACGCGTCCGCGGGCGTGGCGGCGACCACGCGCTGCTCGACGCCATCAAACGGGAGCGGCGGGCCGAAGAGCGCCGCGCGATTCGTGTACAGCCGCGCCACCGCCGCCGGCCGCGTGACGCGCATCCCGCGGTTGGTCGCGTGGAGCGCCGCGACAATCTGGAAGGACGACGCCTCGGCGCCCGCGCCGTACACGGCGACGTAGAACGTGCACCGGCGTTCGGAGGCCGTGCAGCGCGCCATCTCGGGTTGCGCGTGCTCGACGCTCAGCACGTCGCGCTGCGCCGACGTCGATGCGAATTCGTGCGCGCTCGCGTTGGGCCGGAGCAGGCGGAACGAGGCGTACAGGTCCGGGTCTCCCGAGAGCGGCGTCACGATCACCTCGACGTCCGTCGCGTTATCGTCGATGTACACCTTGTAGTACTCGTACGCGCCCGGCGCGACGCTGCCGCGGTTGGGCATGCCGTCCTCAAGCAACGTCTGCGCGAACGCAGACGACGCGACGATCGTGTAGTTGGTCGCGCCGCGCCACGCGTACACGCCGACGCGGTACGTGACGGGCGGCGGGTGCCAGAGCGGGTCGGCGCGGTCGATCGTCACCTCGTCGGCGCCGACGTCGGACGAGCGCCACTCGAAGCTGTCGCGCGTGGGCTCGTGCGCCGTGCTCACATACAGGTCGGGGTCGCCGAACGACGGCGAGAGCGCGAAGCGCACGCTCGTCGCGTCGTGCGAGAGCGTGAACGTGTAGTACTGCCACGACTCCGCCGAGAGCGCCGCGTGCTGCGGGAAGCCGTCGAGGAGCGTGAGACGCACCTCGTCGTACTGTGAGACGACGATCGAGAAGCGCGCCTCACTCGCGCCGTGCACGCCGATGTGCAGCGAGCACGCCGCCGCCTCGCAGAAGCTGCTCGAGAAGCGCGAGATCGAGAGCGTGTCGCCGCCGAGCGACGACGACGTGTACTCGTGCCGCTCGGCCGTCGGACGGTCGTCGGTGAAGGACGCGTACAGGTCGGGGTCGCCCGAGTAGGCGGTGAGCGTCACGTTGACTGCCACGTCCGTCCGGTCGATGAAGAAGCGGTAGTAGGCGACCTCGTCCTGCGCGACGAGGCCCTCGACGGGCATGCCGTCGGTGAGGACAATTGGGGCGCCCCCGACTGTGCTCTCGCCCGCATAGTCGGCCGTTGCGATGAGCGTGAAGTTGGAGCCGGTGAAGCCGAAGGCGCCAACGCGGTAGATGCAGCCGGCGCAGAAGGCCGGGTCGGCGGGCGTCGCCTCGATCAGCTCGATGCCCATCTGGTTGGCCGAGTAGGCGTGGGACTGGCGCGTCGGCTGCGAGCCGTCTGTCGTCACGTAAAGGTCCGGGTCGCCAAACGCCGGCGTCGCGGAGAAGCGGACGCGCGTCGCGTTGGGCGCGACGGAGAAGCGGAAGTATTGCCACTCGTGCGGCTGCACCGACACGACCTGCGGCCGGCCCGCGACGAGCACGTTGGACTGCGCTTCCTCGCCATCGAGCGTCGCGGTGATTGTGAACGTCGAGTTGAGGAAGGCGGTGACGCCGATCTCGAAACGGCCGGGGCGGAAGCCGGGCGCGTCGGGCGAGATGACGAGCGTGTCCGCGCCCCACGCCGTCGCCGCCCACTCGTGGCTCACGCGCGTCGGCCGCCCATCCGTCGAGACGTACAAGTCCGGGTCGCCGGTGAGCGGCGTGAGCGCGATGCGCAGGGCGCGCGATGTGTCCTCGAGCTGCACGGCGAAGTAGGCCCACTCGTCGGCGCGCAGGTGGCTGGTGAGCGGCATGCCGAGCTGGAGCAGGACGGTGCCGTCGCCGCTCGACGCGATCACCGAGAACGACGCGTCCGAATAGCCGAAGACACCGATGTGGTACGTGCAGTCCGCGCAAAAGGCCGGCGACGCGCGCGTGAGCGTGAGGCCGTCCTCGCCCGAATTTGTCGACGCCCACGTGTGGTGCGTCTGCGTCGGCGGCGAGCCATCGTTTGTGACGAACAGGTCCGGGTCGCCCACCTCCGCCGTCACGGCGATGCGCAGCTCGCCGACGCCCGCATGCGCGTAAAACTCGTAAAAGAGCATTTGCGACTGCTCGACGTGGCCCTCCTGCGGCACGCCGTCGAGCAGCAGCTGCGGCCGATCGCCCGGCTGGCGCATCACAAGCTCGACGGGCGCGCCGCTCGCGATGAGCGCGCGCAGCGCGTCGCCGTCGGCGCGCGAGACCATCACCGCCGGGATTCGCACCTCCTCCCCGCTCCAGTCGGCGGGCAGCCCCATACGCACCGGCCCACCATCCTCGTCGTTGGCGACGACAACGCCCGCCGCGCCCGCCGCCTGCGCGCGCAGCACCTTCTGGACAAACGTGCACGCGCCACGATCGACGAGCGCAAGCGCGCCCGCAAGCGCGCCCGCGCTCGCGCCGCCCGTGCACCCGTCGCGTGGCGAGACCGCCGCGAGGTGACGCGACTGCGCTTCAAAGGGCAGCGGCATGCCAAAGACAGCGTTGCTGAAGGTGAGGTCGCGCCGCGCCGCCTCGGGCTTCGTAATGCCCAGTCCGTCGTTCGCGACTGAAAGAAGCGCGCTGATCGTGAACGTCGACGCGCTCACGCCGAGCACGCTCGCGTACACGACGCACGCGCCGCCCGCCGCGTCGGCGCAGCCGCGCAGCGCGCTGTCCGTGTGCACCATCGAGACGACGTCGTCGCCGATCGCCGAGTCGGCCGCGCGCTCGTAATGCGTCGCGTTGGGCCGCGCGCTCGTTGTCGAGACGAAGAGGTCGGGGTTGCCCGAGATCGGCGTGACGATGATCCGCACGTCCGTCGCCGCGTCCTCCACGCGCACGCGGAAGTGCGCGTACGCGCCGCGCGCGACGGTGCCGAACCGCGGCGTCCCGTCCTGGAGCGTCACGATGCCGCCCGGCGTCGACGCGGTGATCGCGAACACGCACGGCTCGAAGAGGCCGTCGGCGCCGCGCAGCGCGAGCGCCTCGATCTCCACGTCGCAGTCCGCGCACAGCTCGGACGCGGCGAACGAGCGCCGGAGCACCGCGCCATCCGCGCCGCCCGAGCCGGCGGCGATCGTGATCGGCGGTGCGCCGGTCGGCGCGCGCACCAGCACCTCCATCGTGCCGCGCGTCGGTGTCGCGCTCAGCTCAACGGCTCCATCGCTCGTGCGGAATGTGTACTTGCTCGTGTGCCGCTCTGGCCCCACCATCCCCGCCTGCGGCGCGCCATCGACGAGCGCGATCGGCGCGCCGTCGTGCGACACCGACACGGCGACGCTCGCGGCTGCGGCGGCGCGCAAGATGAGGTGGTAAGTGCAGCCAGTGGGGCAGCCACGGAGCGCGTGAGCGTCGGTCGGGCGGATGTCGACGACGGGCGTTTCGCCCCCGCTCGTCGTCCACGCGCACGCGCTCTGCCCGTCGGGCGCCGCGTGGAAGCGCGTGCACACCCACAGCGTCACATTGCCCGTAACTGCCGTGAGTGCGAACCGGATGGCGGGCGGCTCGCCGCCCGCGCCGGTTGTGAGCGTGTGCTTGAGGTAGCGCGATTCCGAGCGGCCGATGGCAACGCGCATCGGCTGCCCCGCGCTCAGCGCCAGCTCCGCTCCGCCCGACGCCAGCTGGATCGAGTAGTTCGCCGCAGACGAGAACGAGTCGACGGCGAATACGTACACGCCCGGCTCCGCCGACGCGATCGACACGAGGTCGTCGCCCGGGCGCGCGGCCTGGTACTGCGCGGTGAAGGTGCCGGGCGGGAGCGGCACCGCCTCGAGCGTCGGCGCGCGGTTGCCGTACAAGTCCGGGTCACCCGACGCGGCGAAGACGACGACCGTCAGCTCAGCGCGCGCGCTCAGCTCGTACGTGTAGAAGGCGTCGCGCTCGGCGGCGAGCGCGCCCGAGAGCGGCACGCCGTCGCGCAGCGCGTGCGCGGCAAGGCGGAGGCGGAGGTGCGTGGCGGTGGGCGTGAGCACCGACGCTTCGTACGCGTGCTCGATGAGCAGCACCGGGATCGTGAGCGACGGCGCTGCGCTCAGCCAGCCGGCCGTCGAGCGGCGGAACGGCTGGCCCGCGCGCGTCGCGAAGAGCGCGGCGACCGCGCCGCGCACCTGCGCGCGGAGCGCGGCGTCATGCGCGTCGCACGCGCCGAGGACGAACAGCGCGATCGCGCCGCTCAACGGCGCGCCGCTCAACTCGGAGCACCCGTCCGCCGGCGACGGGCGCACGAGCGGCCGGTCGAAGTCTGCGTTGAACGGCACGTGCGGCCCGTACAGCGCGGGCAGGCACTCGCCCGCGGCGCCGGGCGCGGGAATGAGCGAGCCGCCGCTCTCGGTCAGCACGCGCGCCTCGCACTCGAAAGCCGAGGCGCGCGCGCACCCGAGCGCGAGCGCGAGCAGCGCGAGCGCTCCGCGCGGCAGCCCCATTTCTCGCAAGAGAGCGGAGGAAGTCCTCTCCCCCCCCTCCCCGTCCCGAGTTTTCCGGCAGGGCCAAGAAGTTTTTTGAAGACCGCTTTTTGGGCGGGGAGAGAGACGCCCTCTGCCGGGGATGCAACGAGCGCTCGTTGCAGCGCTGTGCTGCGCGCTGGCGGAGGGGCGGTGCCGGCACTGCCGGCCGCCGCCGGCCCCACCGCCGCCCGCGCCTCCGCCGCGCGACTTTAGCGCGCAGTGCGGCTTCAAGCGCTGCCGCAGCACCGGGCGCGCCGCGGCTCCGCACGCGGCGGCCGCGCGGCGCGGCCATGCGAGCCCCTCGCCGCCGCCGCCGTCGCCGCCGCCAGCACGGCCGCCGGCGCACGGCGCCAGCCCGCGCCAGCCCGCACACCCACGCGCGCAGCCGCAGTCGCACGCGCGCTCGCACGCGCGCGACGCCGGCGCGTCGACCGCGCTGGGCGCGGCGCCGGCGGTCGCGCTCGCAGCGCCGCTCGCGCAGCCGGCGCGCGCGTACGCACCGCCGCCGAGCGCGCCGTCGCCGTCGCCTCCACCCGCTCCGCTCGGTGCTGGCGAGAGCTTCCGGCTCATCGAGCTCCTCTCGTGGTGCGGCCATCTCGTCTCGTCGAGCTGCGAGTCGGCCGCGCGGTGCGAGGCGCTCGTCGTCGCAAAGTACGCGCACGGCGCGCCCTTCTTTGCGTGGAGCGCGCAGTGGAGCTTCTGCCTGGCGTGCTCGCACGAGCAGCTCGACGAGCGCGAGTACCACGCCTCGTTCAACGTCTACGCCATCTACTTCGCCGCCCTCTCCCCCAGCCCGCCCGCGTTGCCGCCCGGGCTGCCGCCTCCGCCGCTCCCGCCGCTCCCGCCGCCAACGCCCAGCCCGCCGCCCAGCCCGAGCCTCCCGCCGCTCCCGCCGCTCCCGCCGCTCCCGCCGCCGCTTCCGCCGTCGCGCCCGCCGCCCAGCCCGCCGCCGCGCCCGCCGCCGCCGCGCCCGCCGCCCGCGCCGCTGCAGTACGCAATTGCGTCACGCTCGCACGGCTGCGGCGAGATGCTGCCGGCGCCCGTGCCGACCGAGCTCGCGTGCCGCGCGGCGGTGCTCGGCTCGACGCGCTGGGCGGACGTGCGCCACTTCGCCTACTCGCGCGCGCAGGGCCGCTGTTTCAAGTGCACGGAGCGTCACTTTGCCCTCAAATCGTTCCACCCCGCATATACCATATATCGAATTCTGGACGCGGCCGCGAGCCCGCCGCCGCGCTCGCCGCCACCGCCACCCGCGAGCCCGCCACCGTCGCGGCCGCCGTCGCGCACGCTCGCGGCGGCGCGCGGCCGCGGCCGGGCGCCACACCCGACGCCGCACCCGACGCCGCACCCGACGCCGCACGCGCCCTTGCCGACGCCCTCGCCGCAGCCGCTCGCCGCGTCGCGCTCCGCGCTCGCGCCCGCCTCGCCGCATGCGGCCGCGCCGCGTCCGCAAGTGCACTCAACAATGGCGATGGCGCCCCACTCGCACCCCGCCGGCGTACGACCGATCGCTTCGCACGCCGCGCCTGCGGCGCCCGAGCCGACGCTCGAGCCCGTGCGCGCGCCCACATGCTCACCGCCAGCGATCGGAGGTACGCGCGCGCTATCGCGCGCGGCGAGCGCGCGCCTATGAACCGGTTGGTCCTCGCTGCGCGCACGCGCCGCGCACGCGGCTTGCCCTGCCCTCCGGCGCGTCGCTCATGGCCGCGCCGCGTCGGGCGCCGCACGCGCGTACTGTACGCCTGTCGGGGCAGACGCAACAACTGCGGCCGGCGAGCGCGGCGGGCTTGCCCTCGTCTTTTCGCCGCCGGGCGAGTGGCGCGCGCTGTGCGCGGGCACCATGCCTTGGCACAAGGAGGCGGGCGCGGTGCTCTGCCGTCGCGCGGGCTACGCGCAAGGCGCGCTCGCCATCGGCTCGTGCGCGCGGCGCACCGCGTGCCCTCGCGCGCGGCTTGCGCGCCCGCGCGCGCGCCCGCCCGCGCCCGCGCGCGCTCATCGCGTGTATCGCCGCTGTGCGCGACGTCGACGACGCGCGCCCGCGCGGCGCGTGCGCTGCAGGAGCAAAGCGGACGCGCGGCTGCCGTTTCACCAGCGTTTGAATTGCCGGGGCGGCGAGCGCAGCCCGCTCAACTGCTCCGAGCAGGCGCACTCGATCGGCTGCAGCTCCAGCACGCTCATGACCGTCGTGTGCAAGGGCGTGCGCGTGACGGGCACCCTCCCGCCATGCCTCGATAGCGCAACGCTCGCGTTACTGCCACCCGCAGCGATGCGCGCCGAGGCGCGCCCTGCACGCGTCGCAAAAGGCGTCCAGCCGCGAGAGAGCGCGCGCGCGGCGGCGCGCGCGCCGCTCGAGCTCCTCGCGGCCGGAGCTGCCATGGCCGCCGCTGCCGCCGTCACGCTCGGTGCACTCAGTCTACGGCGTCGGCCAGATGCCGAGCGCTCGCGGTTGCCTGCGCGGTGCGGCACGGCTGGGAGCAGCACATGCGAGGGCGCCGTTGGCCACCGCAGTCCAAGGATGCTGTGAGCGGCGGCCACGGGGCCGGGATGGACAATCGCACACACAGCTGTCGCACACAGCATCCCAACCTAGGTGGATGTGTTCATACGCCTCAGGAGACGTATCTTGCACGCGGCGAGGCGCACACCTGAAAAGGGCCACCGAGGGCACATTATGCGGATTCGGCGGCATGGCCGTATCAAGGGCGGGTGGGCGTGGACGGACGGACGCGACAGCAGGGGAGAGACGCGGGTGGAGAGGACGAGGAGCGGCGCGCGCTTGGGCGTGTGGAGAGGACGAGGAGCGGCGCACTTGGGATTTTGACGACCACCGTCCATGCCTCGTGCGTATCGGCCAGCGCCACGCCGGCCGGTGGCTCGCATCGAGCGGGCGGCGGACCGCGGCGGCCGGCGCGCATCGCGCGTCGGATCGCGCGCCAGAAATTCCGCGCAAAAGCCGTGCGCATCGAGCTCACCGGCGGCGCGCGATCATCATACTCGGCTCGCTGCGAGGGATCATCGCTCTCTCGGCTCTCGGCCTGGCGGGTGACCCTATACGCCCGCTCGGGCGCAATCGCCGCAGCCCGGCCCAGCCGCGCCGGCGACGTCGGACGACGACGACCTCGGCAGCCACGCCTCGGTGGTTGCTCGCGCCACGTATAGAGACTACGCGCTGCGCATCGCCAGGCTGCCATGCAGCCAACGCGCGCGGGCGGGCGCTCAAGGGACGAGGCGCGGATGATCGTCGCCGTGCCGCGTCACGCTCCAGCCGGCCGTCGAGGGCGCGGCGCCTACGTTGAGCATCGGTGCGGACACCGACTTCAGGGAAATGTGGCAGACTGGCTTCAAAGGCAGCTACTCGCTGACCGACAAGAATCACGTGTGCACAATGACGCGCAACTTTCGCAAGACTCCCGACGGCCTGGGCTGCAAGGGCCTTCTGCCTAAGCCGGCCGCGACGTATATCGAGTTGCAAGAAGCTATCGTGCACCAGGCGTGCGCGCTCGCCGGCCAAGCTGAAGCTGCCGCGCTCGCGAAAAGGCGCAAGCATGCCCACGGCGCGCTCGGTGCCTCACGCGAGGGCACCGACCCAGCCGACGCTGCGCAGCCCTCGAGCGATGCGCAGATGTCGCGCAACACACGCGAAACGGTGTTTTTAAGGACGGCTTTGGCGTCTTCGAATGGAAGGCCGCGCAGGCCGGCCGGGCCGCCATTGGCGTCACGTTCAAGACCGACGCGCCGCCGGTCGTGAACACAGGCGCGTGGCCGCCCGCTGCCTGCAGCCTTCGCGCGTGTTTGCCGCTGGCGGAGATGTCCGTGTACTCCTCGACGCTTAAGCACGTGACCAAGTGCGGTTGCAATCGCGAGGACGTGGGCCCTTGCTGGACAAGATGAGTGCGCTCGAAGACCGCAACAAGCTCGCGCACGAGAAGGCCGACAAGGCGCTCGAGCTCTCCACCGCGGCTTACGAGAGTTCTCTCGCCACGCCGGCCTCGCCCGCTCCCGCGCGGGGTGCAAACGTACCGGCCTGCACGGTCTCGGAGAGATAAATTCCGATTGTAGTGCGCCGCGTGTAAGGAGGGAGGCTTTCCGCAGCGTCATTGATCAGGAAAGCGAATCCCGGCGCGCGACAGCCTCGCCGTCCACCAGTAGGGCTTGCAGGTGCTATACGCGTCCGACAAGCAGCACGAAGTTGACGAGCGCATCAGCGAACGGCACACGCGCGTCGCCGGCGCCGCCGGAGTGAATGATCGGCGCGCATGGCAGGCTGATGTGCACATCGTTGACATGCAGCATAAACTCGAGTTCGACGCCGCGCACGTCTTCTCGCACCTCCCACGCCGTGGCGTCGGCAGAGTGCTGTCGGAGCAGCTTGCGGGTCGCTGACATTTTGGCAGCTCAAAGGCGACGTGCTTGAGGTGAATGTGCGCGCCCAGCAGCTCGGACAGCCGGTCTCTCAGGATATTTTGCGCGACGTGGAACGCAGTCCCGAGTCCCGTCCAGATCAATTGGCACGTTAGCGTCGGCTCTCGCGCGCGTGCTCGCCAGCAGACTGCCCGGCCATCGTCGGCGCCTTGGCCGACAGGAGGACGTCGAGATGCCGCTGTCGCTCCCATATGCCCTCCGCGTCGAGGTATGCGACGCACGCCGTGTTGTTTGCGATGTACTCGTCGGGCCCGGCGCGCGCGTCCGTAGAGCGCTCGACGACGCGCACGCACGCCCTGCTGAACTCAAACCGCGCCTCCGCCTTGCTTGGCGGAAGATAGAGTCGCCCACAGGGCTGCTCGCTGTGTAGAGTCGCCCACAGGGCTGCTCGCTGTGAGACGTGGTCAGGACGCGGAGGACAACGCCCGTCACGAGCGCCGTCGCGTCTGCCGCGTTGGCATCGAACACATTGGAGACAGGCACGACATGATCGAGCCGGGCGTGAAGGGTCGCAACATAATAATTCATTACCCATTTACTGCAATTGCCGCACCGCGATGTTCGAATTGGCCCTCTCGCGACGAGAGCTGCAGCCGAGCAGCGCGTAGCACTGCGTGGCACGGCCGGGCGGCAGGGTACTCGCCGTTCGACGAGCGTCTCAACCGCGGGATTCCTCACTACAAGACCACTGCCGTTCGCGGGAAAAAGGGATGATCGGGGCACAATCGATATTCTGGCCGCGCTCGCCGACGAGTGCGCCGGCGTTGCCGACAGATGCCGTTTCTTCGACCTGTTGGCATCGCAATGGCGCGCGCAGAACGGCGCGGCGGCATCAGAGGAGAACGATGCCGCGCTTTCGGCTGCCGCGGCGAGCAATACGATCACGATCGCCTGGCTGTACGAGCTTGACGCTGGCTTCAGCGCGCTCGCTCCCTACGCGAGCCGTCATCGTGACCGTCCGCCCTGGTGCGACATCCCACCAGGCCACCATTGCCGGCGGCTCAACGCGCTCTGAAGCGCATGGTCTCCTCGAGCAGCTCGCTCGATGCGAGGCACATTGCCAGCGCCGCGAGCGCGGCTGCGGCGCAGCCGTTGTCAGTCGACGTCGAGCTACTGGCGGGCGTCGCGCGGCAGCTCAGTGCCAACAGCCTGATCGCAACGACCACCAGGTAGATGCTACGACCCCGAGGCGATGGCCACCACAATGCGCACAACGACCGCCATCGACTCGATCGCGAGTCTTCTCGCGGCCGCCTCTCGTCGCGCACGCTCAAACTCTCGTTCCTCACGCCGCGAGTCGCGCGGCTTTTCCTCGGCGTGCATGCTCAGCCGGGCGTGCGTCGCAATGTCATGCTCACAGGTGATATGCGAGGGCGTCATGCTCACAGGCGATGTGCGCGGGCGCGTGGGCGCAGGCGCGCTGTCGATGCACGCCCTTTCCCAGCTGACTGTCCTCGTCCACTTGATGCACAGCTTTGTCACGCGAGTTGCCCTCGCGCAGGCAATTGAGCTCTCCGCCGAACTGAGCCGCACGCTCAGCAAGTTCCCGCGCTGCGGCGGTGCCCTCGCGGATGGCGCGCGACGCAACCGCAACACGGCCAAGCAAGCACTATCGACACACATGCCAGCTGCCGAGAACCATATTGGCCTCTTCGCGTTCTACAATTGTGCACACTGGTTCCACAACCGCGTGGGTATGTGCCTGGACTTTGTGAGGGAGTTCGCGGCCTCGGACTTGGCGGTTGCAGGCGCCAAGTTTGCTGCGCTGCGCGGGCATTTTGCGCCCGCTCGAAACCTCGCGCTCGCAGATGTAGCCGCTGATCCGCTCGGGCGGGCGCATTCGTGACGGAGTGACGAACGCGTTGGGCGGATGCCACGTGTCTGTGCCCTTCGCCGCTTCGTTGGAGGATCGAGCACGCGCGCGGAGCAGATGCGGCAGACCGTCGCGGAGCGCCAGCGCGGCTGCTGGGCGCGCTGTTCCGGCTGCTGCTTGCCCTCTCGCGCTGCGCACGGTCTGCGCACGCATTCATGGCGCGCTTTGCGCTCGCCGCTGTCTGCGCAGGGCCGTGCTCGCGTAGCACTCGTCTCGGCTCGAGGAGCTCGCGGCGCTCACGTGGCAGCCCGGCGCGCAGCGCGCGCGCGGCAGCTGTACGAGCGTACGGCTGCAGCTGCTCGCGCTTCTCTCGCTGCGCGCGCCGCCGCGCACCGCCGGCGCGAGCTCTGCGCGAGCTGCGCTCGCGACAGAGCTGGGGCTCGTACGGCCGAGCGGCCGAGCGTCGAGACAGCAAGAGGTTGTGCTACCGGTGGCGACGACGCTGGACCCAAGTCTGGACGGTGCGGCACGTCCGCCTCGGCCTCGTTCGCGATTCATGACCTGGGGTAACGGAGCGACTGGCAGGTCTTTGAGTTTCAGCGTGCGACACGCGCTCGCCTTAAGCGCCCCCCTCCGATACCATTGCAAATTTGTCATTCGATGCATACGCTGCTCACACAGGGTCGTCGCCCTGACTTCATAGTTACACTGTCAGCCGTGCGATGCATCCGTCTACACGCGATGATCAGAGCACTCCGGCGGGGATGAAGGCAAATGAAAAAGCTCGCCCTCGAGGATCTCGGCAAGCACCTGCGCGCGCCACTGGTTATTGAGGTGCGCATTCGCGTGCGACGCAGCGGCGCCCATGCCAAGGAGCATCGGGTAGCCGAGCGCGAGCGAGGCCATGTTGTACAGCGTGAGCAGGCCGCAGCTGTGCCCATCGGTCTGTTCGGCAACCTCCACGCCAGGTGCCCACGTGCGCCAAACCCATCCGTGCAAGTCGTCGTCGCGGCTTGAGATCTGGTCCGCACCACGACCGTCAATCACCGCGAGCGTCACCTTGAGCGTGTGGCACAGGCGGCTCTTGAGATCGCGATCCAAATAGTCTCGAAGCCCATCAATGTACTCGAGCCGCTTGCGCCTCAGGTCAAGGTGGCACAGCGCCCAATGGGACGAATGAAGGTGGAGCGGCAGGAGGATCGCGTTCAAAGCCTGCAGCCGCGGGAGCTGCCTGCCTCGTACCCAATCCTTCCTCACGAGCAGCACCTTCTGGACCTCCGTGTGAAAGCGCACAGGATATGTGCGCCACATGTCCTGGAGGCCGCCGGTGGGCCACAACGCGGTGAAGCCAAAGGAGGTTGCAATGATCACATCCTGGTGGCCCAAAGCGGCGCGAGCGGCGAGACGCGCCTTGAGGAGCGCACCGTACGAGTCGATCACATCGCATGAGAGCCAAGTTCGGGGCGAGAGGGTTGTCGCGGCGCGCACATCGAAGCTCCACACGCCCTGCCGCGCAGTAAGGATCGTCTCAGGCTCCAAAAGCTCGCGCCCTGCGTTCAACTCGTAGAGCATGCTGCGCGCCTTGCGGATGTTGTTCCCGACAGTCGGCGCTACGCCAGCTGGATCGACGATGGTGAAGGGTGTTCCGTCGACGGGGTTGCGGAGGGAAGCCGCCAGCAGGAGCCTCGCGGAGCAACGAAGGAGGCACGGTCGTCGAAGGAGGCTTAGATGTGAGCGTCGGGCGCGACGTGGCTGGCAGGGTCGAGTGCATGGCCTGCGATGGCACCTCGCAAATGCGCTGGCTCCTCCCCATCGCGCAGCGGCTCCGACGTGCCGCCGTCACGAGCGTCGAGCGAGGAGCACGGCTGAGACGGAAAAGCTTGACGAGATGCGTCTGCCGGCTGACGCATCTCGTCAAGCAGCGCTTCGTCCTCATCTTCTCCGTCCAGTATCTGCTCGTGCGCAAGCTCGCGGTCCTCGAGCGTCTTGTTGGCGAATGAGAAGGCGTCGATCGCGTACGCGGATGGCACGACAGACGAGTCGGTCTCCTCGAGGCCAGCAGAGCGTCGCATCTCGGCCACAAATTGGCACATGAGCCGATGCGGCGTCGCGCCCCACATCGGTCGAGCGGCGCACGCCGGGCTTCGCGACGAGCACCTCGCGGGCGGCAAGAGCGCGGTAGCAGAGCTCCTCGTAGTAGCGCAAGCCTTGGCGCGCAATCGCAAGAGTGCCGTATGCACTGCTCAGGTCGGTGGCGTACTCCGAGTTGGCATCCCTCACCTTTCGGTGCACACACGCGTCTGCGTCTGCGTCGCAGCCGCCACCAAGAGACGCATGGCGCGACAGCTCACGCTCGCAGCACCTCACCGTCGCCTACTGGCGCGCGACGTCCTCGCCAGTCGCCGCGACGAGCCTGAGCAGGTCACTCTCGACGAAACTGCGCTCCTCCTGCGTCCGGTCTCACCTGCAGCGCATGGGTCGGTTCAGAGCCAGCGACAACGGGAGCGTGCAGGAACAACGGTGGGGTGAGCGCGCAGGCACAATGGGAGCATGGTTGCGCGAGCTCGCAGGCAACAGGGGAGGCTGCTGTCGCGCACCGTGCGCAGAAGGGCGTTCAAATGTGACGAAAAGGCTCTGGTACTCGATGGACTGCGCCTTTTGCGAGATGCGGCCTTGCTGCTCGAGGAAGCTTCCGTGGCGGCCTGCACGTAAGCATCGATCGCGTTCGCGAGCACGGTTGCGCGCGCGAGCGCGGGCGCTGGCGCTGCTGCAATCTGTGGCGGCTCACCCCGCGTACGTGGAGCGCTGCTGCAATCTGTGACCTACGGGGGCGTAGCGGGTGCAGCGGGGGGTGTTGGGGGGGGGTGGGGAGAGGACGGGAGGGAGGGGGAGGAGGAGGGGTGAGACGTGAGCGACGGCGCCGCGCGCGTCGCCACGCTCGAGGATGCGCTCGCCGCCGCGCGGCGCGAGGCGGCGGCCGCCGCGACCAGCGCGCGCCGGCTGCACGCGGCTCGGATCGGCACCGAGGCGTTGCGGCGCGAGGCGGTCGCCGCCGCGCTTGCCAACGCGGACGCGCAGCGCGACGCGGCAGAGGCGCGGCTGGCGCGCGAGTAGGCGGCGACGCTCGACGGCGTGCGCAGCGCCGTGGCCGAGCGCATCGGCGCGGCCAACGCGCGCGCCGCCCGCCTCGAGGGCGAGCTGCGCGCGTGCGGCGCGCGGCTGGAGGGCGGGCAGGGGCATGCGGGCACAGACATGCAAGCGGGGCACATGCTGCGAGCGTACATGTGCTTCGCCAGCGTCGAGGTGAAGAGCACGTTCGCCTTGTTCGGCGTCGTAGACACGCATCCCAGCCATGCATATGCTTGCATAGGTGTGAGCGTACATTCCCGCCTGCATCCAGCGCACTGCAACGCCGGCTTGGTCGTGCGCATCAGGCCATACTCCGTCCACACATCAATTGAGCCGTCAACCACCGCTCGCATGGCCAGGCCACAAGAGGGGAAGGAGCACATGCCCAGGTCCCCGATCGGCAGGATATCGCGACATTTGATTTTCCTGCGACCGTGCGATGGGGCGGCATGGGCGCATGGTGCTCGCGTGTGCGCACGTGCATATGCTCTCGCGAACGTGCGGGCGGGCGGTCGTGCGCAACTGTTCGGGGTGACGAGGGGCGGCGCACCATTCGACGTCCTTGCGGAAGAGGAACTGGTCGCACCGCAAGTCGCGAGGTTGCGCATCACCCATGTGCGCCTCGCGCACGTGCAGCACGCCGCAGCGCGCGTGAACGTCAATGTCACATGCCGCGCACAAAACTGCCTTGCACTGGTGGTGGCACGCAATCACGACATCCTCCGCCTCGTTCCCACCGTGCAAGCATCCCCCTGCACGCCTGCACGGCCCGTACAGGAACGATCGCGGCCCTGCGCTGTTGTCGCCGTCAAAAAGAGAGTCGCCGTGCGCTGGAGCGTCTCCGCTGCGCCACCCGCAAAAGAGCGCAGTGAGGACCGGGATCCTCTGAAGGTAATGCCGCACACGCTCGAGAGCCGCGCGCTTGCGGTTGACCACCCCGGCCGCCTCGCGATCAGCTCTCGATTTACCCGTGGAACGAAACGGGTCGCGCGTGTGGCCGGCATCGAACGGCGTGTCCATGCTTGACGTGCCGAGGTGAGCATTCGCGGATGCTGCTGCGTGGTCGTCGTCGTCGCCGCCGTCGTCTGGAAGCGCGTCGCGCTCGTCTGCGGCGAGCTCCGCGTATCCGTCAGCCGGCTGTGTGGGAGCATGCGGCGCGCTGGAAGGCTGTACCCACGGCAGGCGCGTGCCCGGCGCCATACTCATTCAAAGCCTGGTGCCCATGCCCGTCGCCCCGCCGTAGACCCTGACCCACATGGCCGGGGCACGAGGCCGAGGCTGGCCAGGCGGACGCGGAGATTGAGACGTCGATCGCGGCCTCTTGGCACGGGAGCCCCCCAGCTTAAAATGGAGGGCATAGGCTTGGGCGCCTGTCGCGCGACGGGAAGAAAGGTGCAAAGCCTTTGCCAGCCCCCTGCCTGCACGCAGACGAGCGCGACGAGGACCGCGCGGACGAGCCGACGAGGACGAGCGCGCCCTTGAGCGATCGCTCAACGAAACGGACCGCAGAAACCGAAACGCCTTTTTTAAGCTAATGATGAAAATATACTAACGGCGCTTACGTCGTCAGCACCAGCTGCGGGGGAATCGAGTAGCCACCAATGTCGTCGATTCCCGCGCATCCCGGTCACCAGCGAGCGGGCAGCGAGGCCCGACGGGCCCAAAGGGCCCGCACGTGCCTAACCGCCGCGCGCTGCCGGTCGCGTGCCGCCCGACTACCGACAAGTAACCCCTAGCGGACAAATCACCCCTTGCCCCCCCCCCCCCCCCCCCCCCCCCCCCCCCCCCCCCCCCCCCCCCCCCCCCCCCCCCCCCCCCCATCCCACCACCACCACCACCACCACCTTTCAGGCCTTGCAGCCTTATCATTCGGCAAGAGCCTCGCGCGCACGCCAGCCATCCACGATCTCCTCCCCCGCATCGCCCTCCTCAGTTTCTGTGGATCCGCGAGCAGACCCGCGAGCAGCCTTGGCGTGCACCGAGTGGCCTGGTGACGCTTTTGTGCGCGGCCGCACGACTCGCATAATCCGCGCCTCGTCCCTTGAGCGCCCGCCCGCGCGCGTTGGCTGCATGGCAGCCTGGCGATGCGCAGCGCGTAGTCTCTATACGTGGCGCGAGCAACCACCGAGGCGTGGCTGCCGAGGTCGTCGTCGTCCGACGTCGCCGGCGCGGCTGGGCCGGGCTGCGGCGATTGCGCCCGAGCGGGCGTATAGGGTCACCCGCCAGGCCGAGAGCCGAGAGAGCGATGATCCCTCGCAGCGAGCCGAGTATGATGATCGCGCGCCGCCGGTGAGCTCGATGCGCACGGCTTTTGCGCGGAATTTCTGGCGCGCGATCCGACGCGCGATGCGCGCCGGCCGCCGCGGTCCGCCGCCCGCTCGATGCGAGCCACCGGCCGGCGTGGCGCTGGCCGATACGCACGAGGCATGGACGGTGGTCGTCAAAATCCCAAGTGCGCCGCTCCTCGTCCTCTCCACACGCCCAAGCGCGCGCCGCTCCTCGTCCTCTCCACCCGCGTCTCTCCCCTGCTGTCGCGTCCGTCCGTCCACGCCCACCCGCCCTTGATACGGCCATGCCGCCGAATCCGCATAATGTGCCCTCGGTGGCCCTTTTCAGGTGTGCGCCTCGCCGCGTGCAAGATACGTCTCCTGAGGCGTATGAGTGGAAACCCCTATACTCAGCATCCTTATGGGTAATAAGTAGCATGGCGGCTGTCGCGGTTTTGGCCGTCGCGATAGTGGACGGGGTCGTCGGGCCGACCACTGCGCCGCTCAGCTTCGTGCGATTGTCCATCCCGGCGCCCAACCGCTTCGAGTTGCAGACCCTCTCACTGCGCGTCCAGCTCACGCAACTCCGCACCGTCGAAATCGTCGGCACAGTGCACCTCGCGTCGGAAAGCTACTTTGCAAGCATGCTCGCAGACGCGGCGGACGCCGACCTGTGTCTGTGCGAGCTCGTCGTGCCCGAGCGCTGCCTCGCACGTGATGAGCGCGGCATGCTGCGCCTGCGCGAGCCGATCGCGCCCGCTCCTGAGCAGCGCCGGCTCGCAGCGCAACTAGGGCTGCAGCACCAGCTCGACGGCCTGCCGTACGGCGCGGACCGACGCTTCAGCTACGTCGCGGACGTGCCGGCGGAACAGCTGGTGTCCGCGCCGGCCAGGGGCTCGGGCTCGACGTTTGCCGAAGTTGCGCGCACCTTTTGGCGAGGGTCGATGCGCGGAGCCGCGCTCGGCGCAGGCCGTGCGCGGCGCGGGCCACCGGCGTGGCAGCAGCTGCTCCGAGCGATGGCGTGGGTGGTGCCGTGCCCCGAGGTGTCGCTGCTGATCCTCGACTGGGCATGGTCGCGAACGCGTCCGCAGCTCTCGAGCCTGCTCCGCCCGCTCGGCCTCGCGATCCTCACCCTTGACCTGCGCAGCGCGCGCCAGCTCGCTTTTGCTCAAGTTCTGCTATCGAGCTCGGCTGAGGGCGGCGGCGGCTCAGGCGTCGTCTTCAGTGGCGGCGGGCTCGGCGCGCGCGTTGAGGGCCGCATGCAGCAGCGCAACGCCGCCGCGATTGACGCGCTCGCCCTCGCGCTGCACACGCGCGACGACGACGCGCGCGCGCAAACGGAGGAGCACCTTGCGCTCTTCTACGGGCCGCTGCACCTCGAGGGGCCGTCGGGCATCGTCGCCGACCTGCTGTCGCGATGGCCCGGCGCGCGCATCGTCGAAACGCGCTGGCGCACTGCGTTTGCCGCCCAACTCGGCGCCGGCAGTCCGCCAGTCCGCGGCGCGGCCGCGCCCGAACGGCTGCTTCTCCCGCTTTTCCTTGCGATTGACGCGCTCGACTGGTGGCTCACGTGCGCGGACGTGGCCGCGAGCCTCGGCGCCGCCGGGGAGCTGAGCGGCGAGGCGCTTGCGTGCGCCTTGTACGTGGGTCGGCACGCGCTCTTGTACTGGTCGCTTTCGCGATTTGCGCTCGATTGGAGCGGCCGCTTCGAGGATTGACGTGCGTTGTGTGAAGTGCTAGTACGGCCAATGCGCGGCCGCGCGGTACGCGGCGAGCTGGCGAAGTTGTTGCGGCGGTTGCGGGTAGCCGTCCGACAGACCTCCGCGCGGGTCGTACGCCGGCTGCGCCGGCGCGCAGCCGCAGCCCGGGTGGAGCGGAAAGGGCCACGTCGGGTAGGCCGGGGGCAGCGGAAGCGAGTACGATGGCAGAGCGTGCGGCGCGCACGGGGCCCCGGCGCAGTGCGCGGACGGCGGCGGGCCGCGCGGCGGGCACGCAGCCAGCACATGCGGCCGGCACGTGGCGCTGCCGCGCATCGGCCCCGGCGCAGAGTGTTGCGCGGCCGGCTGCGTGTAGCAGTGCCAAGCGCGCGGGTCCGCACCGTCGGGCGGCGGCGCGTTGAGGCCCGGGTACGCGTAGAGCTGCGTGATCGGCGCGTCGGCGGTGCGTGACTCGACGGGCAGCGGCGCGAGCGGCGCGCCGAGCGCGCGCGCTGGCCGCGTCGGCGACGGCGCGCGCGGCGACGGCGGGCGCGGCGACGGCGGGTCGCCATCGTTTTCGTCATCGCTTAATTCCCCCTCCTCGGGAACGTGTGACGCAGCCACCCGCGAGTGACGCTGGGTACCGTCGGGCGCGGCGGTGACGGCGGCGGTGGATGCAGCGAGGTGCTCGTCTTGTGCGGCAGCAGCCGCCGCAGGGGGCGCGGCGAAGCCCGCCGCGGCCGCGCCGTCTGAAGGAGGAGCGCGCCTGTCGCCGGCAATGCCGTCGTCCGAGCGTTTGTTGCTGCCCGCTCCGTCCGCCGCGTCGAAGAAGAGCAGCGCGCCGTCGCCGTCGTCGGGAGGCGCGGCGTGCCGCGCGACCTCGTACGCGGGCGGATAGCCCTGGCACCGCATGGCATGGAGATATGGAGGCGGCTCGTAACGTGCGGACGCCATGCCGAGAGCGGTGGCGAGCGCGGGAGAGAGCACGCCAGGTTGCGGCGGCGAGATGGGCGCGGCGGCGGGAGCGCTGCCCGGCGCGCCCGCCTCGTCAGGGTCCGGCCCGAGGTCGAGCTCCCAGTAACGACGCCCATCGCCTCCGCCGCCACCGCCCGCGCGCCGCGCGCCGCGCCGGCCCTTGGCGTGCGACTGGCCGGCCGCGTGCGCGTTGAAGAGGATGGTCTCGCCCTCGAGGAGTGGGATCGGGCGGTGGTAGACGAGCGTCGACTGCTGCAGCGCGTCCCACCCCGACGCCGCGCCTGCCGCGTCCCAGCAGTAGGCCTGCATGAAGTGGACTTCGAGCGCGGGCTCGGCGACGTGCGCGCTCGCGGCCGGCGAGGCGTCGTCAGCCGCGGGCTCGCCGCCATTGTCCGGCGCGACGGTGACGGGTTGAGGCAGCCGCACCGCGCGCGCGCTACGCAGCACCCGCTCGAGCGCGCAGCGCAGCTCGAGCGATGCCTGTGGGTGGAAGGTCACGGTGCACATCGCCTCGCGCAGCTCCTCAAACGCCGGCTTGAGCGGCGCGGGCCTCGCGCCGGCGTCTCGCGCGGCGGCGAGCTGGACAAGCTGCCGGCGGAGCGCAGCGTTCTCCTCCCGCAGCTGCCCGACGAGCCCCGCCGACGAGGCGCGCTTCGGCTCGGGCTCGTCGAAGCCGCCGAATAGCTCCTCGTCGTCAGACATCGCCAACCGTCTGTGTCGGTCCGTCCTTTTGAGACCGTTCAGTCGTCACTCGTCACGCCAGTTTGTACCCGAGCTCGGCCATCAGCACCCTGCACTTTGGTCGGCTCTGCACCGCGTCGATCGCCTCGCGGCTCAGCGCGCTCCTCCAACCGCGCACAAGCGCCGCGACGGATTTAGTTGTCGTTGTTGCGTACACGTCTTCCCAGAGCCCGCGGCGCGCATTGCCGATGCCCTTGACGGCGCCGAGCGCGAGCGCCCTCTCCATGCTCGCACTCGTTTGCCCGCGCATCTGGAGCGTCAGCGCCGTGAAATAGCCTTCGACGGATGGCGGGACTGGCCGCCCAATGAGGCTGTACACGCGTCGCACCTCCTCGAGTGGGTGCTGCGCCAGCTCCTCGTACTTTATGCGCACGTACAGTGCGTTCCTTTCCCCCCTCCTTCCACCGCCGCCGCCGCCCACACCGCCACGCACCGCTTCGCCCGCGCGCATGTCGCGCAGCGTGGTAGAGCACATTTTGCCCGCCCACTTCGCAACGTCGACCCACTTTCGCGTCTTCGGTGTGCCCCAGCCCACTCGGAAGCGCGAGTGCAGCAGCGCGCGCGGGTCCTGAGCGGCGCGGCGAGCGCAGCGCGCAGCGCCCGCAAGGCGAGTTTGAGCGGTACACGCACAAAGTGCCGCGCCAAGCATTCGGGCGCGCGCCGGGCGTGCGCGCGCGCACGCACCCGAATGACGTGCAGCACGACAAGCCGCCGCTCTCCTGGCGCGAGAGCTCGGTAGCCCTCGGCGAGGAGCATGTCGAGCATGCCGTTCAGCCGAACCACCTTAGCCGCGACGGTGCCACGGCAGCTGGCGAGGCGTGAGAGACAAGCGGACGCCGAGGCGGTGGTGTTTGCGAGTTGCGTCGCCCACTGCGCGAACGCCCGCATCCTCGTCTTGGCGGGTCGTGTCGCGCCGAGCGCACCAACCCGCCACGGCTCCACCGAGCTGAGCGGGACCGAGTCGAAGCGCGCGTGCCACGGGCAGCGCATGGGCACGCGCGCGTCGAATCTGCAATTCAGCGTTGCAACCGTCGCCAGCACGAGCGAGCGGTTCCGCTGCGCGTGGTCGAAGCACCCTGCAAGGTCCCATGGCCGCAGGGGCTCGTAGTACGAGATCGCCTCGATGTCTGAATCCCACATTCGTTCAGCAAGCGTTGACCCGGAGCGGCCGTGGCACATGATGACGACGGCGTCGGCGGGCTGGCACGTGGGTGCCGTGTGGGCAGCGCGCGCGCGCGAGCACAGCACGAACGCGGAGAGAACGCAACCCGTCCAGTTCGATCGCCCCATTTCTTTCCCTCCCTTGGGGGCTCCCTTGGGGAAATGCCGCGTGTTTTTGAAAGCCTGGGAAGCCCGCATCGTGCTCGCGATGCAGACGACCGACACGCAGTCGGCGGAGTACAACCTGGGCGTGCTCAAGAAGCAGGACCCGCGGATTGCGCGCGTGCTACACACGGCCAAGCATGCTGTCGTCTATGTCTACACGAACGATGAGTCGGCAGACTCGCCGTGGGAGCGGCACAACGTGGAGGGCGCCCTTCACATCGTCGAGCGCTCGGCCGAGCCGCGTTACCAGCTCTTCATCCACAACCGGCTCAGCACGGACAATCTCGTCGAGAGCATAACACCGGAGTTTTCGATCGAAGTCACCGAGGAGGTGCGCGCACACTCGCCGCGCCACCGCGCGCTCGCGCGCCCGCTCCGTCACGCTCGACGCTGTGCGCGCGCCCCGCCTGCCGCCTTGCTCGCGCCATTCTGCCGCAGTTTCTGCTCTACAAGAACGAGGAGGGTCAGGTGCTCGGCCTCTGGTTCTACGAGGCTTCGGATCGCGATAGCACGGCCCGGCTGATCGAACAGTAGGCGCCGCGCGCGCACATATCAGCTCCGCGCAAGCTGGTCGCTCACCGCCTCACGCGCGCCGCGCTCGTGCGCACGCGCAGGCTAGTTGAATACGTCACCGCGCAGCAGCAGCAGCCCGCAGTCAGCGTGCCTTCGCCCGCTGCGCCCGCCGCGCCCGCCGCGCCCGCCGCGCCTGCCGCGCCTGCCGCGCCCGCCGCGCCGCTCGGCGTGCGCGGCACGTCGGTGGAACAATTCTTTGCGGCTGCACGGATCGCGAGCTCGCCGCCGATGACGGCGACAATGACGCCCGCGCAGCCGCTCAGTACGGACGCGCTTGGTCTGCTCAGCCAGCTGCAAGCCGGCGGCGCCCAGTTGCACCAGCAGCAGCCGGCGGCAGCAAAGCTTGCCGCTGCCCGGCCGGTGCCGGTCCATATCGCCAGTATTGCGCCCGCTGTGCCAAGCGCCGCCACGCTCGACCCGGCACTGCGCACGGCGATCCGGCAGGCGCTCGCGCGCGTCGTGCAGGAGGAGCGCTTCATGCAGCTGCTCGAGGAGGAGTTCGTGAAGGCCATCGCCGTCACGCCCGCGCCGGCCGGCGCGCCGGCTGCGCGCGCGGCAATCAACATGCCGACTCCCGACCCAAAAGACGGCAACGCGCTGCTTCAATCGTTGCTCTCGGGTCTCAAGTGAAAGGCAGCCACGGCGAGGACAGAAAAGGGGGCCTTTTTCTTGGACACTCACAGTAGGCGACAATTTCTCATCGGACCCCCTCCCCCACCCCCCCTCCGGCCCTCCCCCACTTCGTCCCCCCGCCTACTGCACGGCGGCGGCCGCGGGCTCAGCGGCGTCCTGCTCCGCAACGGGCGCAGGCGGCGCGCTCACGGCGACCGGCTTGCGTGCAACCGGCGCCGCATCGATCTTCTTCCCTGGGTCTGTGCTGATCGCAAAGAGCGCGGCTTTGAGCGTCACGAGGCCGCCGTCGCCGGACCGGCCCGCGTCGCCGAGGCCGAGCGACGTCAGCAGAGTCATCGTCTCGCCATCCGTGCTGCCGACGCTGCTGCGCACCTCCGAAGCGCCGAGGCCTTTGAGCAGCTTCAACGAGCCGAGCACCGTTTGGCGCACGTACGCCTTGCCCTGCGCGCTCGCGTGCACCTTCATGATCTCGCCGGTCGTCTCGAGTCCGCCCGCCGCGCCGGCCGCCTTGTCCTTCACACGCTTAAACGTGTTGACGAGCGCGAAGGCCAGCACCTTGCCGTCCAGGTCGCACCCGACGCACGACGCGCCCGACTGCACAAACTGCGACACGATCCCGGTCGGCAGCTTGGACATCTTGGAAAGCTGCTCGACGTCGACGGCGCCCGCAACGCGCAGCTCCCACGCCGCGTTCATGCGCACTGCCGAGCGGCCAGCGCGCGACATAGGCTGCCGAGCCGAGTACGCGACAAGCGCCACCACGAGGCCGTGCAGCATCCTCACGTCTTCTAGAGATTCCTGGGCGATGGCGGCGCGTGTTCGCGTGGCCACGCTGGTGCTGACAGCCTGCTTTTCGGACGCGCGGTGCCCTGCGCGCGGGCTCGCGCGCACGGGCGTTGGGAGCTGCAGGCGTGCGCTGGTGCGGGCGAGCGCACCTGTGGCGGTCGCGCACCCCGACCCGTCGCTCGCTCCGGAGGACGTTGTGCGCACGTGCATGGATTCGCTCGCGCGCAACAACTTTCCGGAGGTTGACTCGGGCCTCGCGACGTGCTTCGCGTTCAGCAACGACATGTGCCGTGCGGCTGTCGGTGCGTCTTTGGACGAGTTTGTGAAGTTCGCTCGCAACCCGATCTTCGGCTCGATGGTGAACTGCGAGAGTTGGCGCGCCGAGCCGGTCAACCTCGTGGGCAACGGCGGCACGCCGACGCGCGGCGCGATGGCCACGCAGCTCGTGCACGTCGTATCGCTCAGCGGCCGAACGCGCACCTTCATTTGGACGCTGCAGCAGGAGCGGAGGCCTCCCAATGCCGGCTCGTGGCTGGTGTGGCAGTGCCTCGCAAAGGACAAGGCCATCGAGTTGACCGTCTGAGACCCCCCCCCCCGTTTGTGGGGCAGCTAGCTTGCGCCGCCGACGTACTGCTCGTCGCCAGGGCCGACGATGGCCTGCGCGACTCGTTCCGCAAGCTCCGAGTCGACGCCAATGGCCTTGAGCACGTCCGTGTGCGACTGAAAGCGCATCCGATGCTGCTTGGTGTCGCGCACGAACAGCGCGCCGACCTTCATGCGATTGACCTCCTTGGCCCCTTGCCACCAGCCAACCCAACGCTCCGTCGCCTCTTCGCATGCGCGCGTCACCGCCGCGAGCGACTCGGGCGAGTCGGACAACGAGAGGCTGAGCACCATCGGAGAGCGGAGCAGGCGCATGAAGACATCCGGGGGCGGCGCGTCGGTCGCGCCGGGCGCGGACGCGCGGATGCCCTCGTACCAGGGCAGGGTGGACAGGTAGTACTGTTCGAGGTACTGCGCATCGGACGTCAGGTCGACGCGCGAGACGGAGTCGAGCGTCAGCGAGAGCCGGCCGTCGGCGAGGCTGAGCGTCTGGTAAAGGTGCGGCAGGTCGAATGCGGGCGCGACCCACGCGGTGAGCTCGGCGTGCACGGCACCGCTTTTGGCCGTCGTGACCGAGCGCGAGACCCAGCCGAGCTTTGGCTCGCCTGCGAATCCGACGACCTCGCCCGACGCCGCGCCTGACGACCAGGACGCACAGTCGAGGCTGGCAGCAAAATCGCGCGCGTTGAGCGGAAATGCGGCCTCGATCTTGGCGAGGCACGCGGTCTGCACCGCGGCCAGATCAATAGCGCTGCTCATCATCGGCGCCGCATGTGCCAGAGCGCGCTGCCGGAAGGGCACCACACGTGGTGCGACGAACCCGACGCACATCGCGATCGAAATTGCGATGTGCGGCATATTGCTCCCTCCGAACGATGCCCTTGGGCGCTTCCGGCTGGCACGTTTTCCACCAGCCGACCGCCATGCGGATAGTCTTGGACCTCGGGCAGGCGGCCTGCCTGCTCGTGCTCGCGCTCACGCTCGCGTGCTCGTGCGCCTCCATATGGCTGCGCCGCGCCGCGCGCACGTCCGTTGATGTCGTGCACCGCGTACGCCGCTCGGTGCGCCTGTCGATGGGGCATCATGCGCCAGAGGAGGCGACGGCACACCTGCGCAAGCTCGTCGAGCAAGAGTGCCCGTCGTTCATGCAGCCGTACACGCGCCCGAAGGAGCTATGGGCTTCGCACCCCGTCGTGCAGACGACCGTGCTCTACGCCAAGCTGCACAAGATCCCCGACCAGAGGCCCGCGCGCGCGCTCGCGCCCGGCACCGCAGGCGACGGCTCGCTGCCCGCGGCGACGCGCGCGATCACGGCGACGCGCGAGACGCTGCGCTGCGCGGACGGCGGCTCCGTTGCGATCGATTGGCTCGAGCTCGCAGCCGAAGGCGCCACCTCACGCCGCCGCGACGATGCGCCCGTCGTCGTCGCGTTCCCGGGCGTGGGTGCATGCGAGTCTCACAACGGCTTTGCGCCAATGCTCCTCGGCGCGCTGCTCGAGCGCGGCCATGCCGCGGGGTGCGCGCCGGCCGTGTGCAGCGTCGTGTACCCGGGTTTCAATGGGCTGGCGCTCGATTCGGCGCGGCTGCCCGGCACAGCCTACCTTTCGACCGACGACCCGGGCGTCGTGCTGCGGCACGTGCGCGCGGCGCACCCGCGCTCGCCTCTCGTGTTCATCGGCTGCTCGTTCGGCTCGGCGATGGTGGCCAACTGGGCGAGCCGAAACGCGGACGAGGCGCGCGCGCTGCGGATCGACGCCATCCTGCTCTACGCGTATGGCCACTCGGCCGCCGCGACGGGCGGCGTTGCCGACGCTGTCTACTCAGGCATGACGGGCCGTTTCGTCGCGGGCAAGTGGCGGCGCACGATCTTCGACGGCTCGCGCGGCGTCGGGCACAAAAATGTCGCATTCCTGCGCGCGCTCGAGCGCACTCGCCCGGCCTTTCGCCTCGACGCGCTCGCTCGCGCGTCGACAGTTGGTGAGTGGGACACTGCGTGTCTGCCCGCGTACGGCTTCCGGTCGCTCGCGCACATGATCGACAAGGCGGACCCGATCTTCACGTTCCGCAGCCTGGAGGCGGTGTGCCCGGTGGTGCTCATCAACGCGGACGACGATTGGCTCTGCCCGAGCGCGCGCATCGAGGCGGGCAGGCGCGAGCTCTACGACTTGATGGACAACGTCGTCGTGGTGAGCACGCACGGCGGCGGCCATCTCGGCTGGGTCGACCAGGTCGGCGGCGATGCGGGCGGCAAGGCCGCGACCGGCGAGCACGCCAGCTGGATCGTCGACTTCACCTCGCAGCTCGTCTGGGCGGCCGCTGCCGGCAAGCTGCGCCGCGCCGTCTCCAAGGAGGCGCTGCTCGCCGCTGGCGCCGGCGCGCGTGGCGGCTTGACAGACGGAGAGAGGGTGGACGGGGCCTGGCGGGGGCAGGGACGTGCGGAGGGAACGGACGGGCGGGCATGCTGAGAATGCGCCGTGGCTGGAGGGCGCGACGAGATGACATGAGCGTCCGCCGTCCGGCCCGCTTTTGGCGGCAAAATCGAATTTAGAATTTAGAGTTCTGTGAGAGAAGAGAGAGGTGCCCTCCGCCGTTCGCCATGGAGGATGAGGACTTCGACCCGGATGCGGGGGGAGAAGCGCAGGAGGCCGACCCAATGGACGAGGCCAAGCCCGAGCTGTCGCGGCGAGACGTGGTCGTTTTCGTCATCGACGCGCGCAAGCCGATGCTCGAGCACCAGCTCGGCGGCCTGCCATTCGCGTTTGTCGCCCTCGACTGCGTGGCGCGGTGCATGACCGAGCGCATCGTGTCGGCCGAATCGGATTTGATGGCGGTCGTGCTCGTCGGGACGGCAAAGACGGGCAACGCATACGATTTTGCGCACCAGTCCGTCCTCATGCCGCTCGCCGAGCTGCGCGCGAGCCGGATCCGCGAGCTGCGCAACCTCGTCGCCGAGGCGAAGCTCTTTGGCAAGGGCGACTTTGGCGCCGACATTGGCGGGCCGATGGAGGAGGGCGAGGAGGGAAGGCTGAGCGTGAGCATGGCGCTGCACCACGTGCAGCTGCTCCTGAGCAAGGAGCTCAAGGCCAACGACGCCACCAAGCGCTGCATCTTCTTCACGTGCGCCGACCATGCGGGTGCGCCGCTGCGCCGCCGCGCCGCCGCACCACGCGACTGCCTCCTGCCGACGCGCTCGCGCTCGCGCGCGCGCGCGCGCCGCGCCGCTGCGTGCAGCCGATCCAGTGCGCGCGGGCGAGCACGAGGCGAGCATGAAGTCGCGCGACATGCTTGAGCAGGGCATCGCACTGATCCCGTTTTTTTTCCAACCGCCTGGACCGCCGCTCGAGCTCGGTGCCTTTTGGCGCAAGGTGGTCGCGGCGAACCGCAAGCCGGCGCAGCCCGACGGCGTTGCGCTCGCCGGCGCCGCCGACGCCGACTTCAACGCCGACACGCCTGCCGACGAGCTGACCGTTTGTGCGAGCGGCGAGGCTGGTGCGGTGCACGCCCTCGTCCGCCGCTCCGCCGCGCGCCGCCTCGTGCGCAAGCGGGTCGCGCTCGCGCTGCCGTCGGGCCAGAAGATCGGGCTCGCGCTCGTCAACCTCGTCCAGAAGAAGCACAAGCCCGCCGCGCGCACCGTCGACCTGCGCACCAACGAGCTCATCGTGCGGAGCGTCCGCCGCTTGTGCGAGAAGACGACCGCCTTCCTCAACGAGTTCCAGCTCGGCCATCTCTTCTTCGTGGGCGGCACGATCGCAACGTTTGAGCCGGTGCGCGCGGCCCCCCGCGCGCGCCGTCGCCTCGACGCACGCCCACGCGCCGCCGCGCGCGCGCGTGCAACGCGTGGCGTCGCGCGCACAGGGCGAGAAAGCCAAGCTTGCCGACTTTGGCGACGCCGGGTTGCGCTGCATTGGGTTTGTGCCCGCAGCCGAGCTGCAGCCCTACCACATGGTTGGCGCCGCCGCCTTCGCCACGGCGAGCAACGAGGTCGCGAGCGGCTCGGCGGGCGCGTGCCGTGCGCTCATCACGCAGATGGCCGCGAAGCGCGTCGCGATGGTGGCGAGCTGGGTGAGCAAGGGCGGGCAGCCGCGGCTGCTCGCGCTGTCGCCGCAGCTCGAGCGCCGCGCGCCGCGCGCCGCTGGCGGCATTGTTGAGCTCCCGTTTGGCTTTCACGTCGCGCGGCTGCCATACTCGGACGACTTGCGTGACGTGCCCCTCGCCGTCTCGCGCGCGGCGCCGTCTGCCGAGGCCGTCGATGCGGCGCGCGAGGTGGTGCGCGCGCTGGGCGTCGAGTACGAGCCCAAGCCGAGCCCCGTCCTCGCCCACTTTTACACCGCGCTCGAGGCGGCCGCGCTGAACGAGGCGCCGCAGGCCGTCGTCGACGCGACGCTGCCCGACGAGGAGCGCGCGCTCAAGCGCGCGCGCGAGCAGGTGGAGAGGTTGCGCGGCGCGGCGTACGGCGACGAGTACGATCCGGACGCGGGCGCCAAGAAGAAGCGGCCGCCAAAGGCCGCAGTGCCCGAGACGGACGACGAGTGGCGCGCGCTCGCGTCGAGCGCGGGCGCGCTCGACGCGCTCAATGCCGACGCGCTGAAGGGGTACTGCGAGCAGCACGGGCTCAAAAAATCGGGCAAAAAGTCTGACCTCGTCGCGCGCGTCGCCGCGCATGTCGCCGATGGCTGAAGCGTGACGGGTCACGGGTGACGCCTCCACTTTCCTTGCCTTCAACTTTCGAGCCGGCGTGAACTTCTCCGGAAAAACTGAAAACTCGCCGGGCCCAGGAAGCCCGAAAGGCCGTTTCCAGGAAGCCACCGCCGACTCGACGAAGTCGCCGAGGGCGATCGAGCGCCGCGGAAGGGCGATGGACAAGAAGCTGCAACTCTCGACGGACGCCGACCCGGAGCCCGACGCGTCGGTGGTAGGCAAGCGTAGCTGGGTGCTGCCGCTCCCGTCGCGCACCAAGGCGCCCAAGCAGCCCCCCAAGCGCGGGCTGTCGACCGACTCGGAACTCGCGGCGCGCGCGCGCTGCGACTGGGCTGAGCTGCGCGAGCGCGCGTCGACGCGCTTCGCGCTGATCGTGTACGTACGCGTTGCTTTCGTCATTGACCTGCTCACCGACGCGGGCATCGCCACTGCGCTCGTCATCGCCGGCCAGCCCGGTCCGGCGGCCATCGTCGCGCTCGTGATGGGCGCCAACCACCTCACCGCGGGCGCGCTCATCGTGCGCGCACGCTACTCGATGCACTCGGCGGCGTGGACGCCCGTCCAGTACGTGCTCGCGGTGTTGCACACTCTCTTCATCGCGCCGATCGCCGTTTTCGCGCTCGACTGCGCCGCGGTCGGCCTCGCGCTCACGTGGAAGTCGTCGATGGCGGACCCGGCCATCCGCGAGCGCGTCAACCGGATCGCGGCGTACGGCACGGCGCGCGGCACCCTCGAGGCGCTCATCGAGGCGCCACTCATGCTCGTCGTCGAGCTCGCGCTCCTCGGCGCCGCCGGCTCGGGCACGCTCGCCGTCGGCGGCGCCGTCGTGGCCGCGCTCGTGCTCGGACTCGTCGCGACTCTCGCGACGCTCGTCGTGCACGCCGTGCGCATCCGCCGGTTCGCGTCGGGCGTCGAGCTGTCGGTTCGCGATTATGTGCCCGCGCTGCTCGAGATGCGTCCGCCCATCCCGCTTCACGCCATTGAGCGCAACCGCCTCACCAAGGTGAAGGTTGGCGTCGTCCCGTCGCGCCGTGAGGCGCGCGTGCTCTGTAAACTGTTGTCCCTCAACTCGTCGCTGCGGCACATCGACATCTTCGGCCTCGGGCTCGTCGACGCGGACATCGCGCAGATCGCCGAGCTGTGCAGGCGCTCGGACATTCTCGAGTACCTCAATTTGCTCGGCAATGCCTTCTCCGCGGCAGCTGCCGTCAGCGTCACGGCGGCCGCGGCCGCCGTCTCGCCCGCGCGCATCCGCACCGTCTGCGGCTTTGCGCCCGAGGCGTCGATCTTCGAGCTGAACGGCAAGGGGCTGGGCGACGTCGACGCGGTGCTCCTCACGTTCGAGGTTGCGGCGAACAAATCGATCCGGCTGCTCAACCTGCTCGACAACCGGATGGCAGACTCGCGATACTTTGCGCGCCTCGTCGGCGCGTGCGAGCGCGCCGACGACCTCGTCGCGGCGATGGAGCGAGCGGCGTACATCGCGCCGCCGCACGACGTGTCTGAGACGGACCGCGCGCGCGCCGAGGCGCAGGGCGTGCCGCTCGAGCTGGAGGACGGCCGCGCCGGCGTGGGCACCGGCAGCGACGAGCCGGACGCTCCCGAGGGCGGGCCGCGCGCCGACGACGTCGTGCGCGCGCTCGTCTTCGTGGGCACGACGATGCGCATCTCGCTCAACGGCGCGATCCACGTCGCGCACCGCGGCGTCACGATCTCACTCAGCCGCGCGCTCGCGCCCATCATGGACGCGATGGCCGCGCACTCGGCGCACGCGCGCGCGCAGGCTTGGGGGTGCGAATCGATCGCCCGCATCTGCGAGGCGGACGCGCTCGCCGGCGGCAGCGCGCGTGACGATGCGGCCAAGGCGGGCGCGCTCAAGTCGCTCGTCTCGGCGCTCAACACGCACTCGGGCGCGAGCGACGTGCAGCGCGAGGGATGCCACGCGCTTGCCGCGCTATGCACCGGCGCTGACGCGGCCGGCCGCGCGCGCGCTGACCTGGCCGTCGCGGCCGGCGCGCTCAAGGCAATCGTCGGCGCGCTGCACGCGCACGCGCGCACCGACCTGGCCGTCGCGACGATGGCGGCGCTCGCCGCCGCGGCGATTGTCGAGGGTGACGACGACGACGCGGGCGGGCCGGCGCGTAGGCAGGCATTCGTCGATAATGGCGGTCCCGATGCGCTCGTGTGCGCGCTCGCGCCGCACCTCCTCGCGCCAAAGCCGCAGGCCGCCGGATTGCGCGCGCTCGCCGCGACGGCCGTCGACGCGGACGAGCTCGGCCGGCTGCGCGCGCGCGTGGTCCTCGACGCGGACGCCGCGGCCATCGCCGTCGCGGCGCTCGGCGCGCAGCCGTGGCATCCGGCCGTGCAGAAGGCTGGCTGCGCGCTCTTCGCCAACCTCGCGCAAGGCGAGGACGCGTCGAGCTGGCTGGCGCAGGCCGCGGTCGCGCGCGCGGGCGGCGTGCGGACGTGCATCATCGCGCTGGACTCCTTCCGCACGCGCGGCCACGCCGACCTCGCCGCCGAGGCCGTGCGCGCGCTGCGCAACTTGACGTTCACCGACGCGCAGGCGGCGACCGCCGTGAACAACGCCGCCTTCCCCATCCTTGTCGCCGCGCTCGGCACGCACGTCGCCGACGCGGCGCTCTGTCGCGACGGCGTGCGTGCGGCCGCGCACTGCGCGCGCGCCGACGCACCTGCAGACGCCGCGTCGCGCGCGGGGCACGGCGCGGACGCCGGCGTGCTCGGCGCGGTGGCGGGCGCGATGCGCGCGCACGCGGCCGATGTGGCCGTGCAAGCGTGGGGCTCCGCCGCTGTGTGCCACGTCACGTATGGCACGGACGCGGCCGCGCAGCGCAGGCATGCGCAGGCGGTGGGCGAGGGCGCGCTGGGCGCAACCATCGCCGCCATGGATGGCGATGGCAGCTCAGCCGCCTCGCAGGAATGGGGAGCGATGGCGGTGCGGAACGTGTGCCGCGGCGCTGCGCCCGCCTCGCGCCGCCTCGCCACCGCCGCTGTCGACGCCGGCGTGGCGCGCGCGCTCGTCGGCGCGATGCGTGCCAACCCCGCCTTGCCCTCGCTTCAGCTCGCCGCCGCCGAGGCGCTCGCGCACGTCGCGCGCGGCGATGCTGGCGACGCTGCGCGGCCGGGCGAGCCCGGCGGGGACGACAGCGCCGCGCCCGCGCGCCGCGGCGCGCTCGCCGCCGCCGGCGCGCCCGAGGCGCTCGTCGGCGCGATGGTCGAGTACTTGGACAACGGCTCCGTGCAGACGTGGGCGTGCGCCGCGCTCCGCTACGTGACCGCCGGCGCGGACGCGGACGCGCCCGCGCGCCGGCAGCTCGCGGCGAGCGCGGGCGCGGCGAGCGCGCTCTGCGACGCGGCGCGCGCGCACGTGGCCAACAGCACACTCCTCGCCGAGGCGTGCGCCGCCGTCGCCAACGTGGCGTGCGGCCTCGATGCGGCCGCGCTCACGCGCAAGGCCGCGTTTGGCGCGGCGGGCGGGCCCAAGGCGTGTGCCATCGCCGCGTGCGCTCACCCGAGCGCGTGCGAAGCGGTCGGCACGCTCGCACTCGCCACGCTTGCCGACGGGCCTGAAAGCGACGACGGCGCGTGCGCCGCTCGTGCGGTCGACGGCGCGCTCGCGGTCGCGCAGGCCGTGCAGGCGTTGAGCGCGGCAGAGGGCGGCGCGTGGGCGTGCGCGCTCGCGCGCCGCTTGCAAGCGCACGCGCTAAACGGCAATGGCGCACCGGCGGGCGTCGCGCCATCGCAAGGCGCGCTGCGCTGCCTGCTCGCCCTGCTCGACGCATTCGCGCACAGCGCCGCCGTCGCCGAGCAGGTCGCGACGAGCATCGATGCCATCGCCGGCGGCGTCGCCGGCGTCGGCATCGGCGCGCGCGAGCGCGCGGCGGAGGCGGTCGATGCGGGCGCGTTCGAGGCGCTCGTTCGCACGATGGATGCGCACAGGGAGCACGAGCGCGTGCAGCGCGCCGCGACCGCCGCGGCCGCCGCGCTCTGCGCGGGCGACGGCGTGGCGGCCATCTCGCGTCGCGAGCGCGCGCTCGCCGCTGGCGTGCCGCGCCCGGTCACGACCGCCATGGTCGCGCACCCGGCCGCCGCCGAGCGCGCGGGCATCGCGTTCCTCTGCTATTTTGCCGCCGGTTCGGATGAGCTGCTGCCGACGAAACAGTTCAAGCGCGCGCACGCGGCGGCGCTCGGCCTCGTCGCGGCGGGCGCGAGCGGCGCGCCCGCTGAGATGCAGGTCGCGTGGGGCCAGCAGCTCGCGCGCGCCGCCGGCCGTCTCGTCACCGACGGCGCCGTGCGCGCCGGCGCGGACGGCGGCGGCGAGGCCGGCCCCCGAGCGTCCGAAGGCGCGTTCCGGCTGCTCGTCGCGCTCGCGATCGGCCTCGTCAAGCGCGCGGACGTTGCGGCCGAGGCATGCGGCGCGATCGCCGCGGCGATCGGCGCCGGCGTTGGCGCCTCAGGCGTCGGCGGCGCGGCCGCGCTGTCGCTCGAGGCGGCGGACGCGCACGCGCTCGTCGCCGCCGTCGGCGCGATCGACCAGCACGCGTCGGCCGCGGCGGTCGTGCCGCACGCCGCGCGCGCCATTGCCGCGATTGCCGGCTCCGACGTGAGCGGCACCGTGCGGCCGCGCGCCGTCGAGGCGGGCGCGCTGCGCGCGCTCTGCGCTTCGCTTGCCGACCACTGGCCCGAGTCCGCCGTCACGGCCGAGTGCGCGCGCGCGCTCGTCGCGATCGTCGGCGCGGACGCGAGCCCGCCCGCCGGCGCGCCGGCGCTGCCGCACGCCGCGCCGTCCGCGTGCGCCATCCTCGGCGCGCTGCGCAAGGCCGTCGAGCTCGCGGACGTGCAGGACCACGGCTGTCGCGCGCTCGCCGCGGTTGCAAAGGGCGCGGGCGCGGTCGGTGCAGAGGCGGTCGTCGCGGCGGGCGGGCTGCCCGCGCTCGTCGCGGCGATGCGCGCGCACCCGTCGTCCGCGTCGATCCAGCGCTGGGCGTGCGTCGCCGCCGCCGAAGTGACGCGCGCGCTCGACACGGCCGGGCGCGCGCGCGCGGACAAGGCCGTCGCGGTGGGCATGCACGAGCGCGCGGGCGCGGCCGTCCTCGCGCACTCGAGCGCGGTGCTCACGACGCGCGCGGCGCTCGACGCGCTCGGCACGCTCGCGTCGGGCGACGACCACGTCGCCGAGCCGCGCCGCGCCGCCGTCGCCGAGTGCACCAGCACGGGTGCGGCACTCGTCCTCGCGCTGCGCGCACAGCCCGCTGACCTGCAGACGCAGCAGCTCGGCGCATGGCTCCTCGGCTCTCTCGCCGACGGCGCGCCGTCCGAGCCGGCCGACGAGCGCGCGTCCGCGCTCATCGCGATCGGCGCGCTCGCCGAGCTGCTCAAGGCGTACGCGCTGCACTCCGCCGACTCGTCGCTCAGCGAGCTCGCGTGCCGCGCGGTCTGCGTGCTCAGCGCGCCGTCCGCCAACGCGGACGCGCGCTCGGCGGCGGCGGTGCAGGCGGGCGCGCTGCCGATGCTTGTCACGGCGGTGCACACGCACGTGCACAAGGACCTCGCGCTCGCCTGCTGGGCCGCCGCCGCGCTGCGCAACCTCGTCGCCGCACCCGACGCCAACGGGCAGGCGCGCCGGCAGGCGACGGTTGACGCTGGCGGGCCGCTCGCGCTCTGCGCGGCCATGTCCGCGCACCGCACCGACGCGTTCGTGCAGGCGGCGGCGGCGAGCGCGCTCAAGAGCATCTCCTCCGGCACCGACAAGGCGGGCGTCTGGCGCAAGGAGGCGGCCGCGGACGTGGGCGCAATCGAGGCGCTCGTCGACACGCTCGACGCCGTCGGGGCGACGTCCGCCGACGCGGCCGAGCAGGCGGCGCGTGCGATCGCAAATGTGACGGCGGGCAGCGACCAGCTCGGCCTCGCGCGCAAGGTGCGCGCCTTCGACGCGCACGCGACGCCGTCGCTCGTCGTCGCGATGCGCGCACATGCCGCCGTCGCGTCGGTGCAGGAAGCCGCGTGCGGCGCGCTGCGCAACATCGCGTACGGCACGGGCGACAAGGCCAACGTCGCGCGCAAGAACGAGGCCGTCGAGTCGGGCGCGCTCGCCGCCGCCGTGCTCGCGATGAACACGCACGCGACGCACGCGGGCGTGCAGCAGATGGGCTGCGGCGCCGTCACGAGCATCGGCTTCGGCTTCGACATCACCAACAAGAACGCGCCGTCGTTCGCACAGGTGGCGATCGACGCGGGAGCGCTCGCCGCCACGCTCGCCGCGATGGCCAACTTCGCCGCACACGAGGGCGTGCAGGAGCAGGGCGTCAAGACGCTGCGCAACCTCTCGTACGGGCTTTCCGACAAAAAGGCCGAGCGCGTGCAGATGACGATGGCGGAGCGCGGCGCGCTCGAGGCGCTCGTCGGCGCGATCAACGCGTTTCCGAACAACGAGTCGCTCTACGAGGAGGCGCTCAAGGCGATCGCCAACATCTGCGACAAGGGCGGCGTCGCAAAGAAGCGCGCAAACTCGGCGGGCGCGCGCACCGTCGTGGGCGGGGGCAAGAAGCGCTTCCCCAACAACAGCGCCATCCACCAGGCGGTCGACGCAGCCTTCCGCCTTTTTTGAGGTCGCCGCTCGGCACTGCACCGCATGACAAAGTCAGTTCTGACGGCCATGTCCGACTTCTCCGAGCCCTCGCGACGAGCGCTTCGTAGAGCCGCACTCTCCACTCGGTCGCCAGACTCGCCACCGTGCTCGACTGGCGGTGAAAAAGCGGCGCCGCATTTGAAAAGGGCGGCACGAGGCTCGCGCTCTCAGAGTTCCAGCGATGGGGAAGCCCGTGTGCTATCACTTTGTGTGCACGCTGGGCGGCTCGGCGTGGTCGGCCGAGCCGCTCAAGGGCGACGACGAGCCGGCGGCGTCGCTCGAGGGTGCCGAGGCGCCCTCGCTCGACGAGCTCGCCAAGAGCCTGAGCGCGCTTGTGAAGGCGGCCAAGGGCGAGACCGGCCGCATCATGTGCAACCAGATCACGCCCAGCAAGGCGTTGTTCACCGCAACGATCGGCGGCGTGGTGATCGCTGGCGGCGCTGCGCCCGTTGCGGCGGCGGCCGCTGGTGGCGGCGGCGGCGGCGCCAAGGCCGCGGAGCCGGCCAAGGCGGCTGAGCCCGAGCCGGAGGAGGAGGAGGAGGCCGGCGCCTTCGACCTCTTCGACTGAGCGCTGCGCGCGACGCCAGAGATGAGTGTGGGCAGCGCGCCGCTGGCGGCGTATTGTCGACGTTGCTGCGCATCATCACACTCGCGAGCGCGTGACGCCTACGTCTCGCAGCTGTCGACGTGTACTCTGCAAGCGCGTGAGGGAGGGAGCCGATGCACGCATCGCCTCGCGCGCAGAAAGGCGGAGACGCTAGGGCGCGATTGCCGCTTGCGTTCAGATGCTGCCTCGGCCCTGTGGGCCTTTTGCGCATCGTCGCGTCCAGGGCGGCAAAGACAAATATGGCTGACGGCCACGCCCCCCCCCCCCCCCCCCCCCCCGGTCCGGGGCGGGCCACATCGGCCGCTGGCGATCCTCGAAGGCCATCGCACCGGCGCGTTCGATCACGCAATCCTGCATCGCGTTCATCAGACACGCCTCCGCCCTGCGGGGTTTATGGCCGCGGAGGGTAGAGCGGGTTGCCCACGCCGATCATCGCGACAGCGATCGCCTGCTTTGTGTACGCGAGGCGATCAACGCGCCCCTCGCTGAGCACGCCGATGAGGCCTTGGCCCTCGCCGAGCTTCGCATCTCCGCTGACTCCCGCCGCGTTGCTCGCCTGGGTGAGGTCCATGCCGTCGTGCACGTGCGCGGCGACCGCGGGCGGCAGCTCAAACGCTGAGCTCCAGCCAACGGACTCGCGCACGCCATCGTACGCGACGGCGGCACAGATGTCGAACATAACGCCGTCGAGCTCGAACACGCCCGACTCGATCCCGAATGCGAGGTCCACGGCGTCGCGGCTCGCGAACGCGCCGCGGGCGCGGTTGCGCGCGCCGCGCAGCGTCTCGTCCATGCTGCGCGGCTGCTCGGCGACGCCGCTCGACGCTTTGAAGCCATCGGCGCTGGCATCGGCGAAGCGCGGGAAGCTCGCGCGGAGCGTCTCCACCACGGCGCTCACCTTGCAAGCGTTCGTCGAGCCCACGACCACCACCGGCATGGTCAGTTTGCCATGAGTTTTTCCCGCGCAAGCATTGGGGATCGGGCCGTTGAAGCATGGACGACCTTCAGGCGGTCGTCGGCGACGCGGTCCGAGTAGCCGTGCGGGTGCGAGACCGCGCCGCGCGGTTGCTCCAGCCGATCTGCTCGCGGCAAACGACGCTCACTGGAGCTCTGTGCGCGCGCACGCCCGCGCTCGCGCGGCCGGCGTGGCGCGCAGGTCCGCCCGCTGAGCGACAAGGAGGTGCTAGAGCAGTGCAGGCCGTGCCTGCGCGTCTTCGCGCGCGAGCGCCAGGTGGTTCTCGGCAAGGACCGCGGCTTCACGTTTGACTATGTCTTTGGCGAGCGCTCCGAGCAGGTGCGCGCGCCCACTAGTCCGCGCGCCTCTACGTGCACGCGCGCTCGCCCGCCAGAGCCGATCGCGGGCGTGCGGACGCGCCCTCCCGTCGTCCCACCCCAGCCAACTTGGCAAAGCCGCACCTCCTCGCCCTGCCGGCAACCCACCTGCCCGTCAACGCGGCGGCCGCCGCCGCCGCCGCGCTGCCCGCCGCGCAGAGCGAGCTGTACAACGAGAGCTGCGCGGCGCTCGTCGACGGCTGCCTCGCGGGCTACAACGGCACGATCATGGCGTACGGGCAGACGGGCTCGGGCAAGACGTTCACCATGGGCTCCGGCGCCGCGCCGCGCAGTTCCAACGACGCCGACTCGGCGCCGCCGCCCGCAGATTCGGCTCCCATCGGCGTTATCCCCCGCGCGCTGCGGCAGCTGTTTGCGGCGCTCGGAGGCGACGACGGCGCGCGCGGCGCGCGCGACTCGTTTGACGAGTCGGACGAGGAGGAGGCCCCGTTCCGCGTGGATGCGACGTACCTTGAGATTTACAACGAGGAGGTGAAGGACCTGCTCCACCCGCACACACCCGCGCGTGCCATCTCGATCCGCGAGGCGCCGGGCGGTGAGATTACCGTCGCCGGCGCACGCGCCGAACGCGTGCGCGGCCTCGCGGACGCGCTGCGGCTGCTCGACGCGGGGAGCGCGGCGCGCACGACAGGCGCGACGCTGATGAACGCCGCGTCCTCTCGCTCCCATTCGCTCCTCACGCTCAACCTCACACGGCGCGTCGTCGTGCCAGCGGCAGGCGGCGACGGCGACGGTGGAGGCGCGCGCGCGCGGCCTGAAACGGTCCGCGCCAAGCTGCACCTGATCGATCTGGCGGGCTCGGAGCGGAACAAGAAGACGGGCGCGACGGGCGAGCGCTTCAAGGAGAGCGTGACGATCAACCAGGGCCTGCTCGCGCTGGGCAACGTGATCTCGGCGCTCGGCGACGAGCGGAGGCGGCGTGGAGCGCATGTGCCCTACCGCGAATCGCGCCTCACGCGCCTCCTGCAGGACTCGCTCGGCGGCAACTCGCGCACGCTGATGCTCGCGTGCGTCTCGCCCGCCGACGCGAACTTTGACGAGACGCTCAACACGCTGCGCTACGCCAACCGCGCGCGCAACATCAAGAACACGCCCGTCATCAACGTTGCCGAGCCCGACGCCGACGCGTCAGCCGGCGCCGAACGGCTCGGCGAGCTGATGAGCGAGATCCAGTCGCTGCAGCAGCAGCTGCACGACGCGCGCTCGAGCGAGGCGCCTGCGCTCCTGCGCGCGCCGCGCGAGCCTGCCGCCGCGCGCGCGCCGCTTGGCGAGCTCGCGCGGCGCGTACACGCCCTGCTGGAGGGCAAATCCGACGCCGACGCCGACGCCGACGCGGAGGGCGGGCCGAACGGCGCGCGCGCTGGCGTGCTCTCCGCATCGGCGCAGGACGGTGCGCTGCTTGCGCTGCTCCGCGCGCACGAGGCCGACGCGCGCGGTGACGACGCCGTCGACGCCGCTGCCGACGCGGGCGAGGCGGAGGCGGCTGCGGACGAGGCAGAGGCTGCGATGCGCGCGGCCGCCGACTCGATCGCGCTCGTCGGCCTGCATCGCGAGCACCTGCTGCTACTGCTCAAGCCGCTGTGGGACGCGGCCGCGGCAGGGCACGCCGCTGCAGTCGCCGCGAGCGTCACTTCTTCGCCGATGCCTGCGCCCGACGAACGTGCGTCCGCCTCCGAGCGCACGACGCCGGCGCGACCGCGCGCGCTCGGCGGCGGGCCCACCGACGCGTGGCCATTGCCCGCCGCGCCGAGCACGGCGTCGACGCCGTCGGGCGCACACGCGCCGCACACGCCGCCGCGCTCCGCGCCGTCCTCGCAGCAGCAGCAGGCGCTCGCGGCAACGATCCCGCCGCACCGGCTGCGGCGCGACGTGACGGCGGTCGCACGGCAGGCGCAGTCGGCGGAGGAGGCGGCGCGCGCGGCGCTCGAGCGCGCCCTCGCGTGGGCCGACGCGGCGCGCGCCGCGCGCCGTCGCGTTGCGCTCGCGCGCGGCGGCGGCGTCGACAGCGCGGCGGGCGGCGTTGCTGGCGGCGCGCGGCTTTCGCGCCGCCAGCGCCGCGCCGCGCGCGCCGCGCGCGCCGACGACGGCGAGCACGATGGCGACGGCGCGCACGGCGCGCGCTCTACGGCGGACGAGGATTCGCGCCCGCAGACCGCCGAGCTGGCGGACGAGGCGGCGGACGGCGCGACGCGCGCGAGCGCCCTCGGCGCACCGGCCGCCCCACACCGCGCGCTCGTCGCGGCCGAGCGGCGCGCGGCCGAGCTCGCCGACGCGCTCGCGAGCGCGCGCGCCGATCTGCGCAGGGACGAGGAGATCTTCGCTGATCGAGCGGCCGAGCTCGTGGCGCTGCGGCGAGACAACAACGAGTTGCGTGCGGCCCTCGCGGCGAGCAGCGCGCACGCGCTCGCCGCGCCCGACGGCGCCGGCGGCGAGCGCGGCGGCGGCGCGAGCGCCGCCGCCGCGTGCGCGACGCCCGATTCGTCACCCGCAAAGCGCGCGCGCGGCGCGGCGAGCCTGCTGGCGCGCGCGGCGATGGCGGCGTGGGGCGAGGCGCCGTCGCCCCCAATTCCCATCGGCACGTCCCCCTTGCCGCCGCCGCCGCCTCCGCCCGCTCGCCGGTTCTCATCGGTGACGTCCGAACCGGCGGATGCTGTCGGCGCCGCATCGCAGCTGCACGGCGCAGCATGGCGGCTCGCGGAGGCACTCGAGGCGGACGACCTCGTGCAGCTGGGCGACGGGGTGTCGGGCTCGCCCGCTGTCGGCCGCGGTGCCTACCGCGCGCCGCGCGCCGACGCGGGCGACGCGGCGGGCGCGACGGCGAGCGCGGACGCGGACACGGACGCGGACACGGCGCGCGGCGCGCTGGGCGCGCTGCAGCGATCCGTCGCGGCCGTCGCCGAGGAGCGGCGGCTGCTCGTCGCCGAGCAGCGCGAGCTGGAGCGCGCGCAGCTGGGTGGCTCCGACGCCCATGTCGGCGCGCGCGCCGCAGACGGCGCGGGCCGGACGCGCGGGGCGGACGGCGTTGCGGCCGACGGCGCGACAGAGGGGGGCGGCGTCCTCGCCGCGCAGCTCGCCGACTCGATCAAGGCGAAGGAGCAGACGATCCGCGAGCTGATGCGGCAGGAGCGCGAGGCGCGCGCGGCGCTCACTGAGGCGGAGGCGCGGTCCGCTGAGCTCGGCGCCGAGCTCGACCGGCTGCGCGCTGACCTCGACGCCGCGCACCGCCATGCCGAGGGCGGCGGCTCGGCTGCGGAGGACCTGCGCGCCGAGTACGCCGACAAGCTCGCGCAGTCAGAGGCGCAGGTGCTCGCGCTGCGCGAGCGGCAGCGCGCGCATAGCACGCTCGCGAAGGACAAGGCGATCGCCGAGCGCCGGTTACGCGAGACTGCCGCCGAGCTGGGCGCCGTGCGCGCGCAGTTTGAGGGGCTGAAGCGACGCGCGGACGCGGCCGCGAGCGCAGCCGCGCGGCGTGGCAGCCTCGCCGTTGAGCCGCCGGCGGCGGGCACGTCCGCGCGCGAGGTTGCCGAGCTGCGCAAGCGTGTGCAGCTGCGCGAACGGCGGATCCGCGAGCTCGAGGCCGACAACGCGCGCGCGCTGCGCCAGCTCGCAGGCGCGGCGACCGACGCGGACGGCGGCGCCGGCGCCGGCAGCGCGCGCGCCACGCGCGCCGCGCCCGCTGCGTGCAATGGCGCGGGCGCGCGCGCGCGCACGCCGAGTGGCGGTGCGCGAAGCCGCGCGCCGATGCCCAGCGCACCCGTCACGCCGCGCCGCACGTCGTCGGCATCGGCCGCGGCCTCCGCCGGCGCGGGCGGGGCGACCAGGCCGAGCACGTCGCCCGACGCGGCGCGCACGCGCCTCGCGCTCGACGCGACGATCGACGAGCTTGTGCGCGCGGGCCAGGCGAGCGCGCAGCTGACCGTCGAGGAGGCGAAGCGCGCAGACGCCGTGAGGCAGCGCGAGGGCGCGCTGCTCGCGCGCGAGCGGCTGCGCGCGCGCGCGCGCGAGTCGGGCGCGAGCGCAGAGGCCGAATTCGACGCCACCGCGACGGCACTCGCGCGCGCCGAGGCAGAGCTCGCACGAGCGCGCTCGCGCGCGCGCGCTGGCGACGCGGACGGCGACGAGCTCGCGCGCGTGCAGGCGGAGCACGCGGCCGCTGCCGACGCGCGCGCGCGCGCCGAGGCGGTGCTCGCCGCCCACTCGGAGCGCACCGCTTTTGAATTGCGCGGCATCGACGAGACGATTGACTCGTACGACGCGGCGCTCGAGTGGTGCGCGCGCGGCCGCGCGCGCTGTGCGCCTCGCGCGCGCCGCGCGCAGGCGCCGCACGCGCGGCGCCGCGACGCGACGCGCTGATCGCGCGGCCGCGCGCTGCCCGCCTGCCCTTCCCCTTCCCGCCTGCCCTTCCCCTCTCCGCCTCGGCGCGCGCCGCCGTCGCCACGAGGGCAGGCATGACGAAACCCTGGCGCAGCTGCGCGCGGGCGCGACAGCCACGTCGGACAGTGAGGCGACGCTGCAGCTCGAGCAGGTGCGTGGCGGCTGCGTCGGCTGCGCGCCGCCCCGCATCCGCTCGCGCGCGCGCGCGCGGGCCCGCGCGCGCTCACGCGCAGCCGACGCCGCTGCCGCCGCCGCCGCGCGCGCGCCTTGCGCCGTGCACAGGTCGTCGACGCTGCAGCGCTGCCAGACTCCAAGGCGCTGCTGTTGGCGTACCTGCCGCAGCTTGTCGACGCGCGCCGCGCGCTCGCCGCGCGCGAGCGCGAGCGCGAACGACTCGGCGCGCAGCTCGCTGAGAGCGCCGGGCAATTGCGCGAGCAGGCGGCGTCCCTCGACCTGGCCGAGCGCGAGTTCGCGCGCACGCTCGCAAAGCAGCAGCACGCGCACGACCTCGAGAAGGGCGCGCTCATGCGCCAGCTGAGGCCGACGCACCCGTCGTCCGCCACCGCCGCGTCCGCCGCGTCGCCGGCGCACGAGCCGCGGTCGTCGGGCCGCGCTGGCGCCAAGCACGCCGACACGCCCGCCGGTGACGCTCAGCTCCAGCGCGCGCTGCGCGAGCGCGACGAGCAGCTGCAGGCGCTCGAGCGCGACAACTTTTACTTCAAGCAGGCCGCGCGCGAGCTCCGTCGGCAGCTCAAAGAGACGACGGGCGGCGGCTCGGCGGGCGCGAACGCGCTGGGCGGCGGCAACGGCGGCGGCGGCAACGGCGCGAACGCCGGCGCAGCGGACGCAATTCCGGGTCGAGCGCGCCCGCAGACGGCCGACGCCGAGCGCGCGCGGCTCGAGCGCGAGAATCAGCAGCTGAGCAACGAGCTCGCCAACTTGAAAGACTATTTGCTCAAAAACCCGTCCGCGCAGATGGTGCGCGTCTCCAAGCGCGATCACGTCGCCCTCAGCGGCGCAGGCGGGCCGCCGCGCGACTCGACGGGCAACGCGCACAACGTCCACGCCGGCAGATGACATCTGTGCACAATGCCCGCGCCGACGGAGTTATGGCCGCCCCTCTTGGCCTGCTGCGGACCCTCCTTTGAGTCCCCTCTGGTCGGCCTTCTTCCGCGGTGTGCCAGCACACTGTTGCTCTGGCCTTGCTCAGCTCAGTCTCGGTGAGTTCAGATTCAGTCCGAGTCGGAGTGCCGATGGCGAGTGCGGAGTGCAGGCAGGCCCTGAACGCGGAGTGAATTCCTCTCAAGCGTCCTTGCCTCGCAACTCCGCCCTCGCCAGGCGCGCGTGCGCTAGGCACGCACCACCCCGCCAGCTCGCTCACCGCAGGCGCGGCGTCCGCGAGGCCTGCACCGCGCTCGCGCAAAGGCCCGGCCCACGGGCTGATAGCGAAGGGTGGGCGCGCGCAACACCCAGCTCGTGCTTGTAAACCGAGCCAGCGTTGCCGCGTAGACCCGCGCCGGCGCTCCGCCGCCCCATTCCCGCGCTCAATCCTTCAAAATGCCGAGCAGGTCCTCGTCGCGGAAGATGAAGTAGTCGTCGTCGCCGAGCTTGATCTCCGAGCCGCCGTACTGCGGGAGGAGCACCTTGTCGCCGGTCGAAACACCCATGGGGATGAGCGAGCCATCCTTGTCGCGGCGGCCGGGGCCGACCGAGACGACGGTGCCCTCGTTGAGCTTGGTGCCCGCCGACTCGGGAAGCAGGATGCCACCGATCGACTTTGGCGCCTCGAGCCGCTTGACGAGCACGCGGTCAAGGAGCGGAACGAGGCGCTTCGCCTGCGCAAAGGACGTGCGGGCGCGTCGGCGCGCAACGCGAGAGCCCGGTTGAACGGCGCGGACGCGCGGCGCGATTTTGCAGGTGCGCATACGCACGCGTCCGCGTGGCTCGCACCATCTTTTTGGGGGCGGTCGAGACAGCCGGTTTTAAAAGTTGGTTACGATGACCTACCCCGTCGTCGCCGCGTCGGGCAGTCGGCGGCGGCGAGTGCAGCGGGCGGCTGGCGCGCAGCTTGAGATCCGCGCACACAGGGCAAAGCTCAGACGAATGAATAGCCCGCAGTGTCGACGCCTGCGGCGAGCCGCAGCAGGTTGCGCTTGAAGAGCGCAGGCCGCTCCGTGCCACTCACACTCTCCACACAGTCCTCGGCAACGCCCGTGACGCTCGGCGCGGCCGGTGCGCCGGCGCTGCTCGGTCCCACAAGCCGAGCACGCACGTCCGGCTGGCGGCCGCCGTGCCGCGAGCCGCTGCTGTCAGAAGTGCTCGTGCAGTCGTCCGACCGCCGCCTGCGCTTCTTGCTCTTCTTCTCAGATTTGGATCTGCCCCTGCCGTGCTGCTCCCTGGAGCGCTGCTTGTCGCGCTTGGCCTCCTTGCGCGCCTCGCGTCGCTCCGCCTTGCGCCGCTGCCGGTCCGTCTCGGCCTCGCCATCGCCTCCATGGACCGCACTCACCTTCTCAACGCTGCCATCCGGGCCGTGCGTGTCGAGCGCGGCGGAGGGTAGTGGCGTGCGCATCGGCAGCGCCCCGGCGGCCGCTGTCGGGGCCGCGCATCTCCCTTCGCGCGACGAAGCGGTGAGCGCCGCGCCCACCGACGCGCCGGCGCCCGGCGCTCGCACGCACGGCAGCTCAAAACGCGCTGCCCCGCCGGCGTGGGCGCCGGCGGCGGGCGCGGAGCCGCGCAGCTTGTGCAGCGTGGTATCGCGGTACGCTCGCGCGTTCGGGTGCTCCGGATCGAGCTGCACCGCCGACTCGAACTCGGCGACCGCCTCCTTGAGCCGGTTGAGGTTTGCGAGCGCGGCGCCTCGCCCGACGAGCGCGTCGACGTGCCGCGGGCACAGGTCGAGCGCCTTGCCGTACGCCTCGAGTGCCTCGGTGTAGCGGCCCTCCTTGGCGCGCGCAATGCCGTACCGCACGCTCTCCTCCGCCCACGCCGCGTTCTGCCCATTGCGCAGCTCCTCGCACGAGGGCAGCTCGTCAACTTCCGAGCCGTTCGACGCGCCGTCGCACCGAAGCGAGCCGTGCTCCTGGATGCCAAAGGCCGCGGTGAGCACGGGCTCAACGGCCGAGTTCCAGTGCATCTGTACGAGGCATTCGGCCGGCACCTCGCCCAAGGCGCTCAGGCTTACCGAATCGAGTCTCCTTCGGACCCGGTCCGTCGCGGCTGCGCTCAGCGCCATCGTGCGTCCATGAAAGCTGACCTGGCCGGCTCTCGATGGAGCCCGGCAGCCCCGCTGCCTGATCAGTTTCGAAAGTCACCGACGGCTCGGGCCGGGCGGATGGCGCGCGACATGTTCGGACAGGACGTGCCGGCATTCTCGCTACCGCCCGAGGAGCTCGTCGCCTTTGTTTTCAAGATGCTGCGCAACGGCGACGACGAGGAACCGCCGGCCGAGCCGCTGCGGCTCTTCAGGAACGACCTGCCGAACTTACACCCGCCGCTCGCGTGCACGCCGACACGTGCGGCGTACGCCGCCTCGCCGGCGCGCTCGGCCGGCCCCATCCTCGTCGCGAATGGTGATGCGCGCCCCTTCAGCCGCACGCCCGTCCTGCACCGGCGCGAGCTGGAGGCGTACGCGGCGGAGCTCCACGCGCCGCCAAACGGGCACCTTCGCTCGTCCGATCGCTTCCGCGGCGAGCGGATCTTCGCGACGGAGCCGACAGCCGGCTTTCAGGCCACGCGCACGCCTCTCGCGCACGCCTCCACGCAGCGCACGCCTGTGCGCAGGCTGCAGCGCACGCCGCGCCAGCCGCCACCGCACGTGGCAGGCGCACAGGATGGTGCGCTACCGGGCTCGGCGCCACACAGCCGGCAGATCGCGCGGTCGGTGCTGCTTGCTGAGGAGCGGCTCGGCACACGCCGCCTGGCCACGCGGCCGGCCGCACACGGCGCCGCTGCGCCGAGCTCCGGCTGCTGGGCCGGTGCTGGGGCGCGCGAGGGCGCCGGTGCCGCGATCGTGACCGGAGGGGACGTGGACGGCATGGACTGGGATCCGCGCGCCGTGACGCCGGACGGCAGCGCCGAGCATTCGCTGCGGCCGTCGCTGGCTCAGACGGCCGACAGCTTTGGCTCATCCCGCCGCGATGGCGAGCTGCTCCGACCGGACGACGGCGACTGCGCCGCGCACCTTGGCGCGAGCCCGGCCGCGCCCAGCTCGCGCCGTTACGCGCCCGCGTCCGGCGCCCTTAACAATCCGGCGCTGCTCAGGGCACAGCTGCTCGAGGGGTGCGTGCAGATGCCGATTGTCGTTGGCGGCCGACTCGCGCCGAGCGCGCAGCTGCACCGTGCCGCGCCGCCGCCCGACGCCCCGCGAGCGCGCGGCGCAGCGCCTGGAGGAGCGCAGCAGTTTGCGCCAACGCGCGCGCCGCGCTGTCTCGCCGACGGCGCCGACGCCGTGCTCTCCGCTGCGCTCTGGGCGGGCGGATGGAACGTCGACGATGGTGTGCTCGATCGCGCCACGCAGACCGCCGACTGCGACGAGAAGGCCACACAGACGGAGCGCGAGCCGACCACTGCACCGCTGGGCGCGCGCCGCTTGGGCGAGCGCGCGCCGCCAGCGCGCGCCGTGTCGCGTGCATTGCCTGGCGATTCGCGCGTGGACGGCGGCAGCGCGCGCGCACGACATGCGCACGAGTGGCGCAAGCACGTGCGTTGCGGCACTTCCGATCTCGGCGCGATGGCGACCGGCGCCCTTCGGGCGCGTGCGGGCGAGCCGCTCGTCGCGCGATGCGCCGGGCTGGGTGCGTGTGGTGCGCTGGCAGCCGGCGACGCTATCGGCGCGAGCGCCGATGGGGCTCCGCGCGAACTCGGTCAAGGCCAAGCCGAGCAGCACGTGCGCGCCGACGGCGCAGTGGGTTTTCACGCGCGCGCTACCTCGTGCCCGCCGCCGACTGTGGCCGCCGCATCGGCAGGTCCGGTCGCTTGGCACGAGCACGACTCCGGCGCTGCGCCACCGCTCACGCACGAGCACACGATGGCTGCGGCGCTTGGCGAGGCACCGTCGCTCGGCTTGACACGCGCGCCAGCCAGTGCACACGGCGCGGGCAGTGGTGCAAACACGTCTTTGCGCGCCTCATCGCGGCCTGCCGAGCCGGCTGCCTGCGCCTCGACGCCGCTCGCCACGATCCGCGACGCCGCGGTGCTGCGCTCCTCGGACGAGTTTGCCGACGAGAACGGGAGCGGCGGCGCCCTCCTGCGCTTTGGCGTGTCGCGCAGCGCTGAGCGCAGTGCTGACGAGTGCGGCGCGAGCGACGGCTTCGTCAGGCCGCATATGCTGCTCGTGCCCACCGCTCGCGACGCCGCGTGTGACGAAACCGTATCGGCCGCACCGGGCGATGAAGGCGCGGAACGTTCCGGCGAATCGCTCGATGTGTGGCTTTGCCCGGCGCCGTTTTCCAACACCTCATCGCTCTCGCGCAGCGACTTGAGCGGCTCTGTCTCGCGCGCAGAGAGCGCCTCCGCCGACGAGAGCGCGCGGTTCCCGCCCGGTCGCAAGCGCACCCCGTCACTTGCAACTCGGGTCGTAGACGACGGCAGCTTTGGCGCGGATGAGCACGGCGGTGGGTTCAGGCTGCGGGCAGGGCAGAGCGGCTTGGCCTCGCGCGCAGCAGAGCTCGCAGACTTTGAGGCCGCTGCTGCTGCTGCTGCTGCTGCTGCTGGGGAGCAGGGCGGTGGCTTCAGGCTGCGAGCAGGGCAGAGCGGCTTGGCCTCGCGCGCAACAGAGCTCGCAGACTTTGAGGCCGCTGCTGCTGCTGCTGCTGCTGCTGGGGAGCAGGGCGGTGGCTTCAGGCTGCGAGCAGGGCAGAGCGGCTTGGCCTCGTGCGCAACAGAGCTCGCAGACTTTGAGGCCGCTGCTGCTGCTGCTGCTGCTGGTGGTGAGCAGGGCGGTGGCTTCAGGCTGCGAGCAGGGCAGAGCGGCTTGGCCTCGCGCGCAACAGAGCTCGCAGACTTTGAGGCCGCTGCTGCTGCTGCTGCTGCTGCTGGGGAGCAGGGCGGTGGCTTCAGGCTGCGAGCAGGGCAGAGCGGCTTGGCCTCGTGCGCAACAGAGCTCGCAGACTTTGAGGCCGCTGCTGCTGCTGCTGCTGCTGGTGGTGAGCAGGGCGGTGGCTACAGGCTGCGAGCAGGGCAGAACGGCTTGGCCTCGCGCGCAGCAGAGCTCGCAGACTTTGAGGCCGCTGCTGCTGCTGCTGCTGCTGCTGGTGGTGAGCAGGGCGGTGGCTACAGGCTGCGAGCAGGGCAGAGCGGCTTGGCCTCGCGCGCAGCAGAGCTCGCAGACTTTGAGGCCGCTGCTGCTGCTGCTGCTGCTGCTGCTGGTGAGCAGGGCGGTGGCTTCAGGCTGCGAGCAGGGCAGAGCGGCTTGGCCTCGCGCGCAGCAGAGCTCGTAGACTTTGAGGCCGCTGCTGCTGCTGCTGCTGCTGGTGGTGAGCAGGGCGGTGGCTACAGGCTGCGGGCAGGGCAGAACGGCTTGGCCTCGCGCGCAGCAGAGCTCGCAGACTTTGAGGCCGCTGCTGCTGCTGCTGCTGCTGGTGGTGAGCACGGCGGTGGCTACAGGCTGCGAGCAGGGCAGAGCGGCTTGGCCTCGCGCGCAACAGAGCTCGCAGACTTTGAGGCCGCTGCTGCTGCTGCTGCTGCTGCTGGTGAGCAGGGCGGTGGCTACAGGCTGCGAGCAGGGCAGAGCGGCTTGGCCTCGCGCGCAGCAGAGCTCGTAGACTTTGAGGCCGCTGCTGCTGCTGCTGCTGCTGCTGGTGAGCAGGGCGGTGGCTACAGGCCACAGTTAGCGCGCAACGCGCACGAGCACCGCGGCGACATCGGCACGATTGGTGCTGGCGGCCCTTGGTCACCGCGCGTCGAGGCTGGCGCTGACGCCCGTCCTCCGACGCCCGGCATGGACGGCGATGGCGCCATTCTTTGGGCGCGCGACGAGCGCAGCGCGAACACCGCGGACGACTCGCCTCTCCCTGCAGGATGGCGGGCCGTGGAAACGACGCTTCTGAATCATCGGGATGGCTCCGATATGCACGGCGTCTATTTCTACCACGAGGACACGCGTGAGGCAACCTGGACCCGCCCTGCGAAGCTGCCGCCTATGCCGCGCAGCGCGCCTGCGCTTGCTGCAGGCGCGGCGTGTTTGCGCGCCAGCGGCGGTGCGCTGGCAGGCGCACAGCCGGCCAGTGGGGCAGACACCGCACTCGCCGCCATTGCTCAGGCGGCCCAGTCGCAGGCGGCAGAGATTGCCGCGGCCGCCGCGGCTGCCGCCGCCGAGAGGAAAGCTGACGCGCAGGCTGCTGGCGAGGCCGCAGAAGCCGCTCGCGCGCAGGCGCTGGAGGCCGTAAGGATTGCGATTGCCAGGCGCGCTCGCGCCGAGTGCTCGCGGGCGGAGGCTGCTGCGGCGGCTGCGCGCGCAACGAATACGGACACTCTCGTCGACTCGAGCGATCTCGTCACAGACGTGGACACAGTCGGCGCAGACCCGCCGGGTGCGATCGCAGGAACTTTGGCAGACGCGGCGGACTCGGTCGACGCGCGCTCTGGCTTTCAGTCGGATGACGACCCTCTGCTCAGCATGGCTGCCGCTGCGGCCGGCGCGGGTTGCGTCGCGACTGCGCCCGCCGCTGCCCTCACACCGCGCGCGGCAGGCGCTGACGGCACTGGCTCGATGGCTGAAGCTGCCTCGGATGCCGAAGGGCTGCCGGCGTCGGCGCCTGACGCAGCTTCGGGTGCAGCTGGGGCGGCGCGACCGGACGAGCCAACGGCCGACGGTGCAGCAGGTCAGTTCGCTGCAGAGGCGTGCTCAGGCCAATTGTTGGTGCTGTCGCCCTCTGCACCTGCTGCCGCCGCAGCAGCCGAGGCGCCCGCGCACGCTGCGCACGAGCCGTTACCGGGTGCGTCGGTCGCAAGTGCGCATGGGGCCATGCCAATGGCGCCCGCTGGCTGTCTGGAGGCCCTGATCCGAGCAGACGCGCTGGGAGGCGCGGATGGCCGCGCGGCTTGCGATGGTGGCACGGCGGCTGCACGCACGCCAATGCTGGCCGCTCTGCCCGCCGTTGCAGCTCCCGAGGGTGACGCCGTGGCGTCACCGCGCTCTCCATCGCGTCACGCGGCCGTTACGGCTGTCGCCGCGCTGCGAACGAGTGCACACACCGATCGCATGCAGGATGGCGCTGAGGCTGCGGCCTCGCGCCGAGACGCAGCGGCGGTGGCGGCGGCGGCCAAAGAGGAGGCAGCGCAGCTGGCCGCCGCTGCCGATGCGCTCGAGCTGCGCGCGAGGGCTGACCGCGCCGCTGCGTTTGGTGCGGATTCGGCGCGGGCTCAGGCGGAGGCGGAGGCGAGCACTACGAGCGAGGCTGCTGTGGCCGCGGCCGCCGAGCGCTCGCGCATCGCCGCGTTTGCCGCCTCGACGCCCGTCTCAGCGCCGGCGAGCGCGCCGTGGAAGCCGACCGCTGACGCAGGGCGCGCGGCGCTGCAGAAGTGGCGCGACAGTCGGCGAATGCGCGGTAACGCATTTGGCGGCGGTTTCGTCCCACCGCCAGTGGCATTGGTATTCGCTTCGTGCGCCGCGCCGACAGAGGATGGCGGCAGCCTGAGCGCAGATGCGCAACGAGATGGGGCCAGCGGCTCAGCCGAGCCGCGCATGCGCCCTGGCAGCGCGCACCCTACGAGTGAGCCCACGGGCTGCGCGGCTTTGGACAGTGCGAGCGTGGCGCCCGCTGGCAATGCGGCGATCGATGTGGCGCGCGCGAGCGGCGGCGGCGGCGACGGCGCGGGCCCCATCGCGCGCACAGCGGCGCAGGCCGTGCAGCCATCGCAGGCGGCACAGCAGGACTTCACGAAGGGAGAGGGCCTCTCGAGCCGGACTCTCGCGGCGCCGAGTCCGGCAAGCGCGGCCGCGACCGCGCACGCGGCGGACGGAGCGCTGCGCGACGAAGGGAGCGCGCAAGTGCACGCGCGGGCACGGACGGGCGTGGCCGATGACGACGTGTATGCACCCGTCCGACCAGGCGCGCACGAGGACGCACGCCACGACATGCACGACGCCGCTACGGCATATGCCGCCGACGCTCTCCGACGGCGGGCGCAGTTTGAGCTCACGGCGCGCTCGGCTGCGTCCGTGCAGGCCCGCGCGTGCGCGTGCGCGCAAGCGCAAGTGGCGGCGCCGGCTGCGGCCGAGGCGAAGGGCCGAGCGGTGAGGGCCGCCGCCGAGGCGGAGGACACGACGGCGGCACATGCGCGTCATGAGGCAGCAGCCGCAACCGCCACTGCGGCCGAGACCGAGGGCGTGCTCGTGCGTGCGCCTGATGCCACATCCTCTTCACTTGCGGCCATTGCTGAGGCGTCGGTTACAGTGTCGTGCGTGCACGCGAGTGCACCGAATGCGCCGTCGGTCGCTCGGGAGCAGGGCGGCGACCCGGCGGTCGCGGCCGCCGACGCAACGCTCCGAAAGGCGAAAGCAGCAGCTGGAGAGGCCGCTGACGCGGCCGAGGCGAGGCGACGTACGGAGGACGCAGCGGTGGCCGCGCGCGCGCGCGCCAATGGAGCCGCTGCGACGGTTACTGCTGCAACTGAAGCTGCTGCTGCTGCTGCGGCTGCGACGGTTACTGCTGCGACTGAGGCTGCTGCCGCTGCGACGGTTACTGCTGCAACTGAAGCTGCTGCTGCTGCTGCGGCTGCGACGGTTACTGCTGCGACTGAGGCTGCTGCCGCTGCGACGGTTACTGCTGCAACTGAAGCTGCTGCTGCTGCTGCGGCTGCGACGGTCACTGCTGCGACTGAGGCTGCTGCCGCTGCGACGGTTACTGCTGCAACTGAAGCTGCTGCTGCTGCTGCGGCTGCGACGGTTACTGCTGCGACTGAGGCTGCTGCCGCTGCGACGGCTACTGCTGCAACTGAAGCTGCTGCTGCTGCTGCGGCTACTGCTGCAAATGAACCTGCTGCTGCTGCCGCCGCTGCGCCCTCCGTCGGTTTGAGCTCGCCCATGTCCGTCACGCGAGGCTGCTCGGCAGAGTCAGCAGTGAGCTCTGCGGCTCGCGACAGTTGGGACGAGGGGCGAACGGCGCACGTGGATGCTGACGTGGATGGTCTCGGCGATCGTCGCCTCAAACGCGGTGGATCTGGGGACGCGCCGAACACAGGCGCGGTGCGTTCTTGCGCGCAGCGCGCGCCGAGCGGCGCGCACGCCGCGTCGTCGCTCGTGCCTGACGCCGCACCGCCCGCAGAAGCCGCCGCGGCTCGCGCCCAGGCGGCGGCGAGTGACGCTGCTGCAGAGGCGGCCACGCCGTCGCCTCTCACCGCAACGCGCGAGGCGACGCGCGCCGTCGCTGCTGCTGCATCGGCCGGCGAGGCTCTAGCGACGGAGGCCATATTGGCGGATGCGGAGGCGGCGGAGTTGGCATGGGCGGACTCGCTGGTCAGCGGCTCGACGCACGACGGCGCGTTGGGTCTTAGCAGGCAGTTTGCACCGGCTGAACCAGGCGCAGTCGAGCGCGACGGCGACGGCGACGGCGTCGGCGATGGCGACAGCGACGGCGTCGGCGACGGCGACGGCGACGGCGCACGCGGCGCGGCGGGAAGCGTGTACGAGAGCTACGCTGCGGCTGAAACGCTCTCGCGCGCAGGCAGCGCGCTCGTCGCTTGCCGCTCTCGCGCACCTGTCGCGGACGGCGGTAACGTCGGCCTGGGCGCGGCGATGGACAGCGGCGCGGCGGTGGGCAGCGTCGACGCGCTGAGCGATGTGCTCCTCGCCGAATTCGAGCTCATGGAGCGCGCAGCCGCTGGCGGGCCGCAGCAGCAGCCGCTGCCAGGCGTCGAGACGGGCAGCGATGGTGGTCACCCAGCGGCCATCGTGAACGCGCCTGCACAGCTGCAGACGCCGGCTGGCGCGCTCACGCTCGATGTGGTGAAGAGCGCCTCATGCGCGGGCGCGAGCTGCGCGCCATCACCATCCTCGGGTGCGAGCGCCTTTTGCGGCACCGAACGCGCTCTTGGCGCGGCGTGGAGCACGTGTGCCGCAGCAGCGTGCGCAGCGGCGCCAGCATGGCGGCCGAGCAGTGTTGATGAGCGCGGCGCGGCTGCTCCCGCAGCCACCGGGGCATGTGGCAAGGCGGCTGCGCAAGGCGACGTGACGTTTATGGGCGCTGCCGCGGGCGGCGCGACACGTGCGGTCGGTGCAGGCACGGCGTACGATGGCGACGAGCGCTCGAACCTTCCTGCCGATCACACGCACTCGCCGCACTACTTGTCCGCACTCAGCAGACAGGGCGGCAGCGTGCCGTCGGCCGATGCAGACATCGACGCGGACGAGCAGGCCAACGCCGGGGCGCACGCAGCGGCGCACGCAGCGGCGCGCGAGCGCTTGGCCGGCGCACACGCAGCGCGCGACTCGGGGAATCGACCCACGGACTCAATGCGCGAGGACATGGGGACAGCACGGGAGACGGCTTTGGAGACGGTCGAGGGCACAGACGACGAGCAGAGGGCTCGCGCAGCGCGCAGCGCGCGCGCACGCCATCAGCTCGCCGATGGTCACGGGGCGCCGGCTGACGGCAGCGCGGCGGGAAGCGACGACGCGGAGCGCGAGGACCAGGGCGACGCTCCGGCGCGCGCGCCCGCGGAGGTCGCTTATGGTCACTCGCCCGCACGTGCGGCGGTTGTCCTTCGGCCGCTGGGCGCCAACTTAACGCCCGCCGCTGATGCCGTCGGCGCGGCCGCGCGAGACTGGGCGGCGACGATGGCGGCGGCGGAGGCGGCGGCGCTCGGCGTGCGCGCCGCCTCCGCCGTCGCTGGCAGCGCACGAAGGAACGGCCCGTCCGGCGTTGGTCTGAGCAAGGCACACGACGAGCGTGCGCAGGCGCCGTTCGCAAGTGTCGGCGCGGTTCCAGCGGCCGTCGCCGGCGGCGCACCTGCCTGCGCACGACGAGGCGGTGGCGCGTCGCGCTCGCCCGAGACGGGCTCGGCGCCGCGCTCTTTGGCAGCCAGCCCCACTCCAACTTGCACGGATGCGACGCGGCTCGGCGCCGCGGCGGCGCGCGGCTCTCCGGTGGACGCGACGCACCCAGCGCTGACCGGCCGGCCTCGCACGCCTTCCGGCGAGCACAGCGCAATTTCCTCCGCCAGCTCGTCGGGCAAGCTCCGCGTTTTGGCCACGTCGCCGCCGCTGCCGCAGCCGCCGTCTCTGGCTGCCGCGGCGGACAGCGCAGCGGCTGTCAGCGCAGCGGCCGTGAACGCACGCGCCCCGCGCGGGGCGGACGCTGCCGTGGCTGTGCCCGCCACGGCTGCACCCGCCACGGCTGCACCCGCCGCCGTCGCCACCAGGGCGTCTGCGCCCAGCGCCTCGACGCCCGACCGGCACGAGTCCGCCATCGTGCCCGGCAGCAAGCGCGCGCGCTCAGTCGAGCACGATGGCGCCGGGCCTGAAGGCGGACGCGTGGACGAGCCGCAGCCATGGCTGCCGCTGAGCGTGCAGCGTGCAGCGAGCTCGCGCGAGGTGCTTAGCCTCCTCTCCGCGCTGCAGCCAGAGATTGCGGCGCACGTCGAGGGGTGTGCGGCCATCGGCGCCGCGCGCATGGGCGCAGGCCTCGCCGCCGGCGCGGCCCCGACGTTTGGGGACGACGGCGCGCCGCACGCGACGGCGCACGCGGCGACGACGGGGTTTGGTGGCGCGCTGCCGCCGTCGCTGCCTCCGCGCGCAGCTCAACCCTCGCGCGACGGCGCGAGGAGTCGACGAACGCCCCTGAGCGGCGTAACGGAGGTTGACGAATCTGCGCGCGATTCGGAATTGGAAGCCGAGCGCGCGCTCTCCGCGCCCGGAGCGCGCTCTCGGAACACGACGTCGAGTCGGGCGAGCCGCACGTCAACCTCCTCCGACCCGACTGGCCTATCGGACGACGAGCTCGAAGCGTTCGCTGCGGCCGCGGCCGCCGAAGGCTCGGTGCTCGCGCTCGAGCAGCTGGAGCAGCTGGCGGCGCTCGAAGGACGTGCTGCCTCTGCCAATGCGCCGGCAGCCGCCGCAATGCGCACGGAGCGGCTTGGCTGCGCCACGGCGGTCGCAGCCAAGCCGCGCCGCGCGCGTGCGTCCGGGACGCTCTGCGCGGACGGCGGCGAGGCGGGCGGTAACGGTATCGACGGCTCAGGGGAGGTTTCGTTTGAAACGACGCTGGTCGCCGCTGGCTGCGCGTCCGGCGAGGAGGCGCTGCCGCGTGCCGAGCGAACTGCGCTCACGAAGCCTGCCGCTCGCTTCGATGGGGCATGCGACGATGGGCGCGACGTCGACGTCGACGCCGATGCGCCGATGGGCGGCTGTACGCGCACAGCTGCGGATGCGGCGGGCGCGGGCGGCGAATACGGCTCGGCCGACTTTGGTACGAACTTCGACACGGACGCCAGCGCGTGCAGCCCGCTCAACGCGCCGCTCGACGATGCGCAGAGCGCTCGCCCGGACGCGTGCGCATTGACGCTTGTCCCACCAGCCATGCTGCCATCGCTGAGCCTGCCCATGTCCGATCAGGGCGAATTCGTCTCGACGTCGGCGAGCCGGACCGCGTCCGGCCAGCCCAGCCCGTCACGCCACGCTGCGCACAGCCGCTTCATCTCGGCGCCGGCGAGCCCGCCTGTGGGCGAGACCGTCACGAGCACGACCGCGGCCGCCCTTCCTCTGCGTGCGACGGGCGGCGCGCGCGCCTTTTACGACGCACTTGACGCGGAGGTGGAGGACGATGGCATCAGCGGCAGCGCACATAGTGAGCGCATCCAGGCGCCAACGTGCACTGGCACGGCGAACGCGCACGGCGGCGAGGACCCGCCCGTGGCAGCCGTCGTCGAGCGCACGGACAACTCGGCCGCCGCTGACGAGGATGCGGAGGAGGGTCGTCGCGCGCTGCTCCGCGTGCCCGGCGCTGCCCCTTGGGACGACGACGGGCATGTCGCCGAGGGCGTCGGCGACGATCTTGCCAGCGAGCACTGGGCAGGCGCACGTGCGCGCGGAGAGGGCGAGGACGGCGGCGGCGAGGACCACGACGGCGCGGACAGCGACGGCGCAGACGGCGACGGTGCGGTGGGGAACAGCGCGGACGGCGGCGGCGCGGCCGATCAGGGTGCGGCCAACGACGGCGCGGCCGACGCCGGCCGCACCGCGCGCCCACAGAGCTGGGCGACGGGCCTCACGCTCGAGCAGCAGGCTGCACTCACCGCCATCACCACCGCGTCGGGCCGTTTCGTGCCCGCCGGCGCGCGCGGCGCGACGCGACTGAGCGACGTCGTCGATTCTGCCGTCCTGCGCGAGAAACTGGCGCGCGGTGAGATACCGGAGATGAAGCCGGCGGAGTTGATGGCGAGGCTGCGCGAGGCCTGCCGCTCGCTACCAGGCGCGAGCGCGAGCGCCATGCTGCCATTGCCGCCCGGCGCGCGCGACGACAGCGGCGAGGACGCGCACAGCCGCGGCGGCGAGGACGACAAGAACGACGACGGCAACGGCGCGCCGGGTCACGCGCGCGAGCGCAACGCGCGTGTGGGCGCGTTCGCCGATGAGTCGGAAAGCGATGGCGAGGGCGAGTTGTCGGGTGGGCGCACGCGTGCGCGCCATGACGGCGACGAGGGCCGCGAGCAGTTGCCATCGCCTCTGTACAAGGCTGTGAGCGCAGTCATGAACGGCTCGGGGCTGGCAGGCGTGCAACCGCCGCAACCGCCGCCTCACGACCTCGATAAGCTCGAGCACGCGGCCGCGCAGCCGCTCGGCGCGCCGTTGGAACCGGTGTTGCCACCGGCAGCGCCGCTCGCCGTCTCACCGCCGCCGCCGCCGCCGCCGCCGCCGCCGCCGCCGCCGCCGCCTTCCAACGCAGCCGCGTGCGCAACCGACGCGTGCACAGCCACTGCCGTTACATCTTCCGCCTCTGCCGTTACACCTTCCGCCTCTGCGTCAACCGGCACGGGCACGGACGGCGCGCCGTCGGCAGCGCCTGACGGGCTCACGCTGAGCAGCAGCGTCGGCGGCCAGATTTGCGCCGCGTCGGTAGCGGCGGCAGTGGCCACGGCCACTGCGCCGGTCGCGTGCGTTCAGCCGCCGCCGCCGCCGCCACCACCGCCGCCGCCGCCGCCGCCACCACCGCCGCCGCCGCCGCCGCCGCCGCCGCCGGGCAAAGGCCGCACGCCGCCGCCGCCGCCGCCGCCGCCCGGCGCGCCGCGCGTGGTGCCGCTGGCGCCGCCCTTTGCGCTGCGCACGAGCACCAACCGCAAGCTCAAGCCGTTTCACTGGCGCAAGATGGGTGGCGTGCACGACCTGCGCGGGACTGTCTGGGACGACATTGGCGGCTTTGAGCTCTCGTCGCTGATGCCCAACATCCAGCTGCTCTCGCAGGGGCTGGAGGACCTCTTCGTGGCGACGGAGGCCAAGCCGATGCGCTCGAGAGGCTCGGGCTCCGCCGGCGCGCGCAGGACGGGCCCGGTCGTCCTGGACATGCGCAGAACGCACGCCGTCTCGATCGGGATCGCGAACATTCGGATGCCCGCCAATGTGGTCGCGTTGCGCCTGCGAAGGCTGGACGCGGCGGCCTTCTCGGTCGAACAACTCGAGGCGCTGCTCGCCGTGCTGCCCACCGACGACGAGGTCAAGGCGCTGCAGGCGCACGTGGACAAGTGCGAAGGCGACGAGACCTCTCTCTCGCTGCCCGAGCAGTACCTGCTCCAGCTCAGCCACGCGGTCAAGCCGCTGCGCGCTGTGCACGTCTGCCTCACGCTGCAGACGTTTGCCGCGGATGCGAAGACGATCCGCTCGGCCGCCGAGCTCGTGCGCAGCGCATGTGTCGAGGTGATGGCATCCGTCAGGTGCGCGCGCGCGCGCACTCTCGCCCGTCGCGCGCGCCGCGTGCGTCGCCGGCGGCGAGGCGGCAGCAGCGTGCGCGTGCGCGCAGCAGCGCGCACGGGTCGTGGGCGGCGCGCGCGACGGGCGCGCGTGTGCGCGCGCGGCCGCGCCCGCTCAGCGAGCGAGCGCGCCCTCGCGCGCTGCGCAGACTCACCAAGCTGCTCGGCCTTATCCTCGCCGTGGGCAACGCGATGAACTCGGGCACCTCGTACGGCGGCGCGCGCGGCTTTTTCATCGACTCGCTCCTGCGCATGGCGTCCGTCAAGGCGAGCAGCACCGGTGAGCGCGCGCGGCGCGCGTGGCAGCGTGCGCCGCCTCGCACGTTTACCGCTTTGCTCGCCGCTCTGCGCGCCGGCTTCGGCTCGCGTCCCTGTTTCCCCCGTTTTCCGTTTGCCCTTTTCCTTTCCCTTTCCTCGTGTCGCGCAGACAAGCGCAACCTATCGCTGCTCCATTACACGGTGAGCGCGATCTACGCGCAGGACCCGGCGGCGATCGACCTGCCCGAGGAGCTCCCGTCGCTCGACAAGGCGGCGCTTGTCGAGTTTGACCTTCAGATCACCTTCGCGCTGCGCGACCTCAAAGCCGCTGTGCGGCGCGTTCAGTCTCTGGCACCACCGCTCGAGCAGCCCACCTTCGAGCCGCGCTATCCCTACCTGCACGACGTGGGCGCGCACGGCGCGCGCATCGCAGTGCGGCTCACGTGCGCCGCGACGGTCTTTGTGGTCGTCGCCGAAACGCACGCGGCGGACCAGCACGGAGCAGCCGCGCCATTGTCCGTCGCGCTCTCGCCCACGGACGCGCTCGCGTCGCCCGCCGGCACCACGCTCCGCCGACGTGCGACGATGCCGGCGCTCGCGTCGCCGTCCGACTGCGGCGCGTCAGACGCGACGCCCAACACGGCCTCGCGCGGCGCGCCGTCGCCGTCCGAGCCGAGCCCGCTCTCGTCGGCCGGTGGCGGCTTGGCGTCGCCGACGTCCGCGAGCGAGCTCGCCGCGCTGCTCGGCGTCTCGGCCGGCGGCGTGCAGCGCGGCGTCGTGCCCGCCGGCTGCGGCGCGGTCGCGCACGCGAGCAGTCTCGCGGTGCACGGCGGCCATACTTATTTCGTCAATGTGGACGGCCTCACGCCTGGCCGACGGTATGCGGCATACATCGCGGTCGAGGACTCGTTCGAGACGTTGCCAGCCGACGCGCAGCGCGCGATCGAGCTGCACCGCAAGCCGATCACGTTTGTCACGCTCACGCCCGGCGCGAGCGCCGTCGGCGGCGAAGCAGGCGCGCCGAGCTGTGCGCCGATCGGCGCGGACGGCAACGACGCGGTCTCGTTCAGCGAGCATGGTGCGGGCGGGTCGGGCGCGGGCGACGGCGGCGCGCGCGCTGAGTTCACGGCGCGGCTCGAAGCGATGCTCGCCAAGCGCGCGCCGGCGACGGGTGGCGCGCGCGCGCCGATTGTCGTGCGGCGCGCTTCTGCGAGCATCATCACCGCGATCCCGCGCAGCGGCTCGGGCGCGGCCGAGGACGCGGCCGACAGCGCGAGCGTGCGCGCCGCCGCCAACGGCGCGCCGGCGGCGTGCGACGACGCCGAGGCCGAGCAGCCGCCGCCTGTCGGGCCGCCGATCAGGTGGCCGGACGAGGACGGACACGCACACGCGGCTCGTGCACAGGTGCTCGGATTCGTGGCGGTCGCCGAGCCCGAGGTAAGCGCGCTCGAGGCGCTGGAGGCGGACGTGCGCGCCAAGCTGCTCGAGCTCGGTCGCTACTTTGGCGAGCCCAAGTCCAACGCGGTTGAAGTCTTTGGCGTCCTCCTCACGCTCAAGGACTTCCTCGCCGAGTTTAAAAAGGTCAAGCTCGCCGTGCTCGAGCAGCGCAAGGTGCAAGATCGCCTTGCCGCGCTGGGGGAGGGCCTGAACCGGCGGCGCACGTACGGCTGAGCTGAGCGTGGCGGATGCGGCGCTCGTCCATTTTTGTCCCCCCCCCCCCCCCCCCCCCTCCCCAGCCTTTCCTGTGCTCGACCGTCGCCGGCGCCTGTTCATCTAATACTAACGACGCTTTCCGACGGGTCAACAGATGGGGTCATCTAATTACGTAAAAGACGCGCCTAGGGCCAACTATGTTGCTGAAAATTTGAAAATGGCCAGCCTAGGGCCAACTGTGTTGCTTAAAATTTGAAAATGGCCAACAATAATGATAAGGTGGAACCATGCCGTCCTCACGATCTCACTGCGCGTTCAAATAATTATATTTGATTTAGAGCAACACATAACTAGAGGCGGACCTATGTCGTAATCGCTATTGGCGGGGCTTCGAAGCGGCCCCCGAAAGACGATGGCACCGCCCTCAGGCAACGGGCTCGCGGTGCCGAACAACGGTTCGGGGGCTCGGTCGACGGGCGCCTCGCCGTTCACTCGCCGGGCTGTGGAGGCGCGCGATGCGCTTGGCTCGACATCCGTGCCCCCGGCCCGCCCTGCTCTTGGTACGCTGCGCACGTCGCGCTCGAGCGTGCGCGTGCCGTCGCCGATGGTGCTCACTAGGCAGGCGAGTTCGACGCCGATGGTGCGCACGGTATCCGCGCTGGCGGGCGCGCTGGCCGAGCCGGTGGAAGGCCTTACGCTGCACGGCGCCGATCCCTCCGGCCGCGCCGGCGACGTGCCGCGCCAGCCAAGCGGGCCGCTGCACGACGAAGACGGCGCGGGCGCGCCGGCGTCGACGCAGGGTGACGATGTATCGTCTGAACCGGCGCGCAAGGGGAATAGGAGCCGGCGCACGTCGAACGACATCGTGCTGCCCGGCGCGCTTGCCGAGGCGTACCAGCTCGACGGCGCCCTCGGCAGCGGCGCGTTTGGGACCGTATGGCGCGCAACCCACATCGACAGCGGCGAGCTGGTCGCGATCAAGGTGATCGAGCGCACGCGGCAGCTCGTCGAGGACTTTCGGCTCGAGCTGAATGAGGCGGAGATCCTCAAGTCGCTCGATCACCCTAACATTGTTCAGCTCAAAGAGCTGGCCGCCGATCCGAGTGGCGACGGGTGCTTTCTGGTGATGGAGCTCGTCGACGGCGGCCATTTGCAGGCCTCGCTCGACGAGCACGGCGCGTACGAGGACGCGCACGCGGCGGAAATCTTCAGGCAGGTGGCGGAGGCGGTCGCGTACCTGCACGCGCGCAACATCACCCATCGCGACATCAAGCCCGAGAATATCCTCTTCGTGCGTGGCGCCGGTCTGACGGTCAAGCTGACCGATTTTGGCATGTCGACGATGAAGGACGGCAAGCTCACCACGCTCTGCGGCACGCCCAGCTACTGCGGTGCGCGCGCGAAGCGCAACGCGCGCCCGCGCGCCTGCGCGTCCGCGCGCCCGCGCCGAGCAGCGCGCGCTCACCCGCCGCTCAAGGTCGCGTGCGCGCCGCGCGCCGCGCGCAGCGCCCGAGCTGCTGCTGGGCGACGGGTACGGCAAGGCGGTCGATATGTGGAGCCTGGGCGTCCTTGCCTTTGTGCTGTACGCGCCACGCGCCGCGCCTGCGCTCGGCGCCGCCGCGCACGCCTCGCGCTCGATCTGCGCGCGCGGCGCTCCACACGGTCACCCGCCGCACGCGCCCCGGCCCGGACCGTGCGCTCGCGCAGCGTGTGCGCGGCGCTGCCCTTCGTCTCGTCGACGCGCGAGGGGCTCTTCGAAAAGATCAAGAAAGGGGGGTACGAGTTTCCGAGCACCAAACAGGTCTCGACAACGGCACAGGACCTGATCACGCGCCTGCTCAAGACCAACCCAATGCAACGTTACTCAAGCCGCGAGGCGCTACAGCACCCGTGGCTCACCGGCGACGACGGGCTGGCGACGACGCACAATTCGCTCGTCACGGTGCACGAGATGATGCGCAGCTTCAACGCCGAGAGGCGCTGGCGGGTGCGTGCCGCGCGCGCCCGCGCCGCCCCCGCCGCCCCCGGGCACGCCGATACCCACCCGTTGACGTGCATCGCGGCGTTGCGCGCGCCGCATCGCGGACCGTGCGCACGCTCGCGGCTGCACCCCGCCTCGCGCCTGCGCCGCGGGCGCACCGCGCGCGCGCGCGCGGCGCGCTCGCCTCACTGCCGCCTCGCACCTCACCGACGCGCTGCACGCTCGGCCGCACGTGCGCAGAGGAGTACAATGCTCGTCCGTTGGGTCGTGCGCCTGCAGCGCGTCATCGCGCTGCGCAACGGCGCGCCGTGGCCGCCGCAGCAGCCGCGACGGCCTTCGGCCGCGCCGCTCGCCGCTTTTGGCCCTGGTCTCGCCTGCGTGGCCTGCGCACGTCGGGCGAGCGACACAATGCTCGATGTGGCGGGCGAGAAGCACGAGAAGCTGGCGCTGCCCGGGCTGCCGGGCAACGCCAAGGGCGGCAGCGACGGCGGCAGCAGCCCGAAGACGAACGTGCGCGCGGCGAGGAGGACCAACGTGCTTCCGCCCGTCAATTCGGAGAAGTCGCGCAGCAGGCTCGACCCGGCATCGCGCTCGACAGAGGCTGTGGCGCCGAGCAGCCGAAAAAGATAGCGGACAGGTGCGCACGCTCGCACGCAGCGCGAAGGCTTCTCGCGCCGCGTCGCGATGGCGGGGGGCCCGGAATTGTCGCGGTCTAGTGTTTGGGCTTGTGCGGCGCGGCGGGCATCGGAATGTCCGCCTTGGCCGCCTCCTTGAGCAGCTTGCCCGCGATCACGAGATGCTGCACCTCGCTGGTGCCCTCGTAGATCTCCGTGATGCGCGCATCGCGGTAGAAGCGCTCGGCGGGCATGTCCGTCACGTAGCCCATCCCGCCTAGCGTCTGGATCGCCTGGTGCGCGCACATGGTCGCGGCCTCGGACGCGCAGAGCTTGGCCATCGCCGCCTCCTTGATAAAGTCCTCGCCCGCGTCCTTCATCATGGCCGCGCGCCACGTGAGCAGCCGCGCCGACTCGACCGCGCACGCCATCTTGGACAGCTTGAGCTGGATCGCGTACATGGTTGATATCTGCGCGCCGAACGCCTTGCGCTCGGTCGAGTACTTGGTGGCGACGTCGAGTGCCGCCTGCGCGATGCCGAGCGACTGGGCGGCGATGCCAATGCGCCCGCCGTCGAGCGTCGTCATCGCGATCTTGAACCCCTCGCCCAGCTTGCCGAGCAGGTGCGAGCGCGGGATGCGCACGTCCTCGAGGATGAGGTTTGCCGTTGACGAGCCACGAATGCCAAGTTTGTCCTCCTTGGCGCCCAGACTGAAGCCAGCCGCATCCATGGGCACGATGAACGCGCTTATTCCCTGCACGTGCGCGCGCGTCGGATGGGTAGACACTCGCGCTTCAGGCCACGCGCACGCGCGCGTACACCACCGCGCGGCTCGGAGACACCGCGCGGCTCGGAGAGCCGCGCGGCGCGGCGGCGCTGGCGAGCGGCATCGCGCGGGGGCGCTGGCGAGCGGCATCGCGCGCGCGCGCCTTGTGCTTGACAGCCTTGTCGGTCGTGGCAAAGATGACGGCGCACTTGGCCTCGTGCGCGTTGGTGATCCACGCCTTGGTGCCGTTCAGCCGATAGTGGTCTGGCCCGTCCTCGACCGCGGTCGTGGTCGCAGCGCCGGCGTCGGACCCGTTGCCCGGCTCTGAGAGCCCGAAGCAGCCGATCCGCTCGCCCTTGGCGTACGGCACAAGGAACTCGGCCTTCTGCGCGTCGGTGCCGAACTTATCGACGGGGGCGCAGTACAAGCTGTTGTTTGCGCTCATGATCACGCCAGTCGACGCGCATCCGCGCGAGATCTCCTCGAGCGCGACCGCGTACGCAAGCGAGCTCATCTGCGCGCCGCCAAACCGCTCGGGGACCATCATGCCCAACAGGCCGAGGTCGGCGAGCTGCGCAACCTGCTTGGCCGGGTATTCGTGCGCCTGTGCAGTTCACGCGCGCCACCGCCGCCGCCGCCGCCGCGCCCCATATATGGACACATCGCGCGCGCGCGCACGCGCGTAGCGTACATCGCGCGCGCGCGCACGCGCGCACACGCTACGCGCGAGGGACAAGGCGCGCGTCGCACCTGGTCAATGTGGCCGGCGACGGGGTAAAGTTCGGTCTCGGCAAAGTTGCGCGCCATGTCGCGCACCATCGACACCTCCTCAGGCAGCGTGCCGAACGTGAGCAGCCCGCGCGACCTCGCCGCGCTCGCGCCGAGACGCGCGACCCTTGCCGCGCGCGGCCGGACGGCGGCATACATCCCTAAACAGTGAACTATTGGCTCCTTGGCGGAGACGTGGAAACTCGGAATTCGCCCGACAGGGCGGCCGACGAAACACAGGGCGGAGCGTCACATGCGTTCACGCGACGCTCCACGCGCGTTGCGCAGCGTGACGCGCGTCGCGCGGCGACCGGCGCGTATGTCGGTGAGCGCCGATTTGAGCGGCGACGGCGGTGTGCTCAAGCGCACGCTCGTCCCGGGCAACATCACCGCGCCGCGCCCGAGCCCGGGCGCCGTCGCCGTCGTGCATTTTGTCGCGTGGCTTGCGAATGGCACGGAGATCGGCTCGACGCGCGGCGTGGAGCCGCTCGAGATCCGGCTTGGCGTCGAGCCGTCGCAGGCCATCAAGGGATGGGAGCTTGCGATCCCGGCGATGCACACCGGCGAAAAGGCCCTCGTCACGTGCGCGGGCGCGTACGCGTACGGCGCGGCGGGCGCGCCGCCGCTGATCCCGCCGGACGCGACGCTCGCGTTCGAGCTCGACCTTCTCTCGTGGCACCCAGGCGTGGTGCGCGGCGGCACGGCCGAGGGCATCTCGCGGCGGTGGATCGACAAGCTCCTCGACCTCGACGCCGAGGGCATCAGCATGCCTACCGCCTCCGCCAACGAGATGCTGCACCAGATGGTCACCGAGGAGAACGCGGCCGCCGCGGCCGCCGCGGCCGCGCGCCGCTACGCCGACGGGCGCGACGGCGCGGCAGCGGCCGGCTCGATGGTGGTAGATCAGGTGGAGAGCGACGAGCGCGAGCTCACCGACGCGGCGGACATGCGCGCGCTGCGCGAGCGCGCGCGCGCGCTCAAGGAGCGCTCAGCGGGCGCAAGCGGCATGCGCGGCCCCGCTGGCGCCGAGCGCGAGCTTGAGGTGGTGGGCGGCGGGCTGATGGGCGAGCCGATCGTGCAGGAGCTGTACCGCAAGATGCGCGGCGAGGCCGAGCGCCATTCGTGGGTCGAGGGGCGCAACGACCTCGAGGTGAGCGTAACGCTCCCAGACGGCGCAGGAGCGGCGCAGGCGGCCGTGTCGCTCGAGCGGCGGTGGCTGCGCGTGCAGACATCCGAGTTTGTGCTCGAGGGCGCGCTCGTGCGCGACATCGACCTGGAGGCGAGCTCGTGGCTCGTGCAGCCCGCTGCGCCCGGCTGCTCGCGCAGCCTCTACATCTTGCTCGTCAAGCGCGACCCGAAGCTCGAGCGGTGGGGTGGCGTGTTTGAGCTCGACGCGAGCGTGCGCGCGGCGGCGGAGCGCGGCGGCGGCGTGGCCGATCCGGCGACCGCCGTGCAGATCCATTACGACCTGCCACGAACGAGGGAGGATTGACTGGAGGGTGTCATGCGTGCGGGCTTCGCGTCTAGCCGCGCGCCGGGCCGCCCGTGGCAGCGCTGTGACTGTCCGCCTCCGACTCGGCCTCGCCGTCCGATAAACCCACCTCGGAGCCTCGGCGGTCGTGAGCACGCGCGCTGTCCGCCGTGCCGCCCGTGCTGAGCAGCGTGACGAACGCATCCGCCGGCTTCTCGGCGCGCGCGCGCGAACCCGCGAAGAGGACGAGCGGGTCGTCAAACATGTCACGCAAGTAGCCGTCGACCGAGCCAAGCCAGCGGTTGTACGTGGTCGCCGTGCTCCTGCGGCTCGCCGTCTGCCGGAGCGCCTCGTCGTCCGTCTGCGCGCGCAGCCGCTCGAGGGCGAGCAGCAGCTCGCCCTGCTTGGCGCAAAACTCGCGCGCGGGCCGCGCGTCAAAGCCGCCCTCGACCATGTGCAGGTACTCGGCGAGCAGCGCGCTCAGCCGCGCGAGCTCGACGACGGCTTTGGGCGTGGGCGCGCCCTCCTCTTCGGCCGCGCCGCCGCTGAGCCCGCCCCCGCCGCGCGCGAGGAGGTGAGACGACAGCGCGACCACCGCGGCAATGTCGCGCATCGCGTCGAGAGCGGCCGTGCCGCGGCAGTGCAGCGCCGCGCGGTTGACGAGCGCGACGAGCAGCGCGCGGCTCTCGCCGTCGTCTCCACGCGTCGACTCCGCGTCGACGTGCGCATCGGCAGCGCGCGCGCCGGCGCGCCCCTTTTCGCTGGCGCTGCATGCCCCCTCGCCACCGGCGCGCCCCTCTTCGCTGGCGCTGCCTGGCCCGTCGCCACCGCCGCGCGCAGAAGCGGTGGGTTCGCCATCCACGCTGGCCACGACGCCGCCGGTCGCGTATGCGCCGGTGCCGCCATCGTGCGCCGCGTCGACGTCCGTCCGCCCATCGTTGCTGCCGCTCGCATCGATGCGCGCGCCTGCGGCCGTTTCATTTTGCTTGAGCTGCACACTGTCAGCGTCGTCGTCAGCGTCATCCGTGCCTTCCGCGCCCTCCTCCTCCTCAGCCGTCAGGCCGAGCGGCGCGCCGATGCCCGTGCTGCCGCTCGGCAGCCGCGCGCCGCGCGCCGCCTGCTCGACCGGCGGCCGTAGCAACCGCCACCCCGTGCCGCCGCTCGGCGCGAGCGCCTTCGCGTGAGCCGAGGCGGCGAGCGAAGGCGCGAGCGAAGGCGCGAGCGAAGGCGCGAGCGAAGGCGCGAGCGAAGGCGCTTTGGAGTGCGCGAGCGAAGCGCCATCGTCATCGGCACCGCCCGCCGTCTCTGAACGCAGCACGTCGGCGCCGCCGCCAGAGCGCGGCGCGAGCGCGCGAGTGGCGTCCGCGCCGTTGCCACTGCCGACGCCATCAATCGGTAGGCCAGCCGCGGCAGGAGAACTCGTGATAACGTGCGTGTACCGGCGCAGTGCGCGCTCACTCTCGCCGCACGCCTCGTGCAGCACGCCGATGAGGAGGGCGACTCGCGCCTTGAGCAGCGCGAGCTCCGTCGTGCGCTGCCTGTCGTCGTCGGCGAGCGCATCGCGCGCCGCCTCGGTGGCCGGCGCGGCTGCCTCCTGCGCGCACGACAACGCGTGAGGCGGCAGCGCGCATCCAGCCAGTTGACGCACTGCGTCCTCGCCGTCTGCGGTGCTGCCCGCCACCGAGCCGGCGGGCTTGCCATTCACGCCACTTCGCCTCACCTCCGCCGCGCTCTGCCCGCCCTTGCGCGTCGCGTCGAGCGCTTCGGCGAGCGCGGCCTCGGCGGCGAGCGCGGTGACGAGCGCGGTGGCGTGCGCGCCGCACTCGTGCTCCGCGCACGCGCGCCACAGCAGCAGCAGCGCGCGCGCGCGCACGGCGTGCGAGTCGCCAAGCACGTACTGCGTGCGCGCGAGGGCGTTGACGACGGCCGCCGCGCTCGGCGCCGCGAGCGCCGCGGCGAGCATCTTGCCCGCGACGGAGAGGGCGCGCTGCGAGGGCGGGTCATCAGGATCACCGCCACCGTCCACGCTCAGCCCGTGCTCCGCGCCGAGCGCACGCACCGCGCGCTCGAGCAGCCCGCCGAGCGCGGCGTGCGCTCCGAGTCCGGACGGCGCGTCGTGCGTTCCAAGTCCGGACGGCGCGACGCGCGCGCCAAACGCGTCGGCGGGCAGGTTCTTGCCGAAGAGGCTGAGGCTAGCGGCGAGGCCAGGCACGGCGCGCACCGCCTGCCCAAAGTCACCGAGCGCGGTGAGCGTCCACTGCTCGCGCAGCTGCGTCGAGCTGAGGAGGAGCGACGTGAGGGTGTCCATCACGCACAGCGCGCGGTGCCGGCGCAGCGCCTGCGCGTGGCTCGCAAGCAGCAGCCGGCGGCGAGGGGGCACCTGGCTGCCATCGGCGTCGATGCCCGCCGACCCATGCGCCCCGTCGCCATCCGCGCCCGCTGCCGTGGCCGTCTGGGCCAGCTGCAACTCAAGCGGGCCGCCGCGCGACAGCGCCGCACTCATCGCCTCGCGCGTCGGCGTCGCGCGGCGGAGCGGGCGCGCCGGCGCGCGCCGGCCGCGGTGCGAGGGCGGTGGCTGCGGTGGGTGCACGGCGGCAAGCCCGGCGCGTGCGATCGCCGCGAGCGCCGTGTGCCCGACCTGCGGGAGCAGGAGGGCTGGTGGAGGCGGCGGCTGTGGCAATTTGTCATCGGCGAGTGCAAGCCGGATCGTGCCTAGCGTCGCCTCGCTGCCGTGGAGCTGCGCCTTGAGCAAGACGGCGGCGCCGCTCGCGTCGGCGTGCGCGCGTAGCGGCAGGTTGGTCGCCAAGTAGAGGTGCGCGCGGTTCATCAGCACGGCCTCGCGCACGTCGGCGCCGCCAAGCGCGAGCGCGCGCTCGTACGAGCGCAGCGCCTTGCCGTAGCGGTGCGTCGAGTGCTCGCACGCGGCGCGATTGGCGAGGCAGTAGACGCGCATTCGCGCAACCAGCGAGAAGGGCACAGAATGCGAGCCGACGCTCGTACCACCGACGCCGCCACCACCACCACCGCCACCACCGCCACCACTGCCTCCACCGCCACCACCGGCGCCGCCTCCGCCTCCCAACCAATCCACGTCCTCCACAGCGCCCGCACTCAGGGCGCTCGCCGCCGCAAGCTCGCCGATCGCGATCGCCGGGCCCAGGTCAAGACGCAAGTAGTTGGCAATGTTGTACCGCGCGATCGAGCCTGCGATGGCGAGCGGGCCCGACGCGCCTCCGCCACCGCCTCCGCCGCCTCCGCCGCCGCCGCCGCCGCCGCCGCCCGCGTCAGCGCCTCCGTCCGCGCCCGCCGCACGCCGGTCCGAGTGTGCGAGATGGAAAGAGTACGGCACGCCAAGCATTTGCGCCGCGCGCATAAACGCCGCGCGAGCCGCGGCAAGGTGCGGCGGCACGGACGCCGGCGCGGCCGCGCGGCCCGACACGGCCGCGCCGGCGCCGCCCCGTTGCGAAGCGCCTGGTGTGGGCGGCGGGCTTGCGACCGCTGCATGACCGACGTACGCGGGAAGCGAGGGCGCGAGAAGCGAACCGCGCGCGCCATGCGGCGACGTCGTCGCGGGCGGCGTCGGTGGCTCGAGCGCGCTGAGCCCGGCGAGCGCGGTCGCAGCGGACGGCGATGCGTGCGAGATGCGCGGTGTGTTGATTTCGGCGGACGAGTCTGCACATGCGCGCATCGCGAGCGCACTGGTCTCCTCGTCGGCTGGCGCGCGGATCAGGAGCGCGGGCGATGGCGGCAAGGCCGGCGTGTGCATCAGTGCGCGCGCGCTCCCGCCGTGTTCGTCAACCACCGCTGGCGCGGGCATCGGTACACCTGCGCCTTGGCCGTGCGCTGCGCCCATCTGCTCGAGGCAGAGGGCGTAGTTGTTGAAGGCAAAGCCGCCAACCAAGTGCAAGGAGCGGGATGCCGGGTGCGCGCCACTCAACGCACCGGGCGTCGGTGCTGCCGGCGCTAGAGCACCAGCCAGCCAGCCCTGGCCACCAGCCTCAGCGCCGCCACCCCCGCCAGCACCGCCACCGCCGCCAGCGATGCGCACGCCTCCGCCTCCGCCTCCGCCTCCGCCTTCGCCTCCGCCTCCGCCGCCTCCTCCGCCCTCGGGCCTCAGCTGATCGACCGCGCCGTGTGCGGCCGCAAGAAAGTCTGCCGCTGCACTCACAAAGTCCGGGAGGAGGTAGCGAGCCAAGCCCCTGTTATATAGCGCCTCAATCCGTGCGCACGCGACGGACGCGTCGCTCAGCCCGCCATCCATGGCGACGGTCGCGGCGGCCGCCGCGGCGAGCGCGCTCGTGTGCGCGTGCGCACCTGCGCCGTGCGGTGCGAGCCCGGCCGCTGCTGTGGCTCGGGCCGCGGTGCTGGATGCGAAGGGCACCGCGCCCGCGCCCGCGAGGGCAGCGTCCGCGAGCTCGATCGCGGCACTGAGGCATGCGATCGCGGGCGCAAGCATCCCCAACTGCATCAGGTGGCACCCGAGCCTTCTTTGCACTTCAAACAGTGCGATGATGCCGTTACGCTCGCCGAGCGTGCACACGGCCGCCGTCTCGCGTGCGCGCGCGAGGTCGAGACGGCCGTCAGCGCCAAGCACAATGCCGGGTGTGTAGCTGTCGTGCACCAGCGCCTCGTTCTGGTCGCCATCGCCAACGGCGCCGTCAGCGCTCGTGCCGTCCGCTCTGCCGCCGAGGACGTAGCCTACTTCATCGGCGCGCTCGAAGGCCGCCAAGTGTGCGCTCGCGTCGCCTGAGCTGCGCCGGCCGTGCGCCACGCCATCGGCAGTGCTGCGCCGGCTGCGCGCCACCGCCCAGCCCGCACCCGCATTCGCTGCGCGCGCGCTTGCGCTGTCGGCGCGGTCGACGCCGACGCGCGCACGCGGCGCTGGTGCGCCGAGCGTCGAGCCGAACTTGGCCGCGGCCTTGAGCAGCTGGTCGATCACTTCGCGCAGCTCGAGCTTGAGGCGCGCGCTCGCGGTGCCCGCACAAGCCGCGCCGTGCGCCGCGGCGGGCGGCGAGGCCGACGCACCCGCGCCGGGCCCCGTCGTCGTAGCGCCAGCGGCCGGTGCAGGCGGCGCGCCAACGGGAGCGGCTGTGGCTGCGAGCGGGCCGAGCGAGCCGGGCGGCAGCTGCGCGGCCAGATCGCACGCGCGGAGGAGGTGCGGCAGGCCCGACTGCGCGTCGAGCAACGCGGCCGCGCGCAGCTCGCGCGCGCCCGAGCGATCGCCGAGCAGAAGCCGAGTCCAACCGAGGAGCAGTGTCGCTTGCGCGTCCCCGGGCGAGAACGCGAGCAGGCGCAGGTAAGTGTCGATGGCACCGCGCAGGTCGCGCGCGAGGAAGCGCGCGAGCGCATGCCGGTGCAAGCTCTCGATGTGCCCCGGCTCGAGGTCGAGAAGGGTGGACACGTCCGCGTCCGCCTCGGCGACGCGGCCCGCGCGCCGATGCACCCACGAGCGCTCGCACAGTGCGGCGATGTGCAACTCGCGCATGCCCGCGGCGGGCGGCGCGGGGAACGCGCCGCCGTCCGCCTCAGCGGCGGCAGCGGCGAGCGCGCGCACGACAACGCCAAGCTCGCGCGCCGATTCGTCGCTTCTGCCAGAAAGGATTGCCACCATCGCCAGATTAAAACGCGAGACATGGTCGGAGCTCTCAGCGCGCAGCGCGCGCGCGTATGCAGCCGCCGCGGCGGCGAGCTCGGCGCGCCGGTGGTGCGCGTAGGCGATGTCAAAGTGGATGCCGCGAAGCATCCGCGCGGCAATGCCCGCCGTCGAAGGCCTGCGCTGCGTGCCGCGCCGCGCGCCGCGCAAGCCGCCGGCAGGCGCCGCTGCGGGCGCGGCGGCGGGCTCGGCGGCGGCGAGCTCGGTAGAGGCCATGGCGGCGGCCGCTGCGGGCGCGGCCTCCGCGGCGGACGCAGCGAGCTCAGCCGCAGCACCGCCCGCAGCGGCGAGCAGCTGGAAGTGCGCGAGCGCGCCATCGTCGTCACCAAGCTCCCGGACTGCAAGTCCGAGGATGCGCCGCGCGACCGCTCGCTCCGAGGTGGACCAGCCAGCGATGGCGGCCGCGCGCGCGGCTGCCGAGCTGAGTGTCGCAACAGCGCTCGCGGCGTGAAGTGACGCGCTCGGCTGGCGCTGCCCAACTGCCGGCCGAGCGTTGCTCGCGACCGCCGCCGCGCGCGGAGACTGGCCCTCGCCGCCTGCGCCGCTGTGCGCGCCACCAGGCGCTGCGCGCGCGGTCGCCGGCTCAGGCGCGCCCAACTGCTCGAGCGGGAAAAGTGGACGGAGCATCGCAGCTGCGCGCATATGGTCGCCCAGCAGCGCGCGCGCGAGCGCGGCGAAGAGCACGGCGCGCGGCAGCCGAGCCGCCGACGCGTCGCTTGCGTTTGCGCCGTCCGTGCCGTCCGCGCCCACCGCCGCCATCGTGACTGTTTCGTCGTACAAGACGATGGCCTCGTCTGCGTGGCCGGCGAGCCCGCTCGCATGCGCGAGCAACATCTTGGTCTGGTGCGCAAGCGCGCGCTGCGCGCCGGCCGGCGCAAGCTGCTCGTGTAGTCTGCGCACGACGACGAGCAGCTCGGTCGCGTCGCACGTGGCCGTGCCGTCGCCCACGATGGACAGAGCGCGTGCGGCGAGCGCGCCGAGATGGGCGGGCTGCGCGCCGAGTGCGGTGTTAATGTCTGCGCTCGCGCCGGGCGTGTCGACCCACGCCGAGCCCGCCCATTCGCCCTCGTCGTCGGGTGGCGCGTCGCCTCCGCCGTCGGGTGCGTCGCCGCCGCCGTCGCCGTCGTCGCGCTCGTCGCCGCCCTGCTGCGCTCCTGCGCCGCCCGCCGCCGGCGCGCGCAGCTTCGCGGCGCGCTTGAGCGCGCGCAGGTAGGCAAGCTGTGACGTCACCTTTGGTGCGGCGAGCGGTGGCGCGCTCGTCTCGTGCACCGCCGCGTCGAGCAGCGCGTCGAAATCTGCCGCATCGGCGAGCGCTGCCTGGTCGAGCACGCGTAGCGCTCGCGACATGGGCGCGAGCGGCGCCGCGGGCGCGGTCGGCAGCTGCGGGAGAAGGCCGCGGCCATGCTCACCGAGCAGCGCGTCGGCAGCGGCGACGGCGGCCGATCGGTCGCCGCTGCCCGGCACGCGCCTCCGCACCATCGCGAGCCACGTCCGTCGCGCCCAGCATGACGCGGCATCGATCGGACAGATGCACGCCGTGGCGGCCGCGTATGCCGCCGCACCGGTGGGCGGCTTGCCGCCGGCTGCGTCGACGCGCAACTCGGCCGCGCGCTCGGTCGCGGCACGCAGCAGCAGCTGCGCCGAGCAGCCGAGCGCGTAATCCACCACCGCCTCCTCGACGAAGCCGAGCGCTTCGAGCGTCGCGCCACGCGCCCACACGAGCGCTGCTCGCTCGCGCGCGTACACCGCGCGCGCGTCGAGCACGCCGATCGTAGCGGCGCGCGCGGCGATCTGCTTGAAGCGCTCGTCGGCCTGCGCTGCGACCGAGCCCTTGCCTCCGCCGCCCGTCTGCGCGCCAGCGCTCGCCGCGGCCGCGGCGGCGAGCGCGCTGCGCTCGGCGGACTCGATGGGCGCCAGCCGCTCGCCGGCTGACCGGTGCGCGGCGGCCAGCGCCTCCGTGAAGCCAAACGTGGCGCTTGGCTTTTCGTCGAGCGCAAGCTGAAGGAGGTCGAGCGCGGCGTCGAGCCGGTTTGACCGCCACGCGCGCAGCGCGCCGACGAGCATGTCGTCGACGTGCGGCGGCGGCTGCGCGTCGAGGGCGCGAGCGTCGAGCCCGCCGCCGCGCGCGCGCGGCGGTGGCTCGCGCACGCCGGCGAGGGGCTTCCAGTGCATGCGGCGCGTGTAGTCGAACGGGAGGGCGTGCGCGCTGCTTGCGCGCATTGTGGCCATCGCCGTCAGTGACTTGAGCAACAGCTCGGCCGAGCCGGCGCCCTTGCGCTGCGCGCGCGCCGCGAGCCGCGCGGCCGTCGCGCCCTCGTTCTCGCCGGGCGTGAGCGCGCCACCGCCGTCGCCGAGCGCGTCGTCGGCTGCGGGGTCGGCGCATAGCCCGACGAGCGCCATCTCCTGCTGCGCGGGCGCGCACGTGCCGTTCGCGAGCAGCAGCGCGGACGAGGCGTGCTGAATACACTCTCGCGCGTGCGCGCGCAGCCGGCACGTCGCACTGAGGCCGACAAGCGCGTGCGTGCACACGCGCCGCCACATCTCCGACGAGGCGCGCGCGAGCTCGTCGCCGAGCGCGCGCGGTTCGAGCTCGACGATCGACACACCCGAGCCGGCGCCGATCTGAATGCCCGACATGCTGAGTAACAGGGCGCCGAGTGTGGCATTGGCCGTCGAGCTACCGGACGCGCCGTCCGGCCGGCGGTCGGGGTCGGCGCTCGCGAGCGCGACGTCGCCAACGGCCTGCGCGTTTGAGCGGAGCGTCTGCGCGTGCTCGCCGTCGAGGATGCCCGTCGCCAAATTCTTGAGGAAAGCGTCGACGTGCACGCTGGACGCGCCGGACTGCACGTTGGACGCACCGGACTGCAGGTTGGACGTGGACCCGCCGCCCGCGATCAGATTGGCCGTCGAGCCGCCGCCCGCCGCTGCGCCGAGCTGCAGGCTCGCAAACGAGCCGCCGCCACCGCGCACGATGGCTGCGGTCGAGCCGACGCGCGCGAAACTGCCCCTCTTGCCGCCGCCGCTGACGAGCTGCGCGGACGAACCGCCCGCGGCCGCGAGGCTGCGCGTCGAGCCCGCGGACTGGAGCAGCAGAGCGCGCGAGCCATAGTTTGACGAGAGCGCGCCGGCAGCAGAGCCCTGGCGCCCCAACGCCCTGCTCGACGGGGCGCGCGCGCCGAGCGTGCGCACCGAGCCAACGCTGTGCAGCGCGCCGTACCCACCGACCGCCGCACGGCCTCCCCCGGACTCGTCTTGCGCCTCGTTGAAGATCGCGTCAATGGAAGAGCTCGTCGCGAGCAGCGCCACGCTAGGCGGTGCGTCGGCGGCAAGCGCCGGCGTCGTCGCGGCAGGCGCGTGCGCGGCCGCCGCGGGCGCGGCCGGCGCGGCGTCCGCGGCGTCCGCGGCGGGCGCGGCATCCGCGGCGGGCGCGATGTCCGCGGCGGGTGCAATGTCCGAGCCAGGCGCGGCGCTCGCCGCGTCGGCGGGCGCGCCGTCGGCGCCGCGCTCAGCCGCAGGCCTCGCGGCAGTCGTAACGGCGAGCGTCCTGAGCTCGGGGCGCGAGCTGCTCAACTTCAGGTCTGCGAGGCTTAGCGCGCTCCCTGCGTCAGCGCCCTCGTGCCCGTCCGCGCTCGGCGCGAGGAGGGAGGGGTCGAGACGCAGCTCGCCCCCCTGCTGCTTGATGAGAGAGCCGTGCTTGACGCGCGCGACGGCCGCCGCGACGGCCACGTGCGCCCGTGCCGCGAACGGCGCGCGCTCGTGCGCGCTTTCGCTATCAGCTGCGATGGCGGGCGGCGCGTCCTCCGGCTCGAGCGCGCCGACGTCATCCTCGCCGTCGCGCTCGTCCTCGCGCCCGCCAAAGCGCGAGTCAATCGACGCGGCGGACGCATCGGACGAGCAGCTCGCGCGCAATGCGAATGCGTGGATCTCTGCGCGCGATGTCGAGGTGCTCAGGCAGGCGCGTGAGCCGCCAAGGCTCGCGCGCGAAGCACCCAAGCTGGCGCGCGCACCGCCGAGGCTGGCTCGCGAGTTGCCGCCGTGCGCGCCGGCGCGCAGGCTGGCGCGCGACGAGGCGCCGCGCGACGCGGAGCGCGCGAGCTGCGCCGTGCTCGCGCCGCCGCCTGAGCCCAAGCGCCCGCCCGTCTTGGCCACCGACGCGGCCTTGCTTGCGCGCTCGGGCTTGCTCGGCTGCCGCCTCACCATCGCGAGCATCGGACAGCGGAGCTCGCACATCCGTCGCACGACCGAATATGAAAAGGCCGCGCCGCGCAGGTCGCCGCGCGCGCGCTTGAGGTGCCCATCGACGAGCCACGCAAGCGGCTGATCGCCGTCGAGCGCGAGTGCCGCGCGTACTGCGCACGCCGCGCGCGCATCGCGCGCCGCGCGCAGCCCTGCGTCCGCGTCGACGAGCGCGTCGGCGGTGAGGTCGGCCACGTCCGCCTCCGCCTCCAACGCATACTCGTCGAGCGCGTCGGCGGAGGCGCCCGAGCTCGAGCCGCGCGCGGACGACGCGCTGCTCGCGCGCGAGCCGCGGCGCGAGTCGCGCCAGCCCGCCACGCTCGCCGTAGCGCCGGCCGGCTGCGCGCCGCGCGGCAGCCCTACTTCGCCCTCCCATAGCAGAACCGCGAGCGATGCGTGCCATCGCGCGAGCTGCTTAGTCGCGCGCGTCGCGCGTCGCTCCTCATCGCTCGGCCCCGCCCTTTCGACGGCCGAGCGCTCCGTCTCGACGCCGGCGACGGCCGGCGCGCCGTCGGCCGCGGCGGCCGCCTCGGGCTCGCGTGGCGCGTCGCCGCCCGCGGCCGCAGCCGTCGGCTCCGCGCCGCCCGCCCACGGCACCCGCGAGAGCGCGACTGATCGATGGCTCGCGAGGCTGACGAGGCCCTCAAAGTAGCTGATCAAGTCGCTCGCGGGCGGCGGCGGCGTCGGCAATGACGCTGTGAACGCGTCGGCGCCGTCGAGCGCGGCGGCCCAGTGCTGCATGCGCACGGCGTGCGTCCGCCGGCCGGCCGCTGCGCGCTCGCGCTCGCGCGTGCGCAGCGCCTCGAGAAGCGCGCGCGGCGTGGCAATCCCGCGCGCATCGTCCAGGTGCACGATTGTCTGCTCCACCGCCTCGACGGCGCGCATCGCGCGCAGCACGTCCGGGTCGGCGATGCACGCGCGCACGGTGTCGGCCAGGCAATCGGCGTGTCGACCGCACGCGCGGTGCACACCGGCGCGGAAGAGGTACACCCGGCCATCGGGGCCAAACCAGCCAATCAGCGCGCTCAACGCGCGCTCGAGCAACGCGTAAAGGTGCGCGTGCGCGGCGGCCAGCGGCAGCGGCAGCGGCTCCGATGGCGCCACGTCGTCGGCAAAGTCGCCTGGCGGTTCGAGCGGACTCGGATGGCCCGCCTCTATCTCGAGCGAGAGCGCGGCGATGGCGCCGTGCAGGTCATCGCGTCGCCAGCAGCCGATATAGCTCGGGTCCATCTCAGCGCCTTCCTCCGCCTGTCCTGCGCCCTCCGCCGCGGCCTCCGCTGGCTGGCTCATTTGGTCATGGGTTGAACGTCCGGCCGCATCGTCGAAAATGCTGAACGATGCCGTCCAAACGCTCGCCATGTGAACGACGCGCACTCGTTTGCGCGGCAGGCGGGGGCCTCGCCGTCCCCCCCGCCCACCAGCTGCACGTTCGGCGGCTCGCAGCGTGCGCTGCTCGCCGAATTTGCATGGTGGGGCGTGCTCGCCTCGGCATCGCGACGACGTCGTATATACTATCGTGCGCGGTCCGTCTCATTGCCGCGGGCGGCATTGGCCGCTACGCTGTGGCGAGCCTTGCGCTCGGCGCGCAGCCCACGCAGGTGGGCAGCTCGTCCATGGCCTGCACGGGGAGCGGCACGTTCGCCGCGCACCGCGCGTGTTCTACTTGCGGCATTTTCGGGCAGGCCGGCGCGCGCTCTGGCCGGGCCGCTTTCCGACGCGCAGTGGCGGGAGCTGCCGTCGCTAGCGCCGAACCCCATCTAGCACGCGTGCGTCGTGCAGATGCGCGACGCCGCGCTCCGGCAGGGCCGGCCCGAGCTCACACCGATCCTGGTTCTGATTGGGCTCGCGCGTGCAGGCGAGGGCGCGCGTGAACTCGCGCTGCGGCTCGCGGCTGAGGGGGAGAGCGCGGGAACGCGTGTGGCCCACGGGCCTGGAGGGTTGGCCGCCTCGCGCCCCGCGCCCACGGCCTCGGAGCTCGTCGCGCCTGTCGCATCGCCGCTCACTTTGAAACGGCCCTATTGGGAAAGATTAATTGCACGTCGCATCGTTCGCGCCATGTTGGCGCTTACGACGGCGGTGCTTGCGCTCCACGGGCCGCGCGTCTACATGCGCGGGCGCGCGTCGGTCGCGATGGCGGCGGAGGATCCGCTGCTTCTGCGCGCGGCGCGTGGCGAGCCGGTACATCGGCCACCCGTCTGGATGATGCGCCAGGCCGGCAGGCACATGAAGGTGTACCGCGACCTGATCGACAAATACCCGACCTTTCGGGAGCGGTCCGAGATCGCGGAGGTGTCCACTCAGATCAGCCTGCAGCCATGGGAGGCGTACAAGACGGATGGTGTCATTCTCTTCTCGGACATCCTCACGCCGCTTCCCGGCATGGGCGTCGACTTTGACATCCTCGAGAAGGCTGGCCCCAAAATTCGAACGCCGGTGCGCACCGCGGCGGCGGTCGACGCGATGAACCTGATGGACCCGGACGAAGCGTGCCCGTTCGTGAGGCAGACCCTCGGCGATTTGAGACGAGCCGTGGGCAGCGAGGCCACCGTGCTCGGCTTCATCGGCGCGCCGTACACGATGGCGACGTACTGCGTCGAGGGCGGCTCTAGCTCGAGCTACCTCGAGATCAAAAAGATGGGGCTCAACGATCCCCAGCTGCTGCACAAGCTGCTCACCAAGCTGGCGGACAACCTCGCGGAGTACGCGTGCTTTCAGATCGACTCGGGTGCGCAGGTCCTGCAGATGTTCGACTCGTGGGCGGGCAACCTCTCGCCGATCGACTACGACGCGTTCGCGCATCCCTACCAGCGGATGGTCGTCTCAAAGGTGAAGGCGCGCTACCCGGAGGTACCTTTCATCACGTACATTGCAAAGTCGGCCGCGCTGCTCGAGCGCATGGCCGCCAATGGCGGCGACATCGTCTCTGTCGACTGGACCGTGCACATGGCAGATGCGCGCAGGCGCATGGGAAACATTGGTGTGCAGGTGCGCGCGCGGGGGCGCGCCCACTGCGCGCAAGAGCGCGCGCGTTCGCGCGATTCGTGGCGTGAAGCCGGGCCAGGGCGCGCGCGCGCGCGCGCGCTCTGACCGCGCTCGCGGTGCATGCCGCCATCTGCGCGCGCGATGCCCGCTCCGCTGGGCGCGCAGGGCAACCTCGACCCGGCTGTGCTGCTCGCCGACGAGGCGGTGATCGTCGAGCGCACGCACGACGTACTGCGGCAGGCGGGCGGGAAGCAGCATGTGATGAACCTTGGGCACGGCATCGAGCCGAGCACGCCGGAGGAAAAGGCAAAATTCTTCGTCGAAACTGTGAAGGCCTACCGCTACTAGGCCGACAAGTGGGTGACGTTGACGGCACCGCGGGAGGCGGGCGGGCCGAGGAGCGCAGCGCGAGGGGAAATGCATGCTATTGGGCGCTGAGGAGCAGCACTCTCAGACTCGAAGAAAGTGGGCATTGGCACTCGATGTCAATCAAACACTCATGGCAAGCGGCAGCGCGTGGAGCGGCGCCTTGCACGCCAAGGCGCACGCCGGATCCAAGGGGTCCCAGTCGATGAATGCGGTGCTGTAATTGCAGTCGTGCCGCCGCGCGACCAGATCGATATCGGCGTCCGCGCACGGGTTGTCTGTGCGTGGCACGCGTGCAAATGAGATCGACTTGTTTGGGCGCCAAGTCAAAGGCAAGCTGGCTCTGTCTTCGGGCGAGAGCGTGCGGACCACCCAGCGCTCCGGCTGCGCGCGCTCCATGTGGTACACGGCGCTTCGGTCGTCAACGGCGAGTTGGAATCGTGGGCACGTCTGCGCGAAGCAAAAGTCATACCCGCAGCCGCCCGTGTTGCGCGAGTCGAGCATGCGCGCCATGCACAGCCACGCGTCGCGCGTGTACACGGTAAAGAAGGTCTCGATGGCGCGCACGCGCCGAAGGCAGCCTGTCTTGAGCTGCAGCATCGGCCTGACATGCGCGCCGAAAACGGATGGGCTGATCGCGCCAAGCGCCTGCTCGCGCATTGTCCGTAGCAGGAATTGAACGTCGACTGCAAAGAAGCCGGACGCTGGGATGAACACGTCGTCCAAAAGGATGGCCACGTGCTCGTACGGGGAGACGAGGTCGGGGGTGAGCATGGCCAAGAATTGCCCCCATCGCGCCCTCGGCGAGACCAGCAAGTCGCACCCGCTCGATTGCAGCGCTGGCTTGAGCAGGCCGCCGTTGCCTGTCCAGGCCATCACGAGGCATTGCCAGCGGCCGTCGCTGAAGTGCATTTCCACGTTGCGCACGATGTATCGTACCGTCTCCGGCCGACCGGCTGAGTTGACGACAACCAGGTTGCGCGCCGCGGCGCACAGAGCAAGGAGCGAGGCCAGCATCTTTGCTTTGGAAAAAAAATCAGCACTCTCACCTAAATGAGCCCAGGGGCTGTGGCTCTCGCGCTGCTTTCGTTGAAGCATGCCGCTCTCGCGCGCGCTGCTGCTGGTGGGCCTCGCGCGCGCCGAGGCCGGCTCTGCTGCGTGCTGGGTGTGCGCTCCGGACACATGGACGCCGCTGAGCCAGCCAGTCCACCCGAACGTGCAGCGCGGTCGCAAGTTCAGCGCAGAAATCATCCTGTCGCACTGCCGCTTCCGCATACGCTGGCTGGCCAGCGCGCGTGCCGAACTGTCGAGCTGCGGCTTTGAGACGCGCGCGATCACGGTCTACACCAAGTGTGGGAAGCTCGACGTTGGCGCACCTGCAGGGGCCAAGGTCATCTGCTCGCCAAATCGAGGTAGGAACGACGAGGCATACGCACGCCACCTGGCCACCGGCGAGCAGGGCTTCGCGGACGTCGTCCTCTTCCTGAAAGATTCGCTCATAGGCGGTTCGTCCGCCGAGTTCCGCAAGCTTCGCGTGGGCTTCTGCGACCTCGCTCGCGCAGCCGTCAAACGCGGGTTTGCGTGCGGGCGGCGACCGATCCCGTCCTCGACGCCAGGAGGGCGGTCAGATTTTCACGATTCCGCGCTCCTCGCCGGCTTTCAGATGCCTGTGTACGCCACGACGCACGATCAGGCACGCGGAACGCCAACGGTGCCGTTCAACGCGACAGTGCGGCCGCTGGCCGCATGGCTCCGCGCTGTCGACGAGCGCGTGTCGCGCCGCATCCTCTCTTCGCGCATCCTTCCGGTCTGCTACGGAGGGACTTTTTCTGCTGCACGCGCCCGGATCGCGGCGGTGCCTCCGACGGTGTGGCGTCGGTTTGCCGATGGGCTGAGTCGTGGCGACAACGTTGAAGAATCGCACTTCATGGAGCGCCTCTGGGGCGCGCTCTTCGCTCCCGAGCTGGGTGATGAATCCGCAGAGCAGATTTGGCGAGCCGCTCGGCTGCGCGACCCAGCGTACTGGCTGAGAGGCAACCTCGACGGCTGCGAGTGCGAGGATGACACACGCAGAGCAAACTCCTCGTTCGCAGACGGCCCGAGCGAGAGCGCTTCGCCCACGTGACGCTCCAAATTCATCCCTTCGACTCAGGGGTCGGCTGTGCCGTGAGCAGCGGGCCTGCGCGCGCCGCGTAGAGGGAGCGCCACCGCGGGATCATTGAGCGTGCCACCCACGGTATGCGCGAGCGGAAGATGGCGCGCTGGTCGCCATCGAGCCCGAAGCCGAGGCTTGCGCCCGCGCGCGCGGGCCACAGCGTCGATCGTGCGGGTGCAGGCACACGTGTCGATCGTACTGGCATGAGCGCCTCCACAACGTCTGCCATACCGACAAGGTGCAGACGGGATGGGCCAGCACCCATGCTCGCGATGACGCGCTGGTTGAAGCGCTCCTGCTCCGCGGCACGCACGTTGGCGCTGATGAGCGGGACCGCGAGCGCGAGCGCGTGCGAGTGCTTGGCCTCTATCGCGCGGCGCAGCTCGAGGCAGTCGCGGCGAAGTTGAACGGCGGCACTGCTTGCGAGTGGCTTTTGGGATTGGCCGAGCGCGCGGACGCGCGCTGCGAGCCTGACGCCGCGCGCCTGCTCTGCCGCGCAAAGCGCAGCAAGCCGCTCGACGGCCGGCCCATGTCTGTCAGGGAGCACCGAGCGCATCCATGGGAGGAAAAGACTTGTTTCTGTCCGCCCGAGGGCGCGCGCGGAGAAGTCCCAGAGATATGCCCACGCGTGCTGCACGGCGGCCGCCGTTGGCGGCGCGTCGTCGCGCAGCGCGTCGGCCAGCCGGCGGAGGTGCAGCTGCACCACAAGGTTGTGCCAATGCCAACCGTTGATGAGAAAGCGCCGCTCGGCGCGCGGCACTAGCCCGTCTTCGAGCTCGCAGCTTGCTCGCATGCGATCGACGGAGCGGACGATCGAGCTCCACGGCGCGGCGACGTCCAGACCCGCATCGACCAACGTGCTTGCGCTCATCGTCAGCAGCACGACGAATCGCCATGTCGCCATTTTTATTCAGCTTTTACTTACTTATTAGTTTTCGTCCACGGTGTTCGTCCACGTTTGGGCGGGAGATGCGGAAGGAGATGGGCGGGGCGAGCGGGCGGTTCAGGGGCGTGCTCAGCGGCGCCGCACGCGCGAGGTCGTTCGCCATGCGGGCCGTGCCGATCACCGTTGTCCCTCCGGCACCGAGCGACCGCCGCTTGGCGGGCTCAGCGGGCTCGGTGGGCTCGGCGGTGTCAGCGGTGTCGACGCGACCGGCAGCGGCGGCCGCGGCCGCAATCACGCCGGCTGCCTCTTTCGCCTTCATGCAGCAGGCGCTCGTCGGCGCACAGCAGGCGGGCACGCTCGCACGGGAGAACGAGGCGCTCTAGGCAAAGGTTGCCGCGTTCGAGGCGGCGGAGGCGGCGCGCTCGGCGCGAGCCCGCCTGTGTGGGCTTGGCGAGGAGCCACCCACGCGCAAGCAGCGCGCTCACGACTTCACGTGCGCCGCGATGCAGTGTCGACGCTCAACCAGGACCACGACGGTGCACGGGCGGCCGCGCGTGGCGGGCGCATCTCGCGTGGCCTCCGAGTGGTTCATTGGTGGTCGAGTTGCGCGGCTAGGCAAAGGTCGAGCCTCATACACCTGCGCGGCTCGAGCGCCGGCCGTTCCCCGTGCAGCTGCGCAGGTGCACGACCAGACGGTCGGGCAAGAAGGTGCGCGCGCACCTGGGGCACGGCTCGAGCGCCTCGTCCTGGAAGACGCTGTACGCCGCCTCGTTGTGCGCCTCGATCGTCGCGGCCTTGGTGCCCATCTGCGGCACGGACGGCGCGGCGGGCGCCTTCTTGCCGTGCTCCTGCTCGTACTTGTGCTCGCACGTGCGCAGGTGGATTGCCAGGGACGTCGTGCCAAACTGCCGGCCGCACAGGTGGCACACTGGCAGCACCGGCGGCGACGCGGGCACGCTCGCCGACGTGCGCGGCGGCCTGTGCACGCCCGGCACGCTCGTTGAGCGCTGCAGCAGCTCGCGCGCGCTCGAGCCGCTGCCGCCATGCGACGTCGCAGGGCGCGCCTCGCCCGCGCTCCTGCCCAGGCTCGAGCGCCGGCCGTTCCCCGTGCAGCTGCGCAGGTGCACGACCAGACGGTCGGGCAAGAAGGTGCGCGCGCACCTGGGGCACGGCTCGAGCGCCTCGTCCTGGAAGACGCTGTACGCCGCCTCGTTGTGCGCCTCGATCGTCGCGGCCTTATTGCCCATCTGCGGCACGGATGGCGCGGCGGGCGCCTTCTTGCCGTGCTCCTGCTCGTACTTGTGCTCGCACGTGCGCAGGTGGATTGCCAGGGACGTCGTGCCAAACTGCCGGCCGCACAGGTGGCACACTGGCAGCACCGGCGGCGACGCGGGCACGCTCGCCGACGTGCGCGGCGGCCTGCGCACGCCCGGCACGCTCGTTGAGCGCTGCAGCTGCTCGCGCGCGCTCGAGCCGCTGCCGCCATGTGACGTCGCTGGGCGCGCCTCGCCCGCGCTCCTGCCCAGGCTCGAGCGCCGGCCGTTCCCCGTGCAGCTGCGCAGGTGCACGACCAGACGGTCGGGCAAGAATGTGCGCGCGCACCTGGGGCACGGCTCGAGCGCCTCGTCGTGGAAGACGCTGTACGCCGCCTCGTTGTGCGCCTCGATCGTCGCGGCCTTGGTGCCCATCTGCGGCACGGACGGCGCGGCGGGCGCCTTCTTGCCGTGCTCCTGCTCGTACTTGTGCTCGCACGTGCGCAGGTGGATTGCCAGGGACGTCGTGCCAAACTGCCGGCCGCACAGGTGGCACACTGGCAGCACCGGCGGCGACGCGGGCACGCTCGCCGACGTGCGCGGCGGCCTGTGCACGCCCGGCACGCTCGTTGAGCGCTGCAGCTGCTCGCGCGCGCTCGAGCCGCTGCCGCCATGCGACGTCGCAGGGCGCGCCTCGCCCGCGCTCCTGCCCAGGCTCGAGCGCCGGCCGTTCCCCGTGCAGCTGCGCAGGTGCACGACCAGACGGTCGGGCAAGAATGTGCGCGCGCATCTGGGGCACGGCTCGAGCGCCTCGTCGTGGAAGACGCTGTACGCCGCCTCGTTGTGCGCCTCGATCGTCGCGGCCTTATTGCCCATCTGCGGCACGGATGGCGCGGCGGGCGCCTTCTTGCCGTGCTCCTGCTCGTACTTGTGCTCGCACGTGCGCAGGTGGATTGCCAGGGACGTCGTGCCAAACTGCCGGCCGCACAGGTGGCACACTGGCAGCACCGGCGGCGACGCGGGCACGCTCGCCGACGTGCGCGGCGGCCTGTGCACGCCCGGCACGCTCGTTGAGCGCTGCAGCTGCTCGCGCGCGCTCGAGCCGCTGCCGCCATGCGACGTCGCAGGGCGCGCCTCGCCCGCGCTCCTGCCCAGGCTCGAGCGCCGGCCGTTCCCCGTGCAGCTGCGCAGGTGCACGACCAGACGGTCGGGCAAGAAGGTGCGCGCGCACCTGGGGCACGGCTCGAGCGCCTCGTCCTGGAAGACGCTGTACGCCGCCTCGTTGTGCGCCTCGATCGTCGCGGCCTTGGTGCCCATCTGCGGCACGGATGGCGCGGCGGGCGCCTTCTTGCCGTGCTCCTGCTCGTACTTGTGCTCGCACGTGCGCAGATGGATTGCCAGGGACGTCGTGCCAAACTGCCGGCCGCACAGGTGGCACACTGGCAGCACCGGCGGCGACGCGGGGCTGGACGACGGCATGGCCCGGCCGTCAAACCATCAGACTTGAAGTCAGAAGACTAGTATGGTCACGGTCACGGCATCAGAATTGCACCTACGTCCTATTGTTCACATCTGTTACGTCTGATACCATACCCACTGGGGGAGCGGTCGGGGCCCGATGGCCGAGCTCGCGGAGGGTGTCCCGCGGCCGCGCACGCCGGGCAGCGATGCGCTAGCCGCGTATTCGGATGCGCTGGTGGCCATACGTCAGGGTGATGTGAGCGCGCTGCCGGCGATCACGACGGCGCTCGCACGCCCAGGAATCTCCCTGTTGGAGCGCAAGAGCTTCACGCTTGCCATCGCGCGCTTCTTTGGCGAGGGGACGGGCGACATCCCGGCGGATCGCATCGCCGCAGCGCACAATGCTTCGCTCGCCACCGTGCTTGTCGGCCAGCTTGGCGAGCTCCGCTCGCCCGCCGCCGCCGAGGGCAGCACCGGCGGCGCAAAGAGGGCGGTCCGGCCCGACGCTGCGATGTCCCAGCGCGAGCGCTTCATCTTCAACGCAACGCTCTCGACGATGGCAAACCTGGCCTTCGCTGGAATGACGACAGAGCTGCGCACCGCCGGCGCGTTCGAGCACATGATGGCCGCGCTCTCCTCCGCGCACGAGGGCACGCTCAATTATGCGGCCGCGTGCGTGCAGAACATGACCAATCTGGATGCGGAGTGCGTTCGCGCCTTCACTCACGACGCGGCGGCGATGGGCGCACTGAGCAGGCTGGTTGAGTCGGATGCGCACAACGAGGAGACTCTCATCAACGCCGCCGGCGCAATGATGAACGTCTCGCGGCCGAGCAACCGACAGCGCAGCCCCCGCAAGCTGCACACGCTCATCCCGGCACGGCTGAAGCGCGCCGACACGGTGTCGGATGAGAGCGACGCGTCGCTCGCGCGGCTGCATGTCGCCCGCGAGCGCAGGCACAAGCTCGTGCGCAAGCGCGCGCTTGAGACGATCAGCCGGCATGCCCGCGTCGTCACCGCGCGCTCGGAGCTGCGCGCGCTGCGCGCGCTGCGCAACCGGCAGCTCCGCGCTCTGCAGCTGATCGCGCGGCACGCGCGCGGCTGGCGCGCGTCGCACCTCGCGTACATCGAGGCTGTGCGCAAGACGGCGCCGCCGATCGCCGAGCTGCCCACCGTCTGGCAGCTTGCCGGCGGCGTCGCCGATGGCGTCGCGCTCGTCGATTCCGCCGCAGAGCTCGTCGAGCGCCGGCAGCTTGTACGCACGGTGCAGGGCGCGTTGCACGTGCTGCGCGGCGACGACCTGAGCGACGTGTGCGCGTGGTTGCGCGCGGCGGACGGCTGCGCGGTGTTCGTGCTACTCATGCTCGACGACGACGCACACATCCACGAGGCAGCCACCCATGTCGTCGCCAATCTCGCGTCGGCCGCGAGTGACACACTTGAGGGCGTGCGCACGAGCCGGCAGCTCCTCTTGCGCCGGCGCGCGCTCCAGGCTCTTTCAATCCGTCTCGAGCCACTCGCCGCTGCGGCGCGCGCGCAGCTCGCGGGCGGTGCGAGCGCGAGCGTCGGCACGCGTGACGGCTCGCGGCAGGCCGCCATGTACGCCGCATCCGCGTTGCACAACCTCTCGACAAACGACCGCGTCGGCAGCGACGCGATCCGTTCGGACAGGGTTACAGAGACGCAGCTCAGTGTCCTCGCGCTGCTCAACGCGGACGGCGCGGCGGAGGCGGCGATGGTCGCGACGGGCGACGTGGAGGGCGCCGCCGTTGTTTCAATGTCATCGCACCTCGCCCTCGGCGCGTTGTGCAACTTGGAGGAGTGGTCGACGATCTCACCCCCGACCGCCGCCGAGCTTGGCATGACTGCCGATTCTCACGTTGCGCTACGCCAGGCGATAGATGCGCGCTCCACAGAGCAGCTCGGCGTGCGTGTGCGCGCGACGCACGCCGCGCGCGTTGTACAGCGAGCCGCTCGCGCCCACCGCGACGCGCGCAAGCGCAAGCGCGAGCACAACGCGGCGGTTACGCTGCAGGCATGCGCGCGCGGCCGCGCCGCGCGCACACGCGCGCGCGAGGCGCTGAGCGCGGCGCGCGCGGAGAGGGCGAGGCGGCAGCGAGCGGCGACAGTGGTGCAGGCGCACGTGCGTGGACGCAGCCTCCGCCTGCGCGGGAGCGGGTCGCGCGAGCTCGGCATCAAGGTGCAGCTCGTCGAGGCTGCGCGCCGGCGCGGCGCCGCGCGCGTCGAGCGGCTCGCGCTCTTGCCCGGCACGGCGGCGATCCGAGCGGAGTTCGTGCGCAAGCAGTGCGCGCTCGCGCGCGTGCTCCACAGGCGTGCTGGCCGCGCTTCTGCCCCGGCGCCGCCCTCGACCACGCGCGCCACATTCGCACGCCCCCCTTCCTCAGCCCCCCCCCCCCCCCCCCCCCCCTGCGCTCCTGCGCCTCGCGTCGCGCGCGCGCGCACGCGCGCGCGCGCTCCCGCAGGACGGCAGCGAAGACGATTCAGGCCGCCGCGCGCCGCAAGGCGGCGAGGCATGGGGCGGGCGCGCAGCGCGCGCGTGTCGCCGAGCAAGCCGCGCCGCGCGCGAAGCAGACGGAAGCGGCACGCGTGGTGCAGCGCTTTGCGCGCGCGCGCGCGAAGCGGCGCACGCTCGCCCGGCAAGTGGCCGCGGCCACGTACATCGAGTCTGTCGCGCGCGGCCGCGCGTCGCGCCGCGTGCATGGCATCGTCGCATCCCCGGCGCGCGACGCATTCGCCGCGAGGCGGGCGCTTGCCGCGCGCGAGCGCGATGCTGCGAAGACGATTGGCCGGCATGCGCGAAACAAGGCGCGCGCGCGGCGAAACGCTGCTGCGGTCGTGATCTCGCGCGACGCCAAGGCGCACGTGCAGCGCCGCCGCTTCAAGATCCACTGCCAGTTCGTCGTCGAGGCGCGCGACCGAAGCGTGCGCTCAGCGGCCGCACGCACGATCGGAGTGCACTGGACACGTCATTGTGCGGCGCCGCACCCGCGCGGGAGGCTGCGCCGGCAACTCGCTGCGCACGACGACGCGCCGGCCGTCGAGGAGGGTCTCGTCGATTTGCACGCGCAGGCGGCCGCGCTCGCGGCCGAGCGCGAGCGCGACAAGGCGGCGGCCGCTCGGCAGCGCGCGGCTGAGCGGCGGCGACAGGCGGAGGAGCGCGCGTGTGCCGCCAAGGCGGTTGCGGCAAGCACATACGCGCATGAGCCGTGGGCAGCTTCGTGGGCCGAGCTGCCACCCAGCGCACACATCTTGTGCAGGGACCTGGTGGCGACGCGCATGCAGGCGCGCATACGCGAGTGGCGCATCCGCCGCGCCGCCGCCGCCGCCGCCGAGACGCAAGCAAAGAGGCACGCAGACGAGAGGGCTGCCGCACGGGAGATTGCGGAGGCGGCGGCCGCCGAGGCCAAAGCCGCCGCGGCCGCCGCAAAGCAGGCCGCCGACGCGGCCGAGCGCTCGGCGGCGCTTGCGGTTGCCGCAGCTGCAGCCATTGCCGCCGCCGATGCCGACGCATCGGACACTGCGCGGGACGCTCTTGATGATGACATTGGCGAGAACAAGGAGACGGCACCACTGGCGGAGACGGCACCACTGGCGGAGACGGCACCGCTGGCGGAGACGGCACCACTGGCGGAGACGGCACCACTGGCGGAGACGGCACCACTGGCGGAGACGGCACCACTGGCGGAGACGGCAGCACTGGCGGAGACGGCACCACTGGCGGAGACGGCACCGCTGGCGGGGACGGCAGCACTGGCGGAGACGGCAGCACTGGCGGAGACGGCACCGCTGGCGGGGACGGCACCACTGGCGGAGACGGCACCGCTGGCGGAGACGGCAGCACTGGCGGGGACGGCACCGCTGGTGGAGACGGCACCGCTGGCGGAGACGGCACCGCTGGCGGAGACGGCACCGCTGGTGGGGACGGCAGCACTGGCGGAGACGGCAGCACTGGCGGAGACGGCACCGCTGGCGGGGACGGCACCACTGGCGGAGACGGCACCGCTGGCGGAGACGGCAGCACTGGCGGGGACGGCACCGCTGGTGGAGACGGCACCGCTGGCGGAGACGGCACCGCTGGTGGAGACGGCACCGCTGGCGGAGACGGAAGCACTGGCGGAGACGGCACCACTGGCGGAGACGGCACCGCTGGTGGAGACGGCACCGCTGGTGGGGACGGCACCGCTGGCGGAGACGGCAGCACTGGCGGAGACACCGCTGGTGGAGACGGCACCGCTGGTGGAGACGGCACCGCTGGCAGGGACGGCACCGCTGGCGGAGACGGCACCGCTGGCGGAGACGGCAGCACTGGCGGAGACGGCAGCACTGGCGGAGACGGCACCGCTGGCGGAGACGGCACCACTGGCGGAGACGGCACCACTGGCGGAGACGGCACCGCTGGCGGAGACGGCACCGCTGGTGGGGACGGCAGCACTGGCGGAGACGGCAGCACTGGTGGAGACGGCACCGCTGGCGGAGACGGCACCGCTGGCGGAGACGGCACCGCTGGCGGAGACGGCACCACTGGCGGAGACGGCACCACTGGCGGAGACGGCACCGCTGGTGGAGACGGCACCGCTGGCGGAGACGGCAGCACTGGCGGAGACGGCACCACTGGCGGAGACGGCACCGCTGGTGGAGACGGCACCGCTGGTGGAGACGGCACCGCTGGCGGAGACGGCACCGCTGGTGGAGACGGCACCACTGGTGGAGACGGCACCGCTGGCGGAGACGGCACCGCTGGTGGAGACGGCACCACTGGCGGAGACGGCAGCACTGGCGGAGACGGCACCGCTGGCGGAGACGGCACCGCTGGCGGAGACGGCACCACTGGCGGAGACGGCACCGCTGGCGGAGACGGCAGCACTGGCGGAGACGGCACCGCTGGTGGAGACGGCACCGCTGGCGGAGACGGCACCGCTGGCGGAGACGGCACCGCTGGCGGAGACGGCACCGCTGGCGGAGACGGCAGCACTGGCGGAGACGGCAGCACTGGCGGAGACGGCACCGCTGGTGGAGACGGCACCGTTGGCGGAGACGGCAGCACTGGCGGAGACGGCACCGCTGGCGGAGACGGCACCGCTGGCGGAGACGGCAGCACTGGCGGAGACGGCAGCACTGGCGGAGACGGCAGCACTGGCGGAGACGGCACCGTTGGCGGAGACGGCAGCACTGGCGGAGACGGCAGCACTGGCGGAGACGGCACCGCTGGTGGAGACGGCACCACTGGCGGAGACGGCACCGCTGGTGGAGACGGCACCGCTGGCGGAGACGGCACCGCTGGCGGAGACGGCAGCACTGGCGGAGACGGCACCGCTGGCGGAGACGGCACCGCTGGCGGAGACGGCACCACTGGCGGAGACGGCACCGCTGGCGGAGACGGCACCACTGGCGGAGACGGCACCGCTGGCGGGGACGGCACCACTGGCGGAGACGGCACCGCTGGCGGAGACGGCACCGCTGGTGGAGACGGCACCACTGGCGGAGACGGCACCGCTGGCGGAGACGGCAGCACTGGCGGAGACGGCACCGCTGGCGGAGACGGCAGCACTGGCGGAGACGGCACCACTGGCGGAGACGGCACCGCTGGTGGAGACGGCACCGCTGGCGGAGACGGCAGCACTGGCGGAGACGGCAGCACTGGCGGAGACGGCACCGCTGGTGGAGACGGCACCACTGGCGGAGACGGCAGCACTGGCGGAGACGGCACCGTTGGCGGAGACGGCTGGCGCGTCGACGCCAAACGGCGAGACAGCGGCTGATGGCGGCGAGCAGGCGACACCTGTGCGCAGACAGCCGCGCAAGGCCTCGCCGCAGACCGCGCGAGCCGCGGGCGCCAGCTCTCTCTTCTCGCCGCGGCCGTCGTGGATGACGCCCGTGCGCACGGCGAACGCGTCTCGCGCAGCGCCTCAATTCTCAATCTCCTCGCGACGTACGCGCTCGGCAAGGTCGCACATCGAATTGGACGAGTGGCCGTTGGCGGTGGATGGCGGCGGGCTTCGGCCATTCAAGCTGCCTGAGTTGCGCCGTGCGGCCGCCGTCCTCGACGTGCGCGAGCAGCAACTTGCAGACATGCGCGCGCGCGTGCACAAGGCGAGCGCTGGCGCGCAGACGCGCGCTGCATCCGCGAGGCGCCTTCGCATCGCTACGCGCGCCGTGCCGCGCACGCTTCTCACACGCGCGCGTGCGCTCCCGCGCATTTGCTTCGCATAAACGCTCACCCTACCGCTCACCCCGACCCAACCGACCCGCACAGCTTGGCCAACAAGTCGACCATAGCCTCGACCAGGCGAGTGCAGCTGCGCGTATGTTTGCGGCCGAGCGCCAGGCGATCGCCGACCGCCAACGTGCCAGCGACGAGCGTGCGCGCAAAAAGCTCGAGGTCTTTTCGCCAGGTTATCGCTTCGGGCGCAGCCCGCACGCACACCAGGCGATGATGGCCGTCGCCCAGCCGCGTGCGCTGCCTCGCGGGTCGACCGGTGGCGGCGCAATGGACGAGGGTGAGTACACGCTCAGCTCGTACGCGCACGCCATGCCACCCGTGACACGCAGCGCGCGCGCCACCCCCGCCTCGTCTCCCGTGGGCGGTGGCGTGCCGTGGGCCGCTGCGTGGCTGCGCGACTCGCCGGTTGGGAACGGCTCGTTCTGCCTACCGGCATTGTAGTTTTTTTTTAAAAAACATAAACAAACAAAAAAATTGGTGCCCCCGCTGTTTCCTTCGGCCTAGCATCGTCGTACGTACGTGGCTTGAACGGGCAGAAGGCCTACTACCCTGACTTGGAAAAATCTCCTCATCCCGCCGCCGATGAAATTGTGCAGTGCAGCAGTTTTGCTCATGCGCGCCGGCGAGTCGAGCGGCGCGGGTTGACGTCCGCCTCGTCAGCAGCGGCCTCAGGTTGCGCTGCTTTTGGCGCACGAGCGCGCTTGATCGGCTTCGGCGCCCCTGCCAGCTCGACCGGGTCGACAGACGCAGGCTTGTCGTCTCCACTCGCGCCGCCGACGGCGCTCGCCACAGCGCGGCGCGTGGCGCGGCGCGGCGGTTCGCCGGCGGTGGGTGTGACCACCTCCGCTTTCGCGGCCGCGGTCGCGCGCGCACGCTTTGCCGGCTGCGCCGAACCGCGTGCAACCGTTGCGTCCACCTGCTCCTCCGTGCCGCCAGCAGCCTTCGCGACGGGCGCCGTGGGCACCTCGTCGAGCGCGGAGACGGCCGCCTGCTCGCTGGGCGGCCGCTCCGCATCGAGGACAGTGCATGCGCGCGGCCGCTTGCCTCCCTTGCCGCGCTGCTCGCGCGCGTTCACGACAGGCGCTGTTGCAGCAGGCGCCTCGACGGCGGCCTGCACGGCTGGCAGCGCGTCCGCGGCGGGAGCGGGCTTGGCTCCTGGCGACACGTCAACCTCCTGCTGCGCCTCGACCGGAGGCTGCGCGTCTGCTGGGTCAGACGATCCGACCGTGCACTCGTCTGCCTGCGCGCGCTGGAGCTGCGCGTGCACCTCGGCGGGCGGCTGCGCGTCGAGCGGGTCAGACGGCGCGGCGGCCTGCTCGCCAGCGCCCGTGTCGACAGCCTGCACAGCTGGGCCGGGCTGCGAGCTCGAGGGCGATGCGCCATTGTGCGGCAACTGCGCGAAAGCAGCCGCATCCTCCTCCTCTGCGGCTTGCTGCACGACCTCGAGCGCCTGCTGGGCCGACATCGACCTGCGCCGCGAAGTCGGCCCAGCGGGCAGAGCAAGCGGTGCGTCGGGCGCGTCGTCCGCGTGCGCGCCGCGCGAGCTACCGCGGTCGAGCTTCTTGATCAGCACTTCGTGCTCAGCGGTGACGAGCGAGCCCGCAAACGAGACGCGACGGCAGTGCCGCTTGCCGCGCGCGCCGCCGCACTCCGCCGGAGCGGGGCTGGCAGGCCGAGCGCCCACCGCGGCGCTGTCGCCCACGACGGTTGGCGGCGCAACGCCGTGCGCACACGCCAGCAAGGCAGCTTCAGGCGAGGCCGCCGCCGCCTGCGCCTCGGGCTGCGCGCTTGGCGCCTCGGCGAGCTGCACGCCGCGCTTAGTGCCACGCGCATGCGGCGTGGGCGCACCGGCTGCGCCGCGCCTCGTCGCGCGTGGCGCAGGCGCCTCGGGCTGCAAGTGCTTCGCACCAACCGAAGCGGGCGCATTGACGCTCGACGCGCCATCCAGCGGCTGCGTTGGCGTACTCGACGAATCGACGGCGACCTGTGCGTCCGGCCCGTCAGCGCGCACCGCCTGCTCGGCGGCCGCGCCCGGATCGGCAGCAGGCACAGTGCGCACACCGCACAAATTGTCGAGACCGAGTTGCGGCAGCGCGTCACACGCGGGCTCGTCGGCGGCCGGCCTCTCGCCATCGGCGCCAGCGCGCACGCCCTCGCCAGGCTGCGCGAGCGCGACGCACTCGTCGTGCACACTTGCCGCCTCGGCCTGCGCGGTCTTGGCTGCTGCTGCATTCGCCTCGGCGGCAACCGCATTGCGTGTCGCGAGCGGCGATGGCGATGTGAGGCGAGCGGTGCGGCAGGTGGCCGCAGAGCCCGTGGCGTGCGCCGCAATGCTCGCGCGCGTGCCGCGTGCCTGCGCACACGCGTAGATGACACACCGCACGCACGGATGGACGGACGTAAAAGGCGGCGCGAACGCGGTCAGCCACTCGCGTATTTTTGTTCCCCCCTTTGCCCTGGCAGTCGCGCTCGCGCCCTCTGCATGGGCTCGCAGCTGGCCGCCTGCAAAACTTGAAACGCAAACGCGCGCGGCAGCAGGGCGCAGGAGTGCGCGCTCGCCTGTGCACGGTGTGAGTGCACGTTCTCGTCTACACCGTCCGCGCCTGCACGCGCGGCGTCGTCCGCCGCCGGCGATGCCATGGGCGTCTGCTCGCACGCAGCCTTCGCCGAGCCTGCCGCGCGAGCTGATCGCCGGCCCGAGGATGGTGTCGCCCTGCTCGCACGAGCGCGTGCACGCGCGCGCGCGCGCGAGTGAGGCGAGCCTTATGCGCGGCGCAAGCCTGTGTGTGCGCGCGCGCCGCAGCTGAGCGCTGTCCGCTGCCCCAACTGCAAGCTCCTCACTCTGCTTTCCGCGCAAAGATGCCACGTGCCCGGCAGAGCGCGCGCGTGCGCAGACCTCATGGGCGATGGCGATGGCACGGCCGAGCGAGCAATCTGCCGCGTGCTGCACACGGACGCGCCCGCAGCGCCCGGCGCCGTCGCCACGTCAGCATCGTGCAGCGGCGGGAAGGGCGGCAGCGGGCTGACGGCCAAAGCGCCGGACTCTCTCGGGTCATTGTCCTGCCGGAAGGAGAAGGTCGCCTCACACTCAAAGGCGCCGGTCAGCGGGTCAGGGGCGCGCAGGGCGAGGCGCACGCTGCGGCGCGCACGAGGCGAGCGTCGAACACGCGACAGCCGAGGGAGGAGTGTGCGGGCGCGTGAGCGAGCAAAGTCGCGGGTTGACGCGGGCAGAGGGCGCGGCGCGAAACGCGAGCTGCAGAGGCCACGCTGCCTGCTCGCTCTGGCACGCACAGCCGCTGCTGCAAAGCGCAGGCGGCAAGGCAGCGCGTGCCCAAGCGGCAGAGCACACAGCGCGGGCGGAGGGCAAACGCACCGGACAGCCGCTTGCTCGACGTCGGCCGGCAGCCGCGCCCCAAGCAGCTGCGCCCCTTCAGAGTCGCTCGCGCGCGTTGCCGACCGCTCACGCGCGCCTTGCGCCCCAAGCGCGACCGCGGCGACGAGCATGGGCGTGCCACGCGCGCAGAACTTTGCGAGCGATGCCTCGTCCATGCCACCCGCCGCGTCAGCGAGCGCGATCGTGCCGACGAGCTCGAGCTCGGCGTCGAGCGGCGCACCGTTGCCGTGCGCGATGGCGGGAGGAAGCCCAGCAGCGTCGACGCGCCGATCGGCGGCGGGCGTGGCGTCGAGCGAGAAGAACGCCGCCGGAGTGAACGAGCCCTCGATGCTCGCGCCGGCCGCGAGCTGCTCGAGCGGCACGCGCGGAGTGAACTTGCCGCGTGTAACCGCCGAAAAGCGCGCCGACGATGGCGCGCGCGCACAGCTGCCCGCCGCGGGCGTCGTTGCGCTGAGGGCGCACACGCCCACCGGCGAGCCCAACGTGGTGTCCACGTCTTGCGTGTCAATTGGTTCCGCGAGCGCGTTCGGCATGCGCACCGCCGCACTCGAGTTGGGCAGCGGGACGAAAGAGCGCGGAGTTGCGGTCGGACAATCGCGTGCGTCGTGCGCTGCCGTTCCGACAACCGAGCCACCCACCGCGCGCGGCTCAGCGAACTCGAGCGCGGTCGAGAAGGCAAGCAGGCTCGAGCGCTCGCCGCCGGTGGGCGCCGAGAAGACATCGGGGATCGACGCGGCCTCGCTCACGGCTGGGCTGTCGCTCAATGCGACTCCGTCCGACCCGCAGCCGACGCCATGCGCGCCATCGATCGGCAAAGTGCAGTCGTGCGCGACCTGATTGGTGACGGGCAGGCGCGGCGGCGGCGGCGGCGGCGTTGCGCGCTCATCCGCCTTGCTCCAGACGAACACGCGCCCATTGATCAAGCATGCGCGAGGAAGGCTCTCCGGAGCGGCTGCGGAATGACGAAGCAGACTTGTCTCGTCCGAATCGCGTCGCGGCTGGTCGGAGCCCGGCAGCGGAGTGTGAACTGTCACGCGCTTCGCCGACGCGGCCAGATCGTCCTCGCCCGAGCGCAGCGCGGCCGGCGTCTTGTGCACCGCGGGCGTCATCTGCTTGCACGAGCCTTGCGCGCCCGCCGCCTTGCGCGCCGAGCCGCCGATGTCCATGTGCGCCGTGGCCTCGAGCGCAGGCGTCTGCGGCGGCGCGCGCTTCGCCGACGCGGCCAGGTCGTCCTCGCCCGAGCGCAGCGCGGCCGGCGTCTTGTGCACCGCGGGCGTCATCTGCTTGCAAGAGCCTTGAACGTTCGCCGCCTTGCGCGCCGAGCCGCCGATGTCCATGTGCGCCGTGCCCTCGAGCGCGGGCGTCTGCGGCGGCGCGCGCTTCGCCGACGCGGCCAGGTCGTCCTCGCCCGAGCGCAGCGCGGCCGGCGTCTTGTGCACCGCGGGCGTCATCTGCTTGCACGAGCCTTGCGCGCCCGCCGCCTTGCGCGCCGAGCCGCCGATATCCAAGTGCGCCGTGGCCTCGAGCGCGGGCGTCTGCGGCGGCGCGCGCTTCGCCGACGCGGCCAGGTCGTCCTCGCCCGAGCGCAGCGCGGCCGGCGTCTTGTGCACCGCGGGCGTCATCTGCTTGCACGAGCCTTGCGCGCCCGCCGCCTTGCGCGCCGAGCCGCCGATATCCAAGTGCGCCGTGCCCTCGAGCGCGGGCGTCTGCGGCGGCGCGCGCTTCGCCGACGCGGCCAGGTCGTCCTCGCCCGAGCGCAGCGCGGCCGGCGTCTTGTGCACCGCGGGCGTCATCTGCTTGCACGAGCCTTGCGCGCCCGCCGCCTTGCGCGCCGAGCCGCCGATATCCAAGTGCGCCGTGGCCTCGAGCGCGGGCGTCTGCGGCGGCGCGCGCTTCGCCGACGCGGCCAGGTCGTCCTCGCCCGAGCGCAGCGCGGCCGGCGTCTTGTGCACCGCGGGCGTCATCTGCTTGCACGAGCCTTGCGCGCCCGCCGCCTTGCGCGCCGAGCCGCCGATATCCAAGTGCGCCGTGGCCTCGAGCGCAGGCGTCTGCGGCGGCGCGCGCTTCGCCGACGCGGCCAGGTCGTCCTCGCCCGAGCGCAGCGCGGCCGGCGTCTTGTGCACCGCGGGCGTCATCTGCTTGCACGAGCCTTGCGCGCCCGCCGCCTTGCGCGCCGAGCCGCCGATATCCATGTGCGCCGTGCCCTCGAGCGCGGGCGTCTGCGGCGGCGCGCGCTTCGCCGACGCGGCCAGGTCGTCCTCGCCCGAGCGCAGCGCGGCCGGCGTCTTGTGCACCGCGGGCGTCATCTGCTTGCACGAGCCTTGCGCGCCCGCCGCCTTGCGCGCCGAGCCGCCGATATCCAAGTGCGCCGTGCCCTCGAGCGCGGGCGTCTGCGGCGGCGCGCGCTTCGCCGACGCGGCCAGGTCGTCCTCGCCCGAGCGCAGCGCGGCCGGCGTCTTGTGCACCGCGGGCGTCATCTGCTTGCACGAGCCTTGCGCGCCCGCCGCCTTGCGCGCCGAGCCGCCGATATCCAAGTGCGCCGTGCCCTCGAGCGCGGGCGTCTGCGGCGGCGCGCGCTTCGCCGACGCGGCCAGGTCGTCCTCGCCCGAGCGCAGCGCGGCCGGCGTCTTGTGCACCGCGGGCGTCATCTGCTTGCACGAGCCTTGCGCGCCCGCCGCCTTGCGCGCCGAGCCGCCGATATCCAAGTGCGCCGTGGCCTCGAGCGCGGGCGTCTGCGGCGGCGCGCGCTTCGCCGACGCGGCCAGGTCGTCCTCGCCCGAGCGCAGCGCGGCCGGCGTCTTGTGCACCGCGGGCGTCATCTGCTTGCACGAGCCTTGAACGCCCGCCGCCTTGCGCGCCGAGCCGCCGATGTCCAAGTGCGCCGTGGCCTCGAGCACGGGCGTCTGCGGCGGCGCGCGCTTCGCCGACGCGGCCAGGTCGTCCTCGCCCGAGCGCAGCGCGGCCGGCGTCTTGTGCACCGCGGGCGTCATCTGCTTGCACGAGCCTTGCGCGCCCGCCGCCTTGCGCGCCGAGCCGCCGATGTCCAAGTGCGCCGTGGCCTCGAGCGCGGGCGTCTGCGGCGGCGCGCGCTTCGCCGACGCGGCCAGGTCGTCCTCGCCCGAGCGCAGCGCGGCCGGCGTCTTGTGCACCGCGGGCGTCATCTGCTTGCACGAGCCTTGAACGCCCGCCGCCTTGCGCGCCGAGCCGCCGATATCCAAGTGCGCCGTGGCCTCGAGCGCGGGCGTCTGCGGCGGCGCGCGCTTCGCCGACGCGGCCAGGTCGTCCTCGCCCGAGCGCAGCGCGGCCGGCGTCTTGTGCACCGCGGGCGTCATCTGCTTGCACGAGCCTTGAACGCCCGCCGCCTTGCGCGCCGAGCCGCCGATGTCCAAGTGCGCCGTGCCCTCGAGCGCGGGCGTCTGCAGCGGCGCGCGCTTCGCCGACGCGGCCAGGTCGTCCTCGCCCGAGCGCAGCGCGGCCGGCGTCTTGTTTGCGAGGATTGACATGCCAATCGTCTTTGACGGCGTCGGCTGGCGGAGCAGGCTGGGCGGCGCGCCCACCTTGCTGACCGACGCCGTGAAGTCGTGCAGCAGCGCGGGCGCGACCGGTGTGTTGACCGCCGCGCGCTTCTGCACGAGCGCGGGCGAGCCCGCGCTGACGGCGGAGAAGGCGGCGAGAAGACTCGGCGGCGGGTTCGCGGCGGTCGACTGCGGCGTGTGGCGCGGCGGCGGGGGCTGGAGCATCACGGGCGTGCTGACGAGCGTGCGTGCGGCCGCGAGCGGGCCGTAGAGCGTCTGGTCAAAGGTGATCAGGTTCGGAGAGCCATCCACGCTCTCTCGGCGCACGTTATTGCCCTTGTTCCGCCGTGCGGACGCGAGCTCGGATGACGGCGCCTTGAGCGGCGTCGGCTGCCGGACCGCCGCCAGCGCCGCGTGCAGCGCGACTGGCACGGGAGGAGAGTCACACGCAGCGCTCGGAGGCTCGCACGATGGCTTCTGCGACGGCGACGGCGCGGGCAGCGCGGGCGACGGGCAGAGCGCGCGCTCCACTTGCAGCACGGCTGAGGCGGATGAGTCGACGAGGTACCGCGCCGCGGCCTCGGAGGGCGTCGCGGGAGGCAGCGGATTCTTGCGCGCGCTCACCGTCGAGCCGAGCGCGCGTGAGCGCGAGGGCGTTGCGCGCGCAGCGCCGGAAGGCATCGGGTTGGCGACGGGTGTGGACGACAAGCCCAGCGCCAGCGCGCCAATCGCGCCGTTCGCGCGCGACGGCGTGTCCTCCGCGCGCGACGTGGCGAGTGGGGCGGGTGAGTCTGCCGTGTCAATCGCGTTGAGCAGGTCCGCAATGTCGATCGTGACGTCGTCCTCGGCTTCGTCGCCCGCCTCGCGCGGAGAGGCTCCGTCACTGCCACCGCCATCGCTGCAGCCGCCTGCGCATGGCTTTGCCGCGAGTGCGCGCGCTGGCGACTGCTGCGCGACCGAGACGATCGGTTCGCTTGGCGTGGCGACGGGCGGGGCGGCGGGTGCAGACGCATCGCCCATAGGCGCGGCAACCGAGCTCGGTATGCGCGCGGCCGTCTTCTTGGCGCGCAGAGACGACGGCGTCGGCACTGGGCACGCTGCGGCTCGCTCGACCGCCGCAGCGCCAGCCGGCTCAGCGGCGCCTTGCTTCGCGGGCACGGGCGCTGGCGCGGGCGCACCGGCCTGCGCCTGCACGGTTGCGAGCGTCGGGCTCGCCTCGTCAGAGTCGGCCGGCGAGAGCAGGTGCCGACGCTTGTGCATTGCAAGCGAGAGCTCGTCGATCACGCTGCTCGCCTCCGCGCCCGCGCCGCGCGTGCCGCTCAGCTTGGGCTGCGCCGAGGCGGCCGGCGGCTGCCGTGATGTCGGGCGTACGCCGTCGGCAGGCTGGTTAGCGCGGCGTGACTTGAGCTGCTCGATGAGCTCAACGCGCGGCGGCGCGCCGCGCGTGCGGTCAGCGGCGAGCGGATTGCTGAGCGTCGTCGCGCGCGGCGACGGCGCGACGGGCTCGCCGAGGTCCTCCGCCGGCGCGCACGGATCCATCGTGTGGCGAGCCAATCCGCCACTGAGCGTACACCCAAGCCCGCCGCCGTGCACGCCGCGGGGCGTGCCGCGCGCAAGGCCGTTCTCCTGGCCATCCATCGCGTGCATCGACGCGCCACGCTGCGGGCTTTCGGCGAGGATCCGGTTGCGCCCGCCCTGCAGCGGCGAGCGTGTCGGGCCCGCCTGGGGGCTCGCCTTGGCCGCGCGCCGCACCTCAGTCTGCTCACGCGCGGCGCCTGCGCACGGGCGAGCGGAGCCACGCGTGAGAGGCGCGCGTGATACAGTGGCTGCACGCTGGTCCGCGCTCGTTGCGCGCGAGCGGCCCCGCCTCGGGTTGCGAACGTCCAAAGCGCGCGCGCAAGCGCGAGCGCACCCTGGATTGTGAATCGGAAAATGCGGCCGCGGATGCGCATCTCGTCCTCGTGCATGACGCGGGTGCGGCGGGAGACAGACGTACCATTCAGCGTGGTCGTATCGGGCTTGCCAAAGTGGTCGAGCCACACGCTGCCCGTGTCGTCCACGGTGAGCTGCACGTGCTTGAGCTCAACGTCCGGCAAGTGGATCGCGACGTCGCACTCGGCCCCGCGGCCGAGGACGAGGCTGTTGGTGATGGGCATCTTGCCACCTTCCGCACCATTCCTCTTCAAGTACGTGATCCAGCACTTGGGCATCAGCTCCGACGCGTGCGCATTGGGCGCGAGCCCGGCCTGCGCGTCCCCCACGGCCAGGATGTCCATCTTCGAATTCAAACTCGGATTTGAAATGGGGCTGTCCTGGCTGCCATCCGGACGACAGGCACTGGTCCCCTTTTTGGCGCCATGGTGCACGACATGCACCGTGCGATGCTGCAGAGCCTACTGGGCGCGGGCGAGGTGTCTGAGGATGAAATGCTCGCGCTGACGCGCCAGCTCGTCGACATTTACCGCGCCGATCTCGCCACGTCGAGGTACAGACGCTACACGTCCGCTGCGGTAAACGGTGCGATGGTCGACGACTGCGTCAATGAGATCAATCACCAGCTCGAGTTCCTCGCGCTCAAGGTGGCCAAGGCACACTGCGCGTCAGACGGCGCGTTCCACTACGCGCTGGTTAATCTGGTCCACGACGACCACGCGAACAAGGGCCACACGTTCATGCCCGCGCAGATCGCCCTCTTCGCAAAAGTTCGCGACGAGATTGAGCAGAACGAGGAGGGCGCGGCAGCGACGGGCGTAGCTTCGATCGACGTGATGGGAGCAGAAAACCTGCGACTCGATCTCGGCCAAGGGTTGAAGATGGACGACGCCCTGTACCAGACCACGATCGAAAAGCTCATCGCGCAGCGCTGGTTGGAGGTTGGCGGCGACGACGAATCGGAGATCCGCCTCGGGCCGCGCAGCGTCTTGCAGGCGCAGTACTGACGTGCGCGACGTCTAGCGCGCCCGCTCAATGGGCCTTGTGGCGCATACGCTGCCTCGACCCGAACGCCCGTTCGCGCGCTCGGGTCCTACGATGGCGGTTCGACGTCCTGTGTAACCGCGCATGTGTGGCATATTTCATATCGTAACAACTTTTACTTCTCGTCTTCTTCAGCCCCATTCGGGTCGCGGCCGACCCTCCCGCATTTCCGATGCAGGAATCGAGCCGCGCGGGGCTGGCGGCGGCACGGTTCTTCAAAGGGTGTCACCCCGACTGCGTCAGGCGCTTCGAATTTCGCTGCTACTTGGGGCGCGGCGCCTATGGCGAGGTTGGGTGAGACGGCGCGTAGCGCTGCGCGCGGTCGCGCGCGGCGGCCTGCGCCTGACCAGTTTGCGCCCGGCGCGCTGCGCGCTGCGCGCGCCGCGCCGCGACCTGTGCGGCGCGCAGCGCCGCCATTGACTTGCAAACCAAGGAACTCGTCGCCATCAAGAAGGTCTCGCACTGCTTCAACAATTTGACGGAGGCGAAGCGGCTGCTGCGCGAGCTGCGCATTTTGCGCCACCTCGACGATCCACATGTGATCAAGATTCGCGGGCTCCTGCGGCCGGTCTCACTCGAGACGTTCCAGGACCTGTGGATCGTGATGGACTACGTTGACCTCGATATGCGCAAGCTCATCGTCTCGCCGCAGACGATCACGCTGCAGCACGTGCAGTGGATTGTTCGGCAGACGCTCGCCGCGCTCGCGCACATCCACGCCGCGCACGTGCTGCACCGCGACCTCAAGCCGGCCAACGTGCTGCTCAACGGGAGCTGCGACGTCAAAATTTGTGACTTTGGCCTCTCGCGCGTCGTCAACGAGAGCGGCGTCTTCGACCCGCCGGAGCCGGCCGACCCGAACGTGCGGCTGAGTCCGGACGCTTTGCAGCCCGTCATGATTACGCGGCAGCTTACCTCGCACGTGGTCACGCGCTGGTACCGCGCGCCGGTGAGCCGCGCAGCGCGCTGCCGTGTCCGGGGCTCTTGCGCACGCCTCGTCGGCGCCACGTGCGGCACGCACGTCGCGTGGCGCCGTCCGCCGCGACATGATCGACCGCGCGCAACGGCCCCCAGCCGACGGTCCCCAGCCGACGTCTCGCGGCCCTCGCGCGTGCTGCCCGCCGCTGCGGCGAGGCAGGAGCTCATCTTGATGCAGCGGTACACGGCCGCGATTGACGTCTGGTCCGTGGGGTGCATCATGGCCGAACTGCTCACGATGCTGCCTGAGTCAAAGTGCAAGCCGCACGAGCGATCCGCTCTGTTCCCGGGCTCGTCGTGCTTCCCGCTCAGCCCGTCAGGCGAGGACATGCAGTTATCCGCGCCCTACGACCAGCTGTCAACGATTGTCCGCGTAATCGGCACGAGCCAGGGCGACCTCTCGTGGGTTGAGAACGAGGAGCTCCGCGAGTACTTGCGGTCAATGCCTCCAGTCGAGCGTACGCCACTCATCGGCCTCTACCCGGGCGCGAGCGAGGAGGCGGTCGACCTGCTCGAGTGCATGCTCGCCTTCAACCCGGCCGAGCGGTGCACCGTGCAGCAGGTGCGCGGCGCAGGCGGCCGCGCGGCATTTGCGGTCGTGCCGGCCGTTAGGGCGCGTCGTTGCGCGCGCCTGCGTGCTGTGCCGACGTGCCCCTTCGAACCCTCGGTACGCCCCGCTGCGCGCTGCGCAGGCGCTCGACCACCCGTTCTTCCACGCGATGCCTGAGCGCGTGTGCGGCTCGAAGCCGTCCATCCCGCGCACGTCCGACTTTGAGGAGCGCGACTTGACGCCGGCAGAGCTGCGCCAACTCATCTCGGACGAGATCAGCTGTTACCAGCGGTACGAGGTGGAGATGCAGCGCAGGCCGTCGCTCATCTCGGACGGGCGCGGACCGGCGCTCGTTGGCATCGCGCCAGCTGTGCCTGTGCGCACGCCAGGCGCGCGCGTCACTGAGTCGGACGAGTCGGCGAAAACGACCGAGGCGACGATGGGCAAAGCCCGCTCGTCCGCGAACCCGCTCGCGTCGCCTCGGCCGGCGGTCGGCGTCGGCGAGAGCGCGGGCTCGCACGCGAAGCGCGCGCGCTCGCGCGCGCCCGCGGCTACGTCTGCGCCGGCGGGCGACGAGGCGGAAGCAGACGGCGAAGGCGGTGGTGCGAGCTCGTCGCTTAGAAAGCGCTCGCGCCGATAGCTTATTCTTTTTTTCCCCTTTTAAGGTTTTTTGAACTTTTCAAAATGCACCCCGCCTCTCGCGAGCCAGTGCGCCGAGGGGGTGCTCCTTCACGCGCCGCTCATTTCTGAATGGCCCACGTCTTGATGCACGCGTCCTGCGAGCGGTGCACGCACGCGCGCGCGCGCGCTCAGCCTCTGCGCCCGGCGCGCGGCGCGAGCTGCGGCGCGCGCGCACACCTGCCCCGCCGAGATGATGAGCTCGTCCGAGAGGAAGCCGACCGCCGTGACGCCGTCCGTGTGCGCGAGGCGTGTCGTGACGCTCTCGTCCGGCGCGTCGACCGACCACAGCACGAGCGAGCTGTCGACACCGCCCGTTGCGAGCAGGCGGCCGGAGGGCGACCACGCGAGCGTCGTCACCTTGGCCTTGTGCGCAGCCCACGACGTGGAGACGGGCGTGAAGCTGGGCAGCTCCCACGCGTAGACGTGGCGCGCCGCATCGCAGCTGCCCAGGTGCGCACCAGTCGGCGAGAAGGCAAGAGCCGTCACCTCGCCCTGGTGCCGCTTGCCGCCATTGGGCAGCCTGCCCAGCTTGGCGCCCGCGTACTCAAACAATTGGATCTCGCCCTCCTGCCCGCCAATGGCAATCTGCGCGCCCGACGGCGAGCACGCGACACACGACGCGCGGAAGCCAGCGTCTACCTGCGCAACCACCTTGCCCGGCGCGACGACAAACAGGCTCTTCTCCGTGACGGCGACGACGAAGCCGTCGTCGCCGAGGGCGCACATGCCGCACGCGCTCCCATCTGTGGGGCGGAGAGCGGGCGGTGGGGCCAGACACGGAAGCACACTCAGAAGCGTGCGCGACGATGCGCAGCGATGCGCGCCGCGTCGAAGCGCGTCGCGCGATGTCGCGCACCAAGTTGGACAGTCGCGGACCCATTGTACGCCCCCGACTGGAGATTTGAAAATCGGACGGTGCGGTCGAGAGCCGCCGACGCGAGGATGTCGCCGGGCAAGAAGGCGACGTCGACGATGCCGTTCTCGTGGCCGGTGCCGTCGATCACCTGGCAGCCGCCCGTCCGCGCGTCCCACACGGCGAGGACGCCGTCGAATGAGGCGGACGCGAAGCGCGCCTTGTCCGTGGTTCGGTCTACGCTCAGCGCGGTGATCGCACGATTGTGGCCCATCAGCGAGGAGACAACCTTACCGGCGGCCGGGTCGATCAGGTTGATGCGACCGGAGAGCGAAAGCGACGCGACCGTTGCGCCCTGCCAGCAGCAGCCCACCTGCATGTCGCCCACCGTGCCGTGCTCGGCCATGACGATCGTGCAGTGCGGCTGGCCAAGGTCCACGTGCCACACTTTGGCGGTCTTGTCCGCGGACACGGTGAGCAGCTGCTTCGAGTCGGGCGCCCACGCGCACGCGTAGATGGCGCCCGTGTGCATGTCGTCGCACGTGATGTCCGCGACCTTCTGCCCGGTGGGTCCGTTGTACATGACGATCTTGGAGTCCGAGCCCACGGAGATGAGCTGCTCGCCGTCGGGCGAGAATCGCACGCAGTTCGGGTAGCGGGTGTGCTCGCGGAAGGAGGACTTGAACTTGAACGGCGGGCCCTCGTACCAGTTGATGTTCAGGTCGTCCGAGCCCGTCGCGATTCGGAACGGGCGCGTTGGCTTGAACGCGCCGGTGATAATGCGCTTGGAATGCGAGTCGATGGCGCCGACCGTGTTGCCTGAGTCCCAGGTGAAGACCTTGCCGTACGACTGCTGGCCCTCGCCGACGGCGAGGACGCGCTGACCGTCGCCCGACCACGCGATGTCGAGCACCTTGCCCCCGAGCGCGAACGTCTCGAGCTTGAGCGTGCGCTCTGGCTGGTTGGCCCAGATCCGCACAGTCCCGCGCTCATCGCCGGACGCGATCCACTCGCCGTTCGGCGAGACGGCGACGGCCGTCACCTGCGGCGCGATGAGACGGCGTGAGATGCGCGCAGCGCGCAGCGCACGCGCCCAGAGCGCGCGCAGTGCAGGGCGCGCGCAGCGACGGGCGCTGCGCACCGCGCCCTGGTGCTCCGCGTACAGCGTTGCCTGCAGCGGGTTGGCGGCGGAGCGGATGATGACGAGCTTGCCGGCACCGTACACGAGGAAGTCACCCTTGGGCGTCGCCGACAGGGATGTGGACTCGCCGCGTGTCGTCGACGGCGCGGGCGCGTACAGCGCGGCGCGCACGACCTTGGCGAGCGGCATGCCGAGGCGCCCACGGCCGCCAAGAAAACTCCGAAAGCACTTCTGGTCTCTGGAGGCGCGAGACGGCGGTTTGATCGATGGCGCTCGCGCTCGGGGCCGCGCATCCGCGCCACCGAGCGTGCGCACGGGATAGGGTCGAGCTGCTCGCCGCCATCGAGAGGCTGCGCAGTTACCGGCGCGCCGTCCTGAGCCACCCGCTCGCCGAGTACTTTGGCGTCGCGGAGGACGCGCACGGCGTCCGCGAACCGCGGCGCGCCGCGTCATCGCAATGCGCGCCCTTGGCTGTCGTCCGCTCCGCGCCGCTGGCGGGCGACGAGCCGACTGCCGCGCCGAACAGACGCGTGGCGGCATACGCGCCCGTCCATGCTGACGCGCTCGCACTGCCTGTCGATCCACCGCTCTCGGACGTCGCGCCGTCCGCCGGTCCTCGCGACGACGCGGCGGTGGCCGACAACGCACGAGCTGGTGATGGCAGCGGCTCGGACGCGGCTGCGCTCGCCGTGCGAGCAGCACCGGCCACTTCTCGCGCGATCCCAAGCGCGCCTTCCACTCGCGCGCCTGTTCCACCAGTCCCGCTTGCGTTCGGCGTGCGCGCGGGCGCGAGCGCCGGCCTTCGCTTTGGGTTGGTGAGCGCCGCGGCCGCGGCCGAGCCGAGCGCCGCGTGGCCTGCCGGTGAGGGCGCGCGCGCGGTCGAGCAGCAGCTCGAGCTTCCTGCGGGATGCGACGCGCCTCACCCTGCCTGCGCGCCACTCTCCATCTCGAGCTGCTCGGCCGGGCTCGTGCTCGTCACGCACGCCACATGGGCAGATATTTGGGAGCTCGATACGCCGCCATCGTCCGCACGCAGCGCGCAGCCGGCGAGCGCCGCTGGTGGGCGGTGCGACGCGACCGCGGTGTGGCGGCATGCAGCGCGTGTGCACGCGCGTCTCGCTCACCGCGCCGCGCGGCCGATCGTCGCTTCGTCGTTACGTTCCGGCGGCACGTCGGGTGAGCGGCTGGCCAGCCACGTCGCCCTCGTCGCCCTCCCGCTGCCGGGCGGCGGGCCCGCGCTCGCGGCGCGGGGCGAAGGCGATGCGCTCATCACAACGTACACGCTCACGCAGCGCGCGGAGCGCGGTGCCGCGCGCGAGGCGTGCACGTGCGAGCTCATACACGCCGAGGAACTTTGCTTGCCGGTGAGCGCGCTGGGTGGCGGCGCGGCCGTCGCGCGGTGCGGCGTGAGATCCGTTCACGCGGTCTCGAGCGAGCTGGCGGTGCTCGCGCTGCTTGACGGAAGGGCCGCTGTTTGGGGCGTTGCATCGTCGCCCGCACCGCCATCCAGCCCGCCGGACCAGGGCCACACAGGCGAAGGGCGCATCGCGTGCCGCGTGCACGCCTTACCCCCACCGCCGTGGACGGACGCGCCGGCGCGCGCGGAACCGCCGTGCGAGCGCGATGGCGCAAGCGCGTCGAACGCTCTCGCGCTCCACGTGCCGTGCTGGTCGAACGCGATTGCACTCGGCGCATGCGCGCGTGGCGTCGCCGTGTGGAGTTTAGAGCGCCGGACGCTCCTTCTCTGCTTCGGCAGTCCGGCCGTGCGCCTCGGATTGGCCGTGCCTTGCGGCTGCGCGCCCGTGCCGGGCCCGGAGCATCCAGCGGTGGCGCGCGACGTGCTCTGCGCGCCGTATGTGCCAAGCTGCACGGCCGAGGTTGCCACTTTGAGCGAGCACGCACGGCATGCGGCCATGGGCAGCGTTGCGCGACCCGCCGAGCCGCCCGCAGCCCACGGCGCGAGCGTCGAGCCAGCGCTCGGGAGCGTCGTTGCGCTTCTGCTGCTCGCGCTCCGGCCGTGCGAAGGCGGTGATGGATTTTGGGCACGGCTGTGGCGCAAGGCTGCCGCGGCCGAACGCAGCGGCGATGATGATGGCGGCGAGAACGCCTCGCCTTTCCTTTCACACCCGTCGCCGCACGTTGCGCGTGCGCGCGGCGCGCGCGCCGCGAGCGACGATCCGACGCACGCGCTGACGATTCACCTCGTCGCATTGACGCCCGCTGAGCTGAGCAGCGTGCGCGAGTACGCGCCGCCGCCGTCCTTGGCCGCGGCGGTGCGCGCGTCGGCGAGCGCGCGCGCGTGCGGCGCGCCGAGCGTCTCCGGGTGGGACGAGATGGGTGCGACTGCACGAGTTGTCGCTGCGCTCAGCCGGGCGGCGGACGTGCTGTGCGTGTGGGACGCGCTGACGTGCGCGTGCGTTGTGACCGTGCGCGTGCGCTCCGGCCGCGTGATGCGCGCCCTCATCTCCTCCGAGTGGCCGCTCTCCAGTCAACCGCCGCCGACAGGAGGAGGTGCTTCCTGGGCGCTCTGGCTGGTGACGTGCGATGCCGCAGAGCCGGCGCCGACGGGCGCGACGCTGCGTGCGACACGCGCGCAGGCCAGCGCGCCGCCCCAGCTTCTCGGCAAGCGTCCTCACGCCCTCGTGCACGCACCTGCCGCCTCGCCAGCGCGTGTTCCGCTGAGGCCGCTCTCTCGGCCCGCAGCAGGAGTTGTGGTACGTCACACGCCTGGCCACCCCATGCCGCTCGCTACGCCAGCGTGCGCGGTGAGCGCCGGCTGTGCCCTCGCCGCTGCCGAGGCGATGCACCCGGCCGCGTCGGCGCGGCCGGGCTTCGTCGGCTTCCGGACAGGCGCCGGGTCGAAGCTCGCACTGAGCTCAGTGGCGCTCGAGCGGGCCAAGCGGCTCCTGCTCGACGACGACGAGTAGCAGGCGGTCTCGGCCCGTTGGGCTGACCGTGCGTACTGCGTTGCCTGAATGCCTTGGGGCAGCTCGATGATTCAGACCGGACTGCGAGCGATGGAGCAGGGCCGAGAGAATGAAACATTCTCGGATCAGCCACAGTCGTCGTCGTCTGCGCTGAGCTCGTCCGGATCGAACGCAAACGGCCGAAGTCCCTCACCGCACGCGCCGCTGGCCTCGCCGGCGCTGCGTGCACGAGCGCGATCGGCACCACCGTCAGCGTCTACCGCCGTGTGCATGGGCGAGCGCGCGCTGGAACTGACGGTCTGTGGGTCGCCGACCGTCCCATCCCACTCGGTGCATGCGCGCACGTGCTCCGCCGTCGCGAGGTCAAGCTGCGGCCATTTGCCGCCCGCGCTCGGGTCGCCGCGCTTGTACTCGGCAAACGGCACGTGCTCACCAATTTCATACAGGCGGCGCGCGGAGCCGGCGGCCCCGCAGCCGCGCGCCTCGAGCTGCGAGACGAGCGCGCGCGCGCGCTCGTCGGTGAGCGCGGCGAGCTCGAGCTCGGCGAGCGCGCTGTCCAGATTCGTCGCGTCGATGAAATTGGCGGAGAGCGAGAGCGCCGGTCCGGTCGAGTTTCGCACGGCGTGCGGCATGCCAGCGGGCACAAACAGCGCATCGCCCGCCCTCAGCTCGCACACCATCGGCCGCAGGTCGCGCGCGCTCGCCCACGGCGAGCTGAGCGCGGCGAGCGCACCGCGCGCGGTCGCGAGCTCGTCGATTGGCATGGCGTGCAACGCGTCTGCGAGTGCATCCGCGCGCGCGTCAAAGGCTCCGTCCGCGCTCAGTGTAAAGTCGACACCCAGTTGGCCGAGCTGGGAAGGCGGGAAAAAGACCCATCGCTTGCGCCCGTCGAGAAGCGCGCACCAGAAGTGCGAGCCAAAGGTGTCGACGTGCAGCGCGCACGACGAGCCTGCCGCGCCGAGGAAGAGCGACGGCCATGACTCCCGGTACAGCGCGCCGTCGGACGCGCACGCCTGGAGCGCGTCGTGCGCAAAGTAGCGCGGAATCCGCACGCCGTCCAACAGCTCGGGGCAGTTGATCGGCAGCGACCAGTCGAAGAGGTAGTCGCCGCACGCGCCGTCGGCTAGTCCGTCAATCACCTCGCCGAGCGTCTCGGGCGCACCCGCATCGAGCGGAGCATCCTCGAGTCGAGCCCACTCGCTCGAATGCGCCTCACGCCGCTTTAAGCGCACGCGCCTCGCGGCCGCCGCACGCAGGCGCTCGACGGCTGGCGATGGCGGGTCCTCGCCGCTGCGAAGCATCTGGCGCCATACGGCCACCTGCCAGTCAAAGGGCGCGTCGCGCACGACCTCACTCCCGAGCCCCTCGAAGACGCACGGCCGCCGCGCCAATGCATACCGTTGCATAAACTGCCGCACACTCAGCTCGTCGGCACGGACGCGGTCGACCTGGGCGATGGCGGGTGGAAGCGGCGGGCCGAGAGCGCGTAGCGTGGTGCTCGCGCGCATCTGCCGCTCCAGCCGCACGAGGAGCGACTGCACCTCGCACAGTGAGTCGCGGTCGTCGGCCTCGCGGCACGCGCCCAATGCGCCGCACGCGTCGCGATGCGCGCGCTCGAGGTCACCGAGCGCCCATGCGAGCGTTGCGGCCGTGCCAAGGGCGTGCGCGGCCTCCTCGCATTCGGTTGTCGCGAGCGCTGCGCTCTCGAGCTGCGCCAACGACTCGCGTAGGAAGCGCGAGCCCTCCTCCGTTCGCGCGATGATCTGCAGGCGCGAGCTCGCACCGACGCCTTCAGGCCAGAGCGGCGCGGCGCCCGCGCCGTGCTGCCTGCGGTACCAACGCGCGATGAGCGGCATTGCGCCCAGGAGCAGCGACGGGCGCGCGACCCGGACGTCGAGCAGCTCCTCCCGACAGCGCTTCTTCCTCGAGCCCGCCATCCTGCGCTCCATGATGGCCGCCGCCTCGGATCGCATGGCCTACGGGCCGCACCCGGAACAGTACATCAACGTGTACAGGCCGGCGGCCGCCGGTGCTCGGCCCGTGCTCGCCATCCTCGTGCACGGCGGCTTTTGGAAAGCGAAATACTCCGTCGACAACGCGCTGACGCGTGAGGTCGCGCGCGCGCTCGCCGGCATCGGGTGGCACGTGGCGGACATCGAGTACAGGCGCGTGGGGCACACGGGTGGAGGCTGGCCCGGCTCGAACGCCGATGTGCTCGCGGCGCTCGGGCATATCCGCGCGCAGCTGACGGGTATCGTGCCAGCGCACACCCGTGCGTTCCGTACGGTCATCTTTGGGTGCGCGCGCGCCCTGGCCGGCACACGTGCTCGTGGGCGCACCGTTTCACCGGCGCGTGCGCTCGTCGCCTACGCTGCCGCCGTCGCCCCTCCGCGCCGTGCACAGGCATTCCGCTGGGGGTCAGCTCGCCATCTGGGCGGCCCACCACGCGGCACGCGCTCGTAGCGAAGCCGCCGCGATGGCTGCGATTGCCGAGTGGCCGAGCTCGGAGCTGCACGACCTTGCGCGGTGTGCGCTCGTGCCTGACCTCGTCGTAGCAGTTGCGCCGGTGTCCGACCTCCTCGGCGCTGCGCGTGCCGCGCTGAGCGACGAGGGCGACGCAGTGCAGCGCTACCTCGGCGGCGACCCGGCGGTGGACGGTGCGAGCGAGCTTGCCGCGAGCCACGCGTCTCCGGTCGCCGCATGCGTACCGTGTGCACTGCCCACGCTCGTCGTGGCCGGGGGTCATGACGTGGACGTGCCTGCGGAGATTGCGCTGAGCTACGCCCGCGCGCACGGTCATTACTCCTCGCCGGCTACACCGGCTGTCGCGACTTTGCTGATCGACAGTGCAGATCACTACAGCGTCTTTGACGGCCGCTCGGCGCCTTTCTTGGAGGTCGTCGAGCAAGCGAACGGCTTACTTCGCGGGTTGGATGAGCAGGGAAGACGGGAATCTGGCGCAGAATTGTAGTAGCCCTTTCAATTGCCTACCCCCACGCCGGCTGCGGCCCGCCCCTTGATGGTGAGACGCCTCGCCTTGGACGGCTGGGCGGCGAGAAGTCAGCATTGCTTCCAGGCAGCCGCTTGATCCTGCGCGGGAAGCGAGTGAGGCGGCAGGGAGCGGGATGGCACGTGCCTTGTAGGTGCGATACGCACAGCGCGGCAACGTGGATGGCGCGCGGCGCTCACGAGAAGTTTCTGGGCAGCCGCGTGGTCTTCTCGAGCTGCAGGGATTTGCCCGGCCCCTTGACGTAGCCGATGCCGTAGATCTGCGCAATCAGTTCCATCCGATCGCGCCCGCGCCGCATGTTCTGAGGGGATGTGGACCGACCGGGCGCGGGCAGAAACGTGCCGAACCGTTCCGCCGACGCGGCCTTGCGCCGGAGCATGCTCGGCGGCAGCTCGTCAATGATCGTGTGGATCCGGCCGAGCGATGCCACGTGGCCATTCGGGCTGTTGCCAAAGGCGCCATATTCTGTGGAAACGGCGGCGAGCGAGCGGCGCGGCGCGCGTCGAGGCGCGTGTGAGCGGATACGCGCGATCGCCGGGCACGCCACACGCCCCGGGTGTGCTGCGCGCCAATGAAATGAGCGCGCGGCAAGCAGCGGCCTGGACAAGGGGCCAAGCGGTGGAGCAAGGCAGCGCGCGCACCGTGCGGTTGCGGTTTTGGGTGTGCGCGCCTGCGGCCGGGTGACGTGCCCGGTCGCCTGCGCGTCGGCTGCGTCTGGTCGAGCTGCGCGCGCTCAGCGACGAGCGGCTGGCCGTTGCGCGTCTGCTGGCTGAGCACGCGCGCCGAAGACGGGCGTGACATGCTGAGGCGCGTGATGCCAAGGTGGGGCGGCGACTCGGGCCAAGGCGGCGGCTGCGGCGCGCGCTTGCCCAACCCGACAGCCGAGCGCGCGCGCACGAGCTGGCTCGGGCGCATCGACCGCTTGAGGCGCGTCAGCATCGTGCGGATCACCTTGCCGCGCGCCACTCGCTGAATTTGGACCGCCGCGCCCTGTTCGGCGCGCGTGATCGCCCCCTCGCCCGAAAAGATGTGCGAGCACGAGGGACACACCGACATGTCCGACCTGCCGTGCGGGCGGAACAGTACAGGCGCGTTGCACCGCGGGCACGGCGCCTGATTCACCTCGTCCTCCCGCGCCGTCGCGTGGCTCCCAAATGACGGTGTTGCGCGCAGCCCGGCCAATGGCGCGACGTGAAGCCGCGCGAGCTTGCCGCGCGCGTGCTGCTGGATGCGTGTGGCGGCCGCCGTGCGCGCCTCGCGCTCCGCGCCGAGCCTCGCCTCAGTGCGCGCGCGCGAGAAATGGCCGCGCGCGTGCTGCTGGATGCGTGTGGCGGCCGCCGTGCGCGCCTCGCGCTCCGCGCCGAGCCTCGCCTCGGTGCGCGCGCGCGAGAAATGGCCGCGCGCGTGCTGCTGGATGCGTGTGGTAGCCGCCGTGCGCGCCTCGCGCTCCGCGCCGAGCCTCGCCTCGGTGCGCGCGCGCGAGAAATGGCCGCGCGCGTGCTGCTGGATGCGTGTGGCGGCCGCCGTGCGCGCCTCGCGCTCCGCGCCGAGCCTCGCTTCGGTGCGCGCGCGCGAGAAATGGCCGCGCGCATGCTGCTGGACGCGCGTGGCGGCCGCCGTGCGCGCCTCCGCCTCGACACGCACGAGCGCGCCGCGCGCGTGCTTCTGAATGCATGCTGCGGCCAAGTGGTGCGCGCCGACCTCCGCCTCGGTGAACGTGTTGCCGCACGACGCGCACGTGAGCATGCCGGCCGTGACGCGCAGCTCGAACGCGCCGCGCAGCCCGCAGCGCGTGCAGTGGCTCGCGACGAGTTGGGTCCGGGCCCGGACGCTGCCGGCGTCCTTCTCGTCCTCGTCGTGACCACTGTCTGCAGGGTCGGGCCCCGCATTCGCCGCAGTCGGTTGGGGCACCGGCTCCAGCAGCTTTGCCGGAGGCTCGGCCACCAAACCAGCCTCCGGTTCGGCCTTCGGCACGAGGCGTGCATCCGCCGCCTCCTCTGCGATTTTGGCAAGCGGCGAGGCTGCCATTCGCAAAGGCTCCATCGTTGCATTCGCGCTCGGCTCAAGGTCAGCAAAGTTGAGGTGCGTGCCCACGCGCGACTTCTTGAGCCTGCTGCGCACGAGGTGGCCGCGCGCGTAGCGCTGCAAGCGCATGGCGGAGATCACCGGCAACGAGGCCGTGCGCAGTGCTTTGGTCGCGGAGAAGACGGACGCGCAGTGTGGGCATGCGGCCAGCTCGCCGTGGTGCGGCGTGAACGCGAGCGTGAAGGAGCATGTTGGGCAGTGGAGAACATACCTTTGACCCGTGAGAAATCTGCTTGCAGCCGCGAGGCGCGTGCGCGCCATCTGGCCGCGCGCGCGCGCCTGGATGTGGATTGCGGCTTCGGACTCGGTGACGCTCCGCGGCAGCTGCGCGACCAGCTGCGGCTGCGCGACCAGTTGCGGCTGCGCGACCAGCTGCGGCTGCGCGACCAGCTGCGGCTGCGCGCCCAGCTGCGGCTGCGCGCCCAGCTGCGGCTGCGCGGGCTGCGCGGGCTGCGCGGGCTGCGCGGGCTGCGCGGGCTGCGCGGGCTGCGCGGGCGGCGCGGGCGGCGCGGGCACGGCAGCAGCAATCGTGCGCGCCCTCGAGCGCGAGCGCGCGAGCCTGCCGCGCGTGTGCCTTTGGATGCGCACGGCGGCGATGACCTCGGTCGAGATCGCTCGCATCGCCTTGTGCGCCTCAAAAATGGCACCGCAGTTGGGGCAGCCGACCACGTCGGACTTATGCGGCGTGAAGTTGATCATGAGCTGGCAGTTGGGGCACGGCGCACTGTATCGCTTGCCCATGGTGAGCATCTTCTTGCGAAACCGGCTCTTGTTCCGCTCGAGCCGCGCGCGCGCGTTCTTCTGTATGGTGATCGCTGCGACGACCTGCGCCTGCCGCACGGACGCTGTCGCGTCGAACATGTTCATGCAGCTCGGGCAGCACAAGTTGTTCGAGTCGCGGATCGGCGAGAAATGCACATCTCTGTAGCACGCGGGGCACTGCGTCACGTACGTCTCAGGCCGCGCGCGCGTTAGCGAGTCCGGCGACGAGATCGTGGCGCGCCGCTCCTGCCCGTGGCTCATCACGACGTCCTCCGAGGAGACGCGTTCCTCGCGCTGCGAGAGCTGCGCGATGAGCGGCGGGCGCACACCGGGCGCCGACTCTATGGCTGCCGCTGGTGTGCCCTTCCCACCGGCGAGCTGCTTCGTGCGCCTGAGCTGGCGAGCGAGCACGCCGCGCGCGCGTTTTTGGATGCAAATCGCCGCGAGCACCTCAGCCTGCCTGTGCGCGACGGCCGCATCGAACAGAGTGGAGCAGTGCGGGCACATGAGATTGGTCGTGTCACGAACGAGCGTGAACATCACCGTCTCAAAGCAGACGGGGCATTGCGTTTGGTACTCCTCGGGCCGCGTCTCCTGCTTCCGCCGCGCAATGTCGGCATCCTCGTGCGGCCCGTCGACCTGCATCGCCGCCTGCCCGGCGAGGTCGACGCCGGCGGGCATCGCGTCACCCACCCGTGCACCGCAAGAAACGGCAAAACGGCGAACCCTGCCAAAAAACCACTGATGAGAGATGGCGGTTTTGAGCGTGGACGGGTTACCGCCACGCGTGCGCCGGCTCGTCGACCTGCACCGGAGCCTCTCAGCTCGGCCTAAGGCGCACGCGCTCGTCACCACGCCGCGTACGCGCGCGTCGCGCGCGCGCGCCACTGCGCGCCACGCCGAGGACAGCGGGCGGCGCACAATGCGCGGGGCACGCGCGCTCACGGCGAGCGCCCGGCACCGCGCGGCGTTGGCAATGCTTCGGTGCAGGTGGTGTTGTGCCCACGGAAACATTCACCAGGTTTGCGCAGCTCGTGGAGGAGCACTGCCGCGCGAGCGCCCACACACTCTTCAGTGTGGCCACAAGCTTCCGCGCCGGTCGAGCCATGGCGGGCAAGCCCGAGCTGCTCAGCTTTCCGGGCTGCTTCATCGACATGGGCGAGCTCTCTCGCGACGGCGCGAGCGTGTTTTTCGTCACAGTCACGCACCACGGCAGCCGACGTCTGGCTTTGCGCTGTTACCTCGACGGATTGCTCCACGTCTCGCTCAGGTACGACGGGCGACCGGTTGTGCCGGGCATGTCGCGCACCATCGAGGTGGAGGCGGACGGCCGGTTCGAGCGCCTCCCTCGCGAGTGGTGCGGCCTGCTACGCATTGAGGGTACCGAGCTGCTTCCCGGGCCCATGACGGCGAGCGTCGAGCCCGCGCGCCGCGAAACGACCGTTGTGCCCGTGCACGGCAAGGTGAGCGGGATGCTCTCATCAGCGGCCAGCACCCACAGCGGCACGTCGCGCGCGAGCAGTTCGTGGGCTACGCCCCAAGCCAGCCCGCGCCGCTGAGTGGGCGGCCGCGTCAGCCCGTCAGGCGCTGCCGCTTGCAAGCGGCGCTTTGAGGAAAATTCAACGGTCTGCAAAGGAGTGCGCGACCAGCGATCGCTCGAACGGGAGGAACGTGTCCGCACCTGTCTCGAGCGCACTCACGAGCGCGTCGACGCTCTCCGCGCCCAGCTGCTCCTTTTCTCTGATCTGGTCCAGCTCGCCGGCGAGGCCATCGGTGATGATCTGCATGTAGAGCTCGCGGAAAGCGTCCTCCTCTGCCACTTGCCTATGTGCCTCGTTGGCGTCCTCCTCCGCGAGCTGGACATCGCGCCACGCGCACGCGCTGATCCCCGCGAGGCGCGCCCACAGCCCGGCGGACGGCTCGCTCGTCGACGCAATTTCGCGCGCTCCGATGCGCCGCGATACGCGCGCCTCGTCCAGCCGGCCCTCGATCCCGCCCTTGGCGGGCCTGGTGCGCAAAAGGCCGAGGACGTCGTCCATCTGCTTGACCGTCCGCAGGCCGAGGTTTGCGCGCGCGTCAATCGCATCGGCGTCCTCGGCGCACAACTTGCCGACGGGCGGCAGCTTGCACTTGGTCGCCTTGCGCAACGCCGCCTCCAGCTTTGATGGCGGCCGCTTCCCCATTATTTTTCCCCTGCTGGCCTCCGTGCCGCCTTCGGACCGCGCCGCCCCAAAGTGGGGAAGTCCAAAACGAAACCCGCCCGGGCGGACGTGGGGGCGCACGCGTCGACATGGCGGCGCTGGCTCAGAGCTCGACGTCGGGCGGGCGGAAGCGTCCCAAGGTGGATGGTGCGAGCGTCAAGCCCGTCGTCGAGTGCAAGCTGCGCCTTGACCTGCAGGCGTTGTACGAGGATGGCTCGCTCTCCGACGTGCGACTGCATGTCGGCCTCGGCCCGACGCCGCCGTCGCGCACCTTTGCGTGCCACCGCGCGATCTTGGCCGCCTCGTCGACGTACTTTAAGGCGATCTTCACCTCGCGCTGCAAGGAGACGGGGATGGGCGACGTCACGCTGCAGGACGTCGACCCTACTGTCTTCGAGGAGATTGTGCGGCTGTGCTACGGAGGGCCGGTGCGCCTCGACCGGACCAACGTCGTCCGGCTGATGCAGTCGGCCGAGTTTTACGGCATATCGGACCTGCGCGACTCGTGCACCGCCTTCTTTCAGCAGGCACTCTCCGTCGAAGTCTATTACGAGCTGCTCGACCTCGCGATGACGATCCGGTGCGATTCGGCGCAGCAGCTTTGCATTCGCGCGCTCGCCAAGGACTTTTCAACCGCGATCGACCACGCAGCCTTCCAGCGGATCTCGGGCGAGAGCCTCAAGGCTATGCTGCAGGACGAGGCGCTTAGCGTGCCGCGCGAGGAGGAAGTCCTTCGCGCCCTCGTCACGTGGCTTGAGCAGCCCGCGCACGGCGCGAGCGCGAGCGGCGCGGGCGCAGACGCGGAGGCAAGCGCGGGCGATGAGCCGCGCGCCCGCGCGGCTCAGAGCACGCTCCAACCGCACGACCTGGACGAGCTGCTGCAGCTCGTGCGCTGGCCGTGGCTGAGCAGCCGCGTCCTCTGCGCCGTGCAGGACGACCACCCGTGCCTGACGCACGGGCGCGCGCTCGACCGGCTGCTGCTGCAAGCGCTCCGCTTCCACGCGCTCCCGGCCGAGCAGCGCGCGGCGCTCGCGGCGGAGAGCACGCAGTATCAGCCGCGCCCCGGTCTCGTGCAGCTCGGCGAGCTCCTTCCCGACGGCCTGATGACTGATATGACATTTGTGTGGAACGTGCACGGCTTTGCGAGCCTCACGTGCGAATCGATCTACTCGCCACCCATCTCCGTCAACGGCAACCGCTGGTCCATTTTCATGTGGCCGCGCAGGCGGAGCCCGCAGAACGGGAAGGAGACGGAGTGGGTCTCTATCTATCTCAACTCGGTCGACGTGAAGAGCGGCCTCGTCGACAAGCTCCCATCGTGTGCGTTTGAGCTCACCGTGAAAAACTACAAGAGCTCGAGCTTGTCGATCACGCGCGAGTACGAGCACGCCTTTGACAGCCAGGAGGTGGATTGGGGCCTCTCGCGCTTCGTGCAGTGCTCGTCTATCACCGACCCCGCCGCCGGCTTCCTCAACGGCGGCACGCTCACGATAGTCTGTGCGGTGCACCAGATCGCCGACGAGGACGACGGCACGGTGCGGGCGCTTGCCGCGCGCACCGACACTTCGCGCGACGCGCGCTGCGCGCGATCGGCCACCGCAGCGAAGCCCACCGGAAGCGAAAGCTCGACGCGCGCGCGTTGATGCACGTATCGTGCCAAATGCGTGTACCCTTGCCGCGCGCAGGACGCCGCGCATCCGCTTCCGGGCAACCCGATGCCAATCAACGTGGCGTGACGCCGTGGAAGGAAAAAGTGTGTGGCGCTGTGACCGGGCTGGGCGCGCACTTCATCATTTGCCCGCGTCGTGCGGTCACACGACGTGACGAAAATAATTATTGGAAATAAAAAAAATCTCACAATGGCGCCAAATCCGCGGCCTCAAGCCGCGCCGGACGTGAATGCGGGCAAGCTGCGCACGTATTTGTCGAGCGCGAACAGGAATTGCTCGTTGTCGAGTGGCTCGCCCGCTGTGTAAAGCGCGTTCTTGGAAGCGTACTCGACGAACACGGCGCTGTAAATGTAACGAATGCATTCTCTCATATCTCCGCAGTTCGGATCGGTGTTGAGCACAAAGCGCAGGCCGGTCGCCGTCTCGTAGTAGTTGAGCTTGAATTTGTTCGTCGAGCACGCATGAAAGCCGGGCATGCCACTGTCTGGCGTGAGCTTGTTGACCACCTGCTTGAGCGAAAAGAGGAAGCCGAACATGAGCTTCTGGTCGGCCATCGCGCTGCCGGCCGTGATGTTCGGCCGCTTCCACTCGTGGTAGAGCAGGCATACGCCGTGCTTGTTGTAGATGTAGAGGTTATAAATCATACCACGCGCCGGCGCGGGTAGGACGACGCTGCTGCGCGCCTCGCCCCTCTTCTCACGGGCCCTCTCCGCCCGTAGCCGCGCGTCCACGATGGCCGCTGGCGAACGTTCACCAGTCAACACTTGAATCGATAATTATTCCCCATAATATGATGATATGAACCGTTTCAGAACCAGCGGCTCCTCCCTCCCCTCCGCGGCCACAAGCCAGTACTGATGCAAGCCGCGACGGTCTCCCAGCACGGTGGCAGCCTCGACGAGGTGGTACGCGTGGCAAACGGCGTGGTCAAACCCGCGCTTCGCCGCGGCAAGGGCGAGATGGTTGTGCGCGTGCTCGCGTGCGCGCTTGCGCCAGGCGACGTGCGCGTGTGGTCGGGCGAGTGCGACCTGATGCAGTCGCCAGGCTTCTTCCCGTACATCCCTGGGGGTGACGTGTGCGGCGTGGTTGAGGACGTTGAGCCCGGCGCCCCGTTCAAGGTGGGCGATGTCGTCATCTCCATGTTCGGCCCGAGCGCGGCTGGGCCTGGGCCGGCTGGTGGCCTCGCCGAATATGCCGTCGTCGGCGTCAAGCGCTCGACGCTCAAGCCGCCATCGCTCTCGCCGCTCGAGGGCGCGGCGCTCGCTTCGAGTGGATTGACCGCATTCACCGCCGCCGCCAAGATTCGGCCCTCCGACCGCGTGCTCGTCCTTGGCGGCGCGGGCGGCGTGGGCAGTAGCATCGTGCAACTCGCGCGCCGTCGCGGCGCGAGCTTTGTCGCCGCCACGTCGACGCAGCGCGAGCTCGTCGCGTCGCTTGGCGCGCATGTGGTGCACGACTACACGCGCGAGGAGTGGTGGACGCTGCCCGCGTACAAGGCCGCGCCGTTCGACATCGTCTTCGACTGTGTCGGCGGCCTGGCGGGTTGGCCAACGTGCTCGGCGTCAGGCGCGGTCAAGAGCGCGTCGCAGGGCGGCCGTTGGATCACGATCGTGCCCGATGAGCCCAACTTCCACATCCATTCGGTGGGCCAGGCGCTCGGTCACCTCCGCCCGATCCTCGGCCGTGCCATCGCGTCGCGCGCGTGGCCCCCCACGACGCGCGTCCGACCCCGGTACACGTACCATCTCGGCATCGACCCGGTGCATTTGCTCGGCGCGACGGCTGACGCCGCGGCGAAAGGTGAATTCAAGGTCGTGCTGGACAGCGCCTCGCCGCTGCCATTCACCGCCGACGGCGTGCTCAAAGCGTTCCACCTTCAGCGCAGCAAGCACGCGCACGGCAAGTTGGTCGTGCAGGTCGCGCCGCACGCGTAGGGAGCGTCTGACGCCGCGTGGAAAAGTGGGCGGAAGGAGCGAGTCACCTGTCAAGCGCGTGGCCTTTCACGTGCGGCTCCACGCCGACTTGCCCCGTCCCGCGTCTGTCAGCTCGCAGCTGGTGCTGACTCCGCTGTCCTGACGTGCGCCCTTTCGCTCGCTCCGTTCGTCACGCCTCGGGCCCGTGCACGCCCCTCCTGCTGACCCGCCTGTTGCGTCGTGAGTATTTTTTGGAGTGTGTGCGTGCACATGGAGACAGTCCCGCGCACGGCTCGCGCGCTGGCTCGCCTCGTCCGGCAGGCGAGTACGCGGCCGCCGCGCGATGCTCTGGCGACGGTGGTGGTACACGCAGACGCGCACTTTGACGCCGGCGCGCGCGGCGGGGGCCACGCGCTCGACATCGCGCCGCCCATCGGCGTTTCGACGACGTTTGCGAGCGCGGATGGCGGCCCGGTGTATTCGCGGTCGAGCGCGCCGACGCGCGAGCGTTGCGAGGAGGTGCTCGCGGCGATCGAGGCCGCTGACGACCTGTCCGGTGGATGCACCGTGCGCGCGCTGCTCTACTCCTCCGGCGCAGCCGCGACGCACGCCGCGCTGCACTATCTCCTTGGCGAGGCGGACGCGACGCGGCTTCGCATCTCCGGCGGCTACCACGGCACGCACCAGGTGGCGGCGCAGCTGCAGCTGATGCGTGCCAGTTTGCGCATCGAGCCGCTGCCCACCGAGCCCGAGCTCGAGCGCTGGCTCGACGGCCAGCCCCGTGCGTCCGCCGGCGGTGCACTCGGCGGGCGCGACGGCGACGCAGGAACGCCTCCGGTAGAGAGCGGCGACATCCTGTGGTTGGAGACGCCAAAGAACCCGTCCTGCGAAGTGGCGGACGTGGCGCTATACGCGCGTGCCGCGCGCGCCGCCTCGACTTCGACCGGCCGCGCCTTCGTCGTCGTTGATTCGACGTTTGCGCCGCCGCCCGTGCAACGCGGCCTTCTCGTCCTCGGCGCCACGCTTGTGATGCACTCGAGCACCAAGGGGCTGGCCGGGCACTCGGACGCGCTCGGCGGCGCGCTGCTTGTAGCCGAGGGCAAGGGCGCGGCCACGCCCGCCGGCGCGTACGCCGCGCTTCGCGCGCAGCGCACAGCACTCGGTGCAGTTCCGGGCTCGCTCGAAGCATGGCTCCTCCTGCGCTCCCTTCGCACCCTCGACGTGCGTGCGCGAAGGCAGTGCGCGAGCGCTCTCGCGCTCGCGCGGTGGCTGAGCGGCGAGGCGGCACCCGCGCCGCGGGGCGAGGAGAACGCCAACGAAGAAGCGCTCCTTGCGCGCGCGCTGCGCTGCGTGCACGCCGTGCACTACCCGCTGCTCGCCAGTTGCGTCGGACACGAGGCCGCGCGCCGGCAGATGGCGCTGGGCGGCTCCGTCCTTGCGCTTGAGCTGCACTCGGCGCAGGCCGCACAGGCATTGCCCGCGCAACTGCGCCTCTTCCGAGACGCGACCTCGCTCGGCGGCGTCGAGTCCCTCGCAGAGTGGCGGCACAAGTACGACCCGATCGTCTCGCCGCGGCTCGTGCGGCTCTCCGTCGGTGTGGAGGACGCGCGCGACTTGTGCACAGACCTCGCGCGCGCCATCGTGCGCGCGTCGGAGGGAGTGGGTGCCGGCTGAGTCGAGACTCCAAAAGAGTCAAAGATATCAAAAGACGTCAGAAGAAATTGAGACGCTGTTCGAATTCAAACGCGGAAAATGGAGCTCCTCCAAGAGCGCCTTGCGGAGGCGGGCCTGTCGAGCGCGAGCAAGGAGGCCGTCGACACACGGCTCGGAGGCGGGGGCGAGGAGGCAGATGAGATAGGTCTTCTTGCGGCACGGCTCTCGCTCGACTGGGTCCACGAGCTGTGCGATACGCTTGTCGAGTGCGGCGGCCCGGCATGCGTCGCCGACGTGTGTGCCACTGAGGGCATCAGCGAGCGCGAGCTGCTTGCGCTCGTGCTCGCATTGCAGCAGCGCGGTGGTGCCATCGCGCTCGCAGCCTTTCGCCTCCACGTCGCCTCGGCCTCGCACGCCCGGCTCCACGCGCTCGTGCTCGTCGGGTTTGTGCGGGCGTGCCGCGCGCTCAACGGCGGTAGCGCCAAGGGCGACAGGCGCGCGCACAGGCGCACCGACGCCAACGCCGACGCCGACGAACCTTCGGCGCCGGCGCCCGTGGCGCTGGTTGCAACCCTGCGCGCGCTGCGCGACGCGCTCCGCTCGGCCGACCCTCTGCCTGCCGACCCGGCGCTGAGCGTCGCCGAGGGCGTGTGTGAGCTCCTGCGCTCGGGCGCGCTCGGCGACGACCGCGCGTGCGCGGACGACGCGTTCGATGTGCTTGGCTGCCTGCTGCCCGAGCACGCACAGGCAGTGTTCCGCGCGCTCGTCCCAATGATTGCGCTCACGCTCGACGGTGCCTCGTCTACCGCCGTCTCGCGCCGCGCGAGCGCGCTGCAAAACGGCGCGGTGCGCTTCGCGTGCGATGCGCTCGCGGCCGCAGGCGGCGACGACGATTCGCACGGCAGCGGCGCGGTGCTCGATGCGGCGCTGGCGCTCGTGCAGCACGCGATCACGTCGACGCCTGATAAGGCCGACTTCCGCTCCGCCGTGAGCACCGCGGCGGGCGCGATCGCGGCGTGCATGCCCGACGCGTACGCCGCGCGCTACGTGGATTTCGGCGCGCGACTCGGGCGCGTGGCGAAACAGCAGCACAGGCTGATGGCGTGCGAGCTCGCGCTCGACGTTCTCGGCTCGAGCGCGCTCTCGCATGTCGATCGTGCCGCGCTCGCCGACGTGCTCCTCGCCGGCGCGCGCGACAAGTCGACGTCGGTTCGCGCGCGCGCGGTCGCGGCGGTCGGCGCTCTCGTCGAGCGCAGCGGCGATGATCGCGCCGACGCCGACGGCACGTGCGCGCGCGCGCTCGAGCTGCTCGAGGCGTGCGCGGCGGAGAGGCCCGACGCGCGCGTGGACGATTTGATGGTGGCTGCCGTTGCTGCCGCTGGCGCCTCGTCGCTAGCGCTCTCGCCCGAGAGCGGCGCGCACGACGTGCGCCGCGCGGAGCGCGCAGCCGCCGCGGGCGCGACCAGCGCATGGCCCGCTCTGCGCCGTGCGCTCGTCCGGCGCTGTCGCGACGCCAAGCCCGTCGTGCGCAGAGCGGCGGTGAGTGCACTTGGCGCGCTCGCGCTCGCCGCCGATGCAGACGGCGCGGTGGACGGCGACGGCGAGGCGGTTGAGAGCCTCAGCGCTCGTTGCCGCGACACGTCGCTCGCCGTGCGCAAGTCCGCCGCGGCCGCACTTGGCACGCTTGCCTCGCGCGCGGCGGAGCGGTGCGCGCCGGTCGCCGCGGCCGCCGAGTGCGTCGGGAGCGCCTGGCTTGCGGCCGTCGCGCCGCTCGTCGCCGACGGCGAGGCAAGCGTGCGCGAGCAGAGCTGCGGCGCGCTCTGCGCCGGCCTGCTCGCGCCCCTCGCCGCGAAGGGCGCGCCCGAGCGCGCGGCGCTCGCGTGGCGCGTGCTCGCGTCGTGCGATCGGAACACAGCGGAGCACCTGCGTTGCGCGTGCGCCGCACTCGCGCGCGCGCCCAATGCACTGCCGCGTGGGCTGTGCGCCGCGCTGCAGGGCGCGGTGCACGCGCGCGCCGCGCCCGACGGCGAGCCGCTCACGCCCGCCGCGCGCGCGGCGGCGTGGGCGATGCTCGAGGAGCTCGCCGCGTCCAAGCCGCACGCCAAGGACATGCGCGCGGCCGAGCTCGTCGCCGAGTGGACCGGCCGGCACACCGGCGCGCCGCGCGCCGCGCCGCGCTCGACCGACGACGTGGACGCGCTCGGCTCGCTGCACGTGGTCGTTCAGCTCTCGCGCGCCAAGCTCCTTCCGCGCGCCGCGTGCGAGGCGCTCGTGCCCGGCCTGCGTGCCGTGCTCGTCGCCGAGCGGCCGAGCCCGCAGCTCGCGCGCGCCGTCGCGCACGCCTACGCTGCCGCGAGCGCGGCCGTCGGCGTCGCGCCCGCCGCCGCGTGGGCGGAGGTGGTTGCACGGTGCGAGCGCGCGCTCTGCGCGGGCGCGCGCGCGCACGCGCGCTGTGATGGCAGTGCGAGCGACGCCGCCGGCGGCGGCTCGGCCGACGCGGGTTGCACGCCGCTGAGCGGGCGAGGCACCGACGAAACGCTTTTCCTCGCCTTCCTCGCGGGCGAAGTTGGCCTTCTCTGTCCGCCGCACACGGCAACCGGCGAGGATGTGCTGCCCGACAGGCTCGTGCGCGCGCTCGAAGCCGAGGCGGTGCCGCCACGTGCGGACGCGAGCGCGCGCGCGCGCGCCGGCTCGCCCGCCGCGCTCGTCGACTCGGAGCGTGTCGCGCTCCAGGCGCAGGCGATCGTCGCGCTCGGCAAGCTCGCCGCGTCCCGCGCGGCGCTCGGCAAGCGCCTTGTGCCGATGCTCGTCTCGGAGCTGCACGAGAGCAGCTGTGCGGCCGTGCGCAACAACTGCCTCTTCGTGCTCGCCGACCTGCTCACGCATCTCACGGTCAGCTCCGCCGCCGCGCGCGTGCGCGCACCCTCGGCGCACCGCACCACTCCGCTCACGCGCGCGCGCCGCGCGCCGCGCGCGCGCCGTGTCGGGCGGCGGTGGCGATAGGCGCTCGTCGACCGGCACGTGCCGCTGCTCGCGCTCACGATGGCGGACGAAGAGCCACTCGTGCGCTACCATTCGGTGGTGCTAGTCACGCGGCTGCTCCTCTCCGATTTTGTACGATGGAAGCCGCTCATGCTGCGCGCGTTCGCGCGCGCGCTCGTCGACGGCGAGGAGCGCGTGCGCACGGTCACGGCGCACTGTCTGGTCGAGCAGCTGCTTCCGCGCGCACCGCACATGGCCGCGCAGCACGTCGTCGAGCTCCTCGCGCACCTGAACGGCTGCAGCTCGCATGCGGCGTTTGCGCGATCGGCCGCGCTCACCGCCGCGCAGGAGGCGCGGCTGCAGCTCGCCGGGCCGGCCAACCGCGAGCGGCGCGGCGCGATCTGCGCGGCGCTCTTCCGCGATGCACCCGACGACGCTCGGCTCGCCGCCTTCCACAAGCTCTGCGCGGAAATCCTCGCGCCCGCCGCTGACGGCAGCCTGCAGCTCGGCGCGGCCGGCGCTGCAGAGCTTATTGCCGACGCGCTGCTGCTGCTCGGTAGTAGGGCACTGCGTCTCACTGCGCCACGCGCGGCCGGCGGCGCGGACGCGGACGACTGCACGCTCGAGGAGATTGGCGGCACTGTCGTTGGCGGAGGTGCAGCCGCGCCCATGCGCGCAGCGGGCGCTGCGCGCGCCAAGCTCGCCGCCGTGGCGTCCGCCAAGCTGTGCGCCGAAGGTGTGCTCCCCGTCGCCATCGAGCTGCGGCGCGCGCTCGAGCACGCGCGCTCGCCCCTGCTCGGCCTGCTGATGGCGTTTGTGCGCGAGCTCGTGCGCGGGTCTCGCGAGCTGCTCGCAGATCTGGGCGAGCGAGATGCCGAGTTTGCCGCCGAGATTGAATTTGATTTGCGCGCGCACCAGCCCGCGCGCGGCGCGGCCTCGGCCGACGTCGAGCCGGCAGACGTGGCGGACGTGGCGGACGCGCACGTTGATCACTGCGCGCACCGGCGCTCCCGGCCCGCGCACGCGGCGCGCGCTCAGCCCATGCGCCGGCGCGCGGCGCTCAAGGTGCGCGCGCGCGCGCGCGCGCGCGCGCTCACGCAGCTGCCCCATGTCCTCTATGCCCTCGCGCTGACCAAGCGGCCGCCGCGTGGGGTGCCATTTTCGTTCGCCCCTGCCGCGCACAGGAGCACAACGAGGCCGAGCAAGAGCGCGCGCCGGCGCCCGCGGCAAGCGCAGTGGGCGACGCGAAGCGCGCGCGCAAGGGCTTGCCCGCGCGCGCGCACGCCGATGTGCAGACGCCGCGCCGCGCCGCAGCGGCGTGAGCGGCAGCGCTCCTTGGTCCCGCCCAGAGGCGGGAGCGGCATATTTCTTGCTTGCGTGAGCGCAGTCTGCGGTCACGCAAGTCACACAGGCACACACTCCAGTAGACCACAGGGTCCGTCCCGTCGATTGCGGCCGGCCGTCCGAATCGGCCATGCGCGCGGAGGGCGCCGCCGAGGCGACCGCGCGCCTCCAGGCGCGCTGCGTGCCGCAGCAGCCGCTCAGCGCGCAGCAGGTACTCGACGGCTCACAGCTCTCTGCCGCTGCGCGCGCCGAGGTGCGCACGCTCCTCAGCGAGGAGGCGTGGCTCGTGCGCCAGCGCGCCGCGTCGTGCACGCCGCTCGGGCGCAACGTCTATGTCGGCCTCGCAGGCATGGCGTTTGCGTTGGACGCCGCGTCGCGCACGCTGTCGGATCCACGCCTCGCAAGCGCCGCGGCCGACCTGTTCGACCTCGGTGCCGCGGACGACCACGAGCGCGGCATGCCGAGCCTGCTGTGCGGCGAGAGCGGCGCGCTCGTCGTGCGCGCGCTGCTCCGGCCCATCGAGGCGTCGTCGGACGGTGGCCCGATCGAGCGATTCGTCGCGCTCTCCGCGTTGGTCGACCGCGACAAGGACTTTGATGACGACGTCCTCTATGGTCGCGCCGGCCTGCTCATCGGTTGTCTGGTGCTCCAGCCTCACGCCGAGCCCGGCTCGTTGGCGGCCGAGCAGCTCAGCTGGCTCGCCTCCCGGCTCGCGCAGCACCTGCTCGAGCGCGGGCGCGCGCAGGCGAGCACGGCGCTTGCCGCGGGCACGCACCCGCCCGCAGCGAGCGGCCATGTCGAGCCGCCGCTGCTCTACCGCTGGCACGGCGCGCACTACCTCGGTGCGGCGCATGGGCTGCTCGGCGTCGTGCATGCACTCGTCTGCTGGCTGCGTAGCGCGCGCGCAAGCCCGTCCACGGCGACGCCGCAGCTCGGCGCGCTCGCCACGCAGGTCATCGACGCGACCGTTGAGACGCTCGACTGGCTGCTCACGCAGCTCGACGCGCTTGGCAACCTGCCCGCACGCGTCGACGAGCGCGCCGCCCGGCGCCATGAACCAAGCGAGCTCGTGGCATGGTGCCACGGCGCACCGGGCGCCGCGATCGTCTTCGCCTTCGCCGCGCGCGAGCTCGGGGTCGAGCGCTTTGGCGCGGCGGCGGTGCGCTTTGGCGAGCTCAGCTTCGAGCGCGGCGTGCTGCGCAAGGGGCCGGGGCTGTGCCATGGACTCGGCGGGAACGGCTTTGCGATGCTCGCGCTCTTGCGGCTCACACGCGATCCGATCTGGCTCGTGCGCGCGTGCCAGTTTGCGCAGGCGATCGGAAGCGCGTCCGTACGCGCGGCGAGCCGGACGCCCGACCACCCGTACTCGCTTTTTGAAGGCGAGGCGGGCGCCATCGCTTTCCTCGCCGCGCTCGGTGCAGACGACCCTGCGTGCGCGCGCTTCCCATTCTTCGAGTGCGACGCGTGACTGCGCGCGGCGCGGCGAATTGCTTTCGCGCGTCGGGCGCCGTTTGCACCGCTGCGCGTCCTCGACGCTGCACCGCGTTCTCATCATCAATGCAAGTTCTGAGTTCTGACTGTCTCTACAATCGCTCACAATTTTTCGAAGTCGAAACGGAAGCACGGAGCCTGCATGCCTCGCCTTCAAAGAGCGAGCGAGGCATGCAGGCTCCATCCGCATGGCGTGAGCTGGACGCGCGGCAAGGGTGCCGCTGCGTGAGCCCTCAACGCCAGCCCCCAGCCCCCTTCCCCCCTCCCCCCCCCTATCCATGCCCAACGCGTGGGCTTGGCCATCCCTCCATCCATGCACACGCGCTATTGATCGAGCTGTGTGCCGCGCACGCCGCGCGCGTACCACACGCCGCGCAGCTCACACGATGGAGCCGTCCGTCCGCGAGCCGCGCCGGCTGGCGCGCCCCCCGTTGCGCGACACGTGCTCGTGGCGCGCGCCCGCTAAGTCGGCGCCGCTGCGCCGTTCTTTGTTGCTGCTCCGGCGGCTGCGCACGCCGCCGTCGGCCGCCGTGCCGCCGTGCCCGACGCGCACCGCGCCGAGCTGCGCCGACGAGCTGCTGCCGCCCTTGGCCTTGCCGCCGCCGAGGACGCCCGAGATGACCGACATGGTCGAGGACGCCGCGCCCGAGAGCGAAACCGACAGAGACGAGACGGACGCACCGGACTCGCTCGGCGCGCCGCGCTGCACCTTGGCCGCGGTCGCCATCGCGCTTGCAGACGCATCCGTTGAGTAAATGAACGATGGCAGCCGCCCCTTGCCGCTGGACGCGAGCGTCGCGACGGGCGCGCGCTCGCGTGCTTGGTATGAAGTCTGGCCCGCCGAGAAGGACTCGCCCGAGAAGGCGATATGATGGCGCAGCTCGGCGAGCGCGCTGATCACGTTCTCGCGCGCCGCGACCTGCGCGAGCTCGGTGTGCACGATGCTGTTGCCGCAAAAGTAGACGCGCGTGAGCACATGCGGGCGGGGCGCGCCCGAAAGCGGCGAATCGGCGCCGTGCACGCCGTCCGCGTCAAGGATCTCGAGGCCGTTGAGCAGCTCGAGGGAGGAGAGGCGGCTGGAAAAGTCAGGACGGCCACTGCACACGCGCACGATGGCGAGCAGCTCGGGGGGCACGTGCAGCAGCGCCTGCAGCTGCGCGCCGCGCTCGGCCTCCGTGCCGGCCGTCGCCATGCCCGCGATGCCGGGCGACGTGACGTAGATCGTCGCGCACAGCCGCTGCGTTGAGCGGCGCGCAATGTCAGCGGGCGCGGCGAGAAGGAGCGGGCACAGCCCGCGCGCGAGCAGGTCGACGACGGACTGCGCCGACGAGAGGTCGCGCACGACCCAGATGGCGTGCGCGCGCTGCAGCGACGCGAGTGATTCGCCGTCGGACGGCGCCGCGTGCGTGCGGCCGGGCGCGGCCAACGTGAGGCCGAGCGGCTGCGCGGCGGCATTGGAGCCCGCCGTCGACATCATCATCCGCGCGGGCACGACGAGCAGGAGCAGCGCCCACGCCAGCGCCCAGTCGAGCTGCAGCGGCGGGAGCGCGCCAAAGGCGATGAGCAGGTGCACGCCGACCGTCACCGCCGAGTACTGCGGGCAGGCGAAGGGCGGCGGGCAGGCGGGCGGCGCGCAGGAGGGCGGCGCACACGCGGGCGGAAGGCTGTGAGCGGGTCGCACGCAGGCGGCCGTGCGCGCGCACTCGACGGCGCGCGCGCGCGCACCGCCACGTCGAGCACGACGGTGTAGTCGGTGATGAGCAGCCGCGGCGCGTCGTCGCCCGCAGCGCCGGCCGGCGCGGCGCGCGCGCGAAAGAGGCGCGCCCACTGGCCCTCCATTGCGCGCCTGACAGTGCGCGCGAAGAAGAGGAGCTGGATGGCCGCGTTCGCGTAGAAGACGACGGGCATCGCGAGCCCGTACGCAACGCTCTCCGGCGCGGCGCAGCCCAGGCTGACGGTCGAGCCACCGACGAGCGGCTGCGTCTGGAACGAGAGGGCGAGGCCTGCGCCGATGAGGCTGACGGCGACGAAGGCGAGACGCGCCATTTCGCCGAGCAGCAGCGCGCGCACCGAATCGCAGCGCGCACGCAGCGACTGCCCGTACGTTGAGAGCGCGACGCCGCCGTGCACGCGCGCGCGCCCCTCGGGCTCGGCGCGCTGGTTTGCGGACGGGAGCTCGGCTGCGGCATCGCCCGCAAACTTACCCGTCTCGGTCGCGCGCCGCCATCGCTCTCCGTCGGCGAGCGAGAGGTTGTCGGCCGCGAGCTTGTGCGCGCGTCGGCGGCGGTGCACCTTGCGCAGCACCGCGTCCGCCCATTCGTAGGCGGAGCGCGGCTGCGTCGTCACGCGCACGTGCCCGGCCGACTCGACGACTTTGGCCGCCGCGCGCAAGAAGACGGAGAGCATCGCGACGCAACCCGAGCCGAGGCCGATGCACACGACCTGGTCGGCGAGGCCGATTGGCGGGAACGACGACGAGTATGGGCCCATCACCTTGAGACGTACCGGCTCGCCAGCTAGGTAGCGCACGCCGACGCGGCGCGCCTTGGCCGCGTCCGCACCGTCGGCCGACGCGGACGCGGCCTGCACGTGCGCCGGCGGGCCGCCGCCAAAGAGGCTGAACGGCGCGCTCATTGAAATGCGCGACTTGGCGGCCGCGCGCGCGGGCGGCGCGGGCGCGACCGGCAGCGGCGGCGCTGACTTTGCGAGCTTGTCGACCGCGGCCGCGTCGGGAGCGGCGGTGAGCGCGCAGAGCAGGCGCGAGCGCCACGTGCGCTCGGCGTGCGCGCGCTCGTCGGCGCCGGCGGTGCGCGTCGGCCGGCTGATGACGAAGACGACATCGTAGAGCGTCGCGCCCTGCGAGACCGAGAACGGGTGCGCGACGATGCCGTCGAGCGCGGGCGCAGAGACGTGTGCCCACTCACCCGCACTCACCTTGAACGGACGGTCGAGACGCACATCGAGCGTGAAGTGCTCGGCGGTGATGCCGACGATCGGCGCGGCCTTAGGCGACGTCCACCCCGCCGAGAGGTTGCGGTAGAGACGGTCACCAAAGTACACGATGGCCGACGCGGCAATCCAGCGGAAGGCCTGCGAGCGCTGCTTGCCATTGCGAAACTCGTCGTCCATCGTGTGCGCGACCGAGCCGACGTAGAAGACGATGAAGAGATGGTGCACGACGTAAAAGGCGCGATACGAGAAGCCCTTCGAGTGGCGCAGATAGCCCGTCACGAGGATGACGAGCGTGAGGAAGAGCAGCGCGTACCCCGTGATCATGATCTCCGAAATGAGCTTGGCGCAGCTGCGCACACGCAGCGCAGGGCAACGGGGAGGGGTGTGACGCGTCGTGCGCGCGCGCAGGTTGCTGGGCGCGGCACAGCAAGCGCGCGCACGCTGGCTGCACGCCGCCCTGGCACATGACGCCGAAAAAGGCGATGAACTGCGCCGACGCGAGCACGAGCGTGATAAGGACCGCGTAGCCGAGATGAATGTGCAAGAAGTGCGCCCACGCCGTATTGCCCAGCCCGCTCACTGTGATGAGGTGGCGGCACATGCTGATGGGCAGCAGCGCCATCTGAAAGAGCGTCGTGTGCATCGCGCCAAACTCGACCGCCGGCACGATGCGCTGCATCCAATAGAAGGGCGCGGCGGGTGGCAGTGCAGCGCGCCGCTCGGTCCACTTGACCAGGAAGAAGTGCGAGAAGACGAGCAGCGTCGCGAGTGTGTGCGAGAGCACAACCTGGATCGTGACGCGGTGAGCGAGCAGCGAGCCGAGCGCCCGGAGCGCCCACGCACGCCGCTCGGATTCCTCAATGTAGTTGCGCACGGCGGTGTATGTAAGCGTCGCGTACGCGCCGAGTCGGGGCGCGCTCGTTGCGCCTGGCTCGTGCGCGGCGAGCGCGGCTGCGGCGCGGAGGCTCGACATGCTCCAGGGACGTGACGGCCTTCCGACTTCCAACGCTCGCGAGCCGGAAAAGAGAAGGATGGCGGATTTTTCCGACGCTCTACTTCGTCAACGCCATGCTTGCAAAGGAAACCCGAAAACTTACCTTTGTCGTCTTGTCTCGCGGTGAAAAGGCGCGATGTCGGAGGGCGCGAGAGATGGCGCGCGGGACACGCTTGATGTGCCCGTCATCTCGTTCATGATCCCGTACCTGGCGCTCAACCTGGCCGTTGGGTTATACGCCGCGCGCAACACGCGAACCATCACCGACTTTGTTCTCGCCGGCCGCCGCCTTCCCTTCTTCGTCGTCGTGACCTCGATGTTTGCCATGTTCTTCGGCGCCGAGACGACGCTCGGCGCGTCGTACAACATGGCGGCGACCGGGCTGAGCGGTGACGTTGTTGCCGACCCATACGGCGCCGCACTGTGCCTCATCGTGTATGGCCTCTTCTACGCGATGCCGCTCTACAACACCAACAACCTGACGCTCTCCGACTTTTACTGCGAGCGGTATGGCCCAAAGCTCGGCGTCTTCTCCGCGGTGATCAACACGATCGGATACCTGCTGTGGACTGCGGGTCAGATCATCGGCCTCGGCGTCGTCACGTCGCGCACGTGGGGCGTGCCCAAGGAGGTCGGCAGCCTCATTTGCACGGCGATCATCATGGTGTACACTTTTCGGGGAGGCATGTACGCGGTGGCGTGGACCGAGTGCCTCGAGAGCGTCGTGATCGTGGTGTGCCTCATCGTGATGACCGTGGAGGTGGGCGGGCGCACGCAGACGGGCTGGGCCGAGGCGTACACGCGCTTTGACGAGACGATGGCACCCGACCCGGAGCTCGCCGACCGCGCGAAGGCATGGCTCAACCACTTCGCTCTCTGGGCATATCTTGGGATCGGCTCGGTCCCATCGCAAGATATCTACGAGCGCATGAATTCGGCGATGAACGCACAGCACGCGCGTTTTGGCGCGCTCGTCGCCGGCGTTGCGTACATCATGGCCGCGCAAATGCCGCTCTACTTTGGGATGATTGCGCGCGCAAAGTACAATGCGGACAACTGCGCCGGCGACGCGCTCGGCTGCGAAGGCGTCGATATCAGCGAGCTGGACGAAGGGATCATCCTGGACACGCTCAACGCACTCGTCTCGCCCGGCGTCCGCGTCGTCTTCTACGCCGCGCTCGTGAGCGCCATCCTCTCGACCGCGTCTGGCACGATGCTGGGTGCCGGCGTTCTCCTCACCGTCAACATTGTGCGCCCGGCGCTTCCGAGCGTGCCCGACTCAAAGTTGCTGCTGATGAGCCGCATCGCGACCGTCGTGTTCGCGACGTGCGCCTACGCCTTCACATTCACCGGCGAGCGCATCTCCGACTTTGTCAACATATCGTCCGTCTGGCTGATGGTTGGGCTCTTCTGGCCGCTCACGTTTGGCCTGTACTGGAGCCGCGCAACCGCGGTCGGCGCGGGCTTCTCAATGTTCACCGGCGCCGCGTCGTACACGGTGCTTTTCCTCGTCGCGCGCAACGACACGGCCAGAGGTGGTGACGGCGACGGCTTCTTGCTCTACGAGCTCGACACGGCGACCTGGGCGATGCTCCTCGCGCTCGGCGCGTTTGTCTTCGGTTCGCTCATGCCGACCGCGTGGCAGGGCGCGGTCGACGGCGCAATGGATCGCGCGCTCGGTTGGATGCCCCTCTTCCAGAACCGCGCGGGCATGATCATCAAAGTTGACCAGGCGCCGCTCGCGGCGGGCAACGCAATCTCGGCCAAGACGGCCGCTGCTGGCGGTGGCGCCTTCACGCGCGGCACCGCCGCGCCTATGGTGCGCTTTTAGAGTGGTGAGCTCTTTCACAAGGGTACCGCAAGCCCTTTCCTCCGCCCCCCGGCCTGTCGGGGCGGGCTCGCGCCCTTGAAGTCATTACTTGGAGCGCTTGTAGATCTTCTTCAGGAAGATCTCAAATACGGGCCACGGCACCTGCTTGGTCGTGCCCCTCAGGCGCATGATGCGGTCGTAGGAGTCCTGCTCGTACTTTTCGTAAATCTCGGGCAGCTTGATTGCCTTATAGAGCTCCTTGATCGCCGCCTCCTCGGGCGAGAAGACCTTGCACTTCCCGTACGTGCGCTCGAGCAGCGCCTTCTGCTCGGGCGTGCACAGGCCCTGGTGGTACGCGTTGGCAAAAAGCCAACCGCACTTTTTGTCCTGGATATCAGTACCCACCTTTCCAATCTGCTCGGGAGTGCCGAAGCAGTCGAGATAGTCGTCCTGTGCCTGCGTATCGGCGCGCGACGGCGCGCACGGGCGGGCGGCAGCGCGTCGGCGGGATGAGCGCCCAGCTCACCGGCGCTTTGCCCGTCCGCGCACGTCCCAGCGGCGAGCGGCGAGGCGCCGCGCGTTGCCGGCACCGCGTCGCGCGCGCACCTGGAAGTAGATGCCCATGATCAACAAGATGTCACGAGCAGCATCGAACTCGGCTTTGTCGCTGATGCCGGCCACGATCATGCCCATCGCGACGGGTAGGTAGAACGAGTAGAATGCAGTCTTGTACTTGACGATGGAGGTCCAGCGCTCAAGCGTGAAGTCGGGCAGGTCGAGGTTCATGCAGAGTGTGTCGAGCAGCTGGCCACACTCGGTTTGAAAGCTCGTCTCGAGCATGAGGTCAAGCAGCTGCACATAGTAGGGCGCGTCGCCAAAGTGGCGCTTCAGGATCTGCGCACGGCAGCAGGAGGGGCGATGTGAGCGCAGCGTGCGAGCGCGGCGTGGGGGCGGGCGGGCGCGGCGGAGCTGTCGCGTGCGCCACGGCGGCCGCGTGCGCCCGTGCGCAAACCGCGTGCGCGCGCCTTGAAGATGAGCATCTCGATCATGAAAGCGTCGTTGAGCGCAATCTTTTTGACGTGCGGCTGAAGGTACCAGCACATCTGGCCCCTGCGCGTCTGCGAATCATCCATGAAGTCGTCGGCGACGAGGAGCCACGCCTGCAGCCACTCGATGCACCAGCCTAGGATGGCGAACTTGACGAGCAACTCATTGGTGAGCGGCTTGCCCGTCGCCTTGAAGATCTCACGGCCCGACTCGACAACCATCAGCCCACGGTTCATCTTACCGCCGCACACATTGTAGTCGAGCATCTTGCGCACCCACTCGACCTCGGGCGGCGGCAGCTCGTAGCCGGGGCCGAGCTCGCTGCACATCTCGGCGATGAGCATCTGGTTGACGGCGGAGAAGGAGCCCTTCGGATCGTTCAGGTCGTACGTAGGGTACGTTTGCGGGTCCGTCATGACCGGCTTGCCCGCCGGCCACGCCGTCGCGGGGCACGCCAAGCTGGGCGCCGCCGGGTCCGCGCCGCCGCCCTTCGGCAGCGTGACGAGGAAGAGGACGACCACCGCGACAAAGGCGGCGAGAGCGTAGAGCGTAGGTGGGCTTACCTTGCCCAGCGCCGCCGCAAGCGTCGCCACCGCGCTCGCGTCCTGCGCGATGGCGCCCGCCAACGCGGCCGCCAGGCCCGCGAGCACGATGCTCGACATCGACATTGCGCCGCCGTGTATGCGTACAAAAAAAATAAATGGCGATGCAAGTAGATGCAATGCGCCGAGCTTTTTAAAAAGAGACATAAAAGTTGAGCACTGGGCCACTGCCGAGCAGCTGCAATGCGCCGAGCTGCGCCGAGGGCGTTCTCGGCGCCGTGGGCGTCGTCGGCGCCGTGGGCGAACTCGCGAGGGCTGCGGCGCACCCACAGCGCGCTTAGACTGGCGCCCGCCCGGGCGAGGGCATGCGCGCGCACGTCAGCGGACGGTCGCTGCAGCGCCGAGCGCCGCCGCGAGCTGCGATCGCACCAGCGCGCACCGGCCGGCGAAGGCGAAAATGGGCGAAGCCGAGGCGGGCGGGCCTGAATCGGCGCTGCTGACCTCGGCGGGCCGTAGCGCGACCGCCGAGCAGTCGCCAAGCGCGGCGATCGCGTGCGCGCGCTGTGAGGGCGCGGCGGCGCACAGCTCGCGCGCGAAAGTGGGCGCGCGCACAAACGGCTTGCCGTCACCGAGCTGCCCCGCCTCTCCGCGGCCCCACGAGTAGACGTCGCGCTCATTCTCGCCAAGCGCGAGCGAATGGTCCGCGCCCAGCGCGACTGCACGCACACGCGCGCCGGCGAGTGCTGTGACGCGCTGCGCCGTCGGCTGCCAGATGCGGCCGTCGCGCCTGCGTGCGCGCGGGGGCGAAGCGTGCGGGTGCGCGAGCGCGCACGTCGATTGGTGGCACGCGCGGCGCGCCCGTATGGCTCTAAGCCGCGCATGCGTGAACAAGTTCTGGCATCGCACGGCCTGGCGCCTACCACGTGTACCCTGCAGCGTTCCCCGCGCCGCCTGCGCCCGAAAGGCCAAGCTGCTGCCAGCGGTCGCAGCCGCACATCCATACACTCCCATCCTCGCCGACGAGTGCCGTGTGCCCGCCGTCCTTTCGCCCGCCCGCCGCGACGGCGACGACACGCCCGTCAAACGGCACCGGCGCGGCGCTGGCGTCCGTCGCCTCGACGTCCACGTCGCGCGCGGCCGTGCCACGGCAAAGCTGTCCAAAGCGGTTGCCCGCGCGCGAAATAGGCCACGTGTATGCCACGCCCTCTCGCAGCGCGACACAATGTGTCTCTGAGCACGAGAGCTGCTCCCACGAGCGCTCAGCGGAGGCGAATTCGCGAGGTTCCGACGCCATGACCGTTGCCCCTCGTCTTTTACCTGTCCTATGGGCGTATAAGTCCTCATAGTATACTAACGACGCTTACAGGCGGGTCAACCATATTATACTCAATTACCCAGGCTCCTACTCACGATGCTTGGTCGTGCCATCGCGCGACTCGTGGTCGCGTTGCTCGCGCCGGCGCTCGCGCTCCAGCGCTCGGCCTTCGCCCCGGCGACGGTGGGCGCGGGTGATGACGCATGCGCGGACATGTCGGATGAGTGCGGCGCGTGGGCCGTCGCGGGCGAGTGCGAGGCGAATCCGCGGCACATGAAGGTGTCGTGCGCCGCGAGCTGTGGCTCGTGCGATTGGGCGTCCGCCGAGCGGCGCTGCGCGCTCGACCCGCGCGCGCTCCCGGCCGTCGCGCCGGGTGACATTAACCGCACGTTTGCCCGCATCGAAGCGCTTGGCGAGTACGCGCCGCGCGTGCTGTCGCGCGAGCCGTGGGTCGTCGTGCTCGACGCGTTCCTCAGCGCGGAGGAGGCGGACGCGCTTGTCGCCATCGCCAACCGTGACGGCGGCTCGCACTTTGTCAGCTCGCAGAGCGGGGGTGCGGGCACGCCCACCGGCATGGTCAATCCCGTCGTGTCCGAGCACCGTCGGAGCGCGACGCAGTGGTGCGCGGATGGCTGCTGGAATGAGAGCGCTGTCGAGCGCGTGCTCTCGCGCGCTCAGGCGCTACTCCGCGTGCCTCGCGGAAGCTGCGAGCCGCTGCAGCTGCTGCGGTACGAGCAGGGCGATTATTACCGGCTGCACAGCGATTACGTCCCCGAGCAGCGAGCGCTGCCGTGCGGCCCGCGCGCGATCACGCTCTTTCTCTATTTGACTGAGAATCTCGAAGGCGGGCACACGACCTTCCCGCGGCTCGGCCTCTCGATCGCGCCAAAGAAAGGCCGCGCTGCGCTCTGGCCGTCGACGCTGAGTGACAGCCCGACGGTCGTCGACCTGCGCACCGTGCACGCCGCCGAGCCCGTCCTCGGCGCCGCCGGCTCGGCGCTCAAGCTCTCGGCCAACCTATGGGTGCACACGGGAGATTTCATGGCCGCGCGCGAGCGAGCGTGCACTGGTGTGCAAGCGCCGCCGCCTCCCAGCGCCCGCTAGCTGAGTGGGCTACAGCCTGTCGAAAAGCGCAGCGCGGAACGAGGCAATTGAAACATGCCCCTCGTCCTCCGCGGCCACCTGCGCGTAGACGTGCTCGAGCACGTCGTCGCCGAACGGCGTGTTGATGGCGTGGAAGAGCGACTTGATCTGCGCGGCGCCACGCGCAACAAAAAATCACCCCAAGGGAAGGGAGATGGGGAGGGGCCGATGAGCAGAAGCGGAGGGAGGCGGGGTGCAGCGGGTGCGGAGGGAAGCGCGCGGGAAGGGGGGGGGGGGGTGGGGCGGGCACGGCGGACGGGACCGACAGCGAAGAAAGCTGAGAGAGACGATGGAGAGTGCAAGAGGGCGCACCTGCTCCAACGACTGCGCCTTGAGGAAATCGCCCTCGTTGATGTCGAGCTGCGAGAAGTGCGATGGCGCGATCACCTCGCCCCCGCTCGGTTCGTTACCGTAGTTCTGCGCGGTAGAGCGGCAGCACGGCGCAGGGCGGCACGCCAGCGCAGCGCACGCATGAACACCACCGCGTTGCGCACGCGACGACGCGCCGCGCGCGAGCGGCGCGCGCGCGCGCGCGCAAGCGCACCTGGTGGTCGGCGACGGAGCGGACGAGGGGCGCAGATACGTCAGTGCGCACGTTGGGGACGCCGAACGCACGGTCGTCGGGCGGCGGCAAGTTCCTCCAGCCTGGCCGGATCGCCTGGCCGAGGTCGACGTCCGGCCGCTGCGCGTCAAGCGCGTAATCGCCCTCGAGGCACTGTCGCGCGTTCCACTCGCCGTCGCCCTTGCGCTTGGAGGGCAGGCCGAAGCCGGCGTCGGGCGGCGGCTTGGCGTTGTCACCATGCCCGATTGGCCGCGGCTTGCCCAGCGCCTCCGTCGTCATCTCCTTGAAGTCCTCGAGCTCCTTGGCGACGATCGTCGGCGGCTGGGGCACATACGGGTCATGCGCAGGGTGGAGGGCGTAGTAGATGGCGTTGTGCTCGGTCGCGTCGCCGGGCTTGCCGAAGCGGAAGACGGCGGGGTCAACGCTCCCTTGCGCCGTATCCCACGTGTAGTTGCGCCGCCTCTGCTCGCCCGGCATGAAGGCCGCGTGGCTCTTCTTGTACTGCTCGCGCACCGCGTCCGACATGTTCTCCAGCGGCTCGACAGGCGCGAGGAGCGTCTTGGCCGCGAGGCCAAAATAGTTGTGCGGCGTGCCCTTGCCAAATGGTGCCTCGCCGCTCGCTAGCTTGGCAGGCAGCTCGTGCCCGAGCGTGCGCGACACGCCGAGCGGCTCCTGCTTGGACGAGTGGTACACCGCCTCCTTCTTCTCGAGCGCGCGCTCGATGAGGTACGACTTTGGCGCAGTCTGCATCAGGTCCTGCACGCCGATCCCATCGTCCGAGCGCTTCCCGTATACCTGCACGCGCAGGTGGTCCGTGTCCCCCGCGTACCCTGGGTGCTTGGACGCGCTGCCCGGCGCGTGAATCGTCGACTTGCGCCACCGCGCCATCTCGTCGGGCGTGGGCGGCGGCGGGGTTGGGTGCATCGAATGCGCGGTCGATTCGTTGGGCACGAACAGCGTCACTCCCGCCGCCGGGAGCTGCGGCATCCGGTCCTTTGGCCGTGCAACCGCGCTGACGCCGTGCATCGCGCCCGAACCCCGGTCCGTTACCGCGCGGCCAGCCCCACCGCCACCGTCGACGGGCGCGTTTAAAAACCAACTTGGCGGCTTTGACCTGCAATTTGCGCCTGTCAACCCTCGCGCGTTTGGCGGGGGACGGTGCGCAGGATGGCGTGGAGGGGACGCGCCGGCAGCTGGGCGCTGCGGGTGCTCATCGCGGCGGGCACCACCGCCGCGCATGCACACAGAGCACCGGGGCGGCTGGGCGGCGCGCACTTGCACTCGCGCGTGGCGCGCCTCCGAGCGCCGGCGCGCGTGCACATGGCTGGCTCGCGGGCAACGGTGACCAAAGAGGTCATCGTGCCCGTGCCTGCGCACCACCTTTACGACATGCTCGCAAACTACTCGCGGTACAAGGAGATCTGGCCGGGCGAGTACCAGGCGGTGCAAGTGCTCCACCAAGGAAAGAAGGGCGGGCGCAAGGAGGCGACGACCGTCGAGTTTATTCACAAGCCCGTGCGCGCAGAGCGCGCGCGTGCACGTGCGGCGGCTGCCGTCACCACGTCGCCATCCGCACGACGCCTCGCTCGCCGAGCGATCGGTTGGCAGCCGTCCAGCGCGCGACCGCGCGCGCACGCGCGCGTGCGCGCTCATGCACGACTCATGCACGACTCATGCACGACCGCCGTGCGTGCGCCGCTGCGCGGTGAGCGAAGGTGATGGGATTTGGCATGCGGTACGCGCTCGACGTGGAGAGCGTCAAGGACAAATCGGTGCTGTGGACGCTGAACGGCTCGTCGCTGATCGAGTCCAACGTGGGCGGCTGGCGCCTCACCGACCTGGGCGACGGCAGTACCAAGGTGTCGTACGGCTGCGAGGTCGAGCTTAAAGCGAGTGTACCATCGTTTGTCACCAAATTTGTCCTCAGCCAGGCCTTCCCAAAGATGCTCAAGACCTTCAGCAAGTGCGCGCAATGGCGCGCACCGTGCGAGTGCGATTACGCCGCCGCGCATCGAGCGCCGTCGCTGCGCGGAGTGCGAGCCGCCTGTGCACGCCGCTTTCTCCACTCACATCCCGCCCCCCCCTGCTTTCTCCACTCACATCCCGCCCCCCCCCCCCTGCTTTCTCCACTCACATCCCCCCCCCCCCCCCCCCCCTGCTTTCTCCACTCACATCCCCCCCCCCCCCCCCCCTGCTTTCTCCACTCACACCCCCCCCCCCCCCCCCTGCTTTCTCCACTCACATCCCGCCCCCCCCCCCCCCCCCCCCCTGCTTTCTCCAATCACATCCCGCCCCCCCCCTGCTTTCTCCACTCACATCCCGCCCCCCCCCCCCCCCCCCCCCCGCCCCGCGCCCCCGCACCCCCTTCCTGCCTCGCGCCGCCGGCAGCTCGGCGGCGCGCGAATGGGAGGTGCTGCAAGCGGAGCAGCGCGAGCGCTTCCGCCGCCCGCTCCAGGCCGCCGCTGGCTCGGTCAACGCGACAATGCGCTCGCTCGAGCTCGCCGCCGAGTCGACGGGCTCCGCGGCCAAGTTGCTCGCGACGTCGACCGTCGCCGAGATCTCGACGCGCGTCGAAGGCGCGCTGCAGACAATCCGCACGGCGATGAAGGGCACGCGTGACGCGTACAAGGACCTCGAAGCACCGTCGGACGCCGCGCTCGCGCCCAAGAATGAAGCTCTGCGGTGCGGCGCGCGTGTGCGCGTGCGCGCGGCGGCGGCGCGCGCCGGCGCGCACGCCTGCGTGCCCGGCACGGCCGCCCTGCGCGCCCTCACACCCCACGCGGCTCCCAACACCGTCCGCGCCTGTCCCGCGGCCGGCGCCGCCGCGTGCCGCTTGCCGCGCTCGCAGCTCGGTGCTCGCGACAGCAGACGCGATGCTCGAGAACGCGTCCAACGCGCTCAAGTCCGTCGAGAACGCGACCGTCCTCGACATCTCGGCCAAGTGCGACGCGGCCGTCGCCGCGCTTGACGAAATCGCCGAGTACGCTTCGGCAGTTGCCGAGGACCTCGCCGACCGCACCTCGACGACGCTCGCCGACATGAGCACAGGCCGTTACGGGATCAACCGAACGTCCGTTACGACCGTTGTCTTCTCGGCCGACGACGGCAACGACTCGTCCGACGCCGCGGTCTCAAAGCCGGCGCCCGCGTGGCAGCGCGCGGTCGCGCGGAGCTCGTCCGCCGTCGCGAACGCGGTCCTCTCCGTGCTCGAGGCCGTCATACCGGGCGAGCGGCCCGAGACGAAGCCAGCATCCAAACGCGTGCGACTAGGCAACTTGCTCGGCTTCGAGTGGAACGTGACGCGGCAACCGAGCGAGCCCTCTGCGGCTCGACCACCGCAAAAGCTGCCGCCGCAGCCTGCCGCTGCTCGGTCGCCGCAGGCTGATGGCGCGGCGGGCGCGCGGGCGGCGCGGCAAGGAGCCGACGCTGAGTAACGTACCGACTGCGCGCGCACAGCGCGCCGGCCTAGCAGCGGACGCACGCTGCGCGCGCCTCGGCCATCCTGCGCGACACGATCGCGGCTACGACACTGCTTGTGCTCGGCGGCATCGTCGACGTCATCCTCGACCAGCGCCTCGGCGAGCAAGCGCCCGGCGTCGAGGCGCAGCGCTCGATCGATACGGCGCGGATCAACTTCCGGCACTTTGGCTCCTCTGGCCTGTTCGTCACCATCGGCTCGCGCGCGCGCACCTGCGACGCGAGCGCTCAGCGGCGCAGTGGCGGATGGCGGATGAGTGCGTGAGCGGACCCGTGTGGCCTTGGATGGCGCGCCAGCCAGCGCCCAGCGTGCCCGCCATCTTCTTCGACTTCGACGCTACGCTGCGCGCCAAAAACGGCTCGGGCGGTTGGCAGGCTCAGCGCGCCAAAAGAGCAGCCGCCGCAGCAGGCCGTCGTGGTCAACGCACGAGCTGGTTGTCGCAAAGGAGGCTTCGCCACCCTCCTCGTGGACACTCAACCGCGCCTCACGCGCGCAGCAGCGCCAGCTCTCTGCTTTGACAAGCGAAAGAGCGCTCTGCTCCCGTACATTTCAGACTGCCTCCTCCCGTGACATGACATCGTGTGACGCGCAATCGTCCGCTTCTACTCGAGCACGGGAGAGGGGTTGAGAGAGCGAGGCGGAACTGTAGCATGTGCATCGCTTGAAGGTGGCCAAGCGCGCGCCGAGAGATGCGCAGCCGCGCCGCCGCGCGTGCGCTGCCGCCAACCCCCCGAACACACATTGGCTCGCTCACTTCTTGGCCGGCTTCCACAGGCTCTTGATCGTGCCGATCACGCCCGCGCCGGTAAACGTGAGCTTGAGCAGCCCGAGCGTGGTGATGGCTGTCACGCCAAGCATGCCAAAGCGGGCGGGTTGGACGGCATTTTTGCCCAAAAACTTCTTCGCGTAGTCGGAGATCACGGCGTTCATCCCGATGTGCGCGTGCAGCGGGAAGGCGACCGACACAAAGACGTCGATGGGGAATGCGAGCGGCGGCGGCGCGACAAACGCGAACGGCGTCACGCCAATAAGCGCGAGATTGAGCGTGTGATACACTTTCAAATACGGCATCGACTCGTCCGCGTTGACGATAGAGAGCGCGCGGCTGCGCGCGCGGTTCCCCACACGATCAACAACGCGGCAGAGGAGGAGCGCCATTCTTTTCGGCCGAAAGAATTCTCTTCTCTTGTTTTTTTTCCTGATTGTAAAAGATTTTTAAAAACATATTGGCCGGGCGTTTCACGCTTCGACTTTTCGTCCTCGCGACGCGGCAAACCGAAAGTCGATCTGACAAATGCCAGCTCGCCGCGCCGGGTTCGCGTGCGCGACGCTGCTCTTCTGCCCAACGGCCGTTGGCGCGCACGCGGGCTCGGCGCGCCATGGCGCGTTGCGAACATGCCACACGCGCGCGTCAGCCATGCGCGCGCGGCAGTTTGCGCCCACGAGCCAGCGCGCAACGCCTACTGCCGGTCGGCTGGCGATGTCGACGTCCTCCGCGGAGCCGAGCATGATTCCCGCGGTCGACGTGCCAATGCCCTCGCAAGCGGCCATCTCCGCGGCGATGCGCTCGATTCAGGTGCTCGCGGGCTTTGCAATCGCGATCTTGGCGATCGGCATCGCGGTCAAGGTCGCGGGCGGCACTCTCGCAACGCGGCTATGCATCGACGTGCTCAGCGGATGCCTAGCCGCAGTCGCGGTCTCGCCGTTCGTGGCTCTCGTCGACGGCGCCGTCGCGCGCAGCCTCGCCAACAAGACGCCGCCCACGCTCGAGCTCTGGACCAGCGTCCTCGAGCTCGCGCGAGCGCCGCGCGCACTGCTCTTCCGGAGCGACTTTTACTTTACGGCGTTCGTGTATATCGTGACGTACCTCACGGCAAACATCTCGGCGACGCTGCGCGCGGGCGAGCTGCTCCGGCTCGGGCTAATCACCGGCGCCAACATGCTCAGCGGCCTGAAGAAGGACGCGTACATTGCGATGACGAACCCGCGCAAGGGAGCCGGTGCCGCTGGGCCGGTCGGGCGCAGGACGCTCGCGCTCTTCTGCGCGCGCGACGTGAACGCGATCGGCGCGTCGTTCGTTCTTCCGCGGCTGCTCGCGCCGCATGTGTCGCGCGCGTTACCGCACCTTGGCGGCGCGGGCGCGGCCCTCGCGTGCCAGATCGTCGCGCCGCCCATCTGCGAGCTGCTCAACACAAACGTGCATCTGCTCGCGCTCGACGTGTACAACCGGCCGCGTTCTTCGGCAGCCGACCGTTTGGAAACCATCTCGCGGCAGTACCCGTGCTCCGTGCTCGTGCGCGTCGTGCGCGTGCTCGTCGCGTTCTCACTCGGAGGCATCGGCAACCGCATCGTGCGCCTCTATTTGCTACGCGCCCTAGCCGTCGGCTGAATGAGTCTAGCTGTAGGCCGATTGGCAGTTTTTGTGAGAAAACTCCTCGATGGTGGCGCCCGCAGGCCTGGGGCGTGCGCGCCGCGTCGTGCGCGGGCTGCTCGAGGCGAGGCCGGGGCGGATGGCGCCCTGGCCGCCGCCGCAGGTGACGCGTGCCGACGAGCCGAAGCGAGCGCCCGTGATCCGAGCGGCGGCGGGAGCGGGCCGGCTGGTGCGGTGCGCTCGGCAGTTGGCGGCACCGTGCACGAGCGTGCCGCGCGCGGCGCGCGTTGCCAGCCACGCCCGACCTGGCGGCGCCCGTGCCGGCCGGCGTCGACGCGCGGCCGAGCCGTATAGCGGTCGAGGCGCCGCCGGCACCGCGGGCGGGGGTGGCGGGCGCGGGCGCCACCGCCGCCTGCGTGGGCGCCGCCGCCGCGCCCGCTGCCGCGCCCGTCACGCCCGCCACCGCCACCGCCGCCGTCGCCGCCATCATCGTCGCCGTCGACGTCGCCGTCGACGTCGCCGTCGCCCCGTCCGCCGCCGTTGTCGCAGCCGTCGCCATCGCCGCACCATGTGCGTTCCTCGAGCTTCCACACCTCGCGAGGGCAAAGCGCTCAGGCGTCGACGTGGTGTTGCGCTCGGCCGCATGCGCCGCCATGGCGTGCATGGCGTAGCAGATGTCGCGCGCGGCGTTGTGGTCTCGATCCATGGGCTCCTTGCCGCCTTTGCACGCCGAGCAGACGACGAGCGCGTGCACCTTGCGCGTGCCGCCCTTCGCCACGGGCAGGCGCGGGTCCTGCGCGAGCACCGCGCAGCAGCGCTGCAGCCCTTGCCCCCCTTGGCGAGCCGCGGCGTCGCGCAGTGCATCAACACATACGGCTCGGGCACGAAACAGCCGCAACACCGCGCCGTCGCAGCTCGCGCTGCAGCCCGACCTGCAAGGCGGGCGGCGCGCCCTTGGACTGCGTGCCTCTGTGGTCATGCGGCCACTTGCCCACGCACACGAGCAGCCGGTCGCACGCCACGCCGCCGGCGCAGTGCGCCACAATGAGCGCCGCGCGTCGCGTTGGCCCGCCCGCCGACGTCCCGCCACCACCGCTCGCGCTGGCACGCAGGCGCGTCGTACATGTGCTCGGCGGCGCGCTCGCGCACCGGCGCGCTCGCGTGGTGGAGTGCGAAGGTATCTGCGCGCGCGCATATCCCCCGGCCCACAAGCATCGCTATGACCCCAATGGCGCCACGCTCCCCTCGTTGCGGGTCGCCTGCCGCTCGGTCAGCGCGAGAGCGCGGTGGATTTGCATCTGCTCGTCGCGCCACAGCATGGCCGCGTCCGCCTCGAGCTTTGCGAGCACGGCCGAGATGTTCTGGTGCAGCTGCGCGCCAAAGCCAGCCTCAAAGGCGTGGTCCAGCTCACGGAGCTGGTGCTCCGTGTCCCTCCGTCGCGCGTGCAACCGCTCCGCGACCGACACAATACTACGGGCCTCGCCCATCGACATCGCGTCAGAAAACGATGGCGGCTAGGGAGCACGCGTGATTTCTTGCGGCCGGCGTGCTCACCTTGTGCGGCGTGGCGGGCGTCGCGCTGCTGCTTGTTACGAGACACCTCCGCCGCCGCCAGTTCGACCTCGACGCGCTTCAATCGAGCCGCGCATAAGGGCATTCTTTGTGCTCGTCGGCTTTGTCGGCCGCCCGTACACGCGCGCGATGGCCCGCGAGCTGCACGCGCTGCGGGCGGGCGGGCACGTGGAGCCGGGCGCGCACGCCAAGAGCGTGTGGCCAACGCAGTTCTATTTTTCTACTCGTCGAGTTCCCGGTCGCCGGCGCGCGCGTCCGCGCGTGGCGCTCTGACCGGCGCGGCCGTGTCCTCGCGCTCGAGATAGGCGCCGTCACCGTCCAGGTACACCATGCCGAGCAGCCAGTCGGTGCTCTCCATCGACCGCAGCACGGCCGGCCACAGCTCCATCGCCCGCGCATGCGCCGCGCCCAAGTCGAGCGGCCGCGCCCGCCTGCCGTCGAGCGCGTGCCGCAGCACGCACGCGTGCCATACGGCCTGCAGCTTGTGTAGCGGCGTGCTCGTCGAGCTATGCCAGACGAGGACCTCGGGCGCGTCGCGCGCGGACGGCGTGTGCACGGCGATCGCGTACGCCGCTCCCGCGTGCCACGTCGCAGCCCACGCGTCCGAGTCGCGCGCACACGCTCCGGCCGGTGAGGCGCGGAGGAGCTCGAACGCGACAGTTGAGCTCACTGAGCGTGCAAACGGCAGCGCGAGGCGCCAACCGCCGGTGGGCGGGCCGCCGATGAGCGGCTGCAGCAGCATCTCGGTGCGGAACACTGACCGGTATTGTTGCGCAAATGTCTCCACCTCGGCGATCTGCTCGGGCGTCGGCGCGGTGAGCTCGGTGCGCGCGGCCGGCCTGGCGTCCGGCGGCAACTGATACAGCATCGCGTGGAAGACGCGCTCGGCGCGCTGGACGTTGAGCGAGCGAAGGACGACGAGCTGGCTCGAGACGTGCATGCTGTACAGCGAGAGCGCGGCGAGCGGCAGCATGCACAACGCGACCCGGAACGGGTCTGGTCCGATGATCCAAGAGAGATACGCGCCTGCACTCGTCCCCAGGATGGACATGAGCTTGCCCTGCGTCTGGCCGGCGCGCGTGCAGTCGGCAAGGTTGCCGCCGAGCGCGAAGGCGGACATGACGCGCGCGCGCGACGCCGTCTGCGCGAGCCCCGCGATTGAGCCGATCGCGCTCGAGAGCGACGCCATGAGCAAGAAGGAGTGCGGGACAAGCGGCATCGCGATCGCCACAAAATCGGAGACGGTCAGTGCGACGGTCGACTGGAAGCGGTAGCGCTTGGCATCCGCGTCGAAGCGCGTGTTTACCGCCGCGGCGTACGCGATCGCGCCCGCGTGGCCGATCCCGTCCTTGAGCACCCACTGGATCGCCGCCGCCATCGGGATCGCGCCCGTCCCGAGCCCGATCGTGAAGAGCATCGCCTGCGTCGCGAGCACCGATTGGATCCGGCCAGTGAAGAGGCCGACGGCGGTCCAGCGCACGTAGGCCGGGTACGTCGAGCGCACCGTGTGCGGGTACCCCTTGGGCAGCACCGCGTGCGTCGCCGAGAGCCGCAGCCACGTGAGCACGGTCGGCGGCCGGTGCTCGTCGCCGGCCTTGTGCTGCTCGCTATCGCGCACGCGCACGAGCGCAGGCGGCTGCGCCGCGGCGGCGGGCGCACCGTCCAGGCCGATGCTCCGCCAGCCACAGCCGGGGATGCGCTGGCGGAAGGTGGAAAGCTGCCGCCGCGGCGGCCGCCCCGCCCACCTCAGCGCCACGCGCAGCATTTGCCGCCCGTCGTGGTGACGGGGCCGCTCCACCCGCGACGATGGCGTCCTCGGAGGGCGGGCACGTCGAGCTGGCGTGCGCGAGCTCGCTCAAGCGGACGCTCGACATGTACCTCGCGAACTATGCGCTGAGACCAACCAGCGCCTCCGCGCGCTCGCTCAAGCTCGCCGCCAAGGTCGCGGCCGAGTACGCCGGCGTCAAGGACGCGGCCAACGGCGGCGCGGCACAGCGCGGCGATGCGCAGCAGCAGCGCGACGACGCGCACGCGAGCGCGGGCGCGGGCGCGGCGGCGGGGGGCGGCCGTGAGCTCGCATCCGCGGCGGACGGTGCGATGGTCCTGCACGCCGGCGGCGCGAAGCCTGCCGCGCCCGCGATCGCCGCCGCGCTGCTCGCGGCGCCGCAGGCCGGCAAGAACCTGCTCGTGGGCCGGCGCGCTCCGCCCAAACTCGAGCAGCCCGAATGGCACGCGCCGTGGAAGCTGATGCGTGTGATCTCCGGCCACCTCGGCTGGGTGCGCTGCATCGCCTTTGACACCACCAATGAGTGGTTCGCCACGGGCTCCAACGACCGCACGATCAAGATTTGGGATCTCGCCTCCGGTGCGCGCAACCCGAGCGCAGCGCGGGCGGCGCGCGCGTCGGTGCGGACCGCGCGCGTGCGTGCGCGGGCGTGGGTCATCCCGCTGCGTCCGCGCGCGTCTTACCGCCCCTACCTCCTCCTCCCGCTCTGCCAACGCGCCCGCGCTCTGTCAGGCGTGCTCAAGCTGACCCTGACAGGGCACATCTCGACGGTGCGTGCCATCTGCATCTCCGACCGCCACCCGTACCTCTTCTCAGTGGGCGACGACAAGATGGTCAAGTGCTGGGACCTGGAAACGAACCAGTCGATACGCTCGTACCACGGCCACCTGTCCGGCGTCTACTGCGCCTCGCTTCACCCGACGCTTGACGTGCTCATGACGGGCGGGCGGGACTCGGTCGTGCGCGTGTGGGATGTGCGCACGGCCAAGTCGATCTTCGTGCTGACGGGGCACCAGAACACGGTGTCATCGCTCGTCACGCAGAGCGCCGAGCCGCAGGTCATCTCGGGCTCCATGGATGCCACTGTCCGCCTGTGGGACCTCGCGGCGGGCAAATCTCGAGCCACGCTGACGAACCACAAGAAGGCCGTGCGCGCGCTTGCCCTCCACCCAACGGAGTATTCCTTCGCGTCGGGCTCGGCGGACAACATCAAGAAGTGGAGGTGCCCCGACGGTGAGTTTATGCAGAACCTGACCGGGCACAACACCATCATCAACGATCTTGTCGTCAACGAGGACGGCGTGCTCGTCTCGGCGGGAGACAACGGAACGCTGCAGTTCTGGGACTGGCGAACTGGCCACTGCTTCCAGCAGCAGATGACGATTGCGCAACCGGGCTCGCTCGAGGCGGAGCATGGCATCTACACCGCCGTTTTCGACAGGTGCGCGGCGCCGTGCGCGCCGTGCCGCGCGAACTCGGCGCGCGCTCACGGGACGTGCGCGTGCACCCGCCTCACGCCGTGCGTGCGCATGCGTCCTCGCGCCACAGATCCGGCTCTCGGCTGCTGACAGGTGAGGCGGACAAGACGATCAAGGTGTGGAAGGAGGATGCGGATGCCACGCCGCAAACCCATCCGGTCGTCTTCAATCCGGTGAAAGAGCCGAAGCGGTACTGATGACTGGGGGGGGGGGGGGGGGGGGGGGGGGAAGGGAGAGGCTGACTCACTGAGCCCGTTGCCTGTAAAATTTGCCCGTCGCGAATTGTTGTTTTGGGCCCGATTTCTGGGGTCAGATGGACAGAAAAAAAGGGCGAGCGCATCACGGATGCACACGGCGCGCGCGCAGCAGCAGCAGGTGCGGGAATGAGACCGGGTTTTGACTCAAGTACTCACGCACGCCGAGCGACGCGTACAGCGCGTGGAGTGCGTACAGCCGGTGCTCGTTGAGCAGAAGCGGTCGGCCGCGCTGCAGGCCGCGGTCTTCCTCGCCGTGGCTGTCCAGGTAGAGGCAGCCCCAGAAGCAATGCCGCCTGCCAACGCAGAGCAGCGTTGCGCTCGACTTGAGAAGGATGAACGCGCCGATGCCGCGCCCGCACTCAGCCGCGTGGCTGTGCGCAGCGGGGCGACGAGGAGCGGGGACGGCGCGCAGCGGGGTACGGGTGAAGGCGCGATGAGCGCGCAGCGCGGCGAGAGCGAGACGCGCCTACGCCCCGCGCAGCAGGCGCGAGGCGCTCGCGAGAACGGGACGGGGATCGGGGGCAAAGGTTGGGCGGGTGCAAGGTTGGGCGGGGCCAAGGTTGGGAGGGGGAAAGGCAGATGCGTGGGCGGGTGCGTGCAGGGCGCGCAACGGTGCCTGCCGGCGAGGTGGAACAGGGCGCGCCGCACCGGTGGCATTCGTCGTCCCCTTTCTTGCGGCAGCACTGCCCGCCCGCGCACACGAGCCGCGCACAGAGCAAGCACACCGCTGGCTGCAGTGGTACAGTGCCACATTCCCGACACTCGACGTGCACGTAACGGTTGTAAAGCTCGCTACGCAGCGGGGCAGCCGCGCGCGCGCGTCGCGCGGCGGCGGCGGCATCGCCACGTTGGTCCCCAACGCTCGGCGCGGCGCTGACGCGTGGCGTGCGCGGCGCGCGCTCGCGACGCGGCGGACGGCGGACGGCGCGGCGGACGGCGGACGGCGGACGGCGGACGGCGGACGGCGTGCGCACCTGAACTGAGCGGGGAGCTGCACAAATGGAGACAAGCCGAGGGCGTCGGCGGCAAGGGTCGCGGCAAGGCTCCACGGAGCGGCTCCCGCGCCATCGTCTGCGCGCACGGCCTGGGCGCACGTGGGCACGAGGGGACAGGGCGCGCGCACGTGCGAGCGGCGTGGGCACGCGAGAAGCGCGCCCCGTCGCATACGAGAAAAGCGCAGAGGGCGCGCCCAACCACGAGGGCAGAGGGCGCGCCCAACCACGAGGGCAGAGGGCGCGCCCAACCTCGAGGGCAGAGGGCGCGCCCAACCACGAGGGCAGAGGGCGCGCCCAACCTCGAGGGCAGAGGGCGCGCCCAACCACGCAGAGGGCGCGCCCAACCACGAGGGCAGAGGGCGCGCCCAACCACGAGGGCAGAGGGCGCGCCCAACCACGAGGGCAGAGGGCGCGCCCAACCACGAGGGCAGAGGGCGCGCCCAACCTCGAGGGCAGAGGGCGCGCCTAACCTCGAGGGCAGAGGACGCGCCCAACCTCGAGGGCAGAGGGCGCGCCCAACCTCGAGGGCAGAGGGCGCGCCCAACCTCGAGGGCAGAGGGCGCGCCCAACCACGAGGGTAGAGGGCGCGCCCAACTACGAGGGCAGAGGGCGCGCCCAACCACGCAGAGGGCGCGCCCAACCACGAGGGCAGAGGGCGCGCCCAACCACGCAGAGGGCGCGCCCAACCACGAGGGCAGAGGGCGCACTGCGCGAATGCGTGGGCGGCGCGAGAACAGACGGGCGCGGCGGGGCGCTGTGCGAGCGGTGAGGCCAGTGCGCGGCGCGCGCGCACCTCAAGAGCAAGCGGCACCGGGAAGGAGACGGGAGGTGGGTAGGCCTGCTCCTGCACGCCAGAGCCACCCACGATATCGCGGCCCGAGTCACGCGCGTCACCGGACGGCAGGGCGCCGCCCGGACCATAGGCGAGCTCGGAGATCCAGAGCGGGACAAGAGCCCAGCGCGCGCCCAGCGCCGCCGGCAGCTGCGCGAGCGCAGGGAGGCCGAGCAGCGCGCAAAGCGTCTCATATTCAGAGCGAGTCGGTCGCTCGGGCCCTCCACAGCCGCGCGGCGGAAGGCCCGGCGCGGCCGCAGCCGCGGCCGCGCCGGCGCCGACGTGCGCGTCGGCGCCACCCGCGCCGTCGCGGGTGGGCGCGCTCGCCGCGCGCGCGGCGGCGGGGAGCAGCACGAGCTCGGCCGGGAAGCATGCGCGCACGAGCACGTGCGCGCAGCGCAACCAGCGCAGTGTGAGCGTGGCGAGGACCGCCTCCCACCCTGCCGCGCCCGCGCGCTCGAGCACGCGGCGTGCGAGCGCGCGCGCGGTCACCGCCTCCGCGCTGCTTGAGGTGCGCGCGCGCGCGCGCAGCACAGCGAGCTGCGCTCGGCACGCCGCGAGCAGCTCACGCATCCACAGCGCGCCGCCGGCGTGCGGCGCGACGGCAGCGTCGGCGTTCGTGAGCGCACAGCTCAAGACAAAGGCCTGCGCGACGGAGAGCGCGTGCAGGACGCGCAGCGCGGAGCAGAGCGCTATGGCGCGCGCCCACACGCGCGCGCCGCGCGCGGCGCCGCGCACCGAGCCGCTCGCGCCCGAGCTGCCCGCGGCAGGCGGTGCCACGGCGCCGCCCGCCGCCGCCGACGCGCCGATGGGCTCGCAGAGCGCGAGCATCGCGACGGTCGCGCACACGGGCTCAAGAGCGAGCAGCGGCGGGAATGGGCGCGCGCGCGCCGCGTGCGCAGGCGCTGGTTGCGGCAGCAGCGCAGCGACGAGCGACGCGTGCAGCCGTGCCGTGCTGCCGTGCGGGTCCAGCGCATCGTGCTCGGCCGCGACGAGCACCGCGTGCCACAGCGCACGCAGCCCGCGCAGCTGCGGCTCGGACGCGCGCACGCCGTGCTCATCATCACTGGAGGCGCGCGAGCCAGCTTCCATCACAGCGGTCGTCGTCGCGATGGCGAGCAGCAGCGTCGGGACGGAACCGAGCGCGTCGCTCACGCCGGCCGGGCCGCCGCCCCTGCCATCGACGCCGCCGGCCGCGCCGCCGCCAACCGCGCGCTCATCGGCGCCGTCGAGCGCGCCGTCGCCGCCGCTGCCGCCCTGGCGTCGCGCGGGCAGGAGGGGCGCCTGCTGGCGCGCGATGGCGTGCATCGTGCCGACGAGCGTCTCGACGTGGCGCACGCCACTCGCGCCAGGCGCGGGCGCACTCGGCGCGCCCGCGCCGCCGCCGCCCTGCCCCCACTGTCGGTTGAGCCACGCACGCAGGCCCTGCGGCGGCAGCGGCTGCGGCCCTGCGCCGCCGTCGCGCGCCGCGCCGCCGGCCACCGACGCGGCGGCCAGCGGCGTGCGCGCGGCTGTTGGCGAAGCGAGCGGCGGCGGGAATGCGCGCGGAGGCGGCATCGGCGGCGGCGTCGACGGAAGCAACGGGCCGCCGTCCGCCGAGTTGGCGGCGCGCAGCGCGCTCGCGACGGGGCACGTGGCCGCGAGCGCGGGCACGAGCGCATTTGAAACGCGGCGGCAGAGCGGGCAGATGAACTCGTCGTCGTCGAGCGCCACCGAGTCGGGCCGCAGCGAGACGAGCGCGCGCGTGAGGCAGCGGCCGTGCACGACGTGCCCGCAGTAGCGCACGTGCAGAGCGCACGCGTGGCGCGGGCCCTCGCGCAGCCAGCGCGTCGGCAGCGGCGGCGGCAGCGGCGGCGTCGGTGGCGCGGGCGCGCGAGCGGGCCCGCCGCCCGCGCCGGCAGACGTGGCGGCGGCGGTTTGCGCGTCGCGCGCGTCGCCGCCGTCCGCCGCGCCGCCGTCCTGCTGGGCGTGCAGCTCGTGCAGTGTCGCGGCGGCGGCGGCGGCGGCGGCTGCGGCGGTCGCCGCGGTCTGCACCCTCGGCGCGAGACGCCCTGCATGCCTGTCCGACTCGTGCTGCGCCTGCATCACCGAGAAGACGAGGCTCATCACCTCATCCGCGAGCGGACCAGTCAGATCTTCCAGGCGCACGAACGCGTCCGACTCGAGGTTGTCCGCGCCGTCGCCCTCGGCGACGGCGGCCGCCGCCGACGCGGCGGCCGCGGCGGCTGCCGCGACGGCGGCGGCTGAGCGCGCCGGCTCGGCCCCCGGCCCGACGAGCGCATCAGCCGCGCCTCCGCCGCTCCGCGTCGCGGCCGCCGCGTCGGCGTTGATACGGTGCGCCGCGCCCGCCGCCGCTGCGCTGCGCTGCTCCGAGGTGGCGAGCTGCACGTACGCCAACCGACCCATCAGCTCCGGCTCGCCGCGCGTTTTGGCCGCCGCTGCCGCTGCCGCTCCCCTCTCCTCGCGGCAGAGCACGCACACGAGCGCCTCCTCCTCCTCCTCCTCCTCCGCCGTCGCCTCCTCCATCGCGTCCTCCGCCCCATCCACCACAGCCCGGGCGCGCGCGGCCGCGGCGTGCTCGCCCGCCTCGCCCGCCGGCCAGGGCGCGCCCGCGCGCGCGGGCGTCGACGGCGACGACGCCGCGCCGGCCGCGTCGCCGAGCGCTCCGCCGCGCGCGCCGCCAGTCGCTCCGCCATCGTTTCCGCCCTCGTCGAGATGGTCGCACACGCAGCCGGACGCCGTGGTGAGCAGTGCGGGTGGCTGCGCGTGCGCGCGGCCCGCCGCTGTATCGAAGGAGGCCTGCGACGTGGCGAATTGCCGCAGGATGGCCGCTTGGCGCTCCTTTGCGCGCGCCTTACGCGCCGCGCGGCTGGGCGTGTCGGCCGCGCCCGCACCTGGCGAGCAGGCGAGTCCGGGCGACGCAGCGAGTCCGGGCGAGCTCGGCGACGACGGGCCGAGCGACGGCGCGCCCTCGTCGCGCGCGCCGTCTGCGTCAGCGCCGGCGCCGCGCGAGCGCCGGTCGGTGTGTAGCACGTGTGGCGCCCCGTCGAGCACCACGGCGTGCACGCCTTCGTCGAGGGCGGCCAGGCGGCGAATCACATCGCCAAGCTGCGCAGAGTGCGTGCTGTACCGCTCGTCCCGCGCCATGGCGCAGAGGAGGCCGATCAGGCTCACGCGTCGCGTGCGCTCGGCCAATGCGGGCGGCGACGACGGCGGGCGCAGGTGCGGCGCGAGTGGCGCGTAAGGCGCGAGGAGCTCGGACGCATCCGACGGATCCGACGGCGCGGACGGTGCGGACGAGGTTCCACTCACAAGCAGCGGCGACGGAGCGGCGCACGCGGCGCGCGCCCAGGGCAGGCTCGCGCGCGCGCCGCCGCCGCCACCGCCGCCGCCGCCGCCGCCGCCGCCGCCGCCACCGCCGCCCGCGCCGTGTGCGCGCGCGCCGGGCAGCCGCGGGAGCGGCAGCTGTAGCGGGCCGAGGCCAAGCGCTGCGTGCTCGCCGCCGCCATCGCCGCCGTCGCCGTCACCGCCGCCGTCGCGTGCGTCGTCGTGCGCGCGCACCGACGACGCACCGTGCGCGGGCGCGCGGTGTGCGAACGGCGCCAATTCGTCCGCGCCGAGCGGCACGAGCGCCATGCAGTTGACCAAAAGTGACTCCGCCGACGGCAGCTCAATGTCGAAGAGCTCGCGCGAGAGCGCGCGCCCGCGCTCCGCGTCCGCGTCCGCGCGCGCGCGATCGCCCAGCGCAGCTCCGACGACGGCATCGCCATCAGCCGCGTGCGCGCGGACGCGGTGGCCGCCGCGCGTGGGCGAGTAGGACGACGACGGTACCGCCGAGTCCGAGTCCACGTCGACGTCCATCCGCCACACCGCGCCGCCCGCGTCTCCGCGCGCACCAGCGGCGAGCGCGCGCGCGCCGCCGTCCGCGCTGCCCGCCCGCTCGTCCGCGGCCGCCTCCTCGGCAAAGGCGCACTCCGCCAACAGCCGGAGCGCGACGGCGGTGACGCTGTCGGACGCCAGCCCCGAGCCGGAGTAGGAGTCGTAGAGCGCGCGCAGCAGCAGCGCGTGCAGCAGCCCGCAGCGTGCGGCGGTGCGCAACGCGGAGAAGCCGCGCGCGAGCGGCGGAGGCGGCGGCGCGGCAGGCGCGGAGCTCACATCGCCCGCCGGCCGCGCGAGCTGCCATCGGTCAAGAGATCGGTGGAGCTCGGCGCGCGAGTAATGCGGGTAGCCGAGCGGATCGAAAGCCGCCCACGCCTCCGGCTTGATCACGTAGGCGCCCTGCTGCAGCCCGCGCGGCGGGGCGTGCGTCGCGAGCGTTGACAGCGTGGCGTCAAAGGTGGGCAGCTCGACGAGGCGGCGCGGGATCGCGTTGACGAGTTCCGAGTGCGTCGCCGAGCCCGCTGACGCGAGGCGATGCACGAGAGTGCGCTGCGCGCTCTGCTCCGCCGTGTCGCCCGAGTGCGTCCGCTCGCGCAGGACGAGCACGATCGTCGCGAGCAAGTCCTCCAACAGCACCGCGCCGGACGGCTCGTCGAGCTCGCGCTGCGCGGCGATGTCGCGCGGATCGAGCGCGCGCTGCGACCCGCCGCGCATCGGCGGCAGCGTCCAGCGCGCGAGCGTGGAGCGCAGAAAGTGCGCAAAGCCCTGCTGCACGACGCACAGCTGCAGCAAGCCGATGTCGGGCGCGAGGCACACGTCGGCGAAGAGCGCTGAGCGGTACAGCGACGCCTGCTTGAGGGCAGCATAACCGTTACGCGCCCACATGTGCGCGCGCACCTGCGCGCACGCGAGCTGCAACCGAAGCGGCAGCTCGGCGAGCCGATCAAACAGAAGCGTCGTCGAGGCCGCCATCGTTGTGCCTCGGGGCGCGCGCGGCTCGTGTCGCGCGCTGTGCGCAAAGCCGCCGGCCGCGCCGCGCGACGCGTCGGCCGCGGCGGGCACAAGCTCGTCGGCGCTCAGCCCGAGCTGGACCGCGCCATAGCTCGCGATGGCGGCGAGCAGCCGGTGCATCGGCAGGTGGTACGAGACGCGCGTACGCACGCCGTCCGCCGCGCGCGCCTTGGCCGCGCGCCACTCCTCCCCCTCGTCGCCGCTCGACTCGAACGCGCCGCTCGCGCGCAACCAGCCGCCGAGCGCGGCGCACACGCTGCGCGCGAGGCGCGCGTATCGCTCGCGCGCGCGCGCGCCGTCCACGCCGATCCCCGCGAGGAGCTGCGGGAAGAGGTGCTCGACCTCCGTGCACAGCGAGAAGGCGTCGCCCCACGCCAGGTCCTCGTGCTCCACGTGCACGACCATCGCGCGCGCCATCGGGTGCATGCCCTCGACGAGCGCGAGCGAGCGGAGCAGCAGCGCAAGCAGCTCGTCCGACTCGACGAGTGACGCGGCGATTGGCGCGTGGTTGAGCGCGTAACGGATATCGTAACAGAGTTGCGCGTACATGTGAGACGAGACGACGCGCGAGCGGGCGCTCACGACGAGCGGCGGCGCGTGCGCGTGCGTGTGCGCGCCAGGCGCGCGCGCGCACGGACGCTCGGCCTCGACGAGCGGGTCTGTGCCGTCCACCTCCATCGGCGTCGCGTCGGTGCCGATGTGCCCGTCGGCGCGCGCGGCGGCGCGCGCGCGCGGCGGCGCGCGGCGACGCGACGGCGTCGGCGCCTCCACCCCGTCCTCCTCGTGCCCCTCGCTCACGCGCTCTTCCTCGCCGGCCATGCTGCTACCTGCCTCCTCCGCCTCGTGCTCAAGAACGAGTACTTCACCCTCCGCCTCCGCCTCCGCCTCCGCCTCCGCCTCATCGCCGTCGTCGTCGTCGTCGTCGTCGTCGTCGTCGTCGTCGTCGTCGTCGTCGTCGCCGTCGTCGTCGTCGTCCCCCCGCGCCTGCGCCTGCTCCTGCCCGCCCTCGAGCGCGCGCACAAGCCGCACAACCTCGCGCGCGAGCTGAGTGACCTCGCCCTGCACGCCAAACGCGCGCAGCACGCCGCCGCCAGCATTCGCATCGGCGCCCGCCGCGTCCGCCACGCCCACGCCGCCCCCAATCGCCGTCCGCGCGCGCCGGCGGATGGGGCGCGGCCGTGCCTCGCCCGCGTCCATGCCTAGCACGGCGCGCGCGTCGAGGTACCGGACCGAGCTGCTGCGGCGCGCGGGCTGCTCGGCGGCGGCGTGGAGGAGTTGGAGGAGGGTGCGTAGGAGCATCGGCAGCAGGCCGCGCTCGACCATCGTGCCCACCATATTGCCCTTGAACTGCACGGTGAACTTGCCGAAGGTCGTCGCGGCCGAGTCGGCGACGGCGTTGCTCGTGTGCTGGCTCGCGTCGGGGCTCAATGCCTGCAGCACAAACCAAGGGTAGTGTTCAATGATGTGGCACAGCAGCTTCTCCTTGAAGGGCGAGTCGCGCATCAGCTCAAAGTAGAGCCGATGCAGCTCCTCGCGCACACCGCGCGCCATCGCGACCTCCGTGCGCAGGAATGCGGCGAGCAGCGACCGCGAGGGCGGGGGCCGAAGCGGCGCCGGATCCGAGACGTCGGCCGGCTCGCCGCTCGGCACGAGCGCGAGCTCGCCCGCGCGGACAGGCGCGGCGGCGGCGGCGGCGGACGCGCCGCGCGCGACGGCGCTCGCCACCTCGCCCGCGAGCTCCGAGGGCGCGCCGTCGCCGCCGGCGGTGAGCGCGACGCCGGCGAGCCGCCGCCATGTGAAGGAGCATGCGGCAACCTCGGTCAGCCATTTTGCGGCGCGCGTCTTGTCGGCAAGCGCGCGCGACGGGTCGAGCATGAGCCGGGCCCAGCCGGTGAGCACGCCGTCCGTGCACGCGAGCGTGAACGGCGCGAGGCCGGCGAGCACCTCCGCGTCCGACGCGCTGCTCTCGACGCCCGTGTGGTTGCAGCAAAAGCCGGACGGACGCCACGCCTCGGCGTCGCCGCAATCGCAGCAGCCGCCGCCGGACGAGAACATCCAAAAGTCGTGGCCCTCGTGGTCCGAGTTGAGGAAGCACTCGAGGCAGATCGCGCAGCTCGGGTCCATCCCGCAAGTCCGGCAATGGTACACCGTGTCGCCCGTCTTCCACACCATGCCGCACACGCCGCGCCGCTGCTCGCACTCGCCCGGCGGAGCGCGCGGCGTCGTCGAGCCGCAGAGCAGGAAGGTGCTCCACTCGATCACATCGCTGCGCGAGCGGCCGCGCGCGAGCGGCCGCGCGGGCGCAATCGGCGCGCCGCGCGCACAATGGTCGGGGCGGGCGGCGGGCGGCGAACGGCGCGCGCGTCGCACGCGCCAAGCCACGCGGCGTGGCGCGCGCGCGGGCGGACCCGATTGGGAGCAGCGACCAGAGCGCGACAACAAATTCGCGGGGCGGCAGCGAGCTCTGCTGCTTGAGCGCGGCGACCGCGTCCGCCTTGGGAAGCTTGCACAGCTGGTGTACGGCCCCCTCGGCCGTCTCGCTCACGGCCATCTTGGTCGTAAAAATGTCGCCCCCGGTCGGGCGCGGACTGCAAAGGGGAACGCCCGGAACGAACTTGCCCATGGACCGGCAGCTCTACTGCCGATGCCGCACGCCGTACGACCCATCGCGCTTCTACATCCTGTGCGAGCTGTGCGGCGAATGGCTGCATGGCGACTGCGTGTCGCCGCCGATCAGCGAGGAGCATGCTGCGCGCATCGAGCACTATGCGTGCGATGCGTGCGTCGCGTCGACGCGCGCGCGGTGGAGCACCGTCCTCGCCGGCGAGGGTGATGCGACGGCGCGTGCGGTGGAGCTACGCACGTTTGCGGCGGAGCTGCGTGCTGCGCGCTCGCTCGCGTGGCCATGCGCTCAAAGCCGGCGCAAGGGCATTGAGTGCGGCGCCGATGGCGCGCGCGCGGGTGGGGACGAGCACGCCGCGAGAGAGCGCGAGCTCAGGCGGCTGCGCGCCGTCACCGAGCGCCAGCAGCTCGAGCTGCAGCTGTGTTGGCTGGGCGAGGCGGAGACCGATCACCTCGAGCAGCAGCGCCACCTCGAGCTGCCGCCATGCGGCGATGAGCGCGCCCATGGTGGGATGACCCCAGCATCTGCACGGCAGGACGCGCCCACAGCGCGGCCGGGCGCAGAGGTGCCCTCGCACGAACGCGCCGCTGACGGGCGGCTCACGGGGCGAAGCAAGCGCGCTCGACGCGCGCTCTGGGCAGGTGCGGCGGCTGGCGACGGTCAAATGCGCGACAGCGCGTCCGAGCAGCCGACCGCCCGCGGTGCATCGCGCTGGGCAGAGGCGGAGGCGGCGTGCGAGCTGAGCGGCAGGGCGCTCGTCTCGCACTTCGCAAGCCTGCTCGAGACGGAGCCATGCGCGTGCGCCATCAGCAGCGGCCTCGTCGAGCTGCTCTGTGCGCGCACGAGCGCTCCACCCCTCAACTCGGCCCTGCTGAGCGCGGGCCGCTTCTCACGGCCGCTCCTGTTGCGCGCGGCCGACTCGGGCGCGGTCGAACGGCCGGCCGAGGGTGCGCTTGGCGTCGCGCCGCTCCGCGCCGTCGTGCGCGCGATACCGGCTCTCGGCCTCGCCGTGCCCGTCCGAGCGTGCGGCCAGCCGCTGCGCGTCGAGCACGTGCAGATGCTGCTGGGCGACCGCCCCGTGCTCCCGGCGAGCGTCGACCTGCCGTTGGTGACGCGCGCGCGGCGCGTGTCACGCAGCGACGCGCCAGCGTGCGCGAGGCCGAGCCATCAGTGCACCGGGCGCGGCGCGAGCGCTCGCAAGTCGGCGCGCCAGGCCGCCACACCGCAGCCGCCGCCGCGCGTCGTGGAGCGTGCGCGGCGCGCACACGCGGATGATGCCGGCGAGCGCGCGCTGGACATGCTGGACGTTCCGACACAGACGTCGCTCCGGATGCGGCTGTGCGACTGGGCGGCGCACATGAGCCTCCGGCCCGAGCGCCGCGCGAGGCTGCTCAACTTGATCAGCCTCGAGTGCTCGGCGACCGCGCTCGGTTCGCTCGTGCAGCCACCAACGGCAGTGCGCGCCGTCGACTGGGCTGAGTGCGCGTGGCCGTGCGCGTTGCGCGAGCTGAAGCCGCGCGTGAGCCGCTTTTGCCTGATGGGGTCTGCGGGCAGCTGGACCGACTTCCACGTCGACTTTGGCGGCACGAGCGTCTGGTACCACGTCGTGCGCGGCGCGAAGACGTTCTTTCTGGCGCCGCCGAGCGCACGCAACCTGCACCGCTTCGAACTCTGGTCGCAGTCCGAGCTGCAGGCGGTCACTTTCTTCGGCAGGGAGGCGGAAGGGTGCGCACGGCTCGAGCTGAGCGCGGGCGACACGCTCTTCATCCCGACCGGCTGGATCCACGCCGTGCACACGCCCACAGATTCGCTCGTCTTTGGCGGCAACTTCTTGCACGGCGCGGCCGCGGCGCTGCAGCTCGAGGTGAGTGCGCTCGAGGGCCGCATGCGCGTCGGCGCAGAGTCGCGCTACCCGCGGCTCCACGCTCTGCTCTGGTTTGCCGCGCTGCGCTGCGCGCGCGCGCTCGGCCTGCCCGCCGCAGGCACCGCTGCGGCGCGCGAGCTGCGTTTCGCCGCCGAGTTGCCACAGGGCGCGGCCGCGAGGAGCGCGCGGCCCGAGGGCGAGCGCATACGCCTCTGCGAGGGCGAGCATCGCGGCGCCCTTGCACTTGTCCAATTCCTCGCCGGGCTTTGCGATGAGAGGCTGCGCGAGGGCGATGAGAAGGGCTCCTCGCCCAAGCGCCGCGCTGCACGGAGCAGCGGCGCTGGCTCGGACATTGACGCGCCCGCGCTCCTTGGCGGCTGGAACGCGTGCGCGCAGCTCGTGCGCGAGCTGTGTGAGGCCGTGGGCGGCAAACCAGCCGTCGACCTGCCGCCAGCCGTGCTGCGATGCACCTCATCTCCAGATCTGATCATCTGAAGGTTCTGCGATTTCTTTTTCCTATTCATTTCGTCAAAGACAGGCCCTCATCTTGACATCACGACGTCCAGAAATTCACGACGTGACTCACGTGAGTAAACTGCGAGGGGGCGCTCACAGGGGGCCACGCAGCCACGCCCGGGCGATGCTCATGCTACTGTTGGCCCTCGCTCCTTCATGCTTGGCGGGGTGCCGCTGCGCGCCCGGTGGTGCCGCGCTGCCGTCGCGCGCGTTCCCGGCCTGCGCGCGCGCCGGCATCATCGCGCGTGCCGGACGGTCGAGCGCATTCACGACGTACGCCAGCGCCTCGCCAGCATCGTTGATGGCGAATCAGAGCGTGCGAGCGCTGTGTGCGCGCACGTCCGCTTCGGCGACCGTGTCTCGCGCGCTCGTCATCCTGCGCACCCTGCCCCGCCGCACTCGATGGCAGGACGCGGGCTGTCTGCATGCGTGTGGAGGCGGGCCGGGCTCATGCCTGCTCCGCGCGCTCCATTGCGGGCAGGACGCGCTGCGTGATGGCGACATCGCCGCCCCGGCCGTTTTTGCCACCAGGCTGGTCTTCCATCGCCAGCGAATTGCCCGACGACATCCGCATTGTGGTCGAAGCGGTGCTCGAGGACAACTGGCAGCAGCTCGAGGACAAGGTAAAGCAGATGGAGGACGAGGCGAAGCTGACCAACGAGCGCAAGGACATGGTGATCGAGTCCAAGGACAAGCTGATCGCGCTCATGGAGTACATGCAGAAGTTGAATGAAGAGCTAATCAAGACCAAGGAAGAGGTGATCGAGTGGACAGAATACAGTGTGGAGAAGGCCAAGGCTAGGCGGCTTGACGACCTGCGCCGGTACCAGATCGTCTACGAGCCGCTCGACACCATCAACTGGCTGCTGCGCTGTTTATACCCGTGGAACCGCTCAGGGCCGGAAGCCTTGTTCAACCAGCTGATGGACGACATCGTCGACAAGGCCACGGGCACACTCCAGCCCGCCTTCGAGCAGCAATACAACGAGCTGGCCGCAGTGTTTGAGGTGGGCAAGTACGACGCGTCGTCGCTCACGACAATCACAGGCGCGTACAAGCAGCTGGACAAGATTAGGGACCCCAACCTATTTCCTCTCACACACGGTGGCGGCATCGCGTGCGGCGGCAAGTCGCGGCTGCAGCAGCAGCAGCACGCTTTCATCGTTGCCGCCATCCAGATGCAGTGCAGATTCGAGAGGCAACTGCTCGAGCCGGCGCTGCAGACCATCCTTGTGCTCACGACAGACTACTCCGAGGTGGAAGGTGCGATCAAGTATGGGCGCTACTGGCCGATACCGATGCCTGCGATCGTGCAGGAGCCGGAGTGAAGGGGCCGAGGGGTAGGACAAGGGAGAGAAGGGGGAGGTAAGGTCTCAATTTCAAAGTGGACAAGAATATTCACAAAGCTGCCGCTCAAGGGCAGAGCGCGAGCAGCTGCTCGATCTCAATGTCGACCGAGTAGTCGACGCTGCCGTCCGTCGGCTCGTGCCACGGCTGTGCCTCAAACTGCGGCTCCTCGGCGACGCCGCCCGCGCACTCCGTCTCGCGCTCCACGTTGCAGTCCCAGACCGAAGCCGCGCTGTCGAGCTCGTGCGCCGCGGACTGTGCCTCGACGTGTGGCCACACTGGCGGCGAGGCTGCGCGCTGAGCGGCTGCTGCGCCGCCGGCCGGCACGGCCGTCGGCGTTGCGGCCGAGCAGTTGGGCACCGCCGGTGCGTGTGTGCGCACGTCCGCCTTGCACGCTGTCTCCGGCAGCGCGCCGCTCGCGGCGCTCGCGCCCCCCACCCACGGCGTGAAGCGGTACGCCTCCCAGCAGACCGCGCCGCGCTCCTGCACGATGAGCCGCATCGTGAGCTGCTGCGGCCCGACATGCAGCGTGCCAAAGCACGGGTGCATCGGCTCGCACGCGCGCGCCTCAAAGTGACCGGCCGTGCAGCCGCGCACGCCGTGCGCGCGGTAGTCAATCTGCGCCCACAGCGACGCGATCATTCGGATGAGCGCAGGCCGCTCGTTTGGGGGCAGCACGGTCATTCACGCGTTACCGAGCGCGTGCTGCGCGGCGACGCCGCCCAGATGCGCGCCGACGACGAGCTGGCCGACCGGCATGCCCGCGCGCGCGCGCGCGGTGGCGCTCGCCGCCTCGGCGTCGAGCATGGCGGCGAGGTGCTCGCCCATCCCCGCGCAGAAAAAGGCGGCCTGCAGCGCCGCGTTTGGCAGCCAGCGCGACACGCCGTACGCGAGCTCGCTCGCGACGGCGAGGTGGTTGCTCTGCAGCCAATCGGCGATGAACGCGGGCGGCGGGCGCGCAGGACCGCGCAGCACCGCCCCGTCGAGCGCGCCCGCGCCGGTGGGTGCGCGCGCGGCGGCCACAGCGATCGTCATCTCGGAGAGCGCGTGCAGCGTCGCCTCGAGCGGCAGCTGCAGCTCGTGCGCCTGGCGCATCGCAAGGCTCGTGTGCTCTGAGCGGGCAGGGGCGCGGCGCGGCGCAGACGCGGCGACGGCGTTGCGGCGCGCGCCCGGGCGGGGGTCGCGCGCGGAGCGTCGGGCACGTCGTGCGCGCGCATCGCGAGGCGCGTGCATGTGGCGACGCGCGCGACGCGGCGCGTGCAACACGAGGCGGCTGGAGCGCGGGCGCGCGAGCGTTGCGGGCACGCTACGCGCGCGCGCACGCGCCGAACCGTAGGAGCCGTGCCGCGCAACGATCGCGAACGCGTGCCGCAGGAAATGCAGCTTGGCGGATTCGGAGCCGCATGCGAGCAGAGCGTCGCGCTTGGGCGCCCACTCGGCGAGCGCCGTCGCGAACTGCGCGCCGGGAGAGGCGGCAGGGATGGGCGTCGCGCGGTTGGCCAGAGCAGCAGCGCGGCGGCTGGAGCGCCTCACAGGCGCCCATGCGGCCGCGCGCATTTGGCCGCGTGCGCACGTGGGTGAGAGCGAGACGCACCTGCGCGGCCGACGTGGGCAAGAGGCTGACCGCGTCGTGCAGGTGCAGCTGCGCGGCGTGCGCGGGCAGCTCGCGCTGCAGCTCGTCGCAATCGGCCTCTCTTCGTCAGTGGAGTGCACGACCGGACAGGCTGTCCTCAAGGAGTACAGGGGCCCGATAAGAACACGCCCTGATCGACGAACAAGACGCGGGATCTGGATGTGCACGTCGCGCACTCGCCTGACTGCGCCGAGCTCGCAGGCGCGGCTGCTGCACGTCGTCGGAACGTCCTGTCCGCGCGAGATGCACAGGTTCTGCCGCCGAATGCAGCCCATGATGACGTGCGACACGCGCGTGATGGGTACCCGCAGAGGCCTCTCGAGGACGAGCCACCGTCCCAGCAGCTGCCCGAAAGCGCGCTCGACGTTCTGCCGGTACGTGCTGTGGATCCTGTTGTACGCGTCCTTGTCCTGTGCGAGCGTTGCGAGCGCGGCGCAGGCCACGGGTGGAGCAGCCACTCCTCGTCGGTGCAGGCGGCATCACTGGCGATGCGAAAGCCTTGCGGCATCTTGCCGCGCGCCAGCGCCGCGTGCAGACCGCTCAGCTTGACAGAGTCGTGCGTGCTGCCCGCCGCGTTGCAGTATGCCCACATGACCCGGCAGTCGGCGTCGACGATGGCCTGGAGGGCGATGTCAAAGCAATGGTAGCGGGCTCAGCAGATGGCCTGCGACGTGGAACTGCGCGCGGTACGGCGCACGGCGCGCGGTGCGCGCGCGCGCAGCGCGCCGCGACCGCACCCGCGCGCGCGCGCGCGGGCCATGGAAGCACGTCACGCGAGGCAGAAGCGAACGCGCAGCACGATGCGCGGGCGCTGCTCGTGCCACTGCGCGGCCCTCCGCCCCGTGCGAGCGACGCTACCCAGCGACGCGCGCTCGCGCATACCGCCCGACTTTGTGCAGCCGGTAGACGTCAAAGTCGCGACCGCCTCGCAGCCAAGACAGAGTCATCGAGAGCACAAGGGCTAGCCCAAGCTTGTCATCACGTCGATTGTCTGTGACCACGACGTGCGTGCGGATGCGCTCGATGATATGCTGAACGTCGCCTTGAACTCCGCGTCCGTGAGGTCGTACGCGATGTCGCGCACGACGGATAAGCGGTCGCGCGGGCGGACGCGGGCGTGCTAAGCGGGCGCTATGGCATGGCCACGTTGGCCGTCCGGAAGGCCGCCGCTGCGGCCGCCGCCGAGTGCTGCATCCACGCCACCAACGCGACTTGATTCGCCGGCATCGTGGGATTCGCGTGACCACCCTACGCCATATGAAACCAGCGTCACTACTGCAAAGAGATGATCTCCTGGGGAAATATTTCCCGGGGACGCGCGGCGGCGCGCGGCGCGCACCTTTTTCGCGCGCGCGCGCTGCGCCGTTGGCACAAGTCTCCGGCTTGAAGAGACAGTCTCCAGCTTAATTATTATAGCGGCTGGAGATAGTCTCCCCGGGAGATTGTCTCCCCAGGAGAATAATAATTTTATCTCTTTGCACAGAGAAAAGGCATGGCTACCATTCTCGCACGATGCGCGCGGAATACGTACTCACTGTCGGTCTGCTCGGCGTGGCCGTGCTCGCATGGCTGCGCTCGCGGCTGATGGACGCGCGCGGCCGCGTCGTCATCGTCACGGGCTGCGACAGCGGCATCGGCCTTGAGACGTGCCGGCTCCTCGCGCAGTCGCACGGGCTCTGCCTTGTGGCGGCGTGCCTCACCGAGGCTGGCCGCGCCGCGCTGCTGCGCGAGCTCGCGGGTGCGCCAGCACGCGTGGTGGCGTGCGTGTGCGACGTAACCCGTCCGGAGGACATCATCGCGTGCGTCTCGCTCGCCTCGTCGCTTGGCAGGGGCGCGCTTCACGCACTCATCAACAATGCAGGCGTGACGGGCGGCTCGTTTGTGGCGTGGACGCCCGTCGACGAGTACCGGCGCGTGATGGATGTCAACTTCTTCGGAGTCGTCGCGATGACGAAGGCGGCGCTCCCGCTGCTGCTCGCCAGCCGCGGCCGCGTCATCTGCCTCTCGTCGGTGACGGCCGTTGAGGGCGCGGCGACGCTGCCAACGCTCTCGGCGTATGCGGCGTCCAAGCACGCGCTCGAGGCCTTTTGCCGCTGCTTGCGCGCCGAATACGCCGGCAGCGGCATGCGCGTGAGCACAATCAACCCGGGCTTTACTTCCACAGCGCTCATCTCGGGCACGCCCCTCGCAGCCGAGCGCCTTTGGTCATCGCTCGATGGCGCGCACCAGTGCGCATGGGGCGCCGAACATGCACGCGCCTACTTTGCGCGCGCGCGCCTCGCTGTGCAGCTGGTGGCGTGGCCGCCGCGCGCAGTCGCGCGCGCGGTGACGCACGCTACGCTCGCCTGCTGGCCGCGCCGGCGCTACTGGCCAAGCCCGGACGCAGCCCTCTTCTTCTACCCGCTCACATTTGCGCCCGACTGGCTCGTCGACGCGCTGCTCGCGGCGACGGTCAATGCGTTTATGCCTCGCCGCTGGCATTCGCCGCAGAGAGCGGTGCGCGCGCCTGACTGACAACGTCGTTAAGGGCTCGACGCTGATGCGAATCACACCGGCGGCTGCTGTCGCATCGTCCACCGGCGAGCCCCACCCCCTTCCGGCCCCCCCCCCCCCCCCCCCCTTTTTGGGTTTTTATTTTGTTCTACAGAAGCTCAATGGCTTCTTTGAAGAGCTCGGCTTGTGTCGCCTTGCGCCGCAGCGCGCCGGATCCGATCGATCCCGCTCGAGATTTGCCCCGGCGCGCAGCGGCCGCGGCGCCGCCCGAAGTGCTCACGGAGTGTCTGCGCGCGGTCGCGAGGCTGCGCTTCACGTGTTGGAGGTGGGCGACGATGGGCGCGCCCGGGAAGAGGAAGAGCGTCTCCTTGCGGAAGCGATGTCCCGCATTGGTGAACATGTCGATCCTTAGCTGCCCGGGCACGCCGTCAGACGTGGTCAAAAACGTGGGCAGCACCGAGCTCGCCGTGAAGCTCGTCGTTGACGGAAGCACGCCGAGTTTGAGGAGCGTCTCGACGACAAGCTCGCCGCACGAGAGCACGCGCAAGCTGCTGCGCGGCGTCATCGGTAGGCACGGCAGGTAAAGGCGCAGCACATTCCGCACCAGTCCTGGCGAGGTTCCCGCGACAGCAAGTCCGCGCCCGCGAACCTCCTCGATGAACCGCAGCACGGCCGCGCGCTGCTCGGGGCCAATCTCGCCCTCGTGGCGGCGGACGGCGAGGTAGCGGTTGTATTTGATGCATCGCGCGAGCCTCGCTTCGAGAGGGAAGAGGCACACGCCACGGCCCTCGACGGCCTCGAGCACGTTTAGCCGTGCCATCCGTGGGTCCGCCGGCCGCAGATGCTCTGCGTAGTCGGGCGGGTAAAGCTCCTTAGCCACCTCGGGGTCGAGCTCCACCACCACACCGGCGTGCCCAAACGAAGACTGCATCGCCATCAGGTTGAAGATGCTGCCGAGGTCAGCATTCTGGTAGAGGAGCAAGTCGCCGGTGTACAACGACGCGAGCGCGGCGCGCTGGTCGTCGAGCGTCTCGAGCCTCACCATGTCGTCGAGGAAGGGCTGCCGCTTGCATGTGTAACAGCACAGGCCGTAGCTGATGGGCGGCTCCTCGTCGATGTGCTTCGCCCACGCGCTGAACAGCTTCTGCGGCGTGTCCTCCTCCGGACCGTGCGCGCCGCACGCGAAGCAGGGCATGGCCAGATCTGGAACAGAACTTCACACAGTCATCCTCGTTCACACATTTTGATGACTGAGTCTCAGTGCAGCCTCACGCCGCCTCGTACATGGCCGCCCCAAGCAGCGCCTCCGCGCGAGCGGCGATGAGCCGCAGTGCAGCGCCGTCGCCCCCCGCCTCCGCGTGCACCGCCTCTGCGCGCAGTTCTTCGAGCATGCGCGAAAGGTAGGTCCCGCTGATCCCGCCGACGAGCGCGGGAAGCGGCTCGCCGCCGAGCGCGTGGCCGAGTACGCTCGCAACTGCGCAGTCTGCTGCTGGCGCGCTACAGACGAGCTGCAGCTGCGTCGCACCACCTGCCGCCACGCTGTCCGCGCGCGCGCGCTGCTGCAGTTGCGCGAGCAGGGGCTGAAAGCGCGCCCTGCTCGCGGCTGCGAGCTCGAGGTCGTGCGAGGGCTCCACGCGTATCAGCGCGCTGCCATCATTGGCGCGCGCTTTGGCGACCGACCCGGCGAGCGTGTGCGCGCCGTGCGCGCCGCCTGCCGGCACGCTGCCGGCCGCACATGTGGGCTGCGGCGGCAGCGTGCGGGGCGTCTCGCTTGCGGCGACAGTGTCCATCTCCTCGTACCCGCTGGCATCTGTGGGCCCCTCCTGGCACTGCCGCTCGCCAAGCGGCGCCTGCGGCTGCGGCTGCAGCTCCTCGTGCTGTGGCGGCTGCTGCGCGTTCCGCTGCCGCGCCTCAAAGTCTGCGATGAGCGCTGCGCTCACATTCTTTGCCGGCTCCCAGGAATTTGCCTCTTCCGGGTAGCCAAGCCACTTGATGAGGTACTGCACCACACGCCTCTTACCCTTGCCGGACGCAGACACGCGCCGCTTGCCAAGGATCGCGTCGACGGCATACGCATCCTCAATCGCGCCCGGCAGCGGCGGCGGTGGCGCGGCGCCGTCGCCGCCCGCCCGCGCGGCCGGCGTGACGACCGCCGCGCCGGCGTGCGCGTGCGACGGCGCGACCTCGTCATCCCGCCATGCTTGCTCGAGGCGGTCCTTTGCCAGCGCCTTGTGGTCGAGCGCGCCCCGCCCGTCGCCCTCGGTGACAAACGTGTCGAGCTCCATGTTGCACCGCGCGCCGCGCTTGCCAAAAACGCGCGGCGGCGCGCAAAACACAGAATCACCGTCCGCACGCGCAAAGGAGCTCACGCCGCCGTATGGCTGTGCACCCGCGGGCGCGGCGCTGCCCGTTGCCGGGCAGGCGGATGAACCCGCGCACACCGCGGACGGCACGGCCGAGCCGCTTGCGCACACGGGCGGCGTGCGGAACGCGCCCGTCGAGCGCACTCGACCTTTCTTGCTCGCCGCCACCGCGAGCGCCGCCTCATGCTCTGACGCAAAGCGGCCGACCCAGACAAGGCTGCCGCCCAAGCCGCCGCCCGCGCTGCCGCCGCCGTTACGCGCGCCCGCTGGCTCGGCGAGCGCGCGCCACGGCTTGACGCGCACGCGCGGCTCAAACTGCACACCGGCGGTGGAGGCGCGCGCGTCGACGGCTCGACCGAGCGCGCGCAGCGCTAGGGGCTGCTGCTGCGTGCCGCACCGCCTGGGTGACGTGGCACGACATGCGGCGGCGCGGAAGGCGTGCGCGAGCGTCGATGGCGCGAGCGTCAGTGCGGGCGCGCCGCCGTTCGGCGCGGGCTGCGCCGTCGACGGCGCGGCCGCGCGCGCAACGCCGGCGGGCGGGGCAGCCCGCTCGCGCGGATGCGGCGTGTAGACTTCGGTCGTCTTGCGCTGCCTCTTGCCGAGCATGGTGACGCCCATGCATATGCCCGAATGCAGGTTACGCTTGGTGCAGCCGTTGGTCCCGCACAGCGCAGCCTCGCTTCCACCCTGCTTCCAATGCGCAAGCTCGCCCGCCGCCGCGACCGCGCCCGCGCCGCGCGCGCCGCGCGCGCCGCGCGCGCCGCGCGCGCCGCGCGCGCCGCCGGCCTGGGCGGGCGCACCGCCAGCACTCTCGCTGCCGCCATCGCTGGCGGGCGGGGCGGCGGCTGATGCGCGCCGCTCACACCACGATGGGTGCCAGACCAGCTCGGGGCCGGGAGCATCCGGAACAATGCCGGCATCCGGAACAATGCCGGCATTCGGAACAATGCCGGCGGCCGCGGCCGCGCTGTTCGCCGCCGGCGCGCACGGAGCGTCGTCCGCCGGCGCGCACGCGAGCGTCACCTCCACGCCGTCGCAGTGCCATGGCGGCACGCTCGTCTGAAACGCATCTCCGATCCGGATCCGCGCGTTCGACCAGTTGGTCAGTCCGTGGGTGAGCTCGATCTGCGCGCCATCGTCGTCGTCGTCGTCCGGACACGCCCACGCGCGCGCGCGCCCGCCGGACGGCACGCTGGCCGCGGCCGCGTGCGCGGCGTTCCGGCGCTCGCGCCGCGCCGCGCTGCTCGGCCCAGTGAGCGCATCGACGCCGAATGGCCGCAGCGTCGGTGACGTGAGGTGCATGTCGGAGGGCGATGCGGGCACGGTGCGCTGCGCAGGCGGCCGCTCGGGCGACGCAGGCGTGAAGACAGCGCTCGACGCGATGCCCGGCGCATCGGCCGGCGGGGGGCGGGCGCGGTCGGCGGTGAGCGGTCGCGCGCGCTTGGCGTCTGCACGCACCGCGTGTGCGAGCTGCACGCCGACTGGCCGACAAGCGTCGGCCGCGAGGGCCCTTGGCAGCGTCCGCACAATGCCACGAGTGCCGGCCGCGTTGGCCGCGCCGCCAGCCGGCGCGTCGCCCGCCGCACCGCGCGCGCGCGGCGACCCAGTGCTCGCGCGCTGGTCGGGAAAGATTCCAATGCGCGTCGGGCTGGCAGGCCGGGCGCACAGCGCCGCACCGTGCGCGCCGAGCGCAACGCGGCGCACAGCGCTGCGCGCAGCACGGCGCACGCTCGCGCGCGCGCTGCCACCGTCGCCGCGCAGCGTTGCGTCCCGTCTGGCGCGCGCGTCCGCGCTGCGCAGGGTCTCCGTGCCATCGTCAGTCAAGGAGCCTGGACCTGGTGACCAAGAAGGCGCGCGCGTGGATGACCGCGGCGTGCGCGCCTCGTCCGCGTGCGCGCGAGCGGGCGCGCACGCGAGGCGTGGCCGCGCCAAAGGCCTCGCGCGCTCGCTCGGCGGCGCGGCGGATTTGTCATCGGTTTGCTCCACGATGGCGGCGGCATCGGCAGGTGCAGCGGCGGATTCGTCATCGGTTTGCTCCACGATGGCGGCGGCAGCGGCAGGTGCAGCGGCGGATTCGTCATCGGTTTGCTCCACGATGGCGGCGGCATCGTCAGCGTCAGCGGCCGACGCGGCAGCGGCGGCGGCGCCTACGTCGGCGGCGTCGGCGGCGTCAACGTCGGCGTCGGCGGCCGGCGCACATGCACTTGCACACGCACGCGCGCGCTTGCGCGCAAACGCATCGTCGGCGGCGGCGGCAAGCGTTTGCACCGTTTCTCCCGCTGCGGCGGCGTGCGCCACCATTGCTTGCTTGCGCTGCGCGCGCGCTTCGCGGTTGGCCACCATATCGCGCGCGCGGAGCGACGGCGGCGCGCCCGTCAGCGCGCTCGGCCGCACGCCATGTTGTGCGCTCGTCGCGCAACGCGCCGCATCCGCGCGCGCCGTGCGCAGTCGGCTCGGCTGCGCGGCGGCTGCAGCGGCCGCAGCGGCGGCAGTCGCCGCTGCAGCTGCGGGCACATCCGCCTCCTCGCCCTCCGCCTCGCCCTGCGCGTCCAGGAAGGAGAACGGGCCGTATCGATATACGAGCTCCTCGCCCGCCATGATTGCCCGGCGCGCGTAAAAGACGACGACGACCTCGCCGTCCACCTCGACGCGCCTCGCGCCGAGGTTGGCCTCAGCGGCGGTGTTGGCGTGGTTCACGTAGCGCATCACGTTGCTCGCGCCCTCGTCCGACGCATCGATGCAAATGCTCTCGTTAATGTCAAAGTAGTAACGTGCGTGCACGGGCAGGTTGGCGCGCGGCGCGTTGACGCCGCTGCGCGACGGCGAGGCGGCGCTGACGCGCGCCGCGCTCTCGTCGGCGGCAACGGCGGCGACGTCCGAATCGCCGTCAAGCGCGGCCGTGCCGTCGCCCGCACCGACGCCGCCCTCCCCACCACCACCGCCGCCACCATCGCCCGCGCGTGCAAGAGCGTGCGCGCACGTCGACGCGCGCGCCACGTCTTCGGGCGCGATTGTCTCGTCTCGCCAGCGCACGATCCCGCAGTAGGTGCCGACGACACGCCCAGATCGCACGACCATGGGCGGCGGCGGCGCGCTGCCGCCGCCGCAGCCACCATCGGCGCCGCCGCCGTTGCCAGCCAATGTGCCGCCAGCGGTTGTCCCCCTGCGCGGCGCGCCTGCCGGCGCACCGGCCGGCGTTGCGCGCGTCGCGTCGCGCGGCCACGCGGCGAAGACGCCGCGCATGCGCTGCGGCCTGCTGCCGATCATCTTGACCGTCTCCTTCACCTCGAGCAGGTGGTAAGCATTGGTCTGCCGGAGAACGGATCGTACCGCACGCATGTCGTACGGCGCGCGCATTCTCTCGCGCGGCCCGAGGCGCGAGAGCTGGAGTAGGACAGGCGACGCGTAGAGCGTGAGGCCGCGCTTGGGCGCGCGCGCGTACGGCAGCGCGTCCTCCTCCGCGAGCTGCGCGATCGTGCCGTCGTCAAAATGAACGGTGAGCACGAAGGAGTTATTGTCGCGCGCAGCGCCGTCGGCGTGAGCGTGAGCGCCGTCGGCGCCGTCAGCGTCGCCGTCAGCGCCGGCGGCGCCGTTGGCGCGCGCGCATCGCGGCCGCACGTCGTGCACGACGCCGCGCAAATGGCTCAGGCCCATTGGCAGCGCAGTCTCGCGCGGGCCGTTGCCCAGCCGAGCGGCCCCCTTGACCGCGTACGTGGCGCACGCCCCCATCCTGACGGCGTAGCGCGCAACGTCGCACAGGGGCACGAGCAGCGCGTAACCGGCGTACCGCCCATCGGTACGCAGCGCGCAGACCGGGTAGGCGAACGGATTCGCGCACGCGTGGCACGCGCCGCACGGACCGCCGCACAGGCGCGCGCGCGACACGGCCGCGCGGCGCGCGCCCGACGCGGCGGCTGCGTTGGCTTCGTCGGCATCGCGCGCCACCTCGTCGTTGGGTGGCGTGGCCATTGTGAGCGCTGCTGGCACGGCGGCCACAGGTGCACGCGCGGGCGCGAACGCCACGACATCGGGGACAATCGCCGCCGCCGGCTCCGCCCGGGCCGCGCAGACGACGGGCGGGATGGCGCGTAATCGCGCGAACGGCTCGCCGCACGACGCGCAGCGGAACTCAAAGAGCGGGACGGCGTGCGTGTCGGACGCGCCACCCGCACGGCAGACCGTGCTGCCCGCCGCCGTCCACTCCTCGAAGCTCGTCGAGAGTCCGGGCCAGCCCGACTGTCCGGCGCGCACGTGCGCGTCGCGACTAGCAATCACCGCGTCACGCATCAGGCAGGCGAGGTGCATGCGCGCGGGGCACTCGCGCGAGCCGGGCACGCCGCCAGCGCACGCGCGCCCAACGCACCGCACGGCCAGCTCGCCGTGCTGCCTGCCAAACGTGCCCTGCGCAAAGACGCAAGCCCTCGCGACGCACTTGTGGATCGCGCGTCGGGGTCGCACCTCACATGGCGCGAGCGCGCGGCCGATGTGCGCGCGCAGCGCGACGGCGCCGCGCTCGACAGCGTGAGCGGCCGCGTGCGGCTCGGCCACAGTCGAGCCGTCCGCCGGCGCGCCATCGACGTCCATGGGCTCCGCGCACGCGCCGCCGGGCGGTGCTCTGCCGCCATCGTGTGCGCCGCCATCGTGTGCGCCGCCATCGTGTGCGCCGCCATCGTGTGCGCCGCCATCGTGTGCGCCGCCATCGTGTGCGCCGCCATCGTGTGCGCCGCCATCGTGTGCGTCACCTCCGATCGCGCCGTGCGCGTCCGGCGCGCGCTCGCCGGCGCGAGCGGCCGTCTCGCAGGCGTCATCATCGTCCGAGAGGAGGTCCTCGATGCCCGCGAACCGCGAGCAGTGGGCATAGCCGAGCGCGCCGTCGCCATCGCCAGCTGCTGCGAGCGGCCGCTGCGTGTGCTCGTCGGCGGCCGCGTCGTCGGTGAGCAGCGGCGCGCGCGGTGCGGAAGCAGCTGCGCGCGGCGCAAAGTGCTCCGGCGCTTCCGGCGCGAGCGCCGGAGCAGCGAGCGGTGGCCATGGTCTCGACGAGCGCCCGGCAGCGGCGCCGTTGCACAGCGGGCAGAGCACCTGCGCGTGCGCGCCGCCGTCGGCCTCGACCGCCGCGCGCTCGCCGCCGCTCAGCGCCGCGGCGTCGTCGCGCGCGCCCGCGCGCTCCGTCGCCGCGTGCGCGCGCGCGCATGGCTCGTGCAACCACACGAGGCATGCGGCGCACTGTACGAGCGGCGTGGCCGCGTGCACGGGCACATCAAACTCGTGCGCATCTGAGAAGCTCACGCCGCAGTAGCAGCGAAAGATCGGCTCACCCGGCGGCATCCGCGGCCGGCGCTCGCAGTCCAACGGATCGTTCGAGTCGCCATCGCTCCATTCGGCCCTGTCCTCCTCCGAGACGACGCGCACGTCCGCCGAGCCGAGGCAAAAGCCGCCAGCCGCGAATCGTGCGTGCCGTGCACTGCCCGGGAAAAGAAGCGCGTGCAGGCCGCTCTTTGGTTCATACGCGCACACGATGGCTGCGCTCCACTCGGGCGGTGGCGCGTGCGACGTCGATGCCAGGTGCTGCGCCACGGCGCCACGCACGTCCACGTGCCAGCCAATCGCGCCACGCCCGACCGCACGCGATCGGCAGCTCATCTGGCGGCACCGTGCGCATGCGCGCGGGACCACGGGCGCGGCCGGCCTGTCGAGCGTCATGAGCGAGCGGCCTGCGGATGCAGTCGTCGTCGGACGCGCGGCCACCGCGCCTGCGCCCGCCGCCGCGCCCGCCGCCGCGCCCGCCGTCGCGCCCGCCGCCATGGCAGCCCGTGCGCCCACCGCGAGGGCAGCGGCAGCCACAGCCGGCCGGCGCGCACTCGAGCGGAAACGGCTTTTGCCTTGCGCAGAGTTGGAGCGCGGCGCGCGCCCGCTGCTCAGCGGCCGCCGCGCGGGCGCGGCGGCGATGGGCGCTGCGGCGGCCATTGCCACGCGCTTGTGCGCGACAGCGGCGGTTGGCTGCGCGGCCTTTGCGCCGGGCGACTGAGGCGTCGGCAGCGACGATGTTGTTGCCGAGCCGCGCGCGCCAGCGCGTGCACGTTTTGGCTGCGGGCGCGCGTCCAGAGCGCGCGGCTCAAGGCAGTCGACGATGGGTGACTGCTGCGCCTCTGCAGGGACGGCGGCTACGTCTGCCCCGTCGCGCGTTGCGTCGCCTTGCGCGGGCGGGTGCTGCGGCAGCTGCGGCGGCGGCTGCGCCGCTCGCGCCCGCGACTCGCCCGCGCGCCCATCCATTAGAGGCCGCGTCCGCTTCGCGCAGCCGGCGCCCAGCTGTCCGCCCGCCGGCTGCAGCTGCGCGTGTGCCACGGGCAGCTCCTGCGCTTCGCCATCGGTGGCCGGCGGCGACGACGGCGGCTGCGGCGTAGGCGCCTCGACCGCACCCGCCGCGGGATCTCCGGTGGGCGGCGTTACGCCGAGCTCGCGCCCATCAGCGAACAACGGTGCTGACGTGCCCGAAGGTGCAGCAGGCGGCAGCGGCGGGCGGTCCGGCTGCTGGCACGACCTTGGCACTGGCAGCGGTGCCGGCGGCGGAGGGCCACGAGACGCGGGAAATGCGCCGGCCGGCGCGTGCACGCCTCCGTCCGTTGGACGCGCCGAGAAGGCCGCGCCAGCTGCGGGTGCGAGCGGGTCACGGCTGCCGACGCGCTTGACCAGAGCAGCGAGGCGGTCGGCGATAAGCGTCGGCAGCGACGGCGCGCGCGGCGCGGACGGTGCGAGCGTCGCCTGCCCGGCGGACGGCCGCGGGCAGGCCGGCACCGCCACCGCCGCGTGCGGCGGCTCATGCAGCGACGTGCGGCCTGCCGTCGGAAGCGACGAGGGCGGCAAGCGCACCGGCGGCAGCTGCGGCATGCGTGCCCGCGCTGGCGCCTCCGCCCTGCGTGGCTGCGCGACTGCCGGCGCGTGCGCGCGTGGTTCGGTCGTAGCGCGCGGCGCAGTGGCCGGCAGCAAATGCGCAGTGGTGAGCGACGCGTCGATCGGCGCGCCATCGCGCAGCGCAGCGGTGGTGCCAACCGCCGGCGTCGAAGCCAGCAGCGCAAGGACCGTGCCCGCCGGGGCGTGGTGCGCGCCCACGTGCGGTGGGTCAGGCGCAGCAAACGGGCGTTCGGCGCTGGGCCGAATCGACGGTGGAAAGCGCGCGGCTGGAAGCTGCGGCGTGCGCACGAGCCTCGGCGGCTCAAGCGAGCGTTTTGGGAGCACAGCGAACGTACCACTCGGCGCTAGGACCCCGGGTTCAAGCGCAACTGCCGCTGCGCCTGCGCCCACGCCCACGCTCGCGGCCGCGCGCGCGCCCGCCGTGTCGCCGGGTCGCGCGCTGCCGCCAGCTGCTGCGTGCGTCGTGCGCATCATCAAAGCTGCGCCAGCTGATGCGCGGTGTGATCCATCCGGGCGCGGCTGGAGGGCGGCCGTTGATATGGTGGACGCGGAGCGCGCCGGATCACCGTACGCAGAGCGCGCGGGCGCGCTCGGCACCGGAAGCATCGGCGGCTTGAGACGGATCGTCGCCGTCAGCGGGCGCGATATCACGCTGTGTTGGGCGGGCGCCGCCATAGCGCCATCAGTGCCAGCCTGCTCGTCGCCCGCGTGCGCACCATCCCCGCTCTCCGGCATGCGCCGCGTCACACTCCGTCACGGGTCGGACTAGAAGTAGAAGACTAGTTTTTAGTCGCGATGGTGCCTGTCGCACTCGTCCTGCACTTTGTGATCACGTTCACGTCGCCGCACCGCAGCGTCCCCATTGGCGCCCGTTGCGCGCCGGCGGCGCGCGTGCACGTCGAGGCGTCTGTGGGGCGCCTGGTGCGCAACACGATTTACGTCGGCTTCGCGGTCGCGGCTGGCACCAGCGCGGTGAGCGTGGTGCAGGAGCTCGCGAGCGCTGCACAGGGTGGAGCAGAGGCGTCGGAGCTCGTAAAGAGCGCCACGGGCCTTGGGGTGGACATGGCTGTGCTCGCAACCGTCGCGACGAGCTACACGATTGATCAGCGTGCCGCCTCTCGCCCAGTCGAGTCACGCGCGCGCGCGCCAAAGCCGCAGCTCGCGAGCGCGCTCACCGACCTGCGCGAGCTGCCGCTCACGATCAGAGCGCCCGAGCCGTCGGCCGACGACGAGCGGCCGACGTTGGTGGAGCGCCAGGTACTTCTCCGCGTCCTTCAGGAGGACGCCAAGCAGGCCGTCGTCCTCGTCGTCGGCTGCGCGCGCGCGGTCGACGATATCTTGCTGTCTGCGATCGTGCAGAGCGGCAGCTTTGTCCCAGCCAACGTGCTGCTCGTGCCTGTCGTATACGGCGCTGCTGCGGACGGCGACGGCGCGGAAGCGACGCCGCGCGAGCCCAAGGGCTTTGCAAAGCCCGGACGCCGCAGGTCAGCGCAGCAGCCGTACGTTGCGAACCCGATCGATGGCGAGGGCGGGCGCTGGAGCCGCGCGCTCGACGCGGAGGTGGCGGCGGCGCGCGAGCAGGGCGCGCGCGCGGCGGTGCCGTTCGACCCGCTTGAGCGCGGCCTGCTCTTCGTGCTCGGCCCCGAGCAGAAGGTGCTGCAGCGACGGCTCGGCCGGCCGTCGTGGGACGACTTCATCGAAGAGATCGCGCGAGAGGCGGCGGGTGCTGCCGCCCCCCTGGGTGGGTCCCCATCGTGAGCGCTGAGTACGATGCGGAGCGCGCGCAGTCAGCGCTGGCCTCGGCGGCGCGACCGGCGCGGCTGTGAGTTGTCTTTCCAAAAATTCGCGAGCACCTGCCAAGGCCAGGAGGGCGCTGCTGCTGAGTGGATGCCAGGTGGGCGCTGCTCCCCCCTGCCCCCCCCCCCCCCCCCCCCCCCCCCCCCCCCCCCCCCCCCGGGGGGGGGGATCAGAACTACCCTATATACCTGCTGCGCGCGCGGCCCCACGGCGTGCCGGGCTTCGATGCAAGCGAAGCCGCTGCGCACGCCGCGTTGCACACGGCTCATGGCGTGCGGGTGTTTTGCGTAGCGTCGTCCGTGGGTTCGGGCTGGGCGGATTGTGAAGGCGATGCGTCGGGCTTGTCCGCCTTGAGGAATACAGACACGACCGTGGAAAGGACGAGCGCATCCACGGCCACGCCGGCCGCGCTTTGCATCGTCGCGGAGCGCTCCGCCCCACTCTGCACCAGGGACACCAACTCCTGCACGCCGGTCACCGCACCGGTCACGGACAGGACGCCGAACGCGCCGAACGCAGCTTTTCGCACAAAAGGACCGATCGAGGCGTCGACGTGCGCGCGCGCAACGTGCGCACGCACGGCATGTGCCGTGTGCATCGATGGGGCAAAAGCGTGAGCCCAGAGCACCGCGAGCACCACGACGGACATTGTATGAAGACGTCTTAATAATCTAAGAATCTTAATTTTTACTTTGAGCGTGCCGAACGCACTCTTGACTCTTTTGGTTGATGTTCGGACGACCACGAGGGCGATGAGCGTCTGATCTCAGTGCACTCATGACGAGGCGGGGCATCCCAGAATTCGCCATCGCGTGGGGCACACCGTGCCGTGCCGCGTGTGATCGGCACATCAGCGACGCGCGCGCTCGGGGCGCGTGCGACGCACGATGGTCAGCCCGCGCGCTGCCACATCGGCCGGGAGCGTCGACTTGCCCTCGTCAAAGAGCCGATGCAGCTCGGCGGAATATCTTGCAAACACGGCGTCGACCGCCTCGTCGCTCGGCCGCGCGCACGCCGGGCCGACGGGCACTGGCCGGCCGAAACGGATGCGCACGCGCGTGCGGCGCGGCACGATCCACGGCAGGCCCCAGCGCCCAAACGGGATGATGAGCGGAACGCCAGTCCATCGGCGGATGAAACGCGCGAGCCGCTGCAGCGCCGGGCGCGTCGAAAACAGCTGGTTCTCGCCGAAGAGGTACACCGGAAGAAGCGGCGTGCCGTGCTCGATTGCGAGGCGGACAAACGTGAGGTTGGGCGGGAAGAAGGCGTGCTCGCGCGCGTGGCTCGTACGCAGCTGCTCAAAGATGCCGCCCGGCTGCACGCCAACGGAATGGCCCGCCTCGATGATAGCGCTGATCGTCTCCTTCGTCGCTTCGCGCCCGCCGAGCAGCAGCACGACCTCACGCAGGAGCGGGAAGCGAAAGATGACCGAGGCCACGACCGGGTACCAGCGGATCGGCTGCCTCTCGAGCGAGAGCAGTCCGCCAATGGAGAGCGCGCAGAAGGCGAGCGCGCCGTGCGGATGCCATACCACGACGTGCGGCTGGTCGGCGACGATCTCACAAGCGGGCCACTCGACGTCGTAATGCACGCCCATCGCGTTCGCGGACGCGCTGAGCAACCGCGCGACGAAATGCGCGAGCCAGGGCGGGCCCCACGGCCCTGCGCGCTTGCGCGCGCGCACCGGCACGAGGACGAGGCACGCCACGAGCGCGAAGACAGCCGCCGCGCACGCGCGCAGCCACGACCACGCGCGCGCGGGCGTCAGCAATGCGTGGCGCACGTCTTCGGGCGCGAGGGCGAGCAGCAGCGTCAGTGCGGCGAGGCCCATGGGCACAAAGCCTGGTGGGCTCGGCCATGGCGACGCGTGGCCGCTGTTGACCGGCTTGCCCATGCGCGACGGCTGGGCGGCGACAGTTCCCGAGTGCGGATGCGCCCTCTCCCGTCCGTCCTCTCCCTCAGAAAAAAAGGCGGGAAGGCCTGTCCTTGATCAGAGAGTTCTGTCCGAGTCACTTGCACAGTGCACGCACCGTGGCTGGCGAGCGCCACCGCGTCACCCCGTGCGCCGCCGCTTGCTCGGCTCGACGAGCGGCAGCGCGGCCACGGCCATGCCTGGCCGCGCGCCGGTGCGACCGGCCGGCGCGACGAGCTGGGCAATCACGGCCGCGTCGAGCACGGCGCTCGCATCCGGCGCGCACGACCCCCTCAGCTCAGCGAGCAGCTGCCTACAGAACGCCTCGACCACGCCGCCGCGCAGCAGCAGCTGCGCCCACCGCCTGCGCAGCGCCGCCACGCGCTCGTCGTCCGCCGCGCCGATCGGCAGCGCGTCGCCGCCATCGCCCGGCGGCGCGGCAGACAGGTACGCGCTCGTGCGCCGGACGGCGTCCGCCGTCTGCACGAGCAGGTGGGACGCGTATGCGGCGCAGAGCGGGAAGTGCGCCTCGCTGATCGCCGCGAGGAGCCACGGGTGCAGCGCCCACGTCCGCTGCCGGACCGCCGGGGCAAGCACAAACTCAAGCAGCACGTTGTGCAGCCTCTCGCTCGTCGCGCGCGCCCGCTCGGGCTCGGCCGCGCCGCGCGTGTCGGTGCGCTCGGCTCCACACTGCGCATCGCGCGCGTCCGCGCCGTGCGTGAGCAGCACCCAGCAGAGGAGCTCAAGGCACGCACGGTCGGCGTGCGCATACGGCAGGACGCGCCGCCGGACAAAGTCGTCGACGGCAGCCTCAGACGGGAGCTGCCTGCAGATCTCGGCGTGCAAAAGCCGCGCCGACACGCACAGCTGCGCCGCGCGGTAGCTCGCGAGCGGCATACCGCCGCCGAGCGCGCCGCCGCCAGCGTCAGGCGCGGATGCGCGCGCCCGGGGCTGGCCGAGCGCATCGGCGACGGCGCCGAGCGCAGCCGAGACAGCGTCTACGGCGTCGAGGCGCGTGTCAACGCGGCGCGCGCGCTCGAGCTCCTCGCGCAGCACGTCGGCACCGGACGCACGGCCGCCGCGAGCGTCAAGCACCGCCGACTCTGCGGGCGGCTGCTCGGCGGCAAGGTCGCGCCAGATCTCCGGCAAGAGTGCCTCGGGAGTGTAGCGGTTAAGCAGCAGCGCGCGCAGGATGAGCAACGGCGCGTTCATCAGCGCGGCGCACCCGAGCTCCTCCTTGAAGCCGCGCGCGCTCGCGACAACGGCAAAGTGGCGGTCGAGCGCCACAACCTCGGCGGCGTCGCCGAGCATGGAGACGGCCTTTTGCGCGTAGGCTCCCCAACGCTTGGCCGTGGAATACGTCTTGCCGTTCCAGCTGCTCACCTTGGGCGACCGCGCCTGCTCGAGCACCTGCAGAAAGCCGTCGACCATCCCCGTCACTTGCTCGTCGGACTGCGACGCCGCCATCGTGTACGCACGACGAGAGCGACACGATGGCTGATGTCGCGGTGGGTGCGCCCTCGAGGAAACCTCGTCGCAAGCAGAAGGCGGAGAGGGCGCGCGCCGCCGGCGCGGACGCGTCCGCTGCCTCCCCCGCGGCGCTCGGGACTCTTCACGAGCTCGAGGCGCAGCTCAAATGCCTCATGGCACGCCCGGACGCCGGCGAGCCGGCCGGCCGGGTGCAGACGCGCGCGCAGACGCGAGCGCAGACCTGCGCGCACAAGGCGGCGGCGGCGGCCCTGATGAGCGATTCGCCCGGCATGGCGCCGCGACCTTGCGTGGCGTTTGCCGGTGCGGCGTTCGAGCGCTCGCCACACCCGAGCAGCTTGCCGCGGCCCCGCTTTGGCCCGCCGAGTCTCGAGACCGGCTGATGACGTTGCGATCGGCACAGCACGCCCACGCCCACGCGCTCTGCAAACAAGCGTGCGCAGTCCGGTGCACACTTCCGCCTCAGACTGCCACTCGCATCCTCAGTCCATCTCCGTGCATGACCGTGCGGAGCTGCCGCGGTCGGCTACTGTCGGCTCGCCGTGACGCGCCAGCGGCTTTGGCGGCGCGGAGCTCGCGCGCAGCCGCATGCCGCCCGCGATGCGCGCGAGGCCAGGCGGAAGCCTCGACGCGGCCTTTGAGGCGGACGCCGCGCCAAACACGTCCGCCGGCGCAGTCGCCGCCTCGGGGACCGCAATGGCGGGTGCGGGCATCGGGAGGGCGAGCTCCGGGCCGAGCAACTTGTTCGCGCGCTCGAGCTCCTCGACAAACTCGGCGAGACAATGCGAGAGCTGGCCAGATGCGGCGAGCTTTGGTCGCAGGCCCTCGAGCTGCGCAGCCGTCGCCGCGCACACGGCGCGGAGCGACGCATCGCTGAGCATGCCCTCGTCGTGCAGATGGCACGCGGCACCAGCGGCCGTGCGGTAGAAGCGGATGCCGAGCTGCGCCCACGCGCGCATTGCGGCCGCGCCGCGCTCCGAATGGGCCGCAACGCCCGCCGGCCATCCGCACGTCGCGTCGATCGGCTGCACGACATTGATGAGCGCGAGCCGCACCTGCGCGCGCAGCTGGCCAAGCACGCGCTCGGCGGTGCGCACGTCGCCTTGCCCGTTGTCGCCGAAGAAGACGAGCTCAAAGTCCGGGTAGAGCAGCGCCAGCTCGGTCAGGTTGTGCGCCTTCTTGGCGCCGACCGCCTCGTACGCATTGGCGGGCGCGGCGGCCTTTGTGACGATCTGCATGCTCGACGCGAGGTCGCCCGCGAGGAGGGTGGGCGTGGCGTGCAGCAGGTTGGCGTGGCGCAGCTTTGCAAAGTGCTCGTACGTCTGCTGCTCGGAAAGGTCCTTGTACGTGTGCGGCCTTGCCGAGAGGAGCACGACGTCGCCGGTGCCGTCCGAGCCGCCGTCCGCGTGGAGGGCTCGGAACAGGTCGAGAATACCTGGGTAGAGCTCACGCTTTCCATATATGTGAGGCAATGTCGGACACGATCTTGAGGCGGCGCGATGCCTCCGTCAATGTCGGACACGATCTTGAGGCAGAGCACCTCGTCGCGCAGCAGACGTACGAGCACTTTGCAAGATCGTTTCCATATATCGTGTCCGCCTCAAGATCACTCGAGCGATGCCTCCGTTTCCATATATGTGAGGCAGAGCACCTCGTCGCCGGGCTGCCAGCCGGCCCAGCCGCCCTCGAGGATCACACCGCACTCGCTCCCCTTGGTCACCTCGCTCACGTCCTCCTTGAAGTGCCGCAGCGAAAGCACCTCCGCCTCGTGTACGCACTCGCCCGCGCGCAGCACGCGCACGAGCGCGCTCGACTTGACTGAGCCCTCGACGACGCGCATGCCGCCGACGACGGGCCGCTTGGGCGCGCCCTTGCCCTGCAGCGCCGCGTTCGCCGTGATCACGAACGTGTCGAGCAGCTCCGCGCGGCCGACGCGCTGCTCGGTGCGGTCGGGCGGGAGCGCGGCACGCAGAATCTCGCGCGCTTCGTCAAGGAGCGTGTAGATGATGGGCGAGCAGCTGATGCGCACACCCGCTGCCGCCGCCGCCGCCTTGACGCGCGCGCTCGCCGCCACGTTGTACCCGATCAGCGCGGCGCCGCACGTGCCCGCATGCTCGACGTCGGCCTCCGTCAGCGCGCCAACGGCCGCGAGCACGACAAGCGGCTGCGCGCGGCGGGCGGGCAGCGTGGCGAGCGCCGAGACGATCGCCTCGAGGCCGCCGCTGCTCTCTGCCTTCACCGCCACGGGAACGGCCAGCGGCTGGTCAGACAGCGCCGAGCCGCCCGCCGCGCCGATCGACGCGGTACGCGCAGCCGTGCGCGCGCGCCGCGCCATGCGCCGCGCGTCGCCTGCCTCGTCGAGCTCGCGGCGGACGCGCGCCTCGATGAGCTGACGCGCGCGTCGCTCGCTCGCCACGACGACCAGCCGGTCGCCCGAGCGCGGCACGTCGCGCAGGCCGGAGAGCTGCACGGGCACGCCAGCGGTCGCCATCTCGCGCGTACGTCCGTCGTCGCCGAGCATCGTGCGCACGCGGCCCCACGAGATGCCCGCGACGATGATGTCGCCGGCGCGGAGCGTGCCCTGCTGCAACAGTACCGTCGCGACGACGCCGCGCTTCTGCGATACGTCCGCTTCGAGCACCGTGCCCGAAACCGGTGCGAGCGGGCGCGCCCTCAGCTCGAGGAGCTCGGCTTGCAGCTGCAGGAGCTCGCAGAGCGAGTCGAGTCCGGTGCGCCGGACCGCGCTGAGCTCGACGGTAGGCACGTCGCCGCCGAGCTCCTCAGCGACCACGCCGTGCTGTAGCAGCGAGAGCCGCGCCGCGTGCGCATCGGCGCCGGGCTTGTCCATCTTGTTGAGCGCGACGATGAAAGGCACGGACGCCGCACGGATGTGGCGGATGGCCTCGGCGGTCTGCTCCTGCGCGCCCTGGTCGGCGGCAACGACGAGCAGCGCCACGTCCGTCAGCGCCGCGCCGCGCGCCCGCATCGACGAGAAGAGCGCGTGGCCGGGCGTGTCGACCCACGTGATCCCACCGGCGACAAACGCGCCGATCCGCTGCGTTATCCCGCCGGCCTCGCCCGCGGCGATGCGCGAGGCGCGAAGCGCGTCGAGGATGGACGTCTTGCCGTGATCCACATGCCCGAGGATCGCCACCACCGGCGGCCGGACCACGTCCTCTGCGCGCACGCTCGCACCGGCGGGGCGCGTCGCGTCCGCGAGCGGCTCAAGGGTGAGCGAGACGCCGTGCTCGAGGGCGAGGAGCTGCGCGACTTCAAAGTCAAGCGGGATGTCCGAGGCGACGGCCTCTTCGCCCAGCTCCGCGAGCAGCGACGCCATACGCGCCTCGGGCACGCCGAGCGCCGCCGCGAGCCCGCGCACGGAGAGCTCCGCCGTCGGAAGCTCGAGCGCGCGCTCGTGCCGCTGCGCGCCCGCGCCCGCGCTCGAGAGCGCGCGCGCCGCGTGCGGCCGCGGCAGCGCCGCGCCAACCGACGCGCGCGCGCGCGCCGGCCGTACGGCGCGTGTCGCAAAGAGCGCGAGCGACGATGATATTCCCCTCCCTAGTTGCATCGTGGCCATTCCCTCCTCCTTCACGTTCCGGCCATGCTTTTCCTTGGTGTGTAGTGCCTCGCGGCGCGACCACGCGCCATGACCGCCCTCGTGCGGTTCGACGCGGCGTGCGAGTACTTCGCCGCGGTCTCGGCAGACGGGCGGCTGCGCGTGTGGGACACTGCGACGTCGGAGCTCCGTCAAGAGTGTGCCCCCGGCGACTTCGCCGCCGACGGCGCGCGCGCCACCTGCATCGCCTGGTCGAGGCCCGCGCGCGGCGCGGCGGACGGCGATGCGGCGGGCAAGGTGGGCAAACCGCCAAAGCACAAGCGCGGGGCGGGGCTCGGCCGGATCGCGCTGGGCGCGGACACGGGTGCGGTGGTCGTCTGGGACCTCGCCACGGCCTCGCTCGCCGTGACTCTCGACAGCGCACGCGCCGGCCACTCGCAGCGCGTGAATGACGTGCTCTTCGACTCGCACGGCGCGACGCTCTTCTCGGCCGCCGAGGACAAGGTGGTCGTGCAATGGCACGTGGCGAACGGGGAGGCGCTGCGCTCGTGGCGGCCAGATAAGGACGGCGTGCGCCGCCTCGCCCTCGCGCCCGACGACAGCTTCCTCATCACCGCGGCACTCACGCTCAAGGTGCGGCGCGACACGCGCGCCGCGCGGCTCGCGCGTGCGGCCAAACCACGCTCGGTTGCTGCGCCCGCCTCGCCCGTGCGCGCGCTCGCGCCGCACTCGCCCGACTGATGGCCGCCGCCGTCGCTGCGCGCGCACCTCGCCCCGCAGCTGTGGGAGCTGAGCTCGGGGGAGTGCACGGCGCGCGTGCGTGGGCACGCGGAGCACGTGCGGTGTCTCGCCATCTCCGCGGGCGGCCGCTTTTTGCTCACCGCCGCCGGTGACCGGCACGTGCACTTGTGGCAGCTCGAGCCAGCGTCGGCCGGCGCCGGCGCAGCGGGCGCGCCCAAGCAGAGCGGCGCGGGCGCGGCAACGGGTGTCACGAGCTCGGGCGGGCGGCAATGCATTCAGTCACTAGCGCTCGAGCACGACGTCGTCGCGCTCGAGTTTGAGGCTGGGGCGGCGGCGGCGGCAGCCGAGCGCACGGGCGCGTCTGCCTCGTCCTCCGCCTTCTACCTGCGCTTTGCGGTCCTTACGGCGTCCGGCGCGGTGCACATCTGGGCGCACGCCGGCCCGCTCGCGCGCGCTGCGGGCGAGAGCGCGCGCGCGCGCGCGCCGCTGCTGCCGCTCCGCGCGCTCCCCGCGCTGCAGCTGAGCGTCGCGCCGTCGGAGCCGTCGGACGCACCAGCGCCCGCCGGCCGCCGCGGCGCGCATGCCGCGCACGTAGCGTCTCCCCTGCCTTGCCCAATTTTCGCGGCTGCGCTCGTGTCCCTCGCGGGTGCGGGCGCGGGCGGCGCAAAGGGCGGCCAGCCGGCAGCGAACATCGTGCTCTCGTTTGGCAGCTCGATGGCGCCGACGTTCCGACGGCTGCCGGCGCCCGCGCCCGTGCCGTCGCACGCGGTGCGCGGCCGCGGCGCGCGCGCGACGGTCGCCCGCGCCCTTTCCTTGGCTCATGCGCGCGGCGCCGTGCGCTCGGCCTTGCAGCCCGCTCACCGCGCGAGCCCGTCTCCACCCGCGCCGCTCGTGCCCGCAGGAGGGCGCCGCGTTGCTCTCAACTGACTTTGTGAGTGTGAAGCCGCCACCAAATCTCGCCGGGCTGCTGCGCGCCGAGATGGCGGCGGCGATGGCGGCGGGCGGGAACGCCGGCGCCAGGGGAAAGCGCGCAGCCGCCGCGGCAGGCCGCGGCGAGGCCGTGATAGGCGCCGCGCAGATGCCCGCGTCCCTGCCGCAGCGCAAGCGCAGCGCGGCTGACATGCTCGCGGCAAATGACGGCCCGTCGCTCGGCGAGCGTGCGGACGCGGCGGCGCGCGCGTCCGCCGCGCGCGCGCCGCGCGCGGGCAGCGGCAGCGCAGGCGGCGGCGGCGCGCACCAGGGGCAGTCCGCCGCGAGCGCGCGCGCCCTGCTCGAGCAGGCGCTCCGCTCCGGGGACAGCGCGCTGCTCGAGGAGGTGTGCTCGGCGCCGCTGCGCGCGCCCACGCGCGCAGCGCGCACACGCCATGCCCCGTGGCCGCGCCGGTGCGCACCGCGCGCAGCGGCGGCGGTGGGGCGCGCGGCGCCTCAGTCGCGCGCCGAGCCCCTCGTCGCCTTCCGCCGCACGACCGCATGACGCAGGTGCTGGCCGTGCGCAAGGCGTCAGTGATTGAGGCGACCATCGCGCAGCTGCCCGCCGAGCTGCTCCGCCCTCTCCTCGCCGCGCTCGCCGACCGCGCGCAGTCGCAGCCGTCGCGCGCGATGGAGCTATGCGGCTGGCTACAGCTCCTCCTCACGACACACACCGCATACTTTCTCGCGCTCCCGCAGCTGCACGCAATCCTCTCCCCCCTGTACCAGGCGAGACGCAGCCTCGTGCCGCACCAGCGCGCTCCGCCGATCACGACCGTCCGCCCCGCGTGCCCCTCCGCCGGGCCCGGTTTGACCTCGCGATTGACGCCCAACTGCCCACCCGTGCGCGCACCCGCCCACTGTCCACTGTGCCGACAGACGATCGACCACCGACTGGGCAGCTCGAAGGTACTGCTCAAACTGGCAGGCAGGCTGCAGCTGCTGCACTCGCACATCGAGGCAAACGCGCAGCGCGCCGCCGCGGGTGAGAGCGCGCTCGCTGGACCCCTCCTCGTCTACCAAGACGACGACGCAGATGACGACGACGATGCGGACGGGCGCACGCCGCCCGACGAGCCCGGCGCGGCCGACGTCGACGGCGTGCTCGATTACGAGGAGGAGGAAGAGGAGGGCGACGAGGACGAGGACGGCGACGAGGACGAGGACGACGAGGACGACGAGGACGATGAAGAGGACTGACGCGTGCCCGAGCAGTGCGCAGACTGCAGAGGCGTCCCGGAAAAACGGTCGGTGGTAGGGGCGGACAAAGTCGTTGCATGGCGTGCGGCGTGTGGCCCCGCTTGGCGTGCGACTGGACGATGGCGCCAGAACCTGTTCACTCGCGGGGTTTTCGGTGAGCTTCTTGAGTTCTGACGCCCCGTGCCCAGCTGCCCGTGGGCCGTGCCCCGCCCTCGCCCCACCTTGCCCACCGCAGCACCGCAGCACACGATGGGCGATTTGGCCGTGCGCATCGCGGAACTACCGCTGGTCCGCGTGGGTTCCGCCCTGGCCGTGGAAGTCGCCATTGGCGCGCATGCCGCGCGCAGGCGCCAGCTTCGCCTGCTCTTCGACACGGGCTCTGCCCACACGTGGGGTTGCATGGAGCCGGCATTTGCGTGCACGCGCGCTGCTGCGCCGATCTCAATCCTCTACGCGGACGGCAGCAGTGCGCGCGCGCAGCTGTGCGCTGTAGCGCTCGCGATGGGCGAGCGCGTGCTGCGCAATGTGCCCTTTGGAGCTGCGCGCGGTTGCTCTGCGCTTGGCCCCTCGCTGCCTTTGGCCGGCGTCTTTGGCATGTCGCCCGCGCTCGGCGGCATGCACGCTCGCATCGGCGCGCACGTCGCGCTCTGCGCGCGGGCGAGGCGGCGGTGCGCGGCACGCGGCGGGCAGGAGTACGTGCTTCTACTTGGCGCGTCGACCTGCCCGTTCGGGGTGGCGCGCGCGCAGCGCCTGCCCGTCCTCCCGTCAGCTGGGGGCGGCGCGCGCGCGCGCTGGAGAGTGCAGCTCGTCGGCGTTCGACTTGAAGTGGGCAGCGCGGTTGGCTTTGGCGCCGCGCGCGCAATACGCGGCGCGCATTCACTCAACGAGACAGCAATCATTGGCCCTTTGCTTCGCACGCTCCTCCCGCTGCCGCACTCGGACGGCGCCCACGCGCTGCTCGACACGGGAGCAACGCACATCTTCGCACCACACGACGCGCTGCTCGTCGCCGGCATGCACGCCCTCGCGGCCGAAATGCGACTTCTCGTTGACCTGCGCGGTGACGCTCCGGGAAGCCCCACGCGCTCATACGCCGTGCCCATCACGCCGCGCAGCTCGGTGGACGGCGGCTGGCGAGCCAAGCTCGCCGGCCTCGCAGCGACGCTGGCGATCCACCCGAGCGCCGAGAGGCGGTGGATGGGCGTGGAGCTGGAGGCGCGCACGCAGTGGGTGCTCGGCATGCCGTTCGTGGACACGCTCGCTGGCATCGGCTTCGCGTCCGACGCATCCTTTTTGGACCTATTTGAGGCCCTGCCTCGCACGTGACCCTCCCTGCTCAGCTACCATATGCTAGCTGCCTTCGCCGCTCGCGCCGTTCGAGTCGCTGTCGTCGTCGGCGTACGCGGCCATGCCGGCGAGCGCGCACGCGGCCGCGCGGGGCTCGGCGCGCGCCGTGTTGGGCGCCTGCGGCTGCTGCGACGTCGACGTCGGCGGCAAAATCACGGCCGGCGGGCTGCGTGCCGCGCTTTTGCCGCCGGCAGGCGCGTCCGCCTTGCCTTTCTTGGCCAGCGGCTTGACTTTCAAGCCGACGGGCGGCGTGGGGAACGGGGCCTTGCGCTTGGCGGCCGTATGCTCGACCTGGTCCGTCAGCGCGGCGGGCAGCGCTGGCGCGAGGAGCGCGGCGGCCGCCTGCTCCGGCTCCACCTTGCGCGTCTTGCCGAGCATGGCTGCGCGGTACCTGAGAAGATCCTCGTCCGCCTCGGCGCGCTGCTGCTCGGCTTCGGCGCGCAGGCGCTCAACCCGCTCGTTCTCGAAAGCGGCGTCATCTTCGTCCAATCGCCAGTGGTCCATCTGGTTCTTGAACGTGTGCTTGTGTTCCCACTCCTCCTGCTTTGCGTCGCGCTGCTCCTTGAGCCTTTCGTACAAAGTGCGCGTGTCAGCGGCCGCGGCCTCCTCAGGCGCTTTGAGCTCCGTGGTGATGCGATCGGCCAAGACAATGGCCTCTATGCCGTCCTCAAAGAGCACGCGCCACGACAACGAGCCCTCCTCCACCCTCTCGACGAGCTCGCCCACGCCGTACCGGCCGATCACGCGCACCTTGAGGCCCGGCGCGAGCTGCTGCTGCGGCTTGGCTGCGCGCAGGCCGGCGGGCACCGTGGCCTCCAGCTCGACAACCGAGTACTTGCCCGACGAGCCAAAGCGCTCGTCCAGCATGCTCTTCGGCACTGGCGCCGACTTGGAGAACACCTCGTGCACCTCGCGCCCTCCATGGGCCGCCATGCTGGACGAGCGCGTCCCTCTTTGCCGCGCAGCCACGGCCGAGCGACCCCGCTTGCCGCGAGCGCCCTCGCCATGGACGACGACCTTGAAGCCGAGCTCGCGGCAGCGGACGGCGACGCGATGGCGGACCTCGGTGGCGAGCCCGTGGACGAGGCGCGCGCGCATTCGCGCGTGCGCGCGCGCGCGCGCTCGCGCACGCGCCGCAATGCGCGTCCCACAGGATGGCGCGCGCGCCTCGACGCGCCCACCCTTTACCGCGCGATCGTGCCGCTCGACAGGAGATCGAGGCGATCAAGTCGAAGCTGCATGAGATGGAGCAGGAGGCCGAGAAGCTGAAGAAGATGCAGGACGAGGTCGAGGAGCAGATGCTCGGTCCAGGCGGCGAGGCGCTCGACCAGGCCGCCGCCGATGAGATCGACCAGCGCTCGATCTACATTGGCAACGTCGACTACGCGGCGACGCCCGAGGAGTTGCACGCACACTTCGAGTCGGTCGGCACTGTGAACCGCGTGACTATCCTGTGCGACAAGTTTCGCAACCCCAAGGGCTACGCCTACATCGAGTTTGCCGAGAAGGAGGCCGTGGAGACGTCGCTCGCGCTCAACGAGTCCATCTTCAAGGGGCGGCCGATCAAGATCACGCCTAAGCGCACCAACGTCTTTGGGTACAATCGCGGGCGAGGGCGCGGCGGCTACGGGCCGGCCGCACGCGGGCGCGGCGCCGGCCGCGGCTTTCATCCTTATGCGCGCGGCGGCCGGGGGCGCGGCAGGCGAGGCGGAGGCGGCTTTCGCGGGGGCGGGGGCGCGGCGCCCGGTGGCGGCTACTACTGAGGCGGCATATCGCTCGTTGGCTTGGGGGTGCGGGGCGGTGGCAGAGGGCGCGAGGTCGTCCGTTCGCGCCCGCTTTGCAAGCCGGGCCACATCACGCAGAAGTGATCCGCCTCTGTTCGAATTCAATGCCCACCCGCCGTACCCCACCCGCACGGCGCGTTGGCGTGCTAGTTGGCGGGGAGCTCGTCCCACGCCTTGACCTTGACCTTGCCACCGTCGTCCTTGCATTCGCGCGCGAACGCGGCAATGACCAGGTTGGCCAGCTTGAGGTCGGTGAGCAGGCCGATCGAGTGGTCGACCGTTGACCTTCGAATCGCGTAACCGTCAGAGATGGAGCCCGAGTCGGCGTTCGAGTCACGAATGTTGATGACGAGGTCGATCGCGCCGTCGTTGATGTACGTGGTGAAGTTTGGCTGGTCTGACGAGGAGGGCTTGTGCAGCAAGATGGTCTGCACGCCGCGTGTCTGGAGGAACTCGTGCGTGCCCTTTGACGCGTACACGACGAGCCCCTTGTCGAGCAGCAGCTTCGCCGACTCGAGGAAGGCGAGCTTGGCCATGAGCGGGCCGATGCACAGGAAGACCGCCTTCTGCGGCACCTTGAACCCGGCTGCGCGCATCGACGTCAAGATCGCCTCGTGCCGCGTGTCCCCAAACGTGGCGACCTCGCCCGTCGAGGCCATCTCGACGCCCAGGATTGGGTCCGCGCCGATCAGCCGCGTGAAGGAGAACATGGGCGCCTTGATGCCCACGTAGTCGATCTCGAGCAGGTGGATCGGCGCGGGCTTCACCACCTCGCCCACCATCACGCGCGTCGCCAGCTCGATGAAGTCCGCCTGCGCGCGCACGAAGTGGCGCGAGTGGCGCGAGTGGCGCGAGTGGCGCGAGTGAGAGGGCGGATGCTGCGCCGGCGCGGCTGCGCGCGCGCGGCGCGGCGCGGCGCGGCGGCGAGGCGCGCGCGTGGCGGCGGCGACGGGCACGCACCTTGAGCGTCTTCGAGACGAACGGGAACGTGCGTGACGCGCGCAGGTTGCACTCGATCACCTTGATGCGGTTGTCCTTTGAGAGGAACTGGATGTTGAATGGACCGCAGATCTGGAGCCGCTCGGCGATCTTGAACGTGACGCGCTTCACACGCCTGCGCGCGCACGGCAGCGCGGTCGCACGCGGTGCGCGCGCGGTCGGCGTGAGGCGCGATGCACACGCCGTTGGGCGCATGCGCTCGACCGCCGCGCCGCGAATCATCGCTCTCAGCCGTACCGGACGGTCTCGCAGTAGAGCTTCTGCGCAGGCAGGACAAGCGTCGCGTCTCCAGAGTGCACGCCCGCGTTCTCAACGTGCTCGGCGATCGCGTAGTTGACCACCTTGCCGTTCATCGCGACGGCGTCCACCTCGATCTCCTTGGCGTTCTCGATGAACTTGGAGATGACGACCGGGTGCGCGGGGGACACGTCGCATGCCGCCTTGAGAAAGACCTCCAGGTCCTGCGGCGCAACGGACGCGGAGGCGGGGGCGAAGGCGGGAGCAAAGGCGGGGTCGAAGGCGGAGCCGGCCGAGGCGCAACGCGGCTGAGTCGCAAGGCAGCGCAGTGCACGGCGGACGGAGCACACACTGCGGGTGCGCACGCCGCGTGCGCGGCTTGAACGCCGCCGGTCGTCGCGCAACGCTGCGCCGCGCGCCGCGCTGACCGCATCGTTGAAGACGACCTTCATCGCAGCCCCCGAGAGGACATACGATGGGCGGATGAGGCACGGGTACGAGACGAGGCGGCAGAAGGCCTTGGCGTCCTCGACTGACTGCAGCTCCTGCCACTGCGGCTGGTCAACGTGGATCGAGTCGAGGATCTGCGCGCAGCGGGCGAGCGGCGAGCGCGGCGGCGGGCGAGCGCACGGGCGGGTGGGCGCGCGGTGCGCGCGGCGGGCGGCGGCGGGGCGCGCCACGGCGGCGGCGGGGCGCGCTACGGCGGCGGCGCGCGCCTTTGAGAACTTGAAGCGGTCCTCCGCGTTGTCTATATTGCGCGCGGACGTGCCGAGGATCTTGACGCCCGCCTTGTCGAGCGGCAGCGCGAGATTGTTGGGGATCTGCCCGCCGACGGACAAGATGACGCCGGCGGACGCCTCGAGCTCGTAAATATCGAGCACGCGCTCGCGCGAGATCTCCTCAAAGTAGAGACGGTCGCACTCGTCGTAGTCGGTCGAGACGGTCTCCGGGTTGTAGTTGACCATGATCGAGTGGTAGCCCAGCTTACGCAGGGTGCGCACGCAGCCGACCGCGCACCAGTCAAACTCGACCGACGAGCCGATACGGTAGGCGCCGCAGCCGAGCACCATCACGCCGTGCTCGTCGAAGACAACGTCGTGCTCGGCGCCGTTGTACGTCATGTACAGGTAGTTGGTCATCGCGGGGAACTCGGCGGCGAGCGTGTCCACCTGCTTCACCCATGGCGTGATCTTGTGCCGCTGACGCAGCTCGCGCACCTGGTCCTCGTCGCACCTGCACGCCTTGGCGACCTGCATGTCCGCAAAGCCGTTCTGCTTGGCGTAGAGCAGGGTCGGGAGTGGGAGCTGGTCGATGGTGAATTTCGCGAGCGTCCGCCGCAAGTGTGTGATCGACTGCAGCTTGAGCAAGAACCAGTGGTTGATTCGCGTGAGCGAGTGGACGTGCTGCACGTCAAAGTCTCGCTCAAACGCCTCGGCGATCACGTGCACGCGCTCGTCGGACGCCTCGGTGAGGTGCGTCTCGAGCTCGGCGTCGGTGTACGCCTGCACCTGCGCGTTCGTCTCGAACCCGTCGACCGCCGGCGACGCCATCCGGATCGCCTTTTGCATGGCCTCCGGGAAGGTGCGCCCGATCGCCATCACCTCACCAATCGACTTCATTGACGAGCCGAGCACCTTGCCGACGAGCGCAAACTTCTGCAGGTCCCAGCGTGGGATCTTGACAACGACATAGTCAAGCGACGGCTCGAAGCACGCCATCGTCTGCTTCGTCACCGAATTCCGGATCTCGGTGAGCGGCGTGCCGAGCGCGAGCTTCGCCGCGACGTACGCGAGCGGGTAGCCCGTCGCCTTGGACGCGAGCGCGGACGAGCGCGACAGGCGCGCGTTGACCTCGATGATGTAGTAGGCCTCGGAGAGCGGGTCGAGCGCGTACTGGATGTTGCACTCGCCCACGATCCCGAGGTGGCGCGCGACCTTGATCGCAACGGAGCGCAGCTTGTAGTACTCCGAGTTTGAGAGCGTCTGCGACGGCGCGACGACGATCGAGTCGCCCGTGTGGATGCCGAGCGGGTCAAAGTTCTCCATGTTGCACACGGTGATGCAGTTGTCCTTGCAGTCGCGCACCACCTCGTACTCGATCTCCTTCCACCCGCGCAGCGAGCGCTCGACGAGCACCTGCGGCGAGTTTGCAAAGGCCTTCTCCGCGAGCGCGCGGCATTCCTCGTCCGAGTTGGCGAAACCCGAGCCGAGGCCGCCGAGGGCGAAGCCGGCGCGCAGGATCACCGGGTAGCCGATCTTGCGCGCCGCCGCCAGCGCCTCGGCGACCGACTCGGCCGCCGCCGACGGCGCCGTCGACTCGCCAATCTGCGCGAGCTTCGCGTTGAAGATCTCGCGGTCCTCGGTCGCGACGATGGCGTGGACGGGCGTGCCGAGGACCTGCACGTTGTACTTTTGCAGCAGCCCGCCGCGGTCGAGCGCGATCCCACAGTTGAGCGCCGTCTGCCCGCCGAACTGCAGCAGGATCGACTCGGGCCGCTCCTTCTCGAGCACGGCCTCGACGTACTCGAGCGTGATCGGGTAGAAGTAGACCTTGTCGGCCATTCCGGCGGAGGTCTGGACCGTCGCGATGTTCGGGTTGATCAGCACGGTGTATACGCCCATCTCCTTGAGCGCCTTGATCGCCTGCGAGCCCGAGTAGTCGAACTCGCCCGCCTGGCCGATCGACAGGCCGCCGCTGCCGAGGAGCAGCACCTTGCGCACGTACGGCTTGGGCGGCGAGTAGGAGGTGGTGACGGGCGGCGTGCCCAGGTTGAGCTTCTCGAGGAACATGTCGAAGAGGAAGTCCGTGTCCGTCGGCCCGCCGCTCGCCTCCGGGTGGAACTGGACGGAGAAGAAGGGCTTGGTTGAGTGAATGATCCCCTCGTTCGACTGGTCGTTGCCGTTGACGAAGAAGGGCTGCCAGCCGGGCGGGAGCGATGTCGCGTCGACGGCATAGCCGTGGTTCTGCGCCGTGATGTAGCAGCGCGAGGTGCGCGTGTCGATGACGGGCTGGTTCATCCCGCGGTTGCCGTACTTCATCTTGTACGTCGTGGCGCCCGCGGCGAGGGCGAGCAGCTGGTTGCCGAGGCAGATGCCAAAGATGGGCTTGTCGCGCTCGAGCGCGAGCCGCAGCCGCTCGACCGTGCGCTGCACCTGCGTCGGGTCGCCCGGCCCGTTGGAGACGAAGAGGCCGTCGTGCGGCTCGGCGACAAAGTCGTGGTCCCACGGCACGACGAGCAGCTCGACGCCCTTGAGCATGAAATAGCGGATGATGTTGTACTTCATCCCGCAGTCGACGGCGACGACGCGCACCGGCTTGCCGCCGAGCGTGCGCGGCGCGACGCCGGCGGGCGGCTTGTACAGCTTTGGCTGCTTGATCGAGACCTGCGCGACGAGGTTGGTTCGGTTCGGGTCGACCTGCACGACGGAATCGGCCGTGTCGGGCGCGAAGACGAGCTTGCCGAGCATCGCGCCGCGGTCGCGGATGCGCTTGGTCAGCGCGCGCGTGTCGAGACCAAAGAGCGCGGGCACGTTGTGCTTCTTGAGCCACGCGGAGAGCGTCATCGTCAGGTTCCAATGGCATGGCTCGGCCGAGTAGTCGCAGACGATGAGCGCGGTGATGTGCACGCTGTTCGACTCAAAGAAGAGCGGCAGGCCGTTCTCGTCGACCTGCTCCATCGGCGGCACGCCGTAGTTGCCGATGATTGGGTACGTGAGCACGAGGATCTGGCCCCTGCGCGCGCGCGCACACACACACACAACCGACGGCGGGCGAGGCGCGGGTGCGCGCAGCGCGCGCACAAACGCCCGAGGATGGCGTCAAGGGGAGGGCGCGCGGTGGCGCGTGCTGGCGCGCACGCGGCGACGCGAGAGCGGTGCCGGCGCGCGCGCCGGCAAAGGTGCGTCGTCGCGCCAGCCTGCACGGCGCCACGTCGCGCGCGCGCGCGCCCGCAGCTCTGCGCCGCGGGGCGTGGCGCGGCGATCGAGCTCTCCCGCTCGCGCGCCCGGCGGACGGGCGGATCATGCGCAGCGCCTCGCGACTCGCCTGTACGACGGGTCGGAGAGCGCCTCGGGGTAACCCACCATCCCCGTGTTGAAGACCACCTCGCCCGAGACAGACGTGGCCGCGCCAAAGCTGTACCCGCTCATCACCGTCCCGTCGTCGAGCACGAGTTCGCCCTTGACGCCCGACTGGAGGAAGTCGACCGCATCGCCTGCGCGGCGGGGCGGCCGTGGAGCAGAGGAGCAGCCCACTCAGCCTGGTCGCGCGTCGTACGCGCGCCGCTCGGCGGCAGGGCGCGCCGCGCGGGCGCACCGCGCCCGCGCGCCGCGCGCCGCGCGCCGCGCTGCACACGCGCCCGCCGCCGGCGCGCGGCGCGAGCGCGCTCGCACCGGTGAAGGAGCCGACACGGCTCGCGCGCTTGATGCGCAAGATCTCCTCCGTGCAAAAGACCGGCGATTTGCGCTTCTGCTGCGACGGCTCGTGCGCCAGGCTCGGCGGCTGTTGCGCGGACCCGTTCTCGCGCGGCATGGCACGTCCCCGCCCACTACACACCACGTGTTCCCTCCAAAGTCAAACCCAGGTTTGCCCTTTTTGGCGCGCCGTAGCGGCGAGGACGACCGCGGACCACCGTGCTGTGCAGTGGGGGGACGCGTGGTGCTTCACTTGCCACCACGGCCGCAAGCCGGCGAACCCTGAGCGCTCGCTTGTGCCCTGCACGCGTGCGGAGGACCGCGCGTCTCACGGCTTGAACGCTTTTGACCTGCCGGTCGGCTTGAGCCTGCGCGCAGTTGCGCGAGCGACTCGCATCAAGCGTGATTCAGCTGCGCGCCGGCTCAAGCAGAGCACTCCAGGGCGCAAAGATTGTGAGCACGACCGACGTGGACAAAGGAGCAAGGTCAGCCGTGGCACACCGACCGTCGGCGACGCAGTCTGGGCTCTTCATTCAGGCCGAGCGCCCACGAACGCGCAGCAGTGCAGGGCCCGTGACGGCGCGCGGTGGAGCGTCGACGTTCGAGGGCAGCGCGTTGCACAGCGTCACGGCCGTGCGAGCCAAACGTGCCCTACCCGCTACCCGTGGGCGAGCGTCCGCAAGCCTGCCGGCGTTGGCGTTCCGCTCGCGCAGCCGCCACCGTGCACGGGCGTCTCGAATCTCGACTGGCCAGCACGCCCTCAATGCCGTGCAGCCATGCTTTGCGCTGATCCCCCCCCCCCCCCCCCCCCCCCCCCCCCCCCCCCCCCCCCCCCCCCCCCCCCCCCCCCCCCTCTCCAGGGGCTCGACTCTCGAGTCCTCGACGCTCCGCTGGGAAGTGGGAACTCTCACGTTGGCACTGCGACCCACACCGCCACACGTTCCGAGCAGTGAAGAAAGATGATTGAATAAAGTTGCGGTATAATTATAATCGACGACATTGGTGGCTACTCGATTCCCCCGCAGCTGGTGCTGACCCCGCTGTCCTGACGTAAGCGCCGTTAGTATAATCGCTCCGTTTGTCCAGCCTCGGCCCCGTGCGCGCCCCTCCTGCTGACCCGCCTGTAAGCGCCGTTAGTATAATATACTAACGGCGCTTACAGGCGGGTCAGCAGGAGGGGCGCGCACGGGGCCTTATACTAACGGCGCTTACAGGCGGGTCAGCAGGAGGGGCGCGCACGGGGCCGGCTTACAGGCGGGTCAGCAGGAGGGGCGCGCACGGGGCCGAGGCTGGACAAACGGAGCGAGCGAAAGGGCGCACGCAACATCAGGCCGAAATCAGGGCTATAATTATAGGGCCCGGATAGATCAAAACGGGCGGGGACTCCCGGACCCTGAAAGCCCGTTTCGTGCAGGTCTTTCTCAGAGTCCGGAAGAACCGACTTAAGGACATACACCATCGGATCCGAATGGAGGGAGGGATGGCCTCCGAGGTGCCCGAGCAGTCGAGCAACGCACGAAAGGCGGCACGCGTTTCGTGCAGGGCGTGCCGCCTCTCGAAGGTAAGCGCGCGCACCGCGTCGGCTTGCCGCGCCGCGCATGTTGCGCTGCGCCGCGCCGCCCCGCCCCGCGCGGCGCGCGCGCCATGCTCGAGCGGCGTCGCTGGGAGACGACCGCGCGCGGGCGCGGCGCCTGACGCCTCGCGCGCCGTGCGCTTTCGGCGCGGGGCGCAGACGCGCTGTGACCTCGAGCTTCGTCACCCTGGTTTGATCTGCACGCGCTGTTCTCGCCTCAACATCGTGTGCGTGCCGAACGGCCCGTCGATGCGCGGCCGCGTCGTTACGAACTCTCGCCTCGCGCCCGCCGCGCAGACTCCGCTGTCGCGGTGCGCACGCGGGCACGGGTGCTCTGCGCACGCGCACGTATTTTCCACGCCGACAACCATGCTCCCGCCGCCGTCGTCGCTCAGCACGCTCTGCTCGGGCATCTCGCCAACCGAGCCGCCAGTCGCGCATAGCACTGTGCTCTCCGCGCGGCCGCTCCAGCCGTGGCCGCAGCGCGCGTGGCCGGTGCCAGCGCTCGCTCTGCAGCGCGAGCTGCACGCGCACGCCGCGCAGCTGCACCTGCATGACGCGGTCAGCCTCTTGCCCACGTCGGCCGCGCAGGTGCGTCTCGCCCTCACCCACGTGCGCACCCGCCGCATGGGCCCCTGTGAGGCGCTCCAGCCGCCGCGCTGCTGCTCTGGCCAACCGCGCGACGCCCATCCCTGCCGCCTCTCCCGGCGCGCAGTTCGCGACGGCGCTCGCCGAGTGGGCGCCCAAGCGCGACGCTCTGCTCGCATGCGGCTCCGAATCCGCCAAGCTGCATTTCCTGCGGCACGCGTTCGCGATCGCTGCGCGGCACGGCTCCTACGGTTCGGCGCGGGCGCGCGCGCGCGCGCGCGTGCGCACGCGCGCGGCGTGCTTGCAACGCCTCGGGGGCCCGGCGCTCCAGCCGCCTCGCGCCGCACGCGCCGAGTCGCGCGCGTCGCCACGTGCACGCGCCTTGCGACGCGCGCGCACGACGTGCCCGACGCGACGCGCGCGACCCCCGCCCGGGCGCGCGCCGCAACGCCGCCGCCGCGTCTGCGCCGCGCCGCGCCGCGCCCCTGCCCGCTCAGAGCACACGAGCCTTGCGATGCGCCAGGCGCACGAGCTGCAGCTGCCGCTCGAGGCGACGCTGCACGCGCTCTCCGAGATGACGATCGCTGTGGCCGCCGCGCGCGCACCCACCGGCGCGGGCGCGCTCGACGGGGCGGTGCTGCGCGGTCCTGCGCGCCCGCCGCCCGCGTTCATCGCCGATTGGCTGCAGAGCAACCACCTCGCCGTCGCGAGCGAGCTCGCGTACGGCGTGTCGCGCTGGCTGCCAAACGCGGCGCTGCAGGCCGCCTTTTTCTGCGCGGGGATGGGCGAGCACCTCGCCGCCATGCTCGACGCCGAGGCGGCGAGCGCCGCCGCGCGCGCGCGCGCGGGCATGCCGGTCGGCCAGCTCGTCGTCGGCGCGCATCTGGGCGGCGTCGCCGCGCAGCACGCGCTCGGTAACGCGTGGATGTCCGTGCTGCCCCCAAACGAGCGGCCTGCGCTCATCCGAATGATCGCGTCGCTGTGGGCGCAGATTGACTACCGCGCGCACGGCGTGCGCGGCTGCACGGCCGGTCACTTTGAGGCGCGCGCGTGCGAGCCGATGCACCCGTGCTTTGGCACGCTGCATGTCGGGCCGCAGCAGCTCACGATGCGGCTCATCGTGCAGGAGCGCGGCGCGGTCTGCTGGGAGGCGTACCGCTTCACGCCGTGGGTGGGGGGCGCGAGCGCCGCGAGCGGCGCGCTGCCGGAGACAGCGTGCAAGGCGGACGTGCGCACACACGCACCGGCGGTGCCCAACTGCTCGGCCGCAACGCCGACGGCCGTGCCGGCCGGCGGCGCGGCAGCCGCTCGGCGCGCAGCCTCGCCGCAAGTGTGGCCACACGTCGAGGCACAGCCCGCGGCGCACGAGCTCGACAGCGCGGCTTCGGTCTGGGACTGCAACGTGGAGCGCGAGACGGAGTGCGCGGGCGGCGTCGCCGAGGAGCCGCAGTTTGAGGCACAGCCGTGGCACGAGCCGACGGACGGCAGCGTCGACTACTCGATCGACATTGAGATCGAGCAGCTGCTCGCGCTCTGCCCTTGAGCGGCAGCTTTGTGAATTCTTGTCCACTTTGAAATTGAGACCTTACCTCCCACTTCTCTCCCTTGTCCTACCCCTCGGCCCCTTCACTCCGGCTCCTGTCTGTCGTGAGCACAAGGATGGTCTGCAGCGCCGGCTCGAGCAGTTGCCTCTCGAATCTGCACTGCATCTGGATGGCGGCAACGATGAAAGCGTGCTGCTGCTGCTGCAGCCGCGACTTGCCGCCGCACGCGATGCCGCCACGGTGTGTGAGAGGAAACAGGTGGGGGTCCGTGATCTTGTTCAGCTGCTTGTACGCGCCTGTGATTGCCGTGAGCGACGACGTTTCGTACTTGCCCACCTCAAACACTGCGGCCAGCTCGTTGTATTGCTGCTTGAAGGCGGGCTGGAGTGTGCCCGTGGCCTTGTCGACGATGTCGTCCATCAGCTGGTTGAACAGGGCTTCCGGCCCTGAGCGGTTCCACGGGTATAAACCGCGCAGCAGCCAGTTGATGGTGTCGAGCGGCTCGTAGACGATCTGGTACCGGCGCAGGTCGTCAAGCCGTTTAACCTTGGCCTGCTCCAATCGTGATTCTGTCCACTCCTGCATGTCCCTCCCGTGCGCGATGAGCTTTTCATTCAACTTCTGCATGTACTCCATGTGCGCGATCAGCTTGTCCTTGGACTCGATCACCATGTCCTTGCGTTCGTTGGTCAGCTTCGCCTCGTCCTCCATCTGCTTCACCCTGTCCTCGAGCTGCTGCCAGTTGTCCTCGAGCACCGCTTCGACCACAATGCGGATGTCGTCGGGCATTTTGCTGGCGATGGAAGACCAATCTGGGGCAAAAACGGCCGGGGCGGCGATGTCGCCATCACGCTGCGCGTCCTGCCCGCAATGGAGCGCGCGGAGCAGGCATTTGCCCGGCCCGCCTCCACGCGCATGACGACAGCCCGCGTCCTGCCATCGAGTGCGGCGGGACAGGGCGCGCAGGATGACGAGCGCGCGAGACACGGTCGCCGAAGCGGACGTGCGCGCACACAGCGCTCGCACGCTCTCACCTCGGATTCGCCGTCAACGATGCTGGCGAGCCGCTGGCGTACGTCGTGAATGCGCTCGACCGGCCGGTACGCGCGATGATGCCGGCGCGTGCGCAGATCGGGATCGCGCGCGACGGCAGCGCGGCACCACCGGGCGCGCAGCGGCATCCCGCCAAGCGCGAAGGAGCGAGGGCCATCTGTAGCATGAGCATCGCCCGGGCGTGGCCGCCTGCCGTTTGAAAGTTTTAAAAGAGTTCTAGCATGAAAACTCCGCCGGCGTGCCGTCGGGCGGCGTCCGCGCGCTGCTCGCGCGGCTCGCAGCCGCGCCGACGCACGCGGCCGCCGCGGGCTGCGGCACGCTGCTGTGCTGCGCCGCGGGAACGTGCACGTCAAACATGGGCGTGCGGCTGCTGCCGGGCAATGACGGCGCGTCAGCGGTGCGCGCGGCACCGTGTCGCGGCGGCGAGCTGTGCCTGTGCCACCACTCGTCCTCTTCGTCGTCGTTGCCCGCGACCGCGCGCTCCGCCGCATCGCTCGACGACGGCGACAGTCTGAAGAGGCACATGCACAGCCGCTCGACGCCCACGCGCACGAGCAGGTCCGCGTCGCTCTCGCGCATGTGCCGATAGAGCGCGTCGAGTTCGCGCACGAGCGCGAGTGACACTTGCCGCTCGGAGGGCGTGTCGCGCCGCTCAAGCGCGCCCGACTCGTCCGCGCTGTCCGTCCCGTTGATGCCGCCGCCCTCGCCGCCGCGCTCGCGCGCGCTCGCGTACCGCAGCGCGCGGCCGTCAAGCGCGCGGTCTAGCAGCGTTGCGCGCACGACGACGGCGAGCGCACGCTGCCGCAGCTGCTCAAGGACCTGCTCGCCGTGCGCGGTGGGGATGAAGAGGGAGTGCAGCTCGCCGCCCGAAACTTTGCCCACCGCCGGCACCTCCTCAAGCGCGGCGAGCGGCGCGTCCTCCTGGAAGAGGAACGGGCCGTTGCGCGCGCGCTCGGCCAGCGCGCTCTCCACCGCGGAGCACTGCCGCGGCGACGGCTGCGCGGCCGTGCGCGCACCGGGCGCATCGTAGGCCGCGTCGCGCTCGCGCGCGAGCAAGCTCGCCTCGTGCTGCGCCGCGGAGTAGCTCGTGAGGCGCGCCTTGCGCACGCCATGCGCCGCGGTGGCGGCGGGCGGCTCGAGCGCGTGCGCGCGCCGCGCGAGCGTGTCGGTCAAGATTGACGGCAGGTCGAGCAGGAGGGTGGAGTAGACGGAGCAGACGAGGACGTAACGCTCGTACGATCGTCGCAAGAGGAGCATCCCGAGCAGGCAGCACAGGATCGCAACGAAGGTGACCTGCGAGATGGTGCCCGTGGAGGTCTGCTCAAAGAAGAAGGAGAGGAAAGGGAAAGCGAGCGTGTAGGCCTTCGCCAGCACGTAGAGGCACACGCCCAGCGCGCCGTACGCGCGGAGCAGCGCGCGACTGTGTGTAAAGGGCGCGACGAGCGACTCGTAGAAGCGCGCCCACGTCGCCGAGGTGAAGACGTGCCACTTTGCGCGCACGTCGAGCGCGGCATTAAGCATGTCGAGGTCAAATGTGGGCTGCCGCACGAGCTGCGCGGCGCGCGAGAGCTGCTCGGCGCGCTCGCGCTCGGCGAGCTGGGCAGGCCACCACGCCGAGAGCGCGCATTGCGCGACGCCGTCGACCGTCGCGAGGCGCACGAGCGCCTTGGCCGCGAGATCGGACGCGACAAAGTCGGAGACGACGCGCCGCGCCCACGGCTGCGTCGGCCCGCCATACTGCGGCTCGATCAGCGAGAGCGCGAGGACGAGCCAGGCGAAGGTGAGCGTGCCGAGCAGAACGACCGCCGGCCCGACTGCCAGCGTGAGCAGCGCGCTGCCAAGCAGAAGGTCCTCGAGGAGCAAGAGCGCGCCGCGCGCGACGCGCTCCGCGAGCGGCCGCGCGTCGTCGGCCGTCGCCGGCCGCCCCTCGCCGGCGGCGGGCGCGCCCGGCTCGGCGTTGGCGAGGACGCGACTGGCGAGGGAGAAGCCACGCTCGTGCTCGCTCAGCGCCCGCCCGTGCCACGCGTACGCGAGCAGCGCGACGAGCACGGCCGTGCCAAACCACGCGAGGAAGCCAAGCCACACCCAGCACCACACGACGCCGAGCGGCGAGACGGCTGGCATCTGCGCCCAGAACCAGACGAACCAGACGTGCGGCGCGGTGGCCTCGTGGTAGGTGCGCGTGGTGCCGAAGAGCGCGGCGACTGTGTAGAAGGTGAGCAGCACGTCGCACGCGAGGCAGAGGCCCTTGAAGACCGTCACGTGCGGCGAGAAGGAGAAGGCGAGCATCACCGCGCGCGTCACGATCACCGAGACCGACAGCGCGATCGAGCCGAGCTGAAGCAGGCCGACGTCGTCCTCGTGCTCGATGGAGACGATCGCCGAGAGCTGCACGAGCGACATCGGGATCGCCTCACACAGCGTCTCGACGAGGAACGGCGCGTACGGCAGCAGCTGGATGAACCAGTCGAAGAAGTCGTCGTCGTCGAGAAGCCGCGCGCTCGGCCCGCCGAGCACTCGCATGCCGTACTGTCGGATGCGCTCGGGCGGCGCGAGGCGGAGCATGCCGTACACGAGGAACGGGTACACCTGCCCGAACGGCAGCAGCAGCACGAAGATGGCCAGCGCTGACAGCCGACTCGCGCTGACGCTCCGTGCGACCCATGCCGCCAGTGCCCCGACGAGCCCACGCCCGTCGCGCTCGGCGCGCGTGGGCTCGTCGGCGGGCGCGTCGGAGCGCGCGCTCGCGCTGTGCGCCGCCGGCTGGTGCGCCGACGCCGACGCGAGCAGCAGCAGGACGAAGAGGAGCGTGTACCAGACGCTCGTCGAGACAAAGACGGCGACGCCAACGCGAAAGTGGCCGCAGTACCCGAGCACAAACCCCCACTGCCAGACGACGAGCGCGTCGGAGACGATGTCGGCGAGCGAGGTGACAAGGTACGACGCATCCCACAAGAACCAGCCCAGCGTGAATACCCACGGCGGCATCTCGGCCGCGAGGCCAGCGCGCGCGCGCTCATCCAAGTCGGACGAGGAACGGCCGCTCGGCCGGCCGCCATCGTGCGTCGAAAAGGTGTCGCGTCGGCGGAGCGAGTGCAGGCGGCCGTTGGGCGAAGCGGGCCAGAGCTCGAGCGCGAGCAGCCCGAGCACGCCCAGCTTGAGCCCGAGCTGCGCGTCCTGCAAGACCGTCTCGGAGACGTCGTGATTTGCCGAGACGACGTCGACGAAGGAGCCGATCGTCAGGCAGAGCAGCAGCGCGCCGTACCACACGAGGAGCTTGGGGCGCGCGGCCTGCTCGTGGAGCGCGTAGAGGCCGGCTGCGCTCAGCATCGCCTCGCCGCCCACGCCGCGCACGGGCACGACCGCCGCGAGCGCGAGCTGCGCGAGGAGGAGCGCGTACGCCGCTTTTGTAACGACCGTCGACCGAATGATGCTCACGACCGCGTGCACGAGGTCGGCCTCGGTCCAGACGCCAAGGAGCGCGGCGAAGATGATCGCAACAATGCACGTGGCTATCGCGAGCGCATGCCGCAGCCACACGTAGATCCCGCCCAGCTCGAGCGGCAGCGGCTCGCCAGCCGCCCCGCTCGAGCGGACGTAGCGTGGCGCGAGCGAGCCGTACGAGACGAGCGAGAGCAGGAGGAGGAGCCACGCGCTCAGCCAGCAGACGACCGTGCCGACGAAAATGGGCTGCGACAGCCGCACCGATGGCTGCGCGAGCCGCACCGACGCCCGGCGCGCGCGCTCCGTCCGGCGCGCGTGCGTGTCGGACGCGACGGCGAGCGCACCGCCGAGGAGCGCGCACGTGCATGTGCTGTAGAGCATCCACTGCACCCAGCGGCCGAGGCGCGCGCACGTGCACCACGGGCCGAGGTGATGGCGCACGAGCACCACTTCCTCCACGCACAGCTCGGCGAGCAGCACGGGCGCACTCGCGTTCACGCGCGCGCGCCGCAGCCCGACGTGGTACCCGCCGTCGCCTTGCGCGATCGCCCAGTTCAGGTCCTCGAGCGCGACGAACGCGGTGCCAAAGACAACGAGCGAAAAGCACAGCACCAGCCCGCTCGTAAACGGCACCCTCTGAAGCACCCGCTCGCGCCACCGGCCCGCGGCCTCCCGCCGCGCGGCTGGCGCCGACGGGGGGAGGGGAGCCATGGATGGCATTTTGATCCGCCGGGCACAAGTCCGCGAAAGTGCCAAAAACTCTATGAGAAAAGACAGTGCCATATGGGGAAAAGAAAAGACGCAAAAGAGAAGTGCGATTTCTAAAAACTACGACGCGCATCCGGGGCCGATGCGCTCCACGCGCCGCGCGTGGTTGTTGGCGCTGCTCGCGCCGGGTATCGCGCCGGGCGCGTGCAGCGACTATTGCCTCACGCCGACGTCGTGCGTGCAGGCGGGATTTTGCACCGACGTCGCGCACATAGACACGCGCGACGCGCAGCCCGACGAGCAGCTCGAGCGGTGGGAGCTGCCGACCGTCAACGCGACGCACCTCGTGATTCGGTGGGCGCCGAGCGCCGCGCTGTGCTCGCAGACGATCGATGAATACGTTGTGTCGCTCAACAGCTCGTCGCGCATCTTCAATATGGTGCTTGCCGCGTTCGGCACCTTCCCCCAGAACGCGTGCGCCGCGGAATCGCCCGCACGCGCGGCGGCCACGCTAGGCGACGGCCGCCGCGCGGTGAGCCCGTGCGGCTCGTACGAGCGGCGGTGCACACGGACGGTAACGGAGACCATCGTTGAGATGAAGCCCTACCAGTGGTCCGCGTTCGGCTGGGCGCCCAACAACCTGACGGTCCAGGCGGCCGCGTACGGCGCGCTCCGGCAGCCGTTTGGCGCCGGCCGGCGCGTGCCGCTCTGGTGCATCTCGTTCCGCAAGTACAACCCGCGGATGGGGGCGCCGACGGGCCGCGGCCCCGCCGCCAACAGCCTCGCGGCCGCGTGGGCGCGCGCCGTACGCTGGGCGTCCGACGCGGCGCGCGGCCTGCGCGAGGCGCCCACATGCGCGCTCTCGTTGTTCGTGCCGCTGAGCAGCTGAGGTGTGTGGGGGCGCGCCCGCAGGCACGGCTGCTCAGCGCCTGCATCGCGGCGTCAGCTCCCTCTGGAGTGAGAGAACTCTAATCGAACCCATATGGGGATACTGACATTGGTGTCTCGGCACGTTGAATGGGCGCGAGTGTCCCAGAGCCGGTCGCGCGGTGCATCTCGATGGACACGCAGGATGAGCCAACCCGGGCGCCCAGCCCCGAGCCGCTGGCTGAGCCGAACGCGCACACCGAGCGCGCACCGCCCGAGCTGCCGCCGCTCCCGCCTCTCGCGCATCCGCCGCGCGTGCAGACGGTGTATGAGCGCGCAGCGACGCCGCGGCGGCCGCCGCCGTCGCTTTCGGAGGCGTCGGTTCTCGTGTTCGGCGCCAACGACTGCGCGCAGCTCGGCTGCGGGCGCGAGATGGGCGATGCGGTGAGCGCGCCCGTGCTCGTCGACGCGCGCGGTGTCTGCTCGGTCGGCTTTGGCGCGTGCCACTCGGCTTGGCTTACGGTCGACGGCGAGGTCCTCACGGTCGGCGCCAACGATCACGGACAGTGCGGGCTGGGCGCGCAAGTGGAGGAGCTGCTCACGCCGCGGCTTCTTGAGGCATTTTCCACCAAGCCCGTCGCGCAACTGAGCGTCGGCGCGTCCCACTCAGCGGCCGTCACGCGCGAGGGCGAGCTGATCACGTGGGGCGAGTCGTCGCACGGCCAGTGCGGGCACGGCGAGGGCACGGACGTGGACGTGCGCAAGCCGCGCGTCGTGCAAGCGCTGCGCGGGCAGGTTGTTGTGAGCTGCGTTGCGTGCGGCGGCGAGTTCACCGCGCTGTGCACGACCGCCGCCGAGGTATTCACCGTCGGGATGGGGCGCTTCGGCGCGCTCGGCCACGGGGACCTGGCGGACCGCGCGCTGCCCGCGCGCGTGCTCGACCTGCTTGCCGTGCCCGTGTTGGCGGTCGCGGCGGGCGAGCGGCATTGCGTCGCGCTCACGCACAACGGCGAGGCGATTTCGTGGGGCTGGGGCGTGCACGGCCAGCTTGGCCTTGCCGAGCTCGCGCCGGTCGCGCTTGCGCCGACGGGTGAGGCGCCGTCGGCGCGCGGCAGCGGCGGGGGCAAGGCGGCGCGTCAGACGGCGGAGCGCGCGCTCGAGGCGCAGCCGACGCCGCGCGTCGTCATCGCGCTCAAGGGCACCAAGCTACGTGCCGTCGCGTGCGGCGGCGCGCACACTCTCTTTCTAGCGCACGGTGCGGACGGAGGACATGCCGACATGGACGCCGCGCCCGCCCTCGTGCTCGCGTGCGGCAAGAACGACGCGGGCCAGCTTGGCGTGGGCGACACGGCTGAGCGGCGGACGCCCGCGCCCGTCGCGATGCCCGCCGGCGCGCGCGCCGCGCCCATCGGCGGCATCGCCGCCGGGAGCGAACACTCGACGCTCTGGCTTACGGACGGTCGCGTCTACGTGTGGGGCGGCGGCCGGCTCGGCGAGCTGGGGCTCTTTGTGAACGCGGCGGAGGCGGCGTGCGCGCTCGAGCCGCGCGAGCTGCCCGTCGCGCCGATCAGCGGCCGCACCGGCCACGTGCTCGTGTGCGCGGGCGCGCGCTCGACGGCTGTGCTCGTCGCGCCGGGCGACGCGACGGGCACCACGAGCTCCGCGCCGCGCGGCGTGGCGGAGCCCACCGCACGCTTCGAGTCGGCGGTGGAGGTGGAGGCGCTCGCGCGGGGCGCGGTCGGCCAGCCCGCGCTCGACGCGCTCGCGCGGCGCGCGGGCGCCGTCTTCGCGTCGCCCGCGCTCCTCAACGCGTCGTTCGCACGCGCGGCCGGCGCGGCGAGCGCGGCTGGCGCCGAATCTGAGCGCTCAGCAGAGCTCGAGCGCGCGTACGTTGCGCTGATCCAAACGCATTCGCGCTCGTCCGTCGTACTCCACGCGCTGCGCCAGAGCGTCGGCGAGGTGCTCGCGCGCCTCGAGGAGGTGGTTGAGCGCGAGCGCGCGCGCACGCCGGCGCCCGCCGCTAGCGGCGGCGGCGGCGGCGGCAGCGGCGCGGGCACGAGCCGCGGCGGCGCGGCGCCGCCGCCGCCGGCGGCGACCATGCAGTGCAGCAAGGGGCGGTCGACGGTGCCGACGATCCCGGCGTCCGCGTCGGGCGGCGTGCGCGCGCTCGTGCGCCAGCCATCGCTCGCGTTGCACGTCACCGGTGGGCTGCCGTCGTCGGCATTCGCGTGCCGGGCGCTGATCAGTGTCCTCCAGTCACCGATCATGGCAGACTCGAGGCTCACGTCGGACGAGCTGCCTCGCGCGGGCAAGCTTGTGCGCTCCCTCGACAGCGGCGCGCTCGGACTGCTCGTCGTCGCCCTGCGCTCCCTCGAGCCATCAATCTTTGGCGCGCGCATCGTGCGCGCCCTCCGCTCGCGCTTTGCCGAGCTGCTCCAATCGCGCGCGGACGCGCACACGTGGAGTGAGGAGGGAGACTCGCGGCAGGCGCACGTGCTCGCGCTGCTCGCGCTCGCGCGCGAGGCCAACGAGCTCGAGCCCGAGTCGGTCGGGCGCACGCACATCCCCCGGCGCGAGTTTTGCATCGACTGGCTCGGCGAGAGAGCGGATTTGCCGTTGCAATATGCCGGGTGGGTGCAGGGTGGCGGCGGCTTCAACGTGTGCAACTTCCCATGGCTACTGCCCGTCGGCGCAAAGGCGCAGCTCCTGCGCGTCGAGGCGTCCATCCGGATGCAGACGGAGGTCGCGCGCGCCGTGCAGCAGATCTACGCACCGCTGACTTCCGCCGAGCAGCCCGCCACCGGCGCGCCGGGCGAGCCCGTGCTCGGCGCCAAGCCGGCGGGCGCCGCGCGCGCCGGCAGCGGCGGCTCGGACGGCGGTGGCGGCGCGAGCGAGCAGGAGCCGCGGCTGCCGTCCCACTTTGAGAAGCTCAACCCGTACTTTGTGCTTGAAGTGCGCAGGTCGCTGCTCGTGCAGGACACGCTGCGCGCGATCGGCAGCTCGTCGACACGGCTGCTGCTCCGGCCGCTCAAGGTCTTCTTCGTGGGCGAGCCGGCGATCGACGAGGGCGGCGTGGCCAAGGAGTTCTTCCAGCTGCTCGTCGACGCGCTCTTCCGCGAGGACTTTGGCATGTTTGAGTACAACCAGGCCACCCGCCGCTTTTGGTTTCGGCAGCAGGCGGGCCTCGCCGAGGGCGCGGAGCCGCAGGCCGAGTTCTTCCTGGTCGGGCTCGCGCTCGGCCTCGCGCTGCACAACGGGCAGATCCTCGACCTACGCTTCCCACCCGCACTCTTTCGCAAGCTGCTCAACTTGCCCGTCGGTGCCGCGCAGCTCGCGGATGTCGACCCCGACCTTGCGCGCGGCCTCGAGCAACTGCGCGCCTTCGACGGCGACGTCGAGTCGACGTTCTGCGCAGACTTCACCGTCACGGAGGTCGCGTTTGGCCACGCGCACTCGATCGAGCTCAAGCCCAACGGCGCAACGCTGCCCGTGACGAATGCCAACCGTGACGAGTATACCGAGCTCGTCACGCGTCACCGCCTCAACGGCTCGTGCGCGGTGCAGTTCTCCGCATTCCAGCGCGGCTTCTTGCTCATGTGCGACGGCGCCGCGCTCAGCTTCGTCACGCCAGACGAGCTCGAGGAGCTCGTGTGCGGAGAGCCGCACCTCGACTTCAAGGCGCTGCAGGCGAGTGCGCAGTACGATGGCTTCCGCTCGGACAGCGCGGTGGTCGGCTGGTTCTGGGAGGTGGTCCACTCGCTCACGTCGCCCGAGCAGGCAATGCTCCTCCAGTTCGCGACCGGCTCGGACCGCGCGCCCGTCGGCGGCCTCGGCAAGCTGCGCTTCGTGCTGCAGCGCACCGGCCCCGACTCCATGGCGCTGCCCGTCGCGCACACGTGCTTCAACATGCTCAGCATGCCCGAGTACACCTCGCGCGCCAAGCTGCGCGACCGGCTCCTCATCGCGATCGCAAACGCCGAGGGCTTTGGCCTGCAGTAAAGGAAAACTCACGGCATCTCATCCGTCCCCGCTGCCGTCGGACCGTTGGCGCGCACAGGGTCGTTGCGCTGCCGTCGGACCGTTGGTGCGAAAACCATTTCGCCTCTTGGCCTAGACTTCCTCTCTCACACTGGCCGCGCCTTGCGCTTGGCGCCCTGCACGTGCGGCCGGTGCATGCCATTGCTCGCCAGCGGCGCGCCCGTGGCGTGGGCCGCGCCCGCGCCGCGCCCGCTCTCCGTCTCGCGCTTGGCGCCGGGCCGTGCGCCCTCGCGCACCGCGCGCGGCACGTCGGCCGCGCGAGGCTGCGGCGGCTTGTACGACCGTGCGAACGCTGCCATCGCCGCGTCGCTCACAAGGCTGAGCTCCTCGCCCGCGCCGCGCTGCTTCTTGCCTCGCCGCGCCGCCGCGCGCGCGAGCTCGTCCGGGTCGGCAGCGGCGGCCGCAGCGGCCTGCTCGGCCATCGCCTGAGCCGGGTCGCCTGTCCAGTGACGCCACTCAGCTGGGTCGTGCGCGAGCTCGGGCCACGCGGTCTCGATGAGCTCGAGCACGTCCGCCGGCAGTGGGCAGCGCAGGCTGAGCGGCTGCGCGGCGCGCGGGTCGGGGTGCGGCGCGTCGAGCGCCCACGAGTGGAGCAATGGCCGCCCTTTGCCGAGCGATGGGAACTCGGCGCGCAGCCGCTCGACGGCCGGGCGCTCGCCGTACGTCTCGTCGTTGGCGATGGGCGCGCCGAGCACGCGCGCCGCGTGCACGCGGATCTGGTGCTGCCGCCCCGTGTGCAGCTCGACGGTCACGAGCGAGAGCGCGCGCGCCGCGCAGTGCGCGTGCACGTGGAACACGGAGATTGCGCGCTTGCCCTCGGGGGGAGCGAGCACGCGCATCGCGCCCGGCCGCTCGGCGTCGCGACCGAGCGGCGCATCGACGTACAGCCGGTGCGCCGCCGCACCCGCCGCCGTCGACCCCGCCGTCGCGCCGTCGCGCGCGCCGGCCGGCGCGAGCGTGGGGAGTCCGTGGACGAGCGCCACGTACCGCTTCTTCGCGCCGCGCGCGCGGAACTGCGCGGCGAGGTGCGCCTCGGCGCGCGGCGTCTTGGCGAGGAGCATCAGCCCTGTCGTGCCCCGGTCGAGCCGGTGCACCACCGCGCGCGGGATGACCGAGTCCTTCTCGCCAGTGGACGCCTGGCGCTCCTCGAGCATCGCCTTGGGCACGCGCCCGGCGAGCGGCGGGAGCGCGAGCGCGTGCGCGACTGTGCCGTGGGTCCAAAAGCCGGGCGACGGGTGGGAGAGCATGCCCGCCGGCTTGTCAATTGCGAGCACGTCCGCATCCTCGTACACGCGCTCGATTGCGCTCGTGCCGCCGGCGCGCGCGCGCGGCCGCGCACTCACGCGGGCGGCGGCGATTGCGTCGCCGTCAGGCGCGGTGCCTTCGTGCGAGCGCTGGGCGGCCGCGGCCGGGCCGAGGCTTTCCGCGTCCGCGCCGGGCGAAGTGCCCTGCTCGTGCTTGCGCCGCAGCCGCAACCGCTCCCTCTTGCTCAGCCGCTTCCCCTTGTGGTTCCTCGGGCCGCCCTTCGAGGGCCCCATGGCGGTCACGACGAAAAGAATGGCCGGACCGCATGGCCGTCCGCGATGAGCTGGCGGGCGGATGAGCACCGCCTCTTCGCATATCGCGAGTTGGACGAGTTGGACGAGCTCGAAAGCCGTTGGGCGACGCACTTCGAGGCGCACGTTGCGCCCCTGTACACGCAGGTCGCGCCGCGCGAGCGCGCGGCATGGCTGCGCAGCGCGCTCGAGGCTGCCGATCATACGGCGCGCGCCGACATCGAAGCGGGCGTGCTCTACGGCGCGCTGCTCATGCCGGAGGCGCGCCGATCGCGCGGCATGCTCGAGTTGCTTCTCGCCAGCGCGCCGCCTGCCGCGCCGCCGCAGCTGTGCGCACGCCTCGCCTCGCTGATCGAGGACAAGCTCGAGCGCATGACCCGCCGCTCACGCGCGCGCACGGTCGAGCTCGCCGCGTGGCTCATCGAGGCGCGCGCACGGCACTGCGAGCTCACGCTCGTCGCACTCGTCCGTCAAGCGTGCGCGCCGCGCGCGCTCACCGACTACCACCACGCCGCACGACCGGACGAGCCCGTGTCGGCCGTGCGCTCTCTCGACGTCGATCTGGCCGCCGGCGCGCTCGGCGTGCTCGAGCTCGGCTGGGGCGACATGTGCGCGCAGCCGAGCCTCGTCGGCGCGCTTTTTGTCGCGCTCATGCACTGGCAGCGCGCCCTCCTTGCCGAGCACGCCGCCCACGGCGTGCTGTTCGAGCGCGGCGCGGGCGAGCTGTGCGTGCGTCTCGCCGCCGTGGGCGCGCGCCTCTGGGCCGACGAGCCGCGAGCGTGCGCGCTGGGTGGAGGCGAGCTCGCGCGCGCCGTGCAGCCGCTCGCACGCGCGGCGCCCGCGTTTGCCGCCGCCGCGCCCGCGCACGACGGCGCGCGCGCCGCGCTCGAGCTCGCGGCCGCCGTCCGCGCGTCGATCGACGCAGTGGCCGGCGGCGACGGTGCGCCGCGCGGCGCGGCCGCGCCCCTCGGCGCGGGCTCGCTCGCGACCATGTGCGTGGCGCCGCCCGCCGCGTGCCGGCTCGCCTTCCTCTGCACGCGCAGCTTTGAGCCCGGCTCTGGCGTGCGCGTCGCGCTGCGTGCGTGGTATGCCGTTGACCTCGAGCTGGGCGGCGGCGCGTGCGGAGGGGGGCGCGTCGCACAGCTCGTGCGGTATGTGTGCTGCTGCGTGCGGCCGAGCAACGAGATGCTCCGCTCGGCCGCCTATCTGCCGCGCTGGGCCGCCGTTGATTGGCTTCTCTCATTTGCGCGCACCGATGGTGTGCGTCACGACGCCTTCCTCGCGCTGCTTGCCGATTGGCTGCAATATGAGCCGGCGCCCGACGCGCTCATGGACGCCGAGCCGGCGGTGCTGCTGCTGCAGCACTGGGCGACGTTGAGCCCGTGGCGCGCGTGCGAGCTCCTCGCACGCCTGAGCGCGCATGCAAGCACCTTCCTCGGTGCGGCCCACCGAGCGCGCGCTGTCAATGGTGTCCGCGCGGTGTTGCGGCATTGCCGTGCGAGCGGCGTCGTCACCGACTTTGGCTTCTTGCGAGCAATGGCGCAACGGCTGGGTGCGAGCGCGCCGCCGCCGCACGAGCTGCCGCTCACCGTGCAAGCCGAGTGGCGGCAGGTTGGCCTCGCATTCCTTGGAGAGGTCTCTATCCAAGAGGACTTCACGTGAAGACTGATGGCGGCCTAACAATCCCCCCCGGCCCGGTTCCAAACGAGCACTCCGTGGCGTCGGGTGGCGTTAAGTGGTATAAAGGCCGCGCCCCAAAAGGCAAAAAGCAGGCCGCGCGCGCAGGCGTACGAGCGGCGCGGCGAGCATCGCCAACGCCGAGTCTGTCATCCGCTACGGCGCAGCGGCCGTGACGTGCCGCGCGCCCTTCCGCATCTCGCGCGGTGACGGTGTCGCGCCCGTGGCGGCCGTAGCGTGATCAGGCTGCGCTCGCGATCGCTTCTTCGCAGTGGCGGCGCGGCGCGGCGCGCCCGCTGCCTCGCCCTCCCTGCCGCCCGCCGCAAGCATCGCGCGCACGCGGTCCGCATTCGGCGCGTCGGCGCCACGTGCCGGCTCGGCCGGGGCGGCGTCGTACGTCCACGGGCCCAGGTTGTTGGCAACCACCTTCATCGCGTACGCGACGGCGTAGCACTCCTGCATCCAGACGCGCTCATCGACGGCGCCGCCCAGCCTTGCGCCGTTCGCGCGCGCGAGCGCCGCCGCTGCGGCATCGGCAGACGCCACGTTCGCGCCGCGCGAGGCGAAATTGACGATCGCCGCGCGCGTGTCGAGCAGCTCTGCAATGCGCTTGGGCGCAACGCGGCACCCCTCGAGCACGAAGCACAGGTGCTCAGCGTCGACGCGCCACCGGAGCACGAGCCCGGCCGGCTCGCCGCGCTCGGCCTCGTGCGCCACGACGGCCGCGTCGATCAGCCGCCTCAACGCGTCTGCGTCAGCCGCGCCGCGGCCGAGGAGCGCGCTCAGCGCGGCGGCGCTCGTGCTTGGCACGGGCAGCACGTCCGGCGCGGCCAGCGGGCACAGCCCTTGCAGCTTTTGCGCGAGGACGACCATGGACTCCGCCATCGTTTTCCACGTGGGTGATGTCCTTTTAAAATTATTATTACAGGATTTTTTTACCAGCAGTTCAGCCAGCGGCCAGCGCTGCGCGAGGCGATTCGCCTCGCTCGTCCCCGGCATCCGGCGCAGGACGCGAGCCGAGGGCCGCGCCATCGTGTCGAAGCACATTCGTCGGACAGACGAAGCCATCACGAGAGGTTCGAGTGGTCAAGGTCGTACTCGGATGACAGCAACTCGGGCCACGTGGCACGCGCGCCGTACGCCGCGAGCTGCGACGGAGGCGGCGTGTCGGCCGCGCGCCGGCCACGTTGGCGCGGGTGCGACGAGAGCTGCGGCGCGTCGGCGTACGTTGCGCCGCCGCGCGCGACCTCCGAGTCGCACTCGCGGTCGACGGTCTCGTGCGACGCGCAGTCGCTCCTGGGCGCCTCGCGAAGGTCGGCATGGTCCTGCCGAGCAGGAGAGCACGGCGCGCGCGCGGAGAGGCGCGCACACTCTGTTTCTTTTCTTTTTTTCCGTTTTTTTCGGCTCGCCGTCGGCCGCGCGGCGCGCGGCGCGCGGGCGGCGCGCCTGGGGCCCCACACGCCCGCGCCGCGCACGCGCGGGCACGCCCGCCAGCTGACTCGACGCGCCGCGCGCCGCGCGCGCACCGATGCGATGAGCGAGCGGACGGTGCCGCCATCGTGCGCGTTGCGCGGCGTTGTCGCCCACGAAGGAGAGGCGACCCGGCGCACGCGCTCGGGGCTCATCCCGTCCGAGCCGCGCGACTTGTACGGCTCGGGCTCGCCGAACGATGGCTGCGCTCGATGCACCAGCGGCCGCTGCGCCGCGCCGAACCGCTGCGGCACGCCGCCCTCGCGTGGCAATGGCGGCGGAGGCGGGGGCAGCACGATGCTGGCCAACGGCGCGCGCGCGGAGCCGGCCACGGGCATCGGCCGGCCTCCGCTCGGCAAAACGCCGGCAGCGGGTGCCTGCAGCCGGCGGCGCTGCGTGGGCCGCTCGCCTCGGCCCTCGCCTGCCCGCTCGTGTGCGCCGCCGCGCGGCTGCGCGAGCGCCTGCCACTGCGCGCGCGGCGGCGGCGACTGCTGCTGCTGCCATTGCAGCCGCAGCCAGTGCGGCTGCTGCTGCTGCTGCTGCTTCGCCACATCGCCGCACGCGGGAGACGCCGCGCCGCCCAACGCGGGCACCGCAAACTCAGCGTCCAATTGCGACGGCGCAGCTGCGTGCGCGCGCGGCGGCACGGGCTGCACGGCCGCGCCCGCCGCTACAGTGCCTGACGCTGCGTGTGCCGCTCGAAGCGGCGCGTGCATCAAGCGTGCGCGCGCGCCACCATGCTCGTGTGGTACGCCGTCGCGCAATCCGCCGCCGCCACGCGAGCCGCCGCCGCCACGCGCGCCCCTGAGTCCGAGTGCGGGTGCAAGGGGCAAATTATCCGTGCTTGCCTCGGGCGATGGCGCCGACGGCAGCCGCCGCGGCAGCGGCAGCGCGCAGCCGACAGACGCCCACGCCCGCTCAGCGCTTGCCGCCTCCGTGGCCGCGAGCTCGCCCGCGCGCCGCGCCGCGCAGCCGTCGGCGATTGCGTCGGCGATTGCGTCGGTGATTGCGTCGGCCGCGTCCGTCGGCGTGGCGGTGCTCGCGCAGCCGCGCACGCTGCCCTCGCCGTCGTCGGTCATCATCGCGTCGCCCTCGGCGTCCTGCGCCGCCACCGCCGCCGCGTCGGCCGCCTCCCCGTCCACGTCATCATCCGCCTCGTCCGCAGCGCGCGCGCACGCGCACGAGCCGTCCGCGGGATATGCGTCAAGCGGCTCGCGCTCGTCGAGCGGCTCGCGCTCGTCGAGCGGCTCGCGCTCGTCGCGCGGCTCGCGCTCGTCGGGCGGCTCGCGCTCGTCGGGCGCGCTGCCGTTGTCCGCGTCGTCGCGCTCGCGCAGGTCGCTGCTCCGGTTGAGCGACGAATGCGCGCGCGCGTCGCCCGTCGACGCGACGCGCGCGCGGGTGCGGCGCGCGTACGCTCTCTCAACGGTGTTGAAGTCGCCGCCGCCGCCGTCGCCGCCGTCGTCGTCGTCGTCGTCGTCTGCGCGCACGGACGCCGCGTCGTCGCGGCGGGGCGAGGCGGCGTCGGGCTCGTGCATCGACGCCGAGTCGCCCACCTCGCCCACGTCCGTCCGTACGTCGTGCAGCAGCTCGGGCGCGGCGCTTCGGCCGGCGTCGTTGTCGTCGTTGTCGTCGTCGTCGCCGTCGTCGTCCGCGCCGTGGTGGTGGCCGCCGTCGGGCAGGTCGCCGTCGAGACGCCCTACGACGCTGCAGTGGTCCGTCACGCTGTCGGCGGCCGCGCCGGTGCGCGCGGCGCGCGCACCGGCGCCGACCACAAAGCCTACGTCCGCCATCGCCGCGTGCTCGCCGTCGGCGTCGAGGTTGGCGTCGGCGCGGCCGCCGCGCGCGCCGCCGGCGTCGTCGGCGGCCTCGTCGGCGTCCTCACTCGCCTCGTAGCTTTCAAGCGTGCGCGCCTCCCACGTCTGCTCGCCAAGCACGCGCGGCTTGGCCGCCGGGTCGGCGCTTGACTCGAAGACCTTGATGTCGTGATCGAACCCCGACACGGCGATGAGGGGGAGATGCGCGTGTGGCGCGAGGCAGTTTGCGACGGCGCAGTCGGCTTTGAGGAGGTGGGCGAGGCGGCCGGTGCGGGTCTTCCACACAAACAGACGCCCGCAGTCCGAGCCCGCCGCCACGTACTCGCCGCCGAACAGGAAGCGCACCTGCTTGAGCAGCCCGCGCGCGTTGCGAGCACCCGAGTAACGCATCGCGTGCACCACGCACGCCTCCGCCGGGCGCGAGCTCGGGTGCGAGCGTGTGACGGTGGTGGCAGCGATGGGCGTGGGCACGCTGTCGCGTGTGTCAAAGAGGTAGATGTCGCCATTGCGGTACGACGCGGCGAGCAGGTTGCCCGCGCACCAGTCGACGCCGCTCGCGCCGCCCGGCCGGTAGCCGCTGCGCGGCGCGTGGCACAGCTGCTCGGGCGCGTAGCAGCGGAGCGGGCGAGCGCAGTTGCGCAGGTCGAAAGTGCGGACAAACGGGTCAGGATCGGCGCCGACGGCGAATAGGTCCGCGACGCCCGGCTGGAAGGCGAGGTTGGTTGTTGCCGTATGCTGGCCGAGGTCGGCAAGCACCGAATGCGCGCGCGGCGCGCGCAGGTCAAACAGCCGGACCTTGCCGTCGTCGTGCGTCGAGACGAATGTGGAGGCGCAGTCGGGGCGAAAGGCAAGCTTGAAGACCATCGTCCCCTCAAACGACGCAAGCACGCTCACAGCGCCATGCGCCAGGTCGTGCTGTCGCACCTCACCGTCAGCCGCGCACGAGACGGCGCGCGCGTCGTCCGTCGGCGAGAGCAGCGCGGAAAAGATCGTGTACGTGTGCCCGCTGAAGTGAGACGTGCGGAGGGTTGAGCCGCACATCGCCCACAGGTTGATGTGCAAATCGTCCGATCCGCTCACCAGCATCTCGCCCGCGCCGCCCGCGCTCCACGAGAGCGCGTGCACGCAGCCCTGGTGCTCGCGCAGCCGTCGAACGAGCGAAAGGCGCGAGACAAGGTCGGGGTGCGCAACGACGCCTCTGCGCCCAAGCTCACGCAGCCGCAGCTGCTCGGCGACTGACGCGCAGCCCACAGCCCGGCGTGTGCACTTGCTGCTCAGCCGCGTGCGCTGCTCTGGCGAGGCGGCCTGCATTTGTGCCCTTCCAATAATGGAAGGGGATGGGGTCAAAACAGTGAAAAAGGCCAAAAAGATCCAAAAGAGGGAACGAGGCTGCGGTGAATGCCGGACGCGAGCTCAGCGCTGGTGGAGAGCGGCGCGAGTCCGCCCTGGGCGCTCGGTCTCGGCGGCGTCGGCGCCGTGCCCTCGGCGCTGATTGTGGCGGTTGTTTTCTACCCGCAGCTCGACGCGCTCGTCCGGACCGCGCTTCCCGCGCCAGGCGCGCCGCCGGTGGCCAGCGTGGGCGACGCGGTCGCGCGCTTCGTGCAGCTCCTGTGGCTCTACGTTGGGCACGTGCGGTACGAGCTGCCGTGCCTGTTTGCTGACACGCTCGGTCAGGTGTTCCACTTCTTCCCCAAGGGCTTTTACGCCGAGGTCGAGCCGTACACGCGCGACGCTCGCGAGAGGCGGAACGACCAGCTGCTGCTCCGGCTGCAGCGCATGAAGTCGGAAGCGGACAAGATGCGTGTCGAGGAGATCCACCCGGAAGTGTTCCGCCGGCTGATCACGCGCATTGATCGCTGGCAGTGGCGCCACGACCGCCTCGGCTTCCTCGACAACCTCATCACGTCGGACGACGGACGCAAGGCCAAGCGCCGGTTCGCATTTCTCCTCCGCACCTCGCGCGACACGCTCGCCAAGCGCCTTGCCGAGGCGGAGGCACACTGGGGCGCGGCGCAGGACGCCGACGCGGGCCGGCCGGGGGCGTCTGCGCGCGCCGGCGCGAGCGGGGCCGCCGCCGGCGCGAGCAGCAGGTCCCGCGCGCGTGCGAGCAAGGCGATTTCCCGACCGCGAGCCATCGAGCGGCCCACCAAGCGCAAGCGGCCTCAACCGGGGTAAAAATGAAAGGACCGAGGGCGTTTCTGACGTCACCAGCAGTTGGGTCAGCAGGAGGGGCGTGCACGGGGCCGAGGCGTGACGAACGGAGCGAGCGAAAGTGTGCACGCAGCATAGATCGTTAGGGCGACGACCCTGTGCACGCGGGGGGCCGGGATGGCAAGGACGCGGCTGGACGCGGCATGGGCGGACACCCACACATGCCTAGCCACCCCTCGCCGGCCCCCGTCGGCTACCGCCGCGGTTGCCGCGCCAGAAGCAGACGCCGTCCACGGGAACCGCCGCAGAAGTCCACATCCGCCTGAAGGCCGTGAGCGGCGTGGCGCTGCGGCGGCGCCTGCCCGCGCGCCATCTGCGAACGCGCGAGCAGGAGCTGCGCGTGCCCACGCACGACGCACGCGGCGAGCTGGAGGGGCATGTGTCACTCGAGCGCAGCCCGGGCAACGGCGCGCGAGGGCGCGCCCATGCGCGCCATCCACGCGTCCGCGCCCTTGTGCAAGATGTGGCGAGCAGGTCGGTGAGGCCGGCCGACCACTCACCAAACGAGCCGATAAGCAGCGCGCGAAGTGGCGTGAACAAGTTGAAACGCGCCTGCATCGCGCCCACCTGGCCCGCGTGCATGCCGAAGAGCTCCTCGTCGAGCTGAGCGCACGCGCGCCGCCGGTCGCCGCCGACGGCCGCCGCCCGCCGCTCAGCGGCCTGGCAGCGGCGCGTGTCCGACTGACCGTAGCGCGTGGGGCAAGACGAGATCGACTTGAGCTCGCACGGTGTCTGCGCGAGCTGGGGCGCCGAGCCCATCGCACGGTGTCTTCGCTAGCTTGGGCGCCGACCCCATGCAATTGAGCACAACGACGAGATCGACGGTGGGCACGCGCCGACGCCGCAGAACCGCGCGCCCGGCCGGCGGCACGCCGGCGAGCACGGAGCCAAAGACGTCCGCGTCCTCGCGCCGCGCGGACGTCCCAGCGTATCCGCGAGTGAGCGAGGTTAGCAGGTTGATAGCGGGGTCATGACGAAGCTTCGCGACGTGGTCGTGGGCGACGCTTGGTGCCGCCGCGAGCGCGTCGCCATACGCATCGACCGAGATCGGGCGCTGGCTGCCGCTGCGCGCAAGGCGCGCGCCCGCCGCCGCGAGCTGCGCGCACACGGGGCTCGGCAGACTTCAGTAGCGCGCAACTCCGCCGGCGAGAAGGCAAGGAAGAACCCAGAATAAATGATACTATGATAGATACCATGCCGTCCTCATGATCTCAGACTGCACGTTCCAATATAATATATTTAAGGGAGTTCCGTACTTTTCGACGTTTCAAACTTTGCCTCCGTACTTTTAGACAAATCGTCGAAAAGTACGGAGGCGCCGTCGAAAAGTACGGAGGCGCCGTCGAAAAGTACGGAGGCGCCGTACTTTTCGACGTGTCATTCCGTACTTTTTGACGCGCAGCTGAACTCACTTAGCTCTCTGCTGCTTGAGCTCCGGGCAGCTCCTCTTGTCGTGCCCGGGCCTCCCGCACTGCTTGCAGCAGTTCTGCTTCCGCGCGTTCACCTCGCCATGCGGCTGCTGCTGCGCGCCCATGCTTGTCTTGCGGCGCTTTTTGGGAACGTCTTCAGACGAATCATCGTAGTCCTCCCAGTCCTCCTTGCCGCCCGCCGGAGGGGGCGGCGGCGCCGGCGAGCCGGCCACAGCAAAGCAGTGGCCGCACAGGTAGTCGCCGTCGCCCTCGCCGTTGCAGACCTTATCGCAGAAGATGGCCGTGTGGATAGGGCAGCGGCATCCCCGGCACAGGTGCCATCCAGACACCTTGGACTTCTCCACAGCTGCCACGTCTGCGTCGCTCGCGCCGTCCTTCGCACGCGCTCCAGCATAGCACGCGCAGCACCACTTGTGCCCGGAGGGCGTAGACGCGTCCCGTTGGTTGTAGCCGTCGATCATGGCGAGCGAGTTGTCACCTGGCTTAAACGACGCGCATTCCTGCGCAAACCTGTGCGCAGGAGTCGCCGCAGCTCGGAGCGCAGCAGCAGCATCGTGCCCGGGAAAGTTTGCGTCCAGCCCACCAATTGGGCCGGAGGGGCGCGCGCGCGGTCGCCCGCCACGGCCAGGCGCGTACGCCGGGCGTCGCTCGTGCGAGGGAAGTGGTTTGGCGGTCGGCGGGCGCTCCGTGCCTCTGCGGAAGCGCGCGTCGGCACCCGCGGGTGGTCGTCCGGCGACTGTAGAGAGCACAGGGATGCACGACACAGGGAGGGAGGCGGCACCAGCAGATCAGACGGAGGCCGTAGCCCGTGAGATGGCGCGCAGCGCGCTGAGAGCTCGCTCGCGCGGAGGGCGCGCGCGCAGGCGCTGCACGTGCCGGGACGGACGGCGATCACGAGCTGCAGGTGCGCCCCCTTCGGAGACTCCGAGAGCACCGCAGCCACGTCAGGCAGTGGGTAGCGCTGCTTTCGCACGTTGTCGGCGAGCTCGCGCTGCCAGCCACCCGCGGCAGGTGCCGGTAGCGCGTGTGACCGGTAGCGCGTGACCGGTTCGAGCAGCTTGACCACTGCTGGCGGAAGTCCAGGCATGACGAGGTCGCGCTCTGCTGCATGATCGATCGCCAAAGTTTGCTGCTTGGCCAGGCGTTCGGCGGACTGCTCGACGATCGTGAGGAGGGCGTTGAACGGATCCTGCGAGCGCGCTGTCGCCAGCGCGTTGTTCTCGGACTCCGCGACCGAAGACGTGAACCATCCGTGCAGGCTGTGCTTGCACATGATCGGGAAGAACTCTGGCCACTGCGCCTGCGGAAAGTGGTCGCGCGCCTCGTCTGGCATGCAGGCCCATGCCGCATCAAAGTCACGGTTGGTCTTTGCCTCGATGCAGAGCCTGTATGCCCGCAGCGCCTCTCCACGCACCCTGGAAGTCAAGCTCGAGTGCTGCAAGATGTTCAGCTTCTTGTGCTCGTAGCACCGGAACTTACCCCGCAACGGAAAGACCTTGCGGTGCGCGTTCGAGATGCCCCCTCCGAGCCCACCACCGCCGTCGCCGCCGCCGTCGCCCCCTCCGAGCCCACCACCGCCGTCGCCGCCGCCGTCGCCCCCTCCGAGCCCGCCGCCACCGTCGCCGCCGCCGTCGCCCCCTCCAAGCCCGCCGCCGCCGCCGTCGCCGCCGCCGTCGCCCCCTCCGAGCCCAGAACCGTCGCCGCCGCCGTCGCCACCCCGATCCCGCCACCGTCGCCGCCGCCGTCGCCCCCTCCGAGCCCGCCACCGCCGCCGTCGCCACCACCAGGCGACAAGGACGACGAACCATCTCCGCCGCCGCCCCCTCCGCCTGACGTTCCGACGATCGATCAGGTGTGCGTGATCGTTGGTGGTGTCGTGGGCGGCGTGGGCGGCATCGCCCTCGTTGGCCTTGTCGTCGGCGTGTGCGTGCGGATGCTCCGCACGGGGCGGCCGCTCACAGCCATTTTTTCCCGCTGAAGGAATGCGCAGGAGGGACGCCACCAAGCACACGACCCACAACGGAATCATCGTGCTTGCCGCCCCCCCCCCCCCCCCCCCCCCCCCCCCCCTCCCTCCCCCCTCCCCAAAAGGGCAAGTAGCGTTGCCCGGTGCTGCGGGGTGGGGTCCGAGCAGCAGCGCACGGTTTGCCGCAGCAAGCTGAGCCGCAAACACTGTCCGAGGCCGTGACCACTATACTGTGCGGTCCGGTCAGTCAGAGCGCTACAGCACCCGACGAGCGCTCGTTGTCAAGCCTTGATTTGCTTGATTTGACGACCAGGGTCGAACTCTGTGCTCACGCCTTGCCGGCCGCGCCCTGCGATTTTTTGATCACCGCCTTGACGACCTTCTGCTCCTCGACGAGGAAGGCGCGCACAATCCTGCGCGGCAGCGTGGACGAGGGGCAAGAAGGCCACGGGCACACAGTGAGAGCGGCGCACACCCCTCCGTGGACATCGGCCAGAGCGCACGGCGGTGCATCGCCGCTTGCAGGGCGCGCGCGCGCGTGATATGCGAGGCACTGACCGCTGACGAACGCACTTGGCGCAGCGCGAGCCGCCGTAAGCGCGCGTGACACTCTTCTCGCGGCGAGCGAGCAGCTGCTTGGAGTACTCCTTGGGGCGCAGCTGAGGGATCTGCGCAAAGATGCCGACGCGCGCAGGCAGGGAAGGCGCGTAAGTGCAACGCGCTCAACGCAGCGCGGTGCTCGCCCCTCGCAGGAGGCGCCTGGCCGCGAATCAACGCCGGCACGAGGCGAGCGCGCGCGCCGCAAGGCGCCCCTGCGCGCGCGCGCGCACCCCCGGCAGGCTCGTCTTGCAGTCGCCGCACATGACACCGCGCGGGCGCTTCTGCAGGTATTGCACCGCCAACTTGCCGCCGGGCGTCTTCACGCAGCGAATCTTGTTCGAGCGCGTGTTGAAGGACTTCCTCCGCCGGTACGTCACGCGCTGCGCCATGGTTTCCTTGCGAGACGCCACGCGACAGCCCCTCAAATCGGACAGGTGCCAAGCCGGACTTCCATGGCGGTGCTCCCCATCTGACGGAGCGCACCAGACAACCGTGGGACGGAGGGCCGATGGTCGAGACCAAGGGCGAGGCGCAGCGGACGGTGCAGCGCTACTTCGCGCAGCTCACGACGGGCTGCGGCCGGCCGACCGGCTGCCACACTCGCCGCTGTGCGAGCTGCAGGGCAAGCGCCGGACCGCTCGATGCCAACATCGCGGCGGTGTGCGCGCTCGAGCTCGCGCAGCAGGCGGATCACGCGTTCTGCGAGGACGCGCGCGGATATTTGGACATGGAGTTTGTCGCGCACACCATCGATGCCGCGCAGCCCGCCGAAACCGCCGCCCGCGCGCTCGCCGCCGTCACCGCGACCGCGTTCGCGTCGCCGCGGCTGCTCGAGCTGAGCTTCCCATCCGCCGCAGGCGTTGCGCCCGCGGATGCGCCGCGCACGGGCGGCGCTGGATTGGATTGGGCGCAGCTCGAAGCCTTCTGGGCGTGCGTTGCGTCCGCCACCGCCGCAGCCTCGCCCGCCGGGCACGGCGCCGAAGGCGTCGACGTGGTGGATGCGACGCTCGCCGCCGTCCGCGCGCTCCTCGGCGGTGTGACGGCGGACGAGCCGATGGGCGCGGTGGCGCCGGTCGGGCCGCGTGCGCTGGCAATCCTTCTCTCGTGCCCGGCGCTCGTCGAGCCGCAGCACCACGAGACGATCCTCGCCAAGGCGTACTCGCTGGTTGAGATTCTCGGCAGCGACGAGCGTGCAGCGCTCGTCGCCGAGTGGGCGCAAGCGCCGCAGGCGCAGCTGCGACACGCGGTGCGATGCGCACATGAGTTCATCATCATTGCCGTGCTCGAGAACTCGCTCTCCGACCCGATCGACGAGCCGGTCGCGAACGCGGTCGGTGCGCTCGGGCTGTTGTACGCGGCCAGCGAGGGCAGCGCGCACGCGCTCGAGTTCTCCGCGTTCACCAACGACGCGATCAACGCCGAGCTCGCCGCTGACGAGACACTCCTCCGGCAGGATCACCGGCGCTGGCAGCAGGCCAACGTCTTCTCGCTCTGCGCGCACGCCTTTGTGCTCGAGCCCGCGGCCAAGGCGAGCGTCCTCAAGCTCAGCTCGATGGACCAGATGAGCTCCGAGTTTGAGGGCGCCTTCTTCCGCTCCATGTTCACCAGGTCGATGCACTCGCCCTTCCTCCTGCTCCGCGTGCGGCGCGACCACCTGATCCGCGACTCGCTGCATCAGCTCGCCGCACGCGCCGCAGAGCTGAAGAAGCCGCTCAAGGTGCATTTCATTGGCGAGGAGGGCGTCGATGAGGGCGGAGTGCAGAAGGAGTTCTTCCATCTCGTCGTGCGCCAGCTCTTCGACCCGGTCTGGGGCATGTTCATACAGGTGCGCACGTGCGCGCGCGCGGCTGCGGCCGCCGCGCGCGTGCGCCTGCCCACGACGTCGCCGCCGTGGCGCGTGCGCAGGACGACACGACGCGCGAGTTTTGGTTCAATCAGAACTCGTTCGAGTCGAATCGCGAGTTTGAGCTCATTGGCACGCTGATCGGCCTCGCGATCTACAACAGCGTCATCCTCGACGTTCGCTTTCCGCACGTGGTCTACAAGAAGCTCACGCGTCGGCCGTGCGGCTTCGCCGATCTCGCGCGTGCGTTCCCGGTGCGCAGCAGCCCGCACGGTTGGGTGTGTGCGATGGGCGCACGAGCGATCCACCTCGCCAGCGCGCCGCCGTCAGCGCCGCGCGCCCGCGCGCGCATCCGATCAAGGCGCGCCACATGCCCTGCCTGCGCCGCTTCGCGCACGCGCAGGCGCTGGCGCACGGGCTGCAGCAGGTGCTCGAGCACGCCGGCGACGTGCGCGAGCTGTGCCTCACCTTTGCCGTCTCGCACGAGGTCTACGGCGAGCGCAAGGTCGTCGAGCTCATCCCGAACGGCGCGGAGGTCGAGGTGACCAACGACAACTGCCGCGAGTACGTCGACAAGTACGCGGAGCACGTGCTGCACACGTCGATCGCGAGACAGTTCCAAGCGTTCAATACCGGGTTCTCCGCCGTGTGCGGTGGGCCCGCGCTCGAGCTCTTCCGCTGGGAGGAACTTGAACTGCTCATCTGCGGCAACCCAAACCTCGACTTTGAGGCCCTGCAGCGCGCGACGGTCTACGACGATGGCTTTTCGGCCGTGCACCCGACGATCGAGTGCGCGCTCCGGGCACCGCCATACCGCCCGCGCGCGCGCTCCGCACGCGCTCATGTGGGCGCCGGGACGTCCGCTGCGCGACGCCCGCGCGCAGGCTCTTCTGGGAGGTACTCCATGGCCTGGAGATCGAGCTCAAGCGCCGATTCCTCATCTTCTCGACGGGGAGCGACCGCGTGCCCATCAACGGGCTGGGCAGCCTTCAGTTCGTCATTTCCAGGCACGGCAGCGACGAGTCGCGCTTGCCGTCCGCACACACGTGCTTCAACCACCTGCTGTTGCCCGAATACAAGACGGCGGAGGTGATGCGCAAGCAGCTGCTCATGGCCATTCAGGACACGGAGGGCTTCCACATCGTGTAGTGACACTCTTGAAGTTGTGAACGACGTTTAGCTGTGAACGAGGGGGGGAGCTTTTTGCTTCACCACCTCGACGGTGCCCGTCGGCGCCCACATTGCCTTTGACAAAGACCTGCATGCCGCGGGCCCGTCGCGCAGCTCCAAGCTCCCTGCTCTCCTGTTCAAAGGCGCCTCTCGCCGACGGCGGACGGTCGGCGAGCAACGCCCCCCCCCCCTCGCATCGCGCGAAACGATTGAGCCTACGATGGCGGTCCTCATCGCGGTCGCGGTCACGATCGCGATCGCGCTCGGGCGCCTCGCGCTGCTCCGCCTGCGCACGCGCAGCACGTCGCCATGCCGCGTGGTTTTCGTGCATCCCGACCTTGGCCTTGGCGGCGCGGAGCGCCTCGTCGTCGACATGGCGCTCGCGCTCCAGCGGCGCGGGCACGCAGTGACCGTGTACACGTCCCACCACGACCCGGCGCGCAGCTTTGATGAGACGCATGATGGGCGCCTCGAGGTGGTCGTGCGTGGCGATTGGCTCCCACGCACCCTCTGCGGCCGCTGCCACATCCTCTGCGCGTTGCTGCGCGGCATCTCACTCACGTGCAGCCTGCTCTGGCTTGAGCGCGCGCGCGCGCGCGGCGCGCGCGTCGCGGTCGTCGACCAGCTGAGCGCGCCCGTGCCGCTCCTGCGGCTGATGGGCATGCGCGTCATCTTTTACTGCCACTTCCCGGACAAGCTCCTCGTGCAGCACGCCGCCACGGGCCTCCGCTCGGCCGCGAAGCGCGCGTATCGTGTGCCGTTCGACGCGCTTGAGGAGGCGTGCACGGGCTGCGCGCATCGCGTGCTCGTCAACTCGGCGTTCACGCAGCGCGTGTACGCGACCGCCTTCCCGCTGCTGCGCCGCGTGCGCACGCCGCCGTCCGTGCTGCACCCGTGCGTCGACATCGAGCGCCAGCAGCCGCTCGCGCCAGCCGAGTGCGCGGAGCGCGTCACGTTCCTCTCGCTCAACCGGTACGAACGCAAGAAGAACGTCGCGCTTGCGCTGCGCGCGCTTGCCGCCCTACCGCCCGGCCACCGCGCGCGCGCGCGCCTCGCAGTCGCCGGCGGGTATGACAAGCGCGTGCGTGAGAACGTGGAGCACCTCGCCGAGCTGCGCGCGCTCGCGGCCGAGCTCGGCATCGGCGAGCTGGTCGCGTTCCACCGATCGGTAAGCGAGGCCGAGCGGCAGGCGCTTCTGCGCGGTGCGCTCGCGGTCGTGTACACGCCGACCGACGAACACTTTGGAATAGTGCCTCTCGAGGCGATGGCCGCGGCACGTGCCGTCGTCGCCGCGAAGAGCGGAGGGCCACTCGAGACGATCCGCGACGGCGAGACGGGCTTTCTATGCGAGCCGACCGCGCTGGCGATGGCCGCCGCGCTGCGCGCGTGCATCGACGCGCCCGCGCGCGCGGTGCGCATGGGCGAGGCGGGGCGCGCGCGCGTCTGCATGCACTTCTCCGCCGAGCCGTTTGGCGACCGGCTGGAGCGCGTGGTCGACCAGGTCGACGTCGGCATTGAGTGGCCTGATGCTGGGGCTCAATGCCGCTGAGGGTCGTAAGCCCGAGGACCAGTGCAGGCGACCTAATTCGTCGGCGGGTCGCTGCCGTTTCGTGCTTAACGGTTATGGCTCCCACGCCTTTGTAGATGTTTCGGTTGTTACCCCGTACTGTATTAAATTTTGAGGTCCGGCGCCGAGCGCCCACATTTGCGTGCAGCGCGGCATGTCGCTCCGAATGCGACTGCCCTCGCCGCGCCGGACGAACACGCAGCGCATGGACGCGAACGACGCGCTGCTCAAGGCGCGAATCAACAAGCCCGAGGTGCCTGAGCCGGTCGGCGTCGTCGTCACGCGCCCGCACCGCGTCGAGCGTGACGGCCGCTCTCTCATCTCGTCGACCGACCCGGGGGTTGGTGCGCTCAAATCGATCGCGCTCGGCGAGAAGGCGACGCACCTCGTCGTAGGCAGCACGAAGGGGTCGATCGCCGTCATAACGGTAAGCACGCTCTACTCGGGCCAGCCGCAGATCATCAAGGCCAAGGTGCCGGGCGCAACCAACCCGATCTACGTCGCGTCATCGGCGGGCGCGGAGACAATCATCGCGTTCGAGAGCAGCGACCGGACTTTGCGCGGCGGCAAGAACAAGGCGCACGTCTTCTCGCGAAGCCTCTCGCTCAAGTTTGAGATCGAGCGCTCTAACCACGTGCACGCGTGCGCCGTCACGCCCGACGGCAACAAGGTGGCGGTCGCCGACGCGAACAAGAAGGTCGCCGTCTACTCCGTCACGCTCACGTCGAAGAGCCAGATCATCGTGCGTGCCGCGCCGCGCGGTGGCCTGCTGCTGTGCACGCGCGCGCGCACGCAGCTCGTCCTGCGGCCTCCTTTGCCCCTGACGGAGAGCACGGCACGCGCGCCCCCCGCAGGAGTACGATGTGACGCCCTACGTGTTCGAGTTTGGCATTTCGCTCTCCTTCGCGCATTCGGGCCGCTGGCTCGCGATGGGTGGCGACATGCGCAAGGCGTGCGTGTGGGACCAGCACCGGCGCGACCAGAACCCCTTGCGCGTCTTTGGGCGCGGCGGCCACATCAACGCGCTCGACTTCTCGCCGTCTGACAAGTGGCTCGCGATCGGCTCGGGCGGCGACAACCTGCTCACGCTCGTCGACACGGCGACGTGGGACATCATGCACGAGGAGCTGCAGCCGTCCGACGTGCACGACGTGTCCTTCTCGTACGACGAGCTCGCCATCTCGCTCTCGTCGATGCAGGGCGCGATGCAGGTGATGAACCGCGCGTCGCTTGAGACGACGCACGAGATCCCGGGCAAGGGGCGGCTGCTCGGGCGGTGGACGCCGGACGGCACGCTCGTCGTGATGACGTCGGACAAGATCGACACGCACGACTACAAGACGCGCCGCGACATGCTGCTGCCCGAGACCGACGCACCCAACCGGCTGCTCAAGGCGCCGCTTGCCCTCTCGGTGCACGGCAAGACGTGCGCGTATGCGGCGCGCGACAAGGTGGTCACGATGGCCATCGGCTTCCAGAAGGAGCCGAGCATCAACAAGGTCGACGCGGGCAAAAATGTGGTCGGCCTCGCCTTCGCGCCCGACAACACCAAGCTCGCCGTCCTGACCGACAGCGAGCTGCGCGTCTTCAAGAACGACCAGAACAACAAGTGGCCCAAGCTGAGCAGCCGCGCGCTCGGCGGCGTCTCATCTGAGCTGCGCTGGTCCAAGAGCGCAAAGTTGGTCGCCGTGTACGGCAGGCCAAGCATCTACATCGTGCGCGCAAACGACTGTGTGGTCGTCGCCGAGAAGCAGCATGACAACGAGATCGTCGTCGACCTGGCGCGCATCTCGCCCGAGTTTGCCGGGCACGCGTTCGGCTCGACCGACAAGCTGAAGGCGGCCGTCACGCCGATCCTCGTCGCGCTCGGCGCGAAGCGCGTGCAGGAGGCGATGCTCTCGCCCGACGGCAATCTGATCGCGGCGGGCGGCAACGGCGTGCTCTCGCTCGTCGACCGCAAGACGATGGAGTCGACCCTCGAGCTCGCCACCAAGGGCTGGGTGATGGGCCTCGCGTGGGCGCCCGACTCGAAGACTCTCGCGATCGGCGCGCACGACAAGACCGTACAGGTCGTGCACGTCGCGTCGGGCATCGTGATCGCGCACCTGGGCGAGCGACAGTATTGGCCGACCGCGCTCGCCTTCTCTGCCGACTGCGGCGTAGTGATCGACTCTGGCTCCTTCTCGAACAAGCCGAAGATCTGCGTCTCCTCGTGCGATGGCTCGACGGTGCCGCTCATCGAGCCGCTCGATGCGGGCGCGCTGCTGCGCATGCAGGCGCCGACGGGGCTGGCCAAGCGCTCGGCCTTCACCGAGGAGCGCGTGGCCATCGTCGCCGAGATGGTCGAGCTCTTCCCGCGCATGGCGCTCAACCCGCTCGACCCGGCCGATAAGGAGCTGCAGCCGTTGGGCCAGGGCGCCGCGCGCCTGACCGAGGTCCTCGCGACGCGCACCGAGCGGCCGATGCTCGAGGCGCTCTTCGACAAGGTGCCCGCGCTCGCGCTCCTGCCCTCCAAGAACATCAGCACGCCCACCTTCGACCTCGCGCTCAAGCTGCGCGACGTGCGCACGCTGCGCGTCCTCTTCCTCGCCGGCGCGCGCGCGCCCGTGCCGCTGCGCGGCCAGATCGCGCGCACGCTCATCCCGGCGATGGTCGAGATGCGGATGAGCTCGGCGGTGACCGCCTTCCTCGAGCAGTGCGAGCTTGAGGACTCGGGCGCCGACATCACGTCCGGCTGCAACATCGACGGCTCGCCGCTCGTCGAGGACGACGTGCTCGAGCTCCACCCGACGTGGGGCGGCGCCGGCACGGCGATCTGGCTCGACTACCACACGGACGTCACCAAGGCGAAGAAGCTGATGAGCTCTCGGCACGGCGAAGTCGTCAACGACGACGGCACGACTACCGCCGCGCCGCCCGGCTGGTTTGGCCGCCTGAGCGCATCAATCACCGCGCGCTTCGCCGACGCGACCAAGTACGCCGAGCTCGAGGCCGAGAGCCGGTACAAGCGCTTCCACTCGTGGCTCGGCACGATGATCGAGTCGATCGAGCGCGAGGACGTGCGCAAGTGGCTCAAGGACGTCGTCTTCGACTACCTGCCCGACCCCGACGCGTCGCGCGCGCACCTCAAGGGCGCGCGCGCGGGCGTCGAGGTCAACGCGCTGCGCGTGCCCATCCCGTTCCTCTCGAGGTGCGGCGCGCGGCGCGCGGGCGTGGGCGCTTTGCAGACGCGCGCGGTGCGTGCGCGCGCTCACCCGGCGCGCGCCGCCTCGCGCGCCATGACCGCCGCGCGCGCGCAGCAAGGACGCACTCGAGGCGCTCGGCCAGATCCCGTACCACGGCACCTTCGACAACGCGTGCATGCGCGCGACGATCAACTGCCTGTGGAACAACCACTTCTTCGCGAGCCACCTGGTGAAGACGCTGCTGCACGCGGTGCACGCGGCTGCCTTTACCGTCTACTGCGTGCAGATCTCCGCCGGCCGGCGCGTACAGCTCGACTCGGGCTCGGAGGGGACTGTCGGCCGGTACGCGGCATTCATGCTCATCTTCATGTCGGCGTACATCACCTTCTTCGAGGTGCGGCAGCTGCTCGGCCAGCAGCTGTATCACGGGCCGATCAAGGGCGCGCTCCTCTACTGGCTCTCGCTGTGGAACGTGGCCGACGTGCTGCTCGCCGTCTCGGTCGTCGCGGCTGTCATGCTCGACCTATTGGGCGGCTCGATCAGCGAGGGCCACTTCCACGTCAAGGGCCTGCTCGCGGGTGCTGCGATCCTCATGCTCGTGCGCTCGGCGCAGATGCTGCGCGGCTTTGCGCTCACTGGCTGGCTGGTAATGGTGCTGCTGCAGAACCTGCAGGACATGATCGGCTTCATCTTCCTCGTGCTGCTCACGATCCTCTTCTTCGCCATCGCCTTCATGATGCTCTTCCGGCAGGACCGCGTCGGCGACCCCGACTACGACTTTGCGAGCCACGCGACGCTCACCAACTCACTCATGAACACCTTCACGATGGGCGTCTTCGGCGACTTTGAGCTCGGCACGTTTGAGGAGGGTATGATGAGCAGCGTGATGGCTAAATCGCTCTTCGTCGTCTTCATGGTCATCGTCGGCGTCGTCTCGCTCAACGCGCTCATCGCCTTCCTCGGCGACTCGTACGCAAAGGTGCAGGAGCGGCAGGTCGAGGCGACGCTCTCGCTCAAGGCGTCGCTCATCGTCGGTGCGCGCTGCGGCGCCGCCGCTGCGTGCGCGTGCACCCGCCACCAAGTTTGCGCACGCCTCCTGAGACGCGCTTCGCTCCTGCGCCCTTCCCCGCTGCTGCAGAGTATTACAATGCGATGGGCCCTTTTGCCGCCCGCCGCGAGCGGCAAGTCGCGTGGACGCACGTGCTGCGAATCATCAAGGACGAGGATGGTATGAAGCGGCAGTGGCAAGGCCAGGTCACGCAAATCAAGGTGCGCGCTCGCGCCCGCGCGCTGCTGGGCGATGCTCGCCATGCTGCGCCGCCATGCTGCGCCGCCACGCGTGCGCTCACCCAGCTCCGAGCGCCGCGCGCGCCGCCACGCGGGCGTGGATCCCCGCTGCCTTTGCCTCGCAGCGCGAGGTCACTGAGGCGAGCAAGGGGCTGCAGGACAGCATCACCAAGCAGATGTCGGCCCTCAACCGCGACATGGAGCACCTCAAGATGGTGCTCCACGCGATCGCCAAGAACGACAAGATTGTTCTCACCGAGGATTCGGAGGCGCCAGCGGACGGCGCGCGCTCCATTGAGACCGACGACGTTTAGATCAGGAGGGTACGGCAAGGGATTGGCGTCAACTCGTCGAGCAGCTGCACGATGAAGAAACTGCAAGGGGGGCACACGGGCATGACCGGTTTGAAAAAGACTGAGAAGACAGAGAAGTCCCAAGAAGCGCCTCGTACGCGTCGTGCACACTGCACACCGCCGAGCAGCTGAAGCTTCCTTGACAAGCTTGAAGGGCACAGGGCGTCCCCAGACTCTTACGCGAGGGGTGTGAGCGCGCCCGCAGAGACGACGCGCTCACGCCGTCAGCTAGTTGCCAAAGCGCGCGCGCAGCCGCTGCGCCTCGTCGGCGCGCCCGCACGCATCGAGCGTGCGCACGAGGTTCTTGGCCGAGCCGATCGTCTGCGCGTGGCTCTCGCCGTGCACGGCCGCGCAGCCGTCGAGCTCGCGCCAGAAGAGGGGCAGAGCCTCGTCGAGCCGGCCCTGCGCGCGTAGCAGCGCGGCGAGGCTGTACATCGAAGTGAGCGCGTCCGGGTGACGCGAGCCGAGCGCTTGCTCCTGCCCGGCGAGCGCGCGCCGGTGGAGCACCTCGGCCTCTGCCAGCTGCCCACGCGCCTTCACGACGACCGCCAGGTTGTGCATCGCGCTGAGCGTGTCCGGGTGGCGCTCGCCGAGCGACCGCTCGGAACTGTGAAGCGCACGCCGGAGCAGCGGCTCAGCTTCGTCCAACCGGCCGTGCGCCCTCAATAGCGCCGCCAAGCCGTGCGCAGACTGCACCGTGTCCGGGTGCCCGTCGCCCAGCTGCCGCTCGCGCCCTTCGAGCGCGCGGCGGAAGAGCGGCTCAGCTTCGGCCGGCCTGCCCTGGCCGTGGAGAAGCATCGCCAGGCTGTGCACCGCCCGCAGCGTGTCCGGGTGGCGCTCGCCGAGCGACTGCTCGGTGCCGTCGAGCGCGCGCCGGAGCAGCGGCTCAGCCTCGTCCGGCCTGCCGCGCGCTTCGAGCAGCACGGCCAAGTTGCGCGCAGAGGCGAGCGCCGTCAGATCGCGCGCGCCGAGCGCGCGCTCGCGCCCGTCAAGCGCGCGCCTGAAGAGCGGCTCGGCTTCGGCCAGCGCACCGCGCGCGTGGAGCAGCCCGGCCAGGTTGTGCGCGGACTGGAGCGCAAGCGCGTGCTCCGTGCCCAGCTGCCGCTCGCGCCCGTCGAGCGCGCGCCTGAAGAGCGGCTCGGCTTCGGCCAGCGCACCGCGCGCGTGGAGCAGCACGGCCAAGTTGCTTGCCGATTGCAGCGTGTCTGCATGCTCCGTGCCCAGCTGCCGCTCGCGCCCTTCAAGCGCTCGCCTGAAGAGGATCTCCGCCTCGGACAGCTCACCCTGGTCGTGGAGAAGCCGCGCCAACTGATTGGTCAGCTCCCAATCGGCCGGCCGCTCGGCGAGCGCTCCGCGGCCGATGCGTGCGAGCCACTCGCGCAGCGTGCGTTGCACCACCTTGTCGAGCTCGCCCACACCGCCGACCGCGGCGAGAGCGCGCAGAATGTTGGCCTTGTCCGACGGCAGAAACGCTTCCGAGTCCGCGAGCGAGATCCGAGCGAGCGCGGCGGCGATCGTGCCAAACTTGGCGACGAGGGCGCGCGCGAATGCGGCGGCCTCGGAGGAGGGCATCGCGACTTCCATCGGGATGCCGCGCTGCACGCTGACAAAAATCTCAAACAGGCACCACGCGCGCGTGAGGGTGATTGGGCTGCGCCACGGCGCGAGCACGAGCAGCGTGCGGCCGACGCCCTCGACGTTGGAGCGGAACTGGCCCTCGAGGAAGGCGTAGTCGTAGTTTGCGGTCTCGTGCTGGTTGTTCATCAGCAGGCAGAACCAGATGCCGTCATCCGGCTCGGTCGCCGCGTGCGCGAGCGCGTCGACCACGTCGACGAAGACGTACTTCCACGCGTGGCTCACGTAGATGCTCGCCCTCGCGCTGCTCGAGGCAGGCAGGCTGTCAACATACGCGCAGCGCGCGGCGGTGGTGCGCGGCTTGACGAGCTCCTCGCACACGTCCGCTGTCGTGAGCGGCGTGCCGGCGGGGCGCCGCGTGCCGTCCGCGTGCGGCCGTGGCGGGCCCTCCACCTCCTCCAGCTCGCGCGCGCGTACCGCAAGCTCGAAGAAGACGCTGAGGCGCAGGCCGAGAGGGTGGACGGGCGGTGGCGCAGCGTTTACCCTCGCCGGCGGGGCCTCGCTTGGCGCGCCCGGATGCGTGGGCAACGCCGGGCACAGCGCCGCACCCATGACCCGGCGCCTTTTCCGACGGTCCGCGATGGCCGTCCACCGCTGAGAGGAACGGGTCCCGGATGTCGACGCGCGTCCGGCTGCGCCTGCACGTGCTGGCTGACGGGAGCGGCCGCGTCGGTGCAATCCTGGGCGTGCACGTCGTCGGGCCGGCTCGTCCGGAGCTCGCGCTTCGGCTGAGCCCGACCGCGCGGGCGGTCGTCGCCGAGCTCGCCGCGGCGCTCCTCGCGCTCATCGGCCAAGCGTCGACGGCCGATCGGTCGGTCGCGGTGCTGTGCCACGTGTGCATGGCCCTGCGGCTGGCGGACGGATCGGTGGAGGTCCTTGCCGCGCGCCACGCCGTGCCCGCCGCGCGCGGCGCTGAGGGCCACCGCACGGCGCTCGCGGCGCGCGATGCGGCCGTCGCCCTGCTGCGCACCGCCGAGGCGCGCTGGGCGGTCGTCTGGTCGCTGCTCTGCTCGCTGCACATGGGCGGGCTGCACGACGCGACGGCCTGCGCCTTTGTACACGCGCTCGCCACCTCTCTTGGCGTGCCGCGTGCCCGCGTGCTCGCCACGCAGGACTGTCTCGCATCCGAGCTCGGCTTGTGTCGCGCGCCGCAAGCTGAGGCGTGCGCGGGCGCGGAGCAGCCGAGCGGCGGCAGCCGCGGCGTGGCTGACGCGTCGAGTGAGTCGGCGTGCACGGCGGCATGCGCGGCCGACGGCGCGCCGCTCATCATCTCGGATGCACCCGTTGGCACGCGTGACCGCCGGTCGTTCCTCATCCTGTCCGCCATCGGCGGAGGAGCGGCGTTTGCGTTTGGCGGCCCGCTGAGCGGCGTGGCGCTCGCAGGCTCGGTGGGCAGCAAGGCGGCCTTCTTGGTCGGCGCAGCCGCGTCGACGCTGACGGCGCACTACGCCCTCGAGGCCGACGCACGCCTTCTGCCCGCCGAGCGGCGAGGCGGCTGCGAGCATGGCGGATCGGACTTGTGTAACGGCCTCGGCCTCACCATCTACTGCGGGCCGGCGGGCGTGCCGCGATTGGCGGGCGCGGGTGGCGGCGCGGCACGGTGTGGAATTGCGCCGAGCGCCTTCGGTGCCGCACGGCCGCTCCTCGCGCGCCACGCCGCCAGCCGCGCGCAGGACGCGGAGCGAGCAGCAGTGCACGGCGCCGGCGGCGAGCGTCCATGCGAGCGTGAGAGCGATGTCGTGCGGCTCGCATGGAGGGCTGCGGTGCTGCGCAGCCGGTGGGGCGAGCACCGCGTGCTCCAATGGCAGACGAGCGAGCTGCTGCACGAGCTCCCGCCCGCGCTTGCGGGGCTCGAGCGCGCCGCGCGTGCGAGAGTGCGCGATCCGCCGGCGCCCGCCGGCGCTGTGGACGCGGCGGGCGCGCGCGCCGCGCGCACGGCGGAGTGGTTGTGGCCGCCCCCGCCCCAGGCGGGCGCACGCGGCGCCGAGCGCGAGTGCGCTGCGCCGGGCTCGCCGCCGGCCGCCGGTGCACGCTCTCGCGCGGCTGACGCTGGCGTGCGCGCGCGTTTGCTCGCCGCTGCTTGGGAGGGCGCGGCAGCGAGCGTTGCCCGCGCACGCGTGGGCGGCTCACCGTACACGCTGCACAACGCGCTTGGCGTCAGCGACGCGGGCTGCGGCGCGCCCTCCACCGCGGCGCTGTGGGCGAACGCCAGCGCGCGCGCGGAATGGTGCGGTGCGTTACTCGCTCGCAAAGTCCTCATCCGGCGCGCGACCGGCAGCCGGCCCGTCGCGCTGGTGGGCGCTTCGCACGGCGCGCTCGTTGTGCTCGCGGCGCTCAACGAGCTGGCCGCGAGCGGCGCGCACGGCATCGTCCACTCGGTTTGCCTCCTCGGTGCGCCAATCGCGATCTCCGACCCGCGCTGGCACGGCGCGCGCGCGGTCGTGCTCGCCCGTTTCGTCAACGTGCACTGCCGCGACGATCGATCGCTGCTCGCGCTCGGCGCGCCGGCGTTGAGCGCGCACGCCGTGAGGCGCTTCTTCGCGTCGCGCGCGCCGCCTCGGTGTCTGGCGGGCGGCGACCCCATCGCTGGCGTGCACGGCGTTGGTGAGCTCGGCGTCGGCGAGCGAGGCACGCTCGGGGGCCCAGTGGATGGAGCGGGCGGGCATTGCGCGCCATTCGAAGACGTGGAGGTGCAGCTGGGCGCTGCCGGCCATTGCGCGTACGGCAGTGCGGAGGCGCTCGCTGGCTTCCTTGCGGCTGCGCGCTTTGCGCCGCAGTGGGACCTTGTCGAGGCCGAGGTGCTCCGCGCGCCCGGCTAATAGCTTTAGACGGGGAGGGGGGAGGGGGGGGGGGGGGGGGGGGGGAGCACGCATTGCTCAGGCTGTAATGAAGCGACGGAGGGGAGGCGAAGGCGGGGCGGGAGACGAAGGGGGGGGCTTGGTGACGATGCTGTCGCTGAAATACGATTCCCGTACGCTTGTGTCCGCAACTGGCGACGATTGTGGCGACGAACTTGGGGGTTGAGGCGGCGGCGGTGACGGCGGCGACGTTGACGGCGGCAGTGGAGATGGCGGCGGCGGAGACGGTGGCGGCGGAGACGGTGGCAGTGGAGATGGCGGCGGCGGAGACGGTGGCGGCGGAGACGGCGGCAGTGGAGATGGCGGCGGCGAAGATGGCGGAGGCGGAGACGGCGGCGGCGGAGACGGCGGCGGCGGAAACGGCGGTGGCGGGGACGGTGGCGGCGGAGACGGCGGGGGCGGAGACGGCGGCCGTGGCGGCGCGGGTCGAGCGACGCGTGGCTGGAGCTGGTCCGCCTGCTGGCATAAGAGTAGTCCATATTGGCATGTCGTCCGCTTCAGCATGACGTCGATGCTCGAGCCTGCGCGCGCGACCGCGTCGTCGATGGCGGCCACCGTCGTGTCCCACAGACATGCCTTGATCACGACGCTGGTCGTGTTGAGCTGCCGTGCGGTGCACGCCTCCTCGTCGGGCAAGCGTCTGTTGCCAAGGGCGCGCGCGCGAGCGCGTGAGACGTTGCTGCGTGCGGCGAAGGGATCGGCATGCGCGAGCGGCGCGCGCGCACACCCCACGTCAAACAGGAGCTCGTCGGCCACGCCCGCCCTCCCTGCGGCGAGAGCGTCTCCAAGCTCGCGAATCACTGCGCGCGTGAGGCAACCGGCAAGCACAATTGTGCATTCGCGGCTGAGCGGTGGGGGCTGTTCGCCCTGCCCCACGCGTGCCGCCGTCAAGGCGAGGAGGGCGACGAGCATTCGGATCAAGACTCGGATTTTGATTGAGATTGGGCGCGAACAGCCAAGCGGCGTTTTCACGAGAGTGCTAGAAGCCAATGGGGTCGGCCGTCTCGTCGCGTCCGCCAGCTCCCCGGCTCGAGTCGATGAGCGCAGCGGAGGTGGAACTCGTGGACGCGGCCGCGGTGGGCTACCAGGCCCTTCTTGAGCTCGCGCGCGCGCACAGGCGACCCGACCTCACGTGCGAGCACTGTGCCGCGACGCTCTTCCAGCCGACGTCACTCGGCGACGGCGCGACGTACTGCCGCGCGTGCGTGCCCAAGGTGCCGCGGCCGGTGGGGCGCGAGGTGGGTTTCGGCAAGGCGACAAACAAGACGCTCGAACAGCTCTCGGAGGCCTGGTTCCCTGCCGGCTCCGCTGCCGCGCGCCTGCGGCAGGACGGAAACGCGCACTTTGCGGCAGGACGGTTCGCCGAGGCGGCCGCCGTGTACAGCGACGCGATCGAGCACCGCGCGGACGCGGTGCTCTTGTGTAACCGTTCAGCAGCGCGGCTCCGACTCCAAGACGCCGACGGCGCGCTGCGCGACGCGTGCCTCGCGCTGCACCTCTCCGAGCCGAGCGGCCGGATGTGGGCGAAAGCGCTTTTCCGCCTGGGCTCCGCGCTCAACGCGACGGGCGCACGGCCGGCGAACGCCCTCGTCGCCCTCGCGATGGTGGCGGCGTGGTCGCGCGTGCATCGCGAGCCGCTCGACTCGACGCTACGCGCGTTGCGTGAGGCCGCCGCCACGTTTGCGCGCGCGGCATCGCTCGCGGCCGACCCTACCGCGCCGACGCTCTCGCTGCCTGCGCTCGTCGCCGCGCTGCGCGAGGGCGGCGCGCTCGAGTCGGCAGGCGACGCGCGCGAGTACATGCCTGCCGATGTAGCTGAGTCCTTTGCTCTCGAGCTCGCCGCCGCGCGCGAGCGCGCCGACAACGCGCGCCGCATCAGTGCCGAGACAGTAATCGCCTCTCGGGAGTGTGTCGAGTGTCCCCTGTGCGTCGAGCAGCTGCACGAGCCGACGGCGATCCCATGCGGCCATGTGCTTTGCCGCTCGTGCCTCTCGCGCGCGCTCGACCAGGCGTTCGACATGCCGCCGCGCTGCCCGCTCTGCCGCGACGACCTCGCGCCATTTCTCACATGGCTCAACGTGCGCGCTCGCGCCGAGGCAGCGCGTACGCGCAGGTTGCACTCGCACGGCGCGCTGCAGCTGGCGGTGTGCCGCGAGTTGCAGAGCTTGCTCGCGCACCACATGCCCGTCGAAGCCGCCGCGCGGGCCGCGCAGGTACGCGCTGGCGAGGCGGCGGCCGGCGAAGCTGACGATGGCGACGGCGGCGGCGGTGTGAGCGCGCGCGCGCCGACGGCGACGATCCCCGTCTTCATCTGCTCGGTCGCGCTGCCGGGCGTGCGCTGCCCGCTGCACGTCTTCGAGCCGCGCTACCGGTGTGCGCACGCGCGCCATCCCTCCCCCCCCTCCCCTGCGGGTCCAAGACGTGCCGAATCCGCCCCTGCACGCGCCCGAGCGCTCACGCGCGGCGGGCGCCCGCGCTGTGCCGCGCGCGCGTGTGCCAGTCTGATGATGCGGCGGTGCATCGACTCGGGCCGGCGCGAGTTTGGGATGGCTCCGTCGCAGGAGCTTGGCTTTGGCACAACGCTACTCATCGACGAGTTCACGCAGCTGCCGGATGGGAGGGCGCGCATCGCGACGACGGGCGCGCGCCGCTTCCGCGTGCTCGAGTGGGGCAACAAGGACGGGTACAGCACGGCGCGCGTCGAGTGGATCAACGACGCGCCGCTCGCCGACGCGGACGCGACGTGCGCGGCGGAGCTGGGCCGCGCCCTGCGCGCGCAGCTCGACACGCTGCTCGAGCCCGTCGGCGCGTCGCGCGGGCTCGGTGTGATTGAGGCGCAGCTCGGCCCTATTCCCGACGACGACGCGCTCCTTCCTTTCTGGGCGAGCTTCTTGACTGCGAGGAACAGCGTCGAGTTGCAGCTGGCGCTCGCATTTGGCAACGAGCTGCGCACGTCACCGCTCGCGCGGCTGCGGCTCCTCTTGCAGGTGATGTCGCGGGCCATCGCCGCGTGAGGGCACGCCCACGTCCGCTCGCAGCCGCTTGAGCAAGCGCGGCCCATCGAATCTGGGTGCGAATGGGACCCATGACCACTCCTCCCATTCTTGGCTTTCGATAATCCGCCATGCTGCCGGCACCCGGGCGGCACCCGGCCGCGTGAACTAGCGCTTGATCGCCGGGTCGCGCGATGGCGTCGCCGCGCAGCGGCGCGCACGCGGCGGGCTCGCCGATGACGGGCCTAGATATCCACGCCATCATCGGCGAGCTAAGCACGGACGATCCGTTCTGGCTCGACCTGCCACAGGCGACCGCCGGCGCGGGCGCTACGGTCTGCGCGACGCCCGCAGGCCAGCAAGTGCTGATTCAGCCGCCCGCGCCGCAGCCGCCGCTGCCGCACATGCCGCAGTCGCAGTACGCCAGCCATCCGCAGCTGCAGCCGCACGGCCGCCCGCATGCGCGCGCGCCGCCGCCGCACGACCCGCACGCGCCGACGTCCGCGCTGCCACCGCCGAGCGAGCCAGCGAGCGGCTCGGCCGCGCACGCGCTGCAGGCGGCGCCCGCCGGAGGAGCGGCAATCGGCACGCCCGACGCGAGGGCCGAGCTTGACGGCGCTGAGCTGCGCGCCATGTTCTCCCTCGACTTTGCGGACAAGGTACCCTTCATGTGGGAGCGGTGCACCGCACAACTGAGAGTCGCGTTCGCCGCGGACGCGCAGGCGCCGGCCGACGAGGGCGAGCTCGCGCCGCTCACGGTGCGCGTCGTGTCTGACAAGGAGCTGCTCTACTCGGAGAAGAAGCGCCAGTGGACGTGGCACAAGAAGTGGACGCTCCCGCGCTTCTCCGTCGAATTGCTCTCCGGTGGCGCGCTGCTCACCGGATCGACCGGACTGTGGGTGCACGTAACGGCCGTCGTCTTCAACGAGGCGGACGATCGGTTGGACGAGGTGGGGCTGTCGGGCAAGACGAGCGCACCGTACGTGGGCGGCATGTGCTCTTTCCAGTCGCTCTTCTTCAAGTCCACCTCCTTCAACAATAAAGGTGCTTCGTTCCACCTGCTTATCGGCGTGGTGCATCGAGCAGACACGGCTGGCGCGCCACGCCGGCTGCTCGGCTGCTGGAGCTCGAGCCCGATCCACGTCGACGCGCGCAAGCGACAGCTCTCGGAGTTGGCGACAGCGACGAGCGGTCCGCTCGCCAGGCCGAGCCCCGCGTTTGCGCTGCTCGACGGCGCGCCCTCTTTTAAAGTCGAGAGCGGCTGTGCGGAGCAGGCGCCCGCGTGCGCGGGCGCGGGCGCGGGCGCGGGCGCGGGCGCGGACGCGGGCGCGGACGCGGGCGTGGTGGGGCTAGGCGCGCCGTATGGCGGCGTGCGGCAACTGCAGCCGCAGCTTGGCCGGCAGCCGGGCATCTGCCCGCAGCTGGGAGCCGTGCAGCCGCTCGCCGCGGACGCCGTACGCGCGGGTGTGTTCGGCCGGCTGCCGGCCCAGCTGGTCGTCGCCTGTCCGCCGAGCGTGCCGCCTGGCTGGCGGCAACCACAGCCGCTGAGGCCAGCGGCGGCGGCCGAACCGATCGGCGTCATGGGTCGGCACGACGCTTGGGCGGGCGCGCACGCCACGCGCGAAGGCGAGGGCGAGGCGCGGGAGTGCGATGCGTGCACCGAGAGGCACGCGCGCGACGAAGTGCGGTGGCAGCAGCTGCTCGATCTTGCGCACGAGAGCGTGCTGCAGCTGCATTGGGCGCCGCCTGCGCCACCCGCCGCGCCGAGCGACGTGCCGCGCCCCGCGCGCCTCACTGTCGTTGACGTACTCACAACGATGGCGCATGGTTTTGCGCGACACGAGCTGAGGGGCAGCGATTATCTCGAGCTGGTGAGGCGGCTCGCGCACCGCGCCGCGCTGCGCCACCGCGCGTGGCGGCCGCGCGCGCCGCACGCCGCTCATCCGCGCCGCGCCGCCGTGCGGACGCGCCGCGCAGGTGCACACGAGTGAGCGCATGCTACTCAAGGGTGTTCTGATGGAGTTGGGCGGGGAGCATTCGGCACTCCGGCTGCAGATGCGCGTGCTTGACAAGGCGGGCGCAGCGCTACCGCTCGATGGGTTCCTGTCCATCGACCGCGAGGCGAGCGCGAGCTCAGGTCGACCGTTACTCCTCCTCTCCACGCAACGCACGCCGAGCTGGAACGCGTCGGGCGGCTTCCATGTCGACTTTGTCGCGCCCGCTTAGACAGCCGGGCGAATTGGCCGCCCACACCACACCACGTCACGAGGCGGTGTCCCGAAGTGAGGGTGCACGGTGTGGTACCCACATGTATGAGAAGTCCGGATGCGCGTCGACAAGCGCACAAAGCCCGCGCGCGAGATACGATTCGACGCCATGCTGCCCGAGCGAGTGGTCGCTCAGGAAGGCGCCCGGCGGCAAAAGGTGCACCGGAAGCTCCGCATCGCCGTTTGCGCGCGATTCGCCGCCGTCGGCGCGTGGCCCACCGTCCCCGTCCCCGCCGACCGGCCGACGCGGCACCGAGCGGATGGCCGCCTCAATCTCGTGCAGCTTGGAATCGACGTGCGCGGTGCGCGGGTTCGTCTCGCCTGCGCACATCGTGCCCGACGGGGTTTGGTGGGGGTTCGTAGGGGAGGGGGGGGGGGGGGGGGCAACGGCAAATGCAGGCGCTCGGCGTGCGCGCGCGCGAGCTGCGCGGCGCGCGGGCGCGCGCGCGAGCGGGGCGCGGCTGCGGCGCGCGCGCGCTTCGCTCGCACCGTGGAGCTGAGCAAAAATGGCGCGCGCCTTTGTGCACAGCGCGTGCGCCTCTTCAAACTTCTCCTGCTTCTCGAGCGCAGCCGCGAGGTTGTTCATGTTGACGGCGAGCTCCTCCGAACAGGGCTCCATCTCGCGCTCGTTGATGCGCAGCGCCGAGCGGAAGAGCTGCTCGGCCTCGCCGTACGCGCCCGCCTTGTACCGCTGCAGGCCCACCTTGTACAGCTTGGCAGACATGGAGCGCGACGCGCGCGACGCCGACGCGGCGGAGATCTTGTCGATCGCGCGGGACGGCGCGGCCGAGACGCCCTCGACGAGCTGGCGTGTGCGGCTCGCAAAGGCGCCAAACCGCTTGCCTGCGCCGCTCAGCATCCGCTCCACCTGCTCAGCTTCGTCGGGCTCGAGCGGCGCGGTGAGCAGCGCGGCGGTCCACTTGCCCAGACCAGCGCTTACGACACCGCTCGCACCGGTACTGCCCTCGTCGCTGCCCGCTGCAGAGTCGCCAGCGTACGGCTGCGCGCCAAGCGGCCGCGCTGCGGCGTGCGGCCCGCCGTGTGGGTTTGTGCCGGCGGAGTTCGGGTACTGGAGCATCACATCGAGAAGGAGCGTTGAATACTCTCTCGTCAGGTTGTGCATGACGCTCATCTTGCGCACGAACGCGCAGCCATCGTGCGGTGGCACACCGAGCGAGACCATCGTGTACGCGAAGAAGCCGAGCTGGCCAAAGACGATGCTCTGCTCGGCCGAGAGCGACTCGTCGCGCCGCTCCTCGGCGAGGGACCGCCAGTGAGCCGCCGCTGAGTCGGGTGCCGCCGATGTGCCGTGCAGCAGCAGCGACGAGGCCGACGGCAGCGGCGATGACACGCCGGCAGGTGGCGGCGGCGCGGGCGCCGGCGGTGCGCGTGCCGCCGTGACGGCGGGCGAGGTTGACGCTGCACTGCCACCGCCCGCCATGCTGCCCGCCATGCTGCCCGCCATGCTGCCCGAGCGCGAGCGCGGCACGTGGTGCGCGTGCGCGAGCGCCGCGTTGTGCAGCGCGCCTTGGAGCGACGCGTTGAAGGTGGCCTCCCAAAATGTCGCCTCGGCGTGCAGCTCGACGCCGCAGCGCATCCGCGCCGTTACAAACTCTGGCGGCGCACCCTCCTCGCGCCCCTTTTTGAAGAAGGTTGACGCCAGGTTGAGGAACGCGCACGCGTTCGCAAAGTCCCTCGCGCGATGGCACCAGCGCGTGCCCGCGTCGATCAGCTCGCACAGCACAGAAAACGAACGCTCGTCTCGGTTGAGCGGGTACTGCACGGCCGGGCGCGCGCGGGATGTGTTTGGGGGGGGGGGGGGGGGGGGGGGAGGCGCTTGGTCGGCGCGCTCAGCCGGCAAGCGCCGCGCAAGCCGACACTCGATGACTCCGCGGTGCGCACCTTGCTACGCATCATGTTGAGCTCGTGCGCGACCGCGGAGCGCAGGTACTTGCGCCGGAGCACCTGGCAGACCGACTCGGTCGCCGCCGCGTCCACCTTGCCCTTGCGCTCAAAGACGAGCTGCACGTGCTGCCGGCAGCGCAGCTCAAGCGCCGCGCGCTCCTCGGCCGACTCGGCGTCCTCTGGATCGGGCTCGTCAGCCGGCTCGGCCGGCTCGACGGCGGGCGCATTCTCTTCGTCCGTCGTTGACGAGACGAGTAGCACGGGCTCGTCGGCCCGCGGCGCCGCCATCGTCCGAGCACTTCCGTAATCGTCGAGCTGACGACGGATGTGCCGCCGCGCGCGCGGCGCGTTCCTCGCGCTGTGCGCGGCGGCAGTGCTGGCCGTGCCGACGCCGCGCGCGGTCCGGCCGCTTGCCACGCCGCTCGGCCGCTTTGCGCGCACCCGCCGCCTGCGCACGCTGCGCGAGGAGCTCTCAGACGCGGTGCGGTCGCAAAACTTTGCGCTCGCCGCGCGCCTCAAGGCCGAGCGGGACGAGCTGCGCGCGGACGACCCGGTGCGTGAGTTGCGCGCGCGGTTGTCGCGCGCGATTGCATGCGAGGACTTTGCCGCCGCATCCGAGCTCCGCGACGAGCTGCGCAGTGCACAGCGGCGAACGGGCCCATTCGATTCCGTGCTCTTCCTCTCGCCCGACGGGCTCCGCCTGTGGGTGCGCGGTGGGCATCTGCTGCTCGACGAGCTGCCCGAGGATGGGCTGGATGAGGCGGTGGTGCTGCAGCCCGATGATCTCGCGCCTGGCTCGTACCGCCTGCAGCAGCCCACCTGGTCGCCTTCCGGCACACGCGTCGCCGCGACCCTGCTGCTGCCAAGCGCGTCGTCGGGCGAGCTCGTCATCTTCGACGCGCTGCGCGGCGGCGAGCTCGCGCGCGTCGCGCTACCCGCGCCGCCGTTCTACTACATGTGGTCCGCTGACGAGCGTTACATCACGTGCCTCTCGGCGAGCGCCGGCCGCCTTGTGCTCCTCGCCGTCGAGCTGCGCACGGGCGAGGTGCTGACGCTCGCGCGCGGCGCGCCGCTCTTTTACGCGATGGCGCGCGGCCGGGCCGACCGGCGGCTCGTCGCGCACAACGGCGGTGCGAACGCGGTCCAGCTTCTCGCCGACTACGGCCCAGTCGCGCAGCCCGTCGCGCCCGCCGCCTCCGGGCCGTGGCGCACAATCTGCACGCCAGCCGGCGGCTTTCAGTCGCCATGCTGGTGCCGGTGGCGCGAGCCGAGCGGCGCGCTGGGCGAGGCGATCGTTTTTGCCGAGCGCGGCCGGGTCGTCGCCGTACAGCCCGAGGTGCGCGTCTCCGCGGCCACCCGCCGGCGCGTGCTCTACACGGGCACGGACGAGGCGGCGGCGTCGGACGGCAGCGGCGCGCGCGTCGACCCTCCACTCCTCCTCTTCGTCGTCTCGCGCTGCGCGCAGGCGGTCGCGCTGCTGAGCGCGGCCGCGCCGAGCGACTTGCTCCTTCTCTCGCCGTCCACGCGCGCCGACCGGCCGTGCCTCCTCGACGTGTCGTCGAACGTCGCGCCGCACGCCGACCATGTCGACCTGAATGGCGCGCTGCCGCGTGGCGAGCGCGTTTCCGAAGTGTCGGCATTCTGGTTCTCGCCGGGCGGGCGATGGCTGCTCGCACTCGCGCGCACGGCGGCCAGCGCGGCTGCGGCTTCGAGCGCGGGCACGGGCGCGGGCGCGCGCGGGCAGGAGGCGCGTGGCGCTCCTGCGGCCTCGGGCTGGCGTTGGGTGATCTTTGACTGCGAGGCGAAGGCGCCGCTTGGCGCCACGCCGAGATGCGAGCTCACGCCGTCGCTGCTGCAGCAGTACGTGCCCTTCTTCACGCAGTACGCGCAGTCGGTCAGCCCGTTCGCGCCTGACGGCGGCGCGTTCTGCTTTGTGACAGACGAGGGCGGCTTCGTCGCAACGCTTCATCCGGAGATGAGCGAGATCGCGGCGCGCATCACGATCACGCCGCTGCCGAACAAGCCCGCGCGCCCCGAGGTGATGTGGTGGTCTGGGCCCGTGACCGACGCGCTTGACGACGTCGACATGGACCTGGATGACCGCCGCTGGTAACGCACGGCACGTGATCGATTTATGCGCCGCCGACGAAAAATCGCATTCGACGTGGACTGCTGGCATTGAGGACTTGAGGTGGTTCGAGTGACTGGCCGACTGGCTTGACTGATGAGTGATGACCGAGGGATTTATCTCTAGGGAGTTCCGTACTTTTCGACGTTTCAAACTTTGCCTCCGTACTTTTAGACTTCCAAAATGTTTGCAAACTTTCGCCCGGACTCCGCCCGGACTCCGTACTTTTCGACGCTGGACCCAAAACTATCCACGCGGCCATCTTCTGCGATAAGGTCTGCAACGGCGAGGGCGACGGCGACTACCTATGCGGCCACTGCTTTGCTGTGGCCGGCTCGCCGGCGCCGGCGCCCCCTCCGGCCGGCGGCGAGGAGGACTGGGAGGACTACGATGATTCGTCTGAAGACGTTCCCAAAAAGCGCCGCAAGACAAGCATGGGCGCGCAGCAGCAGCCGCATGGCGAAGTGAACCAGCGGAAGCAGAACTGCTGCAAGCAGTGCGGGAGGCCCGGGCACAACAAGAGGAGCTGCCCGGAGCTCGAGCAGCAGAGAGCTAAGTGAGTTCAGCTGCGCGTCGAAAAGTACGGAATAACACGTCGAAAAGTACGGCGCCTCCGTACTTTTCGACGGCGCCTCCGTACTTTTCGACGGCGCCTCCGTACTTTTCGACGATTTGTCTAAAAGTACGGAGGCAAAGTTTGAAACGTCGAAAAGTACGGAACTCCCCTATCTCTACCGGGTAACTGTACCGGGGGGCGCTGTCGCGGTGGGGGGTATCGCGCCGCCTCGGCGAGGGTGGCCGTGCGGCTTCTGCCGCGCGCCCGCTCTCGTCGGGGCAGGCGACGGGCCTTGCCCGTGGTGCGCCGCTTCCCTCGTTTTCGATCAGTGCCTCTTCCTCCGGGGCGTGCGGCCGCCCGCCGGCGTCTTTGGCCTGCAGCCCGAGCACGGCGAGCCCGCGCGCTACGGCGACCGGTGGCCTCGCCGTGAGGCGGGCGCCGCGCGGCGGTTTTGGGGGCTGCTCGATGGCGCTCTGGCTCGTCGTGACCGGGGCCTTGCCTTCATCTGGCTCGGCTTCTTTGTCGCTGCGGACGCGCGCGATCCCGGTGACATTCCCTTTGCCTGCGTACGCCGGGCGGAGCATCGGTGGTTCGCGACTTTGGCCGCCGACGTGCTCTGGGCTGGCGATGAAGGCTGGTTCCCGCACGTCGACGCGGCGGTGCGAGCTGTCGACGCGGCTCGGCCGTCCGCCCGCCTGGACGATGGCGAACGGCCCCTCGGTGGCTACTACTCGGACGACGCAGGCACGGTCTTCGAGGACGACGGTGGCGATTACTAGGACGGGCGTGCCGGTGGCGGCGCCTTCCCACAACACTTTCAAGATCCCCGCTCGCGATGCGCACTCGTTTGTTCGCGAGATGGGGGGACCATGCCGGCTGCCGCCGCGGGTCCCACACGTTTTACGCGTGTGGGACCTGTTTTTGGTGTTCCCAAGTAAGGCCGTCGTCATCGTGAGGTGCCCTCAGTTGTCCCCCGTCTCGCGCTTCAGGAACCCTCTGCTCTGTCTGCTCCCGCCTCTGCCTTTGCAAGCGGGTCGGTGGGCTGTGGCGGGGGAGGCCGCGGTGCGCGCGTCGGTGGGCGGGAGGCTGAGCGATGGTGGGCGGATTGCCGGCGGGCCGACAGGTTCGCTGGCGGCGGGCGGAGGCGCGCTCGGGGGCGGCGGCCGGCGGCGCGGAGGCGTGCGGGGCGGCGGCGCGCGTGGTGCGGGCGGCGGCGCACTCGGCGGTCTGTCCGGCGGCAGGGCTGGCCGCGGCTCGGTGGCGGCGGTGAATTCCGTCGGCCCTCGGGCCTCTGCTGGCGCGGGCGCGGCTAGCTGTGGTGCGCGCCGCGGCTGCGGAGGGTGCGGCGGCGCGCGCGGCCGGGGGGCGCCGGCGGTGCGCGGCGGCTAGGCGCGGGCGGGCCTCTGGGCCCGCACCGCCTCGCTGCCCGCTCGCTGGTGACCGGGATGCGCGGGGATCGACGACATTGGTGGCTACTCGATTCAGCTGGTGCTGACCCCGCTGTCCTGACGTAAGCGCCGTTAGTATCTCTAATACCATAGTCATGAAAGCGTCGTTAGTATAGGCGAAGCAGGCCCTACTATAGTCATGAATTGTTGGGGCGGCGGTTTCAACCGCCTTTTGGGAAGCGCCGAAGTTGTCGCGATGGCACACGGCCGCGCCGTTCTCCTCGCCAGCGCTGCGAGCATTGCCGTCGTGTGCGCGGCAGTCTGGCGGCGGCGGCGGCGGCCGTCGAGGGTCGACGTGCCTGTATTCGACATGAACCCAGAGGCAGCGCCGTGCGTGCCCACCGCGTTCGGCGAGCCTGGTGCGCCTGCGTCCGAGGAGTCGGCAGCGCCGGCGCACGCCGACGAATGGCCCACAGAGCCGGAGCCGGGCTCGCTCGAGGAGGTGCGATCGGCGCCCAACTACGCGGATTTTGAGGGCGTCATCAAGTGCGTGCGTTCCGCCGCGCCCGTCGAGGAGCTGACCGCCCTGCTCGCCGAGCGTCAGGTCGACCTGAGCCTCGCGATGCCGGGAAGCGACGATTGGCGCATCTCCTATCTCACCGCGCTCGTGCACGAGGAGGGGATTGAGGACGCGAGCATGGCGCAGTGCGTCGCGCTGCTCGTGAAGCACAAGGCCGACCCCAATGCTGTCGACGGCACCGGCCGCACGTCGCTCATGTACGCCGCGATGCGCGGGCAACGGGCTGCACTCCAAGCGCTGCTCGAGCACGGCGCGGACGCGCGCGCGACACTTGACGAGGGCGCGGAGTGCGCGTCGGCGCTCAAGTGCATGGGCCGCACCGCGCTCGAGCTGGCGGTCGAGGAGGGCCACGCCGACTGCGTGCGCCTCCTCGCCGAGCGCGGCGCGGAAGTGCGTCTGCCAGTTGGCCGCTTTGGCCCTTTGCTGCTCAGCTGCCTACTCGACCGCGTCGACTGCTGCGCGGCGCTCATCGCCGCGCACGCGGCGGTGAATGACGTTGACAAGAACGGCTTCACCGCGTTGATGGCCGCGGCTGACTCGGCCTCGGCGCGCTGCGTGCGAACCCTCCTCGACGCGCGCGCATCGCACGCTGCGGCAGAGCCGTCGGAAGGGCGCACGGCGCTCATGATCGCTGCACAGGGCACGGGCGGCCCGCACCGGCTGCGCTGGGACTTACCCACGCCGCCGGCGGGCGGGTACGCCGAGTGCGTCCACGCTCTCCTCGACGCGGGCGCCGACGCGGACACGCGCTCGAACAGCTCGGGGCGCTGCCTGACGGCACTGCTCTACGCCGCGTCGAACGGGAACACCGCCGTCGTGCGCGCACTCGTCGCGCGCGGCGGCCAAGTGAACGGCCAGCGGCACGTCTCGTCGGACGGGCTCTCCGCGCTCGCGCTCGCGCTCGTCGTCGGCCACGAGGAGACGGCGCGCGTCCTTTGCGCCTCCGGCGCCTATCCGTATTCACCGCGCGAGCCGCGCGAGCTGCTGCCGCCATTGCTGCTCGGCCGAAACGCCGGCCTCGCCGACGCACGCAAGGCGGCGCTCGCGCGCATGAGCCTGTGGATGGCGGCGCGCACGGGCTGGCGCTCGCCACTCCATTTTGCGCAGCAGCTCACGCCCGATCACGCGCGCGAGCTGCTCCGCGCCGGCGCGGACGTGTCGCTCGCGGCGGTGAGGCGCAGCGCGACGTTGGCCGACGCGGCCGCGGCGCACGACGACACGGCGGCCGGGCAGCCGGACGCGAGCGCATCGGCGGAGACGCCCGCCGAGCTCGCGCGCGCGCTGATCGCACAGCTCGAACGCGACGGCGGCGCGGCCGACTGTGCTGAGGCGCAGGGTGACGGGACGAGCGACTGTGCTGAGGCGCAGGGTGACGGGAAGAGCGACTCTGCTGAGGCGCAGGTCGCTCGTATCATCGACGCGGCCGCTCGGCCATGGTCACCCAGCACACACGCACTCTTCCCGTCGCGCGCGCGGGCGCGCGCTGTCTCGCTGCTGCTGCTCGGCAAGCTGGTCGCGCGGCAATATGGCGGAGCGAATGGAGGGGTCGCGGCGTTCGAGCTCGCGTGGACCGCGCACGTCCTGCCGCGCGTCATTGAGCGCACGCTCCTCGAGCCTGGCACGCGCGTTCGGCTCGTCGGCCTCACGGGCAGCTCCGCGTCCGCGCTCAACGGCCAGGTGGGCACAGTGCAGTGCGCGAGTGCGACTGAGATCGCGTCGGGCCGCGTGCCTGTGCTCATCGGCGCGGACGCGAGCGGCGGCACGAGCAGCGCTCGCGGCGGCGCCACAAGCCACGGCCGCGTGGCCAGGCGCGACTCTGCGCCCAAGGCGAGCGCGCGGCGCGTGGGTGTGCGCGTGCACAACCTCGCGGTCGTGCGGCCGTTCCAGCCGGCGCCGCTCGGCGCGCTCGAGGGCGGCAAGACGCCGTCGCCGGAGGAGTGGGCGAAGCAGTGGCAACACGGCCGTCTGTACATGACGGGCAGGCCCGGCGCGCCCGGTGCGGACGTGGCGTGAAGGCAGTGCGCGAGCGTCGTGCGTCGGGACTGCCTGACCCGTCGCGACGCGTGAGAAGACAATGCCGCGCAAGTGTGCAGCTGGCCGTGTCTCACTGTCTTCTTTTTCGTCCTTGTGTTCTTCGGTCTCAGGGTGTAGCATCACCACTCGTGCGCGGCGGCATGGGTGAGGCCGGTGGGTTGGCGCCAACGCCTGCAAGCACGGCGCGGTACGCGGCCTTGAGCGCGTCGGCGCGCGCTGCGTTCCCCGCCTTTGCGTGCGCGGCGATCGCTTGGCGCAGCGCGCTCTGCCGCGCGCGCACTGCGACCGGTCCGAGCTGCGCGCTCGCCTCCGCGTCGCCAGAGCCCGCCGCGAGCAGCACGAGCGCATGCGCGCACTCCGCCGCCTCGACCGCGGCATCAAGACGGCGGAGCGTGGCCGCGCTGGGCTCGCTGCCAGCCGCCGCGCTCTCAGCCGCGCTCGCCTCGTGCAGCGCGGCCAGCTCGAGGTGCGCGCTAGCGCCGAGCCGGCGCGCCTCGACGAGCAGCGCACCGTCACGTGCGTGCGCGCCCGGCGCGGCGTCCGCGCGCGCGGCCGCACTGGTCGCGCCGCTCGCCGCGCGCTGCAGGTGGCGCACGGCGAGCGTCCGTTTCGCGCGCGCGGCCTGCTCGCAATGCGCGCTCGTGCGCATCGCCTCAAAGGCGTGCAGCGCGCCGAGCTGCAACTCGGCCGACGCGGCGGCGAGCGCGGCGGCCGCGTCCACGTGCGCGATCTCGTCGCACGCGCGCAGCGCGCCGTCAAAGAAGTCAAGCGCATCGCGCACCGACCGGCTGACCGCGTCGGAGGGCCGGCAGAGCGCGGCGAGTGTGCGCGCGCGCGTCGCGTGCAGCGCGCCCATTTCCGCGAGCGCGCCGCCGAGCTCGCGGCGCGCGGCGACCCAGAGCGGCGCGAGCGGCCCGCGCGCCGCGCGCGCGCCGCCGAGCGTCTGTGCCCCATCGTGCAAGCAGCGCAGCGCCTGGTCGAGGTATGAGGCGCCGAGCGCGAGGGCCTCGTCCGACAGAGCGCGCACGCCGCCGCCCGGCGCGGCGGGCGCGGCGAGCATCGCGCCGCGCTCGAGCGCGCGCGCGCGCGCGCGCCAGAGCGCTGCGCTGTTCAACTGCACGAGGCACGCGTTGGCGCGGTCACCAACCGCGTCAAAGAGCCTGCGCGCAGCTCCGAGCAGCCTGTCTGCGCGTGCGGGATCAGAGGTAGCGAGAGGCGCCCTGCCTTGCTCGTTGCACAGGTCGGCGAGCTGGCGCGCGCGCGCGCGCAAGAGCGCGCGGTCGCCGCCCGCGCCCGCGCCCGCGCCGACCGAGCCCTCCGTGCGCGCGCGGCGCGGCGAGGGCTCGGACGCCGAGCCGTCCGGCGACGCGCGCGGCTCGGCGGTCACTGGGAGCGGAGGCGGGGCGGCGAGTGCGGGCGGCGGCTTCGCCGCGCCGGGGTTCCCGCCCGCATGCGCGCGCGCGCCCGCCTCGCCAACGGTGCCGCCTGCCTCGCGCAGCGATGCGTCGAGGGCGCGAGCGAGCGCACACGCCGCCGCCTCAAGCGACAGCTCGCAGATCGACGCGCACGCTTCCTCGCCGTCGCCATCGCCATCGCTGCCGGCGGGCTGCTGCGCGCTCTCGTCGAGCAAGGCGGCCGCCGACTGCGGCGGAAGGAGAGCACACAGCCACGCGAGTGCTGTGCGTTCGGCCTCGGCCTCGGCGTCCGCACGCTCGTCCGCGCATGCCCCATCCGTGCACACGTCGCCCGTCGCGTCCGCCGCTCGCGCGCTCGCGCGCGTGCCGGCGCCGAGCGCGCCGAGCGCGCCGAGCGCGCGGAAAGAGGTGCAGAGCTCGTCGCACGCGCTGGCGCACGAGCAGAGGGCGGCGAGCCCGCGCGCGGACGCGCGGACAGTCGCGCCCGCCGGTGCGCGTGCGTCCGCGCTGTCCGCGCCGTCTACATTGCCGCCGCGCGGCGCACCTCTCCCGCCGAGCGTGCCGCCGGCGGCTGCCAACGCCGCTCGCTCTGACGCGTGCAGCGCGGCCGCGAGCTCGAGCAGCTCGCGCGAGAAGGCGGCGCGCTCCACCCAGCGGGGCGCGCCGCCACGGCGCGGCGCGCTCGGCCCGGCGCGCGGCACCGCCGCGACTGCGCCAAAGCGCAGGAGTGGGCCCGGGAGTAACGGATCGGCACTCGCCTGATTGTCAAGAGCTGCGCGAAGCAGCGCGCCGCACGCGAGCAGCGCGTCGGTGCATGGGCCGGGCGGCGCGCCGGCCGCGCGCGCGCGCGCGCACGCGGCGCGCACGCGCGCGCCGAGGGCGGCGGCAGCGTCGCAAATGTCCGACGCGAGGTAGGACACGTGACAATCAAGGAGGGCGGGAAGGCGGAGCAATGGCGTCGCCTCCGCAGAGCGCGCGGCCACTGCCGATGTGCACGCGCACGCGAGGTGGTGCAGCGCCTCCACGTGCGCGATGATCGCATCCGCATCGGCGCGCGCGGCCGCCGCGTCCGCCGCGCGCGGCTCGGGCGTCGCGAACGCGTCGACGGGAGCGGCGGCGCTCTGCGGCTGCGGCAAGGGCGCGACAGCAGCCGTGCACTCGCGCGCACGCACTCCGCTCAGCCCAGCGTCCGATGCGTCGATGGCTGGCGCGGCTGCCACAAAGTCGACGGGCGCAAGGAGCGTGCGCACGAGGCATTCGACGCCATTGCTCTGCCGCCATTCGGCCGCGCCGCCATCGGCCGCACGGCCGTCAGGCGGCACAGCGCGCGCCGTCTCGGCCGCGTCGGCGGCCGCGTCGGAGGCGGACGCGCCTGCCGCGCGCGCGGGTGCATCCGTCGCAGGCGTGGCGCCGCCATCGTTGACGCCCGGTGGCAGGCCGGCGCGCACGGCCACCGCGCGCACGGCCGCCGCGCGCGGGCGCGCGCGCGCGCGCGCGAGCTCTGCCGTCGCGAGCGAGTGCATGAGCGGGTGGATGCCGCCTGTGAAGAGGCGCGAGGCCAGGCTGAGCAGGGACTGGCGCTGCAGCTCGGCGTGCCCACCGCCGTCCGTGCGCTCCGCGCGCTCCGCGCCGCCTCCTCTCGCGTGTTCGGCCGGGTCCCCAGCGGCCGCATGCGTGCCGAGCGTCAGAGCGAGTCGGTAGCACAGCATACCGACAGCGAAGGCGTAGGGTGCGGAGCCGTCACGCGCGCGCGCGTTGGCGCCGCCGCCACCGTCGGCCGCGCCCTCGCCGCGCGCGCCGTCGTCGCGTTGCCCGCGTTGCCCGCGTTGGCCGTCGTCGCCGCCGGCGCCGCCGGCGCCGCCCGCGCCGTCCGCGCCGGTCGGCCGGTCGAGCGAGCGCACCTCAAACAGGTGCACCTCCGCACCGTCCTCCTCCTTGAGCAGATGGTACGTGCTGCCGTCTCCGCGGCAGTTGGCCTGGAGGAAGGTGAGCAGTCGGGCGGCGGACTCGTTCACCTCATCGACGTCAAAGGCGGGCGCGAAGCCATATTGACACGGCCTGCAGCCACGCCGAGGCGCGCGCGCGCACGCGCGGCGCGCGCGCGTGCGGCGGGCGCGCGATGAGCGGAAGCGCATGGCGAGGTGCAGGGCGCGTGGCGAGGTGCAGGGCGCATGGCGAGGTGCAGGGCGCATGGCGAGGTGCAGGGCGCATGGCGAGGTGCAGGGCGCATGACGAGGTGCAGGGCGAGGTGCAGGGCGCATGGCGAGGTGCAGGGCGCATGGCGAGGTGCAGGGCGCATGGCGAGGTGCAGGGGGCATGGCGAGGTGCAGGGCGCATGGCGAGGTGCAGGGCGCATGGCGAGGTGCAGGGCGCATGACGAGGTGCAGGGCGAGGTGCAGGGCGCATGGCGAGGTGCAGGGCGCATGGCGAGGTGCAGGGCGCATGGCGAGGTGCAGGGCGCATGGCGAGGTGCAGGGCGCATGGCGAGGTGCAGGGCGCATGGCGAGGTGCAGGGCGCATGGCGAGGTGCAGGGCGCATGGCGAGGTGCAGGGCGCATGGCGAGGTGCAGGGCGTAGGGCGAGGTGCAGGGCGCATGGCGAGGTGCAGGGCGCATGGCGAGGTGCAGGGCGCATGGCGAGGTGCAGGGGGCATGGCGAGGTGCAGGGGGCATGGCGAGGTGCAGGGCGCATGGCGAGGTGCAGGACGCATGGCGAGGTGCAGGGCGCATGGCGAGGTGCAGGGCGCATGGCGAGGTGCAGGGCGAGGTGCAGGGCGCATGGCGAGGTGCAGGGCGCATGGCGAGGTGCAGGGCGCATGGCGAGGTGCAGGGGGCATGGCGAGGTGCAGGGCGCATGGCGAGGTGCAGGGCGCATGGCGAGGTGCAGGGGGCATGGCGAGGTGCAGGGCGCATGGCGAGGTGCAGGGCGCATGGCGAGGTGCAGGACGCATGGCGAGGTGCAGGGCGAGGTGCAGGGCGCGTGCGCGCGCTCGCGCGCGGAGGCGCGGCGGCGCGGCTGCACTCACCAGCATGGCACATCCTCAGTGCGCAACACCTTGTACCCCGAGACGATCCCCCTCCTGTGCCCGCACACGGCGACCTCCGGCACGCCTGCCATCACATTGTCGAGCCAGAAATCGAGGCACGTTGTCGGCGCGATCTCGCGCTCGAGGTCGCATAGCTGCAACGTAACGGCCGGGTGCTGCGCGTTGCCAAAGACGAGTGTGTCCGAGCCGAGGAGAAGTTTCCACCCGCACAGCTCCCACTGCACCACTTGACGGAATCCACTCGCCACGCGTGGCAGGAACTCGCGCGCGCTCGGGCGCGCGCCTGGCTCGGCCGGGCGCGCGCCCGGCTCGGCTGCCGCGCCCGCCTCCGGCGCCGCTGGCGGGCCCGCGCGCGCAGAAAGCACACGCGCGACGCCAGCTGCGGCGAGGGCTCGCGCGTTGCTGCCGCGTGCGCCTTCGGGCGATGCGCACGCGTGCGGCTCAAGCGCCGCAAGCGACAGCGTCGCGGTGGACGCGGCGAGGCCGTCGGACGGGTCGCAGCCCGCCGCCGAGTCTCTGACGCCCGCGGCGTGCCGCGTGGGCACAGCCTCGTCGGTGACTCGACGCTCGCCGGCCGTGCGCTCGGCGGCGGCGTCCTCATCGTCGTCGAAGCCCGCCGAGAGCCAAAGCGCGAGCTGCGAGCGCGGCCTCGGCAAGCCGAACGGCGCCGTCGAGTCGGCGCTGGCGCCCTCGCCTTGAGCAATGGAGGAGGGCGCGTGCCCGTTACGAGCGCTCGGCCGGCGGCGCGCGTCGGCGGCAGCTGGCGACCGCGCACGCGCGCCGCGGCCGCCGGCGCGTTCGTCAGCGCGTGCCAAAGGCGCGCTGGCTCGATCCATCTCACGCTCGCACCCACCTGCCGCCGTGTGCTGTGCCGCGCGCTGTGCCGACCGTCGTCGAGAGCTGGCGGGAGCCCAGAAGGTCCATCGCGTTTCGCCCGTGCCACCACCGGGCGGCTCGACGGCCGCGTCCTTGGGCGTGCTCCAGCCGGGACTGGGCGGTGATGACGGCGTGGCCGGCGGGGGCGCGCCCCCCGCTGCAGAGTCGCCGCCCGCCGGCTGGTCGGCGGTGAGCAGCGCATGCGGGCGCGATGGATCGTTGCCCACGCTCGCCGCGCCGCTTGCGATCGAGTGGTGGACGAATTTGGAGTAGAGGAGCCGGTCGTGCGCGCCAATGGTCGCCTTGATGCGCCCTGGCGCACCTCCGCGCTCCGAGCCGCCGGGCTGCACGCGCTTGATCCGCGCGGCCGATGAGCGGACGGCGGAAGCCTGCTGCTCGGGGAGGAGCGGCTCGCCGTCGACGATCAGCGCGCGGCCGACGCGGTGGATCGGGACGGAGACGGCGGCACGCGAGAAAGGCAGCTTAAAGAGGCGCTTGAATGTCTCCGCCGAGCCCACGAAGTGCGCGCTCGCCGCCTCTTCGTGCGCGAGGATGGCGCTCGACGCGAGCTCCGTGCGGTCGGCGCTCTGCGCCGGCGGCGCCTGCTGGATTGCGCGCTGCGGCAGGGTGATCGCCCCATCGGGCACGTGCGCGAGCCGACCCTCCGACCAGTTTGCCGGCAGCGCGTTCAAGTCGGTCTGCGCCGGGAGCTGCCAGATCCGCACCACCTGCGGTGCCACCGGGACGAGGGCAGTCGTCCCGTCGTTCGCGCCCTTCACCATCGTGGAAGGCCGTTCGCGTCTGATGCGCGTGCCGGAGTCCGCCGATGCCGAGGAGGACGCGAGGCGAGCGGAGCGCGCGCACGAGCTGCGCGAGTGCAAGCTCCTCTTCTTCGCGGGCTTCCTTGGCCTGCCCTGGCTCTGGTTCGTCAACTGGTTCCACTACCGCAGGCGCGCACCGCCAGAGAGCGACCCGCTCGTGCAGGTGTACGCGCGCCGATCGCTCCTCGGCTCGATCATCGGCCTGGTACTCTTCCTCGTCTACTTCTTCACTGTGCAGCTGACGTGGCGGCGATGGGCCACGGACATCATGATCAACGCGCCCGCGAGGAAAGATGAGTTCTGAGGCTCGACGGCGGAGTGCATCGCTAGCACACCGCGCGCACGGCCCGTGAATGCAGATGCGCCCGATCGTGCGCGTGCGGCTGACGCGGCGTTTTCGGCGATGGGCCACGGACAACACATCGCCACGCGGTGCGCAATTGCGGCCCATCAATACAGCATCGCTAGCGCACCGCACGCGCGGCACGTCAATGCAGGTGCGCCTGGTCGTGCGGTGCGACGGCTGCAGCTCGGCTCAGGCACTGCATGTGCGCAGCTGGCAGACTTGGCTCAGGTGAGCCGCCGCCCGCGAAGGAGCCAGCACCTTTGCCGGTCGGCACCGCTGCACTCGTCGACCGTCCCATACTTCGTGCGCCACTGCTCGGGCTCGTCGCCTCCGTCTTGAGCCCCGTCTTGGCCGCGCGGATCTGCTGGCGCAGCTGCCGGTCGCGGAGGGAGAGGGGAGCGACGCACCGCCCATGCCGGTCGTACGCGGTGGGCTTCGCGTGCAGCAGCACGCGGTCGAGCGGCGGGACGATGAAGGGCACGAACGGGAGCGACGCGAGGCCGTACAGCACGCGCACCCACGACAGCCACGAGCGCAGTACCCACCCGGACGTGGTCGCGCACGCGAGTCCGGCTGCACTGCAGCAGAGGGCGAACGACGCCAAATCGTAGAGCAGCAGCGAGCGGAGCACGCCGCCGCGCCGCGGGTGGAAGGCGGCGCAGCCACAGCACAGCCGCTTCTCCGGCTGCACGTGCTCCGCCGGCTCGAGCAGCGTGCCGAGCTTCTTGCCGCGCGCGAGCACACGACGAAGCGCGCCGTGCACGCCGCGCCCGGACCGCGGGGCGCGCGGCTCGGTTGACGCCGTGCCGCCCGGCGCGGACGGCACGTGCACGTCGGCGCCGATCGCCCCGCTCTCCACGTCGCCGGCCGCCGCGCCGAGCGCGCCCTTCTGCTTGGAGAGCGGCAGAAGCACGAACGCCGCCCAGCAGAGCAGCATGTTGAGCACGAACGCGCCCGTCTCGAACGCGAACGAGCTGTGCTGGCCCGGCGCGCCGCGCAATCCGCGCTCGCCGCACGTGCCATGCGTAGCGCACCACTGCGCGTGCGCGCCGGCGACAAGGCCACCGATCGCGCCGACGGTGACGAACTGCAGCCCCTTGAACTCAAGAATGAACTGGCAAAGCTGAAACTCGTCGCCCTTGTCGCGAATGAGGAAGAGCAGTAAAAAAAAGATGGTCTGCACGCCGTACACGGGGCAGAGCTGCAGCAGCATCAGCGGGTAAAAGGAGGGCATGCGCAGCTGCCCCCAGATCGAGCGATCGTACGGGTAGAGCGCGTAGAGGATATGCGCGCGCAGCTTGCTCAGCGGGTGCGCGCAGCAGCGCAGCTCATGCGCGTCCGCCTCAAGCTGCTCGAGCTCGAGTGCGCGAGCGCGCCGCGCCGCGAACGTGTTCTCGAGAAGGACGGCGGCCATCGCCTCGGTCTCGACCTCCGCCCACAGCCATATGGCCGCGCCGCGCATGCGCACGCGCGCCCACGCGGGCATGTCCTCGTCGTCGGTGAGGAGCTCGACAAAGCGCAGGCCGCCATTGTGCAAGCCGCGCTCCATCGCGATGCGCAGTGCCGCGTCCATCGCCTGCTCCTTGTGGCCCTCGAGCGTCTTGCCCACGTGCCGCACGGCGCTCGCGGCTGCCGGCACGCCGCGCGCGACCGCCGTCGTAACGCCGCGGCTACCGAGCGAGACGGCGCCGCCGAGTGCCCCCACGGCACTTTTGCGTCCGACGTCGAGAACCGACGTGATCCCAAAGAAGCCGCGCCTCAGCAGCCCCGAGCCCGAGCCCGACGCGCCCGCGGAAGCCGCAATTGGCACCCAGGCAGGCTGCGGCGCGGCGGTCGCCGCTGCTGGGGCGGCGGCCAACGACGTGGCGGGCGCCGTCTGCGCGTGCGCGAGCGGCGGTGCAGCCAGCGGAGCTGCGGGCAGCGGGGGTGCAGCCAGCGGAGCTGCGGGCTCGGCATCCGCGCGCGGCGCTGTCGCGGGGGCCTCCGCCGTTTCCGGGTAGGGCACTGCGTAGTGTTCCGCCACGCCATTGTTCTCCATCGTGCGTGATGGCGCGCTGCGTTGGAGGTGAGCGGCGGGAGGAGTCGCGAGCAGCCTGCCCGCTGCTCACGCTGCCCGCTGCGCTTCTCGCGGAGATCCTCGTACGGGTACCACCAGCCGCGCGCTACCTCACGGCCCCCCGCGTCTGCCGGGCGCTTTTCGAGCTCGTGGAGGAGGACGCGCGCGTTCTCTGCGCCAAGCACGGCTGGGTGCTCGCGCGACGGCCGCGCGGCGTCAACGCGGATACCACGCGCTCGCCGTGGCGCCGGCTCTACATGACGCGTGCTTGCGCGTGTTGCTGCGCGCTTGGCGACTTCTGCGTGCGCGCCTGCGCGAGCGCGCCTCCGCGACCGGCGTTCTGGCCTGTCATTTCTCCGCTCAGCGTTCAGGGCCCCTCCCGTCCTCGCTCTGCAGGCGCGCGCGTGCTCCAACAGCCACGCACTCTTCCTTCTCTGCGGGCCATGCGCAAGGAGCGAAGCGGGACGTGCACGGCTCATCTCACGCAACCTCAAGCTCGATCTGACAGGCGTCTCTGGCAAGGCGCTCTTCACCGCGAGTGCAGATCGCTTTTGCGCCGCGATGCACGAAGACGGCGCCAAGCGAAGTGGGCGCGACATCATGACGTTGGACACGCGCGGCGCGGCACGCGCGTCCGCGGGCAATTTCGCAGGCGCGCGCCAGCGCCCCGCCAAGCGCGCGCGCTGAGATTGAATTTGTTCAGACACATGCGCCCTCACAGCTCCGGGCTGTGCGTGGGCTTCAGCTTCGGCCCGATATGCACGTAGTGGAACTGCGCGGACGATCCGGCCTTGACTGGCCCCGCCGCGGCGACGCCCATCCGCCACGGCTTGTCGCCTGAGCGCAGCGACGCGACACGCACAAACTGCCAGTCGCCGGGCGAGTCGAAGGTCGCGCCCTCCTCGTACGGCGCCGCCTCGACGAGCAGTGCGGGCCCCTGCACCGGCCCCGGCGCCAACTTGGACACGCGCAGCCGGAGCGCGAGGAACGGGAGGAGCTGAGTCGACCAGTCCGAGAAGCCGCCATTCGTCACGACGACGGAAAGGCGGGGCACGTTGTCGCAAAACTCGATGCCGGCCTTGACGAACGTGTCGTCGTCAACGTAGATGAACGCGCCTGCTTGGTCGAACTGCCCAACGGCCTTGAGCGTGAAACCCACCGAGAGCGTCACCTCCGCGGCTGCGGGCACGGGCGCGACGAGCGCGGCGCCGTCCGCTTTGATCATGGGCATTGGCCCGTAAAAGGTGCGCGCCCAAAAGTCGCAGCCGAGAGCGGGCGTGACGCTCAGGGTCGAGCCATCGGCCGCTTGGCTCGTCTTCTCCGGCGCGTTGATCCACTGGAATCGTTCGTCGGCGAACGACGTGAGCGCGGGGCCGAACGCGTCCGCCATTGCTTCGCGGCGGGGAAAGTACCGACCCGACCGCGCTGTATGGCGCTTTCAGTCTAGGGTTCGAGTAGAGGGTCGGCAAGCATGAGGCGGGCTGCGGTGGGTGCCCTGCAGATCGAGCACGACGCTCAGAACGGTATCCCGTCGCTCGACCTCTTCGCCGACGAGAAGGTGCGCGCGCGGCGGGCCCAGCACGCCGCCGGCGGCCGCCGCGCAGAAGAGCCGGCGCCCGTGCCACCGCCGCTGCTCCCGGGGGCATCCATCACCGACTCGTACCGCATGGGCAAGCTGATTGGCAAGGGCGGCTTCGGCTCTGTGTACCGCGCGCAGCACATCTCCACCGGCCGGATGGTCGCGATCAAGGTTGCGCTGCAGAGCGAGAACCCGCACGACCTCGTGGCTGAGGCGGGGATGCTGCAGGTGCTCGCGCACCGCAACATTGTGCAGCTGCTCGACGTTGTGTGGACGGGGGCCGGCGGCAGCGTCTACCTGGTGCAGGAGCTGATTGATGGCGGCTCGCTCGCCGACCACCTCAAGGCGCGCGGCCGCCCACTGCGCGAGCGAGACGCGCGCGGCGTGACGCGCCAGCTCTTCTGTGGGCTCGAGTACCTGCACCGCCGGGGCATTATCCACCGAGACATCAAGCCGGCCAACCTGCTGCTGCAGCAGGCGGAGGGCGAGGCGGAGATGGAGCTCAAGATCACCGACTTTGGCCTTTCCACCCAGGACTCGGACAAGGCCGCCCGCCGCACGCTGTGCGGCACGCCCGAGTATCTCGCGCCCGAGGTGATCCGCACCGCCGCGCCGCGCGCGGCGGGCGGCACGCGCGTCGCGAGCTACTCGCTGCCGTCGGACATGTGGTCGGCGGGGTGCGTCGTGTACACGATGCTGTGCAACCACCCGCCCTTCCGCGCTGACTCGATGCAGCAGCTCTTCTCGGTCATCCTGACTGGCAGAGTCGCATTCGATGAGGGGCGCGTACCGCTCATTGCACGCGATTTGATTATGCACCTTCTCGTGCTCTCGCCGGATGGGAGGTACGCGGCGACGGACGCGCTCACGCACCCATGGCTGGACGGCGAGGACGACGATGCGGCCGACGAGGAGGACGAGCTTGCCGCGCTCGAGCCGCTCAGCGCAGACGTCGGCATGCACGAGCAGCGCACCCCATCGTCGACGCCACCGCCTCTGCCGCTGCACGCGGCGGCCAGCGGCACAACCGCCCAGTCCGCCGCCGAACCGGCCGCCGACGCTGCCGCCGAGCCCGCCACCGTCCGGACATCCGGATGCGCAACTCCGCCGCCGGCCGCGGAGCGCGCGTCGAAGCGCACGTCGGTTGAGTACCTCGTGCCGCCCGCCGTCGTGCTCGGCGCGGACACGACGCTCGACATGCTCGACATCCTCGGCGGCGAGGCCGACGAGGCAATCTCGCCGGGCGGCGGGGTGAGGCGCAAGAGCGCGCCCGCCGAGCGCGGCGGCCTGCCGTCGCTCGCGGCGGCCGGCGCGCCGGGCATGGCATCGCGCCGACGCAGCGCGCCATCGCCAACGTCGCAGAGTCCGCTCGGCGGCAGCAGCTGGGCGTCGCTCCAGCCCGTCTCGCCGCTGGGATCGCCGCTCACCGCGGCATCGCCGCTGGGTCGGCGCAGCGGCCGCGCGTCCAACGCATCGTCCGCCATTGGCGCCTCTCCGCACCGCGACAAGCTGGGCCAAGTGCAGCAGCATTCTCCTGTCGGCCTTGGCAAGCCGCCTTTGTCCCGAGCGTCCATCCCGCCCATCGACCTCGCGCAGCACGTGCCGGCTGACGGCAAGCTCGCGCCGCCCGTCGACGGCGGCTGCGCCGGCTCGCGCGACCCGTCGCTGGCGACGGCGCGGCAGTCGTCTGTGTGGACGCGCCTTGCGAGCGGCGGCGCATCGTTGGGCGCGGCGCCGGGGGCAACGATGGGCAGGGCACATCGCCGCCTGTCCGCGACGAGATCGCCGCTTGGCGGGTTTGGTGCGCTCATCGCCGCGGCTGCGGCACCGACCGTCGCGCCAGCGCACGCGGCGCACGATGGCGTCGGCGACGCGCCAGCCGCTGGGCAGCCGCAGCAGCCGCGCTTGCAGCTGCCCGCGCCGTCGGCGCAGTGGCAGGCGCGCGACTCCCCGCGCGGTGCGCTGCCCACCCGCCGCGCGGCGCTCAGAAGCTCCGCTGCCTCGCGTCGTCGCTCGTCGAGCGGCGCGAGCTCGGCGGCGGGCGGAGAGGGCTGCGCGGGCGGGTTCTCTACAGACGAGGATGAACCGAAGAGCAATGGAGTCGGCGCGGGCGCGGGGAGTGCGCAGCCGAGCGCGCGCGCACGCATGGCGGCGTTGGCTGGCTCGACGAGCCGGTCTGCGCTCCTGCGGCCGCGCGCTGACAGTGCGTCGGGCGCGCTGCCGCGCGCATACGCGGCCGACGGCGTGCGCGCGCTCGTTCATGGGCACCGCGCCGTCGACGGCGCGCGCGCCTCGTCGCTGCCACGCCGACTTTCCGTCGGTTCGGTTGCTGGCGCGGCGTGCGCGCCCGCGGCCTCGACTGCCGCGCGCTCGTCGCACACCGCCGCCTTCCCGTCGGCGCTCGGAGGGACGGGCTCGACGCAGCCTTTGTCTACAGGCGCGTCGCCCATGCCGCTCCGCTCGGCTCGCGGCGCGCCGTCACTTCCTCGCAGGCCACGCGCGTCGTGCGGAGGGGCGCCGGTGGCCATCGCGCCGCGCCTCGAGCCGCGCGCGCTTGCGACTCAACCCGCGCGCGCGCCCGGCGCGGGCCCGGGCGGCTCGCTCGCAGCGCCGAGCGCGCAGCGGCCGCCGCTCGCGCCGACCGAGGCGCTGCTGCCGCTGCGTCTAGCGCAGCAGCAGCAGCAGCAGCAGCAGCAGCAGCAGCAGCAGCAGCAGCACATGGCGCGCGCCAACTTTGCGGGGCTGCGGCAGCGCCGGAGCACCGAGCCCGGCGCACGTGGCGGCGGCGACGACGGCGGCGCGTGTGCGCGCGTGCCGGGCGAAGCGCTGCCCGCAAGCCGCACGCGCGACGATGGGGGCGTCGACGGCACGCAGCCGATCGGCGGGCCGCACGCTGGCGACGACGACGTGCGGCGCGAGCCGTTGAAATCATCGGCGCCACAGCCGCTCAGGGTGCGCGAGCGGCACACGCTTTGCGAACGTGCGATCGCGGAGTTGGTGCGCCCCTTCGCACACTCACCCACGGCTCGCCCCGCCCTGCCCGACTGCCGATGGCCCAAGCCGCAGGAGCAAGGCACAGCGTCGCGCACGAGTGCACTTCCACCGCACGGCCAGACGCAATGCGCGACGCGGCCGCACCGGCGCAGCTTGCTGGGCACGATTCCCACCGACTCGCCAGCCGCGCTGCACGCACCTTCCATGGACGCGCCCGGTCGCGCAGATTGAGAGCTGCGTTGCGCCTAAAAGCCACGCATGTCGCCGACACTCTGCACGCGACATTGCAGGCAGAATCGATGTTTGCAATAGATGGCCAGGGTGGTGTGCGCTTCAGTGTGATGACGCAGATCTCCACTCACTCCCGTCTACTCACCGTCGCCAGCCCGCCCGCAGCGACGCAGCCTCATTTCGCCGCCACGGCGGCGAGCGAGGCCGCCGCGCTGTGCTCGCATTGGACGCCGAGTGCTCTTTTGCGCGGCGGCGCGTCGGCGAGCGTCTCGACGAGCGCATCGGTGGTCATCAGCGCGCCTGATGTGGAGCCCTCTGCCCTTGCGAGGGCAGGGCAGCTCGGTGCTGGCTTGCCTTGTGCGTGCGCACCAGCGCTCACCTCTGCGGCGCGCGCGGGGGCTCGCGCCGCGCTCGCCGGCGATGCGAGGCCGGGGCCGGCGGTAGCGGCGCGTAGGCTCGTCGAGTGCGCGCTCGTGCCCGCGGCCATGGGCGCGAGCATCGCGGAAAGGGCGGTCACCGCCTTTGTGCGCGGCACGGGGCCCGCAAGCGCACCGGGCGCAGCCTCGGCCGCCGGCGCGGCAGGCAGCACGGCGGCGCGCGGCGATGGCGCGCGGACGAGCGCGCACTGCGGCGAGGCGACGCCGCCCGACCGCAGCGCGAGCATGAGCTCCATGGGCGAGCAGTCGTCCTCGCGCTCGACACCGCCGGCGGGCGCGGGCGCAGGCGTGCCTTCGCCCTCGTCGACGTGCGGCTTGCCATTGGAGCAGTCGACGCACTTGCACCGCTCAGAGCACGAGACACCCGCTTGGTAGCATTCGCAGTACTTCTTCATGCACTTTGAGTTTTTGCAATTGCAACCCTTGGTGTGCGCGCCCTCCTGTGCGCACCGCCGCGCGTCGCGCACGCGGGTGGGTGGGCGGCCATCGCGCTCGAGCGCACGCGCGCGACGGCGCGCCCTCGCGTGCACGGCACATCTCCATGGCTGGCACCTTGGAGTGCGCTCGCTAGGCCCGGCATTGGCCTTACACGCGACCGCGCACCGCACGGCGCACCCCCCGACATACCGTGCGCATCCGTTGCACCTTGGAGACGAAGGCGTGCTGATTGCGCTCGAGGATGCCGCGCCGCGCCTCTTCGCGCGCGGGCTCGTTGTCCGCATTGTTGAGGCAGTTTGCGCACTTGCAGCTCGGCAGGCAGAACTGGCCCGCAGAGAAGCAGTCGCAATAGCTACGCGCCGCACACGACACGCGCGGGCGGATGGGCGGGCGGGCGGGCAGCCAGCGCGGCACGGAAATGCGGCGCGTGGGCATGGCGGGCGCGAGGCCCGCGTGGGCTCGGCGCGGCGTGCCCTTCGAGCCGCGCGCGCACAGCTTGATGCACTTGGAGTGCTTGCAGTTGCACGTGCGCGGCTTGCCCTTGCTCGAGTTCTCCTTGCCACGCTCGCGCTTGGCCTTGGCGGCTGCGGACGCGCCCGCGGCGGCGCTGCTCGGCGCGGCGGCGAGTGGCGAGTCTTCGCCTGCGGCCGCGTGCGACGTGCCGCCCGGCGTGGTGGCGAGCGGCTGGCCCTTGCCCTTCCAGCCGGCGAGCCCCTCAGAGAAGCCTGCAGTCGCGCCATGGGGTGGTATGCCGCGTCAGCCGCGCGTGGGCGAGCCGCGGCGGGAAGGTGCTTGCACTCCCTCCGTCCGTTCGCCCATGCGCGCTGCGACATGGCGGCCGCGGCGCTCGCGGCGCGCGCACGGAAGGCTTCCTTGAGCGAGTTTGGCGTGCCGAGCATGGGCAAAGATGGCGAGCAGCTCGCGAGCGGCGTGCCCAGGGAGCCGCCCTCGCGGAAGACGAGCCACTGCGAGCGCGCGCGGACGCAATGGCACGCGGACGCGCGGCGAGCGACCCGCGTGAGGAACAGACAGCCGGCGGCGGACGGCGCGACAAGCGCGCGGCGGCGGACGGCGCGACAAGCGCGCGGCGGCGGACGGCGCGACAAGCGCGCGGCGGCGGACGGCGCGACAAGCGCGCGGCGGCGGACGGCGCGACAAGCGCGCGGCGGCGGACGGCGCGACAAGCGCGCGGCGGCGGACGGCGCGTCTTGTGCGCCGCCTCGCGCGCACATGCTCGTCGGTCGCACCGCCTCTCGCGGGCGTGCGGACGGGCGTGCTCGACGGCGTCATCGTCGCCGCCCTGTTCGCGTTCAGCATCTTGTCGCAGTCAAACTGCAATCGTCGTTTGTGGACCATCTGGTGGTTGCGCACGCATTCCGCGTCAACGTCGGCTGAGAGGGGGCTCAGACCGCGCTGTGTGGGCTGAATGGAGAGCACGCGCGCGAGCGAATCGGGCGCGTCGCCCTCGCGTCCCCAATCCGCCAAGCACGGCTCTGCGAAGGGCGTGTGCGTCGCGTGCCCGCCTCCGCTCAGCTGCTGCGCCGAGTCGACGCGCGCCACGTGCTGCTCGTCCTCCGGCCGCTCGAGCTGACTCACAAGCTCACTCAGCTCGCCGAGCGCGCTGCCGAGGTCATTGGCCGGCGCCGAGAGCTGCTCGCGCGAAAACGTGACGACACGTTTTGGTTTTGGCGCGCTCGAGTCGCACGGCGCGCCCCTGCGCGCGCGCGCGAGCGGGCGCAATGGCGCCATGCGGCGCCGTGCGGCGCCAAAGTTTGGGCGCGGGTAAGCGGGCCGAGAGGCGCCGCGACGCGCTCGCGCTGAGTGCGCACACCTGCGCTCCGACGCGCCCTCGTGCACGAGCTGCGCCAGCGGCGTGGGCAGCGCCGCTTGCACGGCGTTCGGGTAGAGCGGCGTCAGGCTCGCGGCGAAGCTGGTGAACGGCGAATTCGCCGACGCGGCTCGCGCCTCCGAGCATGCGGCGGCGCGCGAGGCCGAGCTGGCCATCCACGGATTCGACTCACCTGCGCAACGCAATGCGCACGCGCGCGCGGCCGATGCAGGCGGGGCGCCCCGGGCGCCCTTGAGGGCGCGAGCCGATCGGCCGAAGGCGCGAATGCGCCGTGTGCACCGCGTCCTCGGATCGGCCAGCAGCGAGGCGAGGCACGTACCAAAAACGTAGCAGGCGGCGCGCGGCGTCGTCGTCTTGGGCCGCTTGGCGACCGACGGCGGCGCGAGCCGCTCGTTCTGCGGGCGAAGCGATGCGCTCGCCGGCGCGGGAGGCCTGGCGATCGAGCTCGGCGGCGCGGCCATGGCGGGCTGTGCGGGCGACGCGGCGGGGAGCGGTACGGCGGGCTTCTGTGCGACGAGAAGCGGCGACGAGGGCGCGAGCGAGTCGCCCATTGGCGGCCCCGCGCGCGCTCGTCGCGGGCGCGGGCCTCGTTGGCCCACACCAACGAGGAGGAGGAAGTCCAACGGCTTTTGGAGTCCAAAAGAGCGGGAGGCCCCTCCCCTCTCTGAAGTCTGAACTTGTGACCACTTGCAGGTCGGACCCGCCCGGACCTGCGCACGATGGCAAGTCAGGATGCTCCGGACCATTTCACCTGCCCAGTGTGCCAGGCGCTGATGCGCCAGCCGGTCCTGCTCGTTTGCTGCGGGCGATCGTGCTGTGAGTCCTGCATCTTGCACTGGTTACACATGCGCGCGCAGCAGTCGCTGACGTCGACGTGCGTCGCGTGCTCGCAGCCGATCCGGCGCGGCCGCGAGGACCTCGTGCGCAACGTGTGCCTGCGGCAGGCGATCGACGCGTGGTGCGTTGCGAGGGCGCTGCCAGTGCACGTCCCCGCCCCAGGCATTGCCGACGTGCCCAGCCGCGCCAACGCTGCCGGGTGCGCGCGCGCGCGCACGGTCGCAGGCACGCGGGGCGAGGTCTCTGAGCTCATCACGCAGCTGCAGCGCTCGTCGCCGCTGCCGCCCATATTCGATGCGCGCGCGCGTGGCGTGCCTCTCGCGCTGCTCCCGCCCGAAGGCGAGGCTGTCGAGGCCTGGCGCCGCCAGCTGCGCGACCTCACCTACGCGCAACCCGACGGCTTGGCGCTCGTGCCGCTCGGCGCCGTCGCACATGACAACTGCTTCGCGCTCGCGAGCGCGGGCGTGCTGCAGCAGCTGGTCTCGCTCGTGGAGGTGTATGTGCACTTCATCCACCTCCGCGTCGACGCGCGCGCGGACCTCGCAGACGACCGGCCGAGCGCAGGCGGCGCGCGCGCGGCGGCCGGCGGCGGCGGCGCACATGACGGCAGCGGCTCAAACGACCGCTGCTCTGCTTGCGCGCGTCACGCGCGCGGCGCGTGCGGCGCGCGCGGTCTGAGCGAAGCGCCGGCGCGCGCGCTTGCGATGGCGCTCATGTGCGTGTGCGACCTCGCGCACGTCGACGCGTGCGCATGCGCGATGCTGCACCTTGGGATCGCCGTTGCGCTCGTCCGACTTGTGCACGCGCCACTGCCAGACGTGGCGCTTACGGCCGCCATCGCGTGCGTCCCGGCGCTCGCGCGCGTAGCACAGAGCGTGCGCATCGTGGCGGCGTCCGCGCTGCCGAGCATTCTGTGCGTCCTCGCCGCGGGCAGCACCGCCGGCGGCTCCGACGCGTGGCGTGCGCTCGCTTGCGGGCGGCTGCCGCAGCCGTCAGCCATCGTGTCGCGTGCCGCTTGCCTCGCACTGGCGCAGCTTGGCGAGCATTTCGTTGCCGAGGTGCGCACGCCTTGGACGGTAGCGGACAACGCGCTGCACGTGTGCCTCGGCGCGCGCGCGCTCCGCGCGCGGCGCGCAGGCGCACGCGGCGGCGAGACGGGCGCTTGGAGTGCGGGCTCGCATGGCGGCGGCAGCGGCGCCGCCGCCGCCGACAGCGGCGGCGGCAGCGGCGATGCCGCCGATTGCGGGAGCTGCGTGGCGGACGAGCCGCTCGCCTGCGCGGCGCGTGCGGTCCGTGCCGCGCTGCGCACGCCGCATGCGTGCCGACAGCATGGCCGACAGCATGACCGGCCCGGCAGCACGGAAACGCAGGCGGCCTCGCGCGGGGACAGGGGCATCGGAGACGGCGGGCAGGTTGCAGGCGGCGTCCACACGGACGGGCACGAGCTGGAGGCGGCCGGCGTGGCGCGGCATGGTCCCATCGACCTCGCTGATTGGCTGGAGACATTGCAGCTGGAGCCACCGGACGATCCGGGCTCGCCGGTCGCTGTGCGCGCTGCACCCGCGCGCAAGCCCTTCGTCGCAGCCTCGCTCGTTGCCCAGCTCGACAGCCTGCGCTGGCACATGCACCCGGACTTTTACCCGGACCGCGACCACACCCACGCGTATCGAGCGTCGCTGTGCACCGTTGGCCTCGCGCACTGGCTCGGCTCGATCATCTCGTGTGCGGCGGCTGCTGAGGTTGAGCTGCGCGTGGCAGCGACGTACTGCTTGCTCGACATGTGCCGCGAGCTGCGCGACACGGCCGTGCCGCTCGTCTGGCCGCACGTGCCGCTCAGCGCGCTCGTCGCGCTCGCGCGCGGCGACGCGCACCCGCCCGGCGCCTTGGACGTGCCCTCCGAGCCCACCGAGGCCGAGCCGGCCGCCACCGACGACGGCGCATTTCCGCTGCACGCGCAGCAGCTCGCGGCCGTCCGCGCGCTTTGGCAGGTGGCCTTCTTCGACTGCGCGGCCGACGCGCTCGGGGCGGAGCCGACGCGCGCGCTCATCAGGCGCCTCGCGCACACCACCAATGAGCCGAGCGGCGTGGACGACGTGCGCGCGGCCGAGGTGCGCGAGGCGGCGATGGCGCTCGACGAGACAATTGCGCACACGTTGCGCAAGCGCGCCATCCACGCCGACCCCAGCCACTGAAGAGTCAGGTGTCCCCTTTCTGTCGACTTTCGTTTTCAGGGCGCGAGGCGTGCCGGCTCACGAGCGCGCGGCCGAGTGAGTTGTAGAGGGCGCGGCCGAATGCGCGGTGTGCACGATGCTCATCATCTCGGCGATTCGCAACCGGCGCCTTTTCGTGGCCGATGCCAGCGCCGGCGCGTCGTGCTCAGAGCCCTCGCACGATCTGATGTGCTTGCCGAGCGGCTCGACGTGTAGCTCGCGCGCCACGTTTGAGTCTTCGATGCCGCGCGCCTTCAGCGCTCGGAGCGTGTCGCGCAGCGCGTCGAGGCGGTCGCCGGCGAGGTGCGCGACGCGCTCACGAAACTCGGCGGGCGTGAGCTCCACGCGCTGCGCACACGCAGCAGCGTGAGTCGCATGGGCGTGTGAGGCGGCACGCAAACATACGCTAGCGCGCGCGCGCGTGCGCGCGCGCGCCAGCGTGCGGCACCTTATCGAGGATCGCTCCGGCGAGCGTGCGCACGCCAGCGGCGCTGGCGGAGGGGAGGCACGCCTCTACGCCCTGGAGCAGGCGCTCGAGGCGCTCGTCCGCGAATGCCTGGCGCAGCGCGCGCATCCTCTCCCTCGTGTCCATCTTTGCGTCGTGGAAGTGGGTGGAGCTCATCTGGCCGGCGCCGCGCGTTTTGGTCTGGCCGGCGCCGTCCACCACCGCGCGTTTTGTGGGCGCCAACTCCCTTGTTTTTTGAGTTCCTGCAATTCAGCATGGCGCGCTCCCAATGACAGCGCAAATGACGCCACTTGGGGACCTCCGGCACAAGGTGGTGCGCGACCTGTGCTGGGTGCTTGGCAGCGCGCACCTACTCGGCGCGCAGGCGGGTGCGCCGCTCCTCGACGACGGCTGGTGCCAAACCATCGTCGCGCGCTCGGCCGCGTGGCTTCGCGATCTCGACGCGGAGCCCGAGCCGCTGCTCGCGTTTGTGCGTGCGCAGCGCGGGCGCGCGCGTCTTGGACACTACGTGGCCGCGCTGCTCGAATACTGGCTGCATGCTTCGCCCGAGCTGCGCGCGAGCCGACTCATCACAGGCGCTCGCCTCGAAGCGGAGGGCGGCGCCGATCTGGGGCAGCTCAAGTACCTGTTCACCACTGACGCTGAGGCCGGCATCGGAGGCGCGCCGCGCGTCGTCACGCACTGGGAGCTGCACGTCAAATTCTTTCTATACATGCCACCTGAGCCAGTTTGCGCGGCGCTCGGCGCGCCGCGCGCTGCGCAGCTCGTAACACCGGACAGCGCGGCGCGCGCAGAGGACGCGCTGCTCGACCGCTTTGTCGGCCCGTTCGTGGGCGAGACGCTGCTCGACCGCACGCGCATCCTCTCGCACCGCTTGACGATGGGGCGCGCTCGCGCACTGCACCATTGGCTTGGTGACCAGCTCGGCGCGCGCGTCGACGTGCGGTCGGCGGGCGTGCTGCGCGGCACGCTCTTCTACCCGCTGGGCGACGCTGAGCTCGCGCCGGCGCACGCCGCCGCGGCCGGGATCGTCGGCGCACGCCACGCGCGCGGCTGGTACTGCGACGACCTCGCGCTCGCGCTCGACTCGTTCGCCGGGTGCAAGTGGGCGCTGCCACGAGGCGAGGGCTCGGGCAAACTCCACTGGCTCGCGCCATCGAGGGCGCGCGCGGCCGAGCGCGGCGGCCCCCTGCAGATCGCTGGCGTCGAGAGCCTGGGCATTGGTGCGGTGGACGTGCTCGATCGCGCCGAGATGGCGCCCATCGCCGCCGCGGCGCTTGCACGCGATGGCGGCACGCCGGTGCTGCTGCTCGCGCTGCGCAGGGCGCGCCCCATGGGCACCGAAGGCACGGTCGGCGCGGCGGCGGAGGACACGGCGGAGGCGACGGACGCTGTGATGGCCGACGAGTGGATTGAATGCTCGCGAGGGTTCGTCCTGCCCGCCGAATGGGACCCAACGCCGCTCTGGCAGCGGCCGCCGCCCGGCGCGCCCGCGCCCGCGCCCGCGCCAACCGACGGCGCGCCCCCGGCCGCGCTGCCGGCTGCCGCCTCGAGCCGGGCGAGCGCAGCACGGCGGTACCACGGCAAAGCCATGGCGGCGGTCAGTTGCGAGCGCGTGGACAGCTCCGCCGCCGCACGCGTCGTCTCCGTCCGACTGTGCGGCGAGCCGTGCGCGGCCAGTCGGCTGGGTCCGAGTCAGGGTCTGAGTCACGTTGACTCGGGGCAGCCGGCGCCTCACGGCGGCGCGCATGCAGCCGACGGCAGCCGGGCGGCCGAACCGATCGGCGCGGAGGACGTGCTCGCATGCCTCGGGCTGCTCGTCCCGGCCCTCGCCGATGCGCCATCATCGGCACCCGACGCGCTCGGCGGCACGAGTTGCGCCGGCGGCGCGCGGCACGCGCAGCGTGGGCTAAGCGCCGACGATGGCCACGCGGGCCGCGGGCCGCGCGCACGCGCGCACGCGCGAGAATCGAGCGCTCGCTTGAACGCGCTCGTCCTCGCCACCGATCGTCCCGTGCTGCTGCTCCTCGACGCGCTGCTCACCCTCGATGTGCGCTGTTCCGACGCGCAACGGCAGGGCGCGGCAGGGGCGGCGCGCGCGCATGCGCCGGGCGGCGCGCAGGCGCGGCGCGGCGCGGCGCACGTGCTCGTCGATGCACTCCGCAGCGTGAGCCGGCACGCCACCGCGCGCCGCGCGCGAACCGCCGCCTCGCCACCGGAGCAACCGCTCCCGCCGCAAACCGTATATACTGGCGGCGTGACGTGTGCACACGCGGCCGTGACGCGCCTTCTTGAGCGGCTTGTGCGCGGCAGCGGCGCGCTCTGCCCTCGCGCGGTCGTGCGCGCCGTCGACGCCGTCGGCCTCGCGCTGCCCGCAGACGGCGCGCTCGCCGCGCGACTGCTCGCCTTGCTCGACGCGCGCGCGCGCGCGCACGGCCGCATCAGCGCCGCCACCCCGCCTGCGTGCGCTGACGAGGGGCTGGCCGCCCGGGTGGGCGCACCGCAGCTGTGCGCGCTCGCCGTCAAGTGCGCGCTGCCGCTCGGCCCCGGCGTGCCGCTCGGCCCGCTCGTCGACGCCATCGTCGCGGACGCGTCCACCGGCGCCGACGGCGCGGATAGCGCGCGCTGTGCGCGTGCACTCCTCGCGCACGCGCGCGCGCATGTCGAGCCCGTGGCGGGAACGGACGCCGAGTCGTGCGAGCTGCAGCTGCAGCGCGTGCGCGCGCACGATGGGCGCAGCTGGAGCCTCTCGCCCGAGGCCTCGCTCGCGCTCGCGCGCACGCGCGTCGCGCCGCACAACAAGGTCGCCACGCGCGCGCCACGCGCGCAGGGCGAGGCGCGTCCGCCGTCGCCGCGCGCCACGCGCTCGCCTCCGCCCCACGCTACGCCATTTGCGCTGCCCGCTGGCTGCCGTGTGACGCTCGTCGACACGCCGACCGCGCTCCATCTGCTCGCCGCCGCGCTCGACGCGTGCGTGGAGGCGGGCGACGGGCTGCTCGGCCTCGACGTGGAGTGGAGGCCCGATGGCTCCTCCTCCTCCCGCACCGTCGGTCGCGCCGTCGCCGTCGCCGTCGCCATCGCGGAGCGCGCGTGCGCGGCCCCCGCGGCGGCCGAATGCGCGCCCGCCGCGTCGTGCGCGCGCGGCGAGCACACGCTCAACCCTCCGGCGCTCCTCCAGATTGCGATCGGCCGGCGTGCGCCGGCCGTGCGCGCGCGCGCGGCCGGCGCGCTTTGCGGTGTGCTCGACGATGTCGTCGGCGGCGCGAGCGCGCAGAGCGTGTGGCTTCTCGACTTACTCGTCGTCGAGCGCGCGCTGCGCGATGTGGTCGACGAGGGCGGCGCCGAGCTCGCGCTTGCCGCGCGCCGCGCCGAGGCGTCCGTGCGCCGCGCGCTCCACTCTGCGCGTTGCACCAAACTCGGGTTTGCGTTCGGCGAGGACCTTGACAGGCTGCACTATGGCTTGCGCTATATGCGCTGCTTCGACCGCGCTGCGCCCATGTGCGACTTGCGCGCGGCGGCGGCGCTCGCCGCGCAGGGCGGACCAGCTTCCAAATCAGCTTCAGACGGCGGGATCACGGGCCGCAGCAATGGCGGCCGTAGCCTCGCGGCCACGCTCGCGCGCGCGTGCGGCTTCTCGCTCGACAAGGCGGAGCAAACGTCAGACTGGGCGCGGCGACCGCTGAGCGTGTCGCAGCTCCACTACGCCGCATGCGACGCCGCGTGCCTCGTGCCCCTCCACGCCGCGCTGAGCGCGAGCGCGCCGCGCGCGGTGTGCGCGGCGACGTGCGACGCGCGCCCAAGCGCACAGCGCGGCCGACTGCGGCTGCGAGCGCCGGACGCGAGCGCGGCGCCGTGCGGCGCGGCTCTCGAGCTCGTGCGCGCCGCGATACGCCACGCGCGCGCCGGCTCCGCGCTCATCGAAGCAGCGCCGAGCTGGCCGAGCGCGCCGGCGAGCCTCGCGGCCAACGCGACCGTCATTGAGGCGAACGCGATCTGCGTCGTCGCGCCCGCTGCCAACTGCGACGCGCCGCATGAGCAGCTGCTGCTCGTCGTGACCGCGGCGGGCACGCGCCTCGACCTCCGCACGCTCGCGCGCCATGTCCGCGCGAGCCGGCTCCGCCTGGCCATGCTTGACGAGTGCGAGGCCTTGTTTGGCGCCGTCGCCGGTTTCGTCCCGCCCGTGCCGCTCGCGCCGGCCGTGCGCGTGCTGCTGCATCCGTCGGCGGCGCGCGCGCGGTGGCTGTGCGCGAGCGCGGGCGACGTTGGCGTGCGGCTGCGCGTCGAAGCGCGCTCGCTCGAGGCGATCACCGGCGGGCGTTGGCTTCCAAGCGAAGAGGGCCCGCACCGCTCGCGCGCTGACTCAGACGGCACTGCCCTCCCCTCGCGCGAGGATCAATCAGCTGGGCCCTAGCGTTGCCCGCAAGACGTGCGCCATGTGCACATCACAGCTTGGACCGAACCACCGGTGGAATGGGATGCGCGGAGGCTGCGCCGGGCGGACACTCGCCCAAATCTACCGAGGAGTGCGGGGCCGCGCGGCCGCAGCTCGCGATGAGGCGGAGGATCGGGTCGAGCGTGCGCATCTGCGCGCCCGTGCCCGCCCCGCGTTCGCCGAGCACGTCAAAGCGCCGCTCGTCCACCAGCCCCGAGAGCTCGAGCATGAAGTCGGCGTGACCGTTCTCCGAAAGGATGATCAAGTCCACGTCGCGTGCGCCCGCGGCGCGAAGGGCGATAGCCATACGCACGCTCGAATCGTGCGGCACGGTCGTGTCCTTCGTGCCGTGCACGAGCAGCACCGGCGGCAGCAGCGCGGCCTGCTCGCGCAGCAGCTGCGAGGCGGCGATGGCGGGCGACGCAGCCGCAAAGTTGGCTGGCCCGCCCGCCGCGGGCTTCATGGGCGAGACCTCGTGCACGCCACGGCCGCGCTCAAAGTCGAGGTGGCGCGCAATGTCATACACGCCCGCCACCCCCGTGAGCGACGAGCACAGCGGCGCCAGCCTCGCCCGGGCGCGCCGCATCACCGCCATCGACGCGACGTGCGCGCCGGAGCTGTGGCCGAGCACGTGCCTCGCGCGCTCGCCAAACTCGGCCGAGTCGGCGGCCCACTCGAGCGCGCGCGCAACGTCGTTAACCTGTTCCTCCATACTCGCGCGCGGGTAACGCCGGTAGCCAAGCACGAGGCACGTGAAGCCCTCCGCCGCGAGCCGCTCGCCGACGAGCCTGTAGATGAGCCGGCTGCCCGAACCCCATGCGCCCCCATGCACGAAGACGATCACGTCGGGAGCGGGACGAGCGGGCGCGTGCAGCGGCGCGGGCTCAAAGATGTCAAGCCGGTGCTGCGGCAGCGGGCCGTAAGCCACGCCGAGCCTGCTCGTCGCGCTCGCGCGCACAAGTCTCGTGAGCGCAGCCGGGCGCGCGGCGAGCGCGGCGGCGGCGCCCGCGATCGTCGCCATGTCGACGCTGACGCCGAGCAGGCCCGAATCGCGCATACCGTGCTGCATCCACAACGGCAGCGCGCGGTGCAGCGCGCGCGTGACGAGGCGATCAGCCGAGGTCATCGCGAGTGCGGCCAGGACATGGGCAGTTCGCATTCCCGTCCCTTGGTAGCGATGGCGTCGGTGCTGCTTGTCGCCACGTGCGGCCTGTCGGCGTCGTCGCAGCTGTTCGTGCTCTGCCAGCGCGAGGCAGAGCAGCTCGCGCGACTCCGCCCTCCGCCTGGCTCGGACGCGTCGGTCGTCGACGGCCCGTTCACAATAGATTTGGGCTTCACGTCGCAGCCGCGACTGCTCGTGCGCGCGGACGGCGTCGCGCTGCCCGCGGCTGTGGCGCCGAGCTCGCCGTGCGTGACGTGGGACGAGCTTGACGCGATCGTGCGCGACAAGCGCGACGGCGCGTGGGAGTGCGAGGCCGGGTACGAGCCCGTGCGGATCGAGACCTTCTCGGAGGCGACCAAGCGGCACGCAAAGCTGCTGCCGGTCGAGCACGGCTGCCCGACCGCCGTCCTCGCGGGCTTCAACATGCATCGCATGAAGGGCACCAATCCGGTCGCCGACACGCGCGAAAAGCTCCGTGCGTTTGGTGAGCACGGCCCGTCGGGCGCGGTGCTCGACGTGTGCACCGGGCTCGGGTACACGGCGATCGCCGCGGCCAAGCTGGCAAGCGTCGAGCGCGTGACGACGATCGAGCTCGACCCGGGGATGGTTGAAATGCAACGGCGCAACCCCTGGTCGCGCGAGCTTTTCTCGAGCGCCAAGGTTGAGCGGCTCCTCGGTGACGCGACCGCGCTGCTCCCCCAGCTCGGCAGCACGGCCTTCTCGTACGTCATCCACGACCCGCCCGTCAACTCGATCGCCGGCGACCTGTACAGCCTCCAGTTCTATCAGCAGCTGCACCGCGTGCTGCGCCCGTCCGGCCGGCTGTTTCACTACATCGGCGATCCCGATTCCAAGGTGAGCGGCCAAATGTTCAAGGGCTGCGCCGCTCGGCTGCGCGAGGCAGGCTTCGGCAGCGTCAAGCTCGCCGCGCGCGCATTTGGCGTCGTGGCGATCAAGCGGTGACGGTACGCAATTAAGTCTAGACGATCAAGCTCCCCCCCCCCCCCCCCCCCCCCCCCCCCCCCCGTCGGGCCCAAAACCATACGGACTTTTCATAAGTTATAAGTGAAAAATTATAAGCTCTGCGGCCCATCCTTCGGCAGGGCATTGCCAAGACCGGTCACGATGGGCAGCGAGCGCGTGTGCGTGCGTCACAGACAATGTCAATGGTGTGCGTGGATGTGCATGGTAAACGCGGGTGCAAAGGGGGACGGTGAATGTGTGCCAACAAAGAACATGCGGCGCGGCGGTGCGCGCTTAGTTGCCCTGCCAGCCCTTGCCGAGCTGCTGCGAGTCGTCGAACTGGATGCCGGCGTAGCCCATCGAGAAGATGGTCGCGGTGAGCGTACCCGCGACGATCATCGTGAAGATCCAGCCGAGCACCGCCTTGCCGACGATCGTCCAGTTGGTCGCCGACGCGCGGCCCTCGGTGAGCGCGACGCCGATGGTCGCGCCGACCTGGCAGTGCGTAGTCGAGAGCGGGATGCCGAAGCGGCTGCCGAGCAGAATGATGAACATCGAGCCGAGCTCGATGGCGAAGCCGCGCGATGGCGTCACCTTGGCGAGCTTGAGGCCGATCGCAAACATGATCTTGTCTGCGCGCCGCGCGCCCGGACCAAAGCGCAGGCGAAGGCACACGCACAAACGTAAGCGCGAGGAGGAGCGGGGCGCGCGCTGCAGCAAGGTTCGCGCGAACGAGCGCGACTCACAGCCGTACAAGCCGAGGCCGACGACGATGCCGAGGCCGCCGATTGCGAGGATCCAGTACATGTCAACGCCGATGTCGTTCTTCTTGCTGAACTTGCCGTTGTTCGAGTAGACGTACCAGCAGGCGGCAAACGGGCCGACCGCGTTGGCAACATCGTTTGCGCCGTGCGCGAACGAGTCGAAGGTCGCCGTCATGATCTGCATGAAGCGGAAGACGACCTGCGCGCGACGGGCCGGACGGAGGGCGGCATGGGCGGGTGGCGCGAGTCACGCGCTGTCGCGCGCACGGCGCGCGTTCGCCCGGCGCGCTCGGGCGCACCTCGGTCTTCTTGGGGAACTTCTCGGCGCTCGCGTGCATCTCGGAGACCTTGGAGTTCTCTGCAACGATCGCGTCCGTGTCCGTGTCGAGCAGCTTGGAGAGCCAGGCGAGCGCGCCCGTCTTGTCCGCCTTGTCGTCGGGCATGTCGGTCGCAAGCTGCTCGGCCTTCACCGGCTCCTCGTCGCCATCCTCGGGCGTCGCGTCGATGGCCTTGCGGATGGTCGAGCGGAGCAGGAGCGAGAGAGCCGCGGCGACGATGCCCGCGCCGATCGAGAAGACGCAGAGCAGCCACAGGTCCTCGCCCTCGGCATCAAAGCCCCAGAGCGCGTTCACCTTCTTGGTGCCCTTGGCGATGATGTAGAAGACGCACATCGCCACCTGCGCACACGGATGCGGGCGTGGGGTGCGCGTGCGCTCAGCCGACGCGCCGCGGCGAGACGAACCTGTGGCCTAGCGGGCGCGCGTACCGTGAACGCAACGAGGAGCGGGAAGAAGATGAATGCACGCTCAGTCGAGTTGGGCGAGCGGAGCACGAACGTGCGGACGCCGACGTACACGAGTGCGGCGAAGATGCCGGAGAGCACGGGCGAGAAGACCCACGAGAGGACGATCGACGCGACGCCCTTGACGAACGGGAACTCGGACGACGGCGCGTTCCACACAACGCAGTCCGAGCCGACCGCGACGAGCGACATGCCGATGAGCGCGCCGATCACCGAATGCGTCGTCGAGACGGGGAGCTCAAAGTAGGTGGCGGTGAAGAGCCAGATGCCGGTGCAGAGGCACACCGAGCACATGCCCCACATGAGCACCGCCGGCATGTCGACGAAGCACTTGACGTCCGCAATGCTCGAGCGGATCGTGTCCGAGACGGACGCGCCGAGGAGGAGCGCGCCGGCAAACTCGAAGATGGCCGCAATGACCATCGCCTGGCGAATGGTCAGCGCCTTGGAGCCGACCGACGTGGCGAACGCGTTGGCCACATCGTTCGCGCCGATGCCGAACGACGTGAAGAACGAGAAGAGGCCGGCGAGCACGACGATCCAGGTGTACCTGCACCCGCGAAGCGCGGCGAGGGCGGGGGCGGGTGGTCAGGCGGGGTCACGCGTGTGGCGTGCGAAGGGCGGAGCGCGTTAACGCGGCGCGCGCGTCGCGGCAGAGGCGCGCGTGCGGACGGCGCGACGCACTGCACGTAGACGGCATCGGCGACCATTTTGACCGTGTCACAAAGTCTTGCCCTTTTGGTGCGCGGCGAAATTGAGCGCGTCAGAAAGTCCTGCGCTGCAGAGTGGCTCAAATTTCGCCGAAACCGTTCGAATTGCGGAAATTTCTCGCCGACGACCGGGGAAATGCACGACTCGAGACACCGCGATTATCCGGGCGAAGTGACCCCCGGCACGAGGGCCAGAGCACTTTGCCGTTTTGTCACGTCTTCGGCCCAGGCTTCAAAAGATCGAGGTGCCTGCGACGGCGAGTTGGCGCTCACGCTGTCGGCCGCAGTCTGGGAACGCGGGTGAGCGTGGGTCACGCTTGGGTTGGACGGGCGCCGTCGCACTCGTGACTTCACTCACACATTGGTGGCTACTTGATTCCCCCGCAGCTGGTGCTGACCCCGCTGTCCTGACGTAAGCGCCGTCAGTACTTCACTCACAAGTTGGACGGGCGCCCGCCCGCGGGGGGGGTGGGGGGGAGAGGGGGTGACCTGGGAGGAAGAGGGCGGTCGGACCCGCCGGGCCATGGAGCCTTTCAGAGGGGGTTGGCGACAATCCGCTCCAGGGCGTCAAGCTTGCGCTCGAGCGCTTTGCGTTTTGAGCGCTCCTCGTGGAGCATCGTCTCCAGGTGCTCGATTTTGGAGCGCGTGGATGAGGACGCGCCGCTGACCTTCGAGCCAAGCGCCGAGCCGACGTCGGACAGCGCGGGCATCGAGCGGAGCGACGCGTGCAAGTTCTCGCGCTCAACGCGTTGCTTCCAGAACTCCGCTTCTTGCACGTTGAACATGTTGTACGCCTGCATGCGCAGGGTGCCGGCGCGCGGGGTCCGCGGGTGAGCGGGTGCGTCCGTGCACACGAGTTCCTGCGCCGCGAGCGGCGCTCGGCTGCGGCGCGTCTTGTCGAGCCCAATTTCACCCACGCCGGCGGTCGGGTCGCGCGCAAGGACGGCCCGCAGCTCGGCCGACCAGCCACGGCTCGGGGCCAGGTCGTTCGCACCTTGCCGGATGCCGCCATGCTCACAGGCCGTTTTTGGCGGCGCCGGTTCAAACGACGCAAAAATGGCCGCGCGGCGCGCGACGTCGTGCGCAGGGCGCGGCGCGCGCTGCTGCATCGTGTTGAGCCTGTGGGCGCGGGTAAACGGCGACCATTACACGACTCTCGGCTTGGATCGGTCCGCGACGGTAAGCGAAGTCCGTCGGCAGTACCGCATCGCTGCGCTGCGCTACCACCCCGACCGCTGCGTGCACGCGACGGCGGCCGAGCGCGCCGCGGCCGAGGCGCGCTTCAAGGCGGCGGCGGCGGCGTACGAGACGCTGCGTTGCGCGCAGAGGCGTGCCGAGTACGACGCGAGCTTGCCGAGTGGCTGGTTGGGCCAGCGCGCGCGCGAGGAGGACGAGCCCTCTGACGCCGCGCCCGCGCCGTCCGTCGCGGCAACCATCGTCGTGCGGTGCACGCTGCGCGAGCTCTTCGACGGCGCGTGCAAGCTGCGTAGAGTGCCCGGGCTGATCAACCTCAACGTGATTCTCCGGCCGGAGTGGGCGGACCGCCACTCGTTTGAGGTGCTCAGCCCCGACGGCCGCTTCGTGCGCGTCGTCATCCGCGTGCGGCCGCATGCGGACCTCGCGCGCCGCGGCTGCCACCTCTTCTGCGAGCGATTCGTCACACGCGCCGCCGCCGTGCGCGGTGTGCCGGTGCGCGTGCGCTCGATCGACGGGCTCGCGCGCAGCTTCCGCCCGCTGCGCGGCGGCAGCTGGCGCGACGGCGAGCGCCTCGACTGGCCGGGCGCGGGCATGTGGGCAGCCGATGGCTCGCGCGGCGACCTGATCGTGCGCGTGCGCGTCGCGCCGTGGCCGACGGTCGTGCTCGCGCGCGCAATACGTGCGGGGAGGAGCAGGGCGTTCGCGCGCCTGCTCCAGGCGCTCGGTGTCGTGGCGTACATCGAGTCCGCACGGACCGTCGCGGTTTCGGCTGCGCGCCTGCTGTACGGCATGCTGAGCAGGCGCTCGGACGGCCGTCCTGGGCTGCGCTGGAGGCCGAAGCGCGCGCGCTGGGCAGCGTGGCGCCGCGCGCGCGCGCGTTTCGCCCGAGAAGATCGGGGCGGATCGATCGACTGGCGCGACTGGCGGAGCTGAGGAGATGCGCACGATCGAAAGGGCCATCCCGCGCGGCGAGGTGCCCGACGTGGCGCCCGGCGCGAAGGCGACCGCCCCTCGACTCGTAGGCGTCGTACACCCTGGCGTCCCGAGCGGCAAATGCGCGTTCGTCCGCCAAGAGCTCTGGCGTAAGGAGGGGGGGGGGGGGGGGGGGGGGGGGGGGGCGGACGTCCAAAAGTCCACTCCAAGCTCGGGCCGGACGACGCGCAGCCAGGAAAGCCTGCAGCCGAACGACGGGCTGCGCCCGCCCGCGCGGGAGATATTCCGCTCGGACATGGCAGCGCCGGCTCGCTGCGCCACGGCGGCGTCGGTCTGCGCTCGCGCGCCGACTTGTGCAACTCTGCGTGTCGGGCGCCTTCTGTCGGCGGGAGGCGCCTCAATCCTCATCGTCGCCGGCCGCGCAGGCCAAGAAACTGTGGATTGCGTCCTTGGGCCGGACATCCCGCTTCACAACGACGCTGCGCGCGCCTCTAGCTCGTCGATTCGCGGCGCGAATCGTCTCCTCCGTGCGCGACGTCTCCGTGCGCGACGTCGCACGTGCGCGACGTCTCCTCCGTGACCATGCGCTCGCTCGACGGCTCGAGGGGGGCGCTCGCGGCGCGGGCCCCCGCGCTCATTCGGCGTGTCCGGGCGGGGAAGACCGGCTCTCAGGCTCATGCGAGGACGACGGCGACGCTCCTCCGTCTTCCGGATGGCTTGCGGTCATCACGTCCGGCCCGTTGCCCCGACCGGCTTCACGCCGCGCCCGACCCCATGATTGTTCGAAAAAAATTAAAAAAAAATTCATCGCAAGTCCAACCAGCTCGTTGCCCCGACCGGCATCGCCGCGCCCGACCCCATGGAAAACTGGATGCACGTCAAGAAACAGCCCGCGGCGGCCCGCAGTGGCGCGCCCGGGCAGCCGCCGGCCGCGACGCCGTCGCACGCTCAGCCGCCGCCGCCGGTTGAATCGCCCGATGCCGGGCGCGCCACGCTCGCCGACCTCTTCCAGCGCGAGTACTATCGCATCCTCGCGGACACGCCAGGTTCCACCTACCGCTTCTACTACGAGGAGAGCGTAGTCTCGCGGTCGGACCCGAGCGATCTGGGCGTCACGCCGCCAGTGACGGGCATCATCGCCATCAACCACAAAATTCTCAATTGCGGGCTCGCGCACGCGCAGACGATCATCACGTCGGTCGACCACCAGGACACGGCCTCGGGCATCCTCGTCGTCGTCGCGGGCACGATGGCGCTCAAGGGCGAGCCGATGGCGCGGCGCTTCGTGCAGGTCTTCATGCTTGTCAACCGCTCCAACTCGTACTACATCTCCAACGACGTGCACCGCCTGCTCGACACCGCCCCGGCCGCTCCGCCGCCGATCGCGCACCGCACGCTCGCCGCGTGCGGCGTGCCCTTGCAGCACGCGCCGCAGCTCGTGCCGCACGGCGCGCCGAACGGCGGCGCGGCGCATGATCCAGCCGTGCTCGCGATCGCCGCCGGGCAGCACGCCCACCTGCCCGCCGCTGTACGCACGCGCTCGGCGCCCGCAGGCGCGGCGACGCCAGCCGGCGGCCCGCCGGCCGGCGTTGCGCACAGCGGCGGGAAGCATGCGGCGCCGGCTGGCGGCGCGCCGCCCGCGCCAGCCGGCGGCTGCGGCAGCACCGGTCATGCGCCCAGGCAACCGCCCGCGCCGACGCCCGCGCAGCACGCCCCGCTGGACTCGGGCGGCGAGCGGCGTGCAGCTGAAAGCGGCAAGCCATCCTCGTGGGCTGCGGTGGCGAGCAAGGCGGGCGGGCCAGTGCCGCACAGGCAGGGTGATGGCAACGGCGGCGAGGCCGAGGCCGACGAGCCGATGGGCGCGTCAAGCGCGGGCAGCGGCACGCAGCCAATACACTCCGCCGCAGCCGGCCTGCCCGTAAGCAGCGCAGTTCTGCAGCTCGCCGAGCCCATGTTGGGCGGCGGCACGCATCCGCAGTCTGCAGCGCGCGCGCATGGCGTGGATGCCCTCCTGCAGGTGCGTGCGGTACCGACCACTCCTTGCAACGCCCCTCGCGCCTCGCAGCCCGCGCGGCCGGCCGCTGGCGCGCGCGTGCGCCGCGGCGCCGCGTCGCAGGCCATGTCGCTCTTCGACCCGCCCGCCGCGCTGCTCACCGCGCCGCCCCGCACCGTCGCGCCATCGCCACGCAGGGCGAGGCTCGCGCCGACGCGCGCGCGCCCGACACGCCGGCAGCCGCCGCCGCGACCGCCGGCGGCCGCGGGCAGGGCCCGGGCGCGGGCGCGGCGAACAATCTGGCGTTGACCGTCTTCGTCTCATCAGTGCCGCCGTCGGCCAGGGACGAGGACGTGCACGCGGCGTTTGCGCAGCACGGCAGCGTGCGGCAGGTGCACGTGCGCAAGGACAAGGGCTTTGCCTTCGTCGAGTTCCACACGCCGCGCGACGCACACGCCGCCGTCGCCGCGGGTGGCTCGGAACGGGTGTGTGCTGCGCGCGCAGCGGCGGCGGCGGCGGCGGCGGCGCAGCCTGGCGCGCGCGTCGCTCACGCGCTGCGCGCCGAGCACGCGTGCCGCCGCCTTCGCCTCTGCGCGCATCGCCTGCCGCGCAGGGTATTCTCGTGTGCGACGCGCGCGTGAGCGTCGAGCCCAAGCGCGCGCAGCAGCCGCAGCCGGCGCGCGGGGGCGGAGGCGCGGGCAGGTGTGCCGCCGCGCCTGCTGCGCGCCGAACGCCGCGCGGCGTACGCCACCCACCGATGCGCGCCGCCGCTCACGCGCCGCGCGCGCGCCGCCTGGCCGCGCGGTGCGCGGCGCGCAGGGGCGGCGGCACATCCTATGGGCGGAGAGGTCGGGGCAGGACCGGCGGCGGCGAGGGGCGTGGCGGAGGGGCGTGAGCGCCGCCGCCGCAACTGGGGGCCGGCGACGGCGGAGCGGCGGGTGCGATGCGCCGCACATCGTGCGGCGACGATGCGGGGCCCTGCCCGTGCGGGCGGGAGGTCGGGGACGTGGAGAGGCGATCAACGCTTGGGTCGTGTCGTGTCACACGCGGGCGCTGGGCACGGCAGCGCCAATGTCAGGGCAGAGTCTCAGACCCAGGAGGGGGACTTGGGTTCCCCGTCCTCTTCTCCCCTGGCCCTTCAATTCTCACTGCGGGGGCGCGTCCTCGTCATTTGCGCCCTTGTACAGGGCGCCTTCGATGTCTGGCGGCGAGAAGCGGATGCTCTTCAGCACCTTGTTGTCGGCCAGCCTGTACACGAGCCAGTCCGCGTCTCTTTGCTCGATGCGTGCCTCGACGTGCTTCTCGGCTGCGTAGTGCGCGACGGTCGCCTCGGCCTCCTCGCGCGACTTGCACGCCTTGGACATGTTGCTGCGGTGGACCTCCTCGAAGATCGTTGCAAAGTTCTTGCCCATGCCAAATTCGTGGACAGTGCCCGCAAGCACGTACTGAAGGTCGGCAAGCGCATCCGCGACCTCGACGAGGTCGCCCTGATCAATCGCGGCCTTCAGCTCGTCGAGCTCCTCCTGCAGCAGGTCGACGCGCAGGCGTGCGCGCACCTTGGCCGGAATTTGCGGCGTGTCGAGCACTGGCACGCGGAAGAGGCGGTGAAAGATGGCCACCGAGCCGAGGGCCATGCTCTCCGCGAATTTGGCTTTCATGCGGGACTGCTCGACCGCGCAAGACAACGGTGGCCTGCTTTCGCGCGCTCTCGCGTAGGAAGGAAGACTTGTTATACTCGTAGGGACGTCCACGATGGCGTTGCGCAATGCCCGAATCGAACCCGTCCCGGGCCGTGGCCTGGGCGTCGTCGCGACGCGCGCGCTCACGTTCCCTGACGTGGTCTGCGTTGCGCAGGCTTTCGTAACGGGTGCGTCGACGCTGGAGGACACGCTGCGCGCGATCGTGCGCGCGCAGCTTGGAACGGACGCTCGGGCCGAGCGTCTGCTGCGCGTCTGCTGGACGCTGTGTCCCGAGGTCGCTGGCGAGGTGGGGGCACGGCCCGATGGCTCAGCGTACAGCAGTGCCGAGGGCTTTGAGGCAATTTTGCGCGAGTTGCCGACCGACGCGGCGAGGCGAACGCTCGCAGAGCGCGGCTTGGCGACCGCTCACGACCTGCGCACTCTCGCGATCAAGCTCTCGCGCAATGGCTTCGCCGACGGCGTCTTTCCCGAAGCCTCGCGATTCAACCACTCGTGCCGGCCCAACTGCCTCTTCTTCACGCGCCGTGGCACGCCCGCTGAACTTGTGATCGTCGCGGCCGAGCCTGTCAGCGCGGGCGAGGAGCTCACGATCAGCTACCTGCCAGAGTCGCGCTGGCACCTGCCAACCGACCAGCGCCGGCTGCTCCTTGGGCGGCAGTATGCCTTCCGCTGCGCATGCCGGCGCTGCCACCGGCCGGCGCAGCCGGCGGCTGTGCGCCGCGCCGAGCGCACGCTTGAGGCGATGCGCTGCGCCCGGTGCGAGCGCACGCCCGGCGTGACCACAGAGGCGCGAGTGGAGGTCGTGGCGGACAACGACCTCCCGCCCGGGGTGCACGTGCCGCTCGACGAGCACGAAAATCCCGCGGGGGAGCGGTGTGGGGGATATACGCCGTGCACGCGCTGCGGCGCGGAGGCCGACGAGGGCGCGCTCGACCAAGCGCTGCTGGCATGCCATGCGCGCGTGCGCGCGGCCGCGCTCGCCGGCGCGGGCGGCTCTGCGCGGGATGCGGCGGCCGAGCATGACATGCTGCGCGCGCTCGTCGACGACGGCGGGCACGCGCTGTGCGACTCACACTGGCTCGCAATCGAAGTACACTGGCGGCTGCAAGCGACGAGCGCCGTGCTGCTCGCGCGAGGCCCGGTCCGCTCGCCGTCCGAACGGCTTGGCCTGCTGCGTGAGCACGCGCTCCACTCTGTCGCGCTCGTCCGAGCGACCGAGGCGCTCGTCGGTGCGCGCAGCCACTTGCACGCGGCACTGTGCGCGCGCGCGGCCGATGCGCTCGACGCGCTTGTCGTCGCCGCCGGCGGCGAGCGCGCGCCCGCCGTCGAAGAGGTGTCGAGCCATCCGCCCATCGCCACCAACGTGCACGCCCAGGGCGTCCGTCTCGCGGTTGATCTGGCGGACGTGGCGGCTGTGCGGCTGTGCGCGGCGCAGCTGCGCGACGCGGCATCGACCGTTCTCGAGATCGTGGATGGTCGCGCGACGTGAGTCCGTGACACTCCGCCTGGGCCGCTGTGAGCGTCGTCCCAGTCACGTCACTCAGCATGAGTGATGAAGGCCAAGAGCCGCAGACCGTAGCGCGCTCTTCGGTGCCGCGCACGATGGAGGCCAAGCTTCGCACCGCGGTCACTCTCTTTGAGGCCTTCAAGAAGGAGTATGACTCGCCCACGTGCGACGTGGACAAATGCACGGCGATGCTCAACACGCTCAAGCTGCGCATGACTGAATTTACCTCGCTCCCGCCCTTCAGCGGGCCGGCGTCACCGACGATGCAGCAAGAGCTGATGCTCGCGCGCGAGATCCTCGAGCACGCCGCATTGCTCTCGATCCGGATGCGCGACATCCCAGCGTTCGAGCGATACGTGGCGCAGCTCAAAGTCTACTACAATGACTTTGCGTCCGTCGCGCGCCTTCTCGCCCTCGCACGGCCGCGGCGCGGCCGCGCGCCACGGTCGAGCGTCTGCCTTGCGCGTCTCGGCCCCCGCTGAACGTGCGCCCCCCCCCTCGCGCGCCGCCGCCGCTGGGCGCGACCCACTCGACGCTCGCGGTTCGTAGCACGGCCCTTCCCATGTCGCAGCGGCAGTACCCTGTCCTCGGCCTCAATCTCCTCCGCCTGCTCGCGCAGAACCGCACGGCCGAGTTCCACACAGAGCTCGAGCTCATCCCTCCCGCGCTGCACGACGCCAACATATACATCAAGTACCCGACGCAGCTGGAGCAGTACATCATGGAAGGTTCTTTCAACAAGGTGCTCAACGCGCGCGCCGACGGCCTCTACTCGCGCGAGGGCGAGTACTTCATGAGCATGCTCACCGAGACGGTTCGCGAGGAGATTGCGACGTGCTCGGAGAAGGCGTACAAGAGCATGTCGGCGGAGCATGCGTGCAACATGCTCATGCTGCCCACGCTGCCCGAGCTCAGCGCCTACGTTGAGCAGGTGCGCGCGCCTGCGCCGCCCAGCTGCGCCGCCGTGTGCCTACCCGCGCCTACCCGCATTTGCGGACGGAGGTCTGCTGCGAGTTCCCGCGCCGGCGCGGGCTGACGCACGCGCCGCGACGACACGCGGTGGGTGCTGCTCGCGGCCCCGCTGTGATCGCACTCGTCGCGCAGAGGGGTTGGACAATGAGCAACGGGCTCATCACCTTCAAGCAGTCGAGCGACAAGGTGCTCGAGCTGCCGTCCATGCGGCTGATCCACGAGACGCTCTCGTACGCCAAGGAGCTCGAGAGGATCGTGTGAGTGCTTGAACGGGTGAACGCTTTCAGCTCTACCGGCACGCTCATCAGTGCGGCCGATCAGCAAAACGGCTGGCGAGGCCGAGGGAGGAGACCGGGGGGCACCCGGGGCGGGGGGATTGACTCTGGTGGAGTCAGTCCGGAGACGGATTTGCGCAAGCTCGCATCGCCCTTCCACAGCGCAGTGCAAGCACTCCTCGCCAACTTAGGCCTTGTCGTCGTCCTCCTCGGCGTCCGCTAAAACACCTTTCTCGCGCAACTCCTTCACCTTGAGGAACTCGTTGTAATGTGCTTTGCGCTTTGCGGCAAACTCGTCGCCGTGCTCGTCGGCAGAGCTCGCCAGAGCGGCTGGGGGCCCCTCCCTCCGTCGAAGCGCCTCGTCGGTGAGCGCGTTGAGGTCGGCGCTGCCGCGCAGGAGCCGGTTGTTCTGCTCATGCGATTGCCTGCGGTCCGAGTCCCGGGTCGTGCGCTGGCTCGGCATGGATGAGTCGTCAACAGTCGCGTCATCGATGGTCGACAGGTCTGCGCGTGCGCGCCGGCAGCGCGTGGGCGGGCGCGTATGGTTGATGCAGTTCCTGCGCGCGCGCGGCACGTCGCGGCGCCGACGGCCGCACCGATCGGCCCGCTGTACGGCGTCTTTGGCTCGTCGATCCTCTCGCGCGTGGTCGATGCGAGGTACGCGTCGTTCTCGCCGAGGTTGCTCTCGTCCCAGGCGATACCCGACGACTTGCGGGCCGCGCGAACGTCAGCGCTCGCGGAGCCCTTCAAGATGGACATTGGAGACGCCGCTCACACTCGCTCGCTCACGAGGCACCCCCTCTCTCACGCGCGCAGGCGGCCGGCCAGCCTCTTCACAGCTGCGAGTCTTCAAGGATGAACTGCTTTCGTATGGGGGAAGAATAGACGTAGAAATACGGAGCTGAACTTTTTCAGCCTTTTTGAACCGCATGGCGCACAGAGCCGCGCCGGTCGACGACTACGTCGAGAAGCTGCTCGCGTCGCGCGTGAAGCGGCAGGTCGAGGCGTCGTCGTCGGCGCGCCCGCGCGCGTCGAACACTTACTCGGCCGCGTGGAGCCCGGTGCCGCGCCGGCCGGCGTGGTCGACGAGCGCAGCGGCCGCGTCAGCGTCGCGCGCGTCGTACGGCTCGGCGGCGGCGGCCGAGCCGGAGAGTCCGGGCGCGGCGTGGGCGGAGCGGGTGCGGCGGCGGCATCAGGAGGACGCGTTCTCGAGCACTGTCCCGTCGCCTGCCCCGCGCGCGCCGAGCACGCTGCGCGACGCGCTCGAGGCCAAGCGCGCTGAGCTCGCGCAGGCGCGCGCGTCGCTCCAAGGCCGGAGCGAATCGGCCATGCGGCGTGCGCAGCTGCGCACGCCGTCAGCATCGCGGGCGGAGCGCGCGCGCTCGCCGCCCGGTGCGCTCCTCGATGCCGCCGCCGACGCCGCCGCGGCACGTCGCACCGCACGCCGCGACGACGTGGCTGCGCACGGCGGCGCGGCCGACGATGGAGGCCGCTGGGCTCAGCGGCGCGCGCACTCGCCGTCGTGGGAGCGCGAGCTTGAGCCGGCGCTCGCGCAGCTCGAGGTGCGCAACGCATCGCTCGAGTCGCAGCTCGCGCACGCCCACCGCCAGCTCGACGATGCGCGCCGCCCCGCCGCGGGCGTGCAGGAGCTGCGCTGGGAGCTGCAGCGTGCACAGGACGAACGCCGCGACGCGCAGCGGCGCGCGCGCGCGCTCGACGCGGAGCTGAGCGCGCTGGCATCGGAGAAGGCGGCGCTCGAGGCGGACGCGCTCGATTTCAAGAACAGGATGGAGGGCGCCGTCTCGACCTTTGAGCAGATCGTCGAGGAGGCCGTGGTCGAGAAGTCCGCGCTGCAGCAGGAGATCTCGACGCTCCGCGCGCAGCTGCGCGAGGCCAACGAGGCGGCGGAGGCGGCAGAGCGGCGCGCGAGCTCGGCGAGCGCGTGGCGCGCCTCCATCACCGCGGACGAGCCGCACGGTGCGGCCACCGCCGGCGCGAGTGCGCGCGAGCTGCGCGACACCGAACGGCGGGCGCGCGACGCGGAGGGGCGCGCGGATGCGGCGGACGAGGCCGCCAACGCGCTGCGCGCGGAGCGCGAGCAGATGAGCGCGCGCGTGCGCGAGCTTGAGGCTTTGCTCGCTCACGCACGCACCGCGCCCCGCTCGCCGGGCGGCGCCGCCGACGGCGCCACGATCGAACGCACCGCCGAGTCCATCGCCGCCGCCGACGTTGCGGACGCGCGCGCGCGCGCGCGCGCCGCCGAGGAGGCCCTTGCGGAGGCGGAGCGCAACGCGCACGCGGCGGCGCGAGAGCACGCGCGCGCGCTGCAGTCGGCGCGCGACGATGCCGCCGCCGCCTCCGAGGCGCGTGAGCACGACGCAAAGCTCGGCGCGCGAGAGCGTGAGCGGCTCAAGCGCCACGCGGACGAGGCGTGGGCGCAGGCGGAGGCGGAGGCGGACGAGGCGCGGCGGCTGGACAAGCTGAGGCGCGAGCAGGCCGCGGCGGCTGACGAGCGCGTGCGCGCCGCCGAGGCCGCGGCGCGCGCGCTCGAGGCCGACCTCGAGCGCGCGCGCGCTGAGGTGGCGATGGCGGCGGGCCGAGCGGCGCGCCTCTCGTCCGACCCCGTCGACGCGGTCGATGCGAGCGCGCGCGCCGAGCTGGCGCGCGCGCGCGCGGCGGCGGCGGATGCCGAGGCGTCGCGCGCAAGGGCCGAGAGATCGCTCGAGACCATGCGCGCCGCCGAGGCGACCGCGCGCGCGCGCGCCGACACGGCGGAGCGCGCGCTTGCCGCGGCGCGCGCCGAGGCGGTCGAGGCTGCGGAGATGGCCGAGCGCGCGCAGGACACGCTCGCCGCCGCGTCCGAGACCGCGGCGGCCGCGCAGCTTGCCAGCGCCGCCGAGCTCGCTGCCGCGCGGGCTGAGGCGGCGGCAGCCGCCGAGCGCGCAGCGCGCGCCGAGCAGCGCGCAGCGGGCGGTGCGCGCGAGCTCGCCGCCGAGCTCGCCGCCGAGCTCGCCGCCGAGCTTGCCGCCGCGCGCGATGAGGCGACCGCCGCGCGCGCCGAAGCGGCGGCCGCCTCGGAGCGCGCCGAGCGCGCCGAGCGCGAGGGCGCGGACAGGGCGCAGCAGCTCGCCGTGCAGCTCGCCGCTGCGCGCGCCGAGGTGGCGGCAGCGGCGAACGCGCTTGACGGCGCGAGAGCTGACGCGGACGAGGCGAAGCGCTCGGGCGCGGAAGCGCGCGTGGGCGCGGACGCGGCGCGCGCCGAGACGGCCGAGGCTGCTGCGCGCGTGCGCGCGGCGGACGCGCGGACCGCCTCGGCGCGCGCCGAGCTCAACGCGCTGCTCGCGGGCGCGGACGCGCGCACAGCCGAGGCGCAAGCTGCGCGCGCGCAAGCGCACGCGGCGGTCGCGGCCGAGGCAGAGGCGCGCGAGGCGGCCGCGAGCGCGCAGGCCGCTGCCGCGGCGAGCGCGGCGGCTGCGCAGGCTGCCGGCGCGGCGCGCGCCGACGCGGAGGTGGACGCGGCGCGCGCGAGAGCGCGCGCCGACGAGGCGGAGGCGCGGCTTGCGAGTGCGCGGGCCGAGCTCGAGCGCGCACAGGCGCGCGCGCGCGCGGCGGAGGAGGCGGCTGCCGCTGCAGCGTCGGCGGCGGCGAGCAGCGCGCCGGCGCGCAACGGCGACGCCGACTCGGCCGTCGTGGCGAGCGAGCAGCGCGCGGCCAAGCTGCGCGGCGCGCTCCGCTCGTCCGAGGCGGACCTTGCCGACGCGCACCGGCTGGGCGCAACTTTACAACTGCACTCGGCGCTGGCACAGCGGCGGGCGTTGGCGCTGCTCGGCGCGCTGCTCACGTGGCGCGCCGCGTGGGCCGGCGCGCACCCCGGCGGCGGCGGCGGCGCGCGAACCGACGCTGCGCCGGCCGCCGACGCCGGCGCCGACGCGGCGCGCGCGCGCGCCGAGCGCAAGCTCGCGCTCGCGCAGCGCACGCTCGCCGATCAGCAGCGCGAGCTGCACGCGGCGCACGCACGCGCGGCGGCGCGGCAGCTCGCCGTCGCGCTCGGCGCGGGCGAGCCCGCCGCGCTCGGCCGCGCGCTCCGCGCGTGGGCGCGCGCGAGCGGCGCGGCGCGCGTCGGCGGCACGGCGCTCATGTCGGCCAACGGCGACGCGCACGCGCGCGCGGACGCGGACGCGGCGCGCGCGCGCGTGGCCGAGCTCGAGGCGGAGGTGGCGAAGGCGGAGGACGAGGCGTCGGCCGCGCGCGAGAGCGCCGCCGCCTCCGCCGACGTCGTCGTGCTCCAGCAGCGCGAGTTGCGTGAGCTCTCGTACATGGCCGGCGCCCTGCGCATGCACGCGCGCGTCCGGCTGCTCGCGAGCGGCGCGGCGCACGGCTGCCTGCGCAAGTGGCAGGCGGCGGCGCGCGCGCTTGGCGCCGGCGCGCGCGAGCGCGCCGCGCTCGCGACGGCCGAGGCGCTCGACGAGCAGCTCGAGCTCGCGCATGCGCGCGCGGCGGCGCGCATGGAGGCGGCGGAGCGCGCGCGAGCGGACGAGGTGGGCGCGTTGCGCGCGCAGCTGCGCTCGACGGAGGGCGCGCATGCAGGCGGCGACGCGGCGGCGCACACGGACGCGGCGCGCGAGCTCGAGCGCGTGCTCGCGCGCTCCGACCGGCTGCGCGACGCGCTGCGCGCGAGCGAAGCCGAGGTTACGGACGCGGCACGGCTGGGCGCGACGTGCAAGCTGCAGCACGCGCTGAGCAGGCGCAGAGCGCAGGAGCTGCTTGGTGCGCTGCTCGCGTGGCGCCGCGCCGTCGAGCTCGGCGCGGTCGACGCCGCCGGCGCGACGCTCGCGGGCAAGCTCAAGTCGGCGACGCGGCTGCTCTCGACGCAGCAGGCCGAGCTTGGCGACGCGCACTCGATGGCGTTCGGCGCGCGCATGCACACGCTGCTCACGCTGCGCGCGCAGCTCGCCACGGCGCTCGCGCTCAACCGCTGGACGCGCGCCACGTGGGCGTAGCCAAGGCGAATCCTGACCCAGTCAGTCAGTCTGCTGGCTGCGCGCGACCTAGGAAGCAAGAGAGCCAAAAAAAAAAAATGGGCGTTGGCGCGACGCGGTGTCTTGGGCCGAGCGTGGCCGTCGGGCTCGACATCGCCGGCCTCGAGCAGCTGCTCGGCGAGGAGCGCCGACGGCGCGAAACGCGCGGCCCCAAACGCTCGGGGCGCACGCGCGACGCCGAGCGCCCGGCGGGCGAGCCGCTCTCGGTCGAGGACGTCGAGCACGAGATCGTGCTGCCCGTCACGCGCGCGCGGCCGTGCGCGTACGTCGACGTGGCGGACCAGCAGCATGTCGGCCCCGCCGACGTGCTGCTCATCGTGGACGATGGCATGCCGTTTGAGCTCGTCGTACGCGCCGCGCGCGCCGGATGCCTTGGCCCGTGCGACGCACGCCGGCCGTGCTTCTTTTGGCTGCGCGCGCTCTCGACGCCCGCGCCCGGCGCGTCAGCCAACGGCGCGCCGGACTGTGGGTTGGATGCGCGCGGCCCCTCGCGCGCGATGCTTGTCCTCGATCTCGCGCGCCCGACGAGCGGGCCCGGCATGCGCGCGTGTGCGCGGCTGCTCGCCGCCGCGGCCGCAAGTGCGCTTGAGCTGAGCGTCGCGCGCGTGGATGGCGGCGCGCGCGACGCCGACGCGGCGGGCGTGGAGGACGCTGGCTTCCTCTGCGCAGATGTGCTCTCCGAGCTGCGGTCGTGGCTGCGCGCCCTCGCCGACGCCGGCACGCCACGCGGGCCAAGCCGCGACGAGCGCGTGGAGATGGCCGTGGAGTACGTGTGCGAGTGGCTCGCACGGGTCGGCGGTGCGACCCTCGCCGGCAGCTACTGGCCTGACCTCCCGTTGTGCGCCGCGCTCGCTCAGCTGCTGATTGCTTGTGGCGCGCCGCGCGCCGCGCACGCCCTGGTCGATGCGACGCTCTGCTGCTGCGAGGGGCTGCTGCATCGCGCGCGGCTCGACATCGCGCCCGAGCTCGCGCAACTGCGTGCGGAGCTCGTCAACGCCTGGCCGGACTCGCACTCCCGCCCGGACGAGTGTGCCGTCGCCGCGCGCTCCAGTCGCACCTACGCACGCCAGCTGGCGGAACCAACGGCTGCGATGGCACGGCTACTCGCGAGGTCGGGCGATGCGTGCGGCGACGCGCGTGCCGCATCGGCGGCGTGCGCGCGCGAAGTGGCCGTCTGCTGCCTCGCGCTCGGCGAGCGCCACGAGCTTACGCTGCGCGCACAGCTCGGCCTCGCCGCCGCGCTTGTCGCAGCGGGCGATGCACGCCTGGCAGAGGCGGTCGCGCGGCAGGTGTGCGCCGCGACCAGGATCGCGCGCGGCGGCGCGGAGGGCGCGCTCGATGCGAGGCGGCACTCGGAGGCTCCGACGCGGCACGCGTCCGTCCACTCGTCGCGCGTGTCGCTTGGCGTGCACGCGGCCGCGCCCGAACAGCCAATGGCAGCAGCCGACAGCCGGCAGCGCGTGGCCGGCGCAGCTTCGGATGCACACGTCGATTTCGAGCTCGCCGACGCGAGCAAGCCCGCGGCGCCTGTCCGCGCGGCGCTCGCCCTGCAGGCCCGATCCGCGCTCGTCTGCGCGTTGGCTGCGCAGGGTCGTGCAACCGACATTGTATAGTCATACGGCGTTGCGCCCGTCCCCCGCCCACTCCGTTTCAGGCAGCGTTGCTTGTACTGTTCCCTTTCGGCCGCACACGACGAGCATTGGGTTCTGTTGCCCTGCCCAGCCGTCGGGCGACACGTCCGCCACCTCGCACGCTGCCCACGGCGCCGAGAAGGCAAAGTAGGCGCCGACGAGCTCGACGTGCGCCACGTTGTCAAATGGCGCAAGCCAGCGGCGCACAACCTTGCTCTGGAAGCAGCGGTTGGTGAAGGCCATGCATGCGAGGCCACCCGGCCGTAGCACGCGGTGGATCTCGCCGAAGAGCTCGAGCGGGCGCGTCATGTAGTCGACGCTCAGGCTGAGCGTGACGCAGTCGAACGAGCCGTCCGCGTACGGCAGCTTTGGGTCGGCGTTCAAGTTCTGCACGCGCATCTCGGTCCGGCAGGCGTTGGCGAGCAGCTCGAACGGGTTGAGCCCGAGCACGACGCATCTGCGCGCCTCATAGCCCGCCGGGTAGTGGGAAGTCCACGAGGAGCAGAGGTCGAGCACGTCACCCTCGCCAGGCGGCGGTAGCGCGCAGCTATAAAAGCGGCCGAGCTCGTCGCGGGCCTCAACCGCCGCGTGCTGCACGAAGCGCGGAAGCAGGTAAAAGAGCTCGTCCTTGCCAGCATCGAGCGGCGTCAGGTCGGAGGCCGAGTACGGGAACTCTGCGGGCCACGCCTTGGCCGCAAGGGCGCGCGAGGCAGGCGACTCCCTCGCGTTCGGCACCTCCACGCCGCACACGAGCAGCGCACCCACGGCTTGTCGAGCCGGCGGGCGCGGGCGAAGCGCGACATTCGCGCGTGACGGCCCTCCCCACGCGCAGGAGAGCATGAGCAGCGGAGCCAAAGGCATTTGCAGATCGGAAGCGCGTACGCGCCTATGGGTATTTGTGAGCCTGTTTGTGACTGACCAGCAGTCCAGCACTCAGCCGGAGACAGGCGCCGTGGCCGGGGTGCACACGACAGCACACCTCCTGAGGCACCCGCCTACAGAGAGCGGAACCACTCGCATTCGAGCAGGCGTGCCGCGAGGCGCAGCTCGCCGTACTCGGCCGCGGCCGCGATCGCGCGCGCGTCGCTCCCGTCGCCCACAAGGTCGCCCAGCAGGCGCCAGCCCGCCCCGAGCCCGGCGTCTGCGCCCGCGCTCGCCATCGGAGCGCCGTCGGCGCCATCGAGGATGGCGACCCCCTCCCTCCAGCGAGGATCTGCCGCGCAGTAATCGCGGACGCGCGTCATGTCACCGTCGAACACGTCCTCGACCAGCCGACGCAGCGTGGCCTGGTCCATGCCGGCCGACACGGTCGATTGCAGCGCGGCCGGCGCGCCGTCGCCGGGCGGCGCTGCCGCGGCCGCCTGCGGGCTGCGCGCTGGTGGCGGCGGAGGCGGCGCTGCGCTCTCGGCGACGGCGAGCAGCACCTCGAGCAGCGCGTAGCCGAGCGCACGCAGGTCGTCGCGCTCGAGCAGCGCGCACAGCTCCGCGCTACTCGGCGGTGCAGTCGGGTCGCGTGGTAGCGCGCGCGACGTGCCGCCGCCCGGCTCGGCGCGCGCGAGCGCCACGCGGCGCGCGAGCGCCGCGTCCTGCGCCGCCTGCGAGACGCTCAAGCTGAAGCCAAAATTGTCGAGGCGCACGCGCAGCGCGCCCGGCGCCGTCTCCTCGTCAAAGCCGCTGACCCCAAAGCACGCCGGCCCGATCCCGCGGTGCGCGACGCCCGCCGCGTGCGACGCGGCGACGGCTGCGAGCATTCGGCGCGCGAGCTCGAGCGCGTACGCTGCGCGCCGCGCCGCAGCGTCGCGCGCCGCGCGCTCCACGCCGCGCTCGGCGCCACCGTCGAGCAGCGCGGCGAGGCGCGCGAGCGGCCCCGGCGGCGGCACGGCCTCGCGCGCCCTACGCACAGCGGCGGGCCAGCCAGCGGCGGTGCGCAGGCCCTCCCACTCGAAGATGAGCCACAGCCCGCCGGATGCGGGCGGCTCGCAGCATATATTCGTGCGCCACTCGTCGCGGAAGCTCGCCGCGGCGAACGCGCTGCCGCTCTCCATCCAGCCCACCAGCTGCGAGAAGGGCGGCGGCACGCGCGGGCTGCGCGTGTCAGCGCCGACGTCGGCGCGCGCGCGCGCGATCGTGAGGAGCCGCTCGAAGGCGGAGCGCTCGGCGGCGGCGAGCGACGCGGCCGATGACGAATACTCCTTGAGCAGTAGCCGCGCGCCTTCGCGCGATTCGGCGGCGAAGAAGCGCACCGTCGCGCCCGAATCCTCAACTGTGCGCGTCGGGTTGAGCGCGTCGAGCGGGCTCGGCCGCACGAGCTCGCCCGTGTCGCGCTCGGCGTAGACCCAGTCGGTCTGCGTCGTGAAGCCCATCGACCCAATGTAGCTGCGGATGAGCACGTTCGACGGGCTGATGCGCGGCACGAGGCCGGACGCGAAAGAGACGCACGCGAGCCATGCGGCCGCGCGCGTCGTCGCGGGCGCGGCCATCGTGGACGTTTCAGATGGCGGCCAACTTGGCGAGGGGCACCGCGAGCGGGGGGAAGGCAGCTCTCAGCGATGATGAGCTGGCCGAGTTCCGGGAGATCTTCAACCTCGTCGACCAGGATAAGGGCGGCACGATCTCCAAGGCGGAGCTCAAGCAGCTGATGAACACGCTCGGCCTGCGGCCGTCGCAGCAGGAGCTCAACGCGATGGTCGACGAGATCGACGCGGATGGGAGCGGCGAGATCGACTTTGAAGAGTTTGTGATCGTGATGAGTCGCAAAGTGCAGACCACCTACACGCCCGAGCAGGTGAAGGCCGCGTTCAAAATCTTCGAGAAGACGGCGCCCGCGGGCTTTGTCACCATGGAGGTCCTCGAGCATGCGCTCACGACTTATGGCGCGGACAAGCTGAGCCTGGCGGACGCACGGGACCTGCTCTCGCAGATCGAGCCGGACGAGAGCGGTCTGATTAACTACGCCGAATTCGTGCGCGCGCGCGGCCCGGCGCGCACCGGTGGCGCTCACGCCGCGGCGTGCGCGCTCGCCGGCCAAGCCCAACGGTGGGCGCAGCGCGGCGCCGGGTCCGCTGGTCGAAGCTCGACTCACGGCCAACGCGCGCGCGGCGCGTTCGGCGCGCGCTTGCCCTCGCGCCCAGGTGGACATGATGACGTCCGGTTGACCGTGTGTCTCTGCAGTCCGCCCGCGCCCACAGCTGGGACTCGCCGACACTCGGAGCACTGTGGATGCCAACGTCAGTTGGGCGGGAACTTTTCAAAAGAGATCCGAGGGTCGGGCAAGGGTGGGTGGGCATGTTGCTCGCCGCGCTGCTCGTGCTCGGCTCGCGCGCGCCGCCGCTCGGGGTGGGCCCGCGCGCGCCGCACGCGCTCCGCCAACGCGTCAGCCTCGCTGACGGCCCGCCGCTGCCGCCGACGGAAGGTGACGCCGGCAATATCGACCCGAGCCGGCGCGGCGTCGGGCAGGGCGCCCTGCTCGTCGGCACTTCCTTCTACCTGGGCGGGCTGCTCGGCGAGGTGGGCGACCAAGAGGTGATGGAGGCGCTTAAACACAAGCGCCTTGCGCTTGAAGTGCCGTCACGCAACACCGCGCCGCCGCTTCCCGCCGTCACATCAGCGGTCGGCGCCGCGGCGTCGTCGCAGGCGGCTCAGGCGGCCGGCAACGCGAGCGGCGGCAAGCTGCCCGTCGGGCTGATCGTTCTCTCGTCGATACTCACGTACGCCATCGGTCTGGTCTCCGCGCCGTCCGTCCTTCGCTTTGTCCGCCAGCTTCTCGGCGCGCAGCCGGAGCCTGCGCCGGCGGACGCGGCGGAGCCGCGCGGCTGGGCGGGTCGCGCGCCCGCTCCCGCCACGGCGGCCGCGCAGCGGATCAACGCGTCAGCGGCGGCGGCGGCAGCAGCAACGACGGCGCCGGTGGCGCGCGCGAGCGCCACGACGCTGCCCTCACCGCCGCCCAGCCGCGAGACGGCGCGCTTCGGCCGCAAGGAGCGCGGCAAGCTGAGGGTCGTCTTCCCGGTGCCGACACGCCGTGAGCTGCAGGCCGGCGCAGCCGTCGGCGCGCTCGTCGTGCTCGTCATCGCGACGCCGGTGGGCACGGCGCTGCTCGGCGTCTATTCGCGCACGCTCGCCCACGCAGTCGCCCTCCTCATCGCCCAGCTCGGCCGCCTCGCCTCGGCGCTCGCCTCGGCCGCGTCCGCGACGGCGGGCGCGGGCGCCGCGCTCGCCGCGCCGGCCATTTGGTTCGTCGCGTCGGCTACGGAGCGGCTGGTGAGCGCATGGGCGCTGCTGCTCGTCACGCTGATCTCGGTATGCAAGGGCTTGGCCGAGCTCGGCGTCGCGCTCTACGCGCCCATCTTCGACGCGATCGCCACGGCGCTCATGGCTGCGTGGGGCGCGGCGTGGAGCGCCATCGCATCCACGTGTGCTCTTCTCGGCGCAGGCGCGCAGTTCGGAGGCGGCGCGCTGCTCAAGGGCGCCGCGGACGCGGCGGTGGTTGGGCTGGCGGTGCGCGATGCGACCTTCGCCGCGCTGCTCTCCGCGTGCCTCGCGGCCGCGTCGGCCGCCAAGGCGTGCGGCGTGGCGCTCGGGTGGGTGGGCGCGCAGCTCCTGCCCGTGCTGCACGCGGCCGCCGCGTCGCTCTCGGCGGCGGTCGTGATGCTCTCGCGCGTGGGCATGGCGGGTGCCATTGCGAGCGGCAGCGCAGCCAAAGCGGGCGCACTTGCCGCCATCGATGCCGTGCGAGCTGCGAGCGAGCTCGCGCAGGCGAGCGCGCCCGTCCTCGCCGCCAAGGCTGGGGTTGCCGTGGGCGCAGCGGCGGCTCGCACGGCGGAGGCCTCGTCCACGATGGCGTCCGGCGCGGCAGTCCTCGCAGGCGCTATGGCAAGCGGCGCGGCCAAGCTCGCCGCCGCCGCCGCGCCCGTGCTCTCGAGCCTAGTTGACGCACTTGGCGCCACGATCCAGTTGAGTGCGGATGGAGCCGTCGTCGCACTTGCGCGGCTCGCGCAGCTGCTCATCGCGCTGGCGAGCAGCGCGATGGTGGCGATGACGGCGGCCGCTGCCAAGCTGAGCTCCGCGCTCGGTGCGCTGCTCGCTGCCGCCCAGCAGGTGCGCGCGCGAGTTGCGCGCGCGAGCGCGCGCGAGCGCGCGCGAGCGCGCGAGCGAGCGAGAGCATGCGTGTGAGCGCGCGCGTGCGCGCTCACGGGTGCGCGCGACGCACCGCTGTGCCGCCGTGCCCTTTCCGGCCCCTCGCGCGGCGCAGCTGGGCGGCGTGGTGCTCAAGCTGCTCGCAGGCATGACGCTCAGGCCACAGTGAGTCGCGTGACGGCGTGCGCACTGAGCGCGGCAGCGGGGCTGCGGGGTGGGCGTGAGTGTTGATCGTCATGCACGTGTGTGCCAAGCTGGGTGCAGAGACCCGCGAAAATGCCCGCGAGGGAGTGTCGGGAATCGCGCGCGGAGACACACTGTGAGCCTGTGACAGACTCGGTAGGGTCAGATCTCTTTTTCGGACTCCCGCGCTCGGCGCGACCATGTCCGCGACGCGCGCGGAGCACGCAAAGGCCGTCGCCGGGAGCGACGTGGCGAGCGCAAAAGTGCTCATGGTGGGCGCCGGCGGCATCGGCTGCGAGCTCATCAAGAACCTTGTGCTGTGCGGCTTCCGCGACATCGAGGCGGTGCGGGCGCGGTTGACGCGCGCGCCGCGCGCGCTGCCCCCGCTCACGCGCCGCCCTCAGCGCGCGCGCGCGCGCGCGCACGCGCACGCGCGCGCCCCCGCAGATCGACTTGGACACGATCGACTACTCCAACCTCAACCGCCAGTTCCTCTTCCGCGCCGCGCACGTCAACCGGCCCAAGGTGGAGGTCGCGCGCGAGACGGTGCTCTCGTTCCCGCACGACGCCGGCACGCGCATCGTCGCGCACCACGGCAACGTGAAGGCCGCGCAATTCGACCTCGACTATTTCAAGCAGTTCACGATCGTGCTCAACGCGCTCGACAACATTGACGCGCGCCGACACGTGAACCGCGTGTGCCTCGCCGCCGGCGTGCCGCTCGTCGAGTCGGGCACCGAGGGGTACCTCGGGCAAGTGACGGTGATCAAGAAGGGCGAGTCCGAGTGTTACGAGTGCCAGCCCAAGTCGGACAACAAGAAGACGTACCCAATCTGCACCGTGCGCAACCATCCGGACAAGCCGGTGCACTGCATCGCGTGGGCGAAGGAGCTCCTGTTCAAAAAGGTCTTTGGCGGCGAGGAAACGGACCTCGTCGACAACTCGGAGGCGGCGCCCGCGGCCGACGGCGCGCCCGAGCAGCCCGCCGCGGCCGCGCCGCCCGCGCCCAAGCTCGAGTTGCAGCCGGGAGAGAGCGCGCGGCACTTTGCCGCGCGCGTGTTCGAGGCGGTCTTCGCCGCCGACGTCCGCCGCCTCCTCGCGATGAGCAGCCTGTGGAAGGAGCGCGCGCCGCCCGCGCCGCTCGAGCTCGCCGCGCTCGTGCCCGCGCTCGATGCGCTGCCCGTTGACTCGCCCGACGAGGACCAGGCGGCGTGGTCTGTCGCCGAGTCGGCCGCGGTGTTCGTCGGCGCGCTCGTCCGCGCCTTCGAGCTGCGCGGCGTGCGGGTCGGGCAGCTCGCCTTCGACAAGGACGACGTGGAGTGCCTCGACTTTGTGACGGCCGCGTCTAACCTGCGCAGCGCCGTCTTTGGCATTCCGGCGCAGAGCCGCTTCAAGGTGAAAGAGATTGCGGGCAACATCATCCCGGCGATCGCGACGACCAACGCCGTGATTGCCGGGTACATCGCGATCGAGGCGCTCAAGGTGCTCAGGGCGGGCGGCTCGACGGCGCAGTGCGCGTCCGCCTTCCTCTGCCGCGCCCTCTCGGGCAAGCGCAAGGACCGCATGATTGTCTCGACGCGTCTCAACCCGCCAGCGGCGCACTGCTTTGTGTGCGGCAGCGCGAGCGTCACCGTCCAGCTCGATCTGCGCACGGCGACGGGCGCGCTGCTCGTGCAGGAGGTGCTGATCAAGAAGCTCGCCTTTCACCAGCCCAACCTCACCAAGGGTCAGCTGCGGCGCGCCGCGCGTGGCCGTCTCACCCGCGCGCGCGCTGAGCGCGCGCGCGTGCCGGATACACGCATGCGCGCGCGTGCCCCGCGCGCAGGCGACCGCGGGCTCTACGAGAGTGGTGACCTCGACGAGGACGAGGTGGCCATCGAAGAGGCCAAGCTCGGCAAGCTGCTGACGGAGCCGCCGTTCTCGCTGCGGACGGGCGCGATGCTCAATGTGAGCGACCAGTCGCAGTCGCTCGACTGCGAGCTGATCGTCGTGCACGCCGAGATCGACGTGGAGGCCCACCCGCTCGGCTTTATTGTGCACGGCGCCGACAGCATCGGCGTGCGCCGAGACGCGGGTGGCGCTGGCTCGGCGGGGCCATCCGGGGCAAACGCCGGCGACGACTCGGACATTGAGATGTTGGACTCGGCGCCGGTGCCCGCAAGCGACTCCACGCCCACGGCACGCAAGCAGGCGCGCAGCAGAAGAAGCCCGTCGGCGCGGGCGCCGCGCACCGCTTCTAACTGAGATGACGATTAAAGCCGCATGCGGAGTGGCGCAGGCGCGCCGTGACGGGTGCAGAGCGAGGCCAGCAGGTGGCGACTTCGAGGCGCCGGCGCTGATGCTGGCGTGCGCAGCGCACGAGCAGCCCGCACGAATCCTGGCGGTCATGAGATGTATGAAAGTTCATGCCTCGGTGCTTCGTCGCGAATGGCGGCCTGCTCCGACATCATAAAGGCGAGTTCCTCCTCCACCTCGTCGTGCGCGGCCCAGTTGGTTGTCAAGTAGCGCGAGTCTGGCGACGGTGGCCGGACTGGAGGCTGCGCGGTCGGAGCGCCGAGCAGCGGCGGGTGCGCCAGCGCGCGAGCGCCACGCTGGCCGGGCCAGGCCGAGTGCGAGGGCTCACGGAACGGCGTTGAGGCCGGGGCCTGCGCACGAGCGGTCGGGGGCGCGCTCGGAGCGGGCGCGCTTGGAGCGGGCGACTGCGAGAAGTGCCCGCCGTGCGGGCCGAGCTGCGGGTGCGCCGGCGTGGCGACGAATGCGAGGCGTGTTCGTGCCAGAGGCTCCATCGGGAGGCCGATGCGCATGTCGCCAAGCAGGCACGCGATGTGTGCGGTTGACGCGTCGTCGCCCCTCGCGCGAAGGACATCAACAGCCGCCATGTCCAGCCTCGCTTGTGCCAGAAGCAGCTGCCGCTTTGCTTTCCTTATGAGTAAAAACTATGACCGACTCAGAACATTGGCGTGACCGGGATGCGGGACCCCCCTCAACTCTGCCGCTGGTGGCGTGACTCTCGTCGGCTGGCAGCGCAACGCCTGCACGGGTGCGTCGTAATCGATCTCGCGGAAGTCGAGCAAATCAGCTCGCACATCGTTGTCACCCAAGTGCTCGGCGCACGGCGCTCGGCGCTCCGCACATGGGCTTTGAAGTTGGACAAGCAGTCTGTTTGGCATTTGCGTCCCCGCGCGCGAAAAATCCGCATGAAGCAGCAGTTGCTCGTGGGCTGGCTTGGTCAAAAGTCGGGCGCCGCGCAGCCGGATGGCCCGGCCGCGCATGGGGCGAGGTGCGCATCGCCCGCGAAACAGGCTGCGTGCGACGCGCGCGCGCTAGAAGAAAGCTGCGACCGTGCCTCCGCCGCGTGCAGCACAGCGCTCGCCATGGCCCGCTCGAACGTATCGCCCGACGTCGCGACGCGCGCGCAGCCGCCGACCCACGCAATGGCCGTGCACGGTGGCGTCGGCGATGCAAGCACGACGCGGGCTCCGAGCGCTACGCGCTACCCACGCTCATCAGCTTCGCCGCTCGGTCCCGAGCTGAGCGAGTACGAGCTCGCGCGACTCGAAAACATTGCGAGGAACAATGTGCTGCTCGCGAGCCTCGGACTGCTCGCACCACCCGTGCCCAACCCTCCCGCCGCCGGCCGGACAGCTGCGGCGCCCAAGGCCATCAAGCGCGCGCCTTCGAGCCCTCTCGTTCGGCGTCTCACGCGCGCGCGCGCGCACGATGGCGCGCGCGACGGCGCCGACACGCGCGCACGCGCGCACGGGCCGGCGTGCGAGGCCCGACCACTCGATGAAGCTCATGCGCACGCGCGGCCCGATACGGGCGCGCAGGCGGGCGTTGTGTTTGAGGACTCGGCTGTGTTGTGCCACGTGCTGCGGCAGCGCGCGCGCGAAGGCGACGCCAATGGCGCCATGCCTGACGCGGAGGTGCGCGGCTACCGGCGCTGCGCGCACCTGCCCGAGTGCGTGTCGCTCATCATGAGCAAAATATACGCGCTCGATCTCGCACCGGCCCATGCGTGCGAGCGTGGCTGGCTCGTGGCGGCAGCTGGTGAGAAGGGGCTGGTCGAGGTCTACGGCGCGCTGCCGTCCTCGCACGCGGACGGGGCCAGCGATCAGTCCACGAGCGAGGGCGATGCGGCGGCAGACGGCGAGGCAGAGCACGCGCGCGCGCTGCTCTCCTTCCGGGCGCATGCCGGGTGGGTCGGTGGCGTCCAACTCCTGCCGGCGCGCGCGAGCGAGAGCGGCGCCGGTGGCGCGGCGCTGCTGGGCGGTTGGCTGCTCTCCGCTGCCAACGATGGCGCGCTGCGGCTGTGGGACCTGCGCAGCACCGCGCGCGAGGGCGCGTCCGTCGGCATGCCACGGCTCGTCGCCGAGCAGGCGGAGTCACACTCGTCCAAGGGCATCTTCGCGATGCACGAGCGTGACGCGCGCGTGCTCACTGCGAGCAAGGCAGGGAGCGTCGGCCTCACGGTGCTCGCGCCCGATGGGCGGCTGCGCGCGGCGCGCGTGTGGGCGAGCGCGTGCGGAGGTGGCGTGGTCAAATCGGTGGCGTGGAGCGGCGCTGACGCGGCCCATGGGCTCGGCCCTGAGACCTTTGCCGCGGGCGGGCGCGCCGGCGCCGTCGCGCTCTTCGATGCGCGCGAGCCGACGGAGCGCGCGGCGGCGCGGCTCGAGCGCACGCACCCGCACGACGTGCACACCGTCCGCTGGCAGCCGCGCGACGCCGGCGCGATGGCCGAGGACGGGCTGGCGGGCGAAGGCGGCTGGGGCCCGCTCCTGCTCACTGCGTCCTTTGACCCGTCCATCCAGCTGTGGGACGCGCGGCGGCTCGACGCGCCCGTCGCACGTCTGGAGGGCCACGTCGGCGCGCACATCCGGCGGCAGGCGCGCATCCACCAGCCCGTCTTTGGCGGCTGTGCGCGCATCGTTGCCACGGGCGAGGGCGCTGGCGCGCTCAGCGTCTACTGCGCGGTTCCAGGCGTAGCCGAGTTCGGGAGGGCGATCGGCCGCGACTTTGTGGGCTGCGAGCCATCGACGCTCGCGCCTGCGCCGGGCGCGAGCGGCGTTGTCGCGATGGCGCACGGCCGGACCGTGGTGCTTCTGGAGCCGTCGCCCTGCGCCACGGCCAGCGCGCGCACTTGGGCCGCGGGTTGAGGAGCGTGCCTCTCGGAGGCCGCTGCCACGGGCGTGCTCATGGAAAACATGGAAATCTCGGCGGCGCAGCGCTGCCCACCCGCCTTCGCGCGCTGTCGGCCTCAGGCCCTGGCGTGAGCGCGGCTCGCGACGCTCACGCTGGCGTGCTCTGCGTATACTCGCACCCAGCCTGCTCGACGGGCTGCAGAACGCTCACGTCGTAGCCGAGCTCCGTGGCCCGGTTGCGCATCTGCTGCACGACCTCGGCGGGAGGGGTGGGGTTGCGATGGAACAGCCAGAAGCCCACGTTGTTGATGCCGAGCGTGCCCGTGGTGCACAGCCCGCCGCTCTCGACGTTGGGCGGACCGCCCGAAATGATGGCCCACTGATAATCGTCGCTGATCGCGACCACCCAATACTGCGCCGGTCGCGCGAGGTGGCGCGCGCACGCGTGAGTGCGACGGACGCGTCGGGCTTGGCGGGAGCGGCGCGCGGCCGTGCGCGCGTGCGCGCGTGCTCCTCAAAACACCCGGGCGTTCGCGCACCGGTCCGAAGAAGGCGCGCTGAAGAAAGTCGATCACCTCGTCGGGGATGAGGCCCACGAGGACGCCAAAAAGCGTGTCGAGCGAGGAGGTGGCGTTGCCAGGCGTCATCATTGGCTGCTGACCGCCGCCGCGCGAGACCGCGCCGATGATCAACGAGGGGATGAGGGAGATGATTGTCGGCACGACTTCGAGGATGTTGGCAAGGAAGTTGTTCACTTCGGGCGGGATGAGCGGCTGGAGGAACGATGGGATGATGTCGGCGATTTCCGGCAGCCCCGGGATGACGGGCAGCGACACCTCGCTCGGCTCGACCGGCGTCCGGTACAAGAAGCCAAGCTCGCGCACCCCGACACGCAGCTTGGACTGGGCGGTGCTCGCGTTGGCCTGGGCCTCAGGCAGGTCGTCGGGGAACGCAAGGAGCTGGCTGGGCATGCTGCTGCTCGGCGAGACGCCAATGCGCTCCCCCGACGTCGAGCCCGCGCGCGCCTCGTTGAAGACGTGAATGCCCTCGGACAGGTCGGATGGGTTGATGGGCACGTACGTCGCGCGGACGCAGAAGAGCTCGTCGCTGGGCTGGTAGATGAGGGGCACCTGCTGGATGCTGAACCTGCGCGACGCGGCGCACAGTGGAAGCGCACGGCTCGAGCAAGGTGCGCGGCGGGCTCGCGTGCTTCGGGCGCGCGGCGCGCACCACGGCGCAGAGATGTAGCGCGCAAGATTGAAGCCGGCGACCGAGTCGAAATTGGGCGGCGGGCAGGTAGGTGGGTCGTCGTCCTGGAGCTTGCGCGCGATCGGCAACGCCACGGCGATCACGGGGAGAAGGAGCAGCGAGGCGACGGCCTGACGCATGCCGTCGAGGGGACGTGTGCGAAAAGTGAGAGCGGGCAATCTGATTGGGTGCTCCGCTCATCAGTGATGACCATGCATCCGCGCTCGCCTGTCATTTCCCGTGCGCCACAACTCGCCGGCCTCTTCTCCTTCTTCACGTCGTTCGGCATCGGCGCAAACGATGTGGCCAGCGCGTTCCGCCACGTCGGTCGACTCCAAGGCGCTGACCATTCGCCAGGCGATGTGCATCGCGGCGGTGATTGAGTTTGCCGGCGCGCTCCTCCTCGGCGCGTCCGTCTCGGACACGATCCGCTCGAGCGTTGCGGACGTCACTTGCTTTGTCGACATGCTGGCGGTGCTCATGTGGGGCATGTGCACGGTGTGCCTCTGCACAGGCAGTGTCTGGCTCTTCATCGCCACGTACCCCGAGCTCCCCGTCTCGACGACGCATTCGGTGATCGGCTCGCTTCATCGGCCTATCGCTCGTCGCGGTCGTCTCGGACTGCGTCGTATGGAACGCGCCGTCGTCTGAGTTCGCGTACGTCGAGGGCGTCACGTCGATCGTCCTCTCGTGGGTCTTCTCGCCCGTCTTCTCGGGCATCTTCTCCGCGTGCGTCTACCCTTTCGTCCGCACGTTCGCATGCGCTCGCGCGCTAGGCCGGATGTTCGCCTCGTGGCATCGCGCGGCGCGCCGGGTCGCGAAGCGCGCGCATATGAACCCTGCGCTGGCACTCACAAACTTTTGGTAGCGCAGGCCGAACACTGACGGTCTTCGCGTGACGGTGACACCACCGCAGACACGGAGACAGACAAAATTAATGGCGGACGCCAGGACGGGTGGGCATCCGGGCCTTCGACGCGATGACGACGGCGAAGACGACGACGACCTCGAGCTGCAGCGCGCGCAAGCGGCCTTCTTTGCACGCGGTGGAGCTCCCGCCGCTAAGTTGGTCGGCCGTCCGGCCCGCGTCGAGGCTGGCGGCGAACCGATCGGTGCGAGCACCAGCGCGGCGAGCGCAAGCTTGCCAGGCGAGAGGTCGTCAGGCGCTCCATCCAAGCTGCGGATCTCGGGGCCACCGCGCACGCCGACTGTGTTGGACGCTACTCCTGCGGCGAGCAACGTGCCTGCGCGCGCGCCACAGCGGCCGCCGGCGGCGCCAGGCTCGGCAGCGAGCGATGCGCTGCACGGCACGGGCGGAAAGGCCGAGCCGCACGCGCCAGAGCACCAGCAGGCCGTCCTCGGCGAGGTCGTCGAAAGGACGCGCAGCCGCTCGTCATGCGTCGGTGGTGCAGGCGCGCCGAGCGCGCCGCTATTCTCGGCGCACGGCTTCCCGCAGGCGCAGCACCGCGACTCGGCTGAGGGGCGGCGGTTTGGTCAAGGCCGCGACGCGAGGCGTCAAGGGGCGGCCGCGCTCGGCGCGGCGGCAAGCGCGGCGGCGGCGACCCGGGCGGTAGGTGTCGCAAGCGCGTCGCGGCCCTCGCCACACGCCGCCGCCGCGAGCGGCGCGGGCGCGCTACACCAGCTGCGACTCGAGATCGATGCCGAGAACGCACGTCGTGTGGACGGGATGAGCGCGGGCGAGGTGCGCGAGGCGCAGCGCGAGCTGCTCGACAGTTTTGGCCCTGGGATCGCGGAGACGCTGCGCAAGGTGCGCGAGGCACGCGAGCGCCGCGCGGCTTCGGCCGCCGCACCTCCGGCCGTGCGCGGCGACCAGGGCGCCGGCACGGCGCTGCCGAACGCGCACGACGCTTCGCTCGCGGCGCGCTCGGCCGGCGCGGCGGCGAGCGTGGTCAGTGCGGGAGGAGCCGGCGAGGCGAGCGCGGAGAAGGCGAGCGGGACATGCGGCATGGCCATCGCGCAGCGTGCCGCGAACGTCTGCGCGGCCACGCGGCCGGCAGCATCCGCGCCGGACTCAGCCTGCGTACCCGGAGTCAATGAGGCGATGCTCGTCGCCGCGCGAGTCGAGGCCGAGGCGGAGGTTAAGGAGGCGGAGGAGGCGGTGGAGGCGCTGGATGAGGCGGAATTTGACGATGTGGTTGCGTCGCAGCTGTTCGCGCAGGCGTCTGAGCCCGTCCCGCTCGGCAGCTCGGCGCGCGCGGCAGCGCTCCCGGCCGCCCTCGCCGCGCTCGCGCGCGCAGCGCCCCGCGCCTTCCGTTTCGACTTTGCGGGCAGGCCCGTGGCTCGCGGCGAGGTGCGGCCGCGCACCGCCGCCCTGCACCATCACGGCAAGCAGCACGACGAGGCAGGCTACACGATCGCCGAGCTTCTCCACCTTCTCCGCTCGTCGGTGCCGGCGCAGCGCGCAATCGCCGCGCGCACGCTCGCCGCCGCCCTCTCGCGCGCGGCGGACGCGGCGGGCGGCGGCGGCGGCGGCGGCGACCGCCGCCTCGAGGGCGAGGGCGAGGGCGCGGGCGACACAGAGGCGCGCGACGCGCTGCTCTCCGTCGCCGTGTGGACACATGCGCATCCGGACCTGCTGCTTGCTGTCTCGGCGGCGCTCGACGAGACGGCGGCGGGCGCGCTCAGCGCTGCACTTGAGCTCCTCGTCGCGCTTCTCGCCGTTGTCGCGCCGGCGCTTGTCACGTGGCGCGAGCGTCCGATGCGCCCGCCCGGTGAGCCCGCCGCGCATCCGTCGCCCAGCGCGACGACGACGTGCGCGCACCCGCCGCCGCCGCCGCCGTCCGCGTGCGCGTGGCATGGCTGGCACGGCGAGTTTGTCGCGAGCGCAGGGCCGGCGGCCGCAGCGGGCGCGCGCGGCGAGGGTGAAGGCGGCGCGCGCAACGCGGCGGACGAGCCGGTGGGCGTGGATGGGCTGCTCGCCACCGACCCACTCGCCGCCCTTGTCGAGAGCGGGGCATCACGCCACCTCGCCTCCGCCCTCGTGCGCGCGCGGCTGGGCGCGGCCGAGCGCAGCACGTGCTTCCGGCTGCTCGCCTTGTGCGCGGCGCGCTCGTTGCACCACGCATCGGCGGTGTGGTCGGCGCGCGGCTTGGCGCACGCCGTCTGCGCCGAGCTGAGCGGCGCGCGCGTGCCGCCCGCGGCGCGCACGTCGGACGGCACGGACGCGGCGGACGGCACGGACGCGGACGCGCGGCTCGACGCAATCGCGCTGGTCGAGGCGGTGGCGTGCGCCGGCCGCTCGCTCGCTACGTCCGTCGTGATGTGCGGTGCCGCCGAGGCGCTCACGCCGATTGTAATGACGGCGCTCGCAGCCGGCGCGGGCGCATCCGCGCGCACGAGGCGCGAGTGCTGCGCTGCGCTTGGCTTCTGGCGCTGCCTCGCTGCGTACCGGCTACTGCCCATCGGCAGGCTGTCGCTCGACGCGGCGTACCCGCTGCTCTCCGCCGCACTGCGCGGCGCGCGCCCGCCTGCCGCCGACGTGGGCGCAGCCACGACGTACCTGCTCGAGATGCTCTGCGCCACGCTCTGCATCGACGGCGCGTCGTCACCTGTCGTCGCGCGCGTTGGCGCGGCGTTGACGGGCGGCAGTGGCGAAGGCGACGACGGGCTAAGTGATATGCCACACGACGCACCCGGCGTTGACGCGTGGGCTCGCATTGTCGCGCCGCACGCACAGGTCGCGGCAGACGGCCTCGCGGCGATGGCGCGCACTGCGGCGGGCACCGATGCGGGCGCGGGCGCGGGCGCGCCGGCCACGGAGGCCACAGAGGACGGCGGCGCCGGGCCGGCGACGGGCGGCACGTCGGCGACGGGCGGAGGTGACGACGCGGACGACGCGGCGCACGTCTGCGCGCTTGCGGCGAGGCTGCACTTTGCAGCGGCGATGGCGGAAGCACTGCCGTTGCGCGCCGCGCGCTTGCGAGCGGACGGCGGCGCGGGCATCGCAGCGGCCGGCGGTTGGCTGCGCGCGCGCGGCGGCGCAGACGCGGCGGCGCTCGCGTCCGAGGGTGCGCCGCCCGTTGCGCTCGCCGAGTGGGCCGAGCGGCAGGCCGAGCAGCACCTCGAGCCATGCCTGCGCGGCGCGCGCGCGCCCGTGTCGCGCGTGTCGCGGGAGCTGATCGAGCTGTTCGCGCGGTGCGGCAGCTTTGCGCCCGGTGGCGGCGCGCGGAGCGCACAGCACGCCGCGCTCGTGCGCGCTGACGCCATCTTGGGCTGGCTGCGCTGGACGCGTGCGCTGCACGCGCTCAACCGCGCGAGCGTCGCGCAGCGCCTTCTTGCGCCACCGCCCGCAGCTCGGGGCAGCGACGACGCGGCTCTGGCCGACGTGGTGCTCGTCGCGCCGCTGCGCGAGCTCGCGCGCGCTTTGACTGATGCTGACATTGCGATGCTCGCGCCGCCGCCGCCGCCGCTCGCGAGTGGTGGCGATGCAGCCGACGCGTTGAGCGCCGCGCTGCGCCGCTCCGTCGGCGAGCTGTGCGCCGTGCTCTCGCTCACGCTCGCGGAGCTCGGCGCGGCGCTGCCGCTGGCCGTCGACGCCAGCGAGAGCGCGCGCGGCGCGGTCGAGGCGTCTCGCGCCGAGCTGCTGCTCCTTGCGGGCGACAGCGCGCGTCGCGCGCTCTCGTTGCTCCGGCCGGGTAGCGAGGCGCTCGCCGCGCAGCTGCTGCACGTCGCCTTGCTCTCGCCCGCGCACCTGCGCGCGTGCGCGGCGCTTGCCGACGCCGCCGCGCCGCGCGGCGCGCTCGGCTCGGCGCCTCGCTGGGCAGAGCTCGCGGCGGGCGTGCAGCCGAGCACGCTGCTGCAGCCGATCGTCGGCGTGTGCGCGCCCACGGCCGCGCTCGCGCAGTCGGCGGCGCACGCGGCGCGACACGCCGGCGCGCTCACGGCGCTGCGTTTCTCGCCGTCGCCGCCGCCGCCGCCCGCCGCGCCGGGCGCGCGCCCGCCGCCCGGACTGCCCGGACTGCCCGCGCCTCCACACGTGCTGCTCTATCCGCTGCGTGCGCTCGCGCACGCCGGCGGCGGCGGCGGCGGCCTGGACGTCGACGCGGCGATGGCCGAGCGGATCGCGCACGCGTCGCTTGTGGCGAGCGCGCTTCTTCTCGGCGCGTCGCTCGCGCGCGCACGCGACGCGCCGGCGCCGTCGGCGGGCGGAGCGGCACGCGGCTCCGCGCGCGTGGTCGAGCACGCGCACGCGCTCGCTCTCGCGGCGCTCGAGGCTCTGACGCTCGCGCCGCAGGTCGCGTTCGGCGCGCGCGTGGGCGAGGCGCTCGACGCGGCGTTGCGCGTCGCCACGCCCGTGCTGCGCGCCGCGCGCGCGGCGGTGTGTGACGCCTCGTCGAGCGCAGCGCTCGCCGAGGCGGCGATCCGCGCGTTCGCCGCGCACCCCACGCCGTCGCCCGCCGCCGCGCGCTGGGTCGCGTTCCTACTGCGGACGGCCGAGCCGGCAGGCGTGCGCTGCGCGGCATGGGATGAGCTCGCGCCCGCCGTCTGCGCGCGCGTCGACGCCGCCTCGCCGCTGCCGTGCGGCCTGGCTGAGCTGCTCGCGCCGGTCGAGCGAGAGCCGAGGCTGCTCGGTGCGATTGACCGCTGGCTCCGCGCGTACGCGCGCCGCGTCGCGGGCGACGCGGCCGCTCGCGCGCGCGCGCCGCCGCTCATGTGCGCGCTCGCGCTGCATGCGCTGAGCGGTTCGCTGATGGCGGGTGTGCTGCAAGGCAGGTGGGAGGCGCGCTCGTCCGTGCGTGCGCTCATGCTCGACGCGCCTGTGCTCGCCCTCGCCGCGGTCTGCTGCTACGAGCCCGCTGACGACGGCGCGGCTCTGCCGGGCGCGCACGCGGACGAGGCCGAGGACTTCACGGACGACGCTGTCGGTGCCCTCGTATCGCGCGCGCAGCGCGCGTTCGCGCCTGGCGCGCGCGTGCCCGCCGCACGGCGCGCGGCCATCGCTCTGCTCCTCGACGAGACGGGCGCGTGCGCCGATGGCGGCTCCGTCGGCCTGCGACGCGACGTGAGTGAGTGGTGGGCGCGTGCGGCCGACGGCGAACGCGCGACCGTAGCCGCGACGCTGGACCCCTATTTGAGACTGAGCCAGTGATGGGCGCGCTGCCCTCAGCTACTCGGGCAGCTCGGGGTAGAAGCGCGCCCGGAGCACCGCACGCAGCGCCGCGGCCGACTCGAATTGGATCGCCTCGATGCCCAGGGCGCGCGCGCCATCGCAGTTTGCCCTCGAATCGTCGACAAAGACGACGTCCGTTCCGCGCCGGCCTAGCGTGGCAAGCGCGGCCTTGTACGCCTGCGGCGCGGGCTTGCGGTGGCCCGTCTCGCCCGAGACGGCGGCCCAGCGCGCGTACGCCGAGAGCTGCATCGTCTCCTCGACGAGCGCCGCCCACGGCTTTGGGTAGTTTGAGCAGAGCGCCATCGGCACTCCGAGGCGGTGCAGGTCGTCGCACAGCTCGCGCATCCCGGCCACCCAGCGGTAGCTGTCGCGCAGGTGCGCGCGGACGAGTGCCGCGTCGACGGGCCGCCGGTCAAGAAAGTAGCGGTCCGCGCACTCGGCCTCGGTGATCGCGCCCGTCTCGAACGCGACAAACGTGGCCGGGTCCTTGAGCGCGAAGAGCTGCTGCATCGACTCGCACCCAAAGACTGTCTTGTGCATGCCCTGAAAGAAGGGGTCGACCACGAGCGTGTCCATCACGTCGAAAAGCACGAGCAGCCTCGATGCAGCGGGCGCGCTCGTGGCGCTCATCATCTGCCAGCCAACAATGCACGCGCACCACATGAATTTAACTCCGCTGTCCTGACGTAAGCGCCGTCAGTAATTCATAAGTAAAAACCCCATATAGGGGTACCCATGGTTTCTACTGATTCTGTAATATTACCATTTTTTATAAAACGACGTGTGGATTTGGAGAGCTGAGATGGCGGCATTCCTCTCGCGCCGTACGCTCGCCTTTGGAGCGGTCGGAGCCACCCTGCTCGTGCAGTCGTGCTCGGGCCTGGCGGCCTCGAGCGCGAGCGTAAAAAAGCCTTCTTCTGTCTTCGAGGAGCTCTCGCACAAGCTGAGGGCCATCACGCACCTCAACCGCGTGTCGGCGCTCGCGGACTGGGACCAGCTCGTCATGATGCCCGACCGCGAGGAAGCGCACGCCGCGCGCGGCGACCAGCTGGCGACGCTTGCGACGGTGATCCACTAGCGTTCAACGGAGGCGGCTCTCGGCGCACTCATCGCCAGGGCCGAGGCCGAGATATTCGAGAGCGAGCGCGACCAAGCCGTCGTGCGCGAGGCGCGCAAATCGTGAGCGCGCCGCGTGCCGCCGCGTCTCGCGCATCCACGCCGGCACCTCACGCGCGCGCTACCGCCACGCGCGCGCGCGCGGCGCCAGATACGATCGCCTTATTAAGATCCCTGCCGCGCTCGCCGAGAAGAAGGCGAAGCTCGCCGCCTCGGCGTACGCGGCGTGGGCCAAGGCGCGCGCGCAAGACGATTTTGCAGCGTTCGCGCCGCTCCTCGCCGAGTGCTTCGCCGTCGCGGCCGAGGTGGCCGAGGCGACGCGTGAGGACGAGGCGGAGCTGTACGACGTTGCGCTGAAAGAATATGAGCTGTACGACGCGGTGCGTGCACCCGCCCGGCGGTGGGCCGCGCGTGATGGCTGCCGCACGACCCGCCCTTCACACGCCCTTCGCCGCGCGCTCACGCAGATGCGAGGAGCTCTTCGACGAAGTGCAGCGCGCGCTCAAGCCGCTCATCGCACGCGTGCTCGCCTCGCCGCACCAGCCGAGCGCGAACACGCTCGCGCCAGGCGCGGGCGTGGGCGTGGGCGCGCAGCTCGCGCTCAACGAGCAGATCGTGCGTGACCTCGGCTTTGCGCACGGTAGGATCGATATGTCCGTCCACCCCTTCACCACCTCCTTCTCGCCCGCCGACGTGCGCATCACCTCGCGCTTCAGCGAGGGTGAATGGTACCAGGGCCTGGCCGGCTCGGTGCACGAGGCAGGCCATGCGTGCGCGCACGCGCACGCGAGCCCGCCGCGCGGCCGTGCGGCGGGACGGCCATGCGGTTGCCCAAGCCGACCGCGCCGCGCAGCGCCGCGCCGCGCCGCGCAGCGCCTCGCCGCCTGCCCGCCTGCCCACTCGCGCACCGCCCTCCCTCCCCAATGCGCGTAGAATGTACGAGAGCGCTCTCGGCACGTCTGCGCTGCCCGTCGACGCGGCACTTTCGATGGGCGTGCACGAGTCGCAGTCGCTGTTCTGGGAGAGGCACGTCGGGCTCTCTCGCGCCTTTTGGACCTACGTGGGCAGCAAGGTGCGCGAATGCCTGCACGTGAGCGGCACTGACGACGAGCTGTACAGCGCGACAAACCGCGTAACGCCATCTCTCATCCGGGTCGAGGCCGACGAGCTCACCTACCGTGCGGCGCGTGGCGCCGGCGAGCGCACGGCCTGCGCGCGCGCTCAGCTATTCGCGCTTGCGCGCCAAGCACTCCGCCGCCATTGCTCCGCCCTCCTGCACCGCGCGCGCGCGCGCGCACAGCGATGCATGTGATCATGCGCTTCGAGCTTGAGCGCGCGCTGCTGCGCGGCGAGATGGACGTGGACGCGCTCCCCGGCGCGTGGCGCGCGCGGATGCGCGAGCTGTTGCAGGTGGACGTGCCTGACGACCGGCGCGGCTGCCTGCAGGATGTTCACTGGTCAAGCCTTGCAATTGGCTACTTTCCGACATATTTGCTCGGCGCACTCATGGCCGCGCAGCTCGCGCATCACATGCGCGCTGACATGCCCGACCTGGACGCGAAAATTGCTGCGGGCGAGTTTGGCCCGATCCGCGCCTGGCTCAACGAGCGCGTACACCGGCATGGTTCCGTGCCGCGCTCGATGGATGACCTCCTCGAGCGAGCGCTTGGCGAGCCGCTCAAGACGAAATACTTCATCGCCTGTGCGGCCGTATCCCGCGCGCCATCGCATGCGTGCGCACGCCTCGCGCCATCCATCACACGCACACGCGCTGCGCCTCCACACGCGTCTGCTCGCATTGGCTTCACGTCCTTTCAGATCTGACGGACAAGTATACCGAGCTCTACAGGCTGTGAACCTCTCCTCCCCTCCTTCGGCAGGGCATCATGCCCAGGACCGGTCACGAGGGGTGGTGCGTGGCGGCGTGTAGTTCAGGGCGTGCGGCGGTGTGCGCGATGGGGACGGACGAGATGTGCGACTGCGACGGGTGTGTGCGTGTGCAGGCGGGCGCCGCGCGGCCCGCCTAGTTGCCCTGCCAGCCCTTGCCCAGCTGCTGCGAGTCGTCGTACTGGATGCCGGCGTAGCCCATCGAGAAGATGCACGCGGTGAGGAGGCCCGCGACGATCATCGTGAAGATCCAGCCGAGCGCAGCCCTGCCGACAAGCGACCAGTTGGTCGACGACGAGCGGCCCTCGGTGAGCGACACGCCAATGGTCGAGCCGACCTGGCAGTGCGTGGTCGAGAGCGGGATGCCAAAGCGGCTGCCGAGCAGGACGACGAACATCGAGCCGAGCTCGATGGCGAAGCCGCGCGACGGCGTCACCTTGGCGAGCTTGAGGCCGATCGCAAACATGATCTTGTCTGCGCGCCGCGCGCCCGGACCGAAGCGCAGGCAAAGGCACACGCCCAGGCGTAAGCGCGAGGAGGAGCGGGGCGCGCGCTGCCGCGCGCGGCGCCAAGAGGCGCAGAGGCGCACTGCGAGAGCGGCCGCAAGCGCGACTCACAGCCGTACAGGCCGAGGCCGACGACGATGCCGAGGCCGCCGACAGCGAGGATCCAGTACATGTCGGTGCCGATGTCGTTCTTCTTGCTGAACTTGCCGTTGTTCGAGTAGACGTACCAGCAGGCGGCAAACGGGCCGACCGCGTTGGCAACATCGTTGGCGCCGTGCGCGAACGAGTCAAAGCACGCGGTCATGATCTGCATGTAGCGGAAGACGACCTGCGCGCGACGGGCCGGACGGAGGGCGGCATGGGCGGGTGGCGCGAGTCACGCGCTGTCGCGCGCACGGCGCGCGTTCGCCCGACACGCTCGGGTGCACCTCGGTCTTCTTGGGGAACTTCTCCGCGCTCGCGTGCATCTCGGAGACCTTGGCGCTCTCCGCGACGACCGCGTCCGTGTCCGTGTCGAGCAGCTTGGAGAGCCAGGCGAGCGCGCCCTTCTTCTCCGCCTTGTCGTCGGGCATGTCGGTCGCGAGCTGCTCGGCCTTCACCGGCTCCTCGTCGCCCTCCTCGCGCGTCGATTCGATTGCCTTGCGGATGGTCGGGCGGAGCAGGAGCGAGAGAGCCGCGGCGACGATGCCCGCGCCGATCGAGAAGACGCAGAGCAGCCACAGGTCGTCGCCCTCGGCATCAAAGCCCCAGAGCGCGTTCACCTTTTTGGTGCCCTTGGCGATGATGTAGAAGCAGCACATCGCGATCTGTGGTGTTCACGGGCAAAGGCAGTGAGACGCGCGAGCGCGGCGATGAAATGCGCGGCGTGGCCATGTCGCCGCGAAACGAAAGCTTGGCCAAGTGAGCGCGCGCACACGCGTGCGCGCACCGTGAACGCGATGAGGATCGGAAAGAAGATGATCGCGCGCTCGGTCGAGTTGGCCGAGCGGAGCACGAACGTGCGGACGAAAAGGTAGACGCACGCGGAGAAGATGCCCGAGAAAACGGGCGAGAAGACCCACGAGAGGACGATCGACGTGACGCCCTTGACGTACGGGAACTCGGACGACGGCGCGTTCCACACGACGCAGTCCGAGCCGACCGCAACGAGCGACATGCCGATGAGCGAGCCGATGACCGAATGCGTCGTCGAGACGGGGAGCTCGAGGTACGTGGCGATGAAGAGCCAGACGCCGGTGCAGAGGCACACCGAGCACATGCCCCACATGAGCACCGCCGGCATGTCAACAAAGCACGTGACGTCCGCGATGGCCGAGCGGATCGTGTCCGAGACGGACGCGCCGAGGAGGAGCGCGCCGGAAAACTCCATCACCGCCGCGATGATCATCGCTTTGCGGATGGTCAGCGCCTTGGAGCCGACCGACGTGGCGAACGCGTTGGCCACATCGTTCGCGCCGATGCCGAACGACGTGAAGAAGGAGAAAAGGCCGGCGAGCACGACGATCCACGTGTACCTGCGCGCGCCGGAAGTGTGGCGCAGTGCGGCGAGGAAAGACGCGAGGCGTGAAGGCGGTTGCTGCTGCGCGCAGGAACGAGTGGGCCTCGCGCGGCCTCGTACTGCGAGTACACCGCGTCGGCGACCATGTCGACCGCGGTTCTGACCTCGTCGGTGGTACTCGGCGAAAAGTGGTGGGCCGACGCACGCGTCAAACGTACGGAGGCGTGGTGAGACGCCGACTTGCCGTCCCAGCTGCAACTTCTTCTGCAAGAAAGCAGACGAAACGGAGTGTGGAGGCGTGGTGAGACGCCGATTGCCGTCTATTAAAGCTGCAACTTCGCCTGTGGTGCGCTGCATATGAGTAATACCTTCACACGCGAAATTTAGAATGCAGACGAAACTTGACCGACAGCCCTGGATTCGCGCAACGAAGGCGAGCGACGATGGCCCGCATCGCTCACTTGGAGGGAGATGTGCGGCCAGATGCGCTCTTGCTCGCCGACGCCGACCCGCCGGCCCGCGTTGGCGCGCTGAGCGTGCGCTGCGGCAACATAGATGGCCGTACCTTGCGGATTGCTTCGCACACATGAATCGACGCTTGCGACCTCGGTCGGCGGAGCGCGCCTTCAACGCCCGTGGCCACTCGCGCAGCGGCATGCCTCACGTCGGCAATGCGAGCCGGGCTGTGTATACGTGATGGCCTTCGTTCGCGCGCGGAGACGGCCGGGCAAGGTGGCAAGCACGCTTGTCAAGAGGCGCGCGCGACGGCGAGCTCACGGGCGCGGCTCTGGTATGCGCGGCATGCACGCTCGCGCGCGACGTACGACGACAGCATTGCGCGCGTGCACAACGCAACGGTGCATGAACGCTGCGCAAAATGGTGGTGCGCACATGCACGCGCATGCGCGCTGACGTAATTCTTCCGGCGCGGCGCACGACCTGGCGCAAAACACTGCGCCGATGACATGGACCGTCGCCGCGGCGGCGCTATCATTACGCGGCGTGCGCAGATCTAAATACTAACGACGCTTTAAATAGATCTAAATGGAGATGCGACTGCAGGCTTCCAGCCATGACACGGCAAGTACGGTGCAACTGCGCGGGTGCGCATACCGCGCAGGCGCAGGGACATCCTTTTGCCTCTCCCAGACTTCTTACCTGCCTGCAAGGCCCAAGGGGGACGCCAAAGCCTCGACGTACCGTGCGTCAGCGCGAGAATTGGACGCTGCACGTCAGAGATGTCTATCTCCACGTTCGAATTAAGTCGGTACTTTCCAACCAATCGGCGCACACCCCTCCTTCGGCAGGGCGTCATGCCCAGGACCGGTCACGAGGGGTGGTGCGTGGCGGCGTGTAGTTCAGGGCGTGCGGCGGTGTGCGCGATGGGGACGGACGAGGTGTGCGACTGCGACGGGTGTGTGCGTGTGCAGGCGGGCGCCGCGCGGCCCGCCTAGTTGCCCTGCCAGCCCTTGCCCAGCTGCTGCGAGTCGTCGTACTGGATGCCGGCGTAGCCCATCGAGAAGATGCACGCGGTGAGGAGGCCCGCGACGATCATCGTGAAGATCCAGCCGAGCGCAGCCCTGCCGACGATCGACCAGTTGGTCGACGCAATACGGCCCTCGGTGAGCGACACGCCGATGGTCGCGCCGACCTGGCAGTGCGTGGTCGAGAGCGGGATGCCAAAGCGGCTGCCGAGCAGGATGATGAACATCGAGCCGAGCTCGATGGCGAAGCCGCGCGACGGCGTCACCTTGGCGAGCTTGAGGCCGATCGCAAACATGATCTTGTCTGCGCGCCGCGCGCCCGGACCGAAGCGCAGGCAAAGGCACACGCAACACGCCCAAACGTAAGCGCGAGGAGGAGCGGGGCGCGCGCTGCCGCGCGCTGCGCCAAGAGGCGCAGAGGCGCACTGCGAGGGCGGCCGCAAGCGCGACTCACAGCCGTACAGGCCGAGGCCGACGACGATGCCGAGGCCACCGATTGCGAGGATCCAGTACATGTCGGCGCCGATGTCGTTCTTCTTGCTGAACTTGCCGTTGTTCGAGTAGACGTACCAGCAGGCGGCAAACGGGCCGACCGCGTTGGCAACATCGTTGGCGCCGTGCGCGAACGAGTCAAAGCACGCGGTCATGATCTGCATGTAGCGGAAGACGACCTGCGCGCGACGGGCCGGACGGAGGGCGGCATGGGCGGGTGGCGCGAGTCACGCGCTGTCGCGCGCACGGCGCGCGTTCGCCCGACGCGCTCGGGCGCACCTCGGTCTTCTTGGGGAACTTCTCCGCGCTCGCGTGCATCTCGGAAACTTTGGCGTTCTCCGCGACGACCGCGTCCGTGTCCGTGTCGAGCAGCTTGGAGAGCCAGGCGAGCGCGCCCTTCTTCTCCGCCTTGTCGTCGGGCATGTCGGTCGCGAGCTGCTCGGCCTTCACCGGCTCCTCGTCGCCATCCTCGGGCGTCGCGTCGATGGCCTTGCGGATGGTCGGGCGGAGCAGGAGCGAGAGAGCCGCGGCGACGATGCCCGCGCCGATCGAGAAGACGCAGAGCAGCCACAGGTCGTCGCCCTCGGCATCAAAGCCCCAGAGCGCGTTCACCTTTTTGGTGCCCTTGGCGATGATGTAGAAGCAGCACATCGCCACCTGCGCACACGGATGCGGGCGCACGGCGCAGCGCACGCGGCTATCAGCCGGCGCGCCGCGCTGTGCTGTAGAACAACCGTTCGGCTCGGCTCAGCGCGCGCTCGCGCACGCGCGCACCGTGAACGCGATGAGGATCGGGAAGAAGATGATCGCGCGCTCGGTCGAGTTGGCCGAGCGGAGCACGAACGTGCGGACGAAGAGGTAGACGCCGGCGGCGAAGATGCCGGAGAGCACGGGCGAGAACACCCACGAGAGGACGATCGACGCGACGCCCTTGACGAACGGGAACTCGGACGACGGCGCGTTCCACACGACGCAGTCCGAGCCGACCGCAACGAGCGACATGCCGATGAGCGAGCCGATCACCGAATGCGTCGTCGAGACGGGGAGCTCGAGGTACGTGGCGATGAAGAGCCAGACGCCGGTGCAGAGGCATACCGAGCACATGCCCCACATGAGCACCGCCGGCATGTCGACGAAGCACTTGACGTCCGCAATGCTCGAGCGGATCGTGTCCGAGACGGACGCGCCGAGGAGGAGCGCGCCGGCAAACTCCATCACCGCCGCGATGCACATCGCGTTGCGGATGGTCAGCGCCTTGGAGCCGACCGACGTGGCGAACGCGTTGGCCACATCGTTCGCGCCGATGCCGAACGACGTGAAGAAGGAGAAGAGCGCGGCGAGCACGACGATCCACGTGTACCTGCGCGCGCGGTGCGCGCGTGAGGCGCGCGCGCGGTGCGTGGGGCGGGTGCGGCGCGTGAGGGGCCGAGCGCATAGGGGTGCTTATGCGGCGGCGCGGGCGTGGCCAGCCGCGTACTGCTGGTACACCGCGTCTGCGACCATGGTGACCCCGGCGGTGTTGACCTCGTCGGCGGTAACTCGGCGAAATGTAGTTTGCCGGCGCAATGCACGTCAGAACCTCTCGCACACAATCGGCAGGATTGTGTGACGCCACTTCGTCAAGCGCGCGACGCGGTTGGCCAGCGGCGATGTCAGAACATCGCGGCGCGATGACGCTCCGCTACTCATGGACAATAATGCATTCGCCGCACCGCTAGTACAATAATGGACGAAACTTGGAAGGACGGGAAATATATGGTTATGGGTACGCATACCAAAAAATATTAAAATAAGGGAAATCAAGAAAATAAGGAGAATCGAAAGTCCGGCGTCCTTTCCTGGACGACTTCGCCTCTGGCGTCGTGCTGCCTGCACCGCTTGCTCGCGGCCTGCACGACATGCCGCCGGATACGTCGCCCACCAAGTTCTCCCTCGCCGCCGTTTGCAACCGGCGCGTCAGGGAGCCGCGCACTTGATGATGTCTCGGCTGTGGTCAAACATCCCCGACTGCGTTGCTCCGCCGTGCGAGCCCTTGCCCATGAGCGTCTGCTCGGCCTTGCCGCGCCGCAGCTGCTCTTCTGTGAAGTCACGCCGGTTGGCCTCCAGTTCAAGCACGCCAAAGTGCGGGCCTTCGAATCCGGCGACCTTCTGCGACGCGCGGCCAAGTGCGAGGAGGTTGATCGCAACCTGCGCCATGTCCTTGGCCTCAAACAGGTCGACGGTGCGGAAGAGATCGTGGTCGGGGACGCCAATCTCCTTGCACGCGGCGCAATAGAAGCTTATGTTTTCCATTTGCTTGAACGGCATGTTTGGATGCGCACAAAATTTCTTGATCGCTCCGGGCTTGATCTTGTTTATGAGCCTGGCGCGCGCGCGCTGAGGCGCGACGTGAGCGCCGGGGAGCGAGAGTTGCTCGCGCGCGTAGCAAGCGCGCATGCCGTGGCGCTTGGACGCGCACCTGCAGAGGAATGTGCCGTCCTTTAGCACGTCGTTGAACGCGCCCTCACCGAGGGTTGTCCCCAGGACCGCTTCCATCCACACGCGCGCGTCCGCTTCCAGCGTCGCGTCGATGCGCGCGTCACGCTTGAGCTGCAGGTCGGTCTCACGCATGCGGTCACGCCCTTCATCATAGTTGCCTGCGTCGGCCATACTTCCTGTCTTGCTGCCGTTGGATTGAACGGCGCCGGCCGGCACGGCACTTCTTCCTCGGCCTCGGGCGAGGCCGAGAAAACTTATCGGATGTTTCCAAAATTTCCCACCAGTAGGTTGGGCAGTGGGCACCCCTCCGAAAAGTCTGAAACGGCTGCGCTACAATCATGTCGACGACGCCTCGCTTCATGGCGTCGACGGCCAACGCTCGAGCACGTGAGCGCGAGCCGCAGCACCGTGTATTGGAGAGCGTGAACAACCTGCCGTGGGCTCATGGTGCTGCTTTTGTCTTCCGCGCGTCGCCGCAAGCGCTTGCCGAGGCGGACGTGCCGCACGCGCGCAAGCCCGGCGCGCACAGGGCGGCCAAGGCACCGGCGCACGCCAAGCCAGGGCAGCCCGCACGACAGGGCGCGCCGCCGGCGGGCGCCTACACGCCGGATACATCGCCAGCCAAGTCCTCTTTTACCGCCGCCAAGCACATTGCGGGCGACACAGATGGCAAACGGCGCCGATGCGCGCGCCCGTCGCCATCGCCCTCGCGCGACGGCTCGATGCGCGAGCGGTGCGCGCAGCAGCTGGAAGAGATCATCGCGCTGCGCCGCCAATTGTTCGCGCTCGAGAGACGCAATGAGCCAGCCGCCGCCCTCGCCGCGCAACTCGACACTGAGGCCGCCGAGCTGCGGCTGCGCGTGCGCGCCGAGCAGTCGCGCCACCTCTCGCCGTCGACGCTCGTCGCACAGCTCGCTTTCAGCGTGCTGGGCAGCGCGGCCGCGGGTGCTCGGCGCGCGGTGCCGGCGGGACGCGCGCCCGTCGCCGACACTGACGTGGAGTTCACCGACGGCCGGCTCTTCGACATGGACGGCGAGCAAGAGGAGGCGGAGGATGAGCACCGCTGGTCAATCGCCGATTCGGACGCGGGCGCCGAGCCAAAGGAGGATGCAGGCGTCTCATGGACGCCAAAGGCGCGCGCCAGCGGCCCCGGCTTCCATTTCCTTTAGCGCGTGCCTCAACCAGACAATTCTGAGTCGCTCAGCGCAGGGCCCTCGCATGGCGCGCCAAGGCGACGGGCGAGGACCTCGAGCCGAAATGCAGCCGCGCGCTGCCTCCTTGCGCCGTCGCGTCGCTGCTGCTCGCGCTGCTCAAGTGCAAGCACGTGCTGCCGCCGGCCGAAGGCGTCGAACAGCCGGCGCAGCTCGCTGCACGTGACCTGGGAAAGCGCGAGCAGCTTTGCGTCGGCCTCGCGCACGCCTGGCTCGTGCGCGCGCGTGTCGAGCTGGCGCTCGGGACGCGGGCGCGCGAGGAAGGGCAGCGACACGCGCGCGGGCGCGTGCGCGTCGCACGGCTCGCGCACGACGCGGTGGCGTGCGGCCGGGTAATGCCCTTTCGTGAGCGCCGCGACAAAGTCGCCGACATGCACGAGCAGGCAGTGCGCATGCGGCACCGATGCCTCGACCGCGTCCCAGCCTCCATCGCACGCGCCGAGTGGCGTGCCGTCTCGCGCGTGCACGCGAAGCTGCAGCCCGGGCGAGGCGGGGTCGAGGAGTGAGAGGGTCACCATCGACGAGTCCGTGTGCTCATCGAAAAGCACGCGCGCCGTCTCGGCGGAGCTCGCGAGGAATGTCCCGGCGCGCGCCGACTCGTCAGCGATGGCTGCGTCGGACGAGGGTGGAAGGGAAGGGGGTGTCGCGGCCGGGTAGCAGCACACGCGCAGGACGCTGTGTACGACGCCGTCGGGCGCGTCCGCCTCGCCGTCCGGTGCGTCCAGCAGCTCGGTGAAGACCTCAGGCCGGAGTCCGAGCTGCTCGGCCATCGCCGCCAACAAACGGTGCGCGAGAGCGAGGAGCGTCCGCGAGAGCTCGCGCGCCGGCGCGTCGAGGTGCGCGACAGCCGCGGGCGGGGCGGGCACGAGCGCGCCGGTGCGTGCAATACGCAGCTCGAGGAACTCGCCGCCCGTCCGTGCGTCCTGCCGGTAGCCGGCGTAGGCCGCGCCGATGCGCGCAAAGCCGCCGACGCTCTGCTTCTCGAGCGCGCCAAGCCGGAAGAAGTCGGCGCTCGCGGCGCGGGCATCGTCGACGAGGGCGTGCAAGCGGGGCGGAAGCTCGACGAGCGCGTACCCGCGCGCAGCCAGCTCCGCGCAGAAGCCGCGCGCGCCATCCGAGCCCGACAGAACATCGTCGAGCGCGTGGCACCGGCGGCCGCGCGCGCACGGCCGCGCCGGCGCGGGCGGCGCCGGCGGCGGTGCGCTCACGTGAACTTGGTCGCCGCCTTGGCGAAGGCCTTGCGGTTCTTCGACATCACCACGTACGTCAGCGGCACCACCACGCCCGCCGCCATGATGGCCAGGCCCAGGAACCATCGGCCCCACGAGAAGGCCGGCTCTCCGCCCGCCATAGAAGGGAAGGGCAACAGCGGTGCGTGGTTGGGACGTGGTGCCTCGTCGCAACGGACTGGCCTATGCGCCTCCTGGCGTACGCGCGGCGCGGCGGCGGGCAGCGGGAGCGGCTGCTGCGCTTCCTCACGGCGCTGCCGCCGCTCCTTCCGCACGCCCCCGCGCGATGTGGCCGACCTGCCGCGCCGCGGGCGGCGCTGATGACGGCCGCCGAGCCGCGCGCGCGCGACGGCGTGCCCGACGGCGAGATCCTGCGCCAGACGGGCAAGCCGCTGTGGCGCGTGGAGATGGCAAGCGTCAACCTGCGCGCGTGGGACGTCGTGTGCGACGCGCGCTCGCCGTGCGAGTACGACGACGACCACGCGCCGGGCGCGCTCAATTTTCCGGTGCTCGACGACGGCGAGCGCGAGCTCGTCGGCACGCTGCACAAGCAGGCGTCGGCGTTCGAGGCGCGGCGGCGCGGCGCGGCGCTCGTTGCGCGCAACCTGCACGCCATCCTCTCCGCGCCGCCCTTCTCCGAGCTCGGCCCCGACGCGCGCGTGCTCGTCTACTGCGCACGCGGCGGTGAGCGGTCGCGCTCGCTCGCCTACGTGCTCTCGCGCGTCGGCTGGACGGTGGGCGTCGTTGACGGCGGGTACCGTTCGTACCGCGCGCACGTGCGCGCCGCGCTGCACCGGCTGGGCAAGCTCGAGTATCACCTGATCAGCGGGCCGACGGGCAGCGCGAAGGGGAAGATGCTCGACATGATCGACGAGTGCGGCGGCCAGACGATCGACCTCGAGGGCCTGGCGAACCACAAGGGATCGATCCTCGGTGACAATCCGCACTCGCCGCAGCCCTCGCAGAAACGCTTCGAGTCGCTCCTCGCCGCGCGCGCCGCGACGCTCGACCCGCGCGCTGTCGTCTTTGTCGAGTCCGAATCGAACCTCGTCGGCAAGCTGCACGTGCCGCCCGAGCTCTTCTCGCGCATGCGCACCGCGCCGCGCACATCGCTCGCGCTGCCCATGCGCGCGCGTGTCGGCTGGATCCGCGCGGGCTACGCGCATTTTGAGACGACGCACGTCGCCGAGCTGCGCGCCGCGCTCGACCAGCTCGTGCGGCTGCGCGGCCGCGAGACCGTCGGCGGCTGGCTCAGGCTCGTCGACGAAGGGCGGTGGGCGGAGTTTGTGCAGCAGCTCCTCGAGCAGCACTACGACCCGGCGTATGCAAAGTCGAAAGAGACCTTTTACGGCCAGGCGGGCGATAAGGCGTCGGCCGGCGACGTGCTTGAGCTCGGCGACTGCGATGACGCGACGTACCGACGCGCGGCGCGCGAGCTGCTCGCAAGGTACGGCCCGCGCAATCAGTACTCGGGGTAGTGCATTGAGCGTGGCGCGTGCGCCCCAGGCCGCCCGTACTTTGCGAGGCAGTGCCTGCCCCACGCCATGATGCGCTTCGGCTCGAGCTGCGCGGGCTCGTCAAAGTCGGAGTAGTTCCCAACGCCCGGGCCGCCCTCATTCAAGACCACGAGGCCAGGCGCCAGAGCCTGCGTGCGCGCGATGAGTGCGGCGCAGTCGCGGCCTGGGCTAGCGTGGCACTCCATCGCAAGCACATCAATCAGGTGCGTCGCGCCGAGTTGAGCGAGGCGCGCGAAGAAAGGCCACTCGCCGCCCTCAACGTCAATCTTGAGCACGACCATGTCGTCAGCGCGGAAGGAGCGGGCGAGCCACGCAGCCGTGTCGACGACGCGCACGCGCAAAAGTTGCTCCGGCTCGCGCAGCCGGTCGCGGCGCACCGGCGGGCGTGCTCCACCGCGCACGAGCTGCCAACGTTGCGAGTAGAGCTCAAGCGTCCCATTGGCACCTCCGACGGCTGCGGGCACCAGCGTGTATTGCGGGGGCGCGGTACTGGTGCACGGGCGTGTGGCGCGGTCGTAATGGCGGCCCAATCTACGTTCCACCTCGCCGGGGGTGGAGAGTGCCGGATCCGGCTGCAGCACCTCGAGCATGGGCGCGAGCACGCGCGCCGTGCATGAGCGCCAGTGGCCGTCGCCCACGCAGCCGAGCGCCCGGGCGTGCCGCTGCAGAATGCCGGAAGAGCCCGAACGTGGCAGGCACATCTTTGGCGCGGGATTGCCTTGCGAGAGGCTTGCGTAACACGCCTCCGCATAAGGCTGGATCAGCGGAGATGCTTCGAAGCCAAAGACCTCCCACGGCCCTGGGTTTGGCCGCGTGCGCGCGACCTGGATGAGGGACACAAACGAACGCGCCGTATTGCACCAATTTACACCCAGGTCGAGATACACGTTGCGACTCGCGCACGTCCGCGGTGCGGTGGCCGCAGGCAGGCACAAGAGCCCGACGGCCGCGACGCGCGTCGACGCGCGCATGGCCGGAAGTGTGCCCCGTTTTCCCCTTTATAAATCAAAATCGGACGGAAGACGTCGCGGATGTCGGGCGTGGGAGTGCGGGTGCGGACGCTCGGCCGGGAGGAGGTCGGCACGGTGCTCGCGTGGGCCGAAGCCGAGGGCTGGGATCCCGGTTTGGCGGACGCGGCGCCCTTCTGCGCGATGGACTCGGGCGCTTTCCTCGGCGCGTTCGTGGGCGGCGAGATGGTCGGCTGCATCTCGATCGCATCTTACGACGAGGTTTTTGCTTTCCTCGGCTGCTTCATCGTGGCGCCTGAGCACCGCCGGCGGGGCTACGGCGCGGCGTTATGGGCGTCGGCCATGGCGAGGGCGGGGACGCGCGTCGTGGGTTTGGACGGCGTGGCGGAGCAGGTCGCGCGATACGAGCGCGCTGGCTTCCGCGCCACGCACCGCCACGTGCGCATGGGCGGCGCGCTGCCCGCGGCAGCGCATTTGGTCCTCCTCGCACGCTGGGGCGCGGACGTGCCTGTGCTGCCGTACGAGTCGGGCCACCTGCACGCGCTACACCGCTACGAGCAGGCGCATCGTCTCTTCCCAGCCGAGCGGCTGCCCTTTTTGCGCGCGTGGCTCGCGAACCCGGGCCACGCCGCCCGCGTCGCCTTCACGTGCGGCACGGTTTCGGGCTACGCTGTGATCCGCCCGACGCGCAGCGGCGCGTACAAGGTTGCGCCGCTCTTTGCAGCCGACCTGCGGACGGCGAGCGCGCTCCTCGCCGCACTGCTCGCGGCCGTGCCGCAGCGCTCGCACGTGATGATCGACGTTCCCGAGCCCAATGCGGACGCGATGCTCCTGGCTCGCACGCTCGAGCTGCGGCCGGCCTTTGCGTGCACGCGGATGTTCGCGCACGGCACGCCGCCACCCGTGGACGACGGTGCGCGCGTCTTTGGCGTCACGAGTCTCGAACTGGGGTGAGTTGTCGCATTAGCCGGGCGGCCGGCGCCGGAGCCCGATGAGCGTCAGGTCGCCAATGCCAATCGTCTGCAAAAAGTAGGAGCCGCAGCCGTTCTCCGATTCACACCGGTGCTGGTTGCCGCCCGACGTGATCTTGCCCGGCTTGAGCGTCGCACTGTTGCAGACGGGGCAGCGCAGGTCGTTCGCGCCCTGCTTCTCGACCAGCTCGAACGTCGGCCAGGCCGTGAGGCCCTCGAGCAGCTCGCGGCTGCACGCAAACACGTCCGTGTCCGCCGAGAGCCCGCCGTCCTCGCTGTCCGCGCCGGCGAGCACGACGCCCACTTTGGGCCGTAACCGGCGCAGGCCGTGCAAGAGGGTGGCCGCTGCAGCACCGAGGCCGGGATTGCCGCGCGTGTCGAGGCGCGAAAGCGCGGGCATCGCACCTGTCGCCAGTGCGGCGACGAGCTGTTGCAGCGCTCCGTCGCTGAGGCCAGCGTCGCGAAGGTCCAGCGCCTGCGCCTTGTCGTTAGCGCGCATGGCCGCGCAGAGCTTCTGCATGCGCTCCGCGCTTTCGCAGAGCGCGCAGCCCGCCAGCTTCACCTCGAGCGCGACATTGCGCTCGAGCGACCCGAGCGCGATCTCGAACGCGACCCCAATGGACATGGGAACCGGCCGGCGGCGGTTGGGAGTCTCGCAGAGGCAAGCATGGCGGCGGACCGCGCCGCGTCGAGCCACCTCTTCTGGAGACCTGGTGCCGACCCGCCGCCGGCCTCGGCGGCGCTCGACCGCGGGCGCGCAAATGACGAGCGCGCGAGCGCCGTGCGCAACGTGCATGCCGGCCTTAGCCTCACGCAGCAGCGCGTGCGCCTGCCCGTATTCGCCGACCGCCGGCGGATCCTGTACCTCGTCGAGACGTTTCCCACCGTCGTGATCGTCGGGCACACGGGCTGCGGCAAGACGACGCAGATTCCGCAGTATTTGCACGAGGCGGGCTGGACTGCCGGCGGCCGCCTCGTCGCGTGCACGCAGCCGAGGCGTGTCGCCGCGATCTCGGTCGCGGCGCGCGTCGCCGAGGAGATGGGCGCCGAGCTCGGCGCCGGCGCCGTCGGGTACGCGGTCCGCTTCGATGTGCGCGCAGACGCTGAGCGCACGCGGATCCTCTACCTGACGCATGGCACGCTCATGCGCGAGATGCTTGCCGACCCGCTGCTCTCGCGCTTCTCCGTCGTGATGGTCGACGAGGCGCACGAGCGCGGTGCGAGCACAGACCTGTGCCTCGCGCTCCTCAAAAAGGTGCAGCGCAGGCGGAAGGACCTACGGCTACTGATTGCGTCGGCGACGTTGGAGGCGGAGGCGCTCGCTCGCTTCTTTGGCGGCACCGCGCCCATGCGCATGCGCGGGCCCGACGGCGCCGTGAGGCTGCAGCCCCCTGTCGCCGTGCTGACGCTCGTGGCTGCGCGCGCGCATCCCGTACACCGCTGCTTCCTCGCGCGGCCGTGCGCGGACTACGTGGCGGAGGCCGTACGCGCGGTGCTCGAGCTCCACGTACAGCAGCCGCCCGGAGACGTGCTCGTCTTTCTCACCGGCCAGGCCGAGATCGACGCCGCCCGTGCGTTGCTCACCGACGCAATGGCCGACGCAATGGCCGACGCAATGGCCGACGGCGGCGCGGACGCCAAACGCCGGCGCACGTCGCTCGCGCGGCACGAGCCGGCGGCTCGCCCGACCGAGCTGCTCGTGCTCCCTCTGCACGGCGGCCTCTCGCGCGACGAGCAGCTCGCCGCCTTCGAGCCACCCGCGCCCGGCGCGCGCAAGGTCGTGCTTGCGACCAATATGGCGGAGACGTCGATCACTCTCGACGGCATCGTGTATGTGGTCGACTGCGGCTTCGTCAAGCAGCAGGCGAGCGCGCGCGTGCGGAGGGATGGGGCAGCGCGTGCGGGGAGGGCATGCTCGCGCCACTCACGTGCGGCGAACGGCGGATCCCGTGTCGTGCTGCAAATCCCCCCCCCCCCCCTTGCTGCTGCCCTTGGCGCTGGCCGCGCGCCGCAGATCTTCGACGCGCAGGCAGGGACGGAGGCGCTTGTCGTCGCGCCCATCTCGCGAGCAGCGGCCAAGCAGCGCGCCGGCCGTGCGGGGCGCACGCGTGCGGGCGTCTGCCTCCATCTGTACACGCAGCGTACGCATGCGGCGATGCGTGCAGCGACCGCCCCCGAGGTGCAGCGCTGCTCGCTCGACAACTTGGTGCTGCAGCTGCTGAGCGTAGGGATTCGAAACGTGGCGCAGTTCGACATGCCCACGCCACCGCCCGCCGCGCACCTTGCGTGCGCGCTTGAGAAGCTCTACGCGCTCGGCGCGCTGACGGACCGTGGCGCGCTCACGTCGCCGCTCGGCGAGCGGATGGCCGAGCTGCCGCTCACGCCGCTCCTCGCCGCCATGCTGCTTGGCGCCGTCGAGGAGGGGTGTGCGCGCGAGGCGCTGTGCGTGGCCGCAATGCTCTCCGTCCAAACCGTGTGGGTGGGCTGCAGCCACAAGGCGCAGGACGCCGCGCGCGCCCACTTCGCCGTCTATGAGGGCGACCACCTGACGCTCGCCAACGTGCTGCGCGCGTTTACGCGCGCGCGCGACGCGCCGCGCTGGGCGAGCCGGCGCGGCCTCGACGCGCGCGTGCTCCAGCGCGCGGTGCTGGTGCGCGCGCAGCTCGCGCGCTTCCTCTCGCGCTTCGGCCTGCCCGCCGAGAACTGCGGGCGCGAGACGGACCGGCTGCGCCGAAGCGTCGTGCGCGGCTTCTTCCCGCACGCAGCGCAGCGGCAGGTCGGGGGCGAGTACCGCGCCGTTCGCGGTGGACGGCGGCTGCTGATCCACCCGCGCTCCGTCCTTTTCCGCGCGCCGCCCGAGTGGCTCGTCTACCACGAGGTGTCGCAGCTCACGAACGGCGACGAAGCGATGATTGACGTGTGCAAGATCGAGCCACACTGGCTCACCGAGCTCGCGCCGCTCTTCTACGAGGTGCGCACGGCGCAAAGGGGAGCGTAGTCCAGCCTCCGGCTCTATTCGGGCCCACGATCCGACGCCGCGGCCGGCGCGCAGTGCGGCCGCCTGGCGCGCGGGGCAGGGGCGCAGCGGCGCGACACCGCGGCGACAGTTTGAAGGCACGGCCGTCGCTTGGAGCGCGAGCGAGTTGCAGATGTTGCTTTTTTTGGCAGCACGAGGGCCTTAGTCGTCTTGGCGCCAAGACGATCCCGACGGACGCGCTGCTGCCGCTGCCGCTACCGTGCGCCCAAGCGCGCGCGCGCCGCCGTGCGCGCCGCCCCGCGACCAGGTTGCTCACGCGCCCGCGCGCTCGCGCGCCGCCGCGCAACGTGCGCCTCACCGCGGACGCCATCTGGGAGACGCTCGGGATGGACGAGCGCAAGGAGCTGCGCGCGCGGCTCTAGGCGCTGGACCTGCGCGACCACAATGGCCAGCCGATCAAGTGGACCGCACGAGGCGGCTCGTTTGTCCCGCCAATGTCGGACGTGCGTGTCACGTACGCGGTCTTTGCGACGCGCTTCCCTCCCGTGCCGCTCCAGGGCCGGCAGCCGTCACGTCTGTGCTGGCGAATGGCGTCGCCGTGCACGCCGTCGGGACCGACATCGTGCAGAAAATGCAGGCGCGCCGGCGGCTCGAGCGTCCTGCACCGCTGGCGCCGGCCGGACGGGCGCATCGCCATCGCGCTCGGCTCCAAGCTGCGGCGGGCAATCGACGAGTAGGAGGAGGTCGTCGTCGCGGCCGAACGTCGAACATGGGCAACGTCACCGCCTACTCTGCGCACGCCGGGCGGGCGGCCGTCTGGCGGCAGTTTACGCAGCGCGCGCGCGCGCGCGCCGCGGGCTTTGCGCGCGAGACGGCCGAGACCAATGCGGCGCGGCGACGCGTGCACACCGACGGGCGCGGCGAGAAGTTCAGTGTGGAGGCGGACGAGGCGCGGCTTGGCGAGGCGCACAGCGCCAAGGTGCTCGGCGAGGGCGAACTCCTCGCCTTCCACCGCGCGAGCGCGCGGGCGCGCGAGCGCGCCGCCGAGCACGTGTACGACGCGCCGGCGCGCCGCAAGGAGCGCTGGCGGCGCAACAGCGGCGGGCGGTCCAACGCGGCGCGCGTCACCGAGGCGCTCATCGCGGCGCACTGCGTCGACGGCGTGGCGCGCGACCGGCTGCTCGTGTGCGTGGGCAAGTGGCTGCACGACCACCGGGGCGCGCAGCCCAAGGGCGCGCCGCCCGCCTTTCAGTTCGGCCTGCTCCGCGAGCTGCGGCGGCGCGGCGTCGCGGCCGTCTTCGTGCCCGAGTCGTACACGTCGATGCACTGCTCGATGCCGCGGCTCGAGAAGGGCGGCAGGCAGGCTGCACGCGCAGTGCTCGCCCAGGACCCGCGCCTGCCCGTGGCAAAGGGCGGCAGGCGCAAAGTGCACGCGTTTGTCGTCTGCCCGGTGTGCAACGGCGGCAAGCAGCCCGTGCACCGCGGCCACAACGCCGCGCGCAACATCTTTTACGACGTGCACGACATGGCGGACCTCCGAGATCGTCTTGGTAATTAATCTGCGAATCATGGAACGCTTCATCACATGCTCCTGCAAAATCGCGCCGACGAGCCGAAAACTAACGAAATTTGTCAAAAGATCTCGTCGGCGACGAAATCGACTCCAGGAAAGGTCCTGAAAGGGCATTGCGGCCGGAAACCACATTCCGCCGAGTTACCGCCGACGAGGTCAACACCGCCGAGGTCACCATGGTCGCAGACGCGGTGTACCAGCAGTACGCGGCTGGCCACGCCGCGCCGCCGCATACCAACGCCACTGCACGCACGCGCCTCTGCGCTCGGCCCCTCACGTGCCGCACTTGCCGCACGAACTGCACGCGCGCCTCACGCGCGCACCGCGCGCGCAGGTACACGTGGATCGTCGTGCTCGCCGCGCTCTTCTCCTTCTTCACGTCATTCGGCATCGGCGCGAACGATGTGGCCAACGCGTTCGCCACGTCGGTCGGCTCCAAGGCGCTGACCATCCGCAACGCGATGTGCATCGCGGCGGTGATGGAGTTTGCCGGCGCGCTCCTCCTCGGCGCGTCCGTCTCGGACACGATCCGCTCGAGCATTGCGGACGTCAAGTGCTTCGTCGACATGCCGGCGGTGCTCATGTGGGGCATGTGCTCGGTGTGCCTCTGCACCGGCGTCTGGCTCTTCATCGCCACGTACCTCGAGCTCCCCGTCTCGACGACGCATTCGGTCATCGGCTCGCTCATCGGCATGTCGCTCGTTGCGGTCGGCTCGGACTGCGTCGTGTGGAACGCGCCGTCGTCTGAGTTCCCGTTCGTCAAGGGCGTCGCGTCGATCGTCCTCTCGTGGGTCTTCTCGCCCGTGCTCTCCGGCATCTTCGCCGCCGGCGTCTACCTCTTCGTCCGCACGTTCGTGCTCCGCTCGGCCAACTCGACCGAGCGCGCGTTCATCTTCTTCCCGATCCTCATCGCGTTCACTGTGCGCGCGTGCGCGTGTGCGCGCCGAGCCGATCGGTTGTTCTACAGCACAGCGCGGCGCGCCGGCTGATAGGCGCGTGCGCTACGCCGTGCGCCCGCATCCGTGTGCGCAGGTGGCGATGTGCTGCTTCTACATCATCGCCAAGGGCACCAAGAAGGTGAACGCGCTCTGGGGCTTTGATGCCGAGGGCGACGACCTGTGGCTGCTCTGCGTCTTCTCGATCGGCGCGGGCATCGTCGCCGCGGCTCTCTCGCTCCTGCTCCGCCCGACCATCCGCAAGGCCATCGACGCGACGCCCGAGGATGGCGACGAGGAGCCGGTGAAGGCCGAGCAGCTTGCGACCGACATGCCCGACGACATGGCAGAAAAGAAGGGCGCGCTCGCCTGGCTCACCAAGCTGCTCGACACGGACACGGACGCGGTCGTCGCGGAGAGCGCCAAGGTCTCCGAGATGCACGCGAGCGCGGAGAAGTTCCCCAAGAAGACCGAGGTGCGCCCGAGCGCGCCGGGCGAACGCGCGCCGTGCGCACGACAGCGCGTGACTCGCGCCACCCGCCCATGCCGCCCTCTGTCCGGCCCGTCGCGCGCAGGTCGTCTTCCGCTACATGCAGATCATGACCGCGTGCTTTGACTCGTTTGCGCACGGCGCCAACGATGTTGCCAACGCGGTCGGCCCGTTTGCCGCCTGCTGGTACGTCTACTCGAACAACGGCAAGTTCAGCAAGAAGAACGACGTCGGCACCGACATGTACTGGATCCTCGCAATCGGCGGCCTCGGCATCGTCGTCGGCCTCGGCCTGTACGGCTGTGAGTCGCGCTTGCGGCCGCTCTCGCAGTGCGCCTCTGCGCCTCTTGGCGCCGCGCGCGGCAGCGCGCGCCCCGCTCCTCCTCGCGCTTACGTTTGGGCGTGTTGCGTGTGCCTTTGCCTGCGCTTCGGTCCGGGCGCGCGGCGCGCAGACAAGATCATGTTTGCGATCGGCCTCAAGCTCGCCAAGGTGACGCCGTCGCGCGGCTTCGCCATCGAGCTCGGCTCGATGTTCATCATCCTGCTCGGCAGCCGCTTCGGCATCCCGCTCTCGACCACGCACTGCCAGGTCGGCGCGACTATCGGCGTGTCGCTCACCGAGGGTCGTATTGCGTCGACCAACTGGTCGATTGTCGGCAGGGCTGCGCTCGGCTGGATCTTCACGATGATCGTCGCGGGCCTCCTCACCGCGTGCATCTTCTCGATGGGCTACGCCGGCATCCAGTACGACGACTCGCAGCAGCTGGGCAAGGGCTGGCAGGGCAACTAGGCGGGCCGCGCGGCGCCCGCCTGCACACGCACACACCCGTCGCAGTCGCACATCTCGTCCGTCCCCATCGCGCACACCGCCGCACGCCCTGAACTACACGCCGCCACGCACCACTCCTCTTGACCGGTCCTGGGCATGATGCCCTGCCGAAGGAGGGGAGGAGAGGTTCACAGCCTGTAGAGCTCGGTATACTTGTCCGTCAGATCGGAAAGGACGTGAAGCCAATGCGAGCGGACGCGGGCGGAAGCGCAGCGCGGGTGTCAATGCCTTGCGGCACGAATGCGCGCAGCCTTCTCCTTGAGGCTACGCCGCACCGGCGTGCTCGCCTCGCCTCGCGACGTTTGGTGACGTGGCTGAGCCTCGCTCCTCGCCGTCGCTCCGTGTTGATGGCGTGTGCGGCGGCTGTGCGATGGTGGTAGCAGAGTCCAGCGGCCCGGCGTTCGGCGGCGGCGCCTCCGTCGCGTCCGCCGCGTTTGCCTCGCCCTGTAACTCGCCGCCATCGCCCAGCTGCGCCACGCTGCCCTGCTCCGCACTGGTCGGGCCTATGCGAGCGCCGGCCGACGGGAGCGTCGGCGTCGGCTTGCCGGTGCCGGCGTCGTCCTCGGGCGCGACGAGCTTGGCGATGGGCGGCACGGCGCCGACGATGCGCATTCCACCAGCGCAGCTCGAGGCGGGCGCGATCGCACTGGATGGCTGCGGCGACACTGCGTCAAAGGCGCCGCGCCCGGCGCCGCGCCCGGCGTCGCTCTGTCGCGCGGGACGCGCCGGCGCGCGGTGGGGCGCAACCTGCGCGCTCGAGCCGCTCGACGCGCTCATGGCTGCGCCGAGCGAGGCCTTGCGCGCGATGCGCGAGACGAGCGCGCCGCCGCCGCACGCGTTTGGCAAGTCGCTCACCCGCCGGTCGCCGCCGGGGCCCGGCGTGCCGCCGATCACGCTGCCGATCCGGGTGCGGAGCAGTCGGCTGACTGAGCCACCGTTCGCGTCCGTCGCCTTGAGCTGCGTGCGCCGCTCGTCCATCGACGCGAGCTGCTTGGCGGTGAGCGAGCCCGCCTCCCACTGCACCCGGCTCGCCAGGCGCCACAGGAGCGGCACGGAGAGGAGCGTGGCGACTGCCCACACGATCATCGAGATATTGCGCGACGCGTTGAGGTATTCGTCGCGACCGCCGTACAGCCCGCCCGCAACGAGCGCCATGTTGAGCACGTTCATGACGGCGAGCTCGACGTACGCGACGACGATGAATCCGCGGAAGACGACGAGCACCTTGCACGAGAAGGGCTCGGCCATCGGCTGGTAGGCGATCGTCAAGCGCAAGAGCAGAAACGCCGACGAGAGCCACAGAGCAACAGACACCCACCGCGACGAGCCGTGCATCTCCTCCTGCTGCTCGATGAGCAAGTCGGCGACCCAGTTGACGAGGATGCTCAGCCGACCTGTCAGCCCAAACTTCCACCCGTGCACCGGGTGGCGCGTCCACCAGCCCGCGCGCTTGACGACCGTCGAGCCCCAGAATGTGAAGAGCTCGCGCAGCTTACGCGAGGACGGCGGCAGAGCGCCCTCCACCTGCGACAAGTAGGTCACGTCGTTGTACGAGGCGGACATGCGGCAGGCAACGACGATGTAAAACGGGAAGAGCACGCCCGAGATGATCAGGTAGCGCACGTGCTCTGGTGCGTAGCACGGCAGCGCCGGCTGCAGATCCCATTGGCCGTCAACACACTCGATCACCTTGAGCAGGTAGCGCGAGATCATGAAGAAGCCGGCGCCGCCGAGCATGATGATGAAGTAGACGAGGAAGCGCTCAAAGTAGTAGAGCGCGCGCCCCGACCGCGTCGAGTAGACCACCTTGGTTGCGCCCTTGTTCTTGTAGTCCGTGTCGTACACCGTCTCGACGGAACGGAGCGCGTACACGCACCGCTCGTGCGCGCGGCTGACGAACAGGACGATCGAGAGGGCGGCGAAGCCGACCATCACCCAGTAGATGCTCAGAAACGTCGAGAAGGCCGACGAGTCGCCCACAAAGTTCTCGATCCCAAACATGACCGCGTCGGACGCGCGCCGGATCGCGGCGACGCCAGTCGCGTCCCACGTGTCGTGCGAGAGCGCGTAGAGGACAGCGGAGAAGGTGACCATCGGCCCGTCGAGCGTGGCAGTGAGGACGCTCGAGATCGGGATGTTGGAGAACTTGACCGCCGACGAGCGCGGCATCGTCTTGCACTGCGCGTCCGTGCCGCCCGGCGGCGCAACCTGCGCGGTCGATCTGCGCGATGAAGGCCGCACGTCGCCGCCATCGCCGTCCGCGCGAGCGGCCGCGCCGCCTCTGGGCGCGTCGTGCGCGAGCCGCTTCGTGTAGGGCAGCAGCTGGTCCGCGCTGCTCGCACCCTCGAGCGCCGGCATCATCGGCGCGGCGCGCGCAGCGGGCGGCGATGAACGTCCGAGCGAATGCTGCGATGGGCAGAGCGACATACGCGCACTGTTGAGTACGCCCGCGCTGTGCGCGTGCTGTGAGCAGCCGGGCTCGTTCTGCTCGTCGACCACGACCGACGTCTCCCACATCATCACCTGACGCGCCGGCCGGCCGCGCGCACGCGTGCAGCTCCAACCGTCAGCCAGCGCCGAGCACGCCTCCGCGCGCGCGCGCGCGCGCGCGCACCGTCGTGTCGTAATGGCCCGAGAAGAGCCGCACGCGGAACTCCTGCGCGATCGAGCCGTCCTCGCGCCGCGTGTGCGTGCAGACCAGGTTGTCCTGCGCGCACCGGATCGGCGCGTCGACGCTCGCGCACGCCGCGCGCGTGTGAGCGTTGAGGCCGGCGCCGCGCGTGCCCGGGGGCGGGCGGCGCCGCGCGCGCGCGCGCGCGCACAGTTGAGAGGTTGATGAACGTGATCGCCGTCCTGCACTCGATCTTCGTGAGAATGAGCGCGCGCGCGATCGACCATTGGAAGATGAAACCGTCGTTCGAGCCCGAGAAGACGAAGAGAGGGTGCGGCCCGCGTGGCACGTCGACGCACGCAAGCTTGTTCTCGTGGCCGAGGTAAATCTTCTCCTGCTCGCCGGTCTGCGTGTTCCACCGGCGCAGCGTCCGGTCGTTGCCCGCCGAGAAGAGCGTAAGGCCCGAGTCTGTAAGCGCGATGGAACGAATCCACTCGTTGCGCAACGGGTCCTGGACTGCGAGGTACGGCACGGGCCGCGGCCTGATGACGAGCTCGGGTGAGATCACGGCGGCGGCGCGCGCGACGCGCGTGCTCGTCGGCAGAACGGGCCACCGGCAGACCGTGCCGTCGTTGGAGCACGAGTAGAAGGTGCGCCCGTCCGCCGAGCCGACGAGCGAGCGGATCCATTTGGTGTGTGCGCGGTACCTGGCGACGACGATTGAGAACTTGAGGTTCCACTGGAGCACCTCGTTGAGGCCGCCGCTGCGGTCGTTGTCGTCCGAGCCTCCCGCCGAGAGCAGCGACTGGTCCGCATCGACAAGCAGCAGCGCCGTCACCTGGCTCGGATGTGCGTGGTGCTCGTCGCGCAGCACGAGGACAGAGGTCTCGCCATCGTCGTGCACGTTCCACACCTGCACGCTGCCGTTGTTCAGCCCGTAGAAGAAGAGCGATGCATCGGTGTCCGCTCGCGAGGGCGACTTGGCGATGCTTGCGATCGGCGTCGGCTCGGGCACCGCGACGCTCGGCGGCGCCGCGCCGAGGCCGACGCACGCGCGCAGCGCGCCGAGCGTCGAGCGGCGCGCGCCGGCCGCCGGCGCGGCCGCGGCTGGGCCGGGCGAGCCGGCGACGGGCGGGCTCGGCTCGTCGGACGCGCTCAACGCGGGCGCGCCCGGCAGCCTCGGCGCGCCCTGGTTGAGCACCTTGACGCATGCGCCCGTCCACACGTCCCATAGCCGGACCGTGCCATCAAATGAGCCCGAGCAGATGCACTCGCGCGCGTTCACGATGCACGGCGTGCCGCACATGACCCAGCCGTTGTGGCCCTGCCGGATGAGGTGCTTGAGCATCGCGCCGCTCTCCGCGAGCACCTGCCGCGCCTGCTGCAGCCGCGCCTGCACCGACCACTTGCCGAGCGAGACGACGAACGTGTACACGAGCGTCAAGTGCTCGATCACAATGTTTGACGGCGCGAGGTGGGTGGGCTGCACAAAGAAATAATGATCGACGGGTGGGCGCTTGGGCTGCGCGTCGATTCGCACGCACGCCTGCTCGAACGCGAAGAGCTCCTGCCCTTCGTCCGCCGGGTCGTGCAGCGCGAGGAGGAGCGCGACGACGTCGTACGACTTGACCGTGCCGTCGAGCCGCCGCGCGATCGGGAAGTTCTCGCCGAGCTCGTCGGCGCGGAGCGACTCGTACTCGGCGGGCGAGACGCCGCAGAAGGTGAGGAAGAACCAACGCCGGTCGCGATTGGGCACCTCGCCGCGGCAGATGCGCCGCCACAGGCCAACGAGGCCAAGCTCGGACGCGTTCTTCAAGTAGCGCAGCACCGGGTCGTGCGGGTTGTTGCTCGCAAAGGCGCGCACGATGCGCATCGGGATGTTGGGCACGGCGGCGCGCGAGACCACGCGAAGCGGCACGCCGTTCGCGACGCACCACGAGTAGACGTGCGCCGCGGCCTCCATGTCGAAAAGGTTGTTGGCCGCCTGGTCGGGCCGGAGGAAGACGGGCGCGGCCGCCATGCGCACGGCGCCGTCGGGCTCGAGCTCGACGCCGCCCATCACGGAGATGCACTCGACCTTGCTCGCGACCAGCTCCGCGTGCGCGCGCACGAGCGCCGCCACGTCCGAGAGCGCCGAGAGCACGACGACGGTGAGGGAGCGCGGCGCGACGGAGCGGAGGGTCTCCGCGAGCAGCGCCTGCGCGTCGGTGAGGCGCGCGTCGTCCACTTTGGCGTAGCCGGGGAACGCGTACTCGTGCTGCAGCGGGCGGTGATCTGTCCCCGTCTGGTGCCCAATCCCCACCGGGATGTCGCGCAGGTCGAAGTAGTCGAGGATGGAGCGCGCGAGCGCCGCGCGGTTGCGCGACTCTTTCAGGCCCGTCAGCGGGTGAACGCCGCCGCCGTTGCAAATGACGGCGGCGAGGACGATGCGCTCCTGCAGGTGGAGGCTCGTCGCGAGCAGCAGCGCGATCGTGTCGTCCGGATCGGGCCCCGGGTCGGTGATGAGCACGACGGTGCGCGGCCGCAGGTGCGAGAAGGCGTCCGACGCAGCCGCCGCGCGCGCGGCGCCGCGCGACATGGCGCCGATCAGGCGGCGGCGCAGGCGCGAGCGGCACGTACGCAGCATGCCGTGCTGTGTCGACGCGCCCAGCTCGCGCCGATTCTGCGCGATCGTCAGGAACTCGTGCTCCGTGTGGAGCAGCGGCGACGAGCGTGACGCGCCGTGCAGCTCCGCCTCGGGCGCAGCGGCGGCGCCGTCGCGGGCGCCGCGCGCGGCGCTGCCGCGTGTGTCGCGCTCGGAGCGCGAGCACAACGACGACGGCGGCGACTCGAGCGCGCCACTGCGCAGCGGCGTGCCCGGCGCGACGGCCGCGAAGAGCTTCGCCATGTGGAGGGGACGCACCCTCGGCCAGGGGCTCCTCGAACAGCTGCAATAAGTACCAGCTAACAAAATGTGCAGGTCGTTACGCCCGTGTGCGCCACTTTCGGGGAACGATGATGCGCGACGGGACGCCGTGGCAGACGACGTACGCGCGCGCATTCACCCCGCCACCGTCGCCGCGACCTGAGCCCGCACCGTCGGCCTCCGCCTCGCCGCCACCCGGGCCAGTGCTCCTGTACGGCTATTGGCGCGAGCCCGCGCCGCCCCTGTCGCCGCTCGACCGGATGCCGGCTGGCGAACGGTCCGGCAGCCCGCGCGCGCTCAGGAACGCGGGGATCGCGATGGACGACGCGGCGCCAAGCAGGCGGCGCGCTCGCACGCCGAGCTTGGGCGCGCCTTATGCCGTTGAGCCGCGCGCCGACGCGCGCTCGCCCGCGCCCACGCGCTCGATGCTGCGCGTGCCGTACGATTCGTATGGCGACGCAGCCGCGCGCACCGGCGCGGACGCGGACGCGGGCGCGGCGGTGGCGTCGGCGCGTGCGCCGCCGAGCACGCGGCCGTCCTTCGACAAGCGGCTCACGCGCGCCGAGTCGGCGCCGAAGCCGCGCACGCGCAAAGGCGCTGGCTCGGGCAGACGGCTGGGCGCCCTCGAGCTCGTCCACTCCCTCGGAAACTTCCTCGACGAGCGCGTGCACGCGCTGCGCCCGCCCGACGCGCCGCCAGACGGCGGCGAGGCAGACGCACAGGTGATAGGCGAATTGCCGCGCGCCGACGGCTCGCGCGGCCAGCGCGCGCGCCCTTGGCCGCCCGCGCGGCACGGCGAAGTTGAGGCGGCAGGCGGCGTGGCGCCTTTTCACGCGCGGGCGAGCGCCGAGCGGACGGCATGGCGCGGCGGCAAGGGCAGGGCGGCGCGCGCGGCCAATCGACCGCGCGCACGGCCGCTAAGCGAGGCGGCCAGCCGTGAGCTCCGCGCGGCGGGCGACGTGTGGATCGAGCACCGCGGCGGCGAGGGCGGCGGTGGGGGCGGCGGTGAGGGCGGCGGTGAGGGCGGCGGTGAGGGCGGCGGTCGCGCACTCGCTGAGCTGCGCGCGGCCGAGCGGCGCGCGCCGTGGGAGGGGGGCGAAACGGCGTGGGTGGACGACGAGACCGCCGCCACGTCCGCCGCTGCGCGCCTCTCGCTCTCGCCGCGCCGCGGCGCGCAGCGCTCGAGCGCGCAGATGCGCGCGCTGCTGGGCGGCGAGGCGCGCGGCGGCGAGCCCGGCGCGAGCGGTGCGGCCGGCAGCATGGCCGCCAAACCCGCGCACGACGAGCTGCAGCTGCAGAGCAAGCGGCGCGCGCCAACGGCTGGCGCGTCCGGCGCGGGGCGCGCCTCGTCCGCGCGGCTCTCGCGCGACCCGGCCGCGTGCGGCATCGAGGCAGCGGCTGCGACGGCCGGCGATGCACTCGGCGGCACGCTCGGCGGTGCGCTCGGCGGCGTGGGCGCACGTTCCGCCGAATTCGGCGAGCTGCAGCACAAGCGCTTTGACCTGCGTGGCTTTGCCGACCGTCAGCCCGCCGAGCTGCGCGGCACGCACGAGCGGCAGGTGTGGCGCTCATCGCACGACCCGTCGATTTCACTTCCCGGCGCAGCGCCCGCGCCGCCCGCGCGCACGCAGTGGGGCGGGCCCAGCGCGGGCTCGTCGCCAGCTGGCGCGCGCGGCGGCGGTGGGGACGCGAGCCTCGCGCGCGCCAAGCCGTCCGGCAGGTACCCGCACAGCCTGAGCGGCGGCGCGGCCGACGCCCTTCTGCGAGCGCGCGCGGGGCCCGGTGCTGATGCGGGCGCGGCCTTCGCTGACTCGCCGCGTTCGTTGGCGCGCGGCAGCTCGGCGAGGCGTCAGCCGATGCCGACGTCCCGCTCGACGGGCGCGTCCGCCTCCCTCACCTCGCCGCGCCACGCGCCCACTGAGCCGTCGGCGCGACGCGCTCAGCCGACCGCCGCGGTGGTTACGGTTGCGCCCGCGACGGACGCACGCGCCGCCGGCGCGCCGACGGGCGACGACGCGAGCCCCGGCCGAGCGATGGTGGAGGCGATGTCGGCGGTGGACATCGACAGCGTCGTCGCGCTCGGCGGCAAGGGCGGGCGCGCTGCGCGCAACGCCTCAAGCGAGAGCGAGGGCGTCTGGCCGGCGGCGCACAGCCACGTGCGCAGCGCAGACGGGCGCGTGCGCAGCGTTGGCAATGCGGCACACGCGCGCGATGGGCTGAGCGGCGCTGTTGCTACGAGCCGCAGCCATTCTGACGATGCGCTCAGGCCGCTCCGCTCGAGCGACAGGGTCGAAGAGGACGCCGGCGTGCGGGTGCGTGCGCACGCGCGCGCCGCGGCGCCGCGACGGCGTTGGTGCGTCTGGTGCGGGGCACGCGGCGCCGATACGTGGCGCATCCCGCGCCCGCACCGGACGCACTTGCGCCTGACGCGGCAAAAGCGGCACGCGCGCACGCACGCGCGCGACGCGCCACCTCGATGCCTGCCCTCGCGCGCGCGCGCGCGCCAGGAATGCGCGCCGCCCGTGCCGCGCCTCAGGCTGGCCGCTGCCGCAGGGCGCGCGCCGTCTGCGCCGGCGACGCAGCGCGCGCCGGCCGGACGCTCGCCGCGCGCGCTGCACGGCAAGGTGCGTGCGCCGGTGCCGGGCGCCCGGCAGCCATCGATGCATGGCGCGTGCTTCTCGCTCGAGGTGTCGGCGGCGCGGGGCGGCGGGCGCGGCGCGGGCGGCGGCGCCGGCCAGCGCGCGCGCGTGCCCGGCGCGCGCGCGGCCGAGCTCTTCGGCCCGGGTTTTGCCGCAGACCACGAGGACGCGTTCCGGCCCCACGCCGCGCACGGCGAGCGCGACGACGACGAGCCCGCCGCCGAGGAGCGTGCGCGCTCGGCGGGCCACGCTGCGCTCTCGCCGCGCGGCGGCCGTGCGCCCGTGCCCGGCGTGCAGCACAGCTCGCTGCTCGGCGCGCGTTTTGCGGCGGACGCGCGTGCCGAGGACGACGAGCAGCGCGCCGCCAGCCACGCGCACGCGCGCGCGCTCGCACACGCCTCGCGCACCGGTGGCGTGCAGCCCGCTCCTATTGCACGTGCCGACTCTGCACTCGACGATCGAGGAGACGAGTGCGCGGCGCGTCCGGTGGCGCGCGCGCTCGATCCGCGCGCCGACGCGTCGCCTTACCACCGCATCGTGGCGTCGCCCTACTACGGCAGCCATGCGGCGGGCGTGCCCAGCCGCGCTCCGGACGTCGACGGCGCGCAGTCCACGCGCGAGGCTGCGGCCGAGCCGTTCGCGCGGCCGACGGTCGCCGCACGCGCGGCGGAGGGCTTGGCGCGAGCGCGCGCCACCACGGGCGCCGACTCGGCCGCCAGCCGGCTGCGCCGAGCGCGCGAAGCGTACAGGCATGCCGTTGCCGTCAGCCTCGACAAAGGCGCGATCGCGGCCGGCATCGGCGTCACCGAGACGCCTCGCACGGCGCAGCCCGGTGCGACGTCGGCGTACCGCAGCTTTGGCTTCGCGCGACGGTGATTGCACGCGCGCGTGCAGCCGGCGCCCGGCGGTGCAGCCGCGCGTTGGGCCCGTGAGTTGCGTCCTGTAGTACGATGAGTCATCAGGGACGGATTTTTATGCTTTGGATTTCTGCGCATGAAACGCGCCGCGCCATGAGCGCCCTTTCGGCGCCAGCAGCGCCCGAGCGGCTTGCCGACACGGAGCATGCGGCGTTCCTCGCGCAGGCGGCCTCGCTGCGGATCGAGCTGCTTGCCGACAAGGCGGCGCGCGAGTCGCTTGGCGCCGCCTGCCGCGAGATTCAGGAGGCCCTCGCGCTCCACCTGCACGCGCGCCATCTCGGCGACGAGCTGAGCGCGCGCGAGCACCTGAGGGGCGCTGCGCAGGCGTGCGCTGCGCAGCTGCAACTTGTCGAGCCGCAGAGCGAGCTACGAGTGTTCACCTGTGCGCAGGCCATGCAGGCGCTCGCGTGCGCGCAGACGTTCGAGTCCTTTCTGACAACCGGCACGCTCGGCGCCAAGCCCGTGCCGTCGGCTGACTGGACGGCGCGCGCACCGCAGCTGGCGCCACGCGCGGACGGCCCGCCGGCCGCTGCCCCCGCGTCCGCCGTATCCGCCACCGAGCCGCGCGCGCGCTTCCTCGACACCGAGTGGCTGCACGGGATGATCAGCGCCGCGCACGAGATTGGGCGGTACGCGCAGCGGCGTGGGGCGGCGGGCGACGCCGCATCGGTCGCGGCGGCGGCGGCGGCGGTGGGTGCGCTGCAGGAGGGCCTGCTCGCATTCAACCTGCGCAACGGCCCGCTCCGCCAGGCCTTCGACTCGCTCAAGTACGTCGTCCGCCGGTGCGCGGACACGCTCTACGAGCTTGCGCTCTTTGATGACGACGCCGCGGCGCTCGCGCGCGCGGCGCAGGGGGCGAGCAGGCCGGCGGTGAGCGTGCTCGTTGACATGGCCGCGCTCGACGCCGCGCGCGCCGCGTACGAGGACGAGGACGAGGCGCGCGAGCTCGCGATCAAGCGCGCGCGCGACGTGCAGAAGCTGGCGAAGAACGCCATCTTCGCCCTCCACCGCGCCGACGCGCCGCGCGCGGCCGAACAGCTGCGCCAGGCGACGGAGCTATCGGCGTCGATCTTGCGCGACATTGCGCGCGCGCACACGTCGCTGCGCGGCGCGCCCTTCGTGCGCGCGATGCTCGAGGAGCTCGCGGAGGCGCGGCTGTTCGAGGCGTGGCTCGGCGGCGCGCGGCTGCTCGCGCGCGACGCGCCCGCGTTCGGCGGGGTGCGGCTCGAGCCGTCTGAGTACTTGGGCGGGCTTGGCGACCTCATTGGCGAGGTGGCACGCGTCGCCGTCGCCAAGGCGACCGTGCGCGACGCGCCCACCGTGCTGAGCGCGCGCGGCTGCGCGCTCGCCGTGCTCGAGCTCGCCCTCTCGCTCGGCACCGCCTGGCCGCGCCGCGTCGAGGGCAAGCTGCCGGCGCTGCGGACGGCGATCACAAAGCTCGACCAGCTGATCTACGAGCACGCGCTGCGTGAGCGCTCCGGCCGGCGCACGCAGCAGGTCGAGTGGCAGCCCGAGGGCGGGACGAAGGAAGCAGAGTCTGAGCCCATCGAATGAGACCGGCCCAGTACAGTGCGCGGCACGCCCCTGTCTTCTTGGTCAAAAGGAAAAGTGCAAGAAGTCCTCACCCTCTCGCAGCCCGAGCGACGCGACGTTGGCCGCGAACGCGCCGTCAAAATCCTTGACGCACAGCAGCAGCGGCGGAAGCGCGGCGGTGAAGTGCACGATGGGAACGGACGCGCTGAGCTCGCGGCTCGCGTACACGCCGCGCGCCACCTTCTTCGCATCGACGTCGCAAAAGGCGCGCACGAGCGCGCGCGAGCGCGCCGAGAGCGATCGGAAGAGCCGCTTGCCCTCGCGGCCGGCGCCCCACACGGTGAAGCCGGCCGACCACGGCGGGAGCGCAAGGACAGCCGCCTCGAGGTGCTGCACGCGCAGCTGCCAGATTGTCTGCCACGCGACGCCGCGCGACGCGGTGACACCCGTCGGCGCATGCCGCCAGACGAGCAGCGGCTCGGGCACGCGCGCGAGCGCTCCGCCGCTGCGCAGGTGTTCGTAGAAGAAGTGCAGGTCCTCCGGAAAGCCGCGCCCGTCCTCGCGCAGCCCGCCGAGCCGCTCAAAGACAGAGCGATGGCAGAACCAGCATGGATGGAGCACCGTGAGCTCGCGCAGGCAGTGCGTGTGCAGCTGCGCGTCGCTCAGGCCGTTGGCCCACGCGGTGTACCGCGGCGTCGCGTCCGCCGGCTCGCGCGTGAAGCCGCAGCCGACGAGCAGCGGCGCCGCGCCGGCGGGCGCGGCGAGCGCCACGCGGGGCACGTCGCGCGCAGCGCGAGCGCCCGCGTCACCCTCGCCGCCGCCCTCGCCCTCACCGCCGCCGCCACCGCCACTCTCGCCATCCGCGCCGCCCTCGCCCCGAGTGCCGCACCCACCATCGTGCCGCAGCGCACGCCTCAGCTGCTCGCGCGCGCGCCGCGGGTGGCAGACGTCGTCGCCGTCGAGGAAGCAGAGGTACACCCCGGACGACTGGGCCACCGCTCGGTTCTGCCCGTAGCCGATGCCGCGGCCGGCGGCCGCCGCGCCCGTCGTCGCGGCGAGCACGCGCACGCCAGCGGCCTCGAGCTCGGGCACATGCGCGGTCACAACCTGCCAGCTGCCGTCTGTCGACCCGTCGTCGACAAGCGAGAGCTCGAGCGGCCGGTGGCTCTGCGCGCGCACGCTCTCGAGCGCGGCGGCGAGCCACGGCTCGCAATTGCGCACGGTCATCACCACGCTGACGAGCGGCGGCGCGCCGTCCACGTCGGCAAAGCGCGCTCGCCACTCGCGTAACATCCGGTGGCGCGGCGCGGCGAGCGAACGACCCGCGTCTGTGCGCACGTAACCGGCGGTCAGGCGGAGGAGCTTCTCGTCGCAGTGCACCGCCACGTCGCGCGCGAGCACTTCGGCCGTCAGCGTGCCCTCCGCCGCGCCGCGCTCGCGCGCCTGCTCGCGCCGAAAGTCGAGGCAGCGGCGGAGGCCGACGGCGCCGATCGCCTCGAGCTTATCCGCGTCGGACACGACGTCGCGCAGACGGCGCGCACGCGGCGCCATCGCGTCAAGGTTGAGCTTCCCCTTGGCCTCGCGCGAGAAGGAGACGGCATCGATGATTGAGAGCACGAGCGCCGCTTCGTCGGGCGGCACGAGCGCCGCGAGGCACGTGTCGCGCGCGCCGATTGCCGCGCGGCCAGCAGGCGTGTTTGGGTCGCAGTACTTGTGGTCACACACGTCGTGCAGCAAGGCGGCGAGCTCGACGACGCGCCGGTCGGACGCGTCCGCCTCTGCGGCCGGCGCCGGTGGGCGCTGCTCGAGCCGATCGAGGATGTGCAATGCCGTGTCGCGCACGACGCGCGCGTGCGCTTCGCCGTGGCTGTCGCCACGCTCGGCCAGCGCGGCCGCGACGAAGCGCTCGGCCACGAGCGCGTATTCTGGCGGGCTGGCGCGCGCGGGCGGCGCGATGGGCTCGTCCACGAGCGCGTCCACCTCTTCGACGAGCTCGTCGAAGCGCAGCCGCTTTGCCATGGTCCAGCGCGCGAAAACGTCGCGGCCTCGCTTTCGCTTGCTGGAGGGGAGTAAGTACAATGGTGAATGGTCGGCGTGGCGCCGCGCTTTTTTGCGGGGCCGGTAGCCTAGCCGCTTTGCGGGGCCGGTAGCTCCCAGTGCTGTCAGTCCCTGGTGCTGCCGTGTCCCTAGTCTCACTGCAGGATTCAATCGAAGAGCTTCTCCTTCTTGGAGAGCAGCAGCTCGATCGGCCGCGTGCTCTTGCCCTCCTCCTGCAGTTCGGCCACGCACATCTTCGCGTACTGCCGGAAGATGGCCTCCTCGTCCTGCGGCGCGCGTCGCGCCGCGAACGGGTTGGCGCGGCGCGTTCGCGCGAGCGACACGGCGCGGCGCGCATGCGCGCACGCGCGCGCGAGCGCGCGAGCGCGCGCGCGACGCGCGAGCGCGCACGTCGAGGAACTGCTGGATGTGGTCAGCCTCCTGCACCTCCGCCCGCCGCTCGGCGAGCTCGGTCGCCTGCTTTTGCGCCATCTGGTCGAAGAGGTAGTCGTCGAGGCGCTCGCGCTCTTTGCGCTCATGCACGGTCTTCGCGAGCTCCTCGTTGCGCAGGCGCTCGTTGAGCTCGCCGAGCTGCGAGGCAAAGTGCGCGCGCTCGAGCTCCTCCTGCTTGTGCGCGTCCGACTTCCACTTGAGCTGCTGCTGCCGCGAGATGTGCGTCGCGACGAGATCGGCGCGCGCCTTTGCATGCCTCGCGCGCTCCGCCCCGCGCACCTGCGCCTCGAGCTCGTCGACCTGGCGCTGCATGCGCGTGTCGCTCGTCTGCTGCATGCGCGCGAGCCGCTCGACCTGTGCGTCGATCATCCGCTGCCGCACCGCCTGCCGTGCCGCAAAGCGCTCGTCCTCCCGCGCGCGCCGTGCAAGGAGCGACTTCTCCTTTGCGATCGCGTACCTGCGCGCGACGACGCCCGTCGGTGCGCGCGCGCGCGCGGCCCGGCGGCGTGAGCGGAGGCCACGGCGGCAGGTCGCGCGCGCCACGCGGGCGCGCGCCTCGGCGCCGGCGCCCGCCGCGGTTGCGGTGCGCCGCGCGCCGCAGCGCTGCGCGCGGCACGCGCGGACCTGCGCATCTTGTCGTCGGCGGCGGCCTCGTCGAGCGCTTGCTGCTTCTTGAGGTCCTTGAGGTAATCGTTGAGGCGCATCGACTCCTCGCGCGCGGCCTTCTCCGTTGCTAGCCGCGCCTGCTCCATCTGCCGCTCGGCGTGCAGGTCGTCCGCCGCCTTCTCGCGCATGAGCTCGCCCTCGCGCTTGATCGTCTCGAGCTTGGCCGCGTACTCGGCGTGCTTGAGCGCAACCTGCGCCTCGCGGAGGCGGCGCTCCTCCATGCGGCGCGCGTGGTCCTCCGCGTCGCGCGCGTCCTCGTCCGCGTCCATCTTGCGCAGCATGTCCTTTTGCTGCTCGACCCACAGCGACTCGCGCCGACGGTCGCGCTCCTTTGTGCGCGCCTTGAACGCGACCTGCTCATTGCGCACGGCCTCGATGTCGGCCATGTGCATGCGCGTGTGCAGCGCCTTGACGCGGTCGGTTTGGTCGTACAGCATCTTGTTCGCCCGCTCGATCGCCAGCCGCCGCTGCTCCGCCTTGAAGGCCTCCTCCTCCTTGTCGATCGCGACGCGCAACGCCTCCTCCGCCTGCAGCCGCTCGTGTCGCGCGGCCTCCTTCTTCTGCCGCTGCGCGTCGAGCGTGTTAGGCCACTTGGCCGTGCGCGCCTGCGACATGGCGCGCAGCGACGCCTCGCGCGCCGCACGCGCGTCTGTCGACTGGCCGGCGATGGTCGCCGACAGTTTCATGCGCTCGACGTCCGTCGCGGCGACGATCGCGCCCGTCTGGCGCGCCGTGTCCGTCGCACCCGCGGCGCCGCGCGAGCGCGCGACGGAATGGTTGTTGCCAAAGAGCGACTCGTCCACGAAGCTCGGGCGCGACAGCACGAACGGCATGCTGCGGGCCCGCGCGCGCCGCTTGCTGCTGCGCACACGACGATGGGCTCCGCGAAACCGAAAACGCTCTGGGGAGAGGCCGCCCTCCACAGTCACTCGAGAGCGTTCAAAAGTCAGCGCGACAAGCATGGACGACCAGGTTCGGCACCGCAAGGCGGAGGAGCTCTTCGCGCAGCTGTGGACCCTGGACAAGAACGTGGACCGCGACGACTACTTTGGCGGACCGTCGGGCGCTGATCTCACGCGCCTCGCGGCCGACCTCGCCGCGCGCGCGCAGCCGACGCGCCGCGCGCCACCTCCGCCGCCCGGGCCCCCGCCGCCGCCGCCAGGCCCGCCGCCGCCGCCCGGTGCGCCGCCGCCGCCCGGCCGACCGCCACCGGTGGGCCCGCCGCCGCCGCTGGGCCTGCCGCCGCCACTGAGCGGGCCCTCGCCGCCGCGCCGGCCGCCGCCGCCGCCGCCGCCGCAGCGCGCGGGCTGGAGCCTGCCCGCACCTCGCTCGATCCTCAAGCCGCGCGCATCCACGCTCGTCTACGACAGTGCAAGCGTGACCGCCGTCGACGTGCCCGAGCCGTCGGATGCAGCGGCGGCGACGTTGGCCGTGGACAACGCGCAGAGCGGGCAGGCGGCCGAGCGCGTAGGCGACGACGCTCGCGCGCTCGGCGGCGAGCGTGGCGCAGGCGCGCAGTGGCGTGCCGCCGTCACGGGCGCGCGGCCCGCGAGCGCAATTGCGCGCGCGAGCCTCGATGCGACGACGCTCGAGGCGATGCGGCGGGCGGAGGCGCAGAACGCGGAGCGCGCGCGCGACCGCGCGGCGCGCATCGCCGACGCCAAGCGCGAGGCGCTCGCCGCCGCCAAGCGCGCGCGCCAGGCGGAGGACGCCGAGCGCTCGGCCGCGCGCGCCGCCGAGGAGGCCGCCGCGCGCGCGGCGCGCGAGACGGTGGCGGCGGCGGCACGCGCGGCGGCGGCGCGCGCGCCGGCGAAGGGGCACGGTGCGACCGCGATGCTAAGCGATGACGTCGTGTCTGCCGAGGCGACGCGACCGCCGCCGCCAGCGCCCACGGCGGTGGCGGCAGCGGTGGCGGCGGACGGCGGCGGCGCGGGCGGCGCGGGCGGCGCGGGCGGCGCGCGTGGCATGCCCGCGTGGCTCAAGGCGATCGTGGCGCGGCGCGAGGCGGAGGGTCCACACAAGCGCGCAGCCGGTGCCAGGCCGGCCGCTGCCGCCGCGGAGCGCGCGCGGCGCGCGCCGCCGACCGGCGCTGACGACTCGCACGGCGGCGGTGAGGACGGCGGCGGCCGCGGCGACGGCGAGCGCGCGATGAGCGGCGCGAGCGACTTGTCATCGCGCGGCTCGTCGTCGCGCGGCTCGACGAGCGACGAGGACGCCGCCTCGACCGACGACGACTCGGCGGACACGTCCACCGTCGACGAGGAGCTCGCGGATGTGGTGGGCGTATATGCGCTGCTCTACAGCCGTGTTGACAAGGTGAGGGGGCAGGGGACGGGGTGTGTGCAGGCGGGCCAATTGCAGCGCGCAGCCACTTCGCATTCCAGCGCCCCCCTCCCCCTTCTCCCCCCTTTCCCCTCCCCCTTCTCCCCCCTTTCCCCTCCCCCTTCTCCCCCCTTTCCCCTCCCCCTTCTCCCCCCTTTCCCCTCCCCCTTCTCCCCCCTTTCCCCTCCCTCGCTCGGCGTCGGCACATGGCACGCCGCACGCGCTCACCGCGCCGCGCCGCGTTGCGCCACATCTTCCCGCGCAGGAATGGCGTTACCTCGTCACCGCCCGCCTTCCCGCGCCGCAGTCGGACGGCAGCGGCGGGGGCGGCGCGGCGAGGGACGGCGCGGCGACCGCCGACGCGGACGCACCCGGCGCGCTGCTGCCGCGAGCGTGGGCGCTCGAATCGCAGGTCCGCGCGGACGAGCTGCTCGCCGCCTTCGAGGCGCGCCTCGCGCGCCAGGTGCTGCCCGCGCTCGAGCCGGCCGTCGGCGTCGTTGCAGACGTTCGAAATGTCGAGGCGGGCTTCCTCTGGTCGTGGTCGCGCGCGACGCTGCTCAAGCCGCGCAAGCCGCCCGCCGCGCGCGGTCGCGCAGCAGCGGGCGCGCTCGCGCCGACGCACGCGTGCCTGTCCGCCGGCGCGGTGCGCGAGCTCGACGAGCTCGAGGACAGCGTTGGCACGCACTGGCTCGTTGAATACCGCGGCTTTGTCTCCGGCTCGGGCACGCCTCTGCAGGTGCGCGTCGCACGCGGTTGGCCGTGCGAGCGCGCGCTCGCTCGTCTCACGCGTCTCCCTCCGTCAATCCCGACAACAATAACACCCCCCCCCCCCCCCCCCCCCCCCCCACAACGCAGGAGGTTGTGCCGCCATCGCGGCTGCGGCAGCCGGCGGCGTGCGCGCCCGCCGGCTGGCTGCCCGAGGTGTCGCACGTGGTGGAGGTGGTGCAGGACGACGTGTGGTGGGAGGCGCACGTGCTCGAGGTCGAGCGGCTGGGAACAAGCTCGCGCCCGTCCGGCCGTCTGTTGCTACGCAACCGCATGACCTGGGAGAGCGGCTGGTTCGACAAGGACACGTGCCGCCCGTCAGCGGCGCATCGCGAGTTCATGCGCTCGCGCGTCACCGCGCTCGACACGCGTGCGCCCGCCGGCACGTCCTCGCGCGCGCCTGCCGCCGGCCCACGCCGGCCGCCGCCGGCCGCGAGCGCGAAGCGCGCACGCGCGGGCGTGGACGACGTGCGCACCGAGGCGGACTCGCTGCTGCGCGACGCGCTGGGCGACGAGCAGGCAGCGGCGGACGCCAAGTTGCTCCGCGCCGTGCTCGACGCTGCGCTCCTCGCCGGCGCGCACGGCGCCGCCGTCGACGAGGCGCGCCGGCGGCTCGGGGTGGGCACGATCGAGCCTTGTAAAACGTAGCAGGTGGCTGGCTCGATCGTGGTCACGTAGCATGAAGAGCAAGCCGCAGCAGGCCGTCGTGGTCAAAGAGCACGAGCTGGCCGTCCCGACGGAGGTTTTGCCCCCCCCCCCCCCCCCCCCCCCCCCACCCCCCCCCCGCTAAACCGCGCAAGGGGAGAGTCTCGATTGGCCCGCGCCCTTTGCGAATTATTGCGGGCCGTCTGCCGAGCGCCCGGCCTCGCCCTCGATCATCTGCTTCTCCTCGAGCTCCTTGAGCGGGAGGGCAGGCATCGGCTGCGACGTGTAACATCCGCCCATTATTGTTCCTTCCACGTTTGCAAAGTCCGTCGTGAGCACCAGGATGGTCTGCAGCGCCGGGTCGAGCAGAAGCCCCTCGTCTGCGCACTTCCTCTGGATGGCGGCAAAGATGAAAGCATGCTGCTGCTGCTGCTGCTGCCGCTGCGCCTGTGATCGCCGTGAAAGACGACGCTTCGTACTGGCCCACCTTGAACTCTGCGGCCAGCTCGTTGTATTGCTGCTCGAAGGCGGGCTGGAGTGTGCCCGTGGTCTTGCCGACGAGGTCGTCCATCAGCTGGTTGAACAGGGCACCCGGCCTTGAGAGGCTACCCGGGTATGCGCAGCGCAGCAGCCAGTCAGGTCTTTAGGCCACTTGACCTTGGCCTCTTGATGATTATCTCGTTCTTGTGCATAATCTGTTCTTCTCCATCTCGTTGAACTCGTTGATCTTCTCCATCTCGTGCTCCATCTGTACAATGATCCTGTCCTTGGTGATGATCAACTTGTCGTTGGATTTGTCGATCAACCTGACCTTATCCTCCATCTGCATTACCATGTCCTCGAGCACCGCTCGGATGTCGTCGGGCAATTTGCTGGCGATGAAAGACCAGGCCGGTGGCAAAGATGGGCGGGGCGGCGATGTCGCCATCACGCAGCGTCCTCCCGAAATGGAGCGCGCAAGTTCTTTGAAAAGACTCAAAAGAGGCCTGCCTCTCCCCGACCACCGCTTTTGACCTAAAGGAGCGTCGGTAAAAAGTAAAATCTAAAAAGCTTCATCACCAGGGTTGGCGGTTGCCACCTTTTCATCACCAGGGCGGATGGTCGCCGCCATGCCCCCAGCGCGTGTGTACGCGCTGCAGGTGGACAAGGATAACAAGGCGCGTGTCACACACCGCGCGCTTGCGTCGGCGCGCGCTCGCTCTGCCGCGCGCGGGCTTCATGAGACCCGCAAGCCCATGCGCGCGCGCTGCACGCGCAGGCCACGGAGATCAAGCTGTGGGACTCGTCTCGGCCGCACATGCGCGCCTTCCACTGCGCGTGGGTTTCCTTTTTCCTCGCCTTCACCGGTTGGTTTGCGCTCGCGCCGCTCATGCCGGTCGTGCGCGTCTCGCTCGGCCTGTGCGACAATGGCGGCTGGGACGACTTTGCGTCGCCGCGCGACTGCGAGTGCCGCGTGCGGTGCCGGAGCGCGATCAGCAACGCGAACACCGTCTCGGTCGCGGGCACAATTGGCATGCGGCTGATCGTCGGCGCGTGGGCCGAGACGTACGGCCCGCGCTTCTCGCAGGCGTTTGTCGTGATGATCTTCTCGGTGCCGCTCGCGCTCGCCGGCGCGGCAGTTGACGGCGCGTCGTTCGCGGCCGTGCGCTTCTTTATCGGTGGGATGGGCGCAACGTTCGTGATCACGCAGTTTTGGACGTCGGTCATGTTCTCGCACAACGTCGTCGGCACGGCCAACGCAACGTCCGCCGGCTGGGGCAACCTGGGCGGCGGCTTCACGCAGGTGTTCATGCCGTGGGTGCTCACCTGGTTCCTCGCGCTGGGCTTCGATCTCGCGTGGCGCTTTGCCGTGCTCGTGCCCGCCGTGCTCCTCTTCCTCGTCGGCGTCATCATCTACCTGATCTCGGACGATGTGCCCGAGGGCACATATCAGGCGCTGTACGCATCGGGCGAGCGCGCGGAGCAGAGCGGCATCCGCATGTTTTTGGTTGCCGCGTCCGACCCGCGCGTGTGTCTGCTCTTCGTCGCGTACGGCGGCTGCTTTGGGACCGAGCTGGCGATGAACAACGTGCTCGCCGCCTATTTCTTTGACTTCTTTGGCCTTTCGCTCCAGGCCGCCGGCCTCGCCGCGTCGCTCTTCGGTCTGATGAACCTCTTCGCGCGCTCGCTTGGCGGCATCGCGTCCGACCTGGCCAACGCGCGCTTCTCGCACCGCGGCCGTCACTGGGTCTTCTTTTGCACGCAGCTCGGCGTGGGCTGCATGCTCGTCGCATTCTCGCGCTTTGAGAAGGACGATTTTGCTGGCGCGATCGCCACGCTCGTCGCCTTCTCGATCATGGTGCAGATGGCCGAGGGCGCGCAGTACGCCATCGTGCCCTACGTGGGCGCGCACCTCGACGCGCTCGGCCCCGTCGCGGGCATCGTCGGCGCGGGCGGCAACTTTGGCGCGGTGATGTGGTCGCTCATCTACACGGCCTATGCCGACCACGCCGACCCGCGCCAACCTTTCTTCGTGCACGGCATCTGCGTCGTCGGCACCGCGCTCCTCATCCCGCTCATCCACTACCCCGAGTTTGGCTCCATGCTGTGGCCGCAGACCCGCGTTGACGATGCGCAACAGCCCGACGGCAGGTCGCAGCGCGGCAGGCGGACTGCGCCCGAGCCGCCAATGGCATGAAGCCGAGTTCAACGCTCCCCCCCCCCCCCCCCCCCCCCTCCCACTCAAAAACTTAGCGCGCACGCGAGAGACGCCGAACGAGCTCGTCGGCTCGTCCGCGCTCCCACCCAACGTGCTGGGGCAGCAGCTCGGTCACGACGACGATGAATGCGCGCGCGCACTGCAGCGAGCGCTCTCGCCAATCGCCTCCAGCACGCGGTTCGGCTTGCACTTCCGGCGTCTGGATTGCGGCCGCGCTCGCCGCGCAGCAGTGCCGCCAGAAGAGCATGTCCGCGGCGTACATGAGAGCGAGCACGTGCGCGTCCGAGCGCACGCCCATGCGCAGCAGCTCGCCCGCCGTGCCGCCCTCCACCGGGCTGCCACCGCTGCGGACGCCTGGCGCACCGTGCGCGGACGCGTCGTCCTCCGCAAAGCCAGATGAGAGCGCGGGCTCGGGCGGGTGCGTGCGCTCGGCATCGGCGTGGCGCTGCGCGGCGCACGCGATCAGCTCCTGCAGCACGTCGGCTCCCGCCTCGCATGCCGGGATGAAGCGCGGCTGCTCGCGCGCGGCGGCGGCGCAACGCGCGGCCTCGGCCGCCTCGTCGAGGCCGACGGGCGCGCCCACCCACGTGGAGGCAGCGGCGTAATGAATCGCACCGCGCCGCCACCGAAGCAGCTCTGCGTGGTCGTGGCCGAGCATCTCGTCGATGCTCGCGCCGTCGGCGCGCACACCGTCGAGCACCGCGACGAGCTCGTCGTACTCGTCGGGCACAAAGCCGTCGACCGTGAGCGCCTGCTCGATCGCAAAGGAGAGATGGAGCAGGACGTCGAGCCAATCGCATGCATTGGCCGACGCGACGGGCTTTGGCGGCTCAAAGTCGGCGCAGACGCGCCGCGCGACCGCCTCGAGGCGCACACAGGCGTGCCGGAGCGAGGTCTCCATATCATTCGTTCATAAAAACAAAAGCTTCCTCCCATAGAAACTTCGCCCGCGGGAACTTTTTTTTTTTATGGGAGCTTCTCTGGCGCGCGGACTCTAAGCCGACGCGCGGGAACTTTTTTTTTTTTAATGGGCACGTGCGCCGACGCGCGTGCCGCGCTCGCCGGAGCGCTTGACGCAGGCTTCCCCTCCGTGGCCAGCGCGCCGCCGCCGCGCGCCGCGCTGCGCGATCGCGCGGATTATCGCGGGCGACCTCGACGGCGCGGCCGTGCGGTTCGCAGCCCTCGCCGAGCTCGCGGCGGACGGCGCGGACGGCGCAGGCGCGCCGGCCATCTCGACAGCCGCCGAAGCCGCCGCCGCGCTGCCCGCCGCCGCCGCGCTGCGCGCAGCCGCGTGCGCGGCCAATGACGGCGACGCGTCTGCCACGCTGCGCGCGCTCGGCTCGGCCGGCGCGGATGGCGCACGCGGGCTCGACGCCGCAGCGCGCTCATCCGCGCAGCTCCTCCTCTCCCTCTTCGCCGCGGAGCGCACGCAACGCTTGCAGGCGCTCGCGGTACACGCGCGCCAGCTCGTAGGTGCTGGCGACGATGCCGGCATGGACGGCGCGCCGGTCGGCGCCGCGGTGAGCGCGAGCGTCGCCGCGTGCGCCGCGCGCGAGGCGCTGCGCCCGTGCGTGGCGGACGACGTGGCGCGCGCGGCCGCGACGCCCGACGCCGCCGCCGACGCTCCGTCCGCCGACGAGCAGCACGAACGCCTGGCCGGCGGCGGCGGCGGCGGTGGCGGCGAAGCTGCGCTTGCGCTCCGTCTCGTCGAGCGCGGCGAGCACGCCGAGGCGGCGGAGCGGCTGCGCGGCGCGATCACGCACGCGGTCGCCGCGCTCGCGCGCGGCCATGACGCGCGTGCGCTCGGGCCAGAAGGTGCATCCGACGAGTCGAATGCCGCTCGGCCCGCCGACGTGCCCACGAAGGCGGAGCTGGACGCGGACGCAAATGTTGCGCGCGGTTGGCGGCAGGTGGCGACCTTGCAGCGCACGCTCGTAGGGCACCCCGTCGAGCTGGGCGCACTCGCGCCGCCGTTTGCCGCCGACGGCCGCCGCCCGCCGCTCTCAGCGGCCTGACAGCGACGAGTGTCCGACTGGCCGTAGCGCGTGGGGCAGTACGAGATCGACTTAAGCTCGCACGGTGTCTGCGCGAGCTGGGGCGCCGAGCCCATGCCATTGAGCACGACGACAATATCGACGGTGAGCACGCACCGAGACCGCAGAGCTGCGCGCCCGGCCGGCGGCACGCCGGCGAGCACGGAGCAAAAGATTTCCGCGTCCTGGCGCCGCGCGAACGTCCCATCGCAATTGCGAGCGAGCGAGGCGAGCAGGTTAAGAGCGGCTTCATGGCGCAGCTTCGAGACGTGGTCGTGGGCGACGCCAGTAGCCGCCGCGAGGGGGGGGGCGTCGCCGTAGGCGTCTCCCCGGGAAGACGCCTACGGCGCGCTCGCGGTTACTGGCGACATGGCTGTTGGAAGTGTGCCGGCGCTCATCGTCGCGACGATCTTCGCGACCGTCACTCGTCACCGTCACGCGATGCCGCGACGGTGACGAACGTCACGTCACATCGTCACGCGCGGCCATCGTTGCGAGGCGACGCGTCACTGACGCCAGCGCAGCGAAGGGAGAACGCTGTTTTTAAAATCTTTTTGGCCGCGCGGTTACGCCCCGCGGAGGGCAGCATGCGGGGCGACCCCAAACGCCCGCCGCCTCGCGGCAGGGCGGGGGGCGTGCGGATGGGCGAGTGGTTCACGCCCAATATCATCGGCGGCGCCCAGGAGAGGGTACCGGGCGGCCGCGCCGCCGGCGCCGAGCATGTTGACCGCGCAGCCCGGCTGCACGAGCGCCTGGGCGACATGCGCGACGAGGTCGCGGCCGCGACAGCCGTGCGCGAGACGTACGCGACAGCCGCTGACTTTGCAGACGTCTCGATCGCGACACGCGCGGCGCGGGCGCCGTCACTGCGCGCGCCCGTGCAGCCGCGCGCGCGCGCCGACAAGACGCCGCTCGACGCCTTCTTCGAGCGGCAGGCGCGTACGACGAACGAGGCGATCGGCTCATTTGCCGAGTGGGACGGCGAGGGCAACCGCGTCAAGACCCTGGCGAGGATGCCGCGGATGCCCGAGCTGCGGCACAAGCTCACACTCGGCGAGCTTGGCGCGCCGCTCAGCGCGCAGCAGCTCCTCTCGACCGATGCACTCAGGCGGCAAGCGTTCGAGCGCGCGGCCATCGCCCGCGACGCGGCGGCCGTCGCCGAGCGGCGCGCGGCCTTCGAGCCTGTCGAGCGCGGGCTGCGCGGCGTGCGCGGAGCGGATGTGGCGGCCGACCCCGCTCTCGCCGCCGCCCTCCGTGCGCTCAAGCACCGCGTCGCGCTCGTCGACCGCCATCGCGAGATCGCCGCTGCTCTCAGCCGGCGCACGCCTACATCGAGCCGCGAGCACGGCGAGTGGTGGGAACACGCGGCGCACGCCCCCCGGCCAGAAAAAAGTGCCAGCTAGGGGTGGCGTGCGCCTGAAGGCTCGCAGCGCATCAGCTCGTTGGCGCGCGTGCGCGCCGAGCGCACGGACCCGGCCTCTCGACAGTCGCACGCACGCGGCGGCCCGGCGCGCGCGCGGGGGTGAAGCCCAGCGAAGACGACGCCGGGCGGCGCGCATCGGCCGAGCGCCTCGCGCTGCTCCATGCAGCTCCGCCCGACGAGCACGATTTCCGCGTGGCCCGGGCGTGTGGTCGGGACGACCTGCAAGGAATCCAGGCCAAGCCGGCGCGCGGTGAGCGGCCAAGTGCCGTCTGCGACGGGCAACGCATAGAGTGCACCGCGGCGCGGCGCGCCCGCCGTGCTCGCTGCGTCGCCGCCGCTACGCAGCGCGCCCGTGCACAGCTCGGGCCCGATGCGCAGCGCCTCGTTTGGGGCGCGCGACGAGTCGGACGCGGCGCGCGGGTCGGCGCTGCCGACGCAGAGCGGCTCGGCGGCGGGTGATTCGAGCGTTACACACAGGAAGCCGCCGCGCGGCGCAAGTGCCGTCACTCGCCGGCGCGTGCCGCGCGCGCGCGCGTCAGCCAACAGCCCCCACGCGACGCCCGCGTATTGGCGCGTGACGACGCGCGTCGCGCCCGCGTGCACCCACGCGCCCGTGCCGCGCGCCATGTAAAACCAGCAGCCGTAGCCGACGCCCTCGGGCGCGAGGTAGTGGCTGCTTCGGTACACCTCAACGTAGCTTCCGTTCGCCGCGTCGTACCGCTCTGCCGGCCGGCGTACGACCAGCGATGGGCGCGGCGAGCGGTGCGCGGCGAGGAAGGTCGTGAATAGCGTGAATGCGCCGCACGCGAGCTGGTCGGGCACGGTGGGCGGCCAGCGGAGCGCGACGCCGAAGAAGACGTTGAAATCGGCCACGCTCACGAGACCCGCCGCCGGCTCGCCGTACACCTCGTCGACGTACGCACGCCACGGCCGCCACGCGCGCGCAGGCGCGCCTGCCGCCGGCAGCGACGCGACGAACGCGCGCGCAACCGAGCAGTTGGGAAGGAGGAGCACGTCGGTTGCGCTGGACGGCCGTAGCGGCGTGCCCTCGCGCCAGACGCTCACCCGGCGCGCCGCGTCGGCAAGGTCAAGCAGGAGGAGGAGGAGGAGGAGAAGGAGCGGCGGCATAACAAGCTTTCACTCTTTGCCGCCCAGCCCGCCGTCCAGCCCGCCGCCAAGCCTGCCGCCCAGCCCGCCGTCCAGCGGCTCCACACGAGGGCGGCTGAAGCTGAAACAGTCGAATTGTGCCGAGAAAAGTTCCATGGTGCGCGCGAGGGGTTTTTTACGCTGGTTTTGGGTAGGCGACGTGGTCGAGTCGGCGCGCCAACGCGCGGGTCACCCGAAAGGTTCGGCCCGTGCGCGCGGTCCACCCGGGCATATGTGCGCGGGCGACCGCCGACGGCGGCCTGAGCGCGCGGCGGCCTCTCATCTGCAAAGAAGAATACAGCCCGCTCGTGCTCATTGGCATCCGACCTCGCCCATCTCTCGCCCCGTGACGCGCTCTCGTGGCGAGGGGGAAAAGGGGAGGGGGGGGGGGGGGGGGGGAGCACCCACAGCGCGCGCTCTCCGCTGAATCTAGCGGGTAGCGCGCACGAGCCCGCGCGCGCCTCACTTGCGCGCGGCGCGCGTGCGCGTCCGGCCGGCGACGGGCGTCGGCTCGGGCGGCGGCGGCGGCTTGCCGCGCGCGAATGGCATGCCGAGGAGCCGCGCCGCGGGCTTGTGCTTGGCAACCGCCTCCTGCTCACGCGCCGCCACTCTCGCTGCAATCTCGCGCGCACGGCCCGAGCCGCCCGCGGCTTGCGCAGCTCGCTCGCTGCCGCCGCCGCCGTCGTCGTCGCCGCCGCCGCCACCGCCGCCGCCGACGGCGTCAGCGTCGCCCGCGGACGGCTGCGGCGCGTCGAGCAGCGGCCGGCGCACGTCGGGCGAGCGCACGCTGTTGGCCGCCAGCTCGCCGCTGCGCGTGCGCTTGGGCTCGCCCGCGTCGGGCGAGTCGCCTTCGCGCGCGCCCTGAGCGTCGCCGGGCGCGGCGGCCGCGCCGCTCAGCTTGCGCTTGGGCGGGTCCGGCTCGGGCGACTCGGCGCCGACGCCGGCGAGCACCATGCGCACGCCCGTCGCTGTTGGCGTTCGCCTCAGTTCGCCGCTGTACGCGGCAGGCGCCCAGCCCTCAGCCGCGCCCGTTCCAACCGCCGACGGCCCGCACTCGAGGCTGCACTGATCGTACCGCAGCGCCTTCGCGCCGCCGGCGTGCGAGATGAGCTCGGCGTGCGACGGGAGCGCCGCGCGCGCGCCAACAATGAGAGTCCGCCCCTCCGCACGCACCGCGCCGGACAGGTCCGGCGCATCGGCGCGCGGCGCGGCGCGCGCGGCGCGGCCGTGGCCCGCCGGCTCGCGCCCGTCGTGCACGCCGTGCAGCATGTTGTGCTGCGCGACGGCGACGAGCTCGCGCAGCCGTCCCTCGAGCTCGGCGACGCGCGCGAGCAGCCGCGCGCGCTCCGCCCCGTCGGTGCGCAGCTGGAACTCGAGGCTCTCGACCTCCTGCGCGACGAGCGCGCGCGTGGCGCGTGCGGCGCGGGCGCGGCGCGGGCGCGTCGACGCGCGTCGGTGGAGGCGTGAACGGGCGCGCGCGCGCGCGCCGCGCGCACGCCCGTTCGCACCAGCCGCATGTTCGACGCCAACTGCGCCTCCTTCTCCGCCAGCTCGATGCCCGCCATGCGCTCGCGCTCCGCCACGCGCGCGCGTAGCGCGTCCGCGTCGAGCCGTGCGCGCGCCGCGTCGTCTCGCGCGTCCGCCGCCTGCCGGAGCGCCGCCTCGAGGCCGGCGTGCAACCCCGCCTCCTCGGCGTGCGCGCGCGCGGGCCGCACATCCGCGCGCGCGCGCTGCAGTTCGGTGGCGTGCGCGCGCGTGAGCTCGGCGAGCTGCAGCTCGTACGCACGCTGCTGTTCGCCAAGCTCGGCCGCGCATCGCTCGTCCGCCGCCCGCCGCTGTGCGCCGAGCTCGGCACCGCGCGCGGACACGTCGGCACGCGCGGCGCGCAGCTCGGCGGCGTGCACGCGCTCCACCTCGGCGAGCTGCAGCTCGTGCGCGCGCTGCTGCGCGGTGAGCTCGGCGACGTGCCGCGCGTGCTCGCCCTCGCGCTCAGCCGCGCGCCGCTCGTCGGCCGCGACGAGGGCGCGCTCGTACTCTTTGACGCGCTCGACAAGCTGCGCGCAAGAGGATGCGGGGGCAAATGGGCGCAAGAGGAAGCGGGGGGGCGAATGGGCGCGCGGGCGCTGGTGGGACGACGCGATGGTCGGGAATGGCGCGTGCGTGTGTGTGCGTGTGCGTGTGTGTGTGTGTGTGTGTGTGCGTGTGTGTGGCGCTGCTCCCTTCCACCCTCCTTCCTGCCCCACCCGCATCCTCGCATCCCCACCGCTGCCGCGCCTCGCCTGCAGGTGGGAGGCGGTGGCGTCACGCTCGGCCTTGCGCGCCGAGTGCGCCTTGTACAGGCCAAGCTTCTCGAGGTGGCGCTCCTCGGCGCCGGCGCCGTCAAGGCGCTCGCGGTACACCTGCTCCATCTCCGCCAGCCGCGCCGACATCTCCGCCGCCACCTCGTCGCGGATCTCGGCCTCCATCGCTAGGCAGCGCTGCTCGGTCGCAACCAGCCGCCGACGCATCGTGCGTAACTGCGCGTGCAGCTCGTCGTGGTCGGCGGCGCGCTCGTCGGCGAACGCGTCGGGCTCGAGCTCGTCCTCATCCCCCTCGCCGCCCTCCGCCGTCGCCGCCGCCGGCGCCGTCGTAGGCCGGCGCGCTGCGCCCGTGCGGCCGGGCGCTGGCGCGCGCGCCTCCATCGCGTGCACCTCGCGCGCGACGGCGGAGAAGCGGAGCGTGTGCGCGGTCTCGTCAGCGTCCGCAATGCCCGGATGGACGGCGACGATCATGCTCATCGTGCCCTCGCCCGCGACAAAGTAGTCGTGCAACAGCCGCGTGATCTTCGAGTCGCGGAACGGCACGGGCCGTGCGGGCGCGCCGCGCGCGCGCGCCGCCGCGTTCGCGCGCAGCACCTCCATGCAGCGGCCGAGGGTGAGCAGCGACGCGTTGATCTTGGACGCCTCCTTGAGCCGCGCACCGCCCGTCTGCGTGCGCGCCGTGCGCTCCGCGCCCGCCAGGTCGACGACGCACAGCCGCGAAACGGCACCGCTCGCTCGGCAGAGTTGCACCGTCAGGATCGCGTGCGAGCGGGACGAGTCGGAGTTGAGGCGGGTCTGCGCGACCTGGCGCTGCTGCGCGCCGTACTGCACGACCGCGCGCGCCTCCTCGTGCGACGACACCTGGATCTCCTTGAGGCCAGGCACGAAGGTGCGGCCGGTGCCGTCCTCCTTTGTCTTGAGCGCAGCACGCTGCACGTGTAGCCCCGACAGCTGGTCGGCGAGCAGGTCGTAGACGTTCTCGTTGTACACCTCGAGGTACGAGAGGACGACGCGGCATTCGTCGCGCAGGTCCACTTCCACGCCCAGCGTGTCGAGGCGGCACGCTTCGAGCGAGCGCTCCGACTGCGTCGCGCGCCGCGTGCTGACCTCGTCGAGCGCGTCGAAGACGAGCGCGAGTGCGCGCGGCACGACGCCCGCGTCGTCGCGCGAGCCCTGAATTGTGTACGTCTTGCCCGCGTTGGTCACGCCGTACGCAAAGAGCAGCGCGTCGCGCCGCTGGAAAAGGCCGCGCACCAGCGGCTCTGTCGTCTCGCGGAAGAGCTCGTCGTTCGCCGTGCGCGGGCCGAACGCGCGCGTAAAGCCGTACCGCTCGCCCGCGCCGTCGGGCGTGACGCCAGTCTGCGGCGCCGGCCTGCTGAAGAGCAGCTCCGTCTCCGAGACGATGTGCACACAGTGCTCCTCTTCGGGCGGCGTTGGCCGTACGCGCACGTACACGCGCAGCACGTCGGCCGGTGACTGCAGCAACGGCGGCGGCGGCGGCGGTGGCATCGGCGGCGGCAGCACGCGCACGCCAAGCGCGGGGGTCGGCCGGCCAGACGCGTCCCTCGGAGCTGCCGGCGAGAAGTTGAGCGCGCGGATCACCTCGTCCGCGACGGACGTTGTCGGCGCGGCCATTCTTGTTTGAACACGCGCGGAGCGGTTTCGGCGCGTCCGGACCAAGCGCCGTCCGGACGAGCGCGCGCAAAGTGAGGAGGGGCTTCCCCGGCGCGATGCCGGAGAAGGTGGGCGTGCCCATCAAGATCCTGCACGAGGCCGAGGGGCACACGGTGACCGTCGAGCTCAAGTCGGGTGAAGTCTACCGCGGCAAGCTCGATGAGGCGGAGGACAACATGAACTGCCAGATGAGCAGCGTGACGCGCACCGCCAAGGACGGCAAGGTGACGACGCTCTCCGCGTGCTTCCTGCGCGGCTCGCAGGTGCGCTTCATCGTGATGCCCGACATCTTGAAGAACGCGCCCGTCTTCAAAAAGGTGGCCGAGGCCAAGGCCTTCAAGCAGGGCGCCGTGAAGCAGCGCAGGCTCGCCGCGCAAAAGGCGCGCGCCGAAGCGGGCCGTGGCGGCGCGGCAAAGCCGCCAAAGGCGCGCTAGGGCGCGGCGGCCTGGCGGTGGCGGAGGGAAAGCGCACTTGCCTGCTCGTGCGCTACGCCGAGCGCGCCGGCCACGTGCCGACGGGCAGTTGTGGACGTTCCAAACGGCGGGAAGCGAATGGCGCCGCGCGCCCTGGCTGCCTCTTCGAACGCGAGAGGCTGCCCTGCCCAGGCGCCGGGCCTGCCGCGCCTGCCGCAGAGGGAAAGCCGAGCGCACCGGGCCGAGCGCCGCCGACTGCCTTGCCGACCTTGTGCGGCCTTGGCGCGGCACGGGGAGAAGCACTGAAGCAGGGGGGAAGCGCGGCCAGTGAGTGCGTCGGAGGAGAGGGAGGGAGGGAAAAGCCAATCGCCGTTCGCGCGTCGAGCACGCCACGCGAAGGCGTCTCAACGTGCAGGTTTCTCCACTCTCCCTGTGTCGGCACCGCGCGAGGCCTTGGCGGGCGTCATCCAATTGGAGCCGTGAGCGGCAAAAGCAAAAAACCAACCTATCGCCACACAGGATCGAACTGCGGACCTTCCGCGTGTCAAGCGGACGTCATGAACCAACTAGACCACAGCGACGGTGAGAATGTCATATTGTGAAAATCAGCGTATTCTTTTGTGCCATCGGCCGAAAAGGGACCAGGGCCTCCCTTGCACCAGCTGCCCGCGAAAAGGAGTCTCCAAATGCTGTGCGCAGGCCCGACGGCGGCCCGCCGCGCAGCGCTCGCCGCACTCCTCCTCTGCGCGGTGCCGGCTCGCGCCGCGCCGCGCGGCGCGGCGCTCCGCGCGCGAGGTGGCGCTAACACGCCCGCGCTCGCAGCCGCCGGCGCGCTCGGCGCCGCGCGCGAGGCGCTTTCGCGCGCGCCCGTGCAAAAGTGCCTTGAGCTCGGCACGATCGCGGCGTTCGGCGCGCTCACGCGCGAGCGGCTGGACGGCCGCGCGCTCACCGACCTGCTGCTGCGCGCGCTCGTGCCCGCGCTCGTGCTCGCCTCGCTCGCGGCGACGGAGGCGTCGCGTGACCTCGCGCGGTACTGCGCCGCAGGCGGCGCGCTCGTGCTCTGGCAGTTCGCGGCAGCACATGTCGCGGCGCGCGCGCTGCTCGGAGGCGGCGGCGGCGCGGCACGCGCGGCGGCACGACGCACGGCGTCCGTGCAACTTGGCACGATGTCGCCCGCCGTCTCGTCGTTTGCCTTCATCCGCGAGTTTGCGGGCACCGAGCGGACGGGCCACGCCGCGCTCGCTGACCTGCCCAACAAGGCGTACGCGCTGCTGCTGCTGCCGCTCGTGCTCGCGCTGCGCGCCGAGCCGGCCGCGCGCGTGGCGATGCGCGCGCGCGGCGCGCACGCGCGCGGTGCGCTCGCCGACCCGCTCAACGCCGCGATTGTTGCCGGGCTGGCGCTGGCGGCATGCGGCGTGCGGCTCGAGGGGCTCAGCTTTGTCGGCGCGGCCGTGCGTTCGCTTGCGAGCGCGCAGGCGCCCGTGCTCTTCCTGCTCGTCGGCGTGCGCTGGCACGTTGCGGGCGCGCGCCGACCGCTCGTTCTGGCGCTGCTGCTCGCGCGGCACGGGCTTGTCGCGCTCGGCGCCGCGGCATTTTTTCGCGTGGCGCGCGTGCGCGACGAAAGCGCGCGGCTCGCGGCCGTCCTCTTGTCGCAGGCGGCGAGCTCGCTCATCGCGCTCGGGCACATCGACCGCGCGGCGCGCGCGGGCCTCGGATACGACGCCGAGCTCGCGTTCGAGATCGTCGCGCTCTCCTTCCCGCTCTCGATCGCGCTCAACGCGGCCGCGTGCGTCGGTGGCGCACGCTACGTGGCCAACCTGCCCGCCGTCGGCGGCGGGCTGCTCGCCGCGTCGGCGGCTGTCCATGCGGCGAGCCGGCGGCGAATCAACGCGCTGCTGCTGTGACTTGAGGAAGGCCGCGCGAGTGGGCCCCCAACCCCCCCCCCCTCCCCACCCAACGTCAAGCGTCGCGTCGTCGCATGAGCCCGCGACCCCCCCCCCCCCCCCCCCCCCCCCGCCCCGCTCTGGAGTCCACCTTCCCCGCTCTCACCGCAAACAGCCGGCCCTCCGCGCCGCGAGCGCCACGTCGAGCAAGCGCATGGAGAAGATGTCGCGCGCAGCGCGGTGAGCGGAGCGGCGAAATGCAGGCGCGCGAGGATGAACAGCGAAATGCAGGCGCGCGAGGATGAACAGCGAAATGCAGGCGCGCGAGGAAGGCGCGCGAGGATGAACAGCGAAATGCAGGCGCGCGAGGATGAACAGCGCGTGGCCGCGCGCCATCGTCGTGCCGATGCGCGAGATGAGCAGCTGCTTCGCGTGTGCCGCGGCCGCCGTCGCGCTCAGGTCAAGGCGGGGGTGCAGCTTGCGCTCTGCAAGCCTTGCACTGCCCTTGCCAAACACCCCCACGACCGCGCCACGTCCCCCCCCCCCCCCCCCCCCCCCCCGCCCGCCCCGGGCGCTACCGACAACAATCTACGCCATGCATGTTTGTGGAGAAGCCGTCATGCCACCATCCACCCGTCCTGCCCGCGTGGCGACCGGACCGGAGGCGCGAAAGCCCGTTGGCGCACATGCGCTCGAGGCGCTCTGCGGCCCTCATTGGGCCGTCGCCCTCGCTGCGTTCAGGTCGCGGAGCGCGCGCGCACACTCGCCGATCAGCGCGAGCACGAGTTGCGCGTCGAGAGGGCCGAGGCCAGCAAGCTGCGCGCTGTACGTTTGCAGCTTGGCGGTCACCTCGTCGGCCGCCGAATCGAGCGCCGACGCAACGGACGATGGCGCGCCGGGCGCGGCGGCGGGCACGCGCGCGACCGTCGGCGGCGGCGGCGGCGCGGGCGCCGGAAGCGACGGTGGCTGCGCGGCCACGCCGACGCGTGGCACGTCCGGCGTCGGAGAAGGCGCGGTCGGAGCGGCGGGCGCCGGCTGCTCCTCGCACCGGTCGAGCTCGTCAATAAACTTGCCGATCGCGACGGAGAACTTGCGGCCGGATTTCGGCTGCTGCATCAGCGGCACCTCGCCCGTCTCGGGACAATGCTCGCCTGCGCGCCGAGTCGCAGGGCCGCGCCGCGTCGCGCGCGCGGTCGGGTAGCGCTCGCGCGCGCCGCGCGCGCGCGCCGCGCGCGCGAGCGTCTGTGTGTGCGCGTGTCGCGCCGCGGCGCACCGAGCATCTTCCAGCCTTTGAGGAGCAGCTCGGACATTTTCTGACTCTGCACGTCACGCCGCTTGCGGTTTTCGTCCAGCCGCCGCTGCTCCTCGGGCGACGGCGCGAGCAGCATCCGCTCCTCGACGTTGGCGCTTGCATCTTGCCCGGCGCGCGTCGACGCCATCGCTACGAATTTTCTTTTTGGGGGGAGGGCCGGGGGGAAGCAGTGCTCGCATCCTCCTTCCTCACGCACGGGCGCCCGCGCTGGTGCCGGCCCGGCCGTCGCGCACCCACTCGACCAGCCCGGGCTCGTCCGCGTATCCTGCCTCCTCGACCGCGCGCCAGCGCACCTTCTGCTCGCCATTGAGCACCGCATCGCCGTCGCCAAGCGCGCCGCGCCGGACAATCGCCCGGTCCTCGAGCGCGTGCACATGCCGCGCGTTGAGCGGCTGCTGGTACAAAAATTGCCGTGAGACCGTGCGCATGTGCTCCATCGAGCAGCGGTGTGTCACGCGCGCAAACTCCGCGTCGCTCAGCGCAACGCCCAAGAAGGCGGCGAGCGCGCGCACGGTACCAGGCAGGTCGTTGAGTGCGTCGGCGTAATGCAACAGCAGGACGTTGGGCTCGCGACGCGCGCGCCACCAGCCCTTCACGTACGGCAGCACCAGGTCAGCCATCGCGCCGCCGGGCTGCATGTGCCGCAGCAGCTGCTCGGCCACTTCGTGCGCGTCACCCGACGCCCTGGGCGGGAAGCCGCCCCACTCGGCGCGGTACGCGTCGGTGTGCTGGTCAAAGAAGGGGGCAAAGGACGCGAGCTGGTCGAGATGGTTGCGCACCATCGCCAGGTAGCGCACGCGCGGCCGCTCGCGCACGGGCAGCGTGCCGCCCGCATCGCGCGGGTACGCATGGCTCTTGAAGATGCGGAACGGGAACTTGGGGTGGTCCCAGTAGTCCTTGAGTCGCGTGCCGTCCGGCAGCACCGTTGAGTTGAGGAGCGCCTTCATCGCCTCCCAGGTTTGCCCCGGCGCTTGCAGCATCTCGGGCCACGGCGTCGAGTAGGAGACGTCGCCGAAGTCAAACTCGTCGGACGCCTTGGTGCGGATCTGGTGCGAGCAGTAAAGCATCCACGTCGTGCCCGACTTTGCGGCGACCGCCACGACCAGGTCGCCGTCTCGCAGCCACGTCCGGTGCTCGTCGCCGGCGAACGCGTCGAACGACAGGAAAGGCGGGAGCCTTTGGCCGGCCATCGCCCAAAGCACGAAGCCGTAGCGTGGGACCTTGAGCAACAGGTGCGGCCGGAGCGCGGCCACGAGGCCAATGGCCACAGCCACGGCGCCGGCGCCGGCCGACGCGCGCCGCCACATCTAGTTCTCTCGGACGACGGTCCCCCGCGCGAGCAAGAAAAATACTAGGGAGCTCCGTACTTTTCGACGTTTCATACTTTGCCTCCGTACTTTTAGACACTTCGTCGAAAAGTACGGAGGCGCCGTACTTTTCGACGTGTCATTCCGTACTTTTTGACGCGCAGCTGAACTCGCTTAGCTCTCTGCTGCTTGAGCTCCGGGCAGCTCCTCTTGTTGTGCCCGGGCCTCCCGCACTGCTTGCAGCAGTTCTGCTTCCGCGCGTTCACCTCGCCATGCGGCTGCTGCTGCGCGCCCATGCTTGTCTTGCGCCGCTTTTTGGGAACGTCTTCAGACGAATCATCGTACTCCTCCCAGTCCTCCTCGCCGCCCGCCGGAGGGGGCGCCGGCGCCGGCGAGCCGGCCACAGCAAAGCAGTGGCCGCACAGGTAGTCGCCTTCGCCCTCGCCGTTGCAGACCTTGTCGCAGAGGATGGCCGTGTGGATAAAGCAGCGCCATCCCCGGCACAGGTGCCGTCCAGACACCTTGGACTTCTCCACAGCTGCCACGTCTGCGTCGCTCGCGCCGTCCTTCGCACGCGCTCCAGCATAGCACGCGCAGCACCACTTGTGCCCGGAGGGCGTAGACGCGTCCCGTTGGTTGTAGCCGTCGATCATGGCGAGCGAGTTGTCACCTGGCTTAAACGACGCGCATTCCTTTGCAAACCTGTGCGCAGGAGTCGCCGCAGCTCGGAGCGCAGCAGCAGCATCGTGCCCGGGAAAGTTTGCGTCCAGCTTACCAATCGGGCCGGAGGGGCGCGCGCGCGGTCGCCCGCCACGGCCAGGCGCGTACGCCGGGCGTCGCTCGTGCGAGGGAAGTGGTTTGGCGGTCGGCGGGCACTCCGTGCCTCTGCGGAAGCGCGCGTCGGCACCCGCGGGTGGTCGTCCGGCGACTGTAGAGAGCACAGGGATGCACGACACAGGGAGGGAGGCGGCACCAGCAGATCAGACGGAGGCCGTAGCCCGTGAGATGGCGCGCAGCGCGCTGAGAGCTCGCTCGCGCGGAGGGGGCGCGCGCAGGCGCTGCACGTGCCGGGACGGACGGCGATCACGAGCTGCAGGTGCGGCCCCTTCGGAGACTCCGAGGGCACCGCAGCCACGTCAGGCAGTGGGCAGCGCTGCTTTCGCACGTTGTCGGCGAGCTGGCGCTGCCCGCCACCCGCGGCAGGTGCCGGTAGCGCCGACAAGCCGAGCTGCTTGCGCCAGGTTGCCTCGGTGTGGCATAGCGGCGCGAAGTCGCACACCCTCAGCTTAGCAACGCTGCACACGTGGCAAAAGTGGTGGCACGGGTACACCTTGAGCTTGAGGAGGGGGCAGCACGCGTACGCCCTGAGCGCAACCGTCCGAAACTGATCAGGCAGCGCAGCACAGCCAAGTGAGGACAGCAGGAGAGGGGCGTCGCAGCACCACACGTGATCGAACCAGATACGTGTGTGCACGCGCACACACACACACAACGCGCGTGCGCGCGCGCACACACACATAACGCGCGTCCGCCACATGCCGTGAGCAGGGTCAGCCGACTACGCGTCGCGCGCTCTCCGCGGAACGTGCACGACTGCACGTACCTCATCGGCCTGGCTCAGCCGACCGACGTTGTAGACGTGGTTCGCTCCGCCCACCTTCTGTGTCCTGGCCGTCGACATCGAGTCCGCAAGCCGCGTGACCGGTTCGAGCAGCTTGACCACTGCGGGCGGAAGTCCAGGCATGACGAGGTCGCGCTCTGCTGCATGATCGATCGCCAAAGTTTGCTGCTTGGCCAGGCGTTCGGCGGACTGCTCGACGATCGTGAGGAGGGCGTCAAACGGATCCTGCGAGCGCGCTGTCGCCAGCGCGTTGTTCTCGGACTCCGCGACCGAAGACGTGAACCATCCGTGCAGGCTGTGCTTGCACATGATCGGGAAGAACTCTGGCCACTGCGCCTGCGGAAAGTGGCCGCGCGCCTCGTCTGGCATGCAGGCCCATGCCGCATCAAAGTCACGGTCGGTCTTTGCCTCGATGCAGAGCCTGTATGCCCGCAGCGCCTCTCCACGCACCCTGGAAGTCAAGCTCGAGTGCTGCAAGATGTTCAGCTTCTTGTGCTCGTAGCACCGGAACTTACCCCGCAACGGAAAGACCTTGCGGTGCGCGTTCGAGATGCCCTTGTCACCGTCAGAGGGGCTTACCCCCTTCGGCGTGTTAAGCGTGGGGTAGTGCGTCTTGGCGAAAGCGAACATGTCCTCCCACGCGCCCTGGTTCTCCGTGTCAAACCTGAACGAGTAAGCCAGCGCGACAATGTTCCGGTTGGCATTGACCGTGGTGATCACAAAGATAGTCCCTATGAGTTGAGTGCGCGCGCAGCGGACACGCAGATGGGATTGAGTGGCTGGCTTGCCCCACAGGCGAAAGCACGCAGCACACACCTCCTTTGTGACCGTGGCCAGGGCCCCGCCGTAAGTGCGCAGCATCAACAAAGATTACTTCAAAGCCCGCTTGCGCAAAGTGCTCATCGTAAACCTCCTTCACGTGCTTGGGGATGAAGTTGAAGCCAACGACGTACGTCTTGGCCGGGTCAAGGGTCGGGAAGACCCAGTCGTTCTCGTTAAATGCTGGCGCAGCATCGCCCAATTCGCGGTTACTGCGCTCGTGGCGCAGCTTGGCGATATGCACGAGCCGCGACTTCATCGTGTCCGCGTTGCACGTGAGCAGCTCTGCGACATGCCCAGCCTTGTTCAGATGCTCGATCAGGTTTGGCATCCGCTGCACCCGCTTCTCAGGGTCGCCAGCAAGCCGGAATTGCGCTGCCTTGAGGGCGTGGTCAGGCCCACTTGACAGACTCGCGCGCTCCCGCACGAAGTTTTGGGTCCAGCGTCGAAAAGTACGGAGTCCGGGCGGAGTCCGGGCAAAAGTTTGCAAACACTTTGGAAGTGTCTAAAAGTACTAACGACGCTTTCCGACGGGTCAACAGATGGGGTCAGGAAGTGCGCAGCGAGGCGCCAGGCGGAGCAGGCCCAAAGGCCCACACGCGCCTAGCCACCGCGCGCCGCCGCCCGCGCGCCGCCGCACCGGTGGCTGCCGTCAATCACACCACCGGCCGACGCGCACGCGCACGCCGAGGCCCGAAGATCGTCGGCGACGACCGCCACCCCCGAGCCGCCGCCTGCCACGTCGCCAAGCCGCCCGCCGCCGCTGCAGAGCGCGACGCCCGCCGCCAGCGAGCCGCCGCCCTCCCCGCCGCGTCGCAGCCCCCTGTCGCCGCGGCGAAGCGCACCGCCACCCGCCGCCAGCGTGGCAAGCGCCGCGATGCTGGCCGCGTGGCCGCGCACGCGCGCCCCGCCACCCCCAAACCCACCGACCGGGGCGAAAAGTACGTTGTTCGCGGTGCCGGCGCAGTCGATGGGCAGGGGCGGCGGGGCGCGCGGAGCGCGGCCAGCAGAGCGCGAGGGCGCAGCCGTCGCAAGCGAAGGTTTCGTCGTAGAGAAGGCCACGCCGCCGTCGCTCGTGCGGCCGTGCGCGCGCGCCCCGCCACCTCCAAACCCACCGACCGGGGCGAAAAGTACGTTGTTCGCGGTGCCGGCGCAGTCGATGGGCAGGGGCGGCGGGGCGCGCGGAACGCGGCCATCAGAGCGCGAGGGCGCAGCCGTCGCAAGCGAAGGTTTCGTCGTAGAGAAGGCCACGCCGCCGTCGCTCGTGCGGCCGTGCGCGCGCGCCCCGCCACCTCCAAACCCACCGACCGGGGCGAAAAGTACGTTGTTCGCGGTGCCGGCGCAGTCGATGGGCAGGGGCGGCGGGGCGCGCGGAACGCGGCCATCAGAGCGCGAGGGCGCAGCCGTCGCAAGCGAAGGTTTCGTCGTAGAGAAGGCCACGCCGCCGTCGCTCGTGCGGCCGTGCGCGCGCGCCCCGCCACCCCCAAACCCACCGACCGGGGCGAAAAGTACGTTGTTCGCGGTGCCGGCGCAGTCGATGGGCAGGGGCGGCGGGGCGCGCGGAGCGCGGCCATCAGAGCGCGAGGGCGCAGCCGTCGCAAGCGAAGGTTTCGTCGTAGAGAAGGCAAAAGTACGGAGGCAAAGTTTGAAACGTCGAAAAGTACGGAACTCCCAAAATACTAATCAAAAATGGCCGGGGGTGCGCTGGGCGCGCTCCGCGCGGTGGTGCGCGGGGGCCAGCGGCGTCAGCGCTCGAGCGCGTCGTGGCTCAAGCGACAGGCGGCCGACCCGGTGGTCGCCGAGGCGCGCCGGCGCGGTCTCCGCAGCCGCGCCGCGCTCAAGCTCGAGGAGATGGACCGTGCACTTGCGCTCTTCCGACCAGGCCAGGTGGTCGTCGACCTCGGCGCGAGCCCAGGCAGCTGGGCGCAAGTCGCCGCCGGGCGGATCGGCGGTGCGGGGCGCATCATCGCGGCCGACTTGCTCCCGATTGAGCCCCTCGACGGCGTCGCCGTGCTGCAGATGGACGTGGCCGCGCCTGACGCGGTCGGCCGAATCGTGCGCTCTCTTGGCGGCGGCGGCGCGCACGTCGTGCTCAACGACATGGCGCCGAACACGAGCGGCGTGGCCGCCGTCGACCACCTGCGCTCGGTCGCGCTGTGCGAGGTTGGCCTCGAGATCGCCACCGCTGTCCTGCTCCCAGGCGGAACGCTGCTCTCGAAGGTGTTCATGGGCGGGCACGAGCAAGCGCTGCGCGCGTCCATGCTGCTCCGCTTTGACAAGGTGCGCATGCTCAAGCCCGCAAGCTCGCGCAAAGAGTCGCGCGAGGTGTACGTGGCGGCCCTCGGCTTCAAGCCGTCGGAATTGATATGAGAATTGAGAGGGTGGTGGGGGATTCCGGTCATGGCGATTGCGTCACGATTTGCTTGGGCAGCCGCTCGTCGCAGACGAGCAGCACGTCATCGTCCGTGCCGAACGCGCCGCGCGCGCGGTCGAGCTCGGCAAACGGCACCGCAACAGGGCCGCGCTCGCGCGCAGGGTCGAGCGCGAGGTACGCGGGCGAGTCGGTGCTGACGCCGACGAGCACGAGGTAATGGCCGGTGAAGCCGCCGACGCCGCCAGCTGCCAGCCGTGGCGCGTCGCTGGCCGGCTGTGCGCCGCTCGACGGCCGGAGCGCGGACGGGACGAGAGTGCCGAGCGTCTGCACGAGCAGCCGGCCTGTCGCGGCGGCCGCGCCCGCCGGCCTGTCGCCCGCGGCGTGGGCGCCCTCGGAGGCGTGCGCGTTGCCCCGCTCGGCCGCGCCATCCTCCGTGCCGCAGAGGCGCTGCCTGTCGACGAGCACGATCGCGACAGCGCTCCCGCCGCCGAGGTGGAGGCAGAGCTCGTCGCGCGAGACAGCGCGGTGCTCGACGCACGGCGTGCCGCTCGCGAGCGCGCGCGAGAAGAGACGCTCGACGCGCTCGCGGTCGTCACGCAGCCGCTCCGCATAGAAGCCCTCTCGCGCGAAGTTCGGGTTGCACCCGAGCTGCGACGTGCGGTACGTGCACGGCACGCAGTGCGCCGCGAGGAGGAACGCGAGGTCGATGGTCCACACGCTCGCCGTCCCCGCCTGCGCGTGGAGCTTGGCGGGGCTCGTCTCGTCGCCGAGCGCGCGAAGCACCATCTCGACGCACGCGAGGCCGCAGTCCCAACTGAAGCGCTGCGCGACGTGCGGCACCGCGCACGACAGCTGCATCGCGTCACCGACGCCCGGCCTGCTTGCGCGGACGCATTTTCAATTTTCAAAGCGGATTGCCCGCCCCTACTTTCGCGCCAAACTCCCCACGGTTGTGAGACGGCGGTAGGCGACGGCGAGGGATGCGCACACGCGCGGGGGCGATCGCGGCGGGCGAGCCGGCAGACGCGCTCGAGACGCTGCCTCGGCAAGCGCGGCGTCGCGCCAGTGCCGTTGCAGCGCCGCGCGCGCCACATGCCGTGCCGGCGCGGCGCGCGGCGAGCGCGCCGCGGCCGCGCGCGCGCGCCGCGCCAGACGCCGATACGCAGCGCGTGTCGGTCGCTTCGGCGGCGAGGCGTGACAGCGTGCTCTCGGCCATGTCGACGGAGAAGCGACCTGCGGTCAAGCGCCGCTCAGCCACGCGCTCGCCCGTGCGCGACGCGTCGCCGCCGGCCGCGAGCAAGCGTGCGCGCTCGCGCGGGGCGCTCATGCGCGCGGCGAGCGCGCGCCGCTGCTGGCTGGACGTGCTCCCCGACGAGCTGCTCGCGATCAAGGTCCTGATGTTCTTCGACACTCGGCACCTCCTCTACCTGCGCCTCGTCTCGCGCAAGTTCCGCGCCTGCATGCTCTTCGTGCCCGCCGTGTGCCTCAGGCCTGTGAGGCGGCGGCTTACGGCCGACCGCGCGCACGCGCTCCTCAACCTCTTCCCCGCGGCGCAGCACCTCGTCCTCGCGGGCTGCCTCGCGCACGGCGCGGGGATGCTGGACGCGATCATTGGTGCGCGCGCGCACGCGGTGTACACACCTCACCTTCCCCTCCCCTCGTCCTTCGCCGGCACGTTCCCCTTCCACTGCCCGCCGCGCGCGCCACGACGGGCGGCCGGTCGGGCGTCGCACGATGATCGTCAAAAGCGCGCAGCGTGCGCTTCGAGCGCGCGCGCTTGCGCTCGCTCCGCGCGCGCGTGTCGCTCAACGCGCGCCGCGCGTCGCTCAACGCGCGCCGCACGCCCCCTCCGAGCAGCTCGCGATGCGTCTAGTGTGAGCTTTCTCAGCCTCGGCGGCAACGGTCTCACGGCTGAGCAGGCCAAGCAGCTGGGCGAGTGGCTGGGCACGGCAAGCGACGGGCTCGAGCTGAGCACGCTCGACCTCTCCGATAACGCGATCTGCACGTCGCGCAACCTCGCGAGCTCGATGATCGAGCCAGGAGGGCTGCGTGCGCTTCTTGCTCCGTTCTCGCGCGTGCGCGCGTCGCGCTGCGCGCCTGCCGCCCGCTCGCCGCGTCGGGCGTTGCGCTCGCCGGCGGGGAGCGGCGACGCGGACGAGCAGGCGCTCGAGCCGCTCGGCGATACGCCGCATCTCCGCCTCCGCCGGCGCGCAGGCCCCGCGCTATGCGAACTCGACCTGTCGCGCAACCAATTGTGCACTGCCGGCGCGCTGGCGCTGTCAGCGTCGCTCAGGGCGTGCCGCGCGCTCACGTGCTCGAGCACGGGGCTGCGCTCGCTCAAGCTGGCCAACTGCCTGCTCGGCGAGCAGGGCCTCGCGGCGCTTCTCCCCGCGTTGCGTCAGTGCGCTGCGCTCTCAACCCTCGACCTGAGTGCAAACTTTCTGTACGAAGCGGGCGGCGTCGCCATCGCCGGCTGGCTCGGCTTGAACGCGCCGCGCCTCGAGTCGATCGCGCTCGCGTACAACGGCATCAATGAGATAGGTGCGCCACGCCGCGCCGCGCCATGCCACGCCTCTGGCGGCGCGCGCTCGCGTCCGACGTACCGTGGCGGCCACGGGGTGACGGGCGGCCACGGGGTGACGGGCGGCCACGGGGTGACGGGCGGCCACGGGGTGACGGGCGGCCACGGGGTGACGGGCGGCCACGGGGTGACGGGCGGCCACGGGGTGACGGGCGTGCGCCTGCGCGCCGCCACGTGCGCGTGCGGCCACCCCGCGCGCGCGCGCTTCTCACGGCGTACCGTGCTCGCGCTTCTCGCGCCGTGTTGCGCGCGCAGGCGGCGAGTGCCTCCTCTGCGCCCTGCACAACAAGCTGAACGCCGCGAGGCGCGACGAACGCTCGCCGCGAAGCGCCGCGGCCGTCCGAGGCTGCGCGCCCGTGCGGAGCGCGAATCTCGCGGGCAATGTGTGGGGGAGCAAGCTGAACCGCGCGCTCGAGGAATTTGCGCGCGAGCACGGCGTCGAGCTCCACCTGCGCGAGAGCCGACCAATCACGCTCTCCGCCATCTTCTGACTCGGCAGTCACCTGAATGGGCAGCCAGACCTGAGGCGCGCGCGACGGCTCGGGCTGCGCGCCGCGCGCGCGCCGAGCCCGCGCCGCCCGCCCGCAGCAGCGCAGCAGCGCAGGGCGCGAGCAGCGGGCGCCATGCCGCGAGTCGCGCGTTCCACCTGGCGTGGTGCCAGGTGGCGCGGCAGATCGCGCATTTCGCCAAGAGGGCGCAGCCTTTCGTCGGCGGACAGGAGGGTCTCGGGTTCTTTTGGCGAAGGCCAGCCCACCCTTGCCGCGCATGGGCCTCGCTGGCGGCAGAGAGATCAGAGACGTTGACAGGAGACTCAGACTGCCAATGCCTTGGAACTCAGAAGATGCACCTCATGGCGCGAAGACGGGCTCGCGCGTGAGCAGCTGCAACCCGAGCCCGTTTGCACAGCCGTCGCTGCGGGTGCGAGCACGTGGCACGGCGGGCGCCATGCACGACGCATACGTGGAGGTGCGGTGAGACGGCCAGGTGCGGCGCGGTGCGGAGGACGGGCGCAGTCGCACGCGCGCAATCGTGTCTACAAGGGGGATGGGGTGGGCGGGGGGGGGGGGGGAGTCGGGGCGCGCGCGCGCGCGCGCACGCGGGCACGACGATGTCGACGTTGCGGTTGTTGGCGAGCTGTAGCGCGGCGAGGAACATGCGGCACACCTCGAAGCGCTCCGCGCCTGCCATGAGCGTCGCAAACGGCATCGCGCGCGCGCAGCCGCCTTCGCTCGGCACGGGCCGCGCCGCGCACGCACTCGCGTCGGCTCTTGGCGCGTCCGGGAGCTGTGCGAGGAGGCGTGAGGTGTAGTGCGCAATGTCAAACTGCCGGCGCCTCTCCTGTGCCTCGAGAAGCGGCAGCAGCCGCGCCTCCCACGCGCTCACGCGCGCGTGCAGCGCGAGCGAACCGTCGTCCTCGTGCGCGCGCTCCATCTCATCGTTCAGCAGCCGCAAGTGGTAACCGCTCAGTGTCAGATCGCGCTCGCGCGCGCCGACCGACCTTGGACGCGAGGGCGGTGCCGCCTGCGTGTACGCAAAAGGGGCAAAAGGGGGCGGGTGGGCGCGGCGCGGAGAGCGGGGCCACCAGTGGCGCGCACGCGAGCTCCGTGCGCGCGCGCGTGCGCTGGGCAGAGCGGCGCATCGGCGCGCGCGCGCACGTCCGTGACGGGGTCTTCCCGCGCAGAGGGCGCAAAGTCGACGGCGCCACCGCCGCTGTCGTCGTCGTCGTCGTCGTCGCCAAAGGCCGCGCCGCCGTCCAGGCCGTCGAGCTCGGCGTCGGCGTCGTCGCCCTCGCCGTGCGCGTCGTGCGCACCGTCGGCCAGTGCGAGGAACGCGCCGTCCGCCGCCAAATCGGCATCGGCGTCGACGTCAAGGTCGGCATCCGCCTCCGCCTCGGCCGCGGGCGGCACGTGCGCATGCGTCGCGAGGGCGTCGCGCGCCGCCTTGCGCACGGCGGCCCTGCGCCTGCTCTCCGCCTCCATCTTCGGCCCAAAGTGCGCGTGCAGGCCCGGCTGTCCCTTGATCGACCATGCGCCGGCCGCCAGCCCCGACGGCGCGAGCAAGTCCGCCGCGAGCAGCGCGACGCGCGAGCGCAGCGCGCATGCATCGCCGCCGTCCGGCGAGTCCGGTGCGCTCGAGCCGGCGGGCGCGCACGGCTCCGCCGGTGCGCCGCACACACTGCCACCGGCCGCCACGTGCACCGGCCGGCCGTGCGTGTCGCGCTTGGCGCCCGCGCGCAGCGGCTCGAGTGCGCCAGCCGATTTTGGCGGCAATTTCCAAGTGCGGCCCTTGCGGAACGGGCGCGGGTCAGCCGCGCCCGACGCATCGTTGGGGTCGAGCGGCGTCCACGGGCCGAGCGGCGCGGTGCCGCCGCCGAGCGGCGCGCATGCCGCCGGCGCCGTGAGCACAGGCTGGCCGTCGGCGATCGCAACAGTGAACGCGCCGACGGCGGCCGGCGGCGCGCCGTCGCGGCCGCCGCCGGCGACCGGCACGCCGCCTTCGCGCGCCTCGCGGCCGTCGTCCATGTCGTCGGCAAAATCGGGCGCGCCGCCAAAGTCGCCGCCATCGTCGTCGTCGTACTCGTCCTCGCGCTCCGCGTCCGCGCTGTCCGCGCCGACGGCCGCGTCGAAGGTGAGCGCGAGCTGCCCAGCAATCGCAGGCGACGGCCCTACGCCGACCGGCGCGCCGAGCGCCGGCGCGCCGGCCGTGCACGTCGGCCGTGCGCCGCTCGCAGACGCCATGCCGACGAGCATCGTGTCAAGCATGCGCGCCGACGCCGGATCCGCCCCCTCCCAGTTGTCCAGCATCAGCACGCCGGACGCGTGCATGCTCGCGCCGCGCATGTGCAACGCGCCCGAGCCGGCGCCGAGCTCGCCGCTCGCAAGCACGTGCATCGGCGTCTTGCTCGTGATGGCCTCGTTGTCCAAACCGAGCGCGTCCTCCTCGCTGAGCAGCAGGTTGGCGCCCTCCTGCAAGAAATCGAGGGTGAGGAAGTCGACCTCGTGCAGCCGCGGCGTCGGCGCGTCGAGGTCGACGCCACGCGCGTCGACAGTCGCCGTCTGCAGCGGGGCGCGCTCCTTCTCCGAGACGCGGTTGAGCGTCTGGTACACGAGCGAGTACAGGTACTCCACCTTCTTGCTGTACACGCACGCCGAGCCCTGGATGAGGAGTGCCGCCTCGGCAAAGTTGACGGTCGTCGAGCCGCCGTCGAGAGAGATCTGGATCGCGCTCAGCTCGTCGACGTACGTAGCGAGGTCAGAGGCAAGGTCAATGTTCCAGCTGTCCGCAAGGTCGCGAATTGGGCGCAACAGGTGGTGGAAGCGCGCGCTTTGCTCCTCGCCCGCCACCACGGCGCTGCTCGTCGCCATCGTCGTGCGGCGCGCTCGGCCGGAACGGCAGGTTCAAAATCAGACAGCCGCACCTTTTAAAATATGACGGGCAGAATTGTCAGATATTATTTTCATATTATTTTGGGAGTTCCGTACTTTTCGACGTTTCAAACTTTGCCTCCGTACTTTTAGACACTTCCAAAGTGTTTGCAAACTTTTGCCCGGACTCCGCCCGGACTCCGTACTTTTCGACGCTGGACCCAAAACTATCCACACGGCCATCTTCTGCGACAAGGTCTGCAACGGCGAGGGCGACGGCGACTACCTGTGCGGCCACTGCTTTACTGTGGCCGGCTCGCCGGCGCCGGCGCCCCCTCCGGCCGGCGGCGAGGAGGGCTGGGAGGACTACGATGATTCGCCTGAAGACGTTCCCAAAAAGCGCCGCAAGACAAGCATGGGCGCGCAGCAGCAGCCGCATGGCGAAGTGAACGCGCGGAAGCAGAACTGCTGCAAGCAGTGCGGGAGGCCCGGGCACAACAAGAGGAGCTGCCCGGAGCTCAAGCAGCAGAGAGCTAAATGAGTTCAGCTGCGCGTCGAAAAGTACGGAATGACACGTCGAAAAGTACGGCGCCTCCGTACTTTTCGACGGCGCCTCCGTACTTTTCGACGGCGCCTCCGTACTTTTCGACGAATTGTCTAAAAGTACGGAGGCGAAGTTTGAAACGTCGAAAAGTACGGAACTCCCTATTATTTTTCCTCTCCCCCCGTTGCTTGTTTCACGCCCAGCTCGCGCGGCCGTGGCGCGCGCCACATGCCGTCGAGGCAGCAGGCGCCGCAGACGACGGCGGACGTGGCTTCGCTCCGCGAGGAGTGGCAGAAGCAGAAGGAGATGGCCAACCTCAAGCGCGTTTTCGCCATGCTCGACTCGGACAGCAACGGGCTCATCGGCGAGAAGGAGCTCAACCGGGCGCTGCTGCGCATCGGCTGCCGCGCCAAGCCGGGCGAGACGGCAGACATGATATGGGAGGTGGACGAGAACTGCGACGGCTTTGTCGACTGGCCAGAGTTTGTGAGCATGTTTGACCGCTGCATCAGCGACACCACCGGGCTCGAGCCGCGCGGCCTCTTCCAGCTTGTCGAGTTCCTGATGCACGACAGCAACAATGGCGGCACGATCAGCCGGGACGAGCTGATGGAGATTCTTTACTCGCGCTTCGGCAAGGACCAGCTGCTCAAGAAGACACGCGAGTTCTTCCCAAAGGCAGCTGCGAACGGCGTCGAAGCGGCGATTACGTTTGTCGAGTTCAAGCGCTTCATGACGGCGATCAAGCCGAAGCGCAAGACCAACCGAGAACGGGCGCAGGCGGTGCTCAAGCCGGGCGGCTGATCGCTGCAGCGGCCCGCCGCGTCGCACGTGGCGTGGCTGGTGGTCGGCGGCGGCGGAGGGAAATAATTGCGGGAAATTGAAATTCAGCGCTCCAGCATGGAGGACGAGCGGGACGAGAGCGAATCCCTCGTCGACACACCACCCGCCCCGCCGGCCAAAGCGCGCGCGCCGCGATGCGAGCGGCGCACGAGCGCCGTGTGCTGCTGCGTGCTCCTCGCGCTGGCGTGCGCTTCGGCCGGCGCGTGGTGGTACCGCGTGTCGCGGCCGTGCTACAACCGGCGGTTTGCGTACGCGACAATGATCACAAAGCACGTGGGCACTGGCGAGCTCTCCCCGTGCTACAAGGCGGCGCTTGCGATGCTGCTGACAAGCTGGCTTGCCACCAACTCGACCTATCCGTTCCTCCTCATGACCACCGCTGAGCTCGACGAGGGCCTGCAGGCAATCATCGACGAGAGGCCGGGTGCGATCATCCCGCTCCGCGTCGCGCAGCTGCAGACGGAGACGGCCAAGAGGGGCGACTTGGGCGCGATGGCGACAAAGTTGCGGCTGTGGGACCTCGGTGCGGAGGCCGCCCCTCCGCTTGCGCTCAACGCCAACGGCACCAACTCGGCCGCCGCGTGGCTGAGCGCGCACGGCGCGTACGACCAGATCGCCTACTACGACTCGGACCACCTCTTCCTATCCAACGCGGACCGGATCTTTGACGAGTGCGGTTGCGAGCAGATGTTCTGCGGCGTGTGGGACCCGCGCATGCCCGCGCACGCCTTCCCGCGCAAGTTTGGCAGCGCGAAGGAGGGTACGTACACGCGCCGCCTGGTGAACGCAGGCATGATGGTCGTCCGGCCGCTCGCGCAGTACGGCCGGCACCTGCGCGAGTGGTGGGCGAGGCGGGCAGAGCTGCTCGTCGGCTCGGATGCGGGCTACGTGATTACGGGCTCCGACCAGACCTGGTTCAACTATATGATGGGTGCCGACTTCAACCTCGTCGGCGAGAACTACAACGTGGGGCACATCTCGCGCAAGACGATCATCAACAGCAACGGGACCGACTTCGTCAAGTTCATCTTCTTGAACGGTACGGCGCGCAACGAGTCGGTGGGCACCGTCATTCACCTCAAGCCGTGGAACAACGGCCGGGTACCCGCCGAGACCGCCTTCCACCGCGCGGTGCTCCGGCGGTTTGCGAACGGTTACGTGCGCGCGCTGCTCAAGGACCCACGCTGTCACGCCAGGCGGCGCGAGGTGATGCGGGTCCGACCAGAGGACTTGGCGGCTTTGGCCAAGGCCAAGGCCAGCGCGCGCGCGGGCTGAAGGCGCGGTGCATCACAGCCGACGCGGTCGTCATTCAATTTGATCGACGAGAATCATCGCGTGCACGCGCGCGTCGTCGGTTCCGATGGCGAGCGTGACGTGGCACCTCGCGAGCGGCGCGCGGGCATATGCATCGGCCAATGACGGCGCAGGATGTCCACCCACGCGAGCATGCTGGTGACGGGCGCTTGGCGCGGTCGCGCCATCGCCGCCGGCGCAGTCCGCATGCCCAACTGCCGAGCCGGCCGAGCCGGCCGCCCCGGCCGCCGAGATGGCGCACAACCTGGCCGCCGCCGCCGAATGCGGGCGCGAGCTCGGGCCGTTGGCGCAGACGTACGGGTCTGGGCGGAGGGCAGGAGAAAAAAGCACCTCGTACGCGTCGCGCGGCGGGCTGCGCGCGCGCATGCTCTGCGAGAGGCGGCCGGCCGCGCTCTGCGGCCGGAGCGCAAGACCCGCGCTCTGACCGTTGACGGCGAGCACCGCTGCGGGCGAATCGCCGGCAGCGCGAACCGCAGGCCGCGAGCCGGCGGTGCGCGCCCATTGTGCACCGTTGCGCGTCGCGCCCGCGTGGCGTGCAATCGAGCGCGCTTCGATTGTGAGAGCAGCCTCCCCGGGCATGAAAGCGCGCATGCTAAAGCCCGCGCCGTAGCCGCCGGGCGAGCGCGGCGAACGCGCTGGGCTGCGCGGAGTCCGGGCTGAGAACGGGCTGCCCAGCAGCGCGTCCGCACCGCCGCCGTTGGGCGGCGTGGGCTCCGGCGGGCGGAAGATGGGCTGCGCAAAGTGCGCGTAGCGCGAGGACGTGCGGCATGCGGCCGGCGCGCGCTGGCGCTGCGTGGACGCGCCGGAGGACGCAAAGCCAGCCGACGGGAGGTGTGGATGCAACGCACTCGGCTTGGTGGGCAGGCTCGCGCTCGAAGGCCTCGCCACGCGCATGCCCTTGGCAAAGGCGGGCGAGAGCGCGAGAGCGAGCTGCTTTTGCGCGAGTGCGAGCTGCTTGTGCTCGACCGACGGGCGTGAGGCGGAGCGCGCGCGCGGCGGCCATGCTGGCGCCACGATGCGATGTGAGACAATCTCGCCACTCAGGCGCAGCACGTCTACGCACGGGGTGGTCGGCTGGCTCACGATTCGTTCCCGCCGCAGCGAGAAGGTGGCCATCCAACACGAAACGATCTTTTGACTTTTTTGATTGACATATTTTTTAATTTTTTTTCCTGAATGAATTTCGACCTCGGGTCCTCGCTGGGCCGAAAGCCGCCATGATCATGGCAACGCGCAGCCGCAGCGCGCGCTGCTGGCACGTCGCGCGGCAGGCTGGCAGCCGGCCGCTCTGCGCGCGGAGCTCACTGCCCGCGCCCGAGCCGCCAGCGCAATCGACGCGCTCGATGCGCGAGATTGTGCTCTCGCGCAGGCGCGCGGACACGCTCGGCAACGTGCGTCGCGCCGCGCGCGAGAAGCGGCGCGCATCCGAGCAGCAGCGCTTCGGCCTGCCGCTGCTCGAGCTCGTTTTCGGCGGCGCGCTCGCCGTTGGCGTGTTTGCCTACTCGCTCCGCGATTGGCTGGATGCGCCGGGCCTCTTCGCGCCGCGCGCGAAGCGTGGCCAACCGCTGCCGCCGCACGTGCTCGCGCTCGTCCGCGGGGGAGCGACGCGCGCGCCGTCCGACCAGTCCGGCGAGGAGCACGTGTACGCGTACGGCCGGCGGTGGGCGCGCTCGGCGATGCGCTGCGCCGACTGCGGGCGCAACCTGCTCCGGCGCGGCGAGCCCTGCTTCTTGCATGCCCCCGCGCCCGCGGCAACCGCTCCGCCGGTCGAGCAGGTCGGGTGGGCGGGTGGCGGCGAGGTGCTCCTCTGCGCGCAGCACTACGCGCGTGCGCACTGCACGCACTGCTCGCTGTGCGCGCTGCGCTTCGAGGCGGGCAACCCGCGCCCTCCGCTGCTGCTGCCCACGGGCGAGGCCTTTTGCGCCAGCCACGTGCACGAGCTGCCCTGCTACTCGTGCGCTCGGCCCATCGGCCGAGCGGACGCGGCCTCGCGCGCGCTCTGCGCGAGCTGCCGCGCGAGCGCCGTCGTGAGCGAGCGGGGCGCGACGGAGCTGCTGCGCGAGCTCAAGTCCTTCTTCGTCACCGTCGGCCTCGACTTTGGTCGATGGGAGCCCGCGCGCCTCCGGCTCGTCAGCAGCCCGCCGGCCGACGGCGACGGCCATCTTGAGGGGCTGACGCACCGGTCGGAACGCGCCGGCGTGCGCACCGTGCCGTCCATCGACCTGCTGCACGGGCTGCCGCGCGAGCACGCCGCGCAGGTGCTCGTGCACGAGATGGCGCACGCGTGGCTCTGGTTGCAGGACCACCCGGAGGCGCTCAGCGCGCGGACGGAGGAGGGCGTGTGCGAGCTGCTCGCCTACCTGTGGCTCCTCTCCGAGGAGGCGCACGAGCGCTCCGCGGCCGAGCCGCTCTCCAAGCGGCGGCGCGAGCTGCTGCAGCGAATCCGCGTCATGGAGCAGCGCTCGGATCGCGCGTACGGCGGTGGCTTCCGCGACGCGCTGCGCGCCACTGAGGAGTGCGGGCTCGCCGCTGTGCTGCACTCCGTGCGCACGCACGGCACGCTCCCAGGTCAGCCGCGCGCGCGCGCGGGCTGGTGACACGCCGAGTCGCGGCCAGAAGCCACGGTTCCCTTCGTCTGCTGCTACACGCGCGCCGTGCGCACGCGCTCGACGTGCTCCTCGAGTTTCGCGACCGCGGCCGCCGCGCCGTCCTCGGCGCGCAGCCGCTCGCCGAGCGCGGCCGCACGTTCGCGGAGCTGTGCGTCACGCGTCACGAGCGTGATCGCCGCGGCGAGCCGCGCGACGGTGAGCCGCGCCTGCGGGATGGGCTCGCTGCCGACGCCCAGCTCGTGCACGCGCCACGCCCAAAACACCTGGTCCATCCCAAACGGGCACACGACCGCCGGCCGGCCGGCGCGCAGCCCCGCGGCCGTCGTGCCCGCGCCGCCATGGTGCACGACGGCGGCCATGCGCGGGAAGAGCCACTCGTGCGGGGCGCTGTCGAGCATCAGCACCGTGTCGGGCACGTGCCCTGCGCGCCTCAGCCCGCCCCAGCCGGTCGCAACGACGCCACGTGCGCCCGCCGCGGCGAGCGCGGCGACGACGAGTTGCGTGAGCGCGGCGGGGTCCTTGCCGGCCATCGAGCCGAAGCCGACGTAGACGGGCGGTTCGCCTGCCGCGAGGAAGTCGGCGAGCGGCTGCGACGGGCGCCAGCCCGGCTGCGCGCGCAGCGGCCAGTACCCCAGGGCTGTCGCCCAGCTGGGCCAGTCGGCGGGCGTCGCGATGACGATCGGCGAGTGCGCGTGCAGCACGAGGAGCTCAGAACCGTCCGGTTGAGTGAGCACGCTGCTCGACGTCGGCTCGGGCGCAAGTCCCGCCTCCTCGCGCCAGCCGCGCGTGAAGCCGCTCGTGCCGAATGGAATGAGCGCAGTGAACATGCCGTACGTCATTTTGTTGTACCAGCCGGAGCGGAAGGGCAGCGACGGGGCGAGCGGGTTGGGAAAGTCGACAGTGGGTACGTACATGGGCTGCAGCAGGACGAGAACTGCCGGTACGCCGAGCTTCTGCGCGAAATGCGGCGCGCCCGCGGCCTTTGGGTGGTACACGATGACGTCCGGTCGCTCACACGCGGCCCACGACTCGCGCACCATTTGCCGCTGCATCGGCAGCGCCTGGGCGGAGAGCTTGCGCAGCTTTGCCAGGTAGTCGAGAACTCCTTCCTTCCCTCCGTCGAGCACGCCCTTTCCCTCGTCCGTGCCCGCCAGCCGCAGGATGCCGTCCGACATGAACCCGTACTCGAGGCCATGATCCACAACAAATGAGCGGAAACGCTCGGCCGTGCAGAGCGTGACGGCGTGGCCGGCGGCACGGAGCGCGACGCCAAGCGCGACGAATGGCTCCACGTCGCCGCGGCTGCCGAGCGTGTTCATGAAGACGCGCAGCCGCCGCGGCGTGCTCGCCTCTCCGCCGCTGCAGACCGTGATGATCCGATCGGCCATTTATCACGCGTCGCGCTCTTTGTCTCGTCGTTTGGAGAATTTTACTAACGGCGCTTACGTCGGGACAGCGGGGTCAGCACCAGCTGCGGGGGAATCATCCATGGGAGCGGAACCCGCGGCTAGGACCTCGCGGCGAGGCCAAGAAGGTTGGCGCGCGAGCTGGAGGCCTCGATGCTGCCGTACTCGAGTGAGCCATCGGATGTCGACGCGGGCAGAAGGCCGCCGCCGAGCGCCTGCTCGCCCGCGCCCGCCTTTGGCTCGGCGTGCATGAGCTCGACATCGGACGACGACGCGAGGATGGAGCCGTTGCCGTCCTCGACGCCGGGCCGCGACGTGCTCGTCACGCCGAGGGATGAGGGTAACAGGTCGTGCGTCGACTTGGATGCGGCGATCCCGTCGGCAAACCGGCCCAGCTCGCCGCGCTCGAGCTGGAAGACCCCGTCGGCCGCGCCCGTGCCCGCGACGGGCACGAGCGCAATGTGCCCGCTCGGCTCGTACGGCTTGGGCATGCTGAGCCCGTCCTCCTTCGCCGGGAAGGCGGCGCGCACGCCGAGCTGCACGAGCGCAAGGCAGACGCCCGCAAAGTTTGGTCCGGCGATGAAGAAGTTGTGCACCGCGAAATAGCCGTATGCCGTCCACGCGAGGCCGTTGATCACGCTGAGGATCGCCAGCTGCGGCAGGATGGACGACGAGTCGCGCTGCCGCACGACCTGTGCGATCGTGGCGAGCGGGCTGGCGTAAAACATGACGAGCCCGACGATCGTCATCCACGCAAACACGCTGCCCGCGCCGTCGACGCGCGCAAAAGCGAGCGCGCGCACTTCGCCGACGGTCACCCACACGCCGATCGACAGGAGCGTTGCCCACTCGATGCGCGCGCGCTCGTTCGGGTTGGGCATGAGCGGCAGGCATTGCATCACGTACCAGAGCCCGATGAGCAGCCCTGGCAGGTTGGACGCGAACACGTACCAATCACGCAGCTCGACCGCGTAGACGAGCCAGCCCGTGCAGTTGAGAACGACTGGGCGAGCGCGTTGCGCGGCGCGCGGCGCGCCGGCCGCGTGAGCCCCGTCGGGTCGCGCGCGCGCGAGCGCCGCTGCATGCGTTGCGCCGCGCGCCGCGCGCGCACTGAAGACGAAAGGCCACGGATTCAAGCTGCCGAGCGAGCCCCGCTCCTTGGCGGCAAGCACCTCAGAGCGCGGCGAGAGGAACAGCAGTTGCGCGAGCACCGAGCCCGCCGCCGGCGCGACGTGGTGTGCGATGTAGTACGACGCATCGGGCATGCTACCCGATCCGTGGCCGCCCGGCCGCCGGGTGGGTTTGCGTCGTACCAAAATTTAAATTTTCTGAAAATTCAAAATGTTGCAGAGGGTGGCCGTCCTCTCGGCGATGGTGATCGTCCGGACGAGCGAGTCGGGTGCTCGGCCGCCGTCGCAACTCGTCGCGCATGTCGGTGCCGAGCCAGTGCGTGGGATACGCTGCGTGGAGCTGTACTGCGGGTCCGGCGTGAGCAGCGCTTTCCTCGCGATGGCGGGCGCTGCGCGCGTCGTCGGCGTGGACCACGACGCGCGCTATATCGAGTCGGCCGACGCGCGCGCCGCCGCGCTTCCGGCGGCCGCCAGCGCCGCGCTCCGATTCGTCGTTGGCGACGCGCTCGGCTCGCCAGCCGAGCTCGCGCTCCCCGAGCTCGCGTCTGACGGGCAGTTCGACTTGGTCCTCGACAGCCAGGCGTTCGAGCGCGGGCGGCGCAGATGACGGTCCGCCACGCGGGCGGCGCAGATGACGAGCGCGCCGTGCGCGCCATCACCTGCCTGCTTTGGCCTGGCGGGTGCCTTTTCAGCTTGAGCAGCCGCCCGGACGCAAGCGCCGAGCGCGCCGAGGGCGGGCCGCCGCGCCTCTCGCGCCACGCGTTGGTCGCCGCGTTCGTGCGCGCGGGCGGGCTTCAGCTCCTCTCGCTCTCGCCGAGCCGCTTTGACGCCGATCCGGCCGATCCGATCGAGCGCGCCGCGCCATGCTGGACCGCACACCTGCGCAAACCGAGCCGACGCGCGCTCGCCGAGACCGCGGTCGCGGCCGCGCGCGCGCCGCGGGTGTCTGGCGCGGCACGAGAGCCCGCCGTGTGGGATGGTGCGACGGCCGAGCTTGGGCTGCCGTGCTCGCCGGGCGCTTCGGCGGACGCGCTCGCCGCCGCGCTCGCCGCGCGCTTCGGTCACATGCCGCGCGCACGCGTCGTGAGGGCCGACATTCGCACGCACGCGCTCGACGCGTCGCGCACAGCGCTCGTCACGCCGACCAACACAGCGTGTTGCATGGGCGGCGGCTTTGATGCGGCCGTGGCCGCTCGCCTGGGCTGGTCAACGGGCTGGCCCGAGAGCGCGTCGCCCAACCCGCTGCAGCGCGCAGTCGGGAGCGGGGCTCAGGAGGGGGGGGGGGGGGTGGGAATGCGCCGCCTGCCTGCCGGTCGGGCAGGCCGTGGCGGTGGCCGTGCAGCCGGCGCTCGAGGCAGGTGTGCCTGCCGCCGCGTGTGATGCGGCCTGCGCGCTCGACGGATGCGTCGCCAAGCGCCACGGGCTGCGTTGGCTTGTCGCCGCTCCACCAATGGCGCTGCCCGCCGCTCCGCTCGTGCTGCGATGTTTGAGGTGCGCAAGCTCGGCTCATCGCGCGTCGTCTGCCCCGCCTTCGGGACGGGCTGGGGAGGCCTGAGCCCGGCGGAAGCTGCAAACGCCATGTTCGACGGCTTTGCCGCCGCGTGGGCCGCGCCGTTCGCGTTCGAGGGCGAGGACGGCGGCGCTTCGGGCGCAGACTCGCAGGCCGAATGACTGTGTGGGCAAATGTGACTCACGTCCAAACAGCGCTCATGCGCGACGCTGGGCCGGGCCCGTGGCGCCGGGCGCGGGGCCGCTGTCCGCACCCGTCGGTGGGCAAGCTGGCACCGACGCCAGGACCTGCACGGTGCGCACCTCGGGGACCCCGGCAAGGTGCGCACCGAACGCGCGCATGCGGCTGGCGTACTCGTCCGTCTCGGTGAGCGCGCTGAGGTGCTCGGCGCTCGCCCAGAGCGTGAGTGACACCGCCTCGCCCTTGTCCTGATCCCACAGCAAATGTGCGCCGAGGCAGCCCTTCGCGGACGCATACAGGCCGCGCAGCGAGGCCTCGTACTCCGCCTTGATGGCCGCCTTGCCGTCGCCGCGCGGCCGCGCGCTCGCGAGGCGAGCGATCGGCCCCGGCAGCGCAGCGGGCGCGGCCTTCGCGCCGCCCCCGCGAAAGCCGCCGCCGAACCGGCGCGGGATCGCGCTGCGGAGCGCGTCGCGGTGCGCCGCGCGGTGCAGACCGAGAAACTCGGCGGACGGATCGCTGCCCGCGTCGCTGTCTCGCTCGCCGCCGCGCTCGTGGTCGCTGCCGCCGCCGCCGTCGCCGTTGCCGCTGCCGCCGCTTGGCGCGTCTTCGCCACTCCCCTCGCGCGTGTCCCAATGCCGCTCGCTCAACGGGCGCGCCAGCAGCCGCGCGCCACCGAGACCTGCGCGACTGACGGAGCTTGGGAGCCCGCGTAGCGCGAGGCGGCGGACGCCGCCCATCCCGGGATGCACGCGATTTCGATTATTCGATCATTGCGAACGTAGCGAATCAAAGTAATGGTGCTCGTCGTTCACATCCTCGCGCTCGCATTCCACGTGGGCTCGCCGGCGCGGGTGTCGCGCGTGGTGCCGGCGCACGTGTCAACGCCGTGCGCGCGTATGATGGCGCGGGCGGCGGAGATTCAGTTCATCAAGGGCATCGACGAGACGGTCGTGCCCGACATCAAACTGACGCGGTCGAAGGACGGCTTGACCGGCACGGCCACGTTCATCTTTCAGCAGCCGAGCTTTCTCGAGGCGACGGCCGGCCCGCAGGAGGAGATCACAGGGATGTATATGGTCGACGAGGAGGGCGAGATCGTCACCACTGACGTCAACGCAAAGTTCATCAACGGCAAGCCGCGCGTCGTCGAGGCCGTCTTCATCATGCAGAACCCGCCGACGTGGGACCGTGTCATGCGCTTCCTCGTGCGTCGCGCACGGCGACTGCGCGCCCCGCGCGCAGCGCAGAGCGTGGCAAACGTGCCTCGCCATCTCGTGCTGACCGCGCCGCCCACGCACCGCGCCGCCGCAGGAGCGCTACGCCGAGTCGCACGGCCTCGGGTTCAACAGCGCGTAGCTTGGGCGGAACAGCCGCGCGGGGGCGCACGCTCGCGCTTTGAGCTGCCGTCGCGCCGCGGTTGGGCACTCGGGACCCTCTCGTGGTGCCAAAACCGCAAATGAGTCCGGGGGGGGGGGGGGGGGGGGGGGGGGGGGGGGGGGGGGGGGGGGGGGGGGGGGGGGGGGGGGGGGGGGGGGGGGGGGGGGGGGGGGGGGGGGGGGGGGGGGGGGGGGGGGGGGGGGGGTTGGGCCGGGGGGGTGGGAGGGGGGGGGGGGGGGGGGGGGGGGGGGGGTCATGTCAGTTGCATTCGTTTTCGAGCAACGTACTTTTCCGCCCCGCGCTACGGCTTCGCTCACCGGTTGACGTTCGTTCGACGTGATGCCTCTCAATCACGGCGCTATATACGGCGCGGTCCAGGCCAAGTATGCAATCAATGGCTGGCCAATGAGCGTCTTGGGATTGGAGCCCCTCCCCCCCTCCCCAACCCCCCCCCCCCCCCCCCCCCCCCCCCCACCCCACCATACCGCGCCCCTCCCGTCGAGGCTTCGAGTAGAACTCGGCGCTGGGCGAGCGCGAGGGCGGCGCGTCCTGGCGGGGCGCATGGACGGGCCCGACCCCGGAATGCGGACCGCGGGGGTGGTGCGGACGGCGGGGCCGCAGTACAGCCCGCGGGCCGATTCCGGGGCGGTTTTCAACTGGCGATGCGCGGGTTGCTGCGCTCCCACCAACTCGCCCGCGCCGCGTGCTCGCGACCGCGCGAGCTACCCGGCGCGCGCGCGGCCACGGAGAGCGTCTTGCGGCTGAGCGGCCGACCTGACCAATGGGCTCGTCCTCGCCCGCACCGCCCGCCGTCGCACAGGCCCCAGCGGTTAAGGGGTTAAGGGGTTGTGGATGCCATTAGGCGCCTGCGAGGAGAGCGGCGCGCGCGCAGCGCGAGCGATGGTGAGCAGAGCAGTTTTCGAAGTCGTCAGAGCGGCGAGGACACGATGAGCCCGGCGGCCGCGCGCGGCCGAGGCCGCGGCGGTCGCCGAGCGCGAGCAACGCGTCGTCGGCAAATCGGCAGCCGTTTCGACTGTGTCCTTATAATTAACTGTATTACAGTATTCATATTCATATTTTTTGTTTTGCACACACACACAGTCTTCGGCCAAGGAAATAGAAATGCGACCCCTCGGCCTGTGGCTCGTGCTCGTCGCGGCGTCGAGCGTCGTCGCGCAGGAGGAGCGCTCGCTTGCGGTCGGCGCGAGCGTCACCGAGTCGCTCGGGGTGGCGAGCACTGTTGCCTTCTTCAAGGTGGAAATCCCGCCCGGCCTCGGCGCGGTCCACGCGCAGCTGTCGGGCTGCGGCACGGGCTCGGACGGCGAGCAGGCGCCCACCGGCTCGAGCGCGCCGGAGGTCAAGGCCTTCCTCTCGTTCGTCAAGCCCAAGCCCAGCGTCTGGGATGCCCAGCGTTCACTCTCCTGGTGCGCACAAGAGCCGACGCTTCTCGAACTCGCCCGTGGCACGCCTGCAAGCTCCAACGGGAGCGCGAGCGCCAACGGCACAGCGAGCGCCAACGCAACGACTGTCCTGCACGTGAGCGTCTTTGCGACCGGGCCGGCGCGCTTCACGTTCGCCGTGACTCGCAGCGTGCAGGAGCTCAACTTTGGGGAGCTCGGCACCTTCGTCGTCAGGTGTGCCAACTCTGCGACCGTCGCGCCGCGGCCCATCGTCTATTACACGTCGGCCACCCGCTTTACGACACCCCACTACGGCACCGAGTACCCGCAGAGCGTGCGCCGGTGCGCAAGCCTGGCCATCACCGTGCCATCTGATGCGCCCGCGATCACCGTGCGTGCCTGGGCGTCGCACCTTCCAAGCCCATCGTCGCCGCGCGACGAGTACGGCAACAGTTATCGTCGTCAGTATGGCACGCCCCGTGCCGCGCCTTTGCTCGCGGCGCTCTCCATGACGGTCGCAAACCTCACGCTGCTCCCCGCAAGCTGGTCGATGACGCTCAACGGCACGGTCGCGGAGCAGGGCGCTCAGGCGGTCACCGAGGGAGGCGTGCTGCGCATCGCTCGGTCGTCACCCGCTTTTTGCAAGACAGAGCCGTGCAAGCTCACCATCCAGCTGTTCGCTCCAGAGCTCTCCGGCATGGAACCGAACGCATCTTTTTCGGTCAGCATCGGCGTCTTCGGCGAGGACGGCGACGTGCCGGAGCCATACGGGCTGCTTGACGTCCGTGTCGGCGCATCGCTCCGCACGGTCGGGGGCGCGTCGACGTGCGCGCCTGGGTGCAAGCACGGCTTTGTTGCAGATGGCGTCTGCGACGAGGCATGCCTTACGCCCGCGTGCCGGGACGACGGCGCAGATTGCACCTACTTCGTGAGGCCGCCGAGTGGGGGCCACGGCGCGGTGTACCCGTTCTGCGCGCCCGGCTGCCGCTTCAACTTTCTGGGCGACGGCGTGTGCGACGACGCGTGCTTTGTCAAAAGCTGCGGCTGGGACCAGGATGATTGCAGCCGCGCGATCCGGGCCCAGCGCTTTGCCAGCCCGGATGCGGGCAACTGAGCCGCCCCATGAGCGCGCGGCGCTGGGTCGCCGGTCGGCCAACCCGGACTCCCAGTTCGGGATCATGCCCAAGGCCCGCGGGCAAGGATATCCCCACTGCACGCACGCTCTCCACAGGGGCAGGGGCGCGCCCTCTGGGGCCACTTCCCCTGCCCGCGGGCCAGTACCGCCCGTCCAAAACCACTCCCGCGACACTTCTGTAGTCGACGGCGAGCACGCCAATCTTTTTCAGCGCATCGTCGAGCGGGCAGGCTCGCTCCGCGCACAGCGTCTGGATTGAAGCCACGAAGAAGGTGTGCATGTGCTGCTGCTGCCGCGTCCTGCCGCCGCACGTAAGGCCGACGCGGTCCCGGAGGCCCAACAAGCCTGCGTGCTGCAAGTCGGCGTTGTGCGCCCTGTACATGATGCGCGCCGATGATGCGAGGGCCCTGCGCGTCGATGATGCGAGGGCCTGGGGGCGCATCTCCATCGGCGCGCAGGTGCAAGCTTCATCGTGCTGTGCAAAAGGGAGTGCGGTGGTAGTAGTGAGCCCGCCCAAGTCTTGCAATAATTACCCCAAACTGTATGGGTATGAGGGTATCACTATTTCCTAACTCACATCTCCTTCTATCAGAGGGGAGGATTGACGAATCTGTGCCGCGGTGGAAACGGCGACGGCGGCGCGCAGCACCATCGCCGAGATCGCCGGTCAGCCGCCGGAAAGTGCGCCCGTCGCCTCCGCGCCGCGCTCGCAGCTGCGCGTGCCGTCGCATCGCTGCCCGACGCTCGGCGACGCGGTGCGCGCCGCATCGGCGGGCACGGAGGTCCTGATTGCGGCGGGAACGTACGACGAGCACGTGGTGCTGAACAAGCCCATTGTGCTGATCGGCGAGGCGAGCGAGGTCATCATCTCCTCGCTCACGGTCACCGCCAATGCGTGCGACGTGCTCGTCGAGCGCGAGGCTATCCAGCATCGCACGGCGTACGCGCCGCAGCCAGGCGCGCACGCCGACGATGAGCCGGCCGACCCGGGCGCGCCGCTCATGACGGTGGCGGTACACGGCGTCAGGCTGCGCGGCCGGGATGGTCGGCCATCCGTCGAGCTGCTGCATTGCGGGCTCCACCTCGAGCGCTGCATGATCGGCTGCCTGCCGGGCGCGTCGAACGACGGCACGTGCGTCCGGCTCGGCCGCGGCTGCGCGGTCGTGCTCGAGCAGTGCGAGCTGCGCGGCGGCGCGTACGGCGTAGTCGCACTGGGCGGGCAGGCGACGCTCAACGGCTGTGCCTTCGATGGGTTTTCGGGCGCCGCAGTCGACGTGCGCGAGAACGCGCGTGTGCTGCTCGAGCAGTGCGAGCTGCGCGGCGGCGCAGGATTGGGCGCGCGCGCGAGCCAGGGCGCCGAGCTGCACGTGGCCGACAGCTCGTTCCGAGCGCACGCGATGGCCGCGATCGAGATGAGCCACGCGCACCGTGGCTCGGTCGTTGGTTGCACGTTTGCGCACTCGCGTGGCTCGGGCGTCGTCCTTGTCGAGTGCGGCGCGCATGTTCGAATCGCGCTCAACAGGTTGGAGCAAATCATTACGACCGCCATTGGCGTGCACGCGCATGCAGGCGCGCCGGCCGTGCGCGACGACGAGGCCGATGGCGACGCGCTTGCGGAGGGCGCGCCCGTGGAGGGCGCGCCCGCGCCCGACGCGCGCGCGCCGGCGCCGATGATGGCGGGCGCGTGGGCGTGCGAGGGTCCGACGGTCGAGGGCAACACGCTCCGCGGCTGCACCGTCGGTGTGCTGTGCGCGGGCGGCGGGCGGTTGCAGCCGCGCGTGGTGCGCAACACGTGCTCGCACTGCTCGCTTGCTGGCATCGAGCTGTCCGACGGTTCGCGCGCGCTCGTCGAGCACAACGCGGTGAGCGAGAGCACGATGGTTGGCGTCCTCGTCACGACCGGCGCGCGGCCGCTGCTGCGGCACGCGGCAGTGCGCGCGAGCGGGCAGGCCGGCCTCGAAGTGAGTGAGCGCGCGCACGCGCACGCCCTCTCACTCGAGCTGAGTGCCAACAAGGGCTACGGCGCGCTCGTGCGCGGCGCGGGCTCGCGGCTCCACCTACGCCGCGCGCGCATCGTCGCGAACCGCTGGCAGGGCGTGGCCGTGACGGACCACGCACGCGTGACGATCACGGAGAGTGACGTGCACGATGGCCGCTCGTCGGGCATCGACATTGGCAAGCACTGCTCGGCGATCGTGTCGCGCAACGCCGTGCGGCGTAACGGTATCTCCGCCGCCGCGCACTTCAAGGGGCGTCACAAGGTCTTTGGCGACGCGCCATCCGCGGGGATCGTGATCCGCGCGAGCGCGACGCCAATCGTTGAGGGCAACGTCATCTCGTCCAACATGGGCGCGGGCGTCTTCGCCGACTATGGCGCGGGCGGGCGCGTCGTGCACAACAGCTTCTCGCGCAACGAGCTGGAGGCGGTGCACCTCAGGCCCGAGGCGCACACGCATGTCGAGGGCAACGTCCAAGTCGAGACGAGCGATGATGATGAGAGGGGCGGGCCGGGTGACGCAGCCCAGCGCCCGACATGCGCCTCGATGCCCTGTGCAGCGTCCGGTATTCGTGCGGCGGGCGGCAGGCCCGGCGCGGCGTGGCCGGACGGGCAGAAGGCGGCGAGCGCGCGCAAATCGACCGAGGCGGGCGCAGATGTCGCGCACGCCGTCGAGGCCGCGCTCGTGTCGGCGGCGCGCAAGCGCGCGGCCGAGCGCACCGCCCCCGTCGACGCGGCCATGGAGTGCGGCGGCGGGGTGCCGTTCGGCGAGACGTACGGCAGGGCCGTGCAGCCGTCCGAGCAAACGCTCAAGCCGCGCGCCGCCGACGTGCGCGCAAAGTACGAGGCGCTCAAGGCGGACAAGGAGATCGCGTGGCTCATGGAGCTCGCGCACGAGCCACATGGCGCGCCCGCGCCGGGCGGCGGTGGTAATGGCCCGCTCGCGCCTGGCCTGGCCGGGCCCGCAAACGGCGCGGGCAGCGAGGCGTGCGCCGTGCAGTGAGCACGCCCCCATCCTCCCCCCCTCCCCCCCCCCCCCCCCCCCCCCCCCCCCCCACCGCCAACTTCTGAGTGTTCTGACTCGGCTCGCCGGTGCCCGTGCACCTGTCACAGTCACACCTCGTCGGTTTTTCGTCACACCCTTCACTCCGGTCGGAACTCGTGGCCGTCGCGCGGAGTCGCCCGACATGGACGTGCTCGCCGCGCTGAAGAAGACCGACGTGCTGTCCGGGCTCACGGCGATCTCGCCGGTGGACGGGCGGTACGGCGACAAGACGCTTTCGCTCCGCGAGCACTTCTCCGAGTACGGGCTGCAGAAGCGCCGCGTGCTCGTCGAGGTGCGTTGGCTTCAAATGCTCGCCGCGTCCGGCCAGCTGCCGCAGCTCAAGCCCTTCTCGCCAAAGGCGATCGCGGCGCTCGACGAGCTCGCGTCGTCCTACTCGGTCTCCGACGGCGAGCGCGTCAAAGAGATTGAGCGCACGACTAACCACGACGTCAAGGCCATTGAGTACTTTCTGAAGGAGCGCGTCGCTGCGCTCGCGGCGGCGAGCCCGTCCGAGGCGGCGTACGGCGAGCTGCAGGCGGCGAGCGAGTTTATCCACTTCGCGTGCACGTCGGAGGACATCAACAATCTGTCGTATGCCCTCATGATCAAGGACGCCAACGAAAGGGTTATGCTCCCCGCCGCCGACGCGATCATCGCGAAGCTCGTCGAGATTGCGCACGAGCACGCCGCCGTGCCAATGCTCTGCCGCACGCACGGCCAGACCGCGACGCCGTCGACTGTGGGCAAGGAGATCGCCAACGTCGTGCACCGCCTTCGCCGCCAGCGCGCCTGCTGGGCCAGCGCGCCGCAGCTCGGCAAGATCGCGGGCGCGACGGGCAACTACAATGCGCACCTTGCCGCATACCCCGCGCTCGACTGGGCGGCGCTCGCGGGCGACTTTGTGCGCGGCCTCGGGCTTGAGCACAACACGCACGTGACGCAGATTGAGCCGCACGACGGCATCGCCGAGCTCTTCGACGCGCAGGCGCGCTTTAACACGATCCTGGTCGACCTGTGCCGCGACATGTGGGGGTACATCTCGCTCGGCTACTTCAAGCAGCGCGTCATCGCGGGCGAGGTCGGCTCGTCGACGATGCCGCACAAGGTGAATCCGATCGATTTTGAGAACGCCGAGGGCAACCTCGGCGTTGCGAACGCGCTGCTCCACCACTTCAGCGCCAAGCTGCCGATCTCACGCTGGCAGCGAGACCTCACCGACTCGACCGTCATGCGCGCCGTCGGCGTCGCCGCGGGACACATGGTGCGCGCGCACGAGCAGCGCCACGCGCGCGCGCGCGCGCGCGCGCGCGCCGGCCTCTCATCCGCCCGCTGCCCCCATTGCCCCACCCTCCCACCCCCTTCTTACGGCTGTGCAGATGATTGCGTACAGCGCGCTGAGCAAGGGCCTTAGCAAGGTGTCCGTCTCGGAAAACGCGCTCGCTAAGGACCTCGACCGCGCGTGGGAGGTGCTCGCCGAGCCCGTGCAGACAGTGATGCGCGTGCACGGTATTGAAAAGCCGTACGAGAAGCTCAAGGAGCTCACGCGCGGCAAGACGATCGACGCCGAGTCGATGCGCGACTTTGTCAACACGCTCGACATTCCGAGCGATGACAAGGCCAGGCTCGTTGCGCTCTCGCCCTCGACCTACATCGGCATCGCCGCCGAGCTGGCCAGGCAGATCTGAGCCCCGTTTCAGTCAGCCAAGAGAGGACCGCCGACCGTGCCACATCGGGCTCAAGGGCTAGGGTTGCGATTTTGCGAAAGCGTCCACGGGCGCACACTCGCGCAGCCCGCCTGGCCTCAACGCCGGAGTCAAAGCATACGCCCGCGCTGGGCTACGCGCTCACGGAGATGCCGTCGCAGTCAACGGGCAACAGGTAGGAGCCGTGCTCGCTCGTGTCGATGAGTGGCTTCGCGGTGAGGAACTGCGCAAGGCCCATTTTGCTGTACAGCTCAGGCAGCCGCGGCCCCATCCGCTTGGGCCCGTCCGCGCCCTTTTGGAAGGTCGAAAGGAGCGTCACCTTGCTGGGCGACGACTCAAACGCGGCCTGCCAAAGGATGCCGCACTCCGCCGCGTGGGGCCTGAGCTGGTGCGACTCGGTGGCGAACTGCGCGACGAAAGCCTCAAACGAACCTTCGCGGATGTCGAAGCACGTGCTCGTCACCGTCACCTGCACGGTGCCGGGCGCGTCTGACCACTTCCAGCAGAATCCGTCGAAGGCCGCGGTCGACGCCGAGCCCGGCAGCATGCACGCCTCGACCACGCTCGAATGCGAGTGCGCGAGCTTTGCGGGCTCCGATTTGCTGCCGGCAGGCGTGAGCACAAAGTTGGCGCCCTCGTGCTCCGACTTCATCTGCACGACGACCTGCGGCGCGGACGAGCCTGCGTTTGCGGCCAGCGCCTCAAGGCCCGGCGTGGCCTCCTTGAGGAATGCGGCCCAGTCCTTCTGGAGGCGGTAGTTGGTGCGCACAATCGTCGCACGTACGAGCTCGGCCTTCTTTGGCCCGCCGAAGCCCAGCATCCTGAGGAAAGTGCTCATTTCGCGCGCGCTCTCGACGACAAATGACACCCCCGAGCTGCCGCTCGTCAAAAGCCCGAGGAGATTAAAAGGGTTTCGTTAGACTTGGTTCACACGTGTTTAGAACCTGGCGAGGGGTGGCTAGGCGTGTGTGGGTGTCCGCCCATGACGCGTCCTGCCACGTCCTTGCCGTCCCGGCCGTTCCCGCTGCCGGCGTGCACAGGGTCGACGCCCTGATTTCGGCCTGATGTTGCGTGCGCCCTTTCGCTCGCTCCGTTTGTCCAGCCTCGGCCCCGTGCGCGCCCCTCCTGCTGACCCGCCTGTAAGCGTCGTTAGTATGTTTAGAACCTGGAGTGAGCCCACTCCTTCCTCAGGGACCCCCGGTGGGCTCCTTGAGTGAGCGCGCGGCTGTTCGAGCCGGATGGCGAGCCTTCGTAACCATCGCCTTTCTCCAGTTTGTCCGCTGAGAGGAGCGAGAACCGCAGTCTCGCAACGCCGTTGGCCCGTGTCTGCCACAACTGAAAGCTTCGCAGCTACAGAACGTCCAGTGCCCCCTCGCGCGCGCCTCGCAGCCGCTGCGCCCTTACTTGCCCTTGCCGTACGCGAGCGTGAAGGCGACGGCGATTGCGACGACGCCGGCGAACGCGTTGCCGAGCGTGACGGGCAGCAGGTTTGCGAGCACAAACTCGCGCACCGTGACAGGCGCGCCGAGCATCATGCCGAGCGGCACGATCGCCATGTTGGCGACTGAATGCTCCAAGCCCATCGCGACGAAGGCCGAGATGGGGAACCAGACCGCCACCGCCTTGCCTGCGAGGTCCGAGCAGCCGCTCGCCATCCACACCGCCATGCACACAAGCCAATTGGCGAGCACGCCGCGCACAAATGCCTGCGCCCACGGCATGGCCACCTTGGCGGTGGCGACGGCAACGACGCCCGTGTGCATCACGCCCGAGGCGGCGAAGAGCGACGCGATCAGCAGCGAGCCCACCAAGTTGCCCGCGTACGAGTAGAACCATGACTTTGCGAGGCCGCGCACGCTCGCCTTGCCGTTGAGCACGGATGTCGTGACAAGCGCCGTGTTGCCCGTGAAGAGCTCGGCACCCGAAATGAGCGTCATGAGCAGGCCGAACGGCAGGCCGAACGCGCCAAGGATGATGCGCTGCAAGCCCGGATTCGCCTCCTTAATTCCCGGGACAGCACCGCCAACCATCATCGATAGGCAAGACCCAAACGCGATGTGGCAGCCGGAGATGACGGCGAGCACGAAGATCTTGGACGCGGGCATCGACGCTTTGGCCGCGCCCGCCGCGATGGCGCCGTCAAAGATGGCCGCCGGCGGTTTGAGCGCCGGCGGCGGCGCGTCCGACGCTCGGACGGTAGAGGCCGAGCACGCGCCGCCGCGCGCGCGCGTGGCGAGCGCGCTCGGCGCGGGCGGCCTGCTCGCCGCGTGCGCGAGCCGCGGCTGCGCACCCGGGACGAACGCGCAGGCGAGCAGCACCTGAGCGGCGAGCAGCATCTGGGCCGAGGACGTGTGTGCGCGCGTCGATGCCGATTGAGCCGCGCGAATCGAACGCCGTCCTCGCGCCTTTGGGAATCGTCCCAGACAGCTTTCTGGAAGCACCAAGAAAGATGGCCGCCATCCTGGCGGCGGGCGCGAGCGCCTGCGTGCACTCCTTGCAGGGGCGGCCCGAGCTGAACGGCGAGATCGTGACGCTCGTGACGTTTGACGAAGCTGCGGCCCGCTGGGTGTGCCGCACGGCCGATGGTGGCCGCGTCGCGCTTCGCAACGCCAACCTGCAGCCGGTCCGGAACGCGGCCACCGACGGGCTCGCGCGCGCGCCGATGCGCGCGCCGGCGTGGGCGCAGAGCATTGCCTCGCTGCCGTGGGCGCACTTTGCAGGTGGATTGTGTATCACGCTCCTCGCCGGCTACCTCTTCCGCGGGTCGGCAGGCGGCGTCGGCGCCGCGCGCGCGACGCGTGGCGGCGCATCTCGCGGAAGGCCGAGCCACGCGAGCTCGCCGCCGGGCTGGAGCTTTTCGTCGCCGTTGAGCGGTGCTGCTGGCGCGTTTGGCTCGGCAGCTATAACGCCGTACCTGCCCTTTGCCGCGCTGCTCGGTGCGATGGGCGTCGTGTGGGCGCTGTTTGTCGACGCTGGCGGCGGCACGGCGGGCACACCGTTGCAGCGGCAGGTGCGCACAGGCCTCGCACGCGCCGTGGGCGCAGCGAGCTCGCTCGCGAACGGGCTGTCGGCTTTTCAGCTCGCGATTCTCGCCGTTGGCCTGCTGCTCTCGTGGAGCCTCTTCACCGAGCAGCTGCGCCTCGAGCTCAACGTGTCCCAGCTCGTCATGCTGCCCATCGTTGGGTACACGCTCTGGCGCTCGCGCGGCAACCTGCATGACATGAACCCGTTTCAGCTGCTCTGGCTGCTCGACATCGTGATGCGCATGTTCCGCCCCACCGGCCACCAGCGGGGCGGCTACGGCGGCGGCTACGGCGGCGGGAGGCGGCGAATGTTCTTCTGACGGAACCCATCCCCCCCCCCCCCCCCCAGGGCGAAACGCTATCCGCCGCTGCCGTACAGCAGATCGACGAGGAGGAGCTTGAGCCCGCCCTCGGGCAGGAAGCCGAAAAGATGCGCCGCGCTGAGGCATGCTTCAAAAGCGACAAAGTAGAGGATGTTCGCCTCAAGGCGCGTCGAGTGCACGTTGACGATGACGGCGTTCACGTTCTGCAGCGACTCCTGCGTCAGCGAGAGCTTGCGGTTGAGCATCGCGCTGCGTGGCGTGATCTCGAGCTCCCTGTGCAGCCGCTGGTACATCTCTTCGCGTGCCGAGTCCTCCCAAAAGTAATCGGGCGTCTCGACTATGTCCGAGTCGAGGTTAAACTCGCGCAGCTGCATCACCTGCCCAATGTGCTGGTTGAGCTGCACATACGAGATGAAGTTGGCGCGACCGGTGCGCGCGAGCTGCACGCTCATCCCGCGCATCGCGTCGAGCGTCGTGTCCACCTGCTCCTCAACGTGCGCGAGCTTGACCGTCTGCATGAGCGCATACGAGAAGGCGAGCCGGTCGAGCACCTCGTCGTCGCTCTGCTCGTCGGCGCGCGCGACGCGGATCACGTCGCGGCGCAGCTCGCTGGTGCGGTTGCCATCGGTCCGATACACCCAATCCATCGCCTCCGTCTGCTCCGCCTTGGCCACCACGGCCGGCTCGGGCCCGGCGAGGACAGGCGCCGACGCAAAGAGCCGCGAGAGCAACGAGCGCGGCGCGCGCGCGCTCGGCTCGCCGCGGGCAAAGCCGCGCACAACGTCTATGAGCGCGCGCTCTTGCTCCCACGTCATGCCCCACAGCACCACCGCGCCCGAGTCGAAGACGAACGCGTCGGCTGGCGCGTCGTCGCGCGCGGCCTCGGCCGGTGCGAGCGTCGGTGGCAACCGCACGTGCATCGCGTCGTTCACGCCGGGCAGCTTGGCCACCACGTGCTCGCTGCGGCGGAGGAAGCTCTCGAGCGCAGCATAGTCGAAGGGCACGGCGTACGCGCAGCAGCGCATGATGCCGTCGTCGCCCGCGTCGGCCGTGGCGCGGCCACCGCCCTGCTCGCGCGCAACCTTTGCTCTGCGGCGCTTCGTCTTTACCATGTTCTCTTCCACGGCGCGCGCGCGCGCGTCGGCCTGCGCGCTGAGCAGCCGAGCGGCGGCCAGCGCGCGCGCGCGCAGCCCGCACGCCGAGCACGCCACCGCGCCAGGCGCGAGCGCCCGCGCTTGGCGAACGAGGGCCATCATACCGCCTCAAGCGGGAGGAAGAGGGTAATTCTTAGTGTCCCAGCCGGTCACTGGGTCTTGTGAGTCTTGACTCTCTTCACAGACACTGAACGACGCTTACAAGGCGACGCTCAAGGCGCAGGCCCGCCCAGGAGCCGACCGCAGGCCCGCGGGCGCATGTGAGCGCATCGATGCGAGCGCATCGATGCGCTGTCAAGACTCACATGACAGCGCATCGATGCGCCCGTGCAGCATGCGCCCGTGCGCACCCGGAATTCGGAAATGTCGGATCGCAAACGCCCGTATCGCGTGCTACCTGCGGCGGTCCATCACAAACGGAGAAAGCGTGCCGATAGCGCCGCCGAGCAGGCCGAACGCGCCGAGCAGCCAGAGGAGCGCGCGCTGGCTGCGCGGCACCTCGTCCGCGAAGAGGCGCAAGTACATGGCGACCGGCGCGAGCACGCCGAGGAAGGAGAAGCACGACGCGCCGACCAGGTCGACAACCGTAGAGACGTTGGGCGCGACGCACGCGATCCCGGCGGGCACGAGCGTGACGAGCGCGCGCAGCGCAAAGCGGCGGCCCGTCGACACGTGCGCGCTGCCGCCGCCGCCGCCGCTCGGAAAGCGCGCGCGCGCGAGCCCGTCGGCGATGCGGTGTATCGGGTAAATTTGCACGACGCCCGAGAAGAGCATCATTGCCGCCATCGAGCGCGTCGTGAGCGTGGTGAGAAGCGACGGCGGGAAGTTGAAGAGGATCACGTCAGCGGTCTCGCTCCCGTACGCCACGTAGCCCACGCCGCCGACGAGCACGTAGAAGCAGAAGGCGGTGAGGTAGGACGTGTGCACGACCGCGTGGAAGACCTCGGGCCGTGCGAGCGTGCGCATCTCCTCGAGAATGGGCAGGACCGTGCCGATGCCCTCAAAGGCAAACATGGCGATCCCGTACCACCAGCCGAAACCCGACGGGTCAAAGAGTTCGAGGTCCGATGCGCCGCGCTCGCGCAGCCTGGGCATGCCGTACCGCACCAGCGCGGCAATCACAAAGAGGTAGCAGCTCAGCCCGGCGAGCGCGAGCCATGAGACCTCGCTCAGACCGCGCAGCAGCCCGGCGACGCTCAACCCGAGCCACAGCGCGGCGAGGACGGCTTCGCGTGGGCACCACGGCACGAGGACGAGGGCTGTCACCGTCACGACGTCGAGGTACGCCGTCACCACGCCGAGCTGCGCCGCGACGAGCGCGCATGTGCACGCGCGCGCGAAATGCGGGCCAACCGCGCGGCGCGCGACCATCTCGTACGGGTTGGGCACGATGCCGTCGTCGTCCTCGCCCACGGGCACAAGCGTGGCCGTGCCCACGTCTTCGCGCACGCGAGTGCGCTCGCCCTCCAGCTCGAACAGTCGCACGCGGCACGCGATGAGCAGGCGGATCGCGACGACGTTGATGACCGCGAGCACGAGCAGCCCGGCGACGCCCGACGCGACGCCGAAACGCTTGAGCGCCCAGGGCAGCGCGAGAATGCCACTGCCCACCATGGATTTCATCAGCGCTGCGCCCGCGGCGCCGGCGGAGAGCTTTGGCAGCTCGGTGGCCGGCGCGCCGTCGGCGGCCGGCGCGTCTGTCTCGTCCCCGCTCGCGTTCCCAGACGTCGCGCCGATCGTGCCGCCCGAGACGCGCGTGGAACTTACGGCGCCCACCGGCGCGGCCACGCCGTCCCGCACCGGCGCGAGCTCGACATCGGCGAAGCGTCGAATCGCAAGGCGCGTCCGACGCCTGGCGAGCGCGTCCGAGCGCGACCGCCAAGTTCAGTACCCGCTTCTCGCAGTTGAAACACACACTTCAAAAAGCGCGCCGCGTGTTCGCGATGGCGGACACGCGCTGCACGCGGTTAGGGCTGGTCGTGTTGCTCGGAATGCTCGCGAGGTGTGCGACACAGGAGGCGCAGACGGACGCATCGCCCGCGCAGGAGCGTGTGGAAATGCTTCGAGGCCTCTGCGCCCAAGCGGGGCTCGACGTCTCCGGAGTCGTCGACGAGGCGCAGCTTTTGGCGCGGATTGCGGCGCACCCGCCTGCGCTCGATGCGCTCCGGGTGGGTGGCCGCGCTCGAGTCCACGCGGGTGCGCGCACGCGATAACCCGATACGATCCTTAACGCCCGTCTCACCCGCCGCGCCCGCGTGCAGGCGCGGATACGTCGCAACGAGGGCGAGCCGGCCTCGGCGAGCGCCGCGGGCGACGCGCCGGATGACGACGAGATCGAGATCATTGACCTCGACGATGAGGAGGAGGGCGACAACGATGGCGGCTACAGCCAGTCCACATTTGGCCGCTCAGCTTCCCGCGCGGAAGAGGTGAGCGACCGGACGGGTGCAGCCCCAGACGGTCGGGCAGACGCGGCTGACGATCCGGGCGCGGGCGCCGAGGCGTTGGAGGACGACGAGGCCCAAGCCGCGGCGCACGCGCGGGCGCAGGCATGGGCGGAGGAGCAGCGGGAAGCGGAGGCGGCACGAGCTACAGCAGAAGCCGGCGCCGAGGCCGCGCGCCGTGCTGCCGCGCGCGAGATCCCTTCGACGAGCAGAGCCGATGCGCAGAGGGCGGACCCAGCGCTGCTGCGCGCGCTCGACAGTGCGATCGCGCGCATGTTCATCGTCGCGGACACAGACGACGACTTGCGCCTGTCCGCGCGCGAGCTGGTCGACGGCATCGCAAAATACGGCCAGGTCCTCCTCAGCGTGCATCGATGCACGCTCCCGGCCGGCACCGCGCTCACGATGGCCGACCTCGCGAGGGGCGTACGCACTCTCATCGACGCGTGCGACACGGTGCGGCTCGGACCCCCCCCCCCCCCTCCCCCCCCCCCCCCCCCCCCCCCCCCCCCCCCGCGCGCACAACCTCACCGCCCCTCACGCGGGGAAGTGGGCGCGCTCGCCCGACCGCACGGAAATGTGCGCCTGACGCGCGCCGTCATCATCGCCACTGTGCTGCGCCGCCATCGCTGCGCGCAGGATGGCGACGGCCTCATCTCGCTGCCAGAGGCGCAGGCGGATGGCTGCCGCGCGGCGCTGCTCGCCTTCGTCACGCCTCTCAACTGCCAGGGCGAGTCGCCGCGTGCGGCCGTGAACGCCGTTGCCGGACCCCTCGCAGCACTCCTCCGCGCGCAAGGCCGGTGCGCGCAGCGCGCGTATGCGTGCGCGCGCGCTCGCTCGCGCACGCCGCGGGCGGCGCCTCGCGTGCGCGCGCCACCCGCCAACGGCGCCTCGCGCCCTGCGCCCTCGCACGTCGTGCGCGCATTCGATCGTCCGCTTCGCGCGCGCGCAGCCTTGCGGGCCGTGCGCTCGGCGCGTGGTCGGCGGTCGCGCGCGGCATCGTCGGCAGCGCTGCCGCGTCGATCGAGGCCACCTCGCCGCTCGGCCGGTTGCTCATCGCTCGGCTGCGCGCCGTGCGATGGGAGGTGGCGCTGCCCCGCTTGCGCACGTACGCACTATGGTTGAGCGTAGGTGTCGCGTTCGCGCTGTGCGGCAGCAGTGCGCCGTCTGGCGACGAGCCGTACCCGCGCTTCGAGGTTGGCCCTGGCGCGCAGGGCGCCGACGCGGCGGGTGCGGACTGGGTGGACGACGAATGAAGACCGAGGGTCGCTGAGTAGAAATGCTGAAAACCATGCTTTGTCCTCAAGACAACGCACCCCGCCGAGCCAACCCCTCGCAAGCGGTCAATTATTCGTGCGTTGCCGGGAGCGGTAGGCCGCGCATGGCCTGGTCCAGGTCGTGCTCGATGACGACCGCCTCGCGCGCGGGCACGGTGGTGTCGCGCATGGCGTCGGACTTGGACATCATGCGCGCGATCGCGCGCACGACGAGCCCACCGACTCGGAAGCGTCGGTTCTCGCGCAGCTCGCGGATCATCTTGCGGTTGATCGAGCGCGTCTTCTGGCGTTGCAGCTCGCGCCGCTTGGCATCCGCCGTCTTCGCCTCGGCTGGCGCTTCGCCGGAGAGCCACGGGTGTGCGAGGATCTGCTTGGCGGTGAGCCGCTTTTCCGGGTTGCGCTCGAGCAGCCTCGCGATCAGGTCCTTGGCTGCGTCGGAGACGTTGCTCCAGACCTCGCCGCCGTCCATGAAGATGGGCATCGTGAGGATCAGCTCGTTCAGCACGGCATCGTCCGGGTCGACGAAGGGCGGCGCGCCATTGAGCAGCTCGTACGCGATGCAGCCGAGCGCCCAGCAGTCGACCGACTCGTCGTACGACTCGGTGTCCGCCGCCTCCGCCGAGCCGGCGGCGTTCCGCTGGTTGAGGATGCGCACCTGCTCGGGTGCCATGTAGTCGGGCGTGCCCACCAGCTGCGTCAGTCGCAGCTTGCTCACCATGCCGCGGAGCGAGGGCGCGCCCTTCGCGCGCTCCGGCGCGGCGCGCGTCGGCCCGATGTTCGGCCGCCCCTGCTCGTCCTTGATGCGCGCGGCGAGTCCAAAATCGCTCAGCTTGACGACGCCGATCTGGCCGTGCTCCTGCGACGTGCACAGCAAGTTCTCCGGCTTGAGGTCGCGGTGCGCGACGCCTGCGCTCTCGTGCAGATATTCGATTGCCGCCGCTAACTGCCGGAACGTCTCTCGCGCCCTCGCCTCGTCGAAACGCTCGACCTCGTCGATCTTGGTGAGGAGCTCGCCGCCCGGCGCGAGCTCGAGCGACACGTACAAGTGCGACGGCGTCGAGATCACGTCGTGCACGGCGATGATGTTCTCGTGCTTGCAGCGCCGCCAGATTGCCACCTCGGCGAGCGCCTTGCCCGACTGGCTCGCCTCGAACACCTTGAGCGCCACGTTCCTGCGCGCCACGCGGTCGTAGGCGATCTGTACGGCCGCAAACGCGCCCTCGCCAATCTGCCCGATGAGCTGGAAATTTGCGCGAAAGTGGTCGGCAGACCGGCACATGTCGATCGCGTCGTTCCAGAGCGCAATGAACTCCTCGTACGTCAGAGCGTCCGCGCTAGGCGCCATGCTCAGCACGCGCGCCCACGCGGTGTCCATCTCGTCATGCAGGTTGGCGCCGGGCACGCGCGCGCGCAGCTCGGTGACGACGGCGGTGAGCGGCGCGCGCTCGGGTAGAGGTGCACCGGTGCACGCAACGTATGTGTCGTGCAGCGCCGACTCGGTCAGCACGGCCAAGTCCACCTCGTCATCGTCGGAAACGCGCGTGGGGCGCGACTCGGCGGAGCTCATGACGTACCAAAACCGACCTTGAGATCAAATAACCATTTATTTGATCTAACCGCCTGCCGCCTCCCACATGTCATAATTTTGACTTCTTGCTGGGGGATGCGCGACGGAACTTCTGCACATGAGCGCGGTGCAGGACCCGCGCGGCGGACGCGCACGCGGCGAGCCGCGCAGCCCGTGCGCCGGCCGTCGGCAGGCGTGCACCCGGCGGTGATTGAGGCGACGAAGGCGATCGGCCAGCTCGGCGGCGACCACGCGCGCGCGCGCGAGGCGGTCGACGAGCTCGTGCGGCTCGGCCACGCGCCGACGACCGTGACGATCAACGCGCTGATCCGCTGCCACGTCGAGGCGGGGCGGGCGGAGGCGGCGGAGCATCTGATCGGTGAAATGCGCACCACGTGGCAGCTCGCGCCCGACGCCTTTTCGTACAACCTCGTGCTGCGCGCGTACTCGCTCGCGCGGCGCGAGGCGGACGCCGAGCGCGTGCTCGCGTGCGCGTGCGCCGCGCGCGTGGACGACGCGTGCTCGTACGCGACGATGCTCTCGGCAGCGCTGGCGCCCAAGCGCGCCTCGCAGCTCCTCGCGCAGATGGACGCGCGAGGCGTACCGCCCGACGCAATCGCGCTGCACGCCGCGATGCGCGTGTACGAGCGCGCCGCGATGGGCGACGCGTGCGAGGCGCTCGCCGCGCGGCTGCCGGCGGGCGGTGCGTCGCGCTTCACGTTCGCATCGGTTGCGAAGGCATGGACGAACGCGGCTGAGCCCGAGCGCGCCGAGGCCGCGCTGCGCACCGCGCTCCGCCGCGGGCTCGCGGACTCGATCCTGTACGCCATCGTTGCCGACGGGTACGCGTGCGCATGCCCGCCGCGCGTCGCCGACGTCGAGCGGCTCGTCGCCGAGGCGATCGGCACGTGCGCGCCCGGCCGACTCTCGCTCTCCCTCTTCCACGCGCTTCTCAAGGCGCACGCGCGCGAGCGCGCGCCGCGCGCACAGGTCGTGCGAGAGTTGGGCGAGATGCTCGATGCGCATGGCATTAGGCCAGACGTGGCGACCGCGTGCGCGGCGGCCGAGCTGCTGTGCAACGCCGGACTGCCGCGTGAGGCGCTCGCGCACGTCACCGAGGCGCGGCGTGGCGGGATCGTGCCTGACGCGCGGTTGTGGAACATTCTCATCCACGGATATGCCCGATGCCGCTGCATTCGCACGAGTGGCGTGTGCAACTGCGAGCCGTGCACGTGCTCATCGCCCGACCAGGCGCTGCGGCTGCTGCGGCAGATGCAGGCGCAGGGGCTGCCGCCAGACAGCATCACGCTCAACACGCTCGTCGCCTCCTTCTGCCGCGCCGGCCGCCTGCCCGACGCCGTCCATCTTCTCGACTCGGTCCTCCTCGTCGCGCCTGGACCGACCGGTCCGGCGGGCGAAACCGCTGGCGGCGCTCCGCAGCTCGTCACGCTCGCGGCCGTCGAGCTGCTACTGCGCACGCTGCTCAGGCCCCTCGCACGCGCGACCGCGCCATCTGCCGACGCGCGCTCTGATCGCACGGCTCGTCGCAACGATGGCGACCGCACGGCTCGTCGCAACGATGGCAGCTGCGACGATGGCGTGTGCGGCCATGAGGGCGGCGCGCGTGCCGACGGCGACGACGCGTTCGAGCGCGCGCCCGCGCCGCGCGCCGAGGAGCTGCGCGACGTGGCCTTGCTGATGGAACGCGCACAGCTGCGCCCGTCCGTCGAGGTGAGCGCGCTCTTCGTCTGCGCGTACCTCGCCCAGCGGCCGCTATCGCCCCGTCACCTTGCGCAGGCCGCACGGTGGCTCGACGATGCAACGATGGAGGCGGGCTCGGGCTCGGGCTCGGGCTCGGGCGCGCCACAGCCGCAGCCGCAGTCGTCGACACCGTCGCGCGCGCGCGCGTGCTGTGAGTCGGGCTCAGGGCTCGAGCTCGCGCGCGACCCGCCGCCGTGCACTGCGGCTGCGCGCGATGACGCGGCGCGCGGTCTGCTTGCGCGCGCGCTCTGCGCGCTGCTGCGCGCGGCGGGCAGCTGGCACGCCGGTAGCGCGCACGGCGCCGCCGGCGCGCAGCTCGACGCGGCGCGCGGTGCGCTCCGCCGCGCCGCGCGCTCCATTGCCACCGGCGCCGCGCACGCCGACGGCGCCCTCGTGAGCGCCATGGCGACGCTCAGCGCGCAGCACGCGGCGGCGCTCGGCGTGGGCGCGGACGCGGGCGCGCTGCTGCGCGGCTGCATGCGGCTTGCCGAAGAGAGGGGCGCACGGCTCAGCGCGAGCGCGCTGTGCGCGCTGATGCGTGCGACAGGCGGCGGGGAGGGCGACGCTCCCCTCCTCCACCCCACAGACGCCGCGCAATACCGTGTCTCTCGTGCGCCACGTGCCCTCGCGCGCGCCGTGCTCCTCGAGGTGTGCAAGGGCGCACGCCGCGCTTGGCCGAGCGCGGGCGCGGCCGGCGCGGTCGCTGGCCGCGTTGCGGACGGCACGTGCGCCGAAGCGCCCGACGCGGCGTCCGGCTGCGCGCCGGACGTTGCGCGCAGCTGCTGCGGCCGCTGCTGCTGGGAGGCGCCGACCGGAGTCGGCGGATGCGCGTGCGGCTGGGTGTGCGTGCTGCGGCTCGTCGCGCGCGTTGACGCGCCGCTCGTCCGCGCTGCGCTGCTGTCGCGCGGTGAGGAGGAGGAGGAGGAGGGTGGCGGCGGTGAGGAGGAACAGGAGGCTGGCGGTGAGGAGGAGGAGGAGGAGGCTGCCGGCGCGGGTGCATGCCCCGCGCGTGCGAGCGGCGAAGGCGGCGCTGGCGCGCGCGACCCGTGCGATGACGCGGTCGGCGGCGCGGTCGGCGGCGCGGTCGGCGGCGCGGTCGGCGGCGCGGTCGGCGGCGCGGTCGGCGGCGCGGTCGGCGGCGCGGTCGGCGGCGCGGTCAGCGGCACGGGCGGCGGCGGCGGCGACGTCCTGCGCGCGAACGTGAACGGGGCGCGCGCGGTGCGGGGCGCGCGGCGCACGCTGGCTCAAGCGCTGCTGCAGAGCGCGGCCGATTGCGCCGCCGCCCTCACCGCGCTCGGTCTTCCCGCCGAGCCGCCGCATCTGCCGTTTCGTGCATGGCTTCTCCCTCTCTGCGCGCCCCCATTGCGCACGCTGCCGGCTGCCGGCGGCGCGCATCCGCGCCCGTCCGGAGCGTCCGCCGCACCGGACACCTCGGCTCTGCCGTGCGCTGTCTCGAATCATGACCACCTCGGCCACAACCAATTCGCGGGTTGCCAGCATGCTGGCTGCGCGGGCGGCTGCGCGGCGACCGCGCTCATAGCGTTGCTCGCGCCCTCGGCGCAGCCCTCGGCGCAGCCCTCGGCGCAGCCCTCGGCGCAGCCCTCGGCGCAGCCCTCGGCGCAGCCCACGGGCCCTCGCGCGGACGGAACAGCGCGCGCTGACGCGCCCGCGCGCGCGGCCGCCGAGCCGCACGCGGCCGCGCATCGCGGCCAGCCTGCTCCCTGCCGCGCGGGTGTGGGACTGGTGCCCTCATCGGCGGAGGCAGTGTGCACGGAGGTCAAGCTGCTGCTCGCCATCGTCGAGTCTGCGCTCGCGCGCGCCGCCAAAGAGGTGGTCGCGCGCGCCGCCGCGCTCGCGGCCGAGCGCGCGCGCCCCGCGGCCGTCGCCGCGCCCCGCGCGCCGTGCACGCACGACCGACAGCCGATGAGCATGGCTGTCAGCATGGCTGTCAGCATGGCTGTCAGCATGGCTGTCATTCTGCGCGTCGACGGCCTCGTGTGCGGCGCGTGCAGCGCGCAAGTGACGCGCGCCCTTTTGCAGCTGCGCGGCGTGGCGGATGTGCGCGTTGAGCTGGAGAGTGGCCTCGTGTGCGTCACGTGCGAGGACAGCGTCACGCACGCGCAGCTCGTCGCGGCTGTTGAAGCGACCGGCCGGGCGGCGCGGATGGCGAACGGCGCGAACCGCCCGGCTCTCCGCGCGAGCGACGCGCCGCGGCCGAGCGCCGGCACGGCAGTGCAGCCGCGCCGGCTGCGCGCGCAGAGCGCCGAGTTCGTCCCAGCGGCTGCGCGGGCTGATGCGCTGCGTGCGACCGGCCGGCCGCCTCCGACGCGCCTCGCCGTCGCGTGCGGCGCGGATGGCGCTCAAGGTGCCGCGCAGCCGCCGCGAGCAGGCGACGGCGACAGTCCGCTTTGCACGCGCGTCGAGCTGCTGACGCCCGCGTGCGCGCAGGCGACGCGCGCAGTCGCGCAGACAGTCGAGCTGCCGCGCGCGAGGGCACCGCGCGTGCAGCCGGCTGAGCCTCCGCCTCGTCAGCTCGGGCCGAGTCAGCCGGGCGCGGAGTGCGAGGCGCCGACGGTGCTCTCAGTGCACGACATCCCTGCACTGCTCCTCGCCTAGGTCAATTCTCTTTTCGAAGCACCCTAATTGCCTATCGCCGTCGCCTCCTCGTCCTCCTCGCCCTCGCCCTCCATCACCGGCGCTCGCTGGAAGGAGGCGCGCACGCGCGCCTTGAGCTGTGAGAGGGTGCGCTGCACGAAGAGCGGACTCATCACGTTCTGCGTCAGGTCGAGGCTCTTGAGCGCGCTGTTCGACTGGCACACCGCGCAAAGCGGGCGCACGCGACGACGCGCGCCGCGTGGCGCAGGACGCAGGGCACATGGCACAGGGCGCAGGGCACAGGGCACGGGGTGGGGTGCGGTGCGGTGGGGCGGGGTCGGAGAGGCGCGAGCGGCGCGCGGAGGCGTGGCGCACGGCGTCGCCCCACCGAGAGAGCGTCGGCAAGCATGGCCGCGCCGTCGTCGCCGATACGGCAGGTGGCGAGGTCGAGGGATCTGATGACCGAGTTGGCGCGCAGCGCGTCCGCCAGCTCCTCGCACGCGCCGGACGTGAGATCGTTGCGCGAGAGGTCCTGCGAGGGCGGGAGAAGGGGGAAAGGGGGCAGGGTCACCAACGGAGAGCGCGGGCGAGCACGCGTGCGCGGCGCGCACGCGCGGGCGGCCGAGTGGCATGCGTGAGAGGCGGGGCATTGGCGAAGGCAACGGTGGCGGGCCGCGCCTGCGCGCTCGCGCTCGCACGCCTGCGCAGCGCGCACGAGGTGCGTGAGCATGCAGCTGCCGGCAAGGGCCCACGAGAGCTCGTCGCAGCCATCGTCGTCAATGCCATTGGCGCCCAGCTCGAGCCACTCGAGCGTCTTGTTCACCTGCAACGCGGAGGCAAATTTCTTGGCGCCTTCCTTGACTGAGTTGCCACCCACAGTCAGCTTGCGCAGGCCCTTGTTCTTGAGCAGCCCGTTGGCCAACGCGACCGCGCCCTTTGCGGTGAGCCGGTTCGAATCGAGCTCGAGCACGCGCAGCGTCGTGTTCAGCGCGAGGGCCTCGCCCAGCCGCTCCGCGCCGCCGATCTGGCACAAGTTGCCTGCGCGCGCGACCCCACACAGCGCGCGCGTGGCAAGGCGGTGCGGCGGTGCGCGGCGGGGCGGCGTATGGTGGGCGACGGCGTCGCGAGTGTCCAAGGCGGCAGCCGCGACAGACGGCGCACCGGTGAGATCGAGCGTTTGGAGTGTACGGTTGTGCTCGAGGCCCTCAGCCAATGCGATGATGCCAAAGTTGTCAATTCCGTTGAAGCGCAGGTCGAGCTGCGTGAGAGAGCGGTTTGAGCGCAGCAGCGCGCCAATGTGCGGCGCGCCGAGCGCGCCGATCTCGTTGTACCGCACATCGAGCGTCGCGAGCGCGCACGTCTCCCGCTCGCACATGCTTTGAATCGCGCGCGCTCCGGGCGCGCGGATCGTGTTGGACGCGAGGGCGAGCTGCTGCACTGAGCCGAGCTCGGCGAGCGCGGCGGTGAGCGCGCACACGCCCTCGTCGAGCATGTACGCGCGTGGGCATTCGAGGCGCGTGAGCGACGCCTGCGCGCTGCCGCCCGCCGGTGCAAGGGTCGCGCCAAACCGGACGGCGCCGTCGACGCCGAGCGCGGTGGACGACGAGCCTTCAAGGACGAGGTATTCGAGCGAGGGCGTGGCGGAGGCGAGCTGCCCCGCCTCAGCCGCGTCGGCGCTGCCCGCGTTGCGCACCTTGAGCCCCGCGACCGCGAGCGCGCCCGTCCGCTGCAGTAGGGAGGCCGCCACGCCGTCGCCCAGCTTGTCAACCCACACGTCGGCGCGCAGCTCGCGCAGGGCGGGGCAGCCGGTCTGCAGCGCTGCGAGCTGCTCGGCGGACCAGGCCGAGCCGCCCGACAGCCCGACCGCGCGCAGCGTGTGCAACGAGTGCGCGTTGGCCTGCGCGACGCCCGCGACCATCCCGCGCGAGAGGAGCGGACAACCGCTGCAGTCGAGGAGGCGCAGACTGCCTTGCGCGAGCGCTGCAAGGGCGTGGAGCGCATCGTCGGTGCGCAACGGCAAGGGCTGGACGGCGCGCATCTCGAGCGCCTCCCACCCCGTCGGCTCGAGCAGGATCGCCGCGCGCAGCCGCGAGCACGACATGCCGAACCGAATCGCGTCGACGGGCGGGAGGAAAGAGCGTACGTGCTGCGCGGACTCGGCGGGAAGCCCGACAAGGCCCGACTCGGCGATCGCGGCGGAGGCGGCGAGAGCGGCCGCCGCGGCCGACGTGGCGGCGGGCGCCGTGCGCGCGCGCTCCTCGCGCTCCGCGCGCAGCTTTGCAATCTTGTCGGCCGCCATGCGCGACGCCCACGACGAGTCCTCCTCGCGCTCGGCGCGCGCGGCCGCGGCCGCCTTGGCAGCGTCCTCCTCCGCCTTGAGCGCGGCGCGCGCGGCGCGCTGCTCGGCAAGGGCTTTCGCCGCCTCCGCGTCGCCCTTCGCCTTGACCGCCGCGGCGGCCGCGGCGGCCGCGGCGGCCGCGGCCGCGCGCGCCGGCCCGTTCACGAGCTCGTCGAACGCCGCGTCGACCTGCTTGGCGTTGAGCGATTTGACGAGGTTCTTGACTTGCCCCTTCATCTTATGCCTAGCGATGAACGCCTCGTCCGCATGCGCGAGCACGTACTCCACCTTCTCCTTCTTGCTCATCGCGGATCCATCGGGCACGTCGCCGTCGGCCATTTTTTGGGGGTGGGCGTCGTGCAACTCATGGCCAAGGCGGTTACAACTCATCGCAACGGCCCTTCTTCCTCTCCTCCCGCCGCGCCCGCCGCGCCGCGCTTGCCCTTGCTGCCGCCCTTGGCATTGCCCGTGCCGCCCTTGCTCGGCTGGCGCGACGTGCAGTCGGGCACCCTGCGCGTCCCCCGATTCTTCCGGTGCAGCTCGTCGGCAAACTGCTGGAAGAGCGCGTCCATCGCAGCGCGGTGGTGCGTCGCGCTGTCCTCCCACTCCGCCTTGAGGCCCGACTTTGCGTGCTGCATGTGCGTCACAAATGCGAATGGAAGCACGTGAAAGCGGAAGCCGGCGTAGCGCAGGTGCAGGATGAACTGTATCTTGTTCTTGCCGTACCCGTTAAACCGCTGGTCGTAACGCGGCGTGCTGCTCAGCCGTGGCACGATCACGTATGGCTCGTACCGCGTCGAGCGCATGCAGCCAATGTTGTACGTGCGGCCCGGCTCGGTCCAATTCCACCACTTGTCGTAATCGGTCGACGAGTGCGTCTCGGGCGATGATCGAAAATAGAATGTCGTGCAATTGCCCCTGAGCGCGGAGAGGGCGGGGCCGGCGCGGCGGGAAGGGGGAAGGGGGAACGAAAATGTCGTGCTGCTCAGCCGTGGCGGACGCGCGCTGCGCATTGGCCGCGGCGCGCGCGCGCGGCGCGGTCGCCAGCTCGGGGCGGCGGCGCGGACGGCACGGCGCCAGAGCGCGCGCGCGTGCAGACCGGGCACGCCCCTCTGCGCGCAAGCGCGCAGAGACGTGCATTGGTTGGTCGGGGCGCGCGGCTGTCGCACCGAAGCATGCACTGCTGCAGCTCGGCCATCGTGTGCGGCAGCTCGGCAGCCCTGCGCTCGAACGCGCGGTCGGCAGCGGCCGCGTGGTGCGAGGCGTAGTAGGCGAAAGCAGGCACAACGAGCGCGCTCCTTTCGCCGCGCAGCAGCCGGCCGCTTTGGCGCGCAAACGCCTCGTGCAGACCAGACGACGGCCACAGGTCGACGTCGAGGGTGAGGAAGTGCGTGGTGCGCACCGCGCCGATGGCGAGGTTGCGCAGCTCGTTGATCGGGTACGCCTCGTCCGCGCTCTTCTGCGCCCGCGCGACGAGGACGACGTGCTCGCGGGAGCGGCCGTCCGAGCGGAGCGCGGCATCGGTCGCAGCGGCCGACGTGCCCAGCGGCAGGTAGACGGCCGCGACGAGCGGATGAGGGGCCCATCGATCGGCCATCTCACGCAAGAAGCGCAGCCTGTCCGGCGTCGTCTGCGTGATGATCGTCAAGTTGAACTCGCCCGTGCCCGCCGCCGCCGCGCTCCGCATGTCCACGCCCGCCGCACCAGCCGCGCGCACGTCGTCATCCTCGCCGTCGCCGCCGTCGTTGTCCTCATCGCGTTTGACCTCGCCGGCGACTGGGCTGGACGGGTGGGCGCCCTTGCTCGCCGCGCCGCCCGCGTCGTCGTCAGCGGAGCCGCGACCGCCGCCAGTACCGTCGGCCTCGCCGAGCGCTCGCGCGTCGTGCCGGGCGGACGCACGCTCCTCGGCGCCCCCGGGCAGGTGGTTCCACACAACGTACGATGATGCGAGCGTCGAGATCACGAGCGCGACACACGGGATGACGATCAGGAGCGTTGTCAGTCGACACCGTCGACGGCCGCCCTTCATGCGATGCGCGTGGCCGCCATCGTGTGCTCCCACCCTCTCGTCGGAACCCGACGCGTGGACGGCAAGGCCATGGGCGTGCCGGCCTTCTTCAAGTGGCTCCGCCGCCGCTTCCCAAAGTCGGTGTGGGACGCGGCGGAGTCCGAGGACGCGCGCGGCGCGGCGGAGCCGGGCGACGTCGACTGGACGGGCGCCAATCCGTCCGGCTTTGAAGTGGACTGCCTCTACCTCGACATGAACGGCGTGATCCACGCGTGCACGCACCCGCAGGACCGACCCGCGCCGCCCGACCAGCCCGCGATGATGCGCGAGATCTGCGCGTACGTTGACAAGCTCGCGACGATCGCGCGACCGCGCCGGCTCCTCGTCCTCGCGATCGACGGCGTCGCGCCGCGCGCGAAGATGAACCAGCAGCGCGCGCGACGCTTCCTCGCGGCCAAAGAGGCGGGGCTGCGCTCGAGCGCGCGCCGCAAGGCCGCCGACGAGTGGCGCGCGCTCGGCCTGCCCGTGCCCGAGGGTAGCGGCTCGGCGGCCTTTGACCACACGGTCATCACGCCGGGAACCGAATTCATGGCGGCCGTGTCGCACGCGCTGCGCGCGCACGTCTGCGCGCGCGTCGCTTCGCACCCGGCGTGGCGCGCACTCACCGTCGTGCTCTCCGACGCATCCGAGCCGGGCGAGGGCGAGCACAAGATCATGGAGTATGTGCGCACGGCGCGCGCCTCCGCCGGGTACGACAGCACGCAGACGCACGTCGTGTACGGCCTCGACGCGGACCTTGTGCTGCTCGGGCTCGCATCGCACGAGCCACGATGGGCGCTGCTGCGCGAGTGGGTGCCCACCGAGAAGGAGCGCGAGCGCGCGAGCTGCTCGATCTGCGGGCGCGCGGGCCACGGGCCGGCCGCGTGCCCGCTCGGCGCGCTGCGCGCGCCGGGCGCGTCGTCCGAGCGGGTGGCGCCGCTCGTCGCGCACCGCCCGTTCCTCTGGCTCTCATTGTGGGTGCTACGCGAGTACCTCGAGCACGCGCTGCGCCCCTCCGCCGCGCGCCTCCCGCCCGCGCGCGCCGACGCGGGCGCCGCCGACGATGCCGCGCGCGCGCCGGGCGCGCGCGCGCGCGCGGAGCCCGCACGCGCCCCCTTCTCGCTCGACGCGGCGTTGGACGACCTGGTGGCGCTCTCCTTCTTGGCGGGGAACGACTTCCTCCCGCACCTCCCCGGCCTCGAGGTGCACTCGGGCGGGATGGACGAGCTGCTGCGCGCGCTCGGCCGCGCGCGCGCGCAGGCCGCCGCGGACGTGGCCGACGCGCGGCGGTCGCGCGACGAGCAGCGGCGCGTCAAGGCGGAGGCGGCGGGCGGCCCGCTGCTCGTCCGTGGCGAGCTGCAGCGCGCGGCGCTCTGTGCCGTCGTCGAGCAGCTCGCCGGCGCGGAGGAGCGGCTGCTCGAGCGCGCGGCGCAGCGGGCAAGCCGCGCCGACGCCGCGCGCGGCGCGGGCGCGGCGCGCGGCCGCGCGGCCGACGCGCGGCCGCTCGCGCCGAACGCGGCGGAGGCACTCGGGGCGGCGGCCTTTGACGAGCGCGTGCACGGCGAGCTCGAGGCGCTGCTCCGCGCCGAGGCGAACGCCGACGATGCGCTCGCGGCCGCGCCGGACGCGGGCAGCGCCGACGACGCGCACGGCGGCGCGGGCGCGCGCGCGCGTGCGGCGTGGTACGCGTCGAGCCTTGGCGCGCGCTTCGCCGCGCAGCCCGGCGCGGTGCGCGCGCTCTCGCTCGCCTACGTGCGCGGCCTCGCGTGGGTGAGCGGCTACTACTACGTGGGCGTGCCGTCGTGGGCGTGGCACTTTGCCTACCATTACGCGCCCTTCGCCGCGGACATTGCCCACGCGCTGCGCGAGCTCTCTGACGAGGCCTTTGGCGCGCTCGCGGGAGCCGCGTCGTTTGAGCTCGGCGTGCCCTTTGCGCCGCTCGCGCAGCTGATGGCCGTGCTGCCGCCCGCGAGCGCGCACTGCGTGCCCCGCGCGTACCAGCCGCTGCTCAGCGCCGCCGACTCGCCGCTCGCGGCGTGGTACCCACGCACCCTCTCCCTGGACCTGAGGGGATGCACGCAGCTATGGCAGGGCGTCGCGCGGCTGCCCTTCATCGACGCCGACCGGCTGCTCGCCGAGCTCGACGCCGTGCGCACCGAGCTCCTGCCGACCGAGCTCGCGCGCAACGCGCACCAGCCGGCGGTGGTCATCGCGAGCGCCTCGTCCGCGCTTGCGGCGCTCGCCGCCGAGGCGCTGCACGGCGCGCGCGCGCGTGGCGCGCGAGGCGTGCCCGTCGGCTTTGAGCTCGGGCTGCCCATAGTTGGCGAGCTGCGCGCGTGCGCCCAGTCATCGCCACCTGGTGCCATTGTGCTCACCCTTGCGCTGCCCGCGCTGCCTCGCGAGCGGCTCGCGTTCGGCGCGCTGCCCGGCGCGAGCGCGCCCGCGCGCGTGCTCACGCTCGACGACGTCGCCGGCTGCGTCGAAGAGACGCCGCGCTGGGCCGCAGGCACCGTCGGCGATGGGCGCGGCACGGTCACGCTCGCCGGCGCGGCGCGCGGCAGCGGTGCGGGCGGCAAGAGGCGACGGCGCGACGGCGCGCGCGGCGGCGCGCGCGGCGCGGCGGCGGCGGGTGGGGCGGCGCAAGCGCAGCGCACGGCGCAGCGCCGCGTGTCGTCGCCGCTCGTCGGCGGTGTCGTCGGCGGTGGCGGCGCGCTGTTTGGCTTTTCGCTTGGCTAAAGGAACAAAGAAACAACCCATTTTCAATCTCGGAGATGTGCCCGCCGACCGACCGGGCGGAGACGAGCGCGACCGTGCCGCCGCCGCGCTGGATGTGCATCAGGCGGCATTTGCAAGCGCAGCCGCCCACCCTCACATCTCAACGCGGCTTGCGCCGCGCGGGCCTCCAGCCGAGGAGCCTACGCACGCCGAACACGCCATCAACTGCCGTGGCGCGCGGCAGGCTCGGCGCACCCCGAGCGCGCGCCGTCTCGCCTCTGTCCGCGGCGGCCGCGCCGTTGGCCGCCGCATCGGCCGCCTGCTCGTGCAGCGCGCGCTCGCGCGCACGCGCGTCTCGCCTCGCCGCGCGCGCGCGCACGATGGCGCCAGCGGCCGACTCGTTGGCGCCGCGCTCGTCGTAGAGCCCGCTCACGCGGCCGATCGTGCTGATCGCGAGCGCCGTCGAGCGCACGACGCCCGTCGAGTTGAGGTCGACGAGCGCCTGCACGGCGAGCGCGTCGGGCACGGACTGCCACCAGCGGTACGGCCCGTCGCGCACGCCGAAGACGACCCACGTGCTCAGCCGCGTGCGCAGCGGCTCGCACAGCGGCACGTCGTCGCCGAGGAGCGCCTGCAGCACCTGCGCATCGAGGGGGAGGGGGAGGGTGGGTGGGTGGGTGGGTGGTCGGGGCGGGAGAGATGGTCCGAGATGGTCCGAGCATGGTCCGAGAATGTCCGAGCATGGTCCGAGAATGTCCGAGATGGTCCGAGACTGTCCGAGATGGTCGATGGTCCGAGAGCGCACCGCGCCGCACCGCACCGCAGCAACGCGGCGGCGCACGCGCGGCGCACACCTCGTCGGCGGTGAGCTCGCCGTCGCCGTTGAGGTCGGCGTCGCTCACGTACTCGCCGAAGCGCACGACGGACGCGCGCGCGGTCACGCCCGTCTGGTTGAGCGCGACGACGATCGGCGCGAGTGCAATCGCCTGCAGGCGGTCCCAGACGGTGCGCGCGCGCGACGTGGCCTTGATGAGAACCATCGAGCGGATCGCCGCGATCGTCTCGGCGTCCAGGCCCTCCGCCCACGCAACGGCCGCCGGCGCGAAGCGGCGCGTCTCGCCCGCCGCGCCGCGCGCGCCGGGCACGCCCCACGGCGCGGGCTGCTGCGCGTCGTCGTAGATCAGCGCGAGCAGCTCGTCGAGGGTGAGCTCGTCGTTGCCATCGCGGTCAACCCGCTTGACAAGCGCGTCGACACGCGCGAGCAGGTTGCGTAACCGTGAGCGCACGGCTTCCTGCGGCAGCGCGAGCAATGGCGGTGGCTGCGCGCGCGCGGCCGCGCCGACGCTCACGCCGACGCCCCAGCCAAACGATGGCAGCCCGCCGAGCGCGCTCAACGCGGCCGCGCGCACGTCGGACAGGCCGCGGCCCGCGCCGGCGGTTGCGCCCGCCCACGCTCGCCTGACGAAGCCGCGCACGCGCTCGCGCCCCGTCGGCGGCGGCGGCAGCAGCAGCAGCTCGGGCTGGCCGACGCGCGGCCGCGCATCGGCGCGCGCGGCGCCTGCGCGCGCGACGCTTGTCCGGTCGGACGCGCCCGCCTCCGCCCGGTGCGCCCACTCGACCGCCGCGCTCGACGCGCCGACGCGCGCGGCGCGCAGCGCGACTTCCGGTCCCGAGACGCGATCCGACGCCTCGGCGACCCGCTCGATCGCGTTGGGGCCGTCGCCGTCGCCGTCGCCGCCGTCCGCGCCAAAGTCGACCGCCGGCCGGTGCACGGGCACTCGAGGACGCGTCGGCCGCGGCTGGAGCGTGAGGCGGACGGGCCAGAGCCAGTACCACGGCCGCTGCGCGCCGCCGCCGTCGCCGTACGCGCCGGCGCCGTCCACCGCCGCCGCGCCCGCACCGCCGCGCGCGGCGACGGCGAGGGCGGCGGGCTGCGCGTGTGCGGGCTGCGTGTCCGCGTCGTCCTCGTCCGGCAGGCCCGTCGAGATGAGCTCGAGCGACTCGATCACCTGGTCCTCGATGGAGGAGGCGAGCTCCATCGTGACGTTGGACACCTGCCTCGAGAAGATGGTCGATGCCTCGCCGAGCAGGTTGCTGTGCAGGATGGCGCCGATCGGGTCCTCACGCACGGCGCGCAGCTCGTCGTCGAGCATCGCCGCGTAGCCCTTGCGCACGATCAGCTTGATGCGCCGATCGAGGTTGGCTTGCGCTTGGCGCACGATGCCGAGCGCGCTCGGCTTCCACACCGCGTCGTCCGGCGTGTTGAGCAGGTCCGTCTCGATCTGCCGCGTCGCGATCTCCTTGGCGAGGATCGCGATCAGGCCGATGAGCAGAGGCCGCGGCGACACGAGCGCAAAGCGCGAGGCGAGGCGCTCCATCGGGCGGACGACGACGCGGCGGAAGAGCGGGCGATCCCACGGCTCGTGATCCGCCGGGTCGGGCGACGAGAGGAAGCCGCCGCCGCACGAGAGGTCGAGCGGGTGCAGCCGCGCGGGCGTCGTGTCGAGCAGGTCGCGCGGCGCGTACCGCGCGCCGCCGTGCTCGACGGCGCCGTGCCCGTCCGGGCGCGTGTGCACGAAGGGCTCTGACGCGCCCGAGGGCGCGCACAGGCGCACCGCCGGTGCCGGCGCGCCGCGCCGAGCAGCAGCCGCTCGGTGGTGGTCGAGCCGCATGGTTACGCCCTGCACTCCGAGCGCATGGCTGGCGCGAGTATTGTGGGAGAATTGATTAGAGAATTCCGGCACCTCCCCGCTGCTCGCGAGGGTTCAAACGCGGGTTCCGCGTGGCCCGGGCGTGGCGGGATGGACGGGTTCGCGCAGCACGTGGCCGCGCAGCTCGCGCGCGCCGATCGTTCGACCGTGCCGCGCACGCCCGTGCCCGACGACGAGCGGCTGCTGCACGGCCTGCGCGCGCTCTCCGTCGACGGCGCGGCGGGCGCAGGCTGGGCGGGCGTGGACGTGCCGCTGCCGCGTCCGGCGGCCGTGCTCCCCAAGCCGCCGTGGTTCAAGAAGCCGACGCGGCCGACGCACGCGGAACTGCCTGCGCCCGTGCATGCCAGCGCGCCCGAGCACCACGCGCCCGCGCGCCGCCCGTCCGCACCGGCGCAGCGCGGCGGTTCTTCGGCTCGGCGGCGGAGCCGCGGGCGTCGCGCCCACCTCGACGCGAGCCGGCGCGCGCACCAGCAGCTGCACCGGCGGCCCTACGGCCAGCCGCATCACCTTCCGCCTTCCGCGCCGCGCCCGCCGAGCACGCCTCCCGCCTCGCACCACCTTGCGCCTCAACCGCGCCGCAATGCGGGGTGCGTGTACGATGGCGGCTCGCTCGAGCATCTGCTCAACGGGTCGGTGCCCGTGATCGTCGTCGACACGAACATCTGGCTCGACGACCTGCCCAAACTGCGCGCGTGGGCCGTCTCGCAGTGCGCGCTCCTCGCCGTGCCCTTCGCCGTCGTGCGCGAGCTCGACGGCCTCAAGCAGAACGACGGCTCGCGCGGGCAGAGGGCGCGCGCGGCGCTGCGGCACGTGCACGAGAGCGTCTCGTCCGCCTCGCCCGCGCCGGGCTCGCGCGTGCTCCTGCAGGCGTTCCACGAAGTGTACCACGCCACGCACGCATCGCGCGAGCGCGTCGCCGCCCCCGCCGCTGCGCCCGCCAACGCGGACGAGCAAATCCTCGACTACGCCCTTTGGCTGCTACGCGTCAGACGGCTGCCCGTCGCGCTGCATTCGGCGGACGTGGCGCTGTGCGTCAAGGCGAGCGCGAATGGCGTGCGCTGCGGGCCGCGCGGCGTGCTCGATGCGCTCGACGACGCGCGCGGGCGCGCCGGGAGCGCGCGCGCCGCGCCCGAGCACGCGCCGCCGGTCGAGGCGCACGCGCGCGCCGACGCGGCGAACACGGCGTCGCGCGACAAGCTGAGGCCCGCCGAGGCCACGCTGCCGCCCAGCACCGTCGCGAGCACGGCCGTGCTGGCCGGCGTTCTGCCGCGCGCACCGCCGCCACCCCCGCCGCCGCCACCACCGTTGCCGCCGTTGCCGCCACCACCGCCGCCGCCGCCGCCGCCGCCGCTGCAGAGCAGGCTGCCGCCGCCTCGGCCAGCGCCCGCTGGCCCCGGTCCAGCCCACCCGGCTGCAGCCGCGCCCGCACCAGCCGCGCCGGCGGAGCTCGACCCACCTTCAGCCGACCAGCACGCACGACAGCCATCGTGGCTTTGGAGCACGCAGCGGGGGACGCCCGGACTGCCCGCAGCTGCGCCGGCTGCGGCGTGCGGCGCCCAAGTCGGGGGCGCGCACGCGGGCGAAGCGGAGGCGCTCTCGGGGGCTGCGCGCGCGCCGCCGCACGCGCACGCGCCGTCGCAGCCCGCGCCGCCCGCTCCGGACCACGCCGCCGGCAGCTCGAGCAGCGCGCGCGAAGCGATGGACGCTGTGGACGCACGCGCCGACCTCGAGCGCGCGCTCTCGCGCAAAGACGACGAGCTGCGCGCGCTGCGCGAGGAGCACGCGGCACTGGCGCTCGCGCTCGCGCGCCTCTCGCTCGCCAAGCCATCGGATCCCACGACGCCACCGCCCGCGCCTCAGCCCGTAGACGCGGCCCCACACCCGGCGCTCGCGAGCCCGCAAGGTCACGCGAGCGTGCCGCCCGTCATGGCGGCACGTACATCGCCGAGCGAGGGCGCGCAGCCCACGGCGACGGGCCGCGTCGACGTGGAGGGCACAACCGCCAAGCCACTCGGCGCGCGAGAGCTCGCCGCGCAGCGCGCCGAGCGGCCGCCATCGTTGATCGGCGTCGACGAGGCCAAAGCGCGGTCCGCGCCGCGCTCGTGCGACGGCCGGCCCACAGTCGACCTGCTCAGTGCGTCGGTTGATGAGCTGCAGGCGCTGCCAGGTGTCGGCCCGGCGCTCGCGCGCAGGATTGTCGAGCAGCGCGAGCGCGAGCCGCTCACGATGCGCACCGCTGACGATCTGCTGCGCGTGAAGGGCGTTGGTGCCAAGGCCGTGCACCTGATCAAGCTCTCACAGCTTTTGCGGGAAGAAGTGTGAGTGTGCCTGGCCCGTCAGTGTGCACGAGGGGGCATGGGCCCGCTCACTCGCGCTCGCTCGCCGACTCATTGGTCGGCAGCGGCGCGCGGTCCGGGCGGTCGTTGGCGCTGCGCCCGCACGAGGCGGCGATGGAGGTGGCGGGCGGCGCGGCAGCACGCGGCGGCGGCGGCGGCGCAACGTCTGCCCCAATCGCTGGGCGCGCCGTCGCCCAGTCGAGCCCGGCTGCCCACCCACTGTGGGCCCCCACCTCGTGAGGGAGCGCAGCGAGTACGAAACAGTAATGGGAAAGGAGGAGTTTCCACTCCTCCAGCTCGTCGAGCCACTCCACGCGCTCGACGCGCTGGCGCTCAGCGCGCGGGAGCACGTGCTCGTACCAGTGCAGCATGTCCACCGCCCGGCAGCCGCTCCAGCCGCACTGCGCGAAGCGCGCCTCGTGCGCGCGCGTATCCGTACAGCCGTCAATCCCCGGGATGCGCAGGCCGCGCGCCTCGAGGTTGGCGCGCATTTGGCGGCCAAACGCGTCGTCCGGTCGGATCATCTCGTAGGCGAGGCACGCTGCGTCCGACAGGTAGCCCGCGAGGAAGCGGAGCAGCGCGGAGCCCGCGTCCGGTGCCATGTACACGAGCACGCACTCGATCAGGACGAGGGTGGGCAGGCGCGGGTCGAAGCGTGCCTCGAGCAGCGCTGCGCGAAGCGAATCGAGGTTGGACAGGTCGGCGCTGACGAGCGCGTCCGCGCGCGAGGCGAGCAGGCACGCCGCCCCCTCCGCGTCGTCGGCAGCCGGCGCCGCGCTCGCACCGCGAGCGTCGCGCGCGCGCTGGCCGCGGAGCACGTGCAGCTTGCGGTCGCACACGGCGGGCAAGTCGACCTCGACGTAGCGCGCGAGGCGGCAGCCAGCGTGGCGCATCCGCCACGCGCGCGTGTCGAGCCCAGCGCCCAGGCTCAGGATCTGCCGCTCGACGGCGCCGAGGTCGTCGTCGCCGGGGGCGCGCGCGGGCGGCGCGAACTGATCGCACACTGCGTCTATGGCGGCGACGCGCACGAACGTGCCGCGGTTGATGATCGGCGCGCAGCGCGTGTGCGAGCGGTCAAACCAGCAGGCGAACGGGTCGTCGACGTACCCCAGCTGCGCCGCGCAGCGCTTGCTGATCGCGGCCGTATTCGACGTGTCCGCGACGGCGTGCATCCTGTCGGAGACGTCCGTTTCTGCACGATGGCACTGGCGCCGGAGGATGGACTGGAGGAGCTGCCGCTCGAGGACGAGGACGTCGCAGCGGAGGAGACGCCGGCGGCCGTGGTAGAGGACGACGTCCCTCCACCCGTCGCGCCTGTGCCCGCGCCGCTCGCCCTCCAGCCGGCCATGCCCGTCGACGAGGATATTGCCGACGCCGCGCCACGACCTGCGCTCGAGCCCGCGGTCGAACCGCCGGCCGCGGTGCCGCAGGAGGCGCTCGAGCAGGCGGCGGACGAGGAAATGCGCGGGCGCAAGGCGTCGGGCGCGGACCGATCGCCCGGCGTACCAGGAGAGGAGCTCGAGGCGGCACCCAAGCCATCCAAGGCCGCGGCACTGGACGAGACGGCGCGTCGGCCGGCGCCGGCTGGCACGCAGAGCGAGACGATAGCCAAGGGGCTGGTCTCGCAAGCCGCGGCGATGGACGGCATTGACGAAGCGACGATACCCGTCGAAGCGGTGCTCACAATCCAGAAGCGCGCGCGCATGCGCCAAGCTCGACTGCGCGCCAAGGCGGAGCTGCTCCGACGGAGGCACGAGCTCGTAGCCATGCGCGCGTCGCAGGGACGGGGCGGCGCGGCCGAGGCCGAGGCGCAGGCGCAGGCGAGCACGGCGGACAAGCTGCGCGAGCCGCTTGACGGGACGGCTGACACGAGCAGGGCACCCAAAAACAGGGCACCCAAAAACGGCGCGGCTGCGCCGCGCACGCTGAGCGGTGCGGGGGCCGCTGCGGTGGGCGACGCGCCAGGCGCGCAGCGGCAGAACGGTGCGAAGCCGGGGCAGCGCGGCGCGGCCGCGGCAAAGGCGAGGCGGAATGCGGAGCAGGGCGAGGGGGAGGGGGAGGGGGAGGGGGGCGGTGGTGCAGCCCCCCTTCCCGCCGACGCTGGTGCCAACGACGACGCCGACGCCGACGACGGCGTGGACGACGACGACGACGATGCCGACGGCGACGGCGACGACGGCGACGACGGCGACGATGGCGACGGCGACGACGGCGACGACGACGACGACGGCGACGACGGCGAGGCGGATGTGGCGGAGAGTGTGCACGGCGCAACACGCAACGGCACCGTCAGTCAGGGCGCAACTGCCCAGTCGCGCGCGCGGCACACCAAATCCATGGACGCGCCGGCGCACGCGGCTGGGCGAGCAGAAGCGGTAAGCTCTTCCGACGAGACTGAACTGGCAGGTCTGCGCGACGACACGCCACCGGAGCGAGCGGATGAGACGCGCAGGCTGTGGCGGATGCTCGTGCGCTCCCGGTGCGCGCTGCGCGCTCCCCCCTCGACCCGCGCCGCCATGTGCGACCCGCGCCGCCATGTGCGATCCGCTCTCCCGCAACCGACCTCACCCCCATCCTCCTCTGCTGCTCGTGCCCCCCCCCCCCCCCCCCCCCCCCACCTCCCGCAACCGACCTCACCCCCATCCTCCTCTGCTGCTCGTGCCCCCCCCCCCCCCCCCACCTCCCGCAACCGACCTCACCCCCATCCTCCTCTGCTGCTCGTGCCCCCCCCCCCCCCCCCCCCCACCTCCCGCAACCGACCTCACCCCCATCCTCCTCTGCTGCTCGTGCCCCCCCCCCCCCCCCCCCCCACCTCCCGCAACCGACCTCACCCCCATCCTCCTCTGCTGCTCGTGCCCCCCCCCCCCCCCCCCCCCCCCCCCTCCCCCCCTCTTCGGTAGCAATGAGCTCGTGCGTGAGCGCGCCGAGCTGAAGGCGGCGCTGCTCCGCTCGCAGGAGGAGACGGCTGCCGCGCGCCTCAAGGACGTCATGCGTATCGAGAAGCTCGCGCAGACCAACACGCAGCTGCACGCGCAGTTCAAGGCATGCGCGCACACGCTGCGCGTACGAGCGCTCGAGGCTTCGCGCGCACGTGCTGCAGCCTCGCCGCAGCCTCGCGCGGGAACGTGGTGGCTGGCCCTCACGCGCCATGGCTGCACTCATCCACCCCAACCATCACCCACTCACCCACGCCCACCCCTCCCTGCGCCGCAGGAGCTCAACGGGATGGTGGCGGAGATTGTGATGGCCAAGAAGGCCGCCTTCGACAAGGTGGCCAGACCGGCGCTGTCGGGCGGTGCACGAGGCGCAAAGCCAAAGGGCCACGGGCGGCCGGCGGGCGCAGCCGCAAAATGACACGCGAGGTGCATCTCAGTCGGAAGAGTCCACGCAAAATCGCTGACTGAGCACTCGCCACCAGAACTCCTCCTTGTCTGGCCTGCTGGCTTTCGTGCTCGCCGAGGTCAACGCCGGTGGCGATGACCGACATCTCGGCGATGAACATCAAAGAGCTGCGCGCCTTCATCTCGAGTGCGGGGCTGTCGTATGACGACTGCTTTGAGATCACGGACCTTCGCGCGCGCGCGCAGGAGGCGAGCGAGCGCCTAGCCACGCGCCGCCCGCCGCCCCCGCCGCGCGCGGGCCAGTCGGCGGCCGCCGGCGCGCCGCTCCAGGCGGAGAAGCGCGCCTACTTTGGGTACGAGTGCAGCTTGATGGGTCCGGCGGACGTCCTCTCCGGCCACGCGACGCCCCGTCTCATCGTCGTCTTCTTGCACGGGCTGGGCGCGAGCTCGAGCGACTTTGCGAGCGTCCCGTCGCTCCTCGGCCTCGGCGCGGGGACGGTGGGCTCAACGCTGTGGGTGTTTCCGCAGGCGCCCATTGGCGCGATGATGATGCCCGCCTGGTGGACGCTCGACGTGATGCAGTGGATGGGCGCGAGCCACAATGGACCGGGCGCGATCGCGCGGCTGATCCGAGACGTGCCGCCTGGCCTGCCGGACTGCCGGAGCCGGATGACCAAGCTCATCGAGGAGGTGTGCCTGACGGCCAACAACTGCCCGGTCTCGCGCGTCGTGCTCGGTGGCTTCAGCCAGGGCGCAATGACGGCCCTCGACGCGGCGCTCTCGATGCCGGCGGACAAGCGTGTGGGCGGCGTCGTGTCGCTGAGTGGCGCCCCGCTCGTCGTCGACGAGTGGGCGGCAAAGCTGCAGTCGCACCGCGGCCTGCCCGTGCTGATCACGCACGGGAGGGCAGATGGCACGCTCCCCTTTCAGGTGGCCGGCTGGCTCGAAGAGCTGCTCAAGCACAACGGCGCGGTCGTCACGACCGCGTTCCACTCGGGAGGGCACGACTTTGGCCCGCCGTCGGTGCACGAGGCGCTGCGCGCGTTCCTCGAGGCGCGAGCACAGGCGTGAGCGGCGTCCTTGCGCGCTGAGTCACGCGAAATCAATCAGATTGATGATGATGAGTGTCCGGGGGGAAGGGAGGGGGGCTCAACGAGTGTCCGGGGGGAAGGGAGGGGGGCTCACTGCCCAAAGGAGCTCCGTGGAACTTTTGATCGCGCAGGCGAAGCGGCGCGGTCTGCTCGGCGCCGCGCCGCCCGCGAGGGCCGTGGCGTGCGCGCGCATTCGACCCGCCGCGCGTGCTCTGCCCGCGCGCTCCGTGCTCGCGCCGCGCAGCGTCGCTCCCAGCCGCAGGCTGCGCTGGGACGCTGTCCGCACCCCGCGGGACCGCCTGCGCACCCCCGCCCGTTGCAACATCAACGGCATGCGGACCCCCGCCCGTTGCAACATCAACGGCATGCGGACCCCCGCCCGTTGCAACATCAACGGCATGCGCACCCCCGCCCGTTGCAACATCAACGGCATGCGGACCCCCGCCCGTTGCACCATCAACGGCATGCGCACCCCCGCCCGTTGCAACGGCATCGGCGCGCGCGAGCTGCGCGTGCGCGAGACGCACGTGCTCCGCCTGCAGCGCGCGCACGCGCGCGAGCAGCTCACTGTCGAGCAGCTCATCAATTGAAAGATGGCGCGCTCTGCTCGCTGGCCCGCGCGCGGGCGGGGGATGCTCGCGCTGCAGCGCGTCGAGCTCGCGCGCGCCGATGGGTAGCCTGCACACAGGGCATGGCAGCGCGCGCTCCGCCAGCGCGAGCGAGCGCTCCGCCGCCGCCTGCTCGGCTGTGTCCGTCTCCGTGCTGAGACGCGCGTGTAGCCGCGCCTCCGCCCTGCGCAGTCGCTCGCCCTCGCGCCGCACATCGCTGAGCGTGTCGCGGTGCTGACGGACGAGCCGATCGAGCGACGCGGCGTGCTGCCGATCTGCCGGCTCGAGCGCGGCGAGCTGCCGCTCCGCGTGCGACAGCGCGTCGCGCACGGCCGTCTCGTGCGCGCCGTGCGCCTCGATGCGAGCCGCCGCCTGCGCGTGGTCGGCGACGGCCGCGCGCAGTCGTGCGTCACCGCCGCTCGGTGCGCCGGCGCCGTCGGCGGCGCGCGGAGGCTCAGCGTCACCACACGCCTGCCTCCAGCGCAGCACGCACACCGCATGGAAGCAGTGCTCGCACGGCGCTCGGAAGCTGTCGAGCGGATCAATCAGCTCGTAGCAACACGCGCACTCACTCGGGCGCTCGGCAATGCGAGTGAGCGCCTCGAGCGCCGCCTGCACTACGTCGATGCAGCAGCGCTCGCCCAACGCGCCGCGCGCCGCGCGTGCCGCGGCGACAACCTCGCGCTCCTCTCGCTCCACCGTGCCGCGCGCCGCGGAAAGGCGAACGAGCGGATGCTCCTCAGGGTATAGCGGCGGCAGCTCGAGCTCGACGGTCGCCCACAGGGGCCGCAGCTGCCCCGTATTTGCAGGTGCCAAACGGACGGCGACGGTGCGGCTCGCGCCGCGCCATGCGAGCTCGCACTCGTCGAACATTGCGCCGAGCAATTCGCACTCCAGCTCGACGTCCTCCATACTACGATGTTTTTGCCCCTTTTTTTGCCTTTTCAAGCAGCCCTCCGATACCCGCCGGCAAGCTCCGCCGACACAGATGTTCCTGTTCGCGCTTGTCGCGGCCGCGTCCGTGCGCGCGCGCGCGCCGTCGGCGGTAGGAGCGTCTTTGGCGGCATCTCGCATGCCTGCGCTGCGCGCACGGCTCGCGATGGTCGTCGAGCCTGAGCTCGAGGGCATCGAGGTCTTCTCGGTCGAGGACGGCGAGCCGCGCCGGGCGGCAAACCTGGTCGGGCCCGAGCTCCTCTCCAAAGCGCACGTGACGGCGTTTCTGACCCACTTTGCCGACTTCAACGCGTGGGAGTACGCGCAGCGCCTCAAGGCTGCCGAGCAGGACCTGCTGCGCATGGGCGTTGAGCTGACCGTGATCGGCATCGGCTCACCCGCGTCCGGCCGAAAGTTTGCCGAGCTGCTCGACTTCCCAACCGAGCGGCTCTTCGCCGACCCGACGGGCGCTTGCCATCGCGCGCTCGGCTTCTCACCCGGCGCATTCCCCGACTCGCAGCTCCCGCCGCAGGCCAAGCTCCTCGCGATGATCGCCGGAGTCGGCTCGCCCGGCACGATCGAGGCCGTCATCCGCGGCTACCTCGGCGACCCGACCGGCAACGCCGACTGGATTGCAAAGGCGCTCGCGCAGGGCGCGCAGCAAGGCCGCTTCCCCGCCGACCTGTCCGCCTCGGCCTTCGACCCCGTCGGCCGGGCGGGCGTCCGCCCGTTTGAGCTCGCAACCCTCCGCCTGCAGAACATGGTGCAGGGCATCCTGCAGAACTGGGAGGCGCTCGCGCCCGCTGACCCGTCGCTTTTCATCCAGCAGGGCGGCACGCTCGTGTACGACTGGAAGGGCGAGCTCATCTACCGGTACGCGGACGAGGGCGTGCTCGTCTATACGCCGGCCGACGAGATGCTCGCGGCGATTGGCGAGGCGGTCGGCGTGTCGGCCGAGGAGGAGTTTGCCGCAGCGAGCACGGGCGGCGCGGCGCGCGCGGTCTCGCAGCAGGCCAACTGAGCGCCCAAGTCGACTTTGCGGCTTGAGCGGTCGCCAGTTGGGCCTCAGTGACTCAGTCAATCCCGCCCAGGTTGGTGGGTGTCCTGGCGGCTGGCGTGGTGGTGGGCCATGAGCCAACGACCACGTCCACCGTCCACGGCACCGGTGCCCGGGCTGAGAGTCACAGAGGGCTGCGTGAGTTTTTGCAATTTGCAATTCGTACACGACGCAGATGTCACGATGTGCGCAGCACCTCCCAGACCGAGTCGAGGGCGGCCTCGCCGCTGACGCCGCCGCCGCCGCCACCCGAAGCCGACGGCAGCGCGCGCGGGCTGCGCACGAGCGGCCGACGGTGGACCGGCGCGTGCGGCCGCCCTCGCCAACGGAGCACGAACGCCAGTGCGAGCAACAGTGCCGTCGCCAGCCTGCGCCTGTTCACGCGCACCTGGCGCAGCCGCGCGAGGCTACGCTCGCCAAATTCGAGCGACTGGCGGTGCAAGGAGGTCGTAAGCGACGAAACCTCACCAGACACAGAGTGCATCCGCTCGCCGAAGGCGGCGAGCGAGCCGACGAAGCGGAGGACAGTTTCGAGATTCATCTCGAGCAGCTGCGTGATCCGTCCAAACGCAAACTGCGCCGACGCGTGGGGCGCAGCGCGAATGCGCGAGCGGCGAGGCGGCACGCGCCGTTCGCGTCAAGTGCGGACGATTGGCGGCGCGCGCAATCAGTCGGGTTGGGGAGGGTTCTGGGGGGGGGGGGGGGGGGGGCGGGGCGGGGGGAAGGGTCGGGATGGCGCACCATGGCATGCTCGAGCTTGCGTAGCCCGCCACCGAGCATGTCGGGGAGGAGCTGACTCGGGTCGGGCCCGCCGTACATGCTGCCGCCAAGCAGACCCGGCCGATAGAAGGGAGAGCCGCCGCCATACGGCGAGCTGTACGGGGAGCTGTACGCGCTGCCGTACCCGCCATATGCGCCCGCGTACCCGGCGCTCGGGTAGCTGGCGCTCGGGTAGCCGGCGCTCGAGTAGCCGGCGCCCGGGTAGCCGGCGCCACCGTACCCGCTCTGAGCCTGCCCGTAGGCCGGACCCAGTGTCGAGCCGTACCCGCCCAACGGCTCGGGGGGTGCGGGGCCGGGCGGGAGGCCGGGCGTGCTCGAGAGCCCAATGGACGAGCTCGGCCGCGGGGCTTCCGCCCCCGCCGATGGGCCCGGCGCGCCAGCCAAGCCGCCGCGCTCCCATGGCTTTGGCGGCGGAGGTCGCGACATGCTGTGAGGCTTCACGCGCCGCCGCACGATGGCGGCTTCGAATCGAAACGAGAACCGAAAAATCGCGCATCAACTTCACGTGCTGCGGCATTCCGACGAGTGAACGCTCGAGCGAGATGCAGGGGGAGATTCGCCGGCGCGGTCGCTCGCCGAGCCCGGCGCGGCCGGCGATGAAGGCGGAGAACGGCGGTGCGAAGACCGCCGTCAAGTCCGTCGTTGCTGAGCTCGAGCCCGACAAGATGAGCCCCTTTGACGCGTTCCTTCAGTGCGTCCTCGGGCCGCTCGCGCTGCTGCTGCCCTGCCCCGTGCTCTGCATGGTGCTCGCGTTCATCACGTGCTCGGAGGCCGTGGAGTCGCCGACACTCAGCGGCGCATTTGCGTACGGCGCGAAGCACGGCGCCTCCGCGTTGCTCGCCGACTCGTTCGCCTTTTGCGGGATGGGCAGCGCGCACGCGTGGCTCTTCTTGTTTGTCTTCAACTTTGCCGCCCTCCTCGCGTACTGGTGGCCCGGAGAGACCAAGTACGGCCCGCTCACGCCAACGGGGCACAAGCCCGAGTACATGGACAACGGCGTCGCGCACATGCTCCTGTTCACGTTCATGTTTGTCGGCGGCGCGTGCCTCGGCTGGTACGACCTTGGCGTCCTCTACGACGTCTTTGGCCCGACGATCGGCGCGCTCAACATGTTTGGCCTGCTCTTCTGCGGCTTCCTGTACGTGAAGGGCATGTACTACCCGTGCACTGCCGATTCGGGATCGTCCGGCCACGGCTTCATCTTCGACTACTACTGGGGCGCTGAGCTTTACCCGCGGCTCTTTGGCGTCGACGTGAAGAAGTTTGTCAACTGCCGCTTCTCGATGACCTTTTGGATGCTCGCCGGCGTCTCCTTCACCTACAGGTTGGCTTGCGCCTCGCCGCCTACGCCACGGCATGCGACGCAGCTGGTGCGCTCGCGCACGCTGCGCGCGCCACGCGCGCCTCAACCATCAGCGCGCCGCTCCCTTCGCGCGCCAGGTCGTACACCATGCACGGCCGCCTCGACCCTGCGATCTTCTTCTCGGCGCTCTCGCAGTTCATCTACTTGGTCAAGTTCTTCATCTGGGAGATGGGCTACATGCGCTCCATCGACATCATCGTCGACCGGGTGCGCGCTCCGCCCGAGCAACGCGCAGGCTCCGCACGCGCGGCGCGGCGCGGCGCGGCCCGCCCGCGCCGCGCCGCGCCGCGCCGCGCCGCGCCGGCGCGTGCAGCTCACCGGCGGCGCGCATGCTGGCCCATCGCCGCGCGGCGCGCGCGTCCGGTCCCAGGCCGGCTTCTACGAGACGTGGGGCTGCCTCGTGTGGGTGCCATGCGTGTACACGCTGCACACCCGCATCCTCGTCCGCTCTCCATCCAACTACTCGTGGCCCTTTGCGACCGCCATCTTCGCCGTCGGCGTGGCGGGCGTGCTGCTCAACTATTGGGCGGACTCGCAGCGCATGTACTTCCGCGAGAAGGACGGCAAGTGCACGATCTGGGGCAAGGCGCCAAAGTACATCAAGGCGTCATACGAGGCGCTCAACCGCGAGACGGGCAAAGTCGAGACGCACGAGTCGCTCCTGCTCGCGTGCGGTTGGTGGGGCGTCGCGCGCCATTTCCAGTACCTCTTCGAGCTGACTGCCGCGTGGTCGTGGGGGCTGCTCGGCGTGGGCACGCAGAATGGTGTGCTGCCCCTCTTCTACGCCATTTTCCTCACGATCCTCCTCGTCGACCGCGCCAAGCGCGACGAGAAGAAGTGCCTCAAAAAATACGGCGAGTTCTACAAGGAGTACATGAAGATCGTCAAGTACAAGATCATCCCCTTCGTCTACTGATCGCGCCGTGCAAAAAAATTACCCCGCCCGCCCCGCCGCTGCCGCTCGGCGCGGTGCGCGCCGGCAGCCTGCGCGCCGGCCACGCCGCGGCGGTTCGGCGCTACCCCGGCGCACGAGGGCGAGCCTTCTCGCACAGGCTCACGTTGCGGCTCGGCTCGAGGCTGCGAGCGCAGAACATCCGGCGCTCGCGGGGGCAGCCGTTACGCTCGCGGGGGCAACCTCAGCTCCGCCATATTTAGGGCGCCTATGCGCTCCATACATACTAACGACGCTTACAGGCGGGTCAGCAGGAGGGGCGCGCACGGGGCCGAGGCTGGACAAACGGAGCGAGCGAAAGGGCGCACGCAACATCAGGCCGAAATCAGGGCGTCGACCCTGTGCACGCCGGCAGCGGGAACGGCCGGGACGGCAAGGACGTGGCAGGACGCGTCATGGGCGGACACCCACACACGCCTAGCCACCCCTCGCCGGCCCCCGCCGGCCGCCGCCGCCGTCGCCGCGCCGGAAGCAGAGGCCGTCCACACCGCCGCAGGCGTCCACATCCGCCTGGACGCCGTGAGCCGCGTGGCGGTGCGGCGGCGCCTGTCCGCGCGCCATCTGCGCGCGCGCGAGCAGGAGCTGCGCGTGCCCACGCACGACGCACGCGGCGAGCTGGAGGCGCATGTGGCGCTCGAGGGCCGCGCGGGCGACGTCGCGCGAGGGCGCGCCCATGCGCGCCATCCACGCGTCCGCGCCCATGTGCGAGAAGGTGGCGAGCAGGTCGGCGAGGCCGGCCGACCACTCGCCGAACGAGCCGATGACCAGCGCGCGGATCGGCGGGAACGAGTTGAGGCGCGCCTGCATCGGGCCCACCTGGCCCGGCTGCATGCCGAAGAGCTCCTCGTCGAGTTGAGCGCACGCACGCCGCCGCTCGCCGCCGACGGCCGCCGCCCGCCGCTCAGCGGCCTGGCAGCGGCGCGTGTCCGACTGGCCGTAGCGCGTGGGGCAGTACGAGATCGACTTGAGCTCGCACAGTGTCTGCACGAGCTGAGGGGCCGAGCCCGCACCGTTGAGCACGACGACGAGATCGACGGTGGGCACGCGCCGACGCCGCAGGGCCGCGCGCCCGGCCGGCGGCACGCCGGCGAGCACGGAGCCAAAGATGTCCGCGTCCTCGCGCCGCGCGTAGGTCCCGGCGTATCCGCGAGCCAGCGAGGCGAGCAGGTTGAGAGCGGGGTCGTGGCGAAGCTTCGCGACGTGGTCGTGGGCGACGCCCGGTGCCGCCGCGAGCGCGTCGCCGAACGCATCGACCGGGATCGGGCGCTGGCTGCCGCTGCGCGCGAGGCGCGCGCCCGCCGCCGCGAGCTGCGCGCACACGGGGCTCGGCAGACCCAAGTAGCGCGCAACCGCCTCGGCCCACTCCGCCGGCGAGAAAGCGGCATAAGCTCGCGGCAGTGCCTCGAGGAAGAGGCCGCTCTCTTTGCCGAGGCCAAACCAGAGGCCGCGTGGGCGCGAGCCCGGCGGCATGGCGGCGTGCTCAGCGTTGAGCATGTCGAAGCGGCAGCGCTCGCGGTCGCCAGTGATGTCGGCCAAGAGGCTAGGCCGGCGTCCGGCGGCGGGAGCGGCGGGCGCGACGGAGCCGGGCGGCAGGCGGAGGACGCGCACTTCCGTGTCGCCCTGGCCGCCGCCGAGCTCGGCCTGCATGGCGTGCCAGGCGGAGGCGAGATCGCGCCCCAGGCGCGAGCCCGAGGCGAGGAACGAGCGCCACCCGTGCGCGTCCATGTCGGCGAAGGCGTCGTGCCCGACGCGCGCCGCGATGGCAGGCCGGTCGAGGACGCCCGCCTCCAGGACCGAGCCGTCCGCGGCGCGCGTGTCGAGCAGGTGCGGCAGGGCGAGGCTGGCGGCGCTCCATACATACTAACGACGCTTTCCGACGGGTCAACAGATGGGGTCAGGAAGTGCGCAGCGAGGCGCCAGGCGGAGCAGGCCCAAAGGCCCACACGCGCCTAGCCACCGCGCGCCGCCGCCCGCGCGCCGCCGCACCGGTGGCCGCCGTCAATCACACCACCGGCCGACGCGCACGCGCACGCCGAGGCCCGAAGATCGTCGGCGACGACCGCCACCCCCGAGCCGCCGCCTGCCACGTCGCCAAGCCGCCCGCCGCCGCTGCAGAGCGCGACGCCCGCCGCCAGCGAGCCGCCGCCCTCCCCGCCGCGTCGCAGCCCCCTGCCGCCGCCGCGAAGCGCACCGCCACCCGCCGCCAGCGTGGCAAGCGCCGCGATGCTGGCCGCGTGGCCGCGCACGCGCGCCCCGCCACCCCCAAACCCACCGACCGGGGCGAAAAGTACGTTGTTCGCGGTGCCGGCGCAGTCGATGGGCAGGGGCGGCGGGGCGCGCGGAGCGCGGCCAGCAGAGCGCGAGGGCGCAGCCGTCGCAAGCGAAGGTTTCGTCGTAGAGAAGGCCACGCCGCCGTCGCTCGTGCGGCCGTGCGCGCGCGCCCCGCCACCTCCAAACCCACCGACCGGGGCGAAAAGTACGTTGTTCGCGGTGCCGGCGCAGTCGATGGGCAGGGGCGGCGGGGCGCGCGGAACGCGGCCATCAGAGCGCGAGGGCGCAGCCGTCGCAAGCGAAGGTTTCGTCGTAGAGAAGGCCACGCCGCCGTCGCTCGTGCGGCCGTGCGCGCGCGCCCCGCCACCCCCAAACCCACCGACCGGGGCGAAAAGTACGTTGTTCGCGGTGCCGGCGCAGTCGATGGGCAGGGGCGGCGGGGCGCGCGGAGCGCGGCCAGCAGAGCGCGAGGGCGCAGCCTGGATGGCAAAGGCTCCATACATACATGATCGCAACCCTGGCCCCTCACGCACGCTTTCCGCAGGGGCAGGGGCGCGTCCTCTGGGGCCGTCGCATCCAAAAAGCATGGTCGCGCTGTCACAGTGTCCGCCGCAGCGACGGGCCGCATCCCGACAGCACGCTCGGCACCGCCGCTGCTCAATCCTCCTCCTCCTCCCCATCCCCGGCAGCCTCGACCTCGTCATCATCGATCACGCCGTCTACCAAGTGGTCTGAGATGTACTTTTTGAGCAAGGGTGTGTTCACGCCGTCAATCGTCTCCAAGAGCTCGCCGTTCTGCGCGCGCGACGAGACGGCGCGCGGCGAGATGAGGGATCGTAAGGGCGCGTGGGCAGCGCGTGAATATTCACGTAGGCTCGCCTGAGCGACGCGTCTTCGCGCCCACGCCCGCGCCCTGTGCGTGAGCGCGCGCGCACCTTAAAGAGCATGAAGGTGGGCCGCGAGGACAGCCTGTACTTCTCGAGGGGGTCTGCAATCTCGGCGTTCACCTGCTCGCGGGCACAACGCGCGCGAGTTTGCGGCAGGTGAAGGAGTGCACGCCTTGCCTCCGCGCGCCGCGGCATGCGCACGTACGAGGAGAAACTTGAGGCGGCGCCCCATGTAATCCAAGTGCAATTTCTTTAGCGTCGACTGGATGGCCTCCGTGGGCCCGCACCACGTCGCATAGATCTCGACGACTGCGCACCCACGCGCGCGTGGGGCACGGGGAGCGACGCGAACGCTCGCCGCGCAATTGGTGGCCTGTAGAATGCACTCGCGCACGGCCACGGGCTGCTGGCGTACCGTAGAGCCAGTCCTTTGGCGCGTTGGGCTCGGTGTGCGCCTCCCACTCCGCCAAGGTCTCCAGCCGATGCTGGATGACGGTCTCGCCCTTCACCATGGCGCACGATGGCGCGTAACTGCCAACCGCACGAAGAGAGCAAAAAGAGTTAAAAGACAGCGTTCTCCCCTCGCTGCGCTGGCGTCAGTGACGCGTCGCGTCGCGACGATGGCCGCGCGTGACGATGTGACGCGACGATCGTCGCCGTCGCGGCGTCGCGCGACGGTGACGAGTGACGGTCGCGAAGATCGTCGCGACGATGAGCGCCGGCACACTTCCAACAGCTATGTCGCCAATAACCGCGAGCGCGTCGCCGTAGGCGTCTTCCCGGGGAGACGCATACGGCGACGCCCCTCCACTCGCGGCGGCTACTGGCATCGCCCACGACCACGTCGCGGAGCTTCGCCATGAACCCGCTCTCAACCTGCTCGCCTCGCTCGCTCGCAATTACGTTGGGACGTTCGCGCGGCGCGAGGACGCGGAAATCTTTGGCTCCGCGCTCGCCGGCGTGCCACAGGCCGGGCGCGCGGCTCTGCGGCATCGGCGCGTGTTCCCCGTCGATCTTGTCGTCGTGCTCAATGGCATGGGCTCGGCGCCCCAGCTTGCGCAGACACCGTGCGAGCTCAAGTCGACTACATACTGCCCTACGCGCTGCGGCCACAGGCCGCTGAGCGGCGGGCGGTGGCCGTCGGCGGCGAGCGGCAACGCGCGTGCGCCCAGATCGACGGGGTGCCCTTCGACTTGCAGCCGGGCCAGGTGGGCCCAACGCAGGCGCGCCTCAACTCGTTCCCGCCGGTCCGCGCGCTGGTGCGAGCTGCGCCGCGCTCTCGATCGCGTCGGCGCCGCGCGCTCGCACCCGTCGCGAAGCGCGACCGGCGGCGGCGAGCGCGGCGCGCGCGCTCTCGCGCCACAGCGCGTGCGCGCCTGTCGCGGCGAACGTCGCGGCGCGCAGCCGCGCGCGCGCTGGGACGCGCACGTCGGCGCGCCGACGATCGCCGCGAGCGCATCCGCCGCGCCGCGCGTGTCGCCGTCGCGGAGCAGCACGAGCGCGCGCTGCAAGGTCGCCACCTGCCGCCAACCGCGCGCCACATTTGCGTCCGTGTCCAGCTCCGCCTTCGTGCGCACGTGGGCGGGCCGAGCGGCATTCGACTTGTTGGATGCTCCTTCTGGCCCGAGCGCACGCGCGTCATGGCCGCGCGCGAGCGCGACGACCGCGTGCGTGATCGCGCCGCGCAGCCGCTCCGCCGCCTCGAAGTGCTCGTCGCGCTCGAGGAGACGGAGCGCAAGCGCAGCTTCGCCGCCACCGCCGCCGCCGCCGCCGGCCAGGCGTTCGCGCTGCTCGTCGGCGGACGGAGCGTCGGCGGCGGCGTCGAGCGTCGCGGCCGAGCGCGCCACGTCGCCCGCCGCGCACTGGCACAGCGCCTCGCGCGCGGCGCGCGCGGCGACGCTCGCGCTCATCGCGGCGCCGACCGGCGCGCCGTCCATGCCGGCATCGTCACCGGCACCGACGAGTTGGCGCGCGTGTGCCGCGAGCGCCTGCAAGCGTTGCGTGCGCTCCGCGGCGGAGAGGGAGAGGAGGAGCTGCGCGGCCGAGCGCGCTGCGGCGCCGAGCCCGCGTGCGCCACCCGCGCCGGCCGAGCCGAGCGCGCGCAGCGTGGCGGACGCGTCGCCGTCGTTGGCCGCGCACGCGGCTGCGCGCAGCGCGGCGGCGGCGGGCAGTGCGGCGGCGGCCTCGGCGGCGGTCGAGATGGCCGGCGCGCCTGCGCCGTCCGCGCGGTCCGCCGCGAGCTCGGCGAGGGTTGCGAACCGCACGGCCGCGCCGTCGAGGTCGCTCGCGACAATCCGCGCGATCGCGCAGCGCGGCGCGCGGCGGCGGCGCGCTGGCCACGGAGGGGAAGCCTGCGGCGAGCGCTCCGGCGAGCGCGGCACGCGCGTCGGCGCACGTGCCAACGGGGGCGTCGCCGGCGAGCGCGCGCGCGGCGCGGCGCGCGACGTCGGCCGCGCGCGCGCGGCCGAGCGCGTCCGAGCGGCGCGCGGACTCTAAGCCGAACGTCTCGGCACACGCCGTGCACACCTCGGCGATGCGCGCGAGCTCGGCGCGCGCATCGGCCGACGCACCGTGCGCGCCGGGCGCGTCGGCTTGACATGGGCGCCTGCGGCGTTGTGGACGGCGCTTGCCGCCGGCGCGGCGGCGGCTGCGACGGCGGGCGGATCGCGGTGCGGGGTAGGTGCGTGGGGGTGTCCACCTCTACCGCGTCATGCCGCGTCCTTGCCGCTCGTGTCGTCCCCGCTGCCGGCGTGCACAGGGTCATCGCTCTGCCTGCGGACGTGCGCTGCGCGCTCTGAGCCGCTCGCGACGTTCGTTGCCTCGCGGCCAAGTTGACCGCCCACGCACCCACCTCGCTGTGCTTTGAGACTACGACGCACCTACCCAGTCGAGTGCATAGACATCACTGTGATTTGAGGCTACGACGTACTCGGCCGGATAGCGGGAGCAGGAGCAGGGCGCAGAGCGAGGAGTCACCGAATCTAAGTAGGAAGGCCCCCCCCCCCCCCCCCCCCCCCCCCTCGCTGTTGCCGTCCGTTAGCACGGTGTTGGCGCACGACAGCATGCGCTCGCAGAAGCTCTCAGCCATGAGCGAGCCGACCTGGCCCCACGAGCGGCTCGCCATCAGCGGGATGTAGCCAAAGGTCGGATGCTTGTCGATGGTGCCGTTTATGAGCAGCTTGCCGCGGTAGAATCTGCGGAGCGGCAGGCCGACGAGATCGTCGACCACATCGGGGCGCTGCGGAGTCTCGCAGCCGGGAAACTAGACGGCGCGGTTCACCTGCGTGTGCAGCCAGGCATCGGCCTGCGTCGTCACCCGCTCGCGCAGCGCGTGCTCGAGCGCGGAGTGGTTGGTCTGCTCGTCGGACAGCTGCGCCCGCGCGAGCGGCGTCCAACTACTCTCGAGCACATGCGGCGCGGCGCGCGTTGGCGTGGGCGGCACGCTCGCGGCTGCTGGGCAGGCAGCAGCTGCCGGAAGGGGCGCAGCGGCGGCAGCAACCGCTTCCGCTTTGAACTTGTCGACCTGCTTCTCGAACTTGATCATCTCATTGATGAGGAGCGCGCGCGCAGCTTTTCGCTCGCTGTCAGAGAGGTGGCTGCAGCCCTTGGTGCGCACGTCCAGCACAGTGGCGAGCAGCTCGCGCGGCGTGATGGTGATTTGCGCGTCGAAGACTGGCTCCTCGATGTCCTTGCCGCAAAATCGGCGCTGAAATTCGACGAGTGCGCGCTTCCGGCACTCCTTGCCAAGCGGCGTCATGTCCGCGACGTCGCACATCTCGCGCGCGTGCTCAATCGAAGAAACGGCAGACACCTTGTCCCTCTTGATGATTGCAACTGCGCGACGGACGACAAAGCGCACGCCAGGTGGTCAAGCCAGCAGGCAAACGCCCGGGCGCAATCAGCGCGCGCGCACGCTGGTTGCTTTTCAGCGCTGCCTCGAGCTTGAGAAGCACGAGGGGGACGTACGGGCCCACACACATCTTCTCCTTCTGCGCGAGCGTGGTCAGGTGCTTGGTCTGGTTGAGGACGGCCTCGAACCCGCGAGCAGTCTGCCGCTGTTCGTCAGACAGCTGCGGGCACGTGTCCTTGACCTGGCTCATGTGCGTCGCGAGCGGGCGCTCCATCCGCACGACTGAGTTGAGGAGCATGAGGCGTGAGGCGACTCGCGTCATGTTGAGGTCGACCGCCAGCTTGATTTCGGGCGCCTAAAGGGATAGTAAGGGGCGATTCGTCGCAAATCAAGTCACGCCGCACACGTCGCGTCGCGCGCGCGGCCTTTGCTGGGAGCGCGCCGCACCTTCAGTACGCGCGCCATGTCGTGGGGGACCAACGTTTGCGTGCTGGCTTGACCAATGAGCTCGCTGAGCTCAACTGCGGCAAGCGTCTCGATGCGCGACTGCAGCGTGTCCGCGGCGGTCACGTTGGTGTTGTCCCTGTCGTGCCGGACGAACACGATCGCGACGACCATGTTGCTGTTGAAGTCGGGCGGGACGCCGGCCGCGTGATGCTTGACGTGATTGGCGAGAGTGCCGCCGCCGTGGAATAGCTGCATGAACGGGTTGCCCTTAGCCTCTTCGTGCATCTTCTTAACGAGGAAGATGAGGTACGCTTCGAAGCACGCGTACTCAGCGTTCACGTAGTCGGTGAGCTGCTTAAACGTGAGCAAGGCAGGTTTGTGCCCGTCGATACTGAACAGCGAGAGCATCGTCTCATACTCCTCGGCGTCGAACGTGCGCTTCGAGATGAGCTGCGGCGTGTACATGTAGAATCGCGCCTGCCCCGCGAGCTGCCTGCGCGCGCGGTCCGCCGCGAAGTGCGCGTCAAGCTTTCCCTGGGAGCGCATGCCCAGCGCGGTGAGGCTTAAGAATGCCGCGCCGCCCGCACGTGCGCTCGCGCTCCCGAGCGCCTCCATGTCCGACGTGAACCTCGCTCTCTTGGCGTCAAAGCGCGCCGCGCCCGTTGCGACCCCGTCCGTCGTGGCCGGGTAGCAATCACGTAGGTGCTGACCGGCGACCGAGGTAACGAACCGATTGTTCTTCTAGGCAATCGAGCAACGCAAGATGGTGTTGCACCTCTTGTCGCGCCCGACGACCACGTTGCAGATGCAGTTGCCCACCCTGCGCCACGAGTTCGGCGCGTCGTCGGCGAGCAGCTTGACGTCGTCCCACACCTTGGAATTGACGCGTGGGCGTAGAGCGATGAAACAGGTGGACCATTGCGTTCGGGCAGCGGCGCATCCGCCGCTGCCGCCAGCGCTGCCGCCGCCGCCGCCGTCGCCGCCACCGCCGCTGCCGGCGCTGCGGCCCGCCCCATGAGGTGTGCGCCCATCGTTGCTTTCGTCGCGATTTAGTCGCGATCGTCGCGCTGCAAGTGACGAAATCGTCGTCGTCGCCACAGTCACTGTCTCACGCAGTGACGGGCAGTCGCGACCGTCACTGGACGCGAGCAGCGAAGATCGTCGCGAAGATTTCAGCGACTGGAGAACGCTGTTAAAAGACCAAAAAAGAATCGAAGAGCCAAAGGAGGGTTGAAAAGACGCCATTGGGCGGCTGCGAGGCGCGCTCGTCCGACGGTCGGCGCCTCGCCGTTCCCGCCGCCGTTTTCGCAGTCTTCCGCGCCGCCGGCCTCTCTGCGCCTCGATGGGCGTGCTCGTTTCCACGCTCTGGTCCCGATTGGTTGGGACTACAGAGTACAAGATCGTCATGGTCGGCCTCCACAATGCGGGCAAGACCACGATCCTGTACAAGCTGCACCTCGGCGACGTGATCGAGACGCAGCCGACGATTGGGAGCAATGTCGAGCAGGTGTCGCACAGGAATATCCGATTTCAGGTGTGGCGCGCGTGCCTGACACGCCGGCGATCGTACAGCGAGGATAGGTGGTCTGACGCCCGCGCGCGCCCTCTCGGCGCCGTGCGCGCAGGTGTGGGACCTAGGCGGGCAGGAGCGGCTGCGCAAGTCGTGGGGCACCTATTTCATCCACACGAACGCCGTCATTCTTGTCGTCGACTCGACCGATCGCGAGCACATGCCAACCGTCAAGATGGAGCTTGCGGCGATCACGGCTCACGAGGACTTGGCCAACGCTGTGCTGCTCATCCTCGCAAACAAGCAGGATGCCGAGGGGGCGATGAGTGCCGCGGAGGTGAGCACGGCGCTCGCGCTGCACGCCAACAAGCAGCACGACTGGCAAATACAGGTGCGCGCCCCGAGGAAACGTGCGCCGCACAGCTTTTCAACAGCGTCTCACGCGCACCGCGGTACTGTGCCGCGCCGCCGCGTCGCGGAGCGGCGCGCAGGCGTGCTGCGCGCTGACTGGCGACGGTCTTTTCGAGGGTCTCGACTGGATCATCCACAGCCTGCGCAGCAAGTGACTGTGAGGGACAAAATAATACTGACAAAGCCCATGAGTCCGGGAGTCCGGAACCGTAACCTTCTCGGCTCGTGGACTCTTGATGACGATGGCTCGTTGCCTCATCGTGCTCGCGAGCGCGAGCCTGGTGGGCGCGTACGTGCCGCACACGCTCCACGGTACGCGTGAGGCCCGCCGCGTGCGCGCGCCTGATCCCTGCTGCACAAAGCTCAGGCGCTTTCCCCTGGCTGGGCACGCGCGGCGCTGCGCCATTGGGCCCGCTTGTGCAGGCGTGCGGAGCGTGGCTGCGCCCGCGGTGAGCACGGTCAGCATGAAGGTGTTCGACTGGAAGCGCCGCACGGACACCTACAGCGAGGAGTCTGAGTTCATGCTGCACAACCTGCGACCCGCGCCGGGCTCGGCCCACCGCAAGATCCGCAAGTGCCGCGGCATGGGCTCTGGCAAGGGCGGTCCGGGTGGTTACGGCATGCGTGGTCAGCTCTCGCGCGGCGGTCGGCCAACGCGCCCTGGCTTCGAGGGCGGCCAGACGCCCCTCTACCGCCGCATCCCGAAGCTGCGCGGCAAGCCCACGGGCCCGGGGCACACTAAGACGATCTACGGTCTGATCAAGGTGCGCTCACCCGCTGCGAAGGGCCTCCTCGTGCGGCCGACGGCCTGTGCGAGGTCACGTCACCGCGCTACGCTCCGTGGGCCCCCGCCGCCCGCGCGATACGTGCGTCGACCCATCTCCCGCCCACCCCGCCCGCGCGTCGTGCGCAGTTGGACAACCTGAACGCTGCGGCCGACAACTCAGAGGTGTCGCACGAGACGCTCATGACGGCCGGTGCGATGACTAAGGTGAAGTCGAGCCTGATCAAGGTCGTCGGCGGCGGTGAGCTTGTGCGCAAGGGCCTCGTGGTGAAGGCGCACGCGTTCACCGCCTCGGCGCGACAGGCCATCACCGACAACGGCGGCCAATGCGTCGTCCTCCCGGCCTATCCGGTTGCTGCCGGCGCGGCTGCCCCGGCGCCCGATGCGCAGTAGGCACACGCCGTTGGTCGGCGAGGAGGCTCGGCTTAGGTCTTTTGAGGATTTCGTCGACGCTTGCATCAGCTGGCGAGCAGACTGGGCAAAAATGGCGCGTGTGCTAGGCTTCCCACAATGACGCTCATAACGCCGCAGCCCCACTTGCAGTGCAAGTTGTCTTCCAAGCCGACTTTCGAACCGCCTCCCAAGCCGACTCGCAGCGCGAGCCGTCTCCCAAGCCGACTCACGCGGCGTGTGAGACTGACTGACGACTCACAGTCACAGGCCACGTGATCTCCCGTTCCCAAGTCGGCCATGGAGGACCAATTGCGATCCGGCGGCGGAGTACTGGTGGAGCTGGCGGATGACGCGCCAATGGCAGACGGGCCGCCGGCGGACGGCGAGGGCGAAGCATATTCGTATGTCGGTCCGGGCGGCAAGGACAAGCGCGCGATCATCTACCCGCTCTACCTCAACAGCAAGAAGACGGTGCAGCAGGGACGCAAAGTCCCCGCGGACATCGCCGTCGAGAACCCGCTTGCGCAGGAGATCCACGAAGTGTGCGCACAGCTGGAGCTGCGCGCGGTAATGGAGGTGCGCATGACCGCGCGCCTCGTCCGCCCGCCCACGCGAACGCACGGCATCCGCGAACGCGCACTGCGCTTCGGCCGATCAAGACAATCTTGAACCCCCCCCCCCCCCCCCCCCCCCTGTCGCCGCCACGCGCAGCCGATCAAGACGCACCCCCGAGATTGGGGCAAGTTTGGCCGCGTGCGCGTCGAGCTGCTCGACGCGCTCACGAATGAACCGCTCAACGCGCAGGTGACGACGCGCAAGCAGCTCCTGCGCGAGATTGCGAGGCGGATCCCACGACTGCAGAGCAGAGTGAACCCGCCAAAGCAAACGCACCTCACGATTCAGCAGCAGCTCGGCCTCGAGCCGATCCCGGCGCACCTGCTCGCGCAGATGCAGGCCGCGCACGCTGGGCCAATGCCGCCGCAGGCCGCTCCGGCGCCGCACCGCAGCGGCAAGAAGGGGAGAAAGAAGGGCTGAGCAGGGCCGAGCAACGGACGACAGCTGGCCAAACACTCGTCTTTGCGCAGCTCGTGGCTGCGCGGCGCGCCGCCCTGTGCGGCGGCGTGGCAAGGTCGCACAGCACCAGGCTCTGGTGCCGTGTCAGGGAGGTGTACCCTACTGGCCGGACCAGCCCGGACCGCGCCAGTAGTCATGGCTCGCTGCGTGACGTCACTCGGGCTTGAGCTTGGTCATGTCCACCTCCTCGATTGTGATGCCCAGCTCCTTGCGCAGCTCTGCAAGGAAGCCATACCGCTCGGGCGGCACGACCGTCACGACCGTGCCCTTCCGCCCCTCGCGCCCGGTCCGGCCCGCCATGTGCACGTACGAGTCGACCGACTTGGGCGGGCTCGCGAGGAGCACCGCGTCGACGGCCTTGAGGTCGAGCCCGCGCGCCGCCGACTCGGTTGTGACGACAGCCGGCACGTCTGCGCGGCTGCTGTAAGCGCTGACCAGCTTTGCGCGCTGCACGCCCGCCCGCGCGAGCGCCGCGCCGCCGCCAAGGGGGGCGATCGCGGCGCGGGCGGGGCCGTCGGCCGAGCCGTCCGCAAGCTGCGGTTGCGCGTACGGCTGCTGCCGCTGCTGCTGCTGCTGCTGCTGCTGCTGCTGCTGCTGCTGCTGCTCGCGCTGCGCGGCTGCGGCCGCGCGCTCCGCATCACCGAGACCAAGGACCCGGTGCAGCGCAACCGCCTCGCGGATGCCCCCGCCCCGCAGCGCGTCCACCGTTTCAGACACGGACGCAGAGTCGGGCACGACGACGATGGCGGCGCTCGGCGCGAGCTCGGCAAATGCCGCGAGCAGCGCCATGCGCCCGCGCGAGCCCATCGCGTCCTTGACGACGTACGCGACGTGCCTGATCGTCGCGGGCATTCGCACAGCCGCCGCGCCACGCCTACGCAGCCGTGGCGCGTTGTGCGGCGCCTCCGCGCCGACGATGACAAAGGGTGAGGCGGCCGCCGCCGCGTGCTCAGCGGGCGGCGCGTGGCGCGGCGGCAGCCGTCCGACGGTGCGCAGGCCAACAATCGCCTTGACGTGCTTGCACGCGTCCACGTTCATCGTCGCCGAGGCGAGCACGAGCTGCGGCAGCGGCTGCTCGGCGGCGCGGGCGCGTTCGGTGAGCTGCTCGAGGAAGAGCTCGAGCGGCTTCTGCTGCAGCAGACGCCGCCCCATCGCCTCCTCGTACCCCGCGCGCCGTGCGCCGCCCGGCATCAGCCCGGAGCGCGCGCCGTCGGGCGCCGTGCGAGGCGCGAGCGCGCGGCCGCGCGCGCCGGGCGGCGGCGCGTCGCGCCGCGCGTCGGCGCGCGGCGGGTTGGACGGAAGTGCCGTGCCGCCCGCTGCCGCCTGCTGCGCCAGCCGCTGCAGCTGCAGCTGCGGGAGCGAGGGCAGCATGAGATCAACCTCATCAAGGACGACGCACCTCAGCGCCGAGACGAGCTGCCGCCATCGCCGATCAGAGCGGCCGAGCACCTCGACGAGGCGCTTGGCCGTCGCCACGACAACCGTGCCCTCTCCGCCATAGCCCTCACCGCCGCCACGCGCCGGTGCGAGCGCCAAATCGAGGGCGGCGCGCTGCTCGTCGACGGTCGCGACGCCGTCCTGCGCGAGCACGAGCGGGGCACGATCGAGCAGGCGCGAGGCGACCTCGGCGAGCTGCACGGCGAGCTCGACGGAGGGCACGACGACGAAGACACGCACTCCACCACCGCTGCCGCCGCCGCCAGGCTCCACGGGGACGCCGCCCGTGCGCGACGCCGCGCCCGGCAGGGCGCGCGCGCGCGCGAGCGCCGGTGCGAGGAACGCGACAGTCTTGCCCGAGCCGGTCGGCGAATGAATGGCGACGTGCTGGCCTTGCCAGACGGGGCCGATCGCGCGCTGCTGGATCGATGTCGGCCGCTCAAAACCCGCGCGCTCCAGCCGCGAGACCAGCTCCGGCGGCACGATCGACGGCCAGAAGCGCTGCGGCGCGCGCGCGACGGCGTCGACGCGGACGGGCTCCTCCCCGCGGCTGGCGGTGGCGCGCGAGCATGCGCGGGGCGGTGCGGGAGCGCGCAGCTGGGCCGCGCGCACGTGGCCGCCGACGCGCACCGCCGCCGACGCCAGCAGGAGGGCGAGGCGCATTACAGCGCGTCGCGAGGACGACGTCCACGGCCACGTCGCGCGAAAACGGAAGCCCCCTTGCGAGTTTCCGCACGATGGTGAAGTATGGAGACACCAGATGGCGGCCTCCGAGCGGCGCGAGCCTGGCGCCTTGCCTGTTCTGGGTGGTGCCCGACGTGCACCACGGCTTCCCGTCGCCGTGGTCTTTTTGGGTCTCGTCGGGCCTCATTGCCGAGACGTGGTCGCGCGGCGCGGACGAGATGATCCTGCTGCGCCGCTGCGTCGACTGGCTCGACCTGCGCACGCTCGCCGCTGCCGCTCGCGTCTGCCGGGCGTGGCGGCGTGTCGTCTACTGCTCGTCGAACGCATGGCTCAGGCTGTACCGTTCGAATGAGCGCGCGCTCGATCTGCCACCCCTCCGCGCCGACAGCTCGGGCTGTGCCGTGCGCGCCGCGCTCGCGGCGGAGCGCGGCGGCTGCTTCCACGCGCGTAGCGCGCTGCGCGACATCCTGCGCGCGCGCCAGCTGGCGCGCGCCGCGCTTGTGGCGGATGCGGCACGCAAGGCCGGCCGTTCTGGCGGCGCGGCGGGCGCGGCGGATGCGCTGCGCGCGGCGCCGGCGGACACACCGCCGAGCGAGGAGGTGCTCGGGGCGGTCGAGCGCGCGCTCGGCGAGTGGTTGCCCGTCGCCGTGCGCGAGGGGGTCAAGCAGGGCGCACTCGGCGTCCTCGTGTCGCGCCTGCTCGGCGAGCCGTGGCGCGCGCGGCTGTGGCCTTGCGATCGCTGGTCGTGCGCCCACGCGCGCGGTGTGCTGCCGCCCACCTGGCGCAGACTTGGCCCGATGCGCCCGCCGCGACGCCCCGTGGCCATCGGCACCGCGCGCGCCGAGGCGAGCGCTGGGCACGCAGCGAGGCAAAGGCTGCTCGTGCTCTTCAACGGCGAGCTCTTCGCAGCCGCGCTGATGGCCGGGTCGGGCATGAGCATGGGCGCCGAGCGTCACCTGGTGGTGGGCGATGCCGACGCGGCGTCGTGCGGGTCGCAGGCGCGCGCGCACATGGACGGCAGCGTTGAAACGCCACCGCGCGTGCCGGCGCCTGCGGATGTGGCGCCCAATCCGGCTCTCGTTGGACCAGACGCGGCTGCGAGCGGCGACGAGGGGGCCTGCGTGGCTTATGGCTCGCTCCTCGACCTGTCCGGCTGAAGCACACACACACACACACACACACACAACCAGAAGCACGCTCGGAGACCGACTCTGCGCCGTGTCGCGTCACCAACGTCAGATTCTGCGCCTTCCTGTGACTGGACCGTGGAAGACTGGAAGTACGTGCTTGGCGAGTTGCGACCCATGAGCCGCGCGATCGTCGCGCGCTGACCACCTGTGTCGCGCGGATGACGGCGGTGCCCATGCGCGCATGGACCCCGTGCTGCATGCTGCTCACGGCGTTGGTCAGGGCGCGACCGGCGGCTGCACTCGCCGGCCGGCCGGCCGCGCACGCGCTGGGCGCGACGCGCGTGCGCCATATGGCGGCGGTGCCGCAGCGCAGGCGCGCGCACGCTGCGCCGATGAGCATGGCTACGGCGGGCAACGCTGGAGCACGGAGCGCGCCCGGGACCTTCCCAGAGACAATTGAGGGTGTTGCTGAGCTCTGCGCCGAGAGCATCCGCGCGAAGGCGCCGCGCAAGCTGCTGCGCGCGTACGCGCACGCGCTCGGCGACGCCGCCGCGCAGGTGACGGACGCGGATGCGCGCGAGCCGACGGCGGCGCGCGGAGAGGTGGAGGTGGCCGCCGCCGCCTCGGCAGCATCCTTCGCGCTCGCGCGCACCGACTCGTCGCTCGAGGCCATCGTCGTCGCACTCATCAAGGCGGAGCGCGCCGATCTCGCCGCCGAGGCATTTTCCGCGTACGCGCGCGCGCACGGCGGCGCGCCGCCGCTGGCCGCCGGCTGGGCCTTGGCCGCGGGGCGATTGCTGCGCGCGCTCTGCCGCGCGGGCGACACGCCGGGCGCCCAGCGCGTCTGGGCCGTCGTCGACGCCGTGCGCGCCGGCGAGCTGCCGATCGGCGGCACCGCGCGTCTCGCCGAGCTGGCAGCTGGCGCGCTCCCGTCGCTCGCGTGCGCGCTGCTGCGCGACGGCGACGTGCCGTCGGCGCTGGCTCTCGTGCGCACGCTGCCGCCTACCGGCCCTGCGTGCGCCGAGCGCTCGTATGCCGAGCTGCTGCGCTGGTTTGGCAAGGCCGCGTCCTTCGAGGGCGTGCTCGCTACGCTGAACGCGATGCGCGGCGCGGGCGCGAGGCCAGGCACGCTCGTGCTCGACCAGCTGGCGAGCGCGACGGTGAAGCAGGTGGATTTTGTGACCGGCGCCGTCTCGATGGCGACGCTGCCGCGAGCTGTCCTGCCCGAGGTTGCCTTCATCGGCAGGTCGAACGTTGGCAAGTCGTCGCTCGTCAACATGGCGCTCGGCAGGCGCGCGCTGGCGTATGCGTCCAATACGCCGGGCAAGACGCAGCAGTTCAACTTCTTCGACGTGAACCGCGGCGCCGCGCCCGGGCACGCGCAGTTCTCTCTCGCCGACCTGCCGGGCGTCGGCTTCGCAAAGGTACCTGCCGCCGTGCGCGCCGGCTGGACGGCGTTGCTTGGCGATTACTTTTCAAACAGGCCGACGCTCGTGCTGCTCTGCCACCTCGTCGACGGCAACGTTGGGCCCAAGGCCGCCGACGTGGAGCTGATGCACACCGTCTCGCGCTCGATCGCGTCCGGTGGCTTCTCCGGACGGTATGCAATTGTCCTCACGAAGCTCGATAAGCCAATCGGCCGAAAGGAGCTCAGCCGTACGCTCCTCCTCGCGCAGCAGGCAGCGTCGGCGCCGGCGCAAAACGGCGAGGACGAGCTGTCCGGCGGCGAGCTGCCCCAGTTCTGCGTGCCCGAGCGCGTCACGCGCGAGGTGCGCGCTGCGTTGCGCGACGCCGGCCTCGCCGACGACACGCCGGTGCTCGCGACGAGCGCAAAGTCCAAGCTCGGGCGCGACGACTTGTGGACGCTGCTCGGCGACGCGCTGATCGGCCGCATGGCGCGCGCGGACGACGTGCCGCGTGCGCCGCGCGCTGCCGCCGCTGCGCCCGTCGCCGTCCGGGGGGCGCGCGGCGGTCGATCAGCCTCGCCACGCGGCGCCGGCGCGGGCGCGGTCGATGTGAAGGCGGCCAGCGCGGCGCCGACGCGTGCAGCGCCGAGCAAGCGGAGACGAGAACCCGGCGCGGGCGCGTGAAAGGCGGCTGGAAAGGGTTGGGACTTGGGCTGAGTGAGGAGCCTGAGTGCTGACGTCATAGACGCCATTCTGCCGCCCGTTTTGAAAGCGGCGGTCGTCGTGTTGGCGCGCGCGGACTCGCTCGGCACTTGCGTAGGGCGTGATGGCGCCCTCGGGCGGCTCGATCATGGCCTTCGACGCCTTCCCAAAGACTCTGGACGACCTCAAGGAGCGGACTCTTGGCGGCGCCGCAGGTGCGCCGCGCGCGCGCGCGCGCGCGCGCGCTCGGCGTGTGCAGATGCGCGGCGCTGAGCGCTGCGCGGCGTCCGCGCCGCGGTGTGCCCGCGCGCAGTCTCTGTGGCGGCGACAATCTTGATCGCCGTGCTGTTCGTCTCCGAGTTTCGCCAATACCGCTTGATCGAGACTGTCGACAAGCTCGACGTGGACGTGTCGTCGACGCATGCGAAGATCGCGATCAACCTTGACATCACGCTGCCCGCGCTGCCGTGCTCCGAGTTTGTGGTGGACGCGGTGGACGCGTCGGGCGTGCAGCAGATGCGGCTGACCGATGCGCTGAGCAAGCTGCGCATCGACCGGCACGGCGTGCCCATCGACGTGCCAAAGGCGGTGGACTGGGCGCACACGGTTGCGCCCGCGTTTCGTCACCGCAAGGTGCGCACGCCCAGCCGCGCCGACGCGCGCGCGCAGCGCAGGCGGCGGCCACACGCAGCGCCGAACGCGCCCGTCGGCGCATGCAGCTGCGGGCGCGCCGGGCCGTGTGCGCATCGCCAGCCCACGCCAACGCTCGCCGCACCCCGCGCGGGCACAGGTGCTGAGTCTCCTCGAGTCCGTGACGGGCTCTTTGCGCGAGACGCTCGGCGAGATCGACGCGGACGTGGAGGTGGAGGAGGCGGCGCAGGCGCACGCGGGGGACGGCGAGCACGTCGAGGGCGTGCCGCACACGCACGACGAGCACCTCGCGTACCGTCGAATGCTCGCGCATCGGGCGATGGCGTTGCAACATAAGCTCGACGCCGTCTCGTCAATTGCCCAGCCGACGGCCGCGCTGTCCGACTTTGCGCACATGTCGCGCGAGGAGATACGCGACATCAAGGCGAGCGCGCGCGTCGCTCGGCGCGCACGCAGGGGGCCGAACGGTGGCGGCCGCAGGAGGGGGGGGGGGGGCATGCGCGCGAGGCGGCGGGCAGAGGGCGACGAGCCCATGCGGCGCGCGCAGCGCGCGGCGTCACGCGCGTGCGACCGCCTGCCACTCGCCGCTGCCCTGTCCCCCGCGCAGGCGCGAATCGACGAGTCGAGGCTCTATTCGGCGCAGCAGGCGGAGCATGTGAGCGCAAACCTCGATGCGATGGAGCGCAACCTGCTCAAGCTGCAGGCGGGCGCGGAGGGCGCGTCGGTGAGCAACCTGCAGGAGGCGCTCAAGATCCGCCTCGACATCCTCGCCGACAACCTGCGCGGCTTCGTCTCGCCCTCCGACATCGACAGGCGAGACAGTTACTCCGACATGGCACTCCTCGTGCACCGCGTGCTCAACTCGACGCGGCTGCTCGAGCTGGGCGACGACGAGCGCTCGGCGGTGCTCGACGCGGCGGAGACGATGCAGCAAAGCCTCGACGAGCTCAAGGCGGGCGCGAGCGGCACCGCGCGCGCGCGCGCCGAGCGCGCGCTCAGCCGATCCGTCGAGCTCGTGCGCGAGGCGCTCGAGGGCGCGCCGCTGCCCGCCGATTACTGCGGCTCGTGCTACGGCGCGGAGCGCGAGGCGTCGCCATGCTGCAACACGTGCGACGAGGTGAAGGCCGCGTACCGCGCCAAGCGCTGGGGCGTGCTCGACGAGGCGCAGTACGAGCAATGCAGACGCGAGGCCAAATTGCACCACGCGACGCAGGCGGAGGGCGAGGGGTGCAACGTCTTCGGCTCGATCGAGGTGCACCCGTCGTCGGGCATGCTCCACCTCGCGCCCGCCTCGACCGCGCAGCACACCGCGTCCGGCGCGGCGCTGCCCGCCCTCGACGGCGTGCGGCACGCGGATGTTGCTCACTTCAACGCGAGTCACACGATTAACCGACTCTCTTTCGGCGACGACTTCCCCGGGCAGCTCAACCCGTTGGACGGCGTCGTGCGCATCTCGCCGCACGGCCCTGGCGTCGCGCGCTACTTCATCAAGGTCGTCCCAACGACGTACCTACCGCTGCGCGGGCAGGAGGTGCGATCGAACCAGTTCGCATCGACGGAACACTTTAGGTCGGTGCGCGAGGACGACCGGCTCTTCCAGATGCCCGGCGTGCACTTCTCGTACGACATCACGCCGCTGCGCGTGCGCCTCGAGGAGCGGCGCGGGCGCACCTTCGTCTCCTTCTTCGTGCGCTGCGCCGCGACGATCGGCGGCGTCTTCACGGTGGCGGGCATGATCGACAAGATCTTGTACTCGTCGTCGAGGCTGCTCACGCACAAGCTCAACATCGGCAAGGCGAGCTGACACGCGCATGGGTCCCGTGCCCGCAAAAGAAACAGAACCCTAGAATTGTGCGCCAATATTTCAGTCGTCGGCCGCCGCTGACCGCTCAATGTCGTCCCGCGCCGCGTCGCGGAGCGCCTGCGCAAACTCGGCGAGGAGGTCGCCACGGAACATCCGGTCCATGCCGTGCAGCGTGAGCCCGCAACGGTGGTCCGTGATCCGGTTGTCGTGGAAGTTGTACGTGCGGATGCGCTCGGAGCGCGTGTTCGCGCCAATCTGCTCGCGCCGGCTGCTCGTGCGCTCGCTCACCAGCTTCTCCTCCTCATGGGCGAGGATGCGCGCGCGCAGCACGCGCATCGCCTTCTGTCGGTTCATCTGCTGCGAGCGCTCATCCTGGCACTGCGCGACGATGCCCGTTGGCAGGTGAACGATCCGAACTGCAGAGTCCGTCGTGTTGACGTGCTGCCCGCCTGCACCGCTCGCGCGGCACGTCTCGATCTTGAGGTCGGTCTCGGCGATCTCGACGTCAGCCTCGGCCGCCTCGGGCAGCACCGCGACCGACGCCGTGCTCGTGTGCACGCGGCCGAGCTTCTCCGTCGCGGGCACGCGCTGCACGCGGTGCACGCCCGCCTCGTTCGTGAGCGCCGCGAGCGCGCCGCGCCCGCGCACGACCATGCTCGCCTCGCGCAGCCCGCCGGACGGCGCCTCGCTCTCGCCGAGCCGCTCCACCGCCCACGAGCGCTGCTGCGCGTACAGCGTGTACATGCCGAACAGTTCGCGCGCAAAGAGCGCGGCCTCGTCGCCGCCCGCGCCGGCGCGCACCTCGAGCACCGCGGCCGAGACGACGTCGTCGGGCACGCACGCGGCGTCGTACTCGGCAAGCGCGTCTGCTGCCGCGCGCTCGAGCTGTGCGAGCGCCGCCTCCACCTCGACGCGCTCCTCCACCGCCATCTCGCGCAGCTCCGCGTCGACCGCGCGCGTGCCCGAGGCGCCGCCCTCGAGAATCAGCGCGTCCAGCTCGGCGAGCTCGGCGTGCTTGGCGAGAAGCTGCTCGTGCGCATGCCCGACGGGCGCGAGCTTCGCCACCTCCTGCGCCAGCGCAACGTACGCCGCCGACGAGAATTCGGTGCTCCGCTCAAGCTCGACCGCCGCGTCCGCGTGCCGCCTGGCGAGCGCCTCGACGCGCTGGAGCGCGCCGGCCGCGGGGCGGCCGGTTGCGACGGAGCTCAGCGCGCGGCCGAGGGGTTGGGCGGCGGCGAGCGCGCGCAGCGCGCAGCACGCGCGCGTCGGAACGGGCGCTCTCCACGCAGCCGCTCTCCACGTGGCCGATCTCCACGCGGCCGTTCCCCACGCGGCGAGCGCCATTCCTCCCGTGGGGCGCGGGATGGGCGATGGCGCCCCGGCCATCGACGTGGTGGTCCTGGGCGCGGGGCAAGATATTGGGCGGTCGTGCATCCTCGTCTCCTTCTGCGGGCGACGCGTGCTCTTCGACTGCGGCATGCACCTCGGCTATTCGGACGAGCGCCGCTTCCCCGACTTTCGGTACATCTCGCGCGCGGGCCGCTTCACAGAGGCGATCGACTGCGTGATCATCAGCCACTTTCACCTCGACCACTGCGGCGCGCTGCCGCACCTGACGGAGGTGTGCGGGTACGACGGGCCGGTGTACATGACGCACCCGACCCGTGCGATCACGCCCATCTTGCTGCACGACTACCGCAAGATCATGGCCGAGCGGAAGGGCGTGGCCGGCTTCTACTCGGCAGACGACATTGACAGGTGCATGGACAAGGTGCTGCCGCTCAGCCTGCTGCAGACGGTACACGTAGACGAGGAGCTCACGATCACTGCGCACTACGCGGGCCATGTCCTCGGCGCCGCCATGTTTTCCGTCGCCGTCGGCTCCGTGTGCGTCTTCTACACGGGCGACTTCAATATGGCTGCCGACCGCCACCTCGGCGCCGCTCGCGTGCCGGTCGGGCTGCGGCCGCAGCTCGTCATCTCCGAGTCGACGTACGGCACGACGCTGCGCGACACCAAGTCGGCGCGCGAGCGTCAGTTTCTCCACCTCGTCCACGCGACGATCGAGCGCGGAGGGCGCGTGCTCATCCCCGTTGTTGCTCTTGGGCGCGCGCAGGAGCTTATGATCCTGCTCGAGGCGCATTGGGAGCGGATGCGGCTGAGCGCGCCCATCTACTTCTCCGCGGGGATGGTGCAGCGCGCAAGCCTGTATTACGAGCTCTACGCGCGCTGGGGCTCAGAGCACGTGCGCTCCGCCCTCTTTGGCGATGGCGGCGTCGCCGACTCGGCGGCGAGTGGCACCAACGACGAGGAGGAGGAGGAGGAGGAGGACGACGACGACGATGAGAAGGAGGTTACCGACGGCGGTGAGGATGCGCGCGGCGGGAGCGAGGGCGAGGGCGACGCGGCTGGTGGGGGCCGCAGCGCCAACGGGGGCGTAACGAGCGACGTTGCTTCTCGTGCGCGCGGCGAGGCGGAGGACGGCACAAAGGCGGGAGACGACACAGTGGCGGAGGACGACGCTTGCGCGGCAGCTGCCGCCACGCCGTGTCGTGGCGCGCGCGCGCGCCGCGCGTGCGGCGCCAGCCCAGGCGCGCGCGCGGCGAACCCGTTTGGCTTCTCGCGCATCGAGCCCTTCGACCGGTCAACCCTCCGCACTGTCGGGCCGTGTGTGCTCTTCGCGACGCCGGGCATGCTCGACTCAGGCGCGTCGCTCGAAGCGCTCAAGGCGTGGGCGGCGGATGCGCGCAATCTGGTCGTGCTGCCGAGCCACTGCGTGCCGGGTACGGTTGGCCACGCGCTGCTGCAGGGCAAGACGCGCACTCTCGCGCTCGACGGCGGGCGCACGACGCTGGACGTGCGGTGCGGCTTAAGCCTCGCCTCCTTCTCTGCGCATGCAGACAGCAAGGGTATCTTTACCATGCTGCGCCAGCTGCAGCCCACACACGCCGTGCTGCTCGTGCACGGCGAGAGCGGCACGATGCACGAGCTGCGCTCGCGCATCCCGCACGAGCTCAAGATCGCGTGCTACTGCCCCCAGAACGGCGCAGCGGTGACCATTGCCCTTACCCACCAGCCGCTCGCCGTCGCGATCGACCCGCGCGTTTGGCCACCGCGCAAGGCGGCCGGCCGGCCGGCGGACGAGCCGGCGGCGAGTGGCGGCGACGAGGCGCCCGCCGCCACCGCCGCCACCGCGCGCGGCAGCAAGCGCCGCCGCGCGCCGGTCGAGCTGTGTGGCGCGCTCGTCGCGACGCGCACACGCGGCGTGGACGGGAGCGCGAACGGCGCGTCGCTTCGCCTCGTGCCTGCGGAGGTGGCCGCTGCTGAGCTCGGGCTTCGCCCGCACCGCGTCGCCTTCTCCGCGCGCATCCCGCTGCCGGCCGAGCCGCGCGGCGCGGAGGCGGCGCTGCACGCGCCCTCGGCGATCGGCGCGCTGCACGCCCACCTCGAGCGCGTGCTCCCGGCGCAAGGACTGCGCCTCGATGCCCACGCGATCGCGCACGGCTCGCTGCGCGTCGCGCGCGAGGCGGATGCGCTCGCGTTGAGCTGGGCGCTCGAGGACGACCCGCTGGCCGAGCGCGTGATCGCCTGCTGCGAGGACTGGGCAGAGCTGCAGGCTATGGGCACGTGACGCACGCACCGACGGCGTTGGCATGCGAGCGCCCGGCCTGGCCCTTCCCTGTCTGTCACCCTAGGGTCCGCATGGCCACATGCGCCCTTTCTCCGGACGCGACGGCGCCACCTGCCCGTTAGCTCACCAATCGGTCACCGAGATGGCGATCACGAACGCGTGGTACGCGGAGAGCGGAAACTTGTAGTCGAGGTTGTACGTGTCACGGTCCACCTTGCCGTAGAGCAGGGTGGGCAGCTCCTTCGAGTTTGTGCTGTCCGTCTCGCCCACGTGCGGCGGGCTGCCGCCCTCCCAGTGCACGAGCTGCACGTTCTTGGACGAAGCGAGCGTCGCGCGGCCGTGGAAGTTGAGCACGTAGCTCTCGGTGCGCGCGTTCCACACGGGGACACGCGAGTTGAGCGCGCACACGCCGCCGGGCACGCGCTCGCGCGGCGCGCCGTGCGCACCACCTCGCTCGCCGTCCGCGCCGGCGATCGCGTAGATCGCGTCGAGCGCCTGGATCAAGTAGGCGCGCGTGCACAATGGCGCGCCCTCTGCCGGGTTGGGGAAGCACGCGCGCATCGTGTTCACCTGCGGCAGCTCGGCGGCAGCGACGACCGTGCCGTGCGAGATGGCGATGATCGGCTCGCCGGTCGGGATGAGCTCGCGCCCATTGTACGCGGCTTTGTACGCGAAGAAGAGGCGCTGCTCGTGTTCGGCGGGCGCACCCGCGCTCTCGGGCGGGCAGCGCAGGACGGAGAAGGAGGACTTCTGCGCCTTGGCCCAGTCGGCCGTGCGGCCGCTGCCCTCGTCGGGCAGCAGCAGCTCGGAGGAAGTCATCGAGATCCAGAAGTCGTCCGCCTTGCGCACCGCGGTGAGCAGCTCGTCGCCCGCGTCCGTGAGCATCCGGTACGAGATGTGCCGCTTCTTGCCCCGGCTCCGTAGCACTCGGCACCGCACGACCCCGCCTTCCGGGGGGGCAGGCGTGGCATAGTGCAGCAGGTACGGGTTGATGGCGGGAGAGATGTCGATCACGACCTCGCCGCCGCCACCGCCGCTGCCGCATCCCGCGCGTGATGAGTTCGCGTCGTCGCCCGAGCGGCGCAGGTGGTCGCCATGCGCACTCCCCTCCGATCGCGCGCGCGTGAGCTCAGCCGTTGAGTCGGAGCGGCGGTGATGGCGGTCGGCGGCGAGTCCCAGGCCGTGGCGGTCGCGGAGCGGCGCGAAAGGCGACGCGCGCATCGCCGCCGGCGACGCTACGGGCGTCTGGTCATACGGGCGGATCGCGCCGTACAGCGGCGAGTCTGCGGCGGACGGCGACGGCGAGACGGAGAATGTGCCTCCGGGTAGGCCGAGCGGCGAGTTGGAGCGCCCAAAATCGAGCTGCGCGAGCTGCGCCGCCAGATTGATGTGGTTGAGCGGCTGCGGGTGCGCGAAGCGCCAGCCACCGCCGCCGCTGCCGGCCGGCACGCCGGCGCGCTGCGCGAGCGGAGTCGAATTGGGCGTCCGCGGCTGCGCGGCGAGCAGCATGGGCGACGATGGCGCGCCCGCGCTCGCGCACTCACCGGTCGAGCCGGCAATCGGTAGCGATGCCACGCCACCGCCGGCGAAAGGCCCGGCTGGCCGCGCATGCGCGGCCACGTGCCCGCGGAGCGGCGAGGCCTGCAACTCGAGCGCCGACGGCGGCGTCGCCATGCCGCGCGGCCGCATGGCGGTCTGCTCGAGCGATGAATCAGGGCGTGCGATGGGCGCGGTCGAGCACGCTTTTGGTGCGCTGCCACCGTCCATCCTCGCCAAGCGAAGGCGAACGGACCTCTCGTCGGCGGTGCTCACGGGCGAGCCTTGGCCTTGCCCATGACGTTGCTCTGCAGGACCACGCTCTCCGCCGCAATTAATATGTGGGCCTAGCAAGTAGCAACGTTGCTACCAAGTCTTGCCCGATCCTTCTCTGCCCACCGTCCCTTCCTCTGGCGCCGTCGGCCGCTCCGTCCCGTGCGCGCCGCTCCTCCGCAACTTGACCAAAGCGGGCCAGCGCGTATTCCTCTCGCGCCAAGCGCATGCGCGCCGGCGCAGCGCATGCACGCTTGGCGGGAGCCGAGTGCCGACGGTGCCGAGTGCCGACACGGGCAGGCACTTTCTTTCTTCGGGCGTTTTTCCGGTCATCCCGACCTTTTCAGCAATGGCCCCTCAGCTGAACACGCTCGCCGAGTTTGTGCGCGCCGCACTTCCCGCCTGCCGCCGCCGGGCAGCCGTGGCGTCGTCCGCCCCGCGCCGTCGCGCCTTCGACAGGTTGTGCGGCGCGTATACATACGCGCGTGACGGCAGCGTGCGATTCTTTCGCACGACCCCAACCCCCAACCCCCGCAGGACGCTTGCCTCGCCAACGCCGGCGACAAGCTCGTCGTGGTTGACTTCACCGCGGCGTGGTGCGGCCCGTGCCAGCGGATCGCGCCAAAGGTGCAGGAGCTCTCTGAGATGACCGACATTGTGGTCGTCAAGGTGGACGTTGTACGTCCCTGCATCCGCCGATACCTTGCCTTGCGAGCGCGGCGCCCATATCGCACGCGCGCGATTGACCAGCCTGTGCCACACGTGCCGGCGTCGCGCATCTTTGCAGGACGAGAACCAGGAGACCGCCGAGAAGTGCAAGATCTCTTCGATGCCCACCTTCCAGTTTTACAAGCACGGCAAGCTGGTCCATCAGTTCTCTGGCGCGAGCGAGGACCAGCTGCTCAAGAGCATCGCGCAGCACAAGTGAGTGAATTGACCGATCACTCAGAGCCGGAGCGCCGGAACGTCACCGTGCACCACGTGATGAGCATGGCCGGGCTCCGAGTCAGTCAAAATTCCGTCGGGCCATCATGGAGCATTGCCCCGAGGCCGAGGGCGAGGGCGAGGGCTGAGGAGTGAGGAGGCCCGAGAGTGTGCGGCCAATCGGCAGGCAAAGGAGCACTGTCTTGGCAGCAGCATCGTCGATCGATGGCGGCGATGGTCCTCGCGCCGCCCGCGCGCGCCGCCCGAAGAAAAGGCCGCACTCTCAGGAGGCCTTCGCTTTGCGCTGCTCGTCTGTATATCGTGCGGTCGCCGCGCGGAACGCGACGAGCTGCAAGACGAGCACGCCGTTGAGCAGCAGCCCGACGAGCACGCCCGCGAGCAGGACCGGGTCGTCCACCTCAGTGAGCGTGGTGAAGAGGCGCGCGGCGTTACCGAGGAAGAAGAGCGTGGAGGTCGCGAGCGAGAGCTGGCCCGTGTGGCCCTGGCTAAAGTTGAGCGCGATTTGCGGCGCGCGGCTCGCGAGGATGATGAGGCTCGGCACGACAGCCATCAGCTGCTGGCCGGGCAGCACGTCGCACGCCGACGGCATCGTCGGGAGCAGCGGCTCGCACGCGAGTCGGGGCAGCTGCAGGTCGGGCAGCATGTTGTTCAGCAGCACGTACGCCGTCGCGATGTGGAAGCTGATCGAGACGAGCGCGCGCGCGCCGAACGAGTTGGAGAAGTGGTAGTAGAGGAGGAGGATCACGCCGTTCTGCGCGCAGATATTGAGCATCTCGCCCCACGTCGAGATCGGGTTGCCTTTGAGCGTGTTGTAGCAGCACGAGAAAATGGTCGACGTGAGCTCGAGGTGCACGTAGGCCGACGAGATGCCGCTCACCGAGCCGGACGAGACAAACGCCAGGATCTGCGGCACCTTCACCACAGCCGAGACCGCGAACATCGTGTAGCCGATCAGCTTGGACGCGATCAACTTGAGGCAGGCCACGTCGAGCAACTCGTTCAGCCCCGCGGGGTGCAACACGCTCCCGCCGATGAACATGGTCTCCATGCAGCGCCGCGGCACGATCCCCAGCACATAGTCCGCCATGAAGCTTTTCGCGCGCTGCGTTCACTGGCCACGCGTCGAGTGTTTGTACAACAGGCGCTGAGAGGAAAAGTGAGTATAGTGTGGGGATCTGAGTGTGAGCCGGGAGGCAGAATGCCGGCCGACCGCTGCTCCAGGGTCCGCTCGGAGGGGGCTCGGCGGCGGGTGGACATCAACAAGATGCCAATGGCGGGCAGCTCGTGGCCATCGCAATTCGCGGTGCGAGCTGCGCGCATGGAGGCCGCGCGCGGCCCGCCTGCCCTCAAGAGTGCCCCACGAGGCCGCTGCCCTCATCCATGCCCGCACTCAGTTCGCTCTCACCGTCACCGCCCGCCTGCCCCGCGCCGCCCGCCGCGTGCGCTCCTTGGAAGGTCTTCTTCCCCCACGTGTTGATGTCGAAGAAGACGTACCCGCCCTTGCTGCGCGGCGCACGGGCCGGCCGCATCGCGCGCGCGCGCGAGCGCGCCGAGCGACGCGGCGTGGTGTGGCGGGCCGGGTGAGCGGTGCGGCGCGGCGTGCGCGGCGTCACATCAGCCGGCACGCGCGCGCGCAGCACTCGTGCTCAGCGGGGTGACGCCGCGGCGAGGCCGTGGTCGAGGAGGCCCCGGCCGCCGGCGGCGCCGCTCGGCGCGCACGGCCGCGCGCGCACCCATCGTCAGCGCCCGGCTGCGCGCCGGTGCGCGTGAACCAGAGCTTGAGGTCCTTGTGGTAACGCCACTCGCGGTTGTACAGCTCCGTGGCCGCGTATGCCTGCAGCGTGTCCCTCGGCATGTTGTAAAAGATGTAAAAGAGCGTCTCGAGTTGGAACTTTCCAAAGTGCGACGTCTTGAGCGCGGGCGGCTGCATGTAATAGCATTGTGGCAAGCTGTACTCCGGCTCGCTCCGCACCGGACCATCCGCCCACGGCGACGCAAAGGTGCCTGCGCGCGGTGAGCGAGTGCGGCGCGTGCGCGGCGCGGCCGTGAGCCGCGGCGCACCCCGCCCCCGCTCCTGCATGCAATCGCATTGTGGCAAGCGGGCGGATGCACCGTAGGATCGTCGCAATCGCCCGCACCCCGCTCGCTCAGCGGCGCGGCACGGGCGGCGCGGGCGGCGCGGGCGTAGCGCGCGCATGCACCGTAGAGCGGGTCTGGTGAATTGAGGTTCAGTCCGAGGGTAGTCAGGTCCGTGCCGAGCGCGAGGTAGTTGAGGTCGGCGTCGGTCACCCTGATCACGTGCAGCAGGCCGAGCAGGCCGTACGGCTCCATCGAGCCGCCGCTGCCGCTGCCGCTGTCGCCGCCGCCGCTGCCGCCGCCGCTCGCAACGCCGGGCGGCGTGCGCTTGTGCGTCTGCTGCTGCTGCTGCGCGAGGAGCTGCCCGGGCTCCACGTGCGACGGCTGCATGTGGTGCGCGTGGCGCAGGTCGAGCAAGCCGTGTATCAAGCCGCCATGCTGGCCGTGCCCGCCGCCGCCGTCCGACGGCACATGCGCGCGGCTGCCGACGCCGAGCCCGCCCTGCTGCGCAAAGACGTCGCGCCCCTTGGGCGCGACGCCGGGCAGCGCGGGAAAGTCCTCGCTTTGAATCGCAAACTCGGGCTCGGGCGGCTGCATCGCCGCGACCGCTGCCCTGTGCATGCCGGCCGGCTGCATCGGCTGTTGCTGCAGCGACATGGCCACACGGTTCGCGAGCGCGGGGAAGTCGGACATGTCAAACTGCGGGCCGACGGCGAGGTCCGCACCGCCCAGCTCGCCCAGACCACCCGGCCCCATCCCGGGCATGTTGCCCTTGTTGATCATCGCGAGCAGATCTGAGCTCTGCGCGTAGCCGCCGTGCGCTTGCAGGCCGGCCGACGTGCCCATCATCCCATTCATGCACATGTACGGCGAGCCCATCTGCATCGCACCCTGCCCGGGCGCGTTGCCGCGCATGACCGCGCCCATCCCGCTGAAGCCGTTCGACCCGCACGCGCCCGCGCTCGCGCGCATGCCGCCCATGTTTGCGTTGAGGCCGGTGCGGTTCATCGCAAACCCAGCGCCCATACCCGCGAACTGCTGCGCGCCGAGCCGGTTGCTGGCCGCGTTGGCGGCGGATGGCATGCCGCCAAAGGGCATGCCGCCCGCCAGCATCGGCCCCACGTTCGGCACCGATGACAGCCCGGCCTGCTGCGGCTGCGCGGCGGCAGCCGCGGAGCGCGCGCGAGCGCCGGGCGGGGCCGCGTTGAGCGGCGCGCGAGCCGTGTGCGCGCGAAGCGCAAGGGCGTGCGGCCTCGCACAGGTCGGCATGGCCAGCGGACGGCGAGGCGTGAGCGCGCGCCTCGCACACCTCGGGCATCCCGTCTCCTCTTTGGTTCCCGTAGAAGAACATACTCGGCCACGGGGAGCCCCAGCGCCAGGGAGGACACCCTACCCTGCCTTTCAAGCCGCGCGGCACAACCCCCAAAAGGGCAAAGGCTCACTTCCCGGAGCGATGGCGGCGCCGGAGCGCTCCGGCGAGCGCTCCGACGAAGCCGGCTTCGTCCTCGAGTGCGGCTGGCTGCGGCGCGACGACCCGGCAGCGAGCGCCGCGCCGGTGGGCCTTGCTGTACTCTTCCAGTTGAACTGCCCCGGCTGCTTCCGCCACGCCCTTCCCGCGCTCAATCGCGTCGCGTCGCGCCGCGCCATGGGCCGCGCGGTGCGCGCGCTCGCGATCTCGACAGCGTTCGAGGACTTTGACGTCAACACGGAGGCGAACACGCGAGCGCTGCTCGAAACTGGCGCGACGGTCGGCGCGAGTTGGCGCGCCGGCATTCGCTCGTTCGACCTCGACGAGCGCATCGCCGTCGGCTTTGACCGGCTTGCGCCGGGCGTCGATGCGCGCGACGCGCGCGCGGTGCGCGCGCGCGCCGAGGCCGAGCTGGAGGACGCGTGCGCGCAGGAGCCGCGCATGCGCTCGCTGCCCGAAGTGGCGCGGCGCGCGCTCCTCGCGTCGCTTGAGGAGCACGTGCGCGCGCGCACGCTCGAGCCGCAGACATTTGCGCGCAACCGTTGCCGCGGCACGCCCGCGTTCATCCTGTTTGCAAACCTGCGGCCCGGCCGGCCTGTCCTGCGCCATTGGCACGGGCACGCGCCGGACGACGATGTGGATCGCTGGATTGCCGAGGCGCATGCCACGCTCGCGCACGCGCCGCGCCCCTGCGCAGGCGGCGAGCAGGACGGTGGCACGCGCCCCTGCGCAGGCGGCGAGCAGGACGGTGGCACGCGCCCCAGCGCAGGCGGCGAGCAGGACGGTGGCACGCGCCCCAGCGCAGGCGGCGAGCAGGACGGTGGCACGCGCCCGAGCGCAGGCGGCGAGCAGGACGGTGGCACGCGCCCCTGCGCAGGCGGCGAGCAGGACGGTGGCACGCGCCCCTACGCAGGCGGCGAGCAGGACGGTGGCACGCGCCCCAGCGCAGGCGGCGAGCAGGACGGTGGTACGCGCCCGAGCGCAGGCGGCGAGCAGGACGGTGGCACGCGCCCCAGCGCAGGCGGCGAGCAGGACGGTGGCACGCGCCCGAGCGCAGGCGGCGAGCAGGACGGTGGCACGCGCCCCAGCGCAGGCGGCGAGCAGGACGGTGGCACGCGCCCCTGCGCAGGCGGCGAGCAGGACGGTGGCACGCGCCCGAGCGCAGGCGGCGAGCAGGACGGTGGCACGCGCCCCTACGCAGGCGGCGAGCAGGACGGTGGCACGCGCCCGAGCGCAGGCGGCGAGCAGGACGGTGGCACGCACCCCTACGCAGGCGGCGAGCAGGACGGTGGCACGCGCCCGAGCGCAGGCGGCGAGCAGGACGGTGGCACGCGCCCCTACGCAGGCGGCGAGCAGGACGGTGGCACGCGCCCGAGCGCAGGCGGCGAGCAGGACGGTGGCACGCGCCCGAGCGCAGGCGGCGAGCAGGACGGTGGCACGCGCCCCTACGCAGGCGGCGAGCAGGACGGTGGCACGCGCCCGAGCGCAGGCGGCGAGCAGGACGGTGGCACGCGCCCGAGCGCAGGCGGCGAGCAGGACGGTGGCACGCGCCCGAGCGCAGGCGGCGAGCAGGACGGTGGCACGCGCCCGAGCGCAGGCGGCGAGCAGGACGGTGGCACGCACCCCTACGCAGGCGGCGAGCAGGACGGTGGCACGCGCCCGAGCGCAGGCGGCGAGCAGGACGGTGGCACGCGCCCCTACGCAGGCGGCGAGCAGGACGGTGGCACGCGCCCGAGCGCAGGCGGCGAGCAGGACGGTGGCACGCGCCCGAGCGCAGGCGGCGAGCAGGACGGTGGCACGCACCCCTACGCAGGCGGCGAGCAGGACGGTGGCACGCGCCCGAGCGCAGGCGGCGAGCAGGACGGTGGCACGCGCCCCTACGCAGGCGGCGAGCAGGACGGTGGCACGCGCCCGAGCGCAGGCGGCGAGCAGGACGGTGGCACGCGCCCGAGCGCAGGCGGCGAGCAGGACGGTGGCACGCACCCCTACGCAGGCGGCGAGCAGGACGGTGGCACGCGCCCGAGCACAGGCGGCGAGCAGGACGGTGGCACGCGCCCCTACGCAGGCGGCGAGCAGGACGGTGGCACGCGCCCGAGCGCAGGCGGCGAGCAGGACGGTGGCACGCACCCCTACGCAGGCGGCGAGCAGGACGGTGGCACGCGCCCGAGCGCAGGCGGCGAGCAGGACGGTGGCACGCGCCCCTACGCAGGCGGCGAGCAGGACGGTGGCACGCGCCCGAGCGCAGGCGGCGAGCAGGACGGTGGCACGCGCCCGAGCATGGCGGCGGTGGCAGCGCATGGCGGATCGTGGGAGCCGTTCGCCGCGGGGACGCAAGCGCAGCTCCTTGCGCGCTTCGCCGCGCTCGGCATCGCGCCGCCCGCTGCCGCCGAGCGCAGCCGTGCAGCCCTCCACCTCGCCCTCGGCCGAGCGCTCGGCGCGGACGTAAATGCGCTGCTTGATGTGGCCGGCTGGCCGTTGTGCCGTGCGGCGCTCTTCGGCAAACCGTGCGAGCGCGAGCGCAGCGCGGCGTGCCCGCACTCGCACGACGTTCCGCCAGCCACGCTCGCCGCCGCGCGCGCCCACGCCACCGCCACGCAGGCGCGCGACGAGGCCGCGCGCGCCGCTCGCGCCGCCGACGCGCGGTGCGCGCTCGCGCTCGCGCAGCCGCGCTGGCTCGAGCGACGGCGGTGCGCGCGCATCCTGCGCTACGACGTGTCGGAGTACGGGCTGCGCGAGGCGCTCGCCGCCGTGCTCGAGCTCGACCGCTTCGTGCCTCACGCAGCCGCGCCGACCGCTGATCGGCGCGCGTCGGTGCGCGCGGCGCGCGCGGCCGGGCGGCACGGCTGCGGCGCGCCAGCGGCCGCGCCGGTCGCGGACGTTGCGGGCGAGGGCGCGGGTGCGGGCGGCGCGGTAATGGCGCTCTCGACCGATCCACTCGAGCGCCGGCTCCAGCTGCTCCACCTCGCGCAGCCGCGTGGCCAGCCGCCGCTTTGTCCAGCGTTGCTGCGTGGCCTCCGCCTGGCAGGCCAGCATCTGCCCAGCCGCTGGCGGCACGCGCAGCGCGACAAAGGGCGCGCGCTGCAGCTGCTGCACGGCTCGCCTCAGTGGCGCGCCTTCGTCGCCGCCTTTGACCGCTTCGTCGCGCACGTCGTCGCGCCGCAGTGCGTGCGTCGACGGCCGCGCGGTGCGAACGGCGCACACGAGCGGCGCGTCGACGGCGGGCGCGACGGCGACCCGAGCGGGAGCGGGTGCGGCAGCAGCAGCAGCAGCAGCAGCGACGAGGGCGAGGGTGAGGGCGCGCACGATGGCGACGATTCCGTTGCCGGCGCGACGCGGCCGCGGCTCGCCTACCAGCGCCCGCCGACCGTGCGCGTGCACACGCCGGGCTTTGCGACGCCGATCGGCTTGCACTGCGACGCGGACTACCCGGGGCACGAGGGCGGCGAGATCAACGTGTGGGTGCCGCTCACGCGCGCGGTCGGCTCTTCCGCACTCTGGCTTGAGTCGAGCCCCGGCGCAGCCGACTTTGCGCCCGTCGAGCTGGGGTACGGCGAGTTGCTCGTCTTCAATGGCTGCCGCTGCCGGCATTATGCAATGGCCAACCGCACGGGCGCGACGCGCGTCTCATTCGACCTGCGCGCGATTCCGGCGGATGTGTGGCGCGATGACTATTTCGGCAAAATCGGCGACTACCCGGCGGCGGTGCTGTGATGCGTTTTTCCCCGCGCGTGGCGGGCGGCGCCCATCGAGCGACGTCGGCACGAGCTGGGCAGCTGGCACGCTTTGACGCTGATGAGTGATGACTGATGAGACATGAGGGGGAGGGGCTCGCGTAGCGCGGGTGGGTGGGGACTGCACACGAACAAGTTCTCACCGTCGACACTCGGACGGTTGAGATGAAGATTTTCAAGCTCGGCGTCCTGCTCTTCACCGACATGCACACCACCGAGCGCATCACAAGACACATCCGCCTGCGCCTGCACGAGTCCTGAATGAGCAAGGACATTGCCCTCGCCGCTGATCATGATCATGAAAGGATGGGGCGAAGTTCGCGCGAAGTTCGCCCCTACCGTTTTAAGTTTTTCCCGAATTTTCCGCCCGCCCGCCGTCCACTCACCCGGCGATGAGCGCACGCGACGATCGGCGCGCGCTGGCGCACAAGTTCGGCCTGACTTCAGTTGCGTCCATGGTCGCCGAGGGCTCAATGTACCCTGTCGAGCTGACCAAAACGCGCCTCCAGCTGCAGGGCGAGCCCGGCTTTGGCGCAGGGCGCAAATTCGGCTTCTTCGGCATGATGCGCCACATCGCGAGGACGGAGGGCGTCTTGGGGCTGTACGCGGGCTTTTCGCCAGGGCTTGCGCGCCATATCCCGTACACTGGCTTTCGCATGGTTGGCTACGAGGCGCGTTCGCGGCGTCGCGCGCTTCGACGGGTGCCTCAGCATGCCGCTTGAGCGTGCGCACACATGCGCGGCGGGGGTGTGAGCGTCTCGTGCTCACGCACACCGCGTGCGTCCGCCTGTCGCACGCGCCCAACCCGTTTCACTGCCGTTTACTCGCGCACGCAGCACATCCGCCACTTCTTCTGCGGCGACGACGCGGAGCACGCGCCTTTCTCCGCAAAGGCCGCCGCATCCATCACTGCGGGCGGCGTCGGCCAGGCGATCGCCACGCCCTTTGACCTCGTCGAGGTGCGCATGCAGGGCGACGGCCGGCTGGTCGCTGCCAAGAAGCTCGCGCGCCCGCGCTACTCCGGCCTGTTCGACGCGCTGGGCACGATCGCGAAGCGCGAGGGCATGCTCGGTTTCTACGCCGGCTCCTCGCCGGCGATACAGCGCGCCTGCCTCGTGAACTTTGGCGAGCTGACGACGTGAGCGGCGCGCGCGAGCTGGCCGCCCTGCGCGCAGCGCCCGCGCGCGGCGCCGCGTCTATGCCCGCGATGTCACCGCCCCCCCGCGCCGCACGCCGCGCCCTCGTCGGCCCCAAGATACGACTCCGCAAAGAACGCCTTCGTCGACAGCGCGGGGTATTCGCGTGACGACATCCGCTGCCACCTGCTCGCGGCCACGTGCGCGGGCTTTGTCGCATCCGTCCTGTCCACACCGCACGACGTGGCGACCGCGCGGATCATGACGCAGAAAGCGAGGCCCCACGGCGCCGAGCCGCAGTTCCGCGGCATTCTCGACTGCTGGTCGAAGACGGTCAAGCAGGAGGGCTTTCTTGCGCTCTACAAGGGCTTCTTCCCCGCGTGGCTCCATCTCGCGCCCTGGCAGCTCATCTTTTGGACCACGTGTACGCGCGTGCGGCGAGAAGTGGCGCCGTTGGGCTGCCCGGAGCGGCGCGCACGCGCAGGGCGGCGGTGCGCTTTGCGCCACGTCGCAACCTTTGGTGCGCGCGCACGCCTAGCGCGGTGTAGCGTTCACGCGCGCGCGCGTTCGTCGTGCCCGCACGCGCCGGCCCGTTCCACGCCGCCTGCAGACGAGCGCCTGCGCATCATCACCGGCGTGGGTTCGTTCAAGTGACGAGCGCAAGACAGCCAGCGACACTGACGCGACACCGTGTCCGCGCTGCTGCATCGGCACTCATCATCGCTGGCGAGAGGCCCATTCAAGCGAGCGTGACGTTGGCGCGGCGAGGCTCATCTTGGCCTCTCCGCGCTCCCCTCCCAGAAGAATTCCCGCTCTTTCCAACCGCCCTTTTTATAAATGCGTTTTTGAGCCATTGAGGCGGGCGGCCGGGCCTCTGCCATGCGGCACTCCCTAAAGGCGCGGAGCGTGCAGCTCGCGAACAGGGGGGTCTTTGCGCACGCTGCGCGCGAGGTGGTGCTCGTGCTCGGCAGCGATGGCGCTCCGGCCGTCGTCGTCAACCCGGCCGGGGCGTCCGCCGTGAGCTTCCCGCTCTCGGAGCACGTGCGCACCGAGTCGCAGTTCCACGCGCGCGGCGAGGCCAAGCTCGTCTTCGACGCGCTCGACGCGTCGGTGGCGATCGCAATCTTTGGCGCGGATCCGGACGAGCTGGTAGCCTTCCTCACAAGCGTCCGCCAGCTCAAGCGCGACAGCGCGCTTCTCTCCCTGTCGACCAGACCGCCGATGCAGCTGCACCGGCCGCACAAGCCGACGGCGGTGCCGCCCGCGGCGTTCGCGCGGCGCGCCCCCGATGCGCAGCCGGCGCGGGCGCGCACGCCGTGCTCGGATGAGAACGCGCAACCGCTCGCGCTCGCCGACAAGCGCGAGCACGAGCGCGCCCTTGTCGGCCCGGCCTCGCAGTCGCGCGACTCGCCGCCCGTCGGCGCCGCATCCGTCACGCCGCCGCGCGCGCGCGCGCGCGCGCGCGCGAGGAGGGCAGCCCGGAGCCGACGGAGCAGCGCTTGGCGCGCGTGCGCCTCGCCGCGCGTCGTGGCGGCGGCGCCACGAGCGTCACGCCGTCGAGCACGCCGCACGCCGTGCCCCGCGCCGACGCACGCCCCCTCACGGACGGCTGCTGCCCCCCTGCTGGCGTCTCGACCGGATGCGGTGCAGCCGCCGCGAGCGCAGCCCTCCCGCGTGTTGGCGAGGCTGCGGTCGACGCGCGCGCCGCCGAGCGCGCGCCGCGCGGCTGGGCGAGCGATGGCGACGAGCACGCTGGCCGCGCGCGCGACACGGCGGCCACACATGCGCGCACGAAGCGGCCTCGTTCGCTGAACGCCGATGCGATCACGCGCTGCGCGGCCGAGCTTGAGAGCCGCGCGCCAATCGGCGTGGAGGTGTGCTGCTCGCCCGTGCGGGCTGATGGGCTCAGCGCCCTCGCGCGGCCGGTGCGCGCCGCGCGCGCCCGCCGCGCGCGCGCTGCGCGCGCTGCCGTGCCGCGCGCTCACCACGCACCGCGCACGTGCCGCGCACGCGCGCGCGCAGCATGGCGCCCTTGGGCTCGGACGCTCGTCGCCGCCGGGCCCCGGCGCGCAGGTGCAATCGCGCGGCGCGAGCAGCTGCGCTTCGCCGGTTGGCCGTCGGCCGACCGCAGGCGGGCGCAGCGATTCGCCGGGCGGCGTCCTAGCCGATGGCGGCGTCCTAGCCGATGGCGGCGTCATAGCCGATGGCGGCGTCCTAGCCGATGGCGGCGTCCTAGCCGATGGCGCGTCGCGCACGCCCGACACGCAGCCGCAACGGCGTGCGCGCACGGATACGCTCGCGCCTGACTGGGGCGCGAGCGCGGACGCGAGCGACGCGTTGAGCGCGCGCTGCGCCGCGACGGCGCTCGCCGCGGCGCTCGCCGTGCCGCAGCTGCCGCGCGCGGCTGTGATGGGTCAACGGCGGGCCTTTCCAAACCTGGGCAACACGTGCTTCATCAACGCGGTGCTGCAGGCGCTCGGCTCGGCGACGCCGCTGCGCGCCGCGCTCCGCTCGGCGGTACTCAGCGCAGCGGCGGAGGCGCGCCATTTCGGCAGCGTGCTCCGCTCGGCGGAAGGCGCCACCTCGCCCTTCGCGCCGACGCGCAACGCGCTGCAGCCTCAGCAGCAGCAGCAGCAGCAGCAGCAGCAGCAGCCGGGCGGCAACACGCCGCGCACGGCGGTCGCGCGGGTGGGCAGCGTCGACGTTGCACGGCTGCTGCCAATCTCGCGTTGCCTCCTCCGCCTGTGGCGCTCGGGACCCGAGGGCAGCGCGCGCGCCTCGACGCCGCCGGCCAGCCCGCCGGTGGGCGAGACGACGGCGCTGCTGACGCAGCTGCGCACGCGCGTCGCGGCGGGCTCGGCGGTAGGCCTTGGCCTCGGCTGGGCGCAGGAGGACGCGCATGAGTGGCTTCTGCTCCTCCTCGACGCGCTCGAGGCGGAGACGGTGTGCGCACGCCAGCTGCTCGCAAAGGCGCGCGGCGCGGCCGGCGCCGGCGCGCGCGCCTCGCCGGCGCGCGCGCACCTGCTCGCCTCGCCCTCCTGTCCGCCGCCTCAGCTGCAACCGCCACCGCCGCTCGCCGGTAGCGAGGACGCCGACAAGGACGCCGAGGAGGACGCCGAGGGTGCTGAGCTGCCGCGATGCGCGGTCCGCTCTGCGCTGTGCGCGCGCATCCGCCGCACGTATCGCTGCATCGCGCCGGGCTGCGCGAGCAGCTCGGCCGCGCTCGAGTGGGCGTCGCACCTTTCGCTCGACGTGACGCCGCACGATGGGCGTAACGGCTGGCCGCACGCGCACGCGCGAGCAGCGGCCGCGGCGCAGGCGTTGGCGGACGATGACAATGACGATGACGATGGCGACGGCAGCGACGGCGCGCGCGCGCTGCGCTCGTCGCACGCGCCTGCCGCCGATGAGCCGGCGTGCGAGCCGGCGTGCCGCAGCGCCGGTCCGACCACGCCGCCAAACGACGCGACGGATGTCGCGGCCGTTTTGGAGCCGAGCTGGCTGAGGGAAGACGCCACGACAGCGAAGCCGCCGAGCGCCCCGCCGGCACCGCCGCCGGCGCCGGCACCGGCTCGGCTCGGCAGGCTCGCGGAGCTGAGTGGTCTGCTGCCGACCATGTCGCACGGCACGCGCGCGCGCGCGCACGCCGGTGCGGGCGGCGCGTGCGGTGTGCCGTCCGTGTCGACACTGCTCGCCGCCTTCTTCGCCAGCCCCACCGTCGAGCGCACGTGCCCCGAGGCGAAGTGCGGGTGCAGGTACGCGACGGTGCTCGCGGCGGTCGAGACGCCGCCGCGCGCGCTGCTGCTGCACCTCAAGCGCTTCCAGCCGCTGCCTTCGGGCGATGGCTGGCGCAAGAGCGCGGCGCCCGTCCGCATCGAGCCCGAGCTCGACCTGACGCCATTCCTCGCCGCGGGCACGGCAAAGGCGACGTACGCGCTGCGCGCCATCGTGCGCCACCATGGCCGCTCGCTCGTCGGCGGGCATTACACGGCGGAGTGCCTCGTCGCGCCGGAGCTGGCCGAGGACGGCGCGGGCGTCTCCGCCGCGCCTGCGCGCGCGGCCGAGTGGCTGCGCTTCGATGACTCGCACGTCTCGCAGCTCGACGGCTTCCCGGGCGCGGCCGCCGCGCACGACGCCTACCTGCTCGCGTACGAGCGCGTCGGCGCGGATGGCGTGCCTAATTCGAAAATTCTTTCCTAAATAATTCACCCGAAAAGCGGGCACAGGGCGCTTTGCGGCATGCGCGCAGGAGCGAGCTGTGCGCCTTTCGAGTCGCACGAACGCACTGTACAACTTGGCGATGTCGCAGCTCGCGCGTTTGACGCGGAGGTGTGGCGCCGAGCGAGAGCAAATGCGCAAAGGCCTCCGCCGCTCCCGTTGTCGGCGGCCGCTGCGGATGCTTGGCGCGCAGCCGTCGGTGTCCATCGTTTCTTCGCCACACGGTCGTCCGGTGTCCATTCCCCGCCTTTTCCCGCCCTGTCACTTCTTCTTGCTCCACGCGCTCTCGGTGCGCGGTGTGTAGCCAAACTCCTTGCAGTCGTCCTCCTCGATGTCACCGTGCCGCCAGATGCCCAGCCTGCGCACGCGAGCACATGGGTGGGCACGGGCGGCGGTTGGCAACCCGAAGGCGCGGCGCATGCACGGCACGCGACGCGAAGCCACGAGCGGCGCGCGTCGCGGGTGGGCCCGCGGTGCGCTCGCACCGGTTCTTCTTGGCGTCCTCCTGCAGCGCGCGCAGCCCGTCGAGCACAGCGCCGGTCGCCGCGTTGCGCACCTCCGGCCGCCGCTCCACGCGCGCGAGGCCCTGGCGCCATCGTGCGGCAGGCGGGGCGGGGGAAGGAAGGGAGGGCGGGGGAAGGAAGGGAGGGGGCGTGAGCGGGCGCGGCGCGGCGCGGCGCGGCGCGGCGCGGCGCGGCGCGGCGCGGCGCGGCGCGGTGCGGCGCGGCGTGGCGCGGTATGTCGCCGCTTCACAACCCGCGGCCAGCACTCGGCGCGGCGCGCGGCGTGCAGCGCACACCATCGCGACGAGCTCAGCGTTGAGCGTGCCAGCAACGGCGGCGGAGAAGCCGTTGGTGCCCGCCGCCGCGCCCTCGCCGTCCGACGGCGCGCCGCTCGCCGAGCCGGAGCCGCCGCTGCCCTCGGGCGCGGCGGTGAGGAGCGTAACGGCCATCTCGCCGCCCTGCCGCCGCTCGACGCGCGCGCGCACCGCCCTGCCGAGCACAGTCTCGGAGAGCGCCAGCGCGCACTCGCGCCCGTACTCGTCGTCGACGGGCGGCGCGACGAGGTACGCGAGCTTGCAGCAGAGCGCGAGGGGCGGCGTGGCGGTGAGCGAGATGGCCGGGTCGAGCGGGCGGCACTCGGCGAGCTTGCACGCCTGCGCGTTGCCAAAGTCGACAAAGAAGACCTGCACCTCGCCGTGCGGCAACAAGGCGACCACCTTTGCGCGGTAGTAACGGCCATCGGCGCCAAAGCGCGCGGCGCACGCCGCGCCCACCTTTGGCGCAAAGCTGGCGGCGGAGATGGCGCCGGCGTTTGCGAGCACGCCCTCAAACCGCTTCGCCTCGCGCACCGCCGCATCGGACGTGCCGCACGGCTGCGCGTAAAAGGTGACGCCGTCGCTCACTTCCGTGCCGCTCAGGTCCGCCTCGGGCAGGCGGCCGAGCAGCGCGCGGACGGCGGACGCGTCGGGCGCGGAGCCGTCGGCGCGCGTGGGGAGCTCGATCTCCTCCTCCGGCTCAGCGGCGACCTGTTCCGCCCATCCCTCCCACACCTTGAGGCGCGCGTCGCGCGCGCGCTTCTCCGCCGCCTCGAGCGCGATGGCGTGCCGCGAGCGGTCGGCGGCGGGCGGGATGCGCGACGCGAGGCCCGCCTCGAGAAGTGCGATCGAGAGCGAGCCCTTGCCCTCGGGCATGTGCGCCGTGCCGAGGAAGACGCCATTCTTGTCGAGCGACTCGACCTCGATCTCGATGTCGCGCTGCAGCAGCGCGCCGCGCGAGAGCGCAAACGCCTCGTCGGCAAAGGGCTCGGCGACGGAACCGGGCTGGTCGCGCCGCGCGGTCGCCGGGCAGCGCACGCCCGCGAGCGCAAAGCCGATCACGCAGCCCTCGCGCGGCACGAGGCACTTGAAGCGCGCGCCGTGCACGACGTGCAGCACCGTCGCACGCACGCGCGTGTCGCGCTGCAGCGCGGGCAGGAAAGCCTGCGCGCGCGCCTTGTTGGCGGGCAGCGTCAGGTCCTGGCTCGGCCCCCACGGCAGGCCGGTGGGCGCCTTGCCCGAGTGCGCGCCCAACTTCTTCTCCTTGGCCGCGCGCTCGGCGTCGTGCAGCGCATCGATGTGCGCTGTGATCTCCTCGCCGCGCGCGTTCGTGTTCACGTGCGCGAGGCCGGCGCCGATCAGCCCGGCGGCGAGATTCTTCTCGCCGACGAAGACGGCCGCGTAGGTCCGCTCGACCTGCGAAAGGGGCGTGGGCGGTGCTGAGGGCGGGGCTTGGGCGCGCCTTGCCCGCGGCAGCGCGAGCGCGCGTGCGCGCGAGGTGGCGGCGCGGGCGGAGGGGAGGGAGGAGGGGACAAAAGCGGCGCGGGCGGAGGGGAGGGAGGAGGGGACAAAAGCGGCGCGGGCGGAGGGGAGGGAGGAGGGGACAAAAGCGGCGCGCGCGCGCGCGGCGGCCGTGCGCGCGCGAGCGCGCCGCACCTCAGGCCGGGCAGCAACGGGGCCGCCGCCATCAGTGCCGGTGGTCGCCTCGCGCGCCTCGAGCTTGCGCGTAAACTCGGGGACGACGCGGACTTTCTTGCCCACTGCCGCGCGGCGCGTCCACTCCTTGGCCTCGTACGCCCACGGCTCGCCCGCATCGCCGCGCCGCTCGTTGCCCGCGCGCGGCGCCTTGACGCCCGACAGGCAGAGCCGTCGCTCGTCACCGTCTGCAGCGCCAACGGGCACGACGAGCAGAACGTCGGCGCCGAGCACCTCGACAACACGCGCCTGGTACTCGCCCATGCCCTCGCGCGCGGCGGGCGGCGTGTACCCGCGCCACAGGTTGAGGCGCGCGCCCTTTGCGCCGGCCTCCGCCTGCCGCAAGAGGGCGGGCTCGCTCGAGAGTTGAACGGACCAGTCGGCGATTCGGCCGAGGCCGGCCCTGAGCAGCTCGGCGCCGAGGTTGATCTCGGCGGAGATGTGCATGATCGTGCCCACGAGCGCGCCGCTCTTGTCCACGCCCTCGAGCACCGCGCGCACCGTCCGGTGCAGCACGCGCGACTCGGCGAAGTACTTGGCCTCGCGCGCGAAGGGCTGCGGCTCCTCCGCGCCCGTCTGCGCATTGCGCCGCACGCTGGGAGTCACGACACCGGAGAGCAGCAGCGGCACCGACTGTGCAGGATCGGGGCGGGCAGGCGGGGCGGGCAGGCGACGAGAGGGCCGCGGGTGAGGCCGACGCGTTAGGCGCGCGAGGGGGCTGTCCGAACGTGGTCGCGGCCGAACGCGCCGGGGGCGCGCGGCGGCGCTCGCCAGCGGCGGGCGCGGCGGCGTGCAGCGCCGGCGTATCGGCCGCGCCACGCGAGCACTCTCGCCCGCGCGCGCACCGCCGCGCGCACCTGAAAGTCCGGGAGCAGCAGCAGGCGGAACGACGAAGCAGAGTTGACGTGCTCGACGACGGCCGTGAGCCGCTCGCCCTGCAGCCGCTGCAGCAGCGCGGGCACGTCGGGCGCGTAGTCAACGACGCGCGTGTTGCGCGCGGCCGCGCCCTCCTCCATAGACCACATCCCCAGCCCCGCCTCCTTGGCCGCAGCCTCCGCCGCGAGCAGCGCCTCGAGCGCGCTCGACGCGGGCGGCGCGCCGCCGTCCGCCGGCTTGGGCGGCTGCACGCGCGCCCAGCCGGCCTGGACGACGGCGAGGCCGATGTTGCGGCCTTGGTCGGCGAGAACGGTGCCAAACTGGCGCGCCGCCTGGTTGGCGTAGTCCACGCTGAACGACACCTCCTTGCCGATGAGCTGGCCGCGCAGCCACTCGCGCGACGCCCACGCGAACGGCGCGTCGGCCGTCGTGCGGTTGCCCAGGCGGGGCGCCGAGAGGTAGGCGAGGGTGACCTGCTTCTCGGGCGGTGGGCCACGGCTCGAATCGAGCCCCATGATCACTAGCGTGTCGCCCGACAGCACCGACTTGACAACGCCGCGCAGCATCGTCGGTGGCGGAGTGGCGAGAGCGGAGCGCGGTGGCGAAATTGCACGTGGCTCGAAGTCCGCCACCTCCAAAATTCCGAATTTGCGCGCAAACACGCTAGGCCCCGCGCCCCCCGTCCCTCCGTGGCGTCGTCCCGGCGCACGATGCGCATCGCCTGGCGCGCGGCTGCGGCGCTCGGCGTGTCGGGTGTGGCTGTCGGCGCCCTCGTCGGCTCGCAGTACTCGCCAAGCGCCTTTGTCTGGCCGCGCGTCGCGCCGGGCGCCGCGGCCGGGAGCTATGCTGCGATCGCAATGTGCGAGGCGGCGTCGCGCGGCGCTGGCGAGGGCGGCGGCGGCGGCGGCGGCGGTGAGGGCGGCAGCGGCGGCGGCGAGGCGATCATCATATCGGGCAAGAAGGTGTCCGAGGAGATTCGCGATGAGATCCGCGTGCAGACCGACAAGCTGAAGCGCGAGCACGGCGTAACGCCCGGACTGGCCGTCGTCCTCGTCGGCAACCGCACGGACTCCGCGACCTACGTGCGCGCGAAGAAGGCGATGGCGGAGAGTGTCGGCTTCCTCTCGGTCGACTGCGCGTTCGACGAGAACGCCTCGCAGCAAGAAGTGCTCGACTGCGTCCACGCGCTCAACGAGGACCCGCGCGTGCACGCCATCCTTGTACAGCTGCCCCTCCCCGCGCACATTGACGAGCACAAGGCGCGCGCTCCGCCCTGCCTTTGCCAACTCGTGCGCGGGCGGCGTGCGCGTGTGCTCGCTTGCCACTTCGCGTTGCGCACGGCAGCGCGCGGCCCAACAGCCCGTGGCCACGCCTCGGGCCCCGCCCGTCGCCCGCCCGCTCGCCCCCGCGTCCCCGCCCGCCCCGCCCGTTGCACGGCTCAACTCCTCCCCCCCCCCCCCCCCCTCCCCCCCCCCCCCCCCCCCCCCCCCCCACCTACCCTCCCTCTCCCCTATGCGACGGTCTGACCGCTTGCAGATCGTCTCAGCCGTGCGCGTGGACAAGGACGTGGACGGCTTCTCCACCGACAACATTGGCAACCTTGCGCTGCGCGGAGGGAAGCCACCGCTCGCCGTCCCGTGCACGCCCGCCGGCTGCGTCGAGCTGCTGCAGCGCTCAGGCATCGACGTGCGCGGCAAGGAGGCGGTGGTGCTCGGCCGCTCAAACATCGTTGGGATGCCCGTTGCGCTGCTCCTTCAGTCAATGGACGCGACAGTGACTGTCTGCCACTCGCGCACGAGAAACATCCAAGAGCACATCGCGCGCGCGGACGTCGTCATCGCGGCGCTCGGCAAGGCGGAGTTTGTGCGCGGCGAATGGCTCAAGCCGGGATGCGTGGTGATCGACGTGGGCATCAACTCGAAGCCCGACCCAACCGCCAAGCGCGGTTACCGCCTCGTTGGCGATGTACACTATGAGAGCGCCGCACGCGTTGCTGGTACGCGCCGCGCACGCAGGAGCGCCGCCGCGCCGCCGCGCGGTGGCGGCTGCGCCGCGCGCTTGGCCGCGCGTCCCGGACGACGCCAACCCGCCACGCGCCGATGCACCGCGCCCGCTGCCTCGTCGCCCCGCACGTGCGCGTGCACGCCCGCAGGCTGGATCACGCCGGTGCCGGGCGGCGTCGGTCCGATGACGATCGTAATGCTCATGCGCAACACGCTCAACCTCTGCCGGCATTCGCTCGGCCTTGAGCGCTTGCCGCTGCGCCGCGCGCCCACGCACAAGGGACGGTAGGCCCCTGCAGGGCGGGAAGATTTTAGTGGAGCGAAGGACTTCCGATTTCTTTGGTTCATTTTGGAAGATCCGCGATAGCTTCGGGGGGTCGGCCGTGGGATGGAGGGGTCCCGAGTGCGCCTCCGTTCGACGGCTGGCAGCTCGCGTGGCGCCTGGCGCGACGATGGCCTGCCGTGGTGGGGCAAGCCGACGGAGACGCCCGCCGTCTTTGCGCTCGAGCGTTCGGCCAAGGATCTGGTGCACGAGTCGTGCACCGCCGACACGCGCGACCACGAGGACCACACGTTCTGCGGTGCGCGCCGCGCGCCGCGCGCACGCGCGCGCGCATTGCATGCGCGCGTGGCGCCGGCCGGCACGGAGCCACCTGCCACCGAGCCGCGCGCATACCGTGCATGCGCGCCGTGACATATCGCGCGCGCAGGGATGATGTTCGACGTGCGCTGCCAATCCAAGCTACCGCTCGACTACCTCGAGATCTCGTCCGTGTGGGTGCGCGGCGCGCTCGGCCCGATGACCGTGTGGACGACCGACGACACCTTTATGCGCAAGCACGAGGACCGAAGCGCGTGGCGCTGCCTCTTCAGCCAGACCGTGCCCGCCTCGCCGCTCGAGCTCGTCGAGCTGCGTCTGGACAGCCCGCTCCGCCTGGAGAACGGGCAGAGCGCCGGGCTGTACGTCCACTCGGCCACGCCCGGCGACGAGGGCCTCGTGTACGACGACCGGCACGGGGACGTGACCCACGAGGACGCGGCCTTCCAGGTGCTGCCCGGGCTCGCGCATCTCTCCAACCGGCCGTTCGGGCGGCACGGCATGTGGGGCCGGCCATGGCGGCCGCAGCGCGAGTTTGTCGGTCGCATCAGCTACGGCGTGCGCTGGCTCATGTGGAAGCCGTCCGTGCACGCGCAGTTCCCCGCGCAGTTCCGCGCAGTCGTGCGCACGCTCATCATGGTGAGCGGCGCGGCGCGGCGCGGCTGAGGGCAGAGCGCCTTGCGCGGTACGAGGCGCGCCGCGCCCCACTGTGCGCGCGCGCGGCCGCACGCGCCGCGCCCGCGCCCGCGCCCGCGCAGGCGTCGCGCCGGCGCGAATCCCCGATCTACCTGCTGCAGGACGAGGTGGTGCTCTTCATTTTAAACAAGTGCATGTGGTCCGATTTTGGGCTGGGCGACACGGAGGCGGGGCATCCTCGCAAGCTCTCGGCCGCCGCTGCGGCGGGGCACCTGCTGCAGAGCGCGGGCGAGGTGTTCGCGCGGCTGACTGGCCGCGCGAGCGGCTCGAGCGCGGACCCCTCGGCCAACAACAACGGCGCGGGCGGAAGCGGCAGGCTTGCACCGAGGCGCATCGCCCCGTCGACGCATGCGCACTCGGAGTTGCGCGCGCTGCTCGCGCTTCTCACGGCGCGCGCGGGCGAGGCGAGCCAGCCGAGCGCGTTGGGCGGCGAGGACGAGGAGGAGGACGAGGAGGACGAGGAGGAGGAGGACGATGGCGAGGGCGAGGAGGAGGAGGAGGAGGAGGGTGGCGATGGCGAAGAGGATGGTGACGATGGCGAGACCGAGGGGTGCGAGGAGGAGTGCGAGGGCGAGGGCGAGGCGCACGCTGACGGGCCCATGCCGGCATGCGCACGCGCGCCACCGCCATGCTGAGCACCGCGCAGAACCGAGCTGGTGGAGGAGGGAAAGAGGGGAGAGCCCAGTGCGGCGTATCGTCCACTCCGACCCCCCCCCCCCCCCCCCCCCCCCCCCCCGCCGGCCCCTTTTTCGGGCTTGAGTGCGTGTGCGTGGCCCCCCAGCATGTAGAATGTACTCGGCGTGGTAAAGATTTTCAGTCCATCGACCAGCACGCGAGCGCGCGCCGCTGCGCGTCCACGGCCGCCCGCACGCGCTCGCGGTCGAGAAAATTGCACATCGTATGCCTGCGCTCGTCGTGCATCACAAAGGTGAGCGCCGACTCGAGCAGCCCGCCAAAGGTGGACTCCTCGATGCGCTCGACGCTCACCAGGTCGAGGAGGAGCACACGCCGTTCACGCGCGTCACACGGCCGCGCGCAGCTGCCGTCGTCGTCATCGCCGCCGTCCACGTCGGCACCGGCACCGTCGCCGTCGCCCGCCACGTGCGCGGCGCCGCACCGCGCGGCGAAGCAGAGCGTCTGCGTCGAAAGCGTCAGCCAACCGCGCACCATCGCCAAGTCCTCGCACGACGCGCGCAGCAGCACGCGCGCGCCCGTCAGGCGCTGCGGCGGCCGGCGCGGTGCGGCGCTCGCTGCCACGTAGCCGAGCAGCGTAACGGCCGCCGAGCCGAGCGCGGTAGCGGACGCGGTGGCGGACGCGGGGATCGCGCCACCGGCCGCGCGCAGCGCACGCCAGCCCGCGCCGTGCGGGTCGGCCAGCGCGGCGCCCGCGAGGCCGAGCACGCCGCCGCCGCCGCCGTTGGCGTTGCGCGCGCGCGCGTCCGCGTCGCCGGCCGCGCGCGCCGCGGCGGCGGCGGCGGCGGCGGCGGTGGCGGCGTGTGCAGCGGCGGCGGCGGCGGCGGCGGCGAGCAGCTCGAGCGCGGCGTGCGCGGTCGCGAGCGCATAGCCCTCGCGTCCGAGCGTGCCGTCCGCCTGCGTGTCCGCAAGCAGAAGTAACCGACTTGGCAGTTGGCCGACGCGCGCGAGGAGCAGCACGAGAGCGAAGGCGGGCACGAGCTCGTCCGCGCCGATGGCGCTGCCGGCGAGCGCGGCGGCGAGCACACATGTCTCCTCGCACGCGTCGGCGACCGTTGCGAGCTGCGCGCGCCACGTCAGCTGCGCGGGCAGCTCGCGCAGCAGCGCGGCGGCCGGGCGGAGCGCAGACGCGGCGGGGCCGCAGAGCGCGGCGGGGATGCCGAGCTGCTCGGGTGTCACGGCGCGCAGCGCGTGCAGGTGCGCCGCGTACGCGAGGTCGAGCTGCGCGTGGCACGTGCGGTACGCGTCGTCGCAGACGGCCGACAGCGCGGCGCACACGGCGGCCTCGCACACGTGCACGCACTCTGGGCCCCACTCGGTTCGGTGCACGCACCGATGCGCGGCGTCGACGGCGGCGTCGAGCTGCAGCGCGGCGGTGCGCCCGATGGCCTCGCTCGCCGCCCGCCCGCCAAGCCCCGCGTTGAGCCACCGACGCCACGCTTGCTCGAGCTCGTCGGCGCCCGCGCGCACGAGCGCGCCCAGTGCGTGCGCGCGGTATGCGAGCGCGCGCTCGAGCGTGTGCGCGCGCACGGAGCTGTTGGGCGGCGCGCCCGCGCGCGCCTCGCGCACGCACACGAGCGCGCGCCCTCCGAAGACGGCCAGCGCCTCGCCTGGCGCGTGCCCGCTGCCGACGCGCGGCGGAGGCGGCACACGCGCGGTCGTCGAGCACGCGTGCGCGTCGCCGGCAGGCGCGGCCGGCCAGAGCGACGCGGGCCACGCGGGCGCGGCCCAGCACGATGCGGGACGCTCGGCTGCCGCGCTGCCCGCCGCGCGCACCGCGCCCGCGCCCGCGCCCGCCATCGCGACGCGCAGCGTCGCGCGCACGCGCACGCCGCCGGCGGGCGCGGCCACGTCGACGCGCAGCGAGAGACGCGCGAGCGGCCGGATTGGCGGCCGGAGTGGCGGATCGGCCAGCGGCGCCGGCTCGAGGGCGAGTGTCTCGACGCGCGCGTCACGCGCATCGAGCACGTGCCTCGCCTCGACGAGCAGCGCGTCGCCGCCGCTCGCGCGAGCTGCCGCGCGCGCGCCTCCGTCCGACCGCGCGAGGGCCACAAGGTACGGAAAGCAGAGCGCGAGGGCGAGCGTGTCGCGCGGCACGGGAAGCCGCGCCGACACTTGCAGGTCAGCCGCGCGCGCCTCGGCCTCGCCGTCGAGCAGCGGCTCGGCCCGGCCGACGTCCGCGCCGTCGCGCTCGCCGTCGCCGCCTCCTCCGCGGTCGTCCGCGCCGCCGCCGCTCGCCCTGCCGCCGCACAGCTCGACGCGGACGGCGACGACCTCGGGCGCGGCCGCGTTGCCCACGTGCAGCAGCACGTCGCCACCCAGCCCGCGTGCGACGATCGGCCGCACACCCGCCTCGTACGCGGCGAGCGTGGTCACGGCCGCCGAGCGCGTGTCCACCGCGAGGTACTCGCCGCTGAGCGCAAGCACGATGGTCCGGCGCAGGCAGAGCACGCAACTCGCTGGCTCGACGAGCTCGAGGGACTGAAGCGGCACAGGCGGCGCGCAGCCGCGCGCCAACGCCGCGCACGCCTCCACCTCGTACAGCTGCACGCGCGCGCCGTCCGCGACGCAAAAGCGCGCGCACGCGCCCGCACCGCAGCCGCCGACGCGCTCCGGCTCGTGCGCCGACACGAGGGCGGCCGCACCGGTGGCGAGCTGCAACGTCCAGCACGTCGCCAACGATGGCGTCGCCACGAGGAGTAGCGCGTGCGCGCACCGCGCGAGCACTGCGCGCCCGTCGAGCACGCACAGCAGCTGCTCGACCGCGCCATGCAACGTGGAGAGCTGTGCGCGCGCATTGGGCTGCTCGGCGCACTTGCCCGAGCAGCCCAATGCGCATTGGGCGGGCAGCCCAATGCGCGCATTGGGCTGCTCGGGCATGTGCACGAGAAGCCCGTCGGCTGTGCCGAGGACAAACGCCGCCGGAACGGCGGCGCACGCCGTCACCGCGAGCCCAGCCGAGCCGCTCACCGGCTCGATGCGCATCTCAGCGTCTGCGGCGGACGGCGGCGGGCATGGCAGGATGAAGAAACCAGTCGCCAATCAGCTTGACACTCGCATCTCAGCGTCTTGCGGACGGCGGTGAGAGTGTCAAGCTGATTGGCGAGCTGTCTCGAGGCGCGCGGGAGCAGGCAGCGGCGATTGGTGGCTCCACGCAGGCGACGCTTGCGCCGAGGGCCATCTCGACCCTTTTCGCGCACGAGAGCGCCACAGCAACGGAGCACGCCGCTAGGTCCTCACGACGCTTTCGGACTTGATACGCGCGGGGCATCCACGGGGCCGCAAGCCGGCGCTCCGAACCTAGCGCAGTGCAGCATTACCCGCGATGCGCGCGCGCTCCGAACCTAGCGCAGTGCAGCATAACCCGCAAGGCGCGGGATTTGCTGACGGAGTTGTTCTCTCTCCGCTCGGGCGGGGCGCAGCGTTAAGGCGCAGCCACACAGCCCCGAGACGTCCGAGTATTTTGCAATTCTCAGGACGTTCTTCACCGCTGGTAACAAGGGAGTTACCGCGGTCCACCATGGTGTTTCCAGAGATTTGATCTCGCGATACATGATGGGGCGGGCAGCAAGTCTTGCTGGGCGCCTACCCTTCAGCAGGGGTCCTGGTGGACGCGCAGTTTGCTCAAATAAAGAAAAGGGCACGAGTGCAAAAGACATAAAAATGATGGCGGCCGCGAGGAAAGGCGGTTGCACCGGGCAGCTTGGTACGCAGCGGCGCGTGCGCAAGCGGCGGTGCGGGCGATGAAGTGGCGGACAAGACACGTCTTCATCTTCTGCGCACTTTTGGCTGGGGGGCAGAGCGCGCGCGCGCCGGCGGCTGGCTCGCAGCCCGGCGCACCGAAAAAGAAAGAAAGAAAAAGGTCGCCCCGCCATGGTGCACTCGACCTGCGTGTCCGCCAGCTCGAAGACAGACGCGCAAAAGGTCGCCCCGCCATGGTCCGCCGGCGTGTGACTCCGTTGGCGCCCACGTCGTTGCGCCCCCGTCGATGAGCCAGTCGGCGTCGGCGAGCATGTGCGCGCCCTCGTTCGTGTTGCTGCTGCCAAAGCGCCCTCGAGGCGAGCGAGAAGAAGTTGCGTTAGCCGCCCGCCTGGGCAAATCTTCGACGTGCGACTCGCGCCCGCCCTGCAGGTGGTTCGGATGGAGTGCGACGCGCGTGGGCAAATCTTCGACGTGCGACTCGCGCCCGCCCTGCAGGTGGTTCGGATGGAGTGCGTCGCACGGCAGCGCGCGCTCAATGTCGAGCGCAACGTGCATGTTCAGTGTGACCATGTGCTCCGACGCGAGGCGCCGCCCGAGCAACGAGCAGCGTTTCGAGTCGTCCGGCGCCCAGCGCTCCGCAATCGCGGCGACCGTTCCCCACGCCGGCAACGGCGCCGGTGTGGCCACCCTCCGGCGAAGGATCCAGCCTCGGAAAGGAATGGCGGCCATGCTGTTGGCCGCCAGCGCGAGCGCGATCACACCCCACGGCTTCTCCACTGCCGTCACGCGCGCAATGGCGACGGACGTTGCGCCCGCCGCGCGGCTGATGCGCTCTGTCTTCGTTCCGCACCTGAGCGCGGCATACTCTGTCTATCACGCGGAGCGCGTGTACGCCGACGGCCTGAGTGCGCGGCTGCCGCTCGTGTGGGTCGCGCGCGCGCGCGCGGCGGCGGGCGGCGCGAGCGAGCTCGTCGGCGCGTGCGAGTGCTCGGCGCTCGAGGCGGACATTTGGCACATGAGCGGCCTGTGCGTCAGCCCGGCCGCGCGCCGGCGGGGCGTCGGCGCTGCGCTCGTCGCCGCCGTGCGACGCGACGCGCTGCGCGCGCGCCGGCAGCTCTTCCTGCACGTCGAGGATGCCAACGCGGATGCGCGCCGGCTGTACGCGAGCGCCGGCTTTGAACTCGTCGCGGAGCCACTCCCGCCGCACCTGCACGCGCTGCGAGCGCGCGCCGCACGCTCGGTCGACCCGTCGGGCCCCGCCGAGGTGCTGTACGTCGATGCGGCCGGCTTTGGCGCCGGTGCCGGTGGTGGCGGCCGTCGCGCGGCGGCGGGCTCGGTCGAGGATTTTGAACGCAAGCACCGTCCCGCTTGGCGGCCGGTGCCCACCGTGCCAGCCCGACGGACGAAGCGCAGGTGACAGGCGCGTGCGGACGCCGGAAGTCGTCAAGAATTCTTCATTCATTTTTGTCACTGTTACGCGCAGCCTCGCGCCCACGGCCCTGGACAAGCCTGTCAGGGGCTGAGCAGGCCGAGCGCGCAGATGAAGGCGCGCGAGTTCCACAGCAGGTGCACGAGCACGCACACGAGCAAATTGCGCGAGCGCAGGTAGAGCACGCCCCAGAGCGAGCCAAGCGCCGTCAGCTGCAGCACCGCGTGCGGTTGCAGGTGGTGCACGCCAAACACGAGCCCCTGCAGCGGGACGGCGAGCCGGACGGGCAGATAGGCCGAGAGCGCGGTGAGCAAGAAGGCGCGGTATAGCACCTCCTCGAAGATGGGCGCCGAAAGGCACGGCGCGAGCGCGCCGAGCGCGACGGCGTACGCGCCTCCTTCCTCCCGGCACGTCAGCCGCGTCACGAGCGACGTGTGCTCGACGTGGCCGCTCGCGCGGGCGGGGAGGAGCCGCGCCACCGCGCCGAGCTGCGCGCCGCCATCGCTCGTCGCGGCGAAGGCCTGCGCCCACAGCGCGATCTCGTCCGCGACGCAGTAGGCGGCGAGGGATGCTGCGTACCCGCCAACGGCCCAATAGAGCCAAAGCGATTGCCAGCTCGCGCGGAGCCAGCGGCCGCCATCGCGCGGCCAGAAGGGGCGGAGGTGGTACGAGAGCGTGCGCATCGCCAGCGCCGCCCACAGCGCGTGCGACAGCAGGAGGCCGAGCGCGCTCTGCGCGAGCGTGCTGAGCGGTCGGCCCGCCCACGCGCACAGCGCGCCGATCGGGGCGACGACCGCGTGCGCGCGGCCCGAGATGGCGAACTCGACGGCGAGCGCGCAGAGCACGCCGGGAAGCTTGGCGCGCACCTCGAGCGGCACCTCCCACAGCAGCGCGTCGTCGGAGCGGCCGCCGCCGCCGCCGGGAGCGCCGCCCCCCGCGTCGCACAATCGCGCGCCACCCGCCGCCGACGGCGGCGGCGGCGGCGGCGCGTCGCGCGGCGCAGGCGGTGCGCGCATGCGGCGCAGCAGCGCCGTGCCAAGCGCGAGCAGCACGCAGCTCCCGGCGAGCGAGTCGAGCGAGAGCGCGACGAGCAGCGAAGCGGCTCGGCGCGGCAGATAGCGCGCGCTCTCAAGCCACGCGCACAGGAGAAGGTGCGCGGCGTAGAACGCGAGGAGCGCGCAGAGCTGCAGCAGCGGGCGGAGGCGCACGCACGCGTCCGGCGCCCACGACGGCGCGTGCCTCGGGCGCTCGAGCTGCAGCGCCCAGCGGCCAAGCGCCGCGAGCGCTCGCCGCCGGCCGCCCCCGCCGCGAGAGGCTGCGCGCGCGCCGCCCGACGCGTCAGCCAGCGGCCGCGCGCGGGCGCGGCGTGGCCCGACGTGCACATCCGCACGTAGCGCCGGCGCTCGGCGAAGCGGCGCCGCGACGTGCGCCCCGCCGCCGCCCACGAGTGCGGCGAGGGCCGCGGCGACCAGGCACGCCGCCGCCCGGGCGCGCGCCATCCCCAAACTCTCCGCCCCCCGATGGCGGCGCTGCACGAGCCGCTCCTCGACGAGTCGCTTGACGACGAGGGGCGCGGCGCGAGCGCCGCGCGGCCGCGTTCGCCCGACGCGGCGGCGCTGCCGCCGCTCGCGCTCTCCGCCGTGGCCGTCGCGCACTTCAACATGCGCCACGGCAACTGTGTGGAGTGGCAGGAGCCGGCGAGCGAGAGCCTGGACGGCATCGAGTTTAAGGCGGTCGCGTCGGGCTGGCACACGCTCGCGTCCGACAGCGTGCTCTTCCGCCACGGCGAGCTCTTTGGCCTCGCCGTCTTCGCCAACCGCCGCACGCTCGACATCTCGCAGCGACACGCGCGGATGCGCTCGGCCGTCGCGCTCGGCCGCAGCGTCGCGGCGGTCGAGGCTGCGCGCCCGACGCTCGCGCGCATCGCGGCGGCGGAGCTCAACGACGAAGAGCGCGGCGAGGCGCGCTTTGCGACGCTCCGTGAGCTCTTCGAGCGCTCGCGCGCCGCCGCGCCGCCCGCCGGCGCTCCGGCGGCCGAGCGCGCCTGCATGGGCCCACCTAGCGCGCTGCTGCATCTGAGCGAGTTGCTCGGCGCGCAGCTGGTGCTGCTCTGGAAGGCGCTGCTGCTGCGCAAGCGCGTGCTCTTCCTCGGCCCGCCACCGATCGCCACACTATGCGAGCTCGTGCGCGCCGCCGACGCGCTCGCGCTCGCGTGCGCGCCGCCGTTTGCTCGCGCGTCCGGCGAGGGCGATTGGGGCGGCGGTTGGGGCGGCGGTTGGGGCGGCGGTTGGGGCGGCGGTTGGGGCGACGAGGGCGAGTGCACGGCGCGCTCAGCGTCGGCCGTACGGCTGCTCTACTTCGTCAGCGTGACGGACATCCCGCGGCTCGGCCACGAGCGTGCCGGCTTCATCGCCTGTTCGACTGAGCAGGTGCGCGCAGCCGCGGCGCGTGGGAACGCGTGCGTGGAGGGCTCGGCAACGCCCTCGCGCGCGCACGCGTCTGACATGCGGGCTGGGCTGGATCCCTCCCTCCCCCATACCCCACCCTCGCGGTCTCCCCGACCCTCCTTGCGCCGCCGCTGGCCGCAGGTCTTCGCGCATACGCCCGCATGCTGGGACGTGCTCGTGCAGGTGCCCGACACCCTCGCAGCCGCCGAGCACGCGGGCGCATCGCTGCGGCTCGGCGCCGGCTGCGAGGCGGAGTTGCGCGTCTCGGCGGCGGACCGCGCGCGCGCGCACGAGGTGCGTCGGCTGCGCGGCGCTGGCTTGGCGCTCGCCCTCGGGGGCCGGCTGCCCGCTGCTGATGGCGATGGCGATGGCGATGGCCTTCGCGCATCAGCCGGTGATGCGCCAGTGCGCGACGAGACGGCTGCGGCCGCACAGTGCACCGAGCACGCCGCGCGCTTCGCGCACCTCGCGTGCGCCTTCTTTGCGCGCGAGAGCCGAGCTCTTGCGCGCGCGGTCGCCGCGAGCGCGCGCGCGCAAGAGCGCGTCGCCGCGCAGCCGGCGCGCCGCCCGCTCGGGTGCCTGCCGTGCGCGCTCGGCCGGCGACGCGCGCGGCTTGCGCTTGCGGGGCTTGCGCGCTCCGACCGGCCGCTTGTGCGCGCGCTGCTGCGCGCGCAGCTCGCGGACGGGCGCGACGCCCCAGCCGCGCCTGCCGACCTGGCATGCGCGTGCGATGGCGTCGACAGTTGGGTGGCGTGCGCGTGCTGCGAGCGGCCGTGCGCGTGCGTGGGTAGACTGCTGCGCTTCGGCCAGGGCGTCCGCGCGAGGGACGGCGCGCGCGCCGCCGAGCCAAAGCGCTCTCGGCCACAGTGAACGATTTCGAGACGATCTCCCTTGCCCGGGACGAAACATCCCGCCAACATGTTGGCGAGATGGCCCCGAGCGCATCTACTTGACCAATCTGGCGCAGATCCTCGACACGGAGGCGAGATATGTGTCCACCGCGTGCTTGACGGTCCCGTCCTGCGTCGTGAACGGGCTGCTCCGCGACGTCGTCCTTTCGGCGCGGTCCGAGGAGGATCGCAACGTGCGCGTGCGCAAGCTGTGCGAGCTGCTTCTGCGTGGTAACGCAGCGGGCACGCGCGCCGGCTGCCCCGCCGCGCTCGACCACCACCTGCCCGACATGGTCCTCCACGGCATCGACGACGAGTGCGCGCCCACGCCCAGGTGAAACTACGACCGGCACACGACGCGCTCCTTCCTCGTGCAAATGCGCAACCTGCAGCGCGTGGCCAAAGGGAAGGCGTGGCCGACGGGCAGGCGCTACTCTGCCGGCTCGCGCGCATGTACACGCAGCTCACCAACCGGCCGCCGCGGTACAATGTGGCGCCGCTGCGCACGCACAATGTGCGCGCTGCCGCCGCCGCCGTCGCCGCCGCGCATCCACACGTCGCGCACCGCCGCACGCGCCGCCTTGTGGCCAGGGTGTCCACGCGCCCGCGGGCTGGCGCGCTGCGGGTTCTGCGCAACGTGCGCCTCACCGCGAACGCCATCTGGGTGACGCTTTTGGATGACGAGCGCAATGAGCTGCGCGCGCGGCTCAAGGCGCTGGACCTGCGCGACCACAATGGCCAGCCGATCAAGTGGGGAGGCACAAACGGCCTCACCCCGCCGATGTCGGACGTGCGCGTCAGGTACGCGGTCTTCGCGACGCGCTTCGACATCTCCAACCGCGTCTTCGACTACGCCGCGTGCGAGAGGCCGTGGCACGCGCGGCGCTCGTGGGTTGGCCTCGCGCCGCTGCCGCGCGTGCCGCTCCCGGGCCGGCAGCCCGTCACGTCGGTGCTGACGGACGGCGTCGCCGTGCACGCCGTCGGGACCGTCCTCGTGCCGGCGGCTCGAGCGTCCTGCACCGCTGGCGCCGGCTGGACGGGCGGATCGCCGTCGCCCTCGGGACCGAGCTGCAGCGGGCGATGTACGAGGAGAAGGCGGTCGTCGTCGCGGCCAACCCGAACATGGGCAACATCACCACCTACTCTGCGCACGTCGGGCGGGCGGCCGTCTGGCGGCAGTTCACGCAGCGCGCGCGCGCGCGCGCCGCGGGCTTTGCGCGCGAGACGGCCAAGACCAACGCGGCGCGGCGGCGCGTGCGCACCGTCGGGCGCGGCGAGGAGTTGAGCGTGGAGGCGGACGAGGCGCGGCTTGGCGAGGCGCACAGCGCCAAGGTGCTCGACGCGGACGCGTTCCTCAACTTCCACCGCGCGAGCGCGCCGGTGCGCGAGCGCGCCGCCGAGCACGTGTACGACGCGCCGGCGCGCCGGAAGGAGCGCTGGCGGCGCGACAGCGGCGGGCGGTCCAACGCGGCGCGCGTCGCCGAGGCGCTCATCGCGGCGCACTGCGTCGACGGCGTGACGCGCGACCGGCTGCTCGTGTGCGTGGGCAAGTGGCTGCACGACCACAGGGGCGCGCAGCCCAAGGGCGCGCCGCCCGCCTTCCACGTGGGGCTGCTGCGCGAGCTGCGGCGGCGCGGCGTCGCGGCCGTCTTCGTGTCCGAGCCGTACGACGTGCACGACATGGCGGCGCACGCGGCCAGGCGCGACACCACGTCGACGCCTGAGCGCTTTGCCCTCGTGCTCGCCTGGTGGGTGCGCGGCGAGGTGTGCGAGCGTGAGGAGCGCATGGTGCACGGCGAGGGCGACGACTGCGACGACGAGGGCGACGTCGGTGACGACGACGGCGGCGGGCGCGGCGGTGGCGGCGGGCGCGGCGGCGGCGTTCGCGCCCGCATTCCCGCCCGCAGAGCTGTCGGCGCCAGTGCCGGCGGCGGCAGCGCGCGCGGGCCGAAGCGCGGCCGGCGTTGACGAACGGCCGAGCAGCGGTCGACGCTTTGCGGGTTCTGCCCAGGTCGCGCGCGGCTGGCGACGCGTGCCGCGCACGGCACGCCCGTGGACGCCGCCGCGCACGGCCGAGCGCGCTGCGCCAGCCGGCCCGCTCCAACCGCCGCTCGGATCACGGGCGATTGCCTCCCCCCCCCCCCCCCCCCCCCATGTCACGTCACACTATGACGTCGGCCGGGATCGGGCGTAGGCTGCCACCACGCGCGAGGCGCGCCGCTCGCGCGCGGCGGCGAGCGGCGTGCACACAGGTTCTTATTGGCCGTGTGCGAACTCTACATGATTTGAATATCCAAAGGCTTTTGAACAGCTGCGAGGCGCCGTGGTCCCCGTCGGCGCGGCGCGCGCCGGCGCGGCCGTGCCGGCCGGCAGCTTCGGAACGCCGGCTGCCTTGACGACGCCTGCCTTTGCCATCCAGGCTGCGCCCTCGCGCTCTGATGGCCGCGCTCCGCGCGCCCCGCCGCCCCTGCCCATCGACTGCGCCGGCACCGCGAACAACGTACTTTTCGCCCCGGTCGGTGGGTTCGGAGGTGGCGGGGCGCGCGCGCACGGCCGCACGAGCGACGGCGGCGTGGCCTTCTCTACGACGAAACCTTCGCTTGCGACGGCTGCGCCCTCGCGCTCTGATGGCAGCGCTCCGCGCGCCCCGCCGCCCCTGCCCATCAACTGCGCCGGCACCGCGAACAACGTACTTTTCGCCCCGGTCGGTGGGTTTGGGGGTGGCGGGGCGCGCGCGCACGGCCGCACGAGCGACGGCGGCGTGGCCTTCTCTACGACGAAACCTTCGCTTGCGACGGCTGCGCCCTCGCGCTCTGATGGCCGCGCTCCGGGCGCCCCGCCGCCCCTGCCCATCGACTGCGCCGGCACCGCGAACAACGTGCTTTTCGCCCCGGTCGGTGGGTTTGGGGGCGGCGGGGCGCGCGTGCGCGGCCACGCGGCCAGCATCGCGGCGCTTGCCACGCTGGCGGCGGGTGGCGGTGCGCTTCGCGGCGGCGGCAGGGGGCTGCGACGCGGCGGGGAGGGCGGCGGCTCGCTGGCGGCGGGCGTCGCGCTCTGCAGCGGCGGCGGGCGGCTTGGCGACGTGGCAGGCGGCGGCTCGGGGGTGGCGGTCGTCGTCGACGATCTTCGGGCCTCGGCGTGCGCGTGCGCGTCGGCCGGTGGTGTGGTTGACGGCGGCCACCGGTGCGGCGGCGCGCGGGCGGCGGCGCGCGGTGGCTAGGCGCGTGTGGGCCTTTGGGCCTGCTTCGCCTGGCGCCTCGCTGCGCACTTCCTGACCCCGCACTTCTTGACCCGTCGGAAGCGTCGTTAGTTTATTTGAATATCTGTTGTACAAAGTGATGGGGTTTTAACGAGAAAATGTGAAGTTAAACCGGCCAAAGAAACCTCGCCGAAACAATAATGGACCTCACGTTCCCACGGACTATTAGTTTCCCACGCCGAGGCCCGACGAAGCGACGAGGGCACCGCGCCGCTCATCGTCGATCGCCTCGCCGTGCTGCGTGACGCCGGTCGCCGCCGCCGCTGGCGCGTGCAGGGCGTGCCATTCGCGCTCGGCAGCGCCGTCGGGCTGACCGGCACAGTGCTCCTCGCTTACGAGGTCGTGCGCCTTCACATCCACCGGGCACACAAACGCATTCCTCAGCGCGCTCATCTGCATGCACTTCGGCCCCTTTTCTGCGGCTCTCGCGGTCCGACCCCAGGATGTCACGCTGCTGCGCGCGCTCATCGCGCTCCTCGCTGTAATAATGTACTTTGCGGGCGGCGGCATCACGTGCATCTTCCTCGTGGATGCCGTCAGGGCGTCCGCCGATCCGGCGCGCGCGGGCGATGTGGCGCCGCCAATCATGATTTCTCGCGTCGCGATGGGCGTCGTCGGCGCCGTGTGCGCGTCGGTGGCGAGCATCATCACACTTTACGCCGACGTGCGCCTCGGCGCGCCTTCGCGGGTGACGCACCGGCGCATGTTCCAGACTGCCGCTTTCCTGAACGCACTCGTCACCGTCAGCTACGGCCTGTACGTCCTACTCGCGGCGGCGTTCCCGCGCCCAAACTTTGTCGAGCGCCGCCACCTGCCCGCCACGGTTATGCTCACGATCACGACGGCTTTTATCAGCGCGCTGTGCCACTGGCCGCCGCTGCAGGAGCGCGTGCACGCGTGGCTCGCGCGGGTGGGCGAGTCGGTCAACGTCGCGGCGGGCATCTCCGAGCTGCTGTCCGGGCGCACGCCCGAAGAGCTGGTGGCCGCCGCGCGCGAGAGCTTTCGCGCCGTGCCGCTCGACCGGCTGCTCAGGGACGACCTCGAACCCGTGGCCGTGCCAGCGCAGCTCGCGTTCGACGGGCGTGCTGCTGCATATGATTCGACGGGCGTGCCCGCCGACCTCGAGGCCGAATCACCGGCGCGCCGAAAGAAGCGCCGCTCCGCTACGTCCTCCGAGGACCCCAATTCGCGCTTTGCGGACGCCTGCGTGCGCGCGCCGCTTGGCACGGTTGACGCGTTCGTCTCGCACTCGTGGCAAGACGATCCCGAGCTCAAGTGGGCGGCGCTGCAGGCGTGGCGTCGCGAGTTCGTCGCGGCGCACAAGCGTGAGCCCACGATCTGGTTTGACAAGCTGTGCATCGTGCAGGAGCCCGAGCTGATCGCACAGCAGCTTGCAAGCCTGCCCGTCTTCCTGGCGGGCTGCCGCACGCTGCTCGTCCTGCGCGGTAGCACGTACACGTCGCGCTTGTGGTGCGTGCTCGAGCTCTTCATCTTCTCGGAGATGGGCGCGGGCATTGACCAGATCCGCGTCGTGCGGCTGGCCGGCGTGCCGGACATTGGCCCCAACAGTGGCCCCAGCCGTCGGCGAGGGTTTCACGTGAGCCAAGTCTCCGACGTCGCAATCCAAAGGTTTTCCGGCGCGTCGTCGTTCGGCTTTGACGTGCGCAACGCGACGACGACCGACCCGCGCGATCGGTACGCACTCCTTGCCGTCATCGAGAATGCGGGCGCAGGCATCGACGCGTTCAACGCGTGGGCGCGCGCGATGCTCGCCAAGGACCAGTTTTGCGCGTGATCCTCGCTGCCGCTGCGCCATCTGCGTGTGCTGATCGCGCCGCGCCGCGCGAGGCGCAAAAAGGTCGTTCGGCCGTGCTGCCCGGCATCGGAGCCGACGACTTGGCACAGGCACGCGCACCGCAGCTGCCGCAGCTGCAGAGGCGATGCGCGCAGCAGCGAGGCGCGCGGCTCGCGGCAGCGGCGCGCGAGCCGCTCGCCTTCGAGCGCGTCGGCATCGGCGTCGGCGTCGTCCGCGTCCGCGCCGTCCGTTGCCGGCGCCGCGCCGTCCGACGGCTCGGCGGTCGCAGGCACGCGCACCGTGAAGAACGTGTGCACGCCGACGCCACTGGTCTCGACCGACGGGAGCGAGCGCGTCGGCCGCCGTGAGATACTCGTCGCACCATGCCGAGGCGCCCGCCACCTTGTTCGTGCCGTCGTCGCTGAACGCAGCCTCGACGTCCGTGGGCAGGACCGTGATGTGCGGGATGCCATCGATGTGCGCATCGTGTGCTTCGCACTTATCTGCGCGAGGACCTCGGGGCGGGCGACGTCGGCGACGCCCAAGCCTCACGCAGGCCGTCAGGCGTGTCGCGTCCGAGATCTTTTCATTTGGAGACGGGAGCAAGCACGCGCGGGAGGCTTCGCAGTTCTTGTTCCCAATTGGGGCGCCTTCTAGCAAGCCGGCGTCGTCGCTCGCCTCAGCGTCGCGCAGCTTGCGCACCACCTCGACGGACGCTGCAACAAAGATCTCAACAAAGCCGGCCGGCATGTTGTCGTGCATTGGCACCGCCGAGTGGTGAGATGATCGATCACCGCGCAGGCGCCCCGAGCCGCGTCCGAGCATTTGAAGCCTCTGGCATGGCCCCGGGTCCGTGTCACCCGCCCCCGCTCAGTGCCGCTGCCTCGACCGGGCGGGTCCAAGCCGTCCCCGACGCCGTGCGCGTCGTCCACGTTGGAGGCGCCCCCATCCGGAGCGTGCAGTGGCGGCGGAGGCCGGGGGTGTCCGGAGGCGTCGGCGGGCCAGGCGGTGGACTTGGCGAGGTCAGGGGCCGCGGCGGCATGGGAGGAGGCGGCGGGGAAACGCCATAGTTTAACGGGCGCCCCTTACGCGGCCGGCCGCCTGTGGCAGAGCGAGTGCGCTCTGAATTCTGATGCCCCCCCCCCCCCCCCCCCCCCCCCTTCCAATCCGTCCGTCTCCCTCCACCCTCGCTCACTGCCGCCCCGCCGGACGTGCGCGGCGCGGGACCCAGCACAGGCACGTCCGACCGGCACCGACAAAGCTCTCACTGCGCGTGAAGCAGCTTGTGGCCTCCACCTCCGTCTCGATGGCCGCCCATGCGCGCTCGAGCTCGTGCGCGCGCATGGCCGCCTTGGGCTGAAAGGAGCGCCGCACGTCGTTGCAGGGCACCGCTGGTGCGTACACGGAAGCCGCCGAGCCGACGCGCGCAAAGTACCGTTCGAGCTCGACGATGATCCTGCACGCGCGGCGCGGCGTGCGTTCGCGCGCCACACGGTCAGCGCGGCGGCGAGGCGGCGCGCTGTGAGGTGGGCAAACAATTCATGGCGTCTCACCTCCGGCTCGTGTCCGTGACGAAGCCGCGCTCGCGCTGGCGCGTCCACCGGCGCATGAGCGAGCGCAGCGCGTGCGTTGCGACGAGAGCGAGCGCCGTGAAGAGGGTGAGGAGCGGCGAGTGCCACGCGAGCGAGAGCATGGCGGTGCACCCACGCAGGCCCACCGCGCCGCCGACGCGGAGCGCAGCGCCGCCGAGCAGAGCGCAGCACGAGAGCACGCGCCACAGCACGATGGCGGAGAGCAGCACGAGCTTGTCGGGCACCGACACGTCGCGCACCATCGCCTCGCGCTCGGCCTCTGCCGCCATGCGTGTCGCCTCGGCCCCTGCTCGTCCTGCGCCATCGTGCGCCCCGTGCTCTTCGGCCACCGCCGCCATGCGTGTCGCCTCGGCCCCTGCTCGTCCTGCGCCATCGTGCGCCCCGTGCTCTTCGGCCGACGGCCTGGACGCGAGCCGTGCGCCGCGTGCCGCCACGTCATCGTCGCTGCGCAGTGGCAGCGACGCGACTTGGGGCGTGCGCACCGGCAAGACCTCACTGGCTTCTGCCGGCGCGGCCACGTCAAGAATGGGAGGAGCGCTGCGCAGCTCGACGTGCGCGCTGCGCGGAACAGCGCGTGCGATGGGCACCTCCGCGAACGGGCGTGCCTGGTCGAAAGCCACGGTGCCGAGCGCGAGCAGCGCGAACGCAAGAGCCGGCAGGACCAGCCAGCGCGCCTGACGTGGCGACCGCACGCTCGCCGCCACCTCGTCGCTCGCCGAGCGGCGAGCGGGCGCGGCCGCAGCCGCTGCGGCGATGGGCCGCTGGTCGGAGAGGGACACAGGCGCCCGCCACTCAGCCTCGCTCGGGTGCGGGCGGGCGGTAGAACGTACGCTTGGCATAGGTTCGGCGCCCACACGGGCCGGGCTCACGCCGTGCTCGCGCAGGCGCGAGGAGCACGGCGGGCTCTCGCGCACCGCGTCGCTCCGCGACGAGCTGCGCGCGCGATAGGGCGCCTGCTGCTCCTGACTCGGCGCAAGCCGCTCGGCAAGGGCCGCTTGGATTGACAGCGGCACTGGCGCTGTGCCAAGCGCCTGCGCGCGCGCCTCGAGCAGGTCGAGGCGGCCACAGTATGCGTCCGACGCGCGCGCGCGTGCCGAGTGCGAGGCCGGCGGGTTTGATAGCCGCTCGTCCGCGCCCGCACCAGCGACGCGGATGCGCCAGAGCCGCTGGTACTCAGCGAGCTTGAGCTCGCTCGTCGGCAAACTCACGCCGGCCCTCACAAGCTCGCGCTTGCACGCGTCCTTGGTGCGCGGCGCCGCGGGCTCGTTCTCCTTCATCAGCATCGGCGGGTTTGAATGATCGAAATGCGTTTCAAGCTTCAGACGGCATGGCGGCCGCCGCGTTCGCGCTAATGAGCGCGGGTTTCCAGCCCCCAGCGCCTGGGCCGCGAGCGCCGCTGCACGCGTCGCCGATGCTGCGGATGTGCGCCGTGGGTCATGTTTCCCTTGTCGTTGATGAGGAGGGCGCCGCGAGCGCGGGCGTCGCGATCCGGCCGTCGCCCGGCAGAGGGCTCGGCGCCTTTTCGACGCGCGACCGCGGCGTCGGCGAGCTGGTGGGCGACTACGTCGGCGAAGTCATGTCTGAGCGCGAGAAAGACGCGCGCTACCTGAACATTGGCACGCGCACGGATGCCGACGAGCTCTGGCTCCGATCTCGCCGGGAGAGGGGCGTGCGGACGAGCGGCGAGTACATCCTCGCGGTCGGCTCGGGCATCTTCATCGATGCGGAGGATCCGCAATGCGCAAACTGGTGCCGGTACCTCAACCACGATGCGCGCCCAAATGTGGCGCTCAAGACGCTGCCGCGCGGTCTCGAGGGCCGGCCGCGCGCCTGGTTTGTGACGACGCGGCGCATCCTGGCGGGCGAGGAGCTAGTTTTTGACTACGGCGATGATTACTGGAACCAGCCGGGCGACGTGAAGCCCAGCTGAGCCCAATTGAGGCCGTTCGCCATGCCGCGCCGCGGGCTGCGCTGTACCCTGCGCCGTGCGCGGGGCGGAGCGCGGAGCGGAATGCACGCGAGCGCGGGAAACTCCGTTGTCGAATATGGGAATATTACTAACGGCGCTTACGTCAGGACAGCGGGGTCAGCACCAGCTGCGGGGGAATCGAGTAGCCACCAATGTCATCGACCCTCATATACTAACCGCGATCCCCGCGCATCCCGGTCACCAGCGAGCGGGCAGCGAGGCCCGACGGGCCCAAAGGGCCCGCACGTGCCTAACCGCCGCGCGCTGCCGGTCGCGTGCCGCCGCCCGCGTGCTGGCGGTACACGCCGCCCAGGTCACCGCACGTGTCAGCGCCCGCTTCCGCCGCTACGAATATACTAACGACGCTTAACAGGCGAATAAGCGAGCGAAAGAATTGTGGCGTGCCCAGATAGAACCGGCTTTGGCCCGGAATTGAAAAACCGGCCGAGAGCGCGGCCCTGCGTCCGCCTCGACGAGCCGCGTCGATTGGCACCAAGTTTGTCTTCAGGTGCGAAGAACTCGGCGAGATATTGTGTGTAACGGTCGCTGAGAAAAAGGTTGCCCGGATAGAGCGCCCGCCCCTTCCATAGCCCGCCCCCACCCCCCCCCCCCCGCCCCCTGACGCGCCGCCGCGCTCGCGCGCAGGGCGACACCATTGAGCAGCAGTCGACAGACGGCGGCGGAGCGAGGACTCGGTCGCGTCGCGCGCGCCAAGTGCTGCCGATATGGTCAGTTCCGTCATGCCTGCCATGCGACTGGGCGCGACCGAGCCCGCGCGCACGCCCGCGCGCCACTCACACCCGCCGTCGATGACACCTCCCTGACCCGGCCATCAGGACGAGGTCGGTTGGGTCGAGCACCATTCGGGCAAACAACGCGCCACGCTCGACGAGTGCCCGCGACAACGCGCCCCCGACAGGCGCCAACATCGCGCCCCGCCCGCGCGGCAGTGCGGGATCCTGCCCAGATAGAACGGAAAAACACGTTTTGCCGTTTATCTCAAAACTGCGCCGCGACAACGAAACCGGTATTCTATCTGGGCACGCCACAATGTCGAATGTGGTATGGTCCTCCCCTTTGTTCGCGCTCGTGGCGTTCGCCACCGAGCAGCAGCCGGCCGGGCGCCACCCCGCGCTTACTCGCGCGGGACGCTCCGGCTGGGCGTTCCATCCCGCCCTCGCACCTTGGATTGTCCCGCGCGAGCCTGGCAATCCCGCCTTCGGCCTGGTCGCGCGCGTCCTTGCGCGCCGCGCCGCGCGCCGTGCGCTCTGGCGTGACACGAGCGCGCGCGCGCGTGAGGAGCGGCTTGACGCGGATCTGCTCGCGTACGCGCTGCCTCCGTGGGTGCAGGCGCGTGCACTCCTCTTCGCGCCGAGCGCGCCCGTGTCGTGCGCCTTCGACCGCCTCTTTGCCGCGCTCGAGGCGGGCGAGCGCGTCGACGTGGTCGCGATCGGCGGCTCGGTGACAACGGGGCTGACGTGGGGCATCACGAGCGGCAACTGGACATACCATCACAAGGTGGAAGCGTGGCTGCGCGCAAGCTGGCCGCGCGCCGACGTGCGCGCGCACAACTTGGCCGTTGCCGGCGCGTGCGCCGCCGACCTCGAGCCATGCATCGGCGACGCCGGCCTGCCGGCGCGCACGCGGCTCGTGCTCCTCGAGAGCGCGGCCAATCTCTTCTCGACGCCGGTGCCGAGCGCGTCGGCGCAAGACGCTGCGACCGCCGACCTCGAGCGCCTGGTGCGCAAGGTCCTCCTCGCCGGCGTCGCGCTCGTCGAGCTCGCGACGCCCATGTTTTGGGCGGACCCGGCCGCGCGCCCGCCTGCCAACGAGCGCGTGCCGCGCGACCGACTGGATAAGCAGTGGCCCAGAACGCTCGACTCCGCGCCTAATCACACGGCGCTCACGCCGTACGAGGCGGCCTTCGAGCGCGGCGCGGCCGCACCCGAGGGCCGCATCGCTCAGGTCTGCTGCCATTACGGCGTGCCTGCGGCGCTGCAGCGCGGGGCATACGCCGCCTCGCTCGGCATCGGCTCGGCGGAGGTCGCGCGGCTCGTGGCGGCGAGATGCGAGGCCGACGCGCGCGCGCCGCCGCGCGCACAGACCTCGCCCGCCGAGCCGCACTGGCCGCCGCCAGTACACAGCGAGCGCGGCACACTCGCGCTTCTCTCGCTCATGCGCGACCGGATCCACCCGACGGAGCACGGCCACGCGCACGCCGCGCAGCTCGTCGTGCGCGCGCTGCAGCGCGCGCTCGCCGCGTATCTGCTGCGCGCGGCGCGCGGCCGCGGCGGCGGAGGCGGCGGAGGCGGCGGCGCGCGCGCGTGCGCTCGCCACGGCGTTCGCGCCGACGGCTCGGCGGGCGCGCCGCTGCCGCCGCCGCTCTTTGCGGGCAACTTTGCGACGCGCGCGACGTGCGCGCGCGGCCAAGGGTTGCGCGCGCTCGTCGAGGCGCACGGGCCGCCAGCCGAGCTCGCAACGCGCGGCTTTCGGTGGGAGGTCGAGACGGACGCGGCCGGGCGCAACCCAAAGGCCGGCTACGTGGGCAGGGGTGAGGGTGACCTGCTTGCGCTGCCCTTCATCCTGCCGCTGCCGTCGAGCGGCGGAGCGGACGAGGCGGACGCGAGCCACGCGGCGGCCGGCGGCCTCGGTCTCGATCGACCGACCGGCGATCGACCGACCGGCGATCGACCGACCGGCGAGCGGGCGGACGCGGCGCGCGCGGACGCGGCGCAGGCGCGGCCGCCGCTCGGCAAGGCGATGGTCGGCCTGCTGCGCAGCTGGGCGAGCGGAATGGGCGTCGCGGCGGTCAGCTGCCACGGGAGCTGCACGTGCGCGCGGTGCGAGCGCGCGCAGAGCGGGTGCGCGCTCGACGGCCACATACGGCGCGGCAAGAAGCTCTCCGTCACGCAGCAGCTGATCGCCCACGTGCGGCCGCGCGCGCACGCGAACGCGAGCGCGACGTGCTGGCTCGCGGTGCGCACGCTCGCGCAAACGTCGAGTGGCGGGCACAAGTTGAAGGTAGTCTCGCTCGTCACGCGCGGCGTGCGCGCGAGTGTACACAGGCGCGAGAGAGAGAGAGAGAGAGAGAGAGAGAGAGAGAGAGAGAGAGAGAGAGAGAGAGAGAGAGAGAGAGAGAGAGAGAGAGAGAGAGAGAGAGAGAGAGAGAGAGAGAGAGAGAGAGAGAGAGAGAGAGAGAGAGAGAGAGAGAGAGAGAGAGAGAGAGAGAGAGAGAGAGAGAGAGAGAGAGAGAGAGAGAGAGAGAGAGAGAGAGAGAGAGAGAGAGAGAGAGAGAGAGAGAGAGAGAGAGAGAGAGAGAGAGAGAGAGAGAGAGAGAGAGAGAGAGAGAGAGAGAGAGAGAGAGAGAGAGAGAGAGAGAGAGAGAGAGAGAGAGAGAGAGAGAGAGAGAGAGAGAGAGAGAGAGAGAGAGAGAGAGAGAGAGAGAGAGAGAGAGAGAGAGAGAGAGAGAGAGAGAGAGAGAGAGAGAGAGAGAGAGAGAGAGAGAGAGAGAGAGAGAGAGAGAGAGAGAGAGAGAGAGAGAGAGAGAGAGAGAGAGAGAGAGAGAGAGAGAGAGAGAGAGAGAGAGAGAGAGAGAGAGAGAGAGAGAGAGAGAGAGAGAGAGAGAGAGAGAGAGAGAGAGAGAGAGAGAGAGAGAGAGAGAGAGAGAGAGAGAGAGAGAGAGAGAGAGAGAGAGAGAGAGAGAGAGAGAGAGAGAGAGAGAGAGAGAGAGAGAGAGAGAGAGAGAGAGAGAGAGAGAGAGAGAGAGAGAGAGAGAGAGAGAGAGAGAGAGAGAGAGAGAGAGAGAGAGAGAGAGAGAGAGAGAGAGAGAGAGAGAGAGAGAGAGAGAGAGAGAGAGAGAGAGAGAGAGAGAGAAGAGTTGGTGGTCGGGACCCATCCCTTCTCGATTTTTCGAAGCGCGCGCGCGTCAGCCCCGCGCGGCGCGCGGGGCTCAGAGCGCTCGTGCGATGGCCTCGTCCCACGCCTCGAGCGGCAGCTCCGCCTCGGCCGTGAGCGCGACCGTTATCGCCGCCTCGACGACGTCCGCGCCGCGCAGCCTCGCGCCGGGCAGCCCGGGCAGCACAGGCAGCCCGTGGTCGGCCTCGTCCATCACGACGGCGAGCGAGCCGGGCAGCAGCGCGTCGGCCACGCACACGAGCCCGTCCGACTCGGCGCGGTGCTTGCGCAGGACGTAGCGGTGCGAGAGCGCGAGCGCGTAGGTCGGACGGCGCGGCGCGCGCGAGGCGAGGGAGAGAACGCGAACGGACGATGGGCCGCCGAGGGCGCGCGGGTCGTAGCCGCAGCCATGCGCGCGTAGGATCTCGCGCCGCTCGGCGTACGTCATGTCGCGCACCGAGTTGATCCCGAGGTCGAAGCGCTGCAGCAGCCGACCGAGCAGCTCGCGCACGTCGTCGCCGCGCGCCGAGATGTCGTCCGCGACCGCTGCGCCTCCAAACGGCGCCTGCAGCGCGACGACGGCGCGGACCGTTGGCGCGAGCTCCGGGTAGAGCGCGAGCGCAAGCAGCGTGTCGAGCACCCCCTTCGAATGCGCGACGATCACGAGCTTGCGCCCGCCGCTCCCGCGGTGCGCGTTGCGCAGGGCGAGGCGCAGCCACGCGGCGTTCTTGCGCGAGCACGCGCCGGGCGAGCCGTCGAGGGCGAGGTAGCGCGCGTCGAGGCCGAGGCTGCGCAGCCGCTCGACCGACTGACGAAAATAGCCGGGCGAGAAGTGCGCGAGCAGCCCGGGCACGAGCACGTAGACGTACTTTGCGTCGAGCACGGCCGCGTGCACGTTCGACTGCACCGCGAGCAGCGCGGCGTAGAAGGCGGCCGTCGCATTGGCGCGCGGCGGTGGGAGCTCGCGAAGCGTCCAGCCGATGTCGGGCGAAGGCGCGGGTATCAGCGAGGTGAGCGTGCGCTGCCATTTGCGGACAAGTCCACCCGTGCGGTCGGCGAGGCCGCCGAGCAGCCGGCCCGGCCGCTCGTCGTCGAGCAGCAGCTCGTCGCTCAGCCCGGAAAGGCCCGAGATGTACGATGCGAGCTCGGCCGAGGTCGCCAAGTCGGTGCGCCTGCTTGGCGCGTCCGAGCCGCTGCTCACGCCCCGCACGCACAGCGCGAACAGCGCGAGCGCGTACGCTCGGCCCACGCGCCCCTGGTGCGGCGCCTCGGCCATTGTTGCGAGCTCGTTTAGTACTAATTCACGTCTTGTTGTATTTCAGATCATAAGAATAAATCATAAGAATACCTCTATACTTATGGTCCAAAGGCACGGCGCTTCGGTCCAGCACAACGGCCAGTCGCGCGCACGCGAGCGCGCGACTGGCGGGGGTGCGAGCACATTATGCGCGGCCGTCGGCGTGCCGCGCTGGCCGTGTGCATCGGAGGCGGTGGGCGCACCCTCGCCGCGCGCGCCGCTCGGCGTGCGGCGCCTCACTCGCGCCGGCGCGCGCGCGCGCGCCCGCAGGCGCGCTCGTCCTGCTGCTGCAGGTGCGACTCACGTCCGTCGAGCGGCGTCGCACGGCCGAGCGCGGCGAACGCGCTGCTCCGCTCCGGCAGGTGAGCGCCGCAGCGCGTGCCACCGCTACAGCGGGCGCGCCTGCCGGCGGCCGCGCGTGCTCGGCGTTCCGCGGCGCGCGGTGCATGCGGCCGTTGCGTGTGCTCGTCGTGGCCGACGGCCGGCCGGGCCCGCCCGATCGGCGGCTGGACGCGCTGATCCGCTCGATGCGCCGTTGCGCGCACAACGTGACCATCCTCGTGCCCACGGCGGAAGTCGCCGACGCCGAGCGCGCGTCCGACGGTCGGGCATCGACGGCGGACGTGCTCGATGCCGACGCGCGCGTGGAGGCGCGCATGGCGGCGCTCCTCGGCGCGCAGAGCTACTCGCGCGCGGCGACGGCTTCGGTCGGCTTCGCACCGCACGGGCGTGCCGTGTGGAACGGCATCTACCGGCTGCGCGCGCCGTGGAAAGTGGCCGCGCTGTGCGGAGCGATGCAATTTGACGCGCTCGTCGCCCCGCTCCGCATCGAGTACGCGCGCGCGACGCTCTCGACGGCGGAGCTGCTCGTGCCGTCGTTGCTGCGCTCGCTCAACGGCTCGGACATCAAGCCGTTTGTCGTGCTGCTCGTCGACCGGGCACACGCTGCGCTCGAGCGCTCGCTCGCGAGCGCGAGGTTGGACGGTGCGGAGCTGGCGGGGGGAAGGGGGGGGGGTTGGAGGCAGGGACCGGGCGAGTTCGCGCGCGATCCGAGCGCACGCGCAGGCGGCAGCCCGTGCCTATCTGCCACCATCCTCACCCAGCTCGCGCCCGATCCCCGGCCGCGCCGCGCCATGCGCCCTCGCCGCGCCCGCCGTCGTTGGCGCTAACCGCGCACCGCCCACCGCCCACCGCGCGTGCAGGCGTGCAGGGCTCGCTGGTGGACAAGGCCAGGGCGGTGCGCAAGGAATGGGCATCGGAGGTTTCCCGCCGGCTGAGCGCTCTGTACCGTTTCGCCGATTTGGTCGTACACACGAGCGAAACGGACGCGATGGCCGAGCAGCCCCTCCTCCCGGCTGCGGGCTGGGCCGATGATCGCAAGGCGGCATGGCGCTCGCACGTGCTGCACGTCGCGCCCGCCGACTACGCGCCGACGGCGGCGGAGCGTGCACGCCTCGTCTCGACGGAGGAGCAGGCAGGCGTGCACGCCGCGCGCGACATTGTCGTCGTGTGCGACACAGCTGCGGTTGGTCTTGGGCCAGTGCGCGCGTTTGTCGACATCGTATGGCCGGCGGTGCACGCGCGGCTGGCGAGCGCGGCGGCCGCGGCTGCCGGCGAAGAGACGCCATCGCTCGAAGAGACGCCATCGCTCGAAGAGACGCCATCGCTCATCGTTCTCGGCAGGAGCCCCGTCTCGGCCGACTGGACCGCGGCCGTGACGCCCGAGGTGCACGCCGGCGCGGACGGGGAGCGCGTGGACGCGGGCGGCGCGCCGCCGGCGCCGGCGGCGAACGCGTCGGCGCGGCAGGCGCGCGCGCGCGCGGCGGCGGCGGCGGCGGTGCGGCACGTCGAGTGGCGCTGGCGCCGGCAGGCGAGTGACGCGCTCGTGCGCGCGCGCATCGTCGTGCTGCTCGCGCCCGGCGAGAGCGGTGCTCCCGTCGATGAGGTTCTCCTCTCCCTTTCGCTCGGGCTGCCGCTGATGCTACCGAGCGGCGCTGCGATGCAGCTTGGCGACGCGATTGATGGTTACGACTCTCTCTCGAGAGCGGCGCACGTGTACGACGAGGGCGCGCAGCTCGCGCCGCTCGTGCTGCAGCTGTACGGCTCACGCAGCCGTCGCACGCAGCTCGCGGCGGCGGCGCGGGCGCTCTGGGCGCGCTGGCTCAAGCGCGGCGCAAACACAGAGCGGGGCGCGGTCTCGGCGGAGCGCGACGCGGAGGAGCTCTTCGGCAAGCTGTGCGCGCTCGTCCAAGCGGACGCGCCGCCCGTCTACACGCTGCACAAGGCCGAGCTCGACGCGAGCGCGCGCACAGCCATCGTGCGTGCGCGCCAATACGCGGGCGGCCCCGACGCGCACGTGCGGGCGCTCAAGGCATGGGCGGCGCGCGTCGACGCGGGCGACTCGTGCTTTGCCGTGCGCTTCGGCTCGCAGCGCGCGACGTGCTGCTCGGCAGGCTCCGCGAGCGCACGCGGCAGGACGGTGGTCACGTACGGAGCGATGCGCTCGGAGTCGGGCCTCTCGCACGAGGTGAGCAGCGCAGAGGCGGAGCAAAAGTGCGCGAGCTTCCTGCGCTCCAAGCTGTCGTGGGTGCACAAGAAGGAGCTTGCACTCAGGGCCAAGCAGGACGCGCAGGTCAAGGCGGTGCGCGTCGTCCACGCACCGTCCACGTGGGAGGAGTCGACCGCGGCGGACGTGCGCTCGATCAACGTGTTCGCACGCGCCGACCCGGGCGATGCCGAGCCAGACCTCGAAATTGAATGAGGAACACCGGCGGTGCGCGGTGGCGCTCGGCGCCGAGAGTGGGCGGACGAGCGCCCTTCTCACCGCCCGCCGCTACCGCCGCCGAACGGGCGCGCCACCTTGAGGTCTGCGTCCGCAAGGCCGGACGCAAAGTCAACGAACACGAGGCTGCCCACGGCCGCGAGCAGCTCGGGCTTCACGCGCTCGAAGACGGGATTCGGTGCGTGTGCGCTCAGGACCACGAGGTGGTTGGCAAAATTGCTGAGCGCGCGCGCGCGCGAGCGCCGATGGCGGTGCAGGCGCGCGCGCCGCACGCGTGAGCGCACCTGGCGGCGCTGCACAGGCGCGCTCTTTGCGCACCTGTCCTTTTTCAGCGTGGCAACTGTGTAACCGGTCTCCGCCCGCGTCCGCGATTCGAATATCCATGCGTCGCAGTCGCCGAATCGCCGCAGCTCCTTGGAGAGCACCTCGCCCTCGAGGATGCTGTCCGCCGCATCGTCCGCGCTCCACTGCGTCGGGTCAAGCCGGGCGTACTGCGGCCCAGGCGGCAGCGTTTGCGTCGTCAGATCAATCGTCGCGCCTTCGGCGCCATTGTATGTCACCGCGCCCCCAAAGGCGAGCGCCTCTGCGGCGCGGCCGAACAGCCCACCGGCAACCTGCCGCTTGTACGTCGGCGGCGCGTTGAAGCTGAAGCCAATCACGCTGTTCTCGAAGCGCTCGGGCGAGTCCACGGCGGCCAGAGACGGGCGCGGCGCGACCGACAAGGCAGCTGCGCGCACCAGCAGCCCACGGCGCCCCATCTCTCTCTGCAAACGGGGCGTGATGCCACACGTCGCGCTGCACGCGACGAGCACCGCCATGCTGGACATTATCACTGGACAGTGAAATGTGAAATGTACTGGGCCTGTGATCACTGACTAAAGCATCCGCCGCTTCTTCGTCGTGTTCATGTACGGCCGGAGCGTCCACTCGTTCTCGGCGTGCGCCTGCTCGGGCGTGCCTAGCTTCACCTGGTAGAGCTTCATCTCGAAGCGCGGGCCGAGCTCGAGCAGCTCGACCGCCGTGTGCGACGCCTTCTTGAAGACGTGGTGCCGGAAGGAGATGAAGTCGTCGCGGTTCATGCACGTGACGACGCGCGTCGAGTCGGCGCGCGGCACGGGGAAGAGGTGCTTGAGGATGGTGCACGCGCGCTTGCCGAGTGGCGTCGAAAAGTTCTCAAAGATGAGGTGCGGGAACACCTCGGGCATGTTGACCGTCCCCTCGATGTCATGTCGCAGAATTGTATTGGAGAGGTTGAAGTATGCGGTCGGGCCGTGCGGCATGTGCGCGACGACGAGCCCGTCGGGCACGCCACGCGTCTCGTGCACGATGAGCAAGTCGGTGAAGCCCTCCGCCTTCGTCACGTCGACGAGCTCCTTGATGCTCGTGCCGCCGCGGTTCATGCGGTGGCAGTTTGGGAAGACGAGCCGGAGCTCCTTGAGGAACTGCGTCAGCTTGGACGAGGGGTCATGCGAGGTGGTGATAAGGAGGCGCGGATCGGCCACGCCCGCGCTCGCATACTCGTCGTCGAGCACGTTGGACACGTGCTCGTCGGGGTCGTCAAGCTGCAGGCTCTGCTTGAGCGCGAGGCCGTCCTTGCGCAGCTCGGTCGGGAGCGGCCTGTCGCTGGCGAGCGCCTCTTTAAGCTGGCGCTTGCGCGCGAGGAGCGCCTGCTCCTTGGCCTCGAGGCTCTTGCGGTAGAGGTACTCGCGGCGCAGCCGCACGTCACGCCGGAGCATTCGGCCACGTCCAACCACGTTCACGTGGCCGACCGCCGTCACCGGCGACAGAAAGAAATGGCGACTGTCGCAGTCGACTCAAGCCTGACTTGCGCGGCACGGCGGCACCCGTTCTCTCTCATCTTCGGCCCATCATCGGGCGCGGTGCGTGCGGCCCCCATCGCCCGCACAGGCGCGCGGACGGTCGCCGATGTCTCTCGCCCCCACTTTCGGTGCCGTGCCGACGCGCACGGCGGCCGGAGTGCGCCACCGTGAATCTTGGATCCGTCCTTTTCCGAGCCCGCCTTCCCGCGCCGCTCCCCGCCCGCCACGTGCGCCGCAGCGCGTACCCATCCATACGCCTGCGCTCGGCCCCGTCGTGCCTCAGCTGAGAATGCAGTTCTCCATGCTCGGCATGTCGAGCGCGTCGTGCCCTTCGCGCAAGCGGTACTGCGCCGCCTCGAGGGCGCGGACAACATTGTCGCGCTCGGAGGCGGGCAGTGACGTGCAGAGTAGCGTCGCCTCGAATGAGGCGATCGCCTTTTCCGAGCGCTCAAGCCGCGGCTCCATCTGCATGAACGCGAGGCCGCCGCGCCAGTGCGCCTTCCAGTTCGTCGAGTCGTAGTCGACCGCGAGCTGCGCGTCAGCCAGCGCGGCGACGGCCTTCTTTTCGCCCATGTACGCGGCGGAGCGGTTGCACAGGATGATGGCCGCCTGCTTGAGCAGCTCGGGCGTCAAGCGGTGCAGGCTCTCGTCGTCGTCGTCGTCGAGGTCGGGCAGCAGCCGCACCGCGCGCGTGTAGACCTCGATCGCTTTCGAGTAGTCGCGCGCCTGGTAGGCCACGTTGCCCTCGGCCTTCAACTCGAGGAGCTGCGCGACCAGCTGCTCGGCCTGCGCGCGCCCGCGCTCCCGCGGCGTCTGCGCCAGCCTGCCTCGGCGGGGTGCGGCCTCGCCGCTGCAGCAGCCTCTCCGACGAAGAAAACCCGAACCTGCGCCCCCTTGGAATAATTCTCCGCCGCCATGCGAGGCGACGCGCCGGTGCGCCGCGCGACGGTCGCGCTGCTCGTGCGCGGCGCAGCGTGCGCGCTGCTCGGCGTGCGCGCGCGGTGCGTGGGCGTGGGCGCACCACCGCGTGCTGCCTGGCTGCGCGCGCCTGCCGCGGCGCGCGCGCTCTCGCACATGGCGGATGCGAGCGCGCTCGCGCCGGAGATGCGCGGGCAGGCGCCGATGCTCTACTCGGAGCTGGCGATCTTGCTCGGCCGGCTGGACGCGGAGAGCAGCCGTCTACGCATCATCTCCGAGCTCTCCACCCACCTCCAGCGCGTGATGGCCGCGTCGCCCGACGACCTCGTGCCCACGCTGCAGCTCGCGACCGCGCAGCTCGGCCCGTCCGCGTCGGGCATCGAGCTCGGCATGGGCGAAGTGGGGATGCTGAGCGCGATCGCGCAGGCGGCGGGGGTCACGGTGGGCGAGGCGCGGCACGCGTATGACACCTCTGGCGACCTCGGCCTCGTTGCGCGCGATCTGCCCTTTTCGAGCCGCGCGGCGGCCGCGCCCGCGCCGCCGGCCGACTCGTTGGCGTTGAGCGTTGGCAGCGGATGGCGCGCGGCCGAGGGCGTGGCCGAGGGCGCGGCCGAGGGCGCGGCCGAGGGCGCGGCACTTTCGGTGCGCGAAGTGCAGCGCACAGCCCTCGAGATCGCGGCCGCGAGCGGCGACGGCTCCATCGAGCGGAAGGCGGCGATCGCGGCGCGGCTGCTGCGCGGCGCGGGCTCGCCCACCGCGCGGCTCTACCTTGTGCGCACGCTGCTCGGCAGACTGCGGGTGGGCGCGTCCGAGGCGACGGTCCTCGCGGCACTCGGCCGCGCGCGCCTCGCCCTCGAGCTCCGCCTGCCCATTGGCGATGCGCCCGAGCCTCGCGCCGCGCGAGAAGCGGAGCTCCGCGTGCGCACGGCGTTTCGCCGCCTTCCAAACCTGCCGCTGCTGTGCGACGCGCTTCTCGCTGATGGGCTCGAGTCGCTCGACGAGCGCACGCAGCCGCGACACGCGGTGCCCGTACAGCCGATGCTGCACAGCGCCGTCGCCAGCGTCGACGAGGCCCTCGTGCGGCTGAAGGGCGCGGCGGCGCGGAGCGAGTTCAAATACGACGGCGAGCGGGTGCAGCTGCACGTGCGCAGGAGGCGCGCGGACGGGGCGGACGCGCACGCGGGCGTGCGCGACTGCGCACCGCCTGCCGTCGAGGTGCACGTCTTCAGCCGCAGCTGCGAGAACGTGACTTTTAAATTCGAGGCTGTGTGCGCGCACGCGCACACGTGGCTCGCGCCCGGCACGAGCGCCGCCATCTTTGAGGCGGAAGCGGTGCCGCACTGCGCGCGGACGGGCGCCATGCTCCCGTTTGCGCACATCGCGCGGCGGCCGCGCAAGCCGCCGTCCGCCAAAGCGCGCGGCGTCAGGCGCGCCACGGCCGAGCCCACCGATGGGATGCGAGCTGCGCTCGGAATGCCGCCGACTGCCGCGCGCATCGCGCTCTTCGCCTTCGATCTGCTCTCGGTCGATGGCCGCTCGGTGCTGCACCTGCCGCTGCCCGAGCGCCGGCGGCTCATGCGCGAGCACCTTGTCACCGACGGTGGCGATTTGCAGCTCGCGCGCGGCCTCGACTCGAATGACCCATCAGCGATGGCTGCGTTTATGGCGGAGGCTCTGAGCGCAGGCTGTGAGGGGCTCATGATCAAGTCGCTCTCGCCCGACGCGGCGCACTCGGCGTACGAGCCGGGCCACCGTTCGGTCCGCTCGTTCAAGCTCAAGCGCGACTACCTGCTCGGCAGCGTCGACACGTTTGACCTCGTGCCCGTCGGCGCGTACCACGGGAAGGGGCGACGCGCGGGCCATTTTGGCGCCTTTTTGCTCGCGTGCAGGGCGGCGAATGAGCGCGAGACGCTGCAGACCGTGTGCAAGCTCGGCTCGGGCTTCACTGACGACGACACGCACCGACTGAGTGCCTTCTTCCGCGACGAGCAGCTCGTGATCCCAGCGCCCGCGCCCGAGCTCGACCTCGGCCGGATATCGGCCGCTCGGCAGCCAGACGTGTGGTTGCGCCCGCACGTCGTGTGGGAGGTGCTCGCCGCCGAGATCTCGCCGTCGCCCACCTACTCGGCCGCGCGCGGCGCCGCCGACGAGCGCGGCCTCGCACTGCGCTTCCCGCGCTTTGTGCGCGCGCGCGATGACAAGCGCGTGCGCGACGCGACGGTTGCGGCGCAGATCGCGAGCGCGTACGCGCAGCAGCGTGCGGTGATTGCGCCCGGCGGCGTCGCGGCGGAGGCGGACGGGCGCGAGGCGGAGGACGAGGCGGAGGCGGATTTGGCGCTGCCCGCAACCTCGCACTCTGGGGCTGTAGCGCGATGACGGTGGTCAAGCTGCATTGTCAGTCAGTGTTTCCTCGTGTCTGTTGCCAATTCGTCACGCAGTGCGCACGAGATGAGGGATCGATGGGCACGGGGGAAGGCGGGTGGGGACACAGACAGCGGCATCTCCCCTCGGCTTTGCTAGGCGTAGTGCGCGAGCGCGGACGAGTTGTCGAGGATGCGGGACAGCTGCTCGTCGCTGAAGGACGCACGGCACTCGTCCCAGTTGTCCTGGTGCGTGCGCTTGAACTCGGCCACGGTCTTCTGCACCTCCTTGCACAGCGGGAACGGGTCCTGCGCATGCACGACGAGCCGGTCGAGAATTTCGGGCAGCCACGCAGGTACGGCATACGGCGACGAGCGCACGAGCGCGGCGAGGCCAAGCACGCCACCGTGCCGCTGGGCGATGCGCGCGCCGTGCTCGGCGGCGATGCGCGAGCGCGCGAGCGGGGTGCCTGAGCCGCGCGCGGGGCGCGGCGCGGGCGGGCGGGCGGGCGGGCGGCGCGCGCGTGAGCGGCGGCGGCGCACAGCGCTGCAGCGCAAGGCGCCACGCCGCGCGCGCGCGCGCGCGCGCGTGCGCGCACTTGCGAGCGCGCAGAGCTGCTGCTGCAGCTGCGCGCGCGCATCGTCCGAGGCGATGCGCGCGAGGCCCGAGATGAGCGGCAGACAGGCCTCACGCACCTGATGGGCGGGGGCAAGGCGGCGGACATGGCGGCGCCAACGCGGAGACGCTTGCCCGCGTGGCGTGAGAGGGCGGGCGAGAGCCGGGACGCACGCGAGCGGTCGGTGGCGAGCGCTTGGCGTCGCACAGCACGCGCGGGCCGCACCGCACCTCCTGCTGCGCGTCAACGAGGAGCGCGAGGATGATGTCGCTCGCGAGCCGCACGTCTTCGGGCGAGAGGGCAAACTGCAGGCGGAAGAGGAAGGGGCCAAGGAAGGACGCCATCGCACCGCGCGCACGCCACTCCGCGTCTGTGCGAGCAATGGCGCCGACCGTGTCGAAGAGCGGCGCTGTGCTGCCGCCGGCCACGAGCGGCTGGTGCGCGAGCGCGAGCGCGGCGACCTTGGCCGAGTTGCGCAGCTCGGGCGCGCGCGCGCTCGTCGCGGCGCGCACGACGGCGACGAGCAGCTCGGGCGCGTACGGCGTGAGGGGCACAAGGCTCGCGCACGCAAGCGGCACGCCGAGCAGCAGCTGCACGACCGCATCGTGGAATCGGTCTGCAGCCGACTCGTCGCCAACCGACCCGCCAACCGACCCGCCAACCGACCCGCCGGCGGCGCTGGCGGTGGCGGTGGCGGCGGTGGCGGCGGGTGCGGACGGCTGCGGCGCGGCGCTGGCCGCCGCGCCGCTCGCCGCCGCCGCGCTCGCCGCCGCGCTCGCCGCGGCGAGCACCGAGGCGACGACCGCGTCAACGCGCGCGCGCAGCTGCGTGGGCGCGCCAACGCCGGACGGCGGCGGCGTGTGCGCGTGCTGCAGCGCGCGCGCGAGCACGCCCGCCGCGCGCGTGCGCACCGCCTTGGCCGGGTGTGTCAACCAGCCGCGCAGCTGGGGCAGCGACGCGACGTGCGCGAGCAGCGCCGACGAGCGCCAGCTGCCGCCCTCGAGCGCCTTGCCGAGGAGCCGCAGCCACGCGCCGAGCGCGACGGACGACGCGCCGCTGACAGCCGCGTCCGCGCCCGCCGCGGCCGCGCCCGCCGCCGACGGCGCGTCGCGCGGCGCATCGGCGGCCGACGACGCGGAGAGGCGAAGCGCCTGCGCGAGGGCAAGATCGACGAACCACTGGCTTCGCAGCGGGTGCGCGTCTGCGCAGACGAGCTCGACGGCAGCGCTCCATTCGGCCACGCACTCTGTCGACGCATTGAGCGCGTCGACGAGCAGCTCGCCGAGCGCGCGCTCGGCGTCGACGCTCGCAGCGCCGTCGACCCAGCGGCCGGCAGCGAGCCCGACCGCCGCGAACGCCTCGGCGGCGACGAGCTGGTGGTCGCGCGGCGGCGGTGCGCCCGGGCACGCGAAGAGGAGCGCGCGCACGGCGGGGAGCAGCCGGCCGGTCGCGAACGTCTCGCCGCCCACCGCACAGCACAGCGCATGCCAAAGCCCAACGTTGATGGCGCTCAACTCGCCGGCGAGCGGCGCGGCCGCGGCGGCGCTCAGCTCGAGGCCGAGGGCGTGCGCGCTTGCGGCAAGGCCGTCGGTGAGTACGTCGAGCGCACTGTGCGAGAGCCGGTCCATCATCGCGTCGACGCCCGTCATCGCCTCGGCACCGTCGCGGTGGTCGGCGGCCTGCCACGAGAGCGCGCACTCGACGATCTGCTCGGAGGACAGCGCGCGCGCGCCTGCGGCGGTGAGCTCGGCACGCGCGCGGCGGCGGCGGCGCGGCGGCAGCGCCGAAACGTCCGCGCGCAGCCAGCAGCCCCATGGCTCGTTGTCGAGCGACGCGCGCGAGAGCGACGCGTCGGGCTGTAGCGGCTGTATGTCTGCCGCGCCATCGGCGGGCGGGCCGGGCGGCATCGCCGCGCGCAGCCGCGCGCCCTCGTCTGCGCGCGCGCCGTCGTCGCCGTCGTCGCCGTCGTCGTCGTCCGCGTCCGCCGCGTCGCGCGCGAGGAGCCGACAGAGCGACGCAGCGGCGCCGACGCGGCACGCGCGTACGGGCGAGGTGAGGGAGGCGACGAGAAAAGCCTCCAGCACGTCCGCGTCGGGCAGCGCCGCGTGCAGCCGGGCCGAGAGCGTGAGGGCGAGGGCAAAGAGGCATGTCTGCGCGCGCGACGCGGCGGCCGCCGCGCCGCCCGCGCCGCCAAAGGGCGCGGCGGACGATGGGGCGGACAGGGCGGTGCCCGTCACGCCGGCGGCCGCCGCGCCGTTCGGCGGCGACTGCGCGGCGACGGCCGCACGCAGCAGCGCGCCGCGCGCGGCCAAGAAGGCGGCCGCGCCCGCGCGGCGCGAGAGGCGCGCGTGGCCGCGCTCGGGCACGGCGGGCGGCCGCGCCAGCCGCGCGTACGTGGCGAGCAGCTCCTTGAGCTGCAGCCGGAGTGCGTCGGCGTCGGCGGGCGCGTGCGCGCGCGGCGCGTGCAGCGCGCAGAGCAGCGGGCCGAGCAGGCGCCAGTCGGCGCCGACGAGCGCCGCGAAGCTGCGGTGTGCGAGGGTTGCGATCGCGCCCTCGACCACGTGCTTGGCGTAGGGCGGCACGGCGTCGGCGTCTGCCGCGGGCTGGGCGCCATTCGCCGTGTCGTCGCCGACGATGTCAATCGCCTCGCGCAGCTGCGACACGACAACGGAGCGCGCGCACCGCTTCGCCGCGTCGGCGGAGTGGCGCAGCGCCGCCGCGCGCACGTCGGGCGCAACATGCGCGCACAGCCGGAAGAGGGCGGCAAGGAGCTCCCGCTGCGCGCTGCCGCCGCCGCCCGCGCGGTGGAAGGACGCGTCGTAGAGCGTGCGCACGTGCAGACCGGCAAGGCGGTGGAGTGCGAGGGCGCGCGGACGCGCGCGCTGCCGGCCGTGGCCGCGCAGCTCGAGGCGCTGGCGCACGCCCTTGTGCGCGCTCTCCGTCTTGGCGAGCACGGCACCGCCGCGGTCGGTGAGCAGCGCGCCGAGGCAGCGCGCGAGCACAAGGGCCGTGCGCACGAGCGTCGAGAGCCGCGCGCGCTCGTCGCCGCCGCCGTCGCCGCCCGCGCCGTCGCCGCCCGGCGCGCCGGCGCGCGCGCGGTCGGCCGGCGGCAGCGGCGGCGGCGCGAGCCCCTCGGCCACGGCGAGTGCGAGCGCGCGCGCGCGCGCGCGCACGGCGATGGCGGCAGGGTGGCGCAGCTGCGTCGCCGCGGGGCGGGGCAGCCTGGCGCGCAGCTCGCGCCAGAACGCGCCCGCGCCGCCGTCGCCGCCCGCAGCCGCCGCGGCGGCGGCGGCGGCGGCGGCGTCGTCCGCATCCGCGTCCGCGCCCGCGCGCGCATCGGGCTCGAGCGCGTCGTCGGCGTCGGCGTCGGCGTCGGCGTCGGCGTCGGCATCCGCACGCGAGTCGGCGCCCGCGCTCGTCTCGAGGTCCATCGCCGCCGCCTCTTCCTCCTCCTCGCCGCACAGCAGCGCATCGGCGGAGACAGCGCAGATGCCGCCGAGCACAGCTTGAAGCTGCAGCAGCGCGCCCTGCGCGCGCTGGTCGATGGACGCACCGGACGCGCCGGACGCGCCGGACGCGCCGGACGCGCCGGACGCGCCGCCGCTCGCATCGGCGCCGGCGGGCGCGCGCAGCACGCCGCACGCGACGAGCTCAGCGTGCGCAAAATCGAGCGCGTCGTTCGCGAGGCCCGCCGCCGCGACGACCTCCGCATTGGTCGGCATGTGCCACGCCGCGCTGAGCGGCGTGCGCGCGCGCGCCTGCTCGGCAGCGCGCGCAGCGGGGTCGGCGTCGGCGTCGGCCACCTCGGCGACGGCGCCCCAATACCGCCAGTGCGCCCTGCGGAAGGCGGGCGCGTGCCACAGCTCGGGCGCATGCGAGCGCTCGTCGACAAGGTAGGTGTGGCACAAGGCGTGTAGCGCACAGTGTAGCGCGTGGCCCGAGAGGGAGACGACCTCGCCGTGCTCGTGGCTGCGCGTCAGCCTGAAGAGGAGGGCGAGGGAGGGCACATGCGGCAGCAGCGCCTCGCCCGTGCCCACGATGCTCATCGTCGCGACGCCCAGCCAATGTGCGAGGGAACGGCGCGACTGCGCGGCGAGCGCCGCGCCCGACCCGGTGCCCGACCCGGTGCCCGACCCGGTGCCCGACCCGGCGCCCGACCCGGTGCCCGACCCGGCGCGCGGCCGCGCGACGATCCGGTCGAGCGCGAGCGGCAGCAGCGCGTTGAGCGTCGTCGCCGGCGCGGCGCGCGCAAGGCCACCTACAATCGGCGCGAGCTCGGCGTGCGCCGCCTGCGGCAAGATCGTCGACTCGCAGAAGGCCGCGACGCGCTGCACGAGGCGCTCGGCAAGAGCATCCGACGCCTGGAACGCGAGCGTCACGCCGACGGCCGCCGGGTCGAAGGCGTGCGCGATCGGCAAGCTCATCGCACGCTCCGAGCCGCCGGTGCCGCCCGCCGCGGCGACGCCGTCGTCGCCCGCCGCCTCGGCCGAGGCGAGGAGCCGCTCGAGCAGCGCGAGCGCCCACACGGGCAGCCAGTCGGCGAGCGCGCGCGCGCGCGCCTCAGCGGCGCCGTCGAGGTGCGGCGCGAGCGCGGCGAGCGCCAACTCATCGGCGAGCGCGACGCGCGGCGGCGCGCGCCCAATGGTGCGCTCGTTGGCCCAGTCGGCCGACGCGACGGGCAGCGCGAGCAGCACCGCGTGGACGAGCTGCAGCGCGGCGTTCGCCTTACCGCCCGTCGATGCGCCGATCGCGGGCAGCGCGAGCTCGAGCAGCAGCGCGACGCGCTCGTCGGGGAACGGCCACCCGTCCGCGCGCTCGGCGGCGGCGGACGGGCGCGCGCAGACGAGCTCGGGCGCGAGGCGCGCGAGCACGTGCAGCATCGACTCGGCCTGGTGCACCGCCGTCTCCGTCGTGAGCGCCTGCAGCGCGTGGTCCGCGAAGAAGGCGCCCACCCGCTCGGGCTTGCAGTAGGTGAGGTGGTGCACCGCCTTGCGCGCAAAGGCGCGCATCATCCCGTTCTTCGAGTGCACCGCGTTGAGCACGAGCGGCACGAGCGCGTCGAGGAGCGCATCGACGTGCTCTGGTCGCAGCGGCGCGTACGGCGTGCGCCGCCCGTCCGCCGCCGCGCGCGCCTCGAAGGCGAGCCGCCATTCCGCCGCCTTGGCGACGGCGAGGAGGAAATGACCGAGGCGCACGACCCACCATCCATCGTTGGATGGGTGGCAGAAGGTCTCGACGGCGCGGAGGAGTTGGAGCAGCCGCGAGAGCGCGTCGGCCGCCGGCACGTCACCGTCAATGCCGAGCACGAGCAGCCGCGCCGCGCGCTTGGTGAGCGAGAGCATCGGGAAGGCCGACGAGAGCGCGGACGCCTCCGCGGGCACGAGGCGCGCGTGCGCGCCGAGCACCGCCATCGTTGATTCGTCAAGGACGGCGGCGACGCCGAGCGCGGCGAGCGTGCGCGTGTACAGCATCGGCGCGTGCTCCGCCCACTCCACCCGCTCGACTCGCCCGACGAACGCGCTCTTGCACACGCGTGCGAGCGTGTCGAAGGCGTTGCGCAGCAGCTCGGAAGATGCGTCGGTGTGCGCGCACAGCGCCACGACCTCGCGCACGACGGCGGCGGCGGAGCCGGCGAGGCGCGCGCCCGATGGGACGAGGAGCGCGAGCGCGTACGAGCCGAAGCCGAACGCCGCCGTGTGCGGGCAGAGCATCGGCCGCACCGCGTCGAGCACGCGCGGCGCGCAGCCGGGCGCAAAGTGCTCGCGCGCGCTCACCGCGAGCGAGCCGAGCTCGGCGGCGTGCTTGCGCAGGGCGGAGTGCGCGAGGAGGCGGTCGGCGAAGGGGCGGTGACGCGGCGAGAAGTGCCAGCGCACCAGCGCGTCGAAGAGCGGCCGCCATGCCAGCTCGAGCCCACCGCCGCGCGCGGCGCTCTCCGCGGACCGCTTGGCGACCAGTCGCGCGCAGAGCGAGATGTAGCGCCTCTGGTCTGCGAGCGGCGCCTCGGCGTCGAGCGGGCGGGTGGCGAGGTCGTACAGGATCCGCACGAGCTCGCACCACGCCGCGTCGTCGATCCGCACCTTGCGGCTCATCGCGTGCTTGAGCGCACCCGCGAACGGCCGCGCCTCGCTCAGCGCGTCCGGCACCGCGCGCGCGGCGCGCAGGCCGTCGACGATCGCGCGCACGAGCGCGGCGCTGTCGTCGCCCTCGCCCGCCGGCAAATTGTCGGCGAGCCACGTCGAGTGCACAGACATGCGGGAGCGGCGCGTCCGGCTGCTCGTTGCTCGCGCGTGTTCGGGAGGGCGCGAGTGTGACCGCCGCCTTTAAAGGCCGTGGACAGCTCCAGTGAGAAGGGATCTCAGTCGTGCAAACTCAGTCGTGAACACTAGAACCGCCGGCGCACGAGGCCGCTTGGACGACATCGTCCTTCACCCCAGTGACGCGTAGACGCACACGAGGAATGCCGACCTCGCGCGCCTCTCAAACGGGCAAGCTATAGCTTCGATTTGAGGCGCGCCTGCGCGTCGACAAACTCGCGCTCGAGCCGATCAACGAGCTCACTCACCTTCGGCGCGTCCGTGATGGTGCCGACCCCCTGGCCTGCGGCCGAGCGCGCGCGCGCGGCGCGTGCGGCGCGCGCAGGTGGGCCGGCGTCAGGACTGACGGCGCCACGTGCCGCGCGCCGCGGTGTCCGGTGCACACCCACCGGACCCCCATATGTCCTTCCACGCCTTGGCGCCCGTGTTGCCACCCTTCGAGCTCGAGCCAAAGTTCATCGCGCTCTTGTCCGACGCGGGGAGCGCGTGCGGGTCGAGCCCCGCCGCCTTGATCGACGGCGCCAGGTAATTGCCGTGCACGCCTGTGAACAGGTTTGAGTAGATAATGTCGCTCGCGCTGCTCTCGGCGAGCATCCGCTTGTACTCGGCGGACGCGTTCGCCTCGGCGGTCGCGATGAAGCGCGTGCCCATGTACGCAAAGTCGGCGCCCATCGCCAGCGCGCCGAGCACCGAGCTGCCGTCCGCGATCGCGCCCGACAGCGCGATCGGCCCGGCGAAGACGGCGCGCAGCTCGCGCACGAGCGCGAACGGCGAGAGCGTGCCCGCGTGCCCGCCCGCGCCAGCGCAGACAGGAATGAGGCCGTCGACGCCATACTCGATCGCCTTTTGCGCGTGCCGCAGCGAGATCACGTCGTGCAGCACCTTCCCGCCGTACGAGTGCACCGCGTCGATGACCTCCTTGGAGACCTGCAGCGACGTAATCACGATGGGCACGCGCTGCTCGACGCAGATGGCGAGGTCGGTGCGCAGCCGGCTGTTCGAGGCGTGGCAAATCTGGTTGACGGCGAATGGCGCGGGCCGCTTGCCCGCCGCCTCCGCCGTCGCCAGCTCCGCCTTGATCCGCTCGATCCACGCGGTGAGCAGCTCGGGTGTGCGCGCGTTGAGCGCCGGGAACGAGCCAACGATGCCCGCCTTGCACTGCTCGATGACCAGCTCGGGGCACGAGACGATGAAGAGCGGCGAGCCGATCACCGGCAGCCTGAGGCGATGCTGGAAGAGCCGGAAGCCGCCCGACATGCACGCCGCCTCCCACGATGGCCGCCCGAGCCGCAGATTCGGCACGAATGACGACCTCATCAGAAGTGTCAAGGCCGGATCACCAGCTTGGGAGCGCCGGGGGCAAGATCACGCCGCTGCAGCCAACGCTGGCAACGTTCAGCGCGCGCGGTCTGAGGGGCGCACGCGGTCACTCAGCCTGCGCAACAAGATCGACAATCTCGTCGGGGTGCCGCAGGACGGCGTGCGCGCCGCACGCACGCAGCTTGTCGCCGTGCGACTCGAAGTCGAGGTACGGCGGCACGACACCGACCGCGTACATGCCCGCCGCTCGCGCGGCGATCATATCGTCGCCCGTGTCGCCGACGTACACGGCGCGCGACGGCTCGACGGGCTTGCCGAGCAGGCCCATGGCCTTGGTGAGCGGGAAGGGGTCGGGCTTGCCCTTGCCCTCCTGCGCCTCCATCGCGACCACGATCGGGAAGAATCTGTCCCAGCCGAACCGCTGCAGCGTCCAGCGTGCCTCCGCGTCCGGCCGGCCCGTGACGAGCGCCATCGCGTAGCCCGCCTCTGCAAGCGCGCCCAGCGTCTTGGCGCCGTCGATGATGGGCGGCTCGCTCGCAATGAGCCCGTCAAAATTGGGCCCCTTGTACCGCAGCTGGAACGCCTCGACCACCTCATCGTACGGCACGGTCACGCCGGCCTCGGCGATGATTGCCGCGGTGAGCTTCCAGTCGTTGTTGTAGCCGCCCATGTTCTTGAAGCGCTGGACGGCACCGGGATCGGTCGGCTTGCCCGTGAAGGCCGCGGCCGTCTCCTCTATCGCGAGACGGTACGAGCCTGACACGTTCACGAGCACCCCGTCCATGTCCCACAGCACCGCGTCGAAGCGCGTGCCCATGGCCGAAAAAGTGCGCCAGTCCTGTGGTGCGCTCGAAGAGAGGCCCACTCCCTCCGGCAGACAGGTATGGCGCAGAGCGCGAGCGCGAGCGCGCAGCAGATCGCCGCGCTCGTGGGAAAGGTGGTGGTGGCGAAGCTTTCGGACGGTGAGAAGGTGCACGGCGAGCTCCACTCGTACGACCCGTCGAGCCACACGCTTGCGCTCAGCGTGCCCACGGAGCCCGGCTCGAGCCTCAAGCACTGGGTCATCGCCAGAGGCGAGCACGCGACAAGCGTCGAGGCGGTTGAAGGTGCGAGCGCGCCATCCGGCGCCGACGACGACGTGCCCCTCACATCGGTCGAGAGCATCAAGAAGCGCGAGAAGAAGGCCATCGAGAAGGCCCTCGACGACGCGAACCACATCAACACCGCCGTGAGCAACCAGGTGCAGAACGTGTACAACGCGCTGCGCAAGACGATGCCGTGCGAGTGGAGCGGGGCTGACATGGTGGTGATGGGGCTGGTGACTATCCGCGGCCCGCGCTACTCGCCCGAGTGCTGCGAGGGCGCGGACGAGGGCTCCCTCAGCCGAGTACGCAAAGTGGTGCGCGCGCGCGCGCTGTCCCCCCAGCGGCGCGAGGGTGCCAGCCGGCGCGGCGCTCACCCCCGGCGTTGCTCCCGCCGCCTGGCCGGCGCCGTCTTGCGTCTGCGGCCTTCAGCTCGAGGGCGAGCGCAGGAAACTGATCGCGGCGGGCGACCTCGCGCCTGACTTTGGAGGATGAGCGATGAGATTCATGACACGTGCCAGCCTGCAGTCACTGATCATGATCTGCCAAATGAGGACCTCGGCGCATTTTCCCTCGTCGCGTCCGTACGCTGGGACCACTTCAGTCCCACGCGCGGGACTGGGCGCGCGTGCAAGCGGCAGGGCCGCCTGCGCCGAGCCCATCGTCGAGCTGCGTGGACGGGTCAAGCTGCAGCGCGAGGAAGCGAGCCTTGTCGGCCTCGGTGCGCAGCGGCTCAAGCGTGCGCTCGAGGAGCGCCAGCTGCTCGCGCAGCTCCGCCTCATGCGCGCGCAGTCCGCGCAGCCGTTCAGCCTGCTCCACCTCCTGCTCGGCGAGCAGCGCCGCCTCGGCCGCGGCCGCGCGCGCGCGCTCGTCCGCCGTGGCGCGCTCGGCGCGCAGGTGGACGAGCACGGCGTGCGCCGTGCCAGCCTTGACGGCGGCGCTCTCAATCGCACCCCGCGTGTCCTCCGCCTCGTGCGCGAGCACCGCTGCGCGCATGCAGAAGGACTGAAACTGCGAGGCGTAACGGCGCGCGTCGGCGCGCGCCTCGGCATCGGCCACGCTCGCGGGCGCATATACGCTCGCGCCGCAGCCGCTGGTAGCCCGGTGGCCTGCGTCGTCGAACGCGCCGCCGCCGCCGCCACCGCCGCCGCCATCCGCGCGCGGCTGCGCGGCTGTGAGCATGGCGGCCGCAATCTCGGAGGCGTGCGGAGCGGCTGCGGCCGCGGAGCGGACGGCATCGCGCGTGGCGAGCAGCGCGTTGACGATCGAGCGAAGCGAGACGTTGGGCGCGCGCGAATCGACGGGCGCGCGGCAGATGGGGCACGCCGCGCGCCGCTGCCCGCTGTGCGCGTGCGCGTCGATACGCGCCACGCACGCCGCGCAGAGCGTGTGTCCGCACGGCACGAGGAGGACCGGGCCGTTGTCGGTGCCCGCCATGAGCTCGTAGCAAATGGGGCAGGTGTGCGATGCGACCTCGGCGGAGAGTCGCGACTCCGCGCGCTGCGAGCGCTCGCGCTGCGCGTGCTGCGCCTTGGCCGACTCGCGCGAGAGCTCGGCCGCAAGCTCAGATCGCATCCTCTGCGCGTGTGTACACGCGCGCGCGCAGGCTGGCGTGAGGCGGGCGCGGAGGAGGTTCGGGCCCACTGGCGCGGGCGTGCGCGCGCGCTGCACGCAGGCCTGCCCAGCACGCGCGCGCGCGCGCGTCGCGCGCGCCAGCGGCCGCGGGCGGGCGCCGCGCGTGGCCGGCGGTACGGCCGCGCACCTGCGCGAGCCGCTCAGTGATGCGGTCGAGCACGACGTGCGCGCCGGGCCCAGCAAGCTCGGCGGGCGTGCCAATGCTGTGTGCCAGGCCGTCATGCCCGTCCGAGGCGGTGCACGCGTGCGCGCGCGCCGCCGCAGCCTGTGCCGCGCTTGCATGCGACGAGTAGCCCGCCGGCGGTCCGCGCGCCGCCGATGCAGGGGCACGTGCGCCGCGCGCGGCGGCTGCGGCGGCGAGCTCGGCCTGCACGTCGCGGCGCGCCTCCTCGGCGGATCGCTCAGACATCCACTTGCGCTGCCGCTCTTCCATCGCATGGCGCACCTCGTCCGGCCGCCCCATGCGGTGGTGGCCACGCCGCAGCCAACGGTCGGATTTGCAGGTATTGAACTTTAATTTTTCCAGCTGATTTTCACAGTCAGCACTCAGCACGCAGCAGTGAGCAGCGCGCGGCTGGGTTGCCGCGAACGCCCATGCCAGCGAGTCGACGCATGTGATGGCCCGCACACGGACGCAAGCATGCACCATGACATTCCCGGGCTTTTGGAGAGCGGCGCTCGCGAGGCCTTACCACGCGACATGGCCCGGCGGTTGCACAGACTGACGACACGATGTGCGTGTGCCTCTTCGTCGGTCTGTGCAGCTTCATTCGTCGGTCTGCGCGCGGACAACCTCCCGGCGAGGCCATAGCGCGAGCGACCGAGTGCGTGCGAGCAGAGACGCATCAAGTTGGCGACAGCGCCCTGCGTCGAAGCCACTTGTCCGGACGGCGATGGTCACGATCAGCGTGCCGGTGAGCCAAAGGAAGGAGGGCAGGCCAAGCGCGAGCCGCACGGCTAGGTTGTCCGCGCGCACGCACTCAGGTCCCACTCGCCCGCGTTGTGAAAGAGGAGGAGGTTGAGCGAGGGGCGGTCAGCCTCGCGCCCAGTTGCGAGGAGGCCGAGGCGGCAGGATGGACGTGTCGTCTTGGCGCACGATGATCGTGCGCCGTCATTCGGTTCGACCAAGTGGGCGCACCCTGAACGCGCTGGCGCGCATCCGCGCAGATGCAGACGGCGCAAGAGAAAGGTGGGCAAAAGGAGGACGAAGGCAAGGGCGCGCTTGGCCTCGTTCGGCTCGACCAACTCGTCGCTCCGGTGGGTGAGCTGGTCGAAGCGCAGGTCAGGATGGTCGCGTTGGGGACGGCGGTCCAGGTTCTCCTGTCCCATATTTTTCATTTTTTCCCGCCCTTCTCGCGGCGCACGATGGGCCCACGCAAGCGTCGGCGCACGCTCGCGCTCGCAGAGCACGCACGGTACGAGGGGAGCGTGGACGAGCGTGGGCAGCGGCATGGCCGTGGTACACTCATCCTGACCGATGAGGATGACGGCTCCGAGGCGTGGGTCGCGGGCGAATGGGAGGACGACGAGCTGCACGGCGCGGCAGTCTACACGGCCGCGGACGGCTCGACGGTGCACGGCACGTACACGCGCGGCTCGCTTGACGGGCACGTGCTCGAGCTCGCGCCCGACGGTACGATCAGGTACGCTGGCGCCTACTCGGGAGGCGCAAGGAGCGGCTACGGGATGGAGCTGCGCGAGGACGGCGGCAGCCTCGAGGGGAGCTGGCGCGACGGCGCGCTGCACGGGAGCGCGTGCGCGTACCACTTCCCGTGTAGGCGCAGCGGCGCGCTGCTCGGCGAATGGCGCGATGGTCTGATGCTTCGCGCGCGCTTTTGTCATCTCGACCCGCCTCGCGCGGCACCTGCGTCCGAATGCGACGGCGGCGACGCGGCGGCGCTGCCGCAACTGGCCGGACGCGGTGGCGCGCGCCCGTCGCTGCCGAGCGCGCTGCGCGCCAATCCGACGGCGGCGGCGCGCGCGCTCGCGCTCGCACGCGCCCTGCCCGTCCCGCCGCTGCCGCGCCCGCCGCCGCGCGGGCCCGCGTTCGCGCACGGCGAACCGAAGGAGGGCGTCTTTGCCGGCGGCGACCCGCTGCTCGCTGAGCCGTACGAACTTGAGCGAACTGTCGTCGCGCCGTCGTCGCTGGGCGGCAGCGCGGGGCTCGGCCTGTGGGCAGCACGTGCACTCCTGCCTGGCGAGGTTGTCGCCTTCTTCTCCGGCCAGCGCATCAGCGCGGCGCGTGCCGCTCTGCTCCGCTCGGCGCCGCGCGCGCACGCGCTGGCGCTGGACGAATCCGACGCCGTGCTCGTGCCGCTGGACGCGTGCGGTGCGCCCGACGGCGCGGGCGGCGTGTACGCGGCGTCGCGCGGACACATGGCCAACCACTCGTTCTCGTCAAACTGCGAGTACGCGCCCTTCGTCCATCCGCGCTTTGGCCGGTGTGCGTGCGTGCGCGTGCGACCGGGCGCTGGCGTGTGCGCTGGGCGCGAGCTGAGCGTCGATTACCCGCTCTTCGCCGAGCACGCGCAGCTGTCGGGCGGTGCTGCGCTGCCCGGCTGGTTCCGCGCATACGCCGAGCGGCGCGACGAGGACGGATAGTACGCGCAGCGCAGGGGGGGGGGGGGGGGGGGGGGGCACCGCAGCGGCACGCATCCGCGCTGCGTCGCGCGCGCGCGCGCGCGGTGCGTTCCGACGCGCGCGCGCGCGCGGGCTGTTCGCGCCCTCTCTCTGCCGCGCCAGTTACTACCACTTGCGGATGAGCCCGCCCATTGAGCTGCTCCGGCTGCGCGCGGGGCCGGCGGAGCACGCGGGCGGTATCGCCGCGCTCCGGCACGGCCCGTGGCGCGTGCTCTACCTGGGCGCGGTCGAGCAGGGCATGACGTTTGTGCCGCACGAGCCGGCCGAGCGGGCGGGGCGCGACGCTGGCCGCGCCGAGGGCGAGTGCGAGCCGAGCGTGATCGGCTTCGAGTACGTGCGCACGGCCGCGGCCACCGCGTACGCGTTCGGCGCGCTCTGGCGCGAGCAGCCGCTCGCGACGGCCCGCGCGCGCGACGGCGCGCGTGCGCCGCGCGTGTTGTGCGTTGGGCTCGGTGCAGGCTCGCTGCCGCTGTGGTGCGCGCACCACTGCGCGGGCGTCGCGGTGCGCGCGATCGAGCTGTCTAGTCTCGTCGCTTCCGTCGCGCGCGAGCAGCTGCGTAATCCGCTGCCCTTCGAGCTCATCGTTGACGACGGCGCGCGCGCGCTCGCGCAGCTCGCCGCAGACGAGGACGAGCGCGCGCGTGCGGTGTGCATCGCGCTCGACGCGTACGACAGCCACGGGCGCGTACCCGCGCACTTGCAGAGCCGCGCGTTCCTCGAGCGCTGCGCGGAGTTGCTCGAGCCCGGCCGCGGCGTGCTCGTCGCGAACATCTGGCACGGCCCTGCCGGGTCGGCTGAGCATGCGCAGATGTCGGCGTTTGCGCGCGCGGCCGACGCGGCGGTCGGCCGCGTGTACGGCGTTCGCGTGGCGGGGCAGGAGGCAAACCTCGTCCTCGTCGCGATCCGCGCGGCGCCCGGCGTCGCGCCGCTAACGGCCGTCGCGCTCAGCGCCATGGCGCGCGATGCGCTCACGCGCGCGCGCGTCGCGCGTCCGCCGTTCGCGCCCGAGCTGCTCGCGATCCTGCAGCGGATTGCGAGCCCGCCGTCGAAGGCGGGCGCGGGCGCGGGCGCGGGCGCGGGCGCGGGCGCGGGCGCGGGCGCGGACGCGGCCGAGCCTGCGCCAATCATCTCCCTTGAGCAGCTGCTGCGCGGCGGCGACGATGCCCACGCAGACGCGGTCGCGAGCGCGTAACGTTCTTCGAAACGCACATGGGCGGACGCGTCCGCCCATGTGCGGTGGCAAAAATGGCCGGGGCGGCGAGTGCCATCTCGGCTCTCGCGTCCTGCGCGCAGTACGTAACCATATTACGGTTACCATTCTTATACAGTACTATGGACCGCCCCAAAATGTCGCCCCACTTCCATCGCCGCTCCCAGTTCTCGAGCTCGTTCGTCACGAACCCGCTCGACCGCCCGGATGCGGCGGCGCGGCCGCGCGCGGTGTCCGTGCAGGTGTCATCCACGTCGTTCACGCCCACGCGCTTCTCGCACCTCAAGTATTGCCGCTCGCCCGTCGGCTGGGAGCCAACGGCGCCGGGGTCGACGACCGCGCCGCGTCCGGGCTGGCGGGCCGTCTCGACGGCCTGGCGCCGCAGCGAGTCCGTGCTCGCCGCGGCGATCGCGCAGCATGCGCGCACGCGCCTCCGCGCCGTGCTCCGCGCGTGGCAGGCGGTCGCGCTCGGCCCGCCGGCGAGCGCCGCGCGCGCAATCGCGCTCGGCCGAGCCATCTCGCGCTGGCGCGCGCGCGGCATCGCGCGCGCTCGGGCGGCGCGCGCGAGCACGCGCGCGGCCCTGCGTGCGCAGGCGCACGCGTCGTGCCGCTGGCGCGAGCGCTCGGCCACGCGCGGCGCGAGGGCGGCCGCAGCCGCGCGGCTGGCGAGCCGCGCGCGCACGCGAGCGCTCGCACACGCGGTCGCCACGGCGGCGGCGGCGGCCGCCGCGGCCGCTGCGGCTCGCCCGAGGCCGATCCTGCGTGCCGCTCTCGCGCTCGCTCGGTGGCGGCGCGCGAGCGCCGCGCTCTGGCGCGAGCGCGCTGGCGCGACGCGCACCGCGGAGGCGAGCGTTAGGGTCGCACGCGCGCACGCGCTGCGCCGCGCCTGCCTCGTCTGGTCGACCGCGGCGGCCGTGGCGCTCGCGGCGCGGCGCGCGCTCGGAGCGGCGCGCGCGCGCCTGCGCCGCACCGCGCGCGCGCGCATGGCGCGCGCGCTGCGCGCGGCGTGCGGCGCGGCCGCGCGGCGGCGAGCGGCCGGCGCGCGGATGCGCGCGCGCGCGGTCGCGTGGCTCGCCGCGCGCGCGCGCGGCCGAGGTCGGGCGTGCGCGCAGCTGTGGCGCGCGCGTGCGGCGTGGCGCACGCACGCACGTGCCGTGCACCGCGTGCGCGCCGCGCGCGAGGCCACCGTCGGGCGCGAGGCGCTTGGCGTATGGCGCGCGTGCGCGGACGCGGCGGCGCGCGCGGGCGCCGCCGGCGCGCGCCGGCGCGCGGTGGCGGCCGCCGCGGTGCGGCGCGCGCGCCAGGCAGCCGCCTTGTCGCCCGATGGCCGCTGGCGCTCGCACTGCGCGCGCGCCGCCGCGCAGCGCGCGCCGTTCCGCAGCGCGGCGGCCGCGGCTGCGGCATTGGGCGAAATCGGCCGAGCGCGCGCGCACGCCGCCGCACTGCTTCGCTTGCGCGCGGCGGCGCACGCGGCGGCTGGGCTCGACGGCGCGGCGCGCGCCGCGGCGTGCGCGCTCGGCGCGCGCGCGCTCGGCCGCTGGCGGCGCGCAGCCGCCGCGGCGCGTAACCGCCGCGTGTGCAGCGGCGAGCGCGCGACCCTCGGCGCCGCGCTCGCCGCGGCCTCGGCGGCGAGCGCCGCGCTGCGCGTGTGGCGTCCGGCCACGCTCGCGTGGCGGCGACGGAGCGCGGCGAGCGCGCGCGCCGCCGCGCTCGCCGCGCGCTGCGCGCGCCGCGCGTCGCACGCACGATGGCGGCGGGCCGCGCGCGCGCACGCCGCGGCGGCGCGCGCGCGCGCGGCGGCGCAGGCGCGCGGCGTGCGCGCGCTGCGCGCGCGCGCGGCCGAGTTGCGCCGGCTCGCGCGCGCCGCGCGCGGCGCGGCGTGCGCGCGCCTGCCCCGCCGCTGCCGCGCGCGCCGCGCGCTCCTGCGCTGGGCTCGCGCAGACGGCGCGGATGGCGCGCCTCGCCGGATCGCGATGGCGACGGCGCTGCGCCGCGCGCACGGCGCGTGGGCGCTCGCGGCGGCGGCGCGCGCGCTCGCACAGTCGGCCGCGCGCCGCTCCGCGCCGCGCTCGGACGCGCGCGCGCTCGCGTGGCCGCGCTGGGCGGCCGCGCGCGCCGCCGCGCTGCGCGCCGCAGCGCGCGCCGGGCTGGCGCGCGCGCGCCTTGCGCACGCGGCGCTCGGCGTGTGGGTCGCCGCGGCGGCGCGCGCGCGCGCGCGCCGCGTCGACGCGCGGCGCCAGCGGCGCGCGGCCGACGTGTCGCTCGCGCGCGCCCTCGGCCGAGCGGCGCGCGCGCGCGCCATGCGCGCGTGGCGCGCGCGCGCCGCGGCGCCGCGGCGCGCGCCGCTCGGCGCGGGCGGCAGCGCTGCCGGCACGCGCGGCGCGCGGCGCGCGCTGCACCGCTGGGCGGCCACACGCGCCGCGCGCGCCGCCTCCAGCGTCGCGGCCGTCACGATGGCCGCCGCGTCGCGCCGTCGACGCCGCGCGGCCGCGCTCGCGCGCTGGGCGGCGGAGCGCACGCCGAGCGCTGCGTGCGCATCGGCGTGCGCCGGGCGGTGGCGAGTGGCGTTGTGCATCAGTCGATGGCGCGACGCGGCGGCGGCGTGCGCGCGCCGCCGCTCCGTGCCGGCCGCGGGCCGAGTGCGCCTCGCGCGCCTCGTGCGCCGCTGGGCGGCGCGGGGCACGCGCGCGGGCCAGCGCGCGGCCCTGCGCGCCGCGCGCCGGCGCGTGCACGCGCGCGCGCACCGCGAGCTGCTCGGTGCGTGGCGCGCGCACGCGCGCGCGCGCGCGTCCGAGCGCCGCATGTGGGTCGATGGCGCACGCACGCGCGCGGCCGTCCGCCAGTGGATGCGCGCGTGCGCGCACGCCATGCTCCTCGCCATCTGCGCGGCGCGCGGCGCGCGGCGCGCGCGCAGGCGCGCCTTGCACGCGTGGCCGGTGGCCGCGGCGCTCGCTGCCGCGCGCCGGCTGCGCGTCGGCTGCGCCGTGCTCGGCGCGCGCCGCCTGCTGGCGGCAGCGCTCGGCGAATGGCGGCATGCGATCGCCGAACGGTGCGCGTTGCGCGTGGACTGGGATGCGGCGGCCGTGGCGGACTGGCGCGTGCGCGCGACGCGCGGCTCGCGCCGGATCCGCGCCGCCGCGTGCGGCCGCGCGCTCGGCGCGAGCGCGCGCGCGCTCGGCAGCCGGCGAGCGCTCCGGACCGCGCTGCGCCGGTGGGCGCTGCGACGGCCGCGACCGCCGCCACGCCGCTCGCCGCGCGCGCTCGACGCGCCGCGCGCGCGACGCAGCGCAGCCGCCAAGCTTGATGCGGCGCTCGCGGGCGTGCACTCCGTCGTCGCGCGCGCGCTCGCCGCCGACGCGCGGCCCGGCCGCGCCCTGCACCGGCTGCGCGCGAGATCTCGCGCGCACGCGCTCGCCTACGGGTTTGGCGCCGTGTGGGCCCACGCCGTTCACCGCCGCCTCCTGCTCGCCGAGCGCGTCTTCGGGCCGGCGTGCTCCTCAGCGGCGAGCGGCAGCTCTGACGCGGGGGACGGCCGCGACGGCTGGTGACATTTCATATTCTAAGAGGGGCGTTGCCAGAAAGCTTAGCTACGAGCGCCGCGGAGAGGGTGGCGCGCGCCGCCGGCGTGCGGCTCGGGGGGCGCTTCAGAAGGTCGGCTTCTTGGAGACGAACTCCTGCACGACGAACACCGTGATGGCAATCATCGCGAGGCGGCCGTTCGCCAGCTCCTTATCCTGCATCGTCCGCTTCTCCTGCGCCGTCATCTTGGCGAAGAGGCCGAGCGGGTCAAAGCCCAGGTCGCCCGCGATCCGCGCCTCCGGCAGGAGCGGCGTGATCTCGCCGACCTCGGCGAGGATGCCGATCGCGACCACGAGCAGCCAGAAGGCGGCGCTCACCTGGCCGAGGCCGCCGTTCGGGATGGAGGGCGCGAGGCCGCCGGTCTGCTCGGTAATGGCCGGCAGGTTGAGCAGCTTGGCGAGCGGCTTGTTGAGCAGCTCCGCGAGCGGCCAGTTCGCCGCGGCGAGCATCGCGAGGCGGCAGTGGCGGATCTCGGCCTCGCGGTAAAAGGCGAGGCGGCTCTCGCTCTCCGCGAGGCCGAGCGGGTCGAACCCGTTGTCACCGGCCTGTGCAGGCGAACCGCGGCAGAGCGCGTGGCGGTGAGGCGAGCGACGCTCACGCACGGCGCGCGCGCGCATCGCGCGAATCGCGCGCATCGCGCGAATCGCGCGCATCGCGCGCGCGGACGCGAGCGCGCACCAGCGTGCCGTCGAGGAGGGCGGGGCGCGGCGCAAAGGGGAGCGCCTTCGAGTTCTGGCCCTCCATGCGGATGACGCTCTTGCCCATCGGCGCGCTGGAGCGCACGCCGTGGAAGCCGAGCGAGCAGATCGTGAGGCTGAGCATCGTGCTTGGTGCGGGCGGTGCAGATGCTTCGAGAGAGGTTTGCGCTCCCTGCCTCCCTCCGATATTTCAAGATATTCTTTTTGAGACGATGCAAAGAGAAGGGAAAAGAAGTGTGACTCGGATAGGCGCGACTCACGACTCGCGCGCGGCGCGCGACGGCCGCGCACGATGACGCTGCCCGTGTCCCTGAGTGGACAGCACGCTGAAGGGGCTGAGCAATGAGGCGCTCCGCGCTCGCAGCTCGGTCGGGCGGCACGAGAGCATTGCGCGGTCTAGGCGGGCGGGAAGCCAGCGGCGAGGAGCGCGGCGTAGCCTTCCTGCAGGCTCACCACATCTTGCACGCCCATCTCGCGTAGGCAGGCCGCCGCGCGCAGAGCGCGCCCGCCCGCCTTGCAGTGCACGTAGGCCGTGCGCGTGGCGGAGACGCCCGGCGGGAGCTGGGCGGCCGGAAGGGTTGACAGCGGCACAAGCAACGCGCCGGCGAGGTGCCCCGCGTCCCATTCCTCCTTCTCGCGCACATCGAGCAGCTGCGCATCGCCCGCCGCGAGCTGGCGGCGCACAGCGTCGAGTTCGTATGGCGCGCCCACGCCGGCGAGCGAGACAATCACGCGTCGCGGCACGGCGAAGCGCCGCGCTGCGCCAAGCTGCAGACAGGCGGAGCGCCGCACCACGTCCGGATGCCGCATTGCCGCTGCCGACATGCACACCGGCAGCATCCACGCCGCTCGGCTCGCCGTGATGGCAACCATGGATGCCAACGTCCTTTCGAAAATCGCGACCTTCTCTTTTGTGAGGCTCGAGAGACGCTGTGTGTTGTGAGATAATTGCAAGGCCGCAATGCTGCGCTCCCTCCTCCTCTCGGCGGCGATTCTCGGCGCGGCGGAGGCGATGCGCGCGGGCGTGAGCTCGCGGCCGCTGCGCGCGGTGGCCGCGCGCCCGTCCGGCGTGGCGATGGGGCTCACCTTTGACGAGTCGAAGGCGATGGCCGGCGACCCGAACATGAAAAACTACAGGAAGCTGAGCGATGCGCTCAAGGAGGCCGACGTCGAGCGGCGCAAGGAGGAGGAGGCGGCGATGGCGGCGCTCAAAGCGGAGGAGGACAAGCGCAACCGCCGCAAGAAGAAGATGGAGGTCATGCGGGCCATCCCCGACAGCGCGCCAGCCGGCAAGGTGCGCGCCGCGCCGCGCGCGCGCCACACGCCGCGCGATCGCCTGCGCCTGCGCCCCGCCGCTCCGCGCCGCCGAGCGCGGACGAGCGGGCACCTCGGGCACGGCGCGGCGCGGGTTTGGTAGTGCGTGCTCCGCGTCGCGGCCGGCTCTTCGCTCCGGCGCGACGGCACGTGGCGGGCAGAGCGCACGCCACGGTCTCGCTCTCGGACGCGCATCGTGTTCGCGGACGCGCGCGGGCCGCCGCGTGGGCCGCCGCGCGGGCCGAGCGCGGCACACAATGGCGAGCACGGGGTGGCACCGCGTTCGCGCGCGCACCGGGGAGCGCCGGCGCGCTCTGCGCCGTCGCACGCCCTCGTGTCCGACCTTCAGCGCGCGGCACCGGCGTGACCGCCTCCGGCGCCTCCCTCGACTCGTCGCCGGCCGTCCCCGTCCCCGTCCTCACCATCCCTGTCCTCGCCACGGTACCATCCTTGTCCTCCGTCTCACCATCAGGTGTCCGACTTCATGTATCGCGACGGCGTGACGGAGGTGCTCGAGAAGCTGGACAACGACATGATCGGCCTGCAGCCGGTCAAGCAGCGCGTGCGTGACATCGCATCTCTGCTCGTCATCGATAAGATGCGCCGCAAGCTCGGCCTCGACACGTCCATCCCGTCGCTGCACATGTGCTTCACCGGCGCGCCTGGCACGGGCAAGACGACCGTTGCGATGAAGATGGGCCAGATTCTGCAGCGCATGGGCTACTGCCGGCACGGCGGCGTCGTCGTCGCGACGCGCGACGACCTGGTCGGCCAGTATGTCGGGCACACGGCGCCCAAGACCAAGGAGATGATCAAGAAGGCCTTTGGCGGCATCCTGCTCATCGACGAGGCCTACTACCTGTACAACGCGGCCAACGACAAGGACTACGGCCAGGAGTCGATTGAGATCCTGCTCAACGTGATGGAGAACCAGAAGGACGACCTGATCGTCACGCTCGCCGGCTACAAGGACCGCATGGACAAATTCTTCTCATACATCCCGGGCATGAGCTCGCGCATCGGCAACCACATCGACTTCCCCAACTACGAGCCGGACGAGCTCGTCGAGATCGCAAAGGTCATGGCGCGCGAGCTCGAGTACACCTTCGCCGACGACGCGATCCCCGTGCTGCGCGAGTACGTGGCCAAGCGCATGACGCTCCCCTTCTTCTCGAACGCGCGCACGGTGCGCAATGCCATCGATCGCGCGCGCATGCGCCAGGCGAACCGGCTCTTCATCGAGAAGCTCGACCCGTCGTCGGACGGCTCGATCACGCCCGAGGAGCTGCAGATGTTCACCAAGGCCGACATGCCCACCGCCGCGGAGCTCGAGGCGCTCGGCGAGTCGGCCATTGTCGAGTAGGCCGGCGCGGCGTGCCGCGGCGTGGCGCTCGGCGAGGTGGCAGCAGCGCGCACCGGCGAGGTGGCGCTCGGCGAACTGCGACGCGTCTCACGCGCGCGTGCGCGCGGGGGAGGGGAGCCGCGGCCGGCGTGCGTGGAATGCGGCAACGCTCGTCAGATCGGCAATGGCCGGAATCTGAAAGCGGTGCAGCCCGCTCTCAGCCGTTTTTGACCGCCCTTGCTCAATGCTCACGCGTCGCCATTGGACGCCACGGACGCTCACCCGGGCGCGGGCCGCCGCGACGAGCGGACGGTCTCATCACCGCATGACTGCCTTGCCCGTGAGCAGCTGCTCGAGGGCAGGCCGGTCTACGGCATGGTCGTCGCGCAGGATCACGACGTGTTGCCGGCCCTTGGCGTCCGTGTGGAAGACGAGCGGCACCGCCCGCCGCTGCTGGACCGTGCGCGGCGCGAGCGGCACCACTGCGGCGACCGGGTAGACGTGGTCGAGGCGTTGGCCCCAGACGGACAGCGTGCTCACCACCACGCTGCCCGCCTCCTTGTGCAGCCGGATCTCGCCGACGAACCGCTCAGAAATGAAGGCGAGCGACGCGCCGACGACGACGCTGCCAGCAAATGTGGATCCGAGGACCGCGTACTCGCCAAGGCCGAGCTCGCCGGCGCGCATCGCGATGGCAAGCGGCGCGCCCACGCCCACCATGGTCCCCACCTGCAGCACCTTCGCCCGCAAGAGGAGGCGCGCTCCGAGCACCCAAGGCGAGCGATAGATCAGCGCGCCGGCGGCCATCGTGCGAGACACGCCCCATGAAGGTCGACGAGGGCGCCGGCCGGGCGTCCACGCGGCAGCGGCAGACGAAGGTGCGCGCGCTCGACGACCACGCGCGGCAGGAGCTGAAGCGCAAGCGGCTTGACGCGCTCGAGCAGGACAACTGGCACGAGGACGCGCTTGAGCCCGACGACGACGACTACGAGCCAAACGAGTCGGACGACGGAGAGCTCTTCCTCGGAGAGCAGAAGAAGGGGCGGAAAAAGAGCGCGGGCAAGGGCGCGAAGAAGAAGACGCGCGGTGGCGACCAGTTCCGCGAGGAGACCGGCCGCACGAAGAGCTTTGACGACATCGTCGACGACGAGCAGTACCACAAGTTCCCGAGCTGGGTGCCCACGTACTTGTCGGCCGCCGTCAAGCCATCGACGCGGCCGCCGCGCAAGTTCTGCTATCTGACGGGCCTCGCGGGCAAATACAAGTGCCCGGTGACAGGCGACTACCTCGGCTCGCTCGAGGCGTACGAGACGCACAAGGAGACCCGCCTGAAGGGAATGGTGTGAACCCAGCCGGAGACCGACCCGCAGGCTGAGAGACCTTGCACAGTAATTCTTTGCAATGAATCATTTAATCCCAGTCGGAGACGCGCCTCGCACGATGTCCTCTCGGCCGCTGTCCGCTCGAACGCTGATTTGACCACTTGCGAAATGAACGTCAGGATGGCGGTCCTCGTCGCGAGCGTCGGGGCGCGAGTGCGCGAGCGCACGCAGGCGTGCGCGCTGCCCACGCAGCGCCTGCGGCTCGCCGAGCTCGCGCGGCAATGTCCGCCACCCAACGCGTGGCAGATGGGCGGGGAGCGCGTCCGACCGATGGACATGGCGCGCTTCATGCGCGTGTACGGCTGGAGCGTGGAGCGGGCAAAGGCCGTGCTGCTCGAGGACTATGCGTGGCGCAAGGCCAACAGGCCGCGCGCGCTGCGCCAAGAGCGCGACACCCCCGCAGCAGCGCGGCAGGGCGCGTGGCGCGCGCCGCGCGACGCACTCGGCCGGCCGCTGCGCACCAAGGATGGGCTGCCTGTCACGACGGTGACGACGCGCGCCTGGCGCCCGCACGCGTACGGGCGCGCGCAGAACGTGAAGCACGTCTCCTTCTTCATGGAGGAGATGGTGCGCGCGATGCCGCCTGGCGTGGAGGGTGCGGCGATGCTGCTCGACATGGGCGGCTTCAAGCCTGGGCTGCTCTTCCCGTACGTCAAGGACGGTGTCGACTGCTGCCAGCGACACTATCCGTGCCGCCTCGGCGCTATCATCGCCTTCAACCTGCCGCCATACTTCCCCGCCATCTGGCGCGTCGTGCAGCCGTGGTTCAACGCGGACATTCGCAGCAAGATTGCGTTCGCGCCGCGCCACGTCAAGGACCACATGGCAGCGCTCGCGTGGTACGACCGCACGAGAGCCGGGCGCACACGCTCGGTGGCCGGATTTTTCGCGTGCTGGGCACCGGTCGCCACCGCCCCAACGGCGGTCGACGCGCGCTTGAGCAGTGGCTCGTGACCCACCATCTCAGTTTTCACGTGGTGTTCTCCTTCGCGTGCTCGCCAATCACGCACCCCGAGACAACCCAAGCGACACCCTGTACACCCCGGGCCGTCACAACGCGTCCTCGTCGTCCGAATGCGCGTTGAAGAAGCTTGAGAGCTTCACCGGCCCCTTGTCGGCCTCGCCCGCCCGCCCCTTCTTGCGCCGCGTCTGCTCGTCGCTGCTGCTGCTGCCGCTGCTGGCATCGACGCCGCTGTCCTTGCCCTTGGACTTTTTGTCCTTGCCTTTGCGCTTGTCCTTGCCCTTGTCCTTGCCCCGCTTCTTGGACTTTTTGTCCCGCTTGTCGCCCTCGCGCTCGTGCCGCGTCTGCTCGTTGGCCTCGCGCCGTTCGTTGAGGCGCTTCTCGCGCTCGTCGTCGAGCTGCTGGCGGTACTTCATCATGTCCATCCCCACGCCGTAGAATTGCGCCTCCTCCTCGTCCTTCTTCTTCTGCTGCTGCGCCTTCCACTCGTCCCACGAGAGCCGCTCGGGCGCATTGAGCAGGAGCTGAACCTCCTGCTGCTGGTAGGCTTTGGAGTGGAACTCGCGCTTCTCCCACGCCTCCTCGTAGCTCTGGCCCCCGCCGCTGCCGCCCGTGTGCCGCACCGGCTTGCCCGCATTCTTGCCCATGCGCCCCGGGAGGTCCGCCCTCCTTTCCGGGCACGATGGTGGGCGATCTGGATGAGGCCGGCATGGTGGCCATGCTCGTGCGGCAGATGGTCGAGCACGTGAGTGTGTCTTTCGTCGTCGCGCGACATGCTGGCGACTTTGCCGACGTCGAGGCTCAGCGCCACGATGCGGCGTGCGCGCCTGGGCGGCACCGGCGCGTGCCCGCGCCCGCGCGGCGGCATTCGGCCTCGACGGGCACGCCACCGCGGCGCCGGCGTGCGCCGACGGGAGCGAGCTCCACGAATACCACGGCCGATGGCGAGGCCGTGGCCACCGCGCTCGGCCGACGCGCCAGCCATAGCGCCGGCTCACGCGCTGACCATGGCGCACCGCCGGTCGCGAACGGTGTGGCGAGCGCCGGCGTCACGGGCGCGAGCTCGGGCGCGCTGTGGAAGAGCGTGCGCCAGCGGCTCTCGGCGCGTCAGCCAACGGCATACGCGCGGCCGCGGGCGGCCTCGGCCGCCGCCGCCGCCGCGAAGGCCGGCGCGAGCGCCGCCGGCGAGCCGTCCATCGCCGGCGTGCCCGCCGGCGTCCTCGGAGACGCGGGCCCCAACGGCGGCGATCCGGCGCCGGGCGAGGGGCAGTTCAGCCGGTGCAGCGGCGACGCGGCCGTCGCGGGCGACGAGGCGCTCGCGCGCATGGCGCAGAGGCGCGTCGCTCAACTGTCGGCTCTGCGCTACGAGAGCATCCGCGAGGAGAAGCGAGAGCGCATCGAGCGATCTCGCGCGGCGGCGCTCGCGCACGCGGGCGCGCCCGGGTTGGCCGTGGGCGGCGTGGTGCAGGCGCAGTTCATCTTCACGGGCGAGCAGCTCGCGGCGATGATGAAGCTCGAGCGCGCGCGCGTCGCCTCCTTGCCATCGGCGGCGACGACGCCGCCCGCATGCGCCGCACCCTCGCCGCGCGGCGCGGGCGGCGTGGGCGCCGCGCTCGACGCGGGCGGCGGGCCCGTGCCTGCGCTCGCTCGCCGAGCGTGAGCGCCTGGGGCGCCGCAAAGCCGGTCCGCTAGCACGGTGGCAGACTGGTTGAGTATGTGAGTGCAGGAAGTGAGAACTGATCGCTTTTGAAAACACTTCGAGATACGCCCTCCGGAACAAGGACACGTGTTTTTGCGGGATGGCGGCACTTTCTCGGACGCCGCGCGCGCTTCGGCGGGTGGGCGTGAGGCATCTCTCGGGCAAGGATGTGCGCTTTGGCGTGGACGCACGCGCGCTCATGCTGCAGGGAGTCGACAAGCTCGCCGACGCCGTGCAGGTGACGCTCGGCCCCAAGGGCCGCAACGCCGTGATCGACCAGAGCTTCGGCGCGCCGAAGATCACCAAGGACGGCGTCACCGTCGCCAAGAGCATCGAGTTCAAGTGCCGCTTCCAGAACATGGGCGCGCAGCTCGTCAGGCAGGTCGCCAACAAGACCAATGACATCGCCGGCGACGGTGCGTGCGCCGCTTCTTGAGCGCGCGCGCGCGCGCGCCGCGCGCAAGCGCGCTCGTCACTGCGCGCCGCCTCACACCGCGCGCACCTCGCGTGCTGCTTCGCGCCTCGACGGCGCGCCGCGTATAGGCACGACGACCGCGACGATCCTCACGCGCGCCATCTTCTCCGAGGGCTGCAAGTCGGTCGCCGCCGGCATGAACCCGATGGACTTGCGGCGCGGGATCAACCTCGCGGTCGACGCCGTGCTCACCGACCTCAAGGCGCGCACCAAGATGATCTCGACCAAGGAGGAGATCACGCAGGTGCGTTCCATGCCGGCGCGCGCGCGCGCGAGCACGTCGCGCGTGCCGCACGCGCGCCTCTCCTCGCGCTGCCGCCCGCTGCGCCGTGCTGCGCGCACGCGCCATCGCGCGCCGTTGCCCCGCCGTGCGCGCTGTGCGTGCGGTCACGTGATGATCAACCCCCGACCGCACCTCCCGTGACGGATCACATCATGTCATAGTTACACTGATGGCCACGCGCGCGCTGCGCGCCGTGCGCCGCGCACCAGCCCTCCGCTCAGCGAGTGGCAGCACGCAGCCGTGAGCGCCTCACGCGCGCCACGGACGTGCCCCCTTCCCCTTCCCTTCTCCCCTTGCGCGCGCGTACCCTCCGCGCGCGCCCGGCGCGCGCCGCGCCCGCCCGCCGCGGCGCGCCCCTTTTTTGAACTCAGGTGGCGACGATCTCCGCAAACTCGGAGCGCGAGATCGGCGAGATGATCGCCAACGCGATGGAGAAGGTGGGCAAGGAGGGCGTGATCACCGTATCGGATGGCAAGACCGTCGACAACGAGCTCGAGGTGGTCGAGGGCATGCGCTTTGACCGCGGGTACATCTCGCCCTACTTCATCACCAACCCGAAGAACATGAAGTGCGAGCTCGAGGAGCCGCTGATTCTGCTCGTCGAGAAGAAGGTGTCGACGCTGCAGGCGCTCCTCCCGCTCCTCGAGGCCGTCGTCAAGTCGCAGCGGCCGCTCCTCATCATCTCCGAGGATGTCGAGGGCGAGGCGCTCGCGACGCTCGTCGTGAACAAGCTGCGCGGCGGGATGAAGGTGGCGGCGGTCAAGGCGCCGGGCTTTGGCGATAACCGCAAGGCAAACCTGCAGGACATCGCCGTGCTCACCGGTGGGCAGGTCGTCTCCGAGGACGTTGGCCTCAAGCTCGAGAGCACCGACCTCTCCGCGCTGGGCACGGCCAAGCGCGTGACCATCTCCAAGGACGACACGATCATCCTCGACGGCGCGGGCGGCAAGGACGAGATCGCCGACCGGTGCGCGGAAATCCGCTCGGCGGTGGACATCTCCACCTCCGAGTACGAGAAGGAGAAGCTGCAGGAGCGCCTCGCCAAGCTGTCGGGCGGCGTTGCCGTGATCAAGGTGGGCGGCGCGACGGACACGGAGGTGTCGGAGAAGAAGGACCGCGTCACCGACGCGCTCAACGCGACGCGCGCGGCGGTGGAGGAGGGGATCGTGCCCGGCGGCGGCGCGGCGCTGCTCTACGCGAGCCGCAAGCTTGACAGCCTGAAGGGCGAGAACTTTGACCAGAAGGTGGGCATCAGCATCATCCAGCACGCGCTCAAGATCCCCGTCAAGACGATCGCGTCGAACGCGGGCGTCGAGGGCGCCGTCGTCGTGGGCAAGTTGATGGACCAGAAGGACGAGCTGATCGGGTACAACGCGCAGACCGACGAGTACGTCAACATGATCGACGCGGGCATCATCGACCCGACCAAGGTCGTGCGCACCGCGCTCGTCGACGCGGCGAGCGTCGCGTCGCTCATGACGACCACCGAGGCGATGATCTGCGACCTGCCAAAGCCCGAGTCGGGAGCGCCGGCGGGCGGAATGGGCGGGATGGGCGGAATGGGCGGGATGGGCGGGATGGGCGGGATGGACTTTTGAGTTGCTCGGCGCTGGCGGCCGAACAACGCCGAGCTGCCGAGCGCGCTCGGCGCTGGCGCCCCGCCGCCGCGCGCGCCGCGGGCGCGCGCACGGGCGCGCGCGCGCCGCGGGCACACTGGCCGCCGGCGCGCGCGTGCGCCGGTGCCGCCGGCCGCGTGCGGAGGTTGGCTGGGCAGGCGTCACCACGCGGGCCACATCCGATGAATCGCTGGCGGTCGAAGTTGCACGGCGAAGAGTGACAGCGACGAGTGACACAAGAAGATGAAGTGTGTCGACTGGGAGCCAGACCGCATTGCGGGCGCGAAAGTGCGTGGCTGAATTGTGGCATGACGCTGCTCGCGTTGCGAGCAGCATCGGCGTGGCTGCGCGCCTCCAAAATCAACGCCCCTCCCCCTCATCCCCCGCCCCCTTTCAATTGCTCTTCTTGAGCACGAGCAAAAAGCCAATCGCCGCGACGGCCACAGCGGCGTACGTGGAGACGGTGGGCGCGACAGGGCAGCCGCCACCGCCGCCCGCCGGGCCAAGCGTCTGCTGCCACTTCTGCAGCTTCTGCTCGAGCGGGAAGCCGGTCGCCGCGTCGAGCAGCGCCTCGTCCGCGCCGAGCGTGCGAGGCCCGTCGCCGACCGCGGTGCAGTAGATCATCTTGACGTCGCCCGCGGCGGGCGTGCGCAGCTCGTTGCCCTTGGCGAGCAGCGCGGGCTCGAGGGGCATGGCCGCGGCCGCCTTGAGCAGCGCGGGCTTGTTGGTGTACGACTCGACGCCCGAGCGCGGTGGCGGGAAAAAGTGCAGCCTGGCGTGTGTGAGTGAGTGTGAGGGGGAAGGGGGGGGGGGGGGGGGGGGGTTGGGGAGGGGAGTGGTGAGGGCTGGACAGATCCCGTGCTGCTGCTGCTGCTGCTGCTGCTGCTGCATCTGCTGTTGCTCATGTGCGCTAGCCCACAGCACACAGCGGCAGTGCTAGCGCCAGCCGTAGCACCAGCCGCAGCGGCAACGCCAGCGGCAACGCCAAGGTCACGGTGTGCTCGCGCGAGCCCGCGCACATGAACGCGAGCAGCTCATCGCGGTCCTTGGCCTCGCAATAGATCACGGCGTTGGGGCCCGCATCGAAAGTGTACGCAGCGAGGATGCGGCCCTTGTGCTCATTGAACGCGTGGCACAAGCGGATAGCCTTTGCCCGGTGGGTGCGCCGCACGGCGCGCGGCAGGGGCGCGCGTGTGGGCGCGCGCGCGCACGCCGGCAGGCTGGCTGGCTGGCAGGCTTGGCTGGCAGGCCGGCAGGCCGGCTGGCAGGCTGTGCGCGCGCGCGCGCGCGGCGCGGCGCGGCGCGGCGCGCACCTGGCGCGAGACATCGTTGAGGTAAAAGATGGGCGGATAGGTGTCGAGGCACGTCGCGTGGAACTGGTTGGAGTCCTGCATCGTCAGCTTGCCGAACGCCTCAAAGTCGCGCGCGCGGTACGCGGCCTCCATCGCTGCGAGGCGCGGCTCGACGACCGACTCGGCGCGGAAGGCGAGGAGCGGCGACGTCTCGACGGAGGTCTGCATGCCCTCAGTCGACGGCGTCTCCTTCTTCCCCGCGTTGATCACGAGGATCACCGCGCGCAGCTCCGGCCAGTGCGCCTGATCGGCGACGCAGACCGCCATCGAGTCGGTCGCGTCCGGCTTCCGCCCCTTCACCCATTTGACGAACCCGCCGTAAAGCGAGCGGCAGGCCGAGCCGGAGCCCTGGCGCGCGATGGTGGAAAGCTGGCCCTCGTACGCCTCCTCCACGTTGTACAGCTTGGCCAGCGTGTGCACGAGGCACGCGTAGCCAGCGGCGGACGAAGCGAGGCCGGCGGCGGTCGGGAACGTGTTGCGGCTGACGACGTGCACCTTGTACGATGCAAGCTCCGTCGCGGTGCACACCACGGCGCCCGAGGCATCGACACGGTCGCGCGCCAGGCCGCGCATCTCGGCGAGGCACTTGCGCAGCCGCTTGGCGTGCGTGCCGTTGCCGGCCGTGTCCTCCTCCTTGCCGTTGAGCCACAACCGGTCGGCGACAAAGTCGGATGACGCGGCGATCGAGGTCATCGCGCAGAGGTCATCCTGGTCGAGCGTGACGGAGGCGGAGGAGTTGATCGGCGTGTTCAGCCCGCGCGCCTCGTCCTTGCCCCAGTACTTGATCACCGCGATGTTGGTCGGCGCCGTGCACGTCTCAATGAACATCGGCATGGTCGGCGCGGATTCCTCAGTTCTCCCGCCGCTTTTTCAAACCCGGGGCCATTGTGACGGCCTCAGACCTGAATCAGATTCATGACTGGGCTCGGATCGGCGAGTCAGGCGAGCTAAGACGTGAAGCCGTCCTCCCTCAACCCCCGCTCAAGTAGCACACGAGCGACGCGTGGTCGTCGCCAAACAGCGCGAGCCCGGCGATCACCTCCGCCTCGGCAAAGCCCGCGCTGATGAGCTGCGCCGCGAGCGGCGGCAGGCCGGCGTGAGCGGCGTCGCCCGCTGCGTGCCGCCCATCCGCAGCGTCCTCCGCAGCCGCGCGCTGCTCGTGCGCTTGGAGCGACTCCTGCGAAGGCGGCAAGCCGAGCGACAAGCAGGGCGGCGCGTGGCGCTGGTGAGGGGCCAGTGATGGTGACTGGTGACAGGCCAGTGATGGTCACTGGTGACAGGCCAGTGATGGTGACTGGTGACTGGTGACCCGCATGTGCGGTTCGTCCCAAGGCGCGGCGCAGCCATGCGGCCCACTGCGACGCGCCACGCGCGGCCCAAACGCGCGCGTCGGCGCACGGCACCTGCAGCACGGCGCGCTCAATCTGCTCGTCGATCTCGACGTCTTCCGAGTCGCCGGCCGCGGCGGCGAAGAACTGCGCGTCGATCGTCTCGCGCTCTGATGCGGCCGCGGCGGCCAACGCGTCGCTCTCGCCCCTGCGCACGAGCTGCGCGCTGTCGTAGCCGGGCAGGCTGAGGCCAACGCCAACGGCAGGCCGGCGCGTGTCGATGAGCGCGTTGAAATGGCTCCGGTTGTGGTACGAGAGGTGGATCGGCGCCGCGCCGTCGCCGTCCGCGCGCCCGCCGCTGTCGCCGCTCTTCTCGCCGCCGCCGTCGCCGCCGCCTTCGCCGCCTACCGGCTGAAACGAATTGATCGGCGTCGGCGCGTAGTTGTACACGAGGATCGGCCGGCAGAAGAGCTCGCACAGCGCGTGCATCTCGACGTTGTTGCCGTGCACGGACGGCTGCGCCTTGCGCGCCAGGTAGGCCTCAAAGTCCTCGGTGACGTAGCGCGAGAAATGCGAGCGCTCTTTGCGCATGTACTGCACGCACAGCTCACGGAGCGCGTCGTGCATCCCGTCGTCGCCGTACACGGCCTCGGACACGGCGCGGAAGAGGCAGTTGCCGTCGGGAGCGACGCGCTTGAGCACAAAGCCGCGACATTTCATCGCCTCCTCAAACGCGGCTTCGCGCGCCGCCTGCATGCGCGCGTGAGCAGCCCAGCGCCAGAGCCGCGATCGAAGCGCGGGGCGCCGCCAGCAACGGGTCGGGCGCGGCATGAGCTCCAGCAGCTCGGGTCGACCCGTTGCTTGCCGAGATGGCGGCGCGCGCGCGCGCGCGCAGCGCAGGCACCGTCGCGGCGCGCACCAGCTCGGCGAGCTCGGCGTGCGTCATATCACGCGCCTCGTATTCGTCCGCACTGTTGTACCCCCGCTCGTCATCCTCGATGTCCATCCGCGACTCGAGCTCCGCCCGTTCCGGAAAGGCCGGCATCCTCGCGATGGACGGGAGTAGTCAGACAGACTGACGGCCGTAAGAGTCAGCGAGGCGCAAGCCCGAGTTTGGCGGATGTGGCGCACCGGGGCGCCCGTGCCCGCGTCAACAGGAGATGAGCTCGTAATGCCTGCGCAAGCGCAGGTCGCCCCTGTGCGCGCCCTGCTCCGCGTGCGGGTGCCTCCATCGCTTCACCTCGTGCCGCACGTACGCGTCGACGGGGTGCGCCCACTGCGAGCGGCCGGTGAGCGTGTTGTGGTAGAAGGTGAGCGTGCGCGCGGGCTCGGCATATTCGCCGCCGCTGCCACTGCCGCCGCCCAGCGCGGCCTCGAGCGCGGCGCTCGCGCGCGTTGACGCGGCCGTGCGCCCGAGGCGCGCGCCGGCGGTGGACGACTGCCGGCGGAGCGTCACGCTCGGTGCGCGCTTGCGTAACGGCGGCGGTGACGCAAGCGCGGGCTGTGCGCGCGCATCACGCGCGAGCGCGTAATGCCGCTGCAGCTGCGCGCTCGCCACGTCGACCTCAAGCCAACCGGCGGGCAGCTCCGAGCAGAGCGCAAGGTCGAAGAGCCACAGCAGCTCGGGCTCGCACCAGCCGTCGACGCCGAGCGCGCGCGCGGCGGCGAGTATCTCCCCGAGCGAGCGCGGGCGTGTCGCGAGCGTTACGTGCCGGATCGCGCCCGACGCCAGCTCGCGCTCGCGCATGCGGCCGAGCGCGTCCGCCGCCTCGCGCGCCGCGTCCGCCGCCCAGCCGGCGGTGCGGTGCGCGGCGCGCGCGTCCGCGCTGTCGCCGTCGACGGGCGGCGCGGACACGCGCGCGCGCCGCGCCGCCAGCTCGGCGAGCGCGTCCGCATCCGCGCCGCCTGCGCCGAGCGCGGCCGCGCCCGCCGCAAGGGCGCGCATCCGCGCGAGCGGCTTCAGCTCGGGCACGTCTACGATGGCGTCGTAACGGCACGAGCCGATAAAGTCCCATACGTACACGCCACCGTCCTCGTCGGCGAAGAGCATGTACGCGCCGAGCAGCGCGCGCGCCGCCGGCAGCGCAGCCGGCCGTGCCGACGGCGACGGCGCGGACGCGGCAGCGGGCTGCTGCTGCTGCTGCTGCTGCTGCTGCTGCTGCTGCTGCGCGAACGAAGCGAATGCGACGCTGAACGGGTCAGACGGTGGCCGCGCCGTCACGGGCCCGTCGGGCGCGGGCGCGCCATCGGTGGCGGCGGGCGCGGCCAACGCGCCGTCCGCGCCGCCGAGCGGCGCGCCCGCTGCGCGACGCACGGCGCGCGCGCGCGCGCGGCGCACACGCGCAGCGCCGCCTTCGGCGCGCGCCACGCCGTCGAGCTCGCGCGCGGCACCGCCGTCGTCATCGTCGCCACGGCGCTCGGCGTCGTCGCCGCCGTCTATGTCGATGGCATCGTCGCCGCCGCCCACTTGCACATCGTCGGCTGACTGCGGCCCGCCCGGCGCGCGCACCGCCTCGGCTAGCAGCCACAGTGGCGCGCGCTCCGCGGGGTTGGCCGCGTCGAGCCGCACGCCGAGGCGCGCCGCGGCGCGCGAGACGGCGGCGGGCGTCACGGCGGGTGGCGCGTGGCCACGCCTCGCGGCGGCGCCACCCGCACTCGCCGCGGCGCCGCCGAGCTCGCGCGGCTGCGGCACGAGGGGCGCGAGCGGCTGCAGCGCGAGCAGGGCCTCAATCTGCCGGAAGCGGCCCGGGCCGCCGCGCCTGCCCGACGGCGTGTTCGGCCCGGGCGACGTGGACGGCGAGAAGGAGAGCGCCGCGCCGCCGAGCGCGCGCGAGAGTTGCCGCTCCTCCGCGCGGGGCGCACGCAGCACCGAGCCGCGCGCGCCCGTGCCCGCCGCAACGAGCGCGGCCGGCGGCGGCGCGCCGCGCGCAGTCGCCGTCGGCGCGTCGTGCGCGGCGCCCGGCGCGCCGCTCGGCGCGCGGCGGAGCGCGGGTGGCGGCATGGGCGGCGGGAGCGGCGCGGCGCCATGCTGCCCTTGGCGCGCGCGCCTGCGCGCGTAGAGGCCGCCGGGCCCGGCCGCCGCCTCTGCCTGCGCGTCGCGCACCGCGCCGCGCAGCAGCCGGCCCATCGCGAGCACCTCGTCGCGCTCGGCCTTTGCCGCGCGCCGCTCGTCGATACGGCGCGCGACGCGCGCGATCGCCTCGTCCGCCGCGTCGGCGTCGGCGTCGGCAGAGGCGCGGAGCGCGACGAGCGCATGCGGCTGCCATTCTGGAAGTCCGGCTGCGCGCCGGCGCGGGCACGCGATGAACGGGTGGCGGAAGAGCGCGGGCGGGTGCAGCGACGCGCAGAGCGCGCAGAAGCGGCCGAGCGTGCCGCGCCGCGCGCCGTCGAGCGCCGGCCCGCTCTCGTAGCCGCTCTCGTAGCCGAGGTTCCACGCAGCGGAGCACGGCGCGCCGTCGAGCGGGTGCACGGGCGCGCCGCCCCACCACGGCGCCGCGCGCAGCGCGCGCACCGCGCGCAGCCGGCCCGCCGTCTCGTCGCGCAGCCGTTTGGCCGCGCGGTGCACGTCGCGCGCACGGCGCAGCCGTGGGCCGACGAGCGCCACCTCCGCCGCGCCGACGGACTGCGCGTAGACGGCGCGCCAGTCGGCGAAGAGCGCGCCGAGCACGCGCGGCGCGCGCCCGTCGAAGCTCGCCGCCGCCTCGCGCGCGCCGCGCAGCGCCGCGCGTGCCGCGTCCACGCCCGCGCGCGCTGCGGCGAGCGTCGCATCAAGGTCCGCCTCGCGCGCGCAGAGGTGGGCGCGCGCGGGCACGCCGTCGGCGGCGGCGGGCTCGACGGTCTGGTGCGCGGAGACGGCGATGGTGGAGACGCCGAGCGCGCCTGCGAGCGCGCCAAACGCGTTCGACGGGTCGCCGTCGAGCTCGGCAAATTCGGCGGCCGCGCGCCGCGCCACGTCGGCCGCAAGTTGCGACGGCGTGTGCAGCGAGCGCAGCGCCACGTGCGCGCAGAGCGTGGGCGCGCCGCCGTCGGGCTCGGCGCTCACGTTCACGCTCTGCAACTGCAGCGAGCCGTCCTCGAGGCCGAGCCAGCCAATCAGATCGTCGCACACGTGCTCGCTCACCGCGGCGAGCATCACGGAGGCGGCGACCTCCGCAGCGGGTGGGCGGCGCGCGCCAGCGGCTGATGCGATGGATGGGCGGCGTAAGCGGAGCGCAGATCCGACGAGCGCGGACAGCGCCGCCGGCGCGGACGGCGGCAGCTGCGGCGTCGGTGGCGCCGGCTGCTGCTGCGCGGCCGCCGCGTGCGCCGCCGCCTGCGCCGCCGCGTGCGCGGCGAGGCCGGCGGCGGCGCGGCTCGCACGGCGCAAGGCGATCGCAGGCGCGGGCGCGCCGTGCGCCGCGTCGACCGCCGATGCAGCGGTCGACGCAGCGCCCGCGGGCGGCAGCACGCGCAACGCGTGCAGCGCACGGCCCGGCTCGGTGGCCGTCGCGTGCGCGGCGGCCGGCCGCGCGCCCGCGCCGTGCGGCGCGAGCGCGGCGGCCTTGACGGCGTCGGAGTGGAGAAGGCGCGCGAGCGGCACGGAGAGGCGGAGGCGGATGCTCGTGTGCGGCAGATCCGCCGCCACCGCCGCGCACGCGTCGAGCTCGTCGAGCGCGCCGAGCGCCTCGTCGCGCGCGGCGCGCGCCGCCTTGTGGTCCGCCGCGTCCGCGCGCGAGAGCGCAAGGCGCGCGTCGAGGTGGCGGCGGCGCGCGTCGAGCGCGGCGAGCATCGTGCGGCGCGACGACGCTTCGAGCGCGTCGAGCACGTGCGCGCCGCCCAGCGTGAAGCGCACCGCCGCCGCCGCGTCCGCCGCGCCGCCCGCCGCGTCGCGCAGCGCGGGCAGCACGCGCGCCGTCTCGACGAGCGCGGTGCGCGCGCTCGCGAGCTCGTCGTCGAGCGCGCGCGCAGGCAGGCGCAGGTCGGGCGCGTCGCGGCAGCGCGCGGCCATCGCGCCGAGCGTGACGAAGGCCTCGTCCGTCGCGAGCGCGTCGTCGTCGATGTCGACGAGCGCCGCGCGCACGACCACCGCCGCCGCCGCCTCCTCCGCAGTGGCAGCGACCGCCGCCGCCGCCGCCGCCGCGGCGCGCGCACCGCCACCATCGCCGTCCGGCTGCGCGGGCTGCTCGGCCGGGCGCGCCGCCAGCGCGGGCAACGCGAGCGCGTGGCCGTGCGCGTGCATGAGGAAGGCGAGGTCCGACGCCGCCTCGTCGAGCTCCGCGCGCAGCATGGCGAGGTGCGCGCGCTGGCCGAGGAGGAGCTCGCGCGCGGCGGGGAGCGCGACCTCGAGCTGCTCGACCATGCGGAGCGCGCCGTCGAACATCGCGCCCTCCTGCCGCGCCGCGGCGAGGCCCTCGCGCACCGCGTGCCAGTCGGGCGCGCCATCCGCGGCGATGAGCGCGTCGCCCTCGCGCCCGTCCGCGCCGACGGGCAGGAGCTGCGCGATGAGGCGCACCGTCGCAGAGGTGCGCGAGAGGCTGGCGCTCTCCGTCGAGCGGCGGAGCAGCCGCACGCGCAGCCGCGTCTGCCGCTCGGCGCGCTCGCGCGCGACGTCGTCGAGCTGCAGCCACTCGTCGGCGGCGGGCGCGGTGGCGGGCGCGGTGGCGGGCGCGGCGACGGGCGAGGCGGCGGCGGCGGCGGCGCGGCCGAGCACGACCATCGCGAGCACAGCCGTCGCGCCCTCCTCGTCGGCGGGTGCGTCGGCGCCGCCGTCGGCCGTCGCGTGCGGCGCGGACGGCGCGACGTGCGCGCGCGCCGCGCCGTGCGCGGCGGGCGCGGCCGCGAGCGCGCCGTCGACTGGTTCGTCCGCGGGCGGCTGCTCGGCCGCGCCAGGCGCCAGCGACGCGTCGCGCTGCGCGCGCGGCGCGCCGAGCGCGTGCGCGGCCTCGGCGTCGTGCGGCGTGCTGCGCTGCGGCGCAGCGCGCGGCTCGCGTGGCGCGTCGGTCGCGCCGAGTTCGTCGCGCGCAGCGACCACTTTGCGCCGGCCGCTCGGCCCGGGCCGTGTGCCCGCGCAGCGCGCGCGCAGTGCGAGGAGGGTATGCAGCCGGCCGCGCAGCCGCGAGCACTCCTCCTCCGCCGCGTTGAGCTCGTCGCGCGCGCCGTGCAGCCGCAGGAAGGCGGCCTGCCGCGCGATCTCCTCGGCGCGCAGCTCGGCGCGGCGCGCGCGCACGAGGGCGCCAAGCTCCGCCTGCGTCGCCAGCCTGCGCGCGTAGGTGAGGGTGCCCATCAGCATGGCGTATTCCGTGTGGAGGCTCAGGTCGATGGCGCGGTTGGCGCGGAAGCGGGTCTGCAGCGCCACGAGCTTCGCCGCGGACTGCGCGACGCGCGCGTAGCGCGCGCTCGCGCGGCGCGCGTGCAGCACGCCTCCAACGACGCGCCGCGCGCTGCGGCCGCGCGAGACGCGCTGGATCGCCACGGCGGCTGCGCGCATCCGGCGGAGCGAGGCGAGGCTCGAGCGGAGCGCGCGCCACCGCCGGCGCACCGTCTCGGCGCGGCGCGCGACGCGCGCGCGCGTGCCGTCGCGGTCGAGGGGCGGCGGCGGCGCGCCGCCCGCGCGCGCGCCGACCGCCGCCTGCCGCGCGCGCCGCTCCGTGCCGAGCGCGCGCTCCGCGTCGTCGCGTGCCGTGCGCACGGCGCTCGACACCGCGTTCATCGCGCGCGAGTAGATGGCCGCCCCCTGCTTGCGCACCTCGCTGCGCAACGAGAGGACGCGCCGGTACGCGCGCTGCAGCTGCGTCGCCGCGCGCTGCCGAGCGTCCGCCAGCCGCGCGTCAATCCGGCGCAGAGTCCGGCGCCAGCGGAAGGCGCACGCGAGCGCCGTCGCCGCGGCAAGCTGGCCGTCGTGCAGCGCGATGCGCGCACAGAACGAATCGGGCACGAGCACCCGCGCGACGCCGCCGCTGCGTGGCGGCGTGACCGGCGCGCCGCCGTCGCCGCTGTGCGCGCCGCGCGCCGCGCGCGGGCGCGCGTCCGCGTCGAGTCGTGCGGCGATGGCGCGCGGCAGGCTCAGCGCGCAGCCCGCGTGGAGCAGCGCGTCCAGCTCGCGGCCGAACAGGTTGTCCGGGTGCTCGAGCACGTTGTGCAGGATGGCGGGCTCGACGCCGGCGGCGTGCAGCTCGGCGGCGACGCGCGGCTCGAGCGCGCGCATCCGGCGGAGCACGGCCGGGTCGTGCAAGCCGATCGGGTCCCACCACCAATCGGCGGAGCGCAGCTCGGACGCCGACGCGCCCGATGGCTCGCGCGACGCGCGCTTGGCGCCGCCCAGCCCAAACAGCGGCGTGTGGAACCAGCGCAGGACGAAGGGGTCGGTGAGCACGGGCAGCGGCGCAAAATGCATCTCGGTCCACATGCGCGACACGCACGCGTCGTCGTTGAGCCAGTCAGGGCCGGAGGGCGGCCGCGGTGGCGGCGACGCGCCGCGCGCGCTCGGCGACGGGGCGCGGCGCGCGCGGCCGCGCGCGCCGTGCGCGTCGCGCCACTGCAGCAACAGCTCGGCCGCGTCGAGCGTGCGCTCGCGCCACGCGACGAGGAGCCGGCGGAGCTTGACGCGCGCGGGCGTGACGACGGCGGCAGGCAGCGAGCGCTGCGTGCCGCGGATGTACTGCTGCGTGCCCAAAAATGAGCGCAGCTCGAGCAGCAGCATTTGCCGCGCGTGCACCGCGGCGGTCACGCGCTGCGCGAGGTCGGCCGGCGCGGCCGACGGGTCGACGAGCGACGGCTCGGGCGACGCGGGCGCGCCAAAATCGGCAGCCACCGCCCAGGCCGCCACCGCCTTGGCCGACGGCGCCGGCCGGCCATCCGCCGCGCCCGCGTCGACGCGGGACGACGAGCGCATCGACGAACGGCTCCGTTCGTTACACGTTCACCGCGACCGTCGCGCGCACGATGGCGGACGACTTCGCGGGCGACGTGGACGCCGCCTTCGAAGTGGCCGAGACGGCGGCGTGCGTGCTCGCCGGCGAGTACACGCGCGTCGCGCTGCAGTTTCCGGATGAGCTCGTCGTCCACGCCGCGGCAGTGCACGCCGCGCTCACCGCGCGCCTGCCGCCCGCCGTGCGCTGCTACGTGCTCGCCGACTGCACGTTCGACGGCTCGCAGCTCGACTACGTGGCGGCGCAGCACGTGGACGCGCAGCTGCTCGTGCACTATGGGGGCGCGCAGCTCGACGTGAGCGGACCGATCGCCGCGCACCTCGTCTTCCCGCGCCGGCCACTCGACGTGCGCGCGCTCGCCGACGCGATCGCGGCCGCGCTCGACGCGCGTTGCGGCGGCGGCGGCGGCGGCGATGACGACGCGGGCGCAGACGTGCTCGGTGGCGCGGCGCACGTCGTCGTGCTCTATCAGCTGTGCTACGCGCACGCCATGCCCGCGCTCGACGCCGCGCTGCGCGCGCGCGCCCCCGGCCGCGTGACGGTCGGCCGTGTACGGCGCGACTTTGGCGCGGCGCTGCCGCACGGCGGCACGCCGGCCCAACAGCGCGCGCGCGCGCCGTCCGACGCACCGGCCGACGCGCCGGCCCCCGCGCCGGCCTCCGCGCCGGCCTCCGCGCCGGCCGACGGCGTGCACCCACCGCCGGTCGTCGTCGAGGGCTTTGCGCTCGACGGGCTGCCGGCCGGCGCGGCCGGCAGCCTGCGCGGCTGCTGCGTGCTGTACGTGGGCGGCGAGGACGCGCCGCTCGACGCGATTGCGCTCACCCACTGCGCGGCGCGGACGAGCGGCGGCGGCGGCGGCGAGGGTGCTGCGCAACCCGAGCTGCCAATCTGCGTGTGCGACGTGGCCGCACCCGGCGCATCAACCGGCGCGCCACCATCGCGCCTGCGCCGCCTGCTGCTGCCGACGGCGCGCCGGCTGATGCGCCGGTACTACCTCGTGCAGCGCGCGCGCGACGTGCCCACGTTCGGGCTTGTCGTCGCGACGCTCTCGGCGGCGCACCTGCGCCCACTTCTCGACGGCCTCACCGCCGCTCTGCGCGCTGCCGGCCGGCGGTGGTACATGCTGCTGATGGGCAAGCTCAATCCGGCCAAGCTGGCAAACTTCCCGGACATTGGCATGTTCGTCGTCGTGGGCGGTACGCGCGCGGGCGTCGTCGAGTCGAAGGACTTCCTCGCGCCGATCATCTCGCCGCACGAGCTCCTCCTCGCCCTCCGCGCGCGCGACGGCGAGTGGACCGGCGAGTATATCCTCGACTATTCGCGCCTCTTGCCATCGCTCGCGGCCGGCGCGGCCGGCGTGGCCGGCGGCGGCGCGCCCGCGGCGGACGGCGCGCGCGACGGTGCGGGCGAGTGCGAGGACAGCCCCCGCCTCTCGCTGCTCAGCGGATCGCTGCACGGCGGGGACCCCCGCCTCTCGCTGCTCAGCGGATCGCTGCACGGCGGCCACGCGGCGGACGGCGCGCGCGCGAGCGGCGCACGGGCGCGCGAGCGCTCGGGCGGTGCATGCGGCGCCGTGTCGATCGGTTACGAGCGCACGGTCGCTCGTTTTGCGCCCGCGCTCGGCGGCGCGGGCTACCTCGCCGCGCGCGAGTTCAGGGGGCTGGATGCGACGCCCGGCACGCACGACGTGCAAGCGGGCGTGCCGCGCGGGCGCGCAGGTGTCGCGTCGGCGTACGCGGCCGAAGGCGCAACGATGGGCGCGACCCCCGCCTTGGCGATCGTCGAGCTGCTCGCGCAGGCCAACGCGCTCAACGACTCGGCAGCGTCGGTCGAGCCGCTCCACGGCGACGCCCGGCGGGACGCCGCAGAGGCCGCCGCGCCCGCAACGGAGTGACGCGTCGGATCGGGGCGTGGCGACGACCGGTCGATCGGAGAGCGGTCAAGAGCAAAGAGACGAAAGGGGATGAGAGGTCACTACTGTCTGCAGTCTGAAAATGAATGAGCGTCGAGGGTCTGTCTGTCCGGAGTGGCTGAAGAGGCGCGGCGTGCGCGGAGCCTCGGCGCGCGCCGCGAGGATGCACGGCCTGACCGAGGCGGCTTAGGCAAAAGACGAGCCCGCCGGCGACGAGGGCGATGGCGTACTCGTCCTGGACGGAGGTCGCGACGTCGCGCGGCGGCGCTCGAGCGCCACGGGATCGAAGGGGGCGAACGAGGCGTGCAGGCGAGGAGGCTCGTCGAAGAGCACGCGCCGCTGCATCCGCGGCGCGCCCTGGTCGCGCGCGTCGCGCGCCGCCGGCTTGCCGGCCGCGGCGCATTGCGCGTCAAACGCACGCGCGGCCGTGCGTCGCGGGTGGATGCCGGGCGAGACCTCGAGCTTGTCGTCGTCGTCACTCGACCGGCGCTGCTCGTGCACATCGGGCAGCTCGCGTGAGGGCAGCGGCACGAAATGCAGGCGCGCGACGAATGAGCAGCCGTCAGCGCGCGCGAGCAACGAGCAGCCGTCGGCGCGGGGCGCGAGCAACATGGGGGAGAAGCAGGCGGGTTCCCTTTTTGCGGGAAGTCCTTCAAAGGTGCGCGCTGTTGTGAGGCCGCCCCTTCCTTCCAAGTTCCCACTTCCCATTTCCCGCGCCGTCCAGCAACGACGTGCTTATTAATCCGGACAGGCAGGAAATCCGGAGAGGGGAAGACAAGGGTGCAAGGACTCACCAGTCCTCCAAGGCCAACCCACTCCACAAGCGAACCCCTGAACATATTTTTTAGCGACAACATTGTCTCCTCCTTCCACTCCTCCACGACGCCTCCCAAGCGAGCGTACGTACACGGTACTGTCGGTACACCGCTCCCCCCTCGCGGCGGAAGGCGCGAGCGATGCGAAGGAAGGACAGCCGGCCGCGTGACGACCAGCGCGGGCCGATGTCGTCGTGCTCGGACCGCCCGAGCCCCGGGCGCCCCGGGCGGCCGGGCCCCGGCCCTCTCACTGTCGCGTGGGACGACAGCCGTTTGGCGGGAATAAAATTCACAATGCTCGTCGAAGGGGTGGCCGCCTCGCTGAGCGGCTTGCCCGACGTGAGCTCGCGGCTGCGCGCGCTCAAGGCGCGCGGCCGCGCGGGCGGGGTGGACAGCGCGCGAGGTGAGGGCGTGCTGCCGAGCAGCCGCGCGACGGGCCTCGAGGCGGCGCGCGAACGCGCGCGCGCGGCCGCGCTCGTTGCGCGCGCGCGCGAGCTCGCCGAGCGGCGGCGCGCGGACGAGCTGGGCGCGACGATCGGCGCGCGGCTAGCGGGCGCGCACCAGGCGCGTCTGTGCGCGCGCGTCTTTGCCGGCTGGCGCGAGCGCGCCGCCGCGCGGCTGCACTGGCTGCGCACGCGGCCCGCGCGGCGCGCGGCGACCCTCGCGCTCGTGCTCGGCGCGTGGCGTGACGCGCACGGCGCGCGGCGCGCGGCGGTGCTCGCGTACGCGCGCGCGCTCGAGCGCGTGGTCTTGCGCGCGTGGCACGGCGCCGCCGCCGCCGCCGCCGCGCGGCGCCGCCGCCTCACATCGGCCGAGATGCGTCTCGCTCTCCTCGGCTTTATCTGCGCGCGCCTCTGCCGGCTGGCGTGGCGCGGCTGGGCGGAGCACCACGCGCGCGCGGTTGCGGCGCGCGAGGCGGGCGCGCGTGGTGGCGGCGGCGCGGTGGGCTCACTCGTCGCCGCGCCGCGCGCAGCGCCGCGCGCGGAGCCACGCGACGATGCGCGCGACGCTGACGCCGTCGACGCTGACGACGACGTCGACGCCGACGTCGACGCCGACGCCTCGGACGAGCGCAGTGTCGCGCCGCTGCGCCTCGCCGGCGCACGCGGCGCGCTGCGCCGATGGGTGCGCGAGGTTGCGGCCATGCGCCGGCTTGGCCGCGCCGCGCGGATCGGCGGCGCCGTGTGGGCAACGGCGGTGCTCGCGCGCGCCCTCGGCGCCGTCGCCGGCTCGGCGCGCGCCGGTTGGCTGCGCGCGCACGCAGCAGACGAAGGCGTGGGCGCGCGCGTGCGCCGCGATGCGGCGGCGGAGCACGAGGCGCTGCGCTGCCTTCGCCGCGCCGCCGGCGTCGCGCGCGCCGTCGCCACGGCCGCCGCCGCCGCCGCGGCGCGCGCGCGCGCGCTCGGCGCGCGCCAGTGGCGGGCGTGGGCGGCCGCGCGCCGGTCGCGGCGCGCGTGCGCGGCGGCGGCGGCGGGCGCCACCGCCGGCGCGCGCCGCCCGCGCCTCGCGCGCGCGTGGCGCCGCGCGGCCGCTGCCGCCGCCGCGCTGCGCGAGCACGACGCGGCGACGGCCGCAGCGGCGGGCGCGCACGCGGTGCGCCGCGGCGAGCTGGCGCGCGGCTGGCGGCGCGCGCTCGCGGCGCGGCGCGACGATGCGGCGCTCGACGGCCGGGCGGCAGGCGCGTGGGCGCGGCGCGCGGCGGCGTCTGCGCTCGGCGGCTGGGCGACGCGCGGCCGCGCCCGCCGCGGGGCCGCCGCCGCCGCGCGCGCCGCGAGCGCGGCGGCATCGGCGGCGGGCGCGCGGCGCGCGTTCGCGGCGGCTGCGTCCGGCGCGGCGGCCGCGCGGCGGCGCGCGGCGGCACGCGCGGCGGGCGTGCAGGTCGCGCGGCGCGCGGGCGTGGCCGCGTGGCTCGCTGGCGCGGCGCACGCGCGCGCCGCGCGCGCCCGCGACGAGGTCGCGGCGGGCGGCGGCGCCGGCCGTGCGCGCCGCGGCGCCGTGGCCGCGATGCGCGCGGCCGCGCGCGGCGCGGCCGCGCGGCGCGGCGCGGCGTCGCGCGGCCGCGCGGCCGCGGCACGTGGCGTGCTCGTCCACCTGGCGGCGGTCAGCGCCGCGGCGCTCGCCGCCGACGACGGCGCGCGCCGCGCCCGCCGTCAGCGCTACCTTGCGCTCCTCCGATGGACGGCACGCGGCTGGATGGCATTCGCGCTGCTCGCGAGGGGCCTGCACGCGACGGCGCGCGCGCGCGCGGCGGCGGCGGCGCGCGCGCGCGCGGTTGAGGCGATGCGCGCGTGGGCGCACGAGGCGGCGGCGCTCGGCGCCGCGCGCGTGGCGGCCGCCGTCGCCGCCGGCGCGGCGGCGGCGGCGGCGCAGCGGCGGCGGCGCGCGCGCGCCCTCGACGCGTGGGCGCGCGCGCTGTGGGAGCGCGCGGCGGAGGCGGCGGAGCGGCGCGCGGCGCACGGCGCGCGCGCGGCGGCCGTCCGACGCGCGCGCCGTCGCGCCGCGCTGCCGCGCCTCGCCGCCGCGGCGACCGCCGCCTCGTCGGCGAGGCGCCACCTCGCCGCGGCGGCGGCGGCCGTGCGCGCGCGCCCGCTCGCCGCCGCGCTCGGCGCGCTCGACGCGCGGCGGATGGCGCGCTGGCGAGGCGCGTACCGGCGCGGCGCGGCGCGCGCGCACGCGGCGCGCGCTGCGCTCGGCGTGGCGGTCGCGGCGCTCGCGCGCGCGCGCGCCATCCGCCGCGCCGCACGCGCCGTCTCGCGCGGCGCGCACGCGCACGCGTGCCGTGCGCTGCTGCGGCGCGTTTGGCACCGCGGGCTCGTCGCGCGCGCGGCGGCGAAGCGCGCGAAGCGCGCCGAGCTCGACGACGCGCGCGACACCTTCCGCCGCGAGCTGCTCGCCGCGGGCGCGCGCCAGTGGCTGCGCGTTGGCCTTGCGGGCCACGAGGCACGGCTGCGCGCGGCGGCTGCGGAGGAGGGCGCGCGTGCGGCCGCTGCGCTGCGCGCCGCCGAGCGCTTCGCGCGGCGGTGGCGTGAGCGCGCCGCCGCCGCGCGCGAGGCGCGCGCCGCTGGCTGGCTGCAGCCACGCGCCGCCGCCCACGCCGCGGCAGCCGCGCGCGACGGCGCGCGGTGGGCGGACGGCGGCGCGCGCGTCGCCGGTGCGCGCGCGCCGCGGCGTGCGCCGCGCGCGCGCCGCGTGCGCCGCGCCCTGCGGGCCGTGCGCTCACGCGCGCCGCCGCCCCGCCTCGCGCGCGCGCGCGCCGAACCAGCCGCAGGGTACGGCGGTGGCGGTGGCGGCGGTGGCGGCGGCGGCGGCGGCGGTGGCGGCGGCGGCCGCGGCTGCGCACCTCGCTTCGCGCCCGCACTCAGCCCGGCGCCGCCCGGCTCGAGGGGCGCGTGGCCGCCGCCATCTCTGCTCGTCGACGCGCTCACCGCGCGCCCGTTCGCACCGCCGCGCCGGCAGCCGCGGTGTGTGCGCGCGCGCGCGCGCACACGCCCCTCGCCGCGCGGCTGCTCGATGCGCGGTTGGACGTCGCCGCCGCGTCTCACGCCGCCCGTGTGCCCCAACCGCCCCCGCCACCGCCCCCCCCCCCCCCCCCCTCTCCCTCTCCCCATCCCACCCCGCCCACCGTCGCGCAGGCCCCTGCCCGCCACGGCCGAGCCTCGCGCGCCGTGTGCGCCCGCGGTGGGCGTGGCTGGCTTCGGCGCGTCGATCGACGAGGGCGCGCGCGGGGCGGCAGCCGCAGGTCGCGAGCGGCCGGCACCGCCCACGCGCGGCGGAGGCGAGCGCACGGCGTTGGCGGCGGAGGCGGAGGCGGAGGAGGCGGCGCTGCTCGACGAGGCGGCGGCACTTGCCGAGCGTCTACGCCTGCTCCTCTCCGCGCCGGCGCCCGCGCATCCGCGCGCACAGGCCGCGCGCGCTGCAGAGGCGGCTTCAATCTTGGCGCGCGTCGAGCGCGTGCGCGCCGCGGCGGCCGCAGCGGCGGCGTCGGCCCTGTGATGCCGCGACTTTCCGCGTGTTGCCCGCACCCCCCTCGAAAGACCGGACGCTACGAAGCGGGTTCAGTATAGATGGTCAAGCCAAATCCGATCAGGGGCACGTAGAGCGCCCCGAGTGCAGCGCGGGCCATTCGGAAGGACGTCCTTGTGAGGGAGCTCTTCGCGTTTGGCGAGCGGGGGAGCACGACGCGCAGCGTTGCTGCGGCGGCGTGCGGGCGGCGAGCAGCGGTCGGGCTGCTCGCGACGAGGCCGGAGCAGACGGCGCCGTGGCCGCCGGCGCAGGTGACGCGCGCCGACGAGCCGTAGCGAGCGTCCGTGATCCGCACGGCGGTTGGAGCGGGCCGGCTGGTGCGGCGCGCTCGGCCACGGGTGGCGGCGTGCACGGGCGTGCCGAATGCGGTACGCGTCGCCAGCCGCGCGCGACCTGGGCGGAGCCCGCAAAGCGTCGACCGCTGCGTGGCTCGGCCGTGCGTCAACGCCGGCCGCGCTTCGGCCCGCGCGCGCTGCCGCCGCCGGCACTGGCGCCGACAGCTCTGCGGGCGGGAATGCGGGCGCGAACGCCGCCGCCGCGCCCGCCGCCACCGCCGCGCCCGCCGCCGTCGTCGTCACCGACGTCGCCCTCGTCGTCGCAGTCGTCGCCCTCGCCGTGCACCATGCGCTCCTCACGCTCGCACACCTCGCCGCGCACCCACCAGGCGAGCACGAGGGCAAAGCGCTCAGGCGTCGACGTGGTGTCGCGCCCGGCCGCGTGCGCCGCCATGTCGTGCACGTCGTAGAAGATGTTGCGCGCGGCGTTGTAGTCGCGGTGCACGGGCTTCTTGCCGCCGTTGCACGCCGGGCAGATGACGAGCGCGTGCACCGTGCGCGTGCCGCCCTTTGCCACGGGCAGGCGCGGGTTCTGCGCGAGCTCCGCGCCGCAGCGCTGCAGCCTGCCGCCCTTGGCGAGCCGCGGCATCGAGCAGTGCATCGACGTGTACGGCTCGGGCACGAAGACGGCCGCGACGCCGCGCCGCCGCAGCTCGCGCAGCAGCCCCACCTGGAAGGCGGGCGGCGCGCCCTTGGGCTGCGCGCCCTTGTGGTCGCGCAGCCACTTGCCCACGCACACGAGCAGCCGGTCGCGCGTCACGCCGTCGACGCAGTGCGCCGCGATGAGCGCCTCGGCGACGCGCGCCGCGTTGGACCGCCCGCCGCTGTCGCGCCGCCAGCGCTCCTTCCGGCGCGCCGGCGCGTCGTACACGTGCTCGGCGGCGCGCTCGCGCACCCGCGCGCTCTCGCGGTGGAAGGCGATGTATTTGCCCGCGTCGAGCACCTTGGCGCTGTGCGCCTCGCCAAGCCGCGCCTCGTCCGCCTCCACGCTGAACTCCTCGCCGCGCCCGTCCTTGCGCACGCGCCGCCGCGCCGCGTTGGTCTTGGCCGTCTCGCGCGCAAAGCCCGCGGCGCGCGCGCGCGCGCGCTGCGTGAACTGCCGCCAGACGGCCGCCCGCCCGACGTGCGCAGAGTAGGTGGTGATGTTGCCCATGTTCGGGTCGGCCGCGACGACGACCGCCTCCTCGACGTCGATCGCCCGCCGCAGCTCGGAGCCGAGCGCGACGGCGATGCGCCCGTCCGGCCGGCGCCAGCGGTGCAGGACGCCCGAGCCGCCGGCCGGCGCCTGTGCCTTCGGCACGAGGACGGTCCCGACGGCGTGCACGGCGACGCCATCCGTCACCACCGACTTGACGGGCTGCCGGCCCGGGAGCGGCACGCGCGGCAGCGGCGCGAGGCCCACCCACGAGCGCCGCGCGTGCCACGGCAGATCGGCTGGCGGCCGCTCGCGCCCGGCGTAGTCGAAGACGCGGTTGGAGATGTCGAAGCGCGTCGCGAAGACCGCGTACCTGACGCGCACGTCCGACATCGGCGGGATGTTGCCGCTTGTGCCTGTCCACTTGATCGGCTCGCCATCGTGGTCGCGCAGGTCCAGCGCCTTGAGCCGCGCGCGCAGCTCCTTGCGCTCGTCGTCCGGGAGCGTCTCCCAGATGGCGTTCGCGGCGAGGCGCACGTTGCGCGGCACCTGCGCGCAGCGCGCGGCGCGCGAGCGCGCGGGCGCGTGACCAACCTGGCCGCGGGGCGGCGCGCACGGCGGCGGCGCGCGCGCTTGGGCGCTCGGCGGCGGCAGCGGCAGCCACGCCTCGCGCGCACATTGTGCGTGCGCAGCGGCGCCACATTGTACCGCGGCGGCCGTCCGGTCAGCTGCGTGTGGATGTGCGCGAGCCGGCAGAGCAGCGCCTGCCCCTCGGCCACGTGCTGCAGGGTGCGGATCTGCACGAGGAAGTAGCGCGTCGTGTGCCGGTCGTAGTTCCACCTTTTCGTGGGCGTGCACTTGTAGTCGATCTTGTGGAGGACCATGTCGGGCAGGTGGCGGTCGAGCGCGGCGGGGCAGCCGACGCGCGCGCCCTCCACGTCGCCGCGCAGCAGCCGCTCGCACAGCTCGCGCACGCGCGCGTTTCGCTGCATCTCGGGCAGCGCGACGAGCGCCTCGTCGCGCTCGACTGCCGCGCGGACGACGTCGCGGAGCAGCCCGTTCACGACGCGCGATGGATGCATCAGGCACGCGGTGGACACCTGCGTCGCCTCCGCCTCGAGGATCTCCGTGAGGCCCACCGCGCAGACGGGCTGGACGCCCTCGGCCATCTCGCCGACGGCGCGCGCCGTCGCCGCCTTGGTCTGCGCGGCGGCTTGCTCGGCGGGCTTGCCTCGGGGCGCTGCACCGTACGTGCTCTCGTCCTTGTGCCAGCCGATGGCCGAGAAGATCGCACGGACGGTTCCCTTGTCCATCGTGGTCGACGTGTGCACGCTGGTCGACGGGCCGCCCGACGCCGCGCCGACGGCCTGCGCGCTCGCCACCGCAGCCTCGTCGCGCACCACCTTGTTGATGACGCGGTACGCCTGTGTCGTGAGCCTGTGCACGGCCGCCGCGATGCGCCGCAGCTCCTTCCGCGCACCGGGCTGCGCCGTCACCGCCTGCGGCCCCGCGTTGAGCGTCGAGCGCTTGACCACGAAGCCCAGGAGCACGCTGCCGCGCGTGCGCGCCGTCGCGCCGCCGGCGGCGCGCGCGCTCGGCGCAGCGGGCTCGTCCACGCGCGCGCTCTCGACGCCGCGCGCGCGGGGAACGCTCGGCGCGCGCGCGCCCGCGGCGCCGCGCGCGCTCGCGGCGGCACCCGCCACGGCGCGCTTGCCCGCGGCGCCCGACACGCCGTGCGCGCGAAGCGGCGCCGACGCCAATGCCGACGCCGCGCCCGCGCCGCCGCTGCCGCTGCCCGATCCGCCCGCGCGCCGCTTCTGCTCGTCGCGCGTCTTGCGGAACTGGGCGACGAGGTCGCTGCTCACGTTGGCCTCAGGCTCCCACGTGTCGGCGCTCTCGTCGTAGCCCCGCCACCTGATCCGGAACTCGAACGTCACCCTCTTGCCCGCCTTGCGACGCTCGTCGACGACCGCCTCGACCTCGTACGTGCGCGCCTCGTCGTCGACGCTCGCGCCCGCCGCGCTCGCGCCCGTGTCCGGCCACCCAGCGACCGTGCCGCCCAGCCTCTCGGCGGCCGCGCGCAGCTGCCGCTCGCGCTGGGCGGCCGCGGCGCCTCGCGCGACCAGCGCGGGCAGCATGCCCGCGCCGCCCGCGAGGCCGTGCGCGCCGACGCTGGCGGTCATCAGCGCGTCGAGGCACGCGAACGTTGCGAGCGCACGCGCGCCATCGTCGCCGCCGCGCGGCTGCGAGCGCACGACGGGCGATGGCCGCGGCTCCCCCTCGGCCGCGAGCAGCGCCCAGATCGCACTGGCCAGCGCGACGGCATGCGCGCCGACCGCGACGGCCACGTCCGCGTCGAGCGGCGCAAAGTCGTAGCGCACGAGCGCGGCCGGGCGCGAGTCGTCCGTCGGCCGGTCGGCGACGAGCAGCCCGACCGGGCGCGGCGGCTCGCCGGACGGCGCGGCGACGGGCACGCAGAGGAGCACGACGAGCAGGCGCGGCGTGCCGCCGAGCAGCGCGCGCGCGGCATCCGCCCCCTCGGCTCCGCCGCGCGCGGCCGCGGCGAGCAGCTCGGCCGCGCGCGTCGGGCCCAGCGCCGTGCGCGCGTCCTTGCGCGCGCGTGCGCGCGCCGTGTACGCGGCGCAGGCGTCGTCGAGCACCGCCGCGCTGGGCGCGGTGCCAGTCGTCGCCCACGCGCGCAGCGCGTCGCGCACCCGCGTGACGATCGCCTGGTCGACCGCCGCCTCGCCGGCAGCGTGCGCCGGCGCGCACGCCGGCGGTGCGGCGGCAGGCGCGAGCGCGGGCGCGCCGTCGGCGCCGTCAACGCCGACGGCGCCGTCGGCGCGCCGCCACGCGAGCTTCGCCTCGATCTGCTGCCGGACGGCGTGGCAGTGCCGGTCGATGCCGCGCGCGTCGTCGAGCGCGGCCAGCGCGTCCTCAGCGGCGGGACGGCCGCTCGCGTCCGCGACGGCCTGCAGGCAGAGCAGCGCGGCCGCACGCGCGTTGCACGCGCTCTGCGGCTCGGGCGCGAGCGCGAGCTCGAGCTCGAGCGGCGACGCGCCTCGCGCCGCGGCGATCGCGTCCATCAGCACGTCCAACCGCTGCACCAGCGCCCTGTGCGCGTCGCGCGGCGCGCCCGTCGACGGCGCGCGCGAGCGCGTCGCCACGAGCCCGAGCGCGCGCGCCGGCGCGCCCGCCGGCGTGTGCAGCACGAGCAGCGCCGCGCCCGCCAAGCTCGCGTTGCGCGTGACGAGCGCGAAGATGCGCGTCGCCTCGTGCGCGCCCACCGACGCCCAGATCGCAGCGCGATCGGCGTCCGTCTGCGCGTCGCACAGGTCGCGCACGTCGTCCGGCGCGAGCAGCGCGCCGCCGCCGGCGGAGCGCGCGACGATCGCCCGCGCCTCCGCCATGACGACGGCCTGCGGCAGGTCGGCGTGGCGCGCGTCGACGATGGCGCGCGTCGCGTGCACGCCGAGCTCCACGCCGCGGTAGAAGGCGCGCGCGTTGGCCGCGCGCGCGTGCGCCGGCCGTCCGTCCGCGTTGCGCCTCGCGCGCGCCTGCTTGCTCGTGCGCGCGAGGCCGTCGCGTGGCGGTGGCGGCAGCGTGGCGAGGAAGCGCGCGGCGGGCGGCGGCGCGCGCACGCCGCGCTGCCGCCGTGCGATGGCCGCGAGCCGCCGGCCCGCCGCGCTGCCGTCCGCGCCGACGTGCTGCCGGCGGCCGAGCGCCGCCGGTGGCGGCGGCGGCGGCGGCGCGGCGGCGGGCGGCGGCGCGACGGCGGGCGGCGGCGCGGCGGCGGGCGGCGGCGCGGCGGCGGGCGGCGGCGCGGCGGTGGGCGGCGGCGCGGCGGCGGGCGGCAGCGGCGGCGGCGCGGCGGCGACGGCAGCACCAGTCGGCTTGTCCGCCCACGCACCCGAGACGCTGTCCCAGGCCTTGCCCGGTGGCGCGCGCCCACGCGGCCGCGGGTGGCGGGCTCGAGCGGCGGGGGGCGGGCGGCCGGCGCGCCAGTCGAAGACAGGTGCAACCGTGGCGGCAGGCGCCGAGTGCCGCGCGTCGGTCACAGAGCGCGTGGTGCGCGCGGCGACCGTGGCGCGCATGGCGGGCGGGCGGTGAGCAGCGCCCGCCGGCGCGCCGGCGGGCGCGGCAGCCGGCGCGCCGGCGGGCGCGGCCGCCTCGAGCCCGGCGGAGGCGCCGCGCTTGCGCTTGCGCGTGCCGCCGCGCGTGCGCCTGCGCGCGCGCCCGCCGCGCGCCCGTTCGGCCTGCGCGTCGCCAGCCGCGTCGCCGGCCGCGTCGCCGCGCCGCACGTAGACGACCGCGAACGCCTCCTCGCCGGTCCCGTCGACGCCGCCGCGCGCGCGGCGCAGGACCGACCGCCACTGCAGCCGCCGCGCGCGGCCGGGCTCGCACGCGAACCAGCGCCCACCGCGCCTGACGACGGCCACAAAGTCGTCGTCGCGCCGCCCGCGCCGGCGCGTGCGCAGCAGCACGCACTGCACGTCGAGCCAGCCCTCGTGCCATTTGGCCGTGCTGGGGGCGACGCGAATCGACTGCGGGAGCTCGACGCCAAAGCCGGCGAGGCGCACGATGTGCGCGACGATGACGCTCGAAATGGCGGGGGCGCTCGACGGGTCGCCCGCTGCAGCGAGCACCGCCCCGCCCCAGTGCTCACGCGTGACGCAATCCGCGTCCTCGACGTGCACGTGCGCCACGCTCGCGCCGAGCTGGTGCAGCAACGCGCAGATGTCGGCGTCGACCGTCCTCTCCTCCTCGGCCGCCTCGGCCGTGCCGCGGGCGGCGGCGTCGCCCGCCGGCTGCCCGAGGTACGCGATCGCCCGCTCGACGGCCGCGCGCTCCGCACGCGCTGCGCTGTCGATCGCCGCATTGCCGACGGGCGCGCGCAGCGCCGCGATCGCGTCTTGCAACGCCGTCGCGTCGCCCGTCGCCGCCGTCGCCGCCACCGCCGCCGCGCTCGCGGTGCCGTGCGCGACGGCGTGCAGCGCGGCGGCGCGCGCGGCGGGGATGCGCCCGTCCAGCGCGAGCACGAGCGGCGGCCCGGCCGGCGTCTGCTGCCGCCGGTGCCGCCGGCTCGCAGCCGGGTGGTCGGCGCGCGCGCGCTCGAGCCGCGCGCGCCGCTCGACGACGCGCGCCCAGAAGGCCTGCACCCTCGGCTGCGCGAATGCAAGCCAGCCGGCGCCGCGCGTCACGACGTGCACGACGATCCGGTCCTCGTGCCTGAGGTACTGCACGTAGAGCGCTTTGCTCACGCCGAGGACGTGCATGCCGAGCTGCAGCTGATCGCGGTGCGGCTGCGGCGGCCCGTCCTCGTGCGCCGTGGCGCCCGCCTTGGTGAGCGTCTTCACCTCGACGAGGACCTGCTCGTTGTTTTCGGGGAGGATGGCGAGCCCGTCCGGCGAGAAGGCGAACGGCGCGCTCTTGTCGTGCGGGTCCGCGCGCACCATCGGCAGGTTGCACACGACGGTGATGCCGTACGCGGCCGCCAGCTTGCGCAGCGCGACGGCCTCGCCGAGGATGCCCGCGGTCGTCGCCTTGGTCCGCACCTCGCGCCGCCGCCGGTGCACGTACTCGTCGGTGAGCGTCTTGTGCGCGACGCCGGCGTTGTCGTTCACGACGTCGCCAACCTTGCTGCCCGTGACCTCCTCCCATCGCTCGTCGTGCCAGCGCGGGCTGCGCTGCGCGGGCGCGCCCGCGCCGACGGCGTCGAGCACGCGGCGCAGCGCTGTGCCGTCGGGCGCAGCAGGCACGCGCGCGCGGTCCTGGGCCTCGCGAGCGTCGAGGACGCAGCCCGTAGTGGAATCTTGGGGTAGGTCGAGCTTGCTCGCCTCGCCGTAGCGGCTCTCCAGCTGGCGCGGTGCGTCGGCAGGGCCGCCGTCCGTGCGCGCACCCGACGCGCCCGCCAGTGCACGGGGCGCAGCGTCCGAGGCGCCCGCCGCGCCCGCGCCGCCGCCAATCGCGCCAGCGCACGCGCGCGCCGCGACCTGCGGACGGCCAGCCGCAGGGACCTCGTCCGCTCGGCCGGCCGCTGCGTCGGCCGTCCGCTTGGCCACCTCGCGCACGTCTCCGAGCGCGAGCGTGGCTGGCGCCGTCCAGCTCCCGTTGCGTTTGTTCCAAAACTCGAGCAGCCCGCCAAGGAAGGGCGTGCCCGTCGGGCGGTCCTCGGGCACCTCCGCCAGGATCGCGTCGACGCGCAGCGCGGCCGCCACATCGCAAAACGCGCGCGCGGCGCGCGCCATCCGCTCGGCGCGCGCGCCGCCGTCGTCCGCCGCGCGGCGGATGGCGTGGCTCACGTGCGCGACGCGGAGCGAGACGACGGCGTGCGCCGGCGCGTCGGCGCCCGTGCCGAGCGTGTGCCGCCGGATGGCCAGCTGCCCATCGCCCATGCGCGGCGGCAGCGACGCGCACGCCGCGACGGTCGTCGTGCCGGCCGCGCTGTCGCACAGCCAGCTCGCCTCGCCGCCGCCCGCAAACTCAAAGGTCGCGAAGCCCTCGCGGCCGAAAAGCGCGACGAAGTGGTCGAGCACCGCCTTGTTGATCGCGCGCGCCGCCGGCCGCGTCGATGCGCCGCGGGCAGCGCCACCCGCCGCGCCGCGCGCATCGCTGCACGTCGCGGGGCAGGTGCAGCCGGACGCGCGCACGCCGTCCGACCGCGTCCGCGGCAGCTCGAGCTCGCGCACCTTGGGGCAGAACCAGAGCGGGTTGGACGCCTCGAGGCACAGCACGACGAGCCGCCCGTCCGTGCCGGCCAGCGCGCGCGCGTCGCGCAGCAGCTCGACGGCGAGCTCGGACGTCGCCGCGTGCACCGCCGGCTCGCCCGTCGCGCGGTCGGGCGGGAAGAGGCCGCCGCCGACGAGCGGGCTGGGGCAGCGGCCGAGCATCACGAGCAGCGGCGGCGGCGGCGTCTGCGGCGCCTGCTGCCCGACCGCAGCCGCCGTCAGCCCGGCCAGGTCGGAGCTCGTGCGGAGGGCCTTGAGCGCGACGCGCGAGCCGGTGCCCGCCTGCTCGGAAAACGTGGCGAGCATGGCGCACGTGCTCGCCCTCGCGCCGCACTGCCAGCTGACGCGCGCGAGGAGGCCTTCCAGCGTGTCGTTTTCGCGCGGCCGCGTGACCGCGTCGAGCGCCGCCGGGCCGAGCTGGAGGCTGCCGGGCGTGACGCACAGCACCGCCTCGTGGTAGGCGCGCAGCAGCTCCCTCGGCAGCTGCTCGGCGGGCGTCGCCGCCTGCCCGCCCACCCACCGTGCACCGTGGCCGCCGTCGCCCGCGCCCGCGAGCCGCACCGCCGGCCCGCCCGTGATCGCCGAGGTCGGCGGCGTGCCGAGCGCGTCGACGAGCGCGCGCACGGGCGCGACACGCCTGCGCGCAGCGTCCGCGCCGACGGCGAGCGCGGCGATCTGAGCGCCCTCCCATGCGCGCTCCCTCGCGTCGTCCCGCGCGGCCGCCGGCGCGGCGCCCGGCCGCGCGCCGTGCGGCACCGCGCACGCCGCCGCGACGACCTCCGCGCGCGCGCCGGCGGCGTCGGGCGCGTGCAGCTGCGCGAGCGCGCCAAAGAGCGCGGCGGCCGAGCGGTAGCGGCCGTGCGCCGCGACGAGCGCGTAGAGCACGCGCAGCGCGGCCACGCCCGCCTGGTCGGGCGCGTCGCCAGCGATTTGCTCGACCTCCCACGTGCGCGTGGGCGGCGGGCTGCCGTCGGCCGGGTCCGGACGCAGCGCCCACGCGCGCTCGACGATCGCGTTGAACACGCCGTGCGCGGCGCCCTCGTCAAACTCGGCGGCGCCCGCCGCGTGCGCGCACCACCCGTGCACGCGCGACGTGGGCGCATCCACGGCGCGCTGCACGACGAGCACCGCCGGCCGGTCGACGCAGCCGAGGCTCACCGCCGCGTGCTTGCCCTCGAGCAGCGCCGCCGCCGCAGCCTCGACCAAGGCGTCATCAGGCGCGTCGCCGACGACGACGGCACAGCCGTCGTCGTACTCGGCCTGCATCGCGGCGACGCACGACGCAACAAAGTCGCCGCCCGCGGCCGCCGCGTGTCGCGCCGCCAGCATCCGGCGCGCGATGGCAAGCCAGACGTACTCGGCCGGCGCGCGCGCGGCGCGCGCGCGAGGCGCGCCGGCCGCGCCGCGTGCACCAGCGCGTGCGCCTCCAGCGGCCGCAACGGCCGAGGCGGCTGGAGCGGCGGTGAGCGTGCGCCGCGCGCGCTTCGCCGGCCGCGTGATGGGCGATGCACCCGCCATCGCACCGCCCGCAGCAGCCGGTGCGGCCGCCACAGCGCCCGCCGCAACGCCACTCGTCACGACGCCCGTGGCGGGCGGCGCGGCGTCGGACGCGGCCGCGTCGACGGGCGTCGCGCAGCTACCGCCAGCGGTCGCGGACGCGCCCGGCGACGCGTCGGCGAGGAGGTGGCGCAGCACGCCGCGCGCGAGCGCGACTCGCACGGCGAGCGTCAGCGCGCGCAGGCGGTCGGAAGGCGAGGCGTCGCGCTCGGCGTCGGCGGACGTGGCGGCAGCAGGCGGGGCGGCGGGCGGCGCGGCGGCGGACTGGGCGGCCGCCGGCGCAACCTCGTCGGCCTTGGCCAGCCAGACGAGCCCGGCGACTGCGAGCACGACGCTGTACGCGCCGACATAGTCACCCGCAACGCGCGCCAGCCGGGCGTGGGCGTCGGCCTCGGACACGGCGACGCGGAAGAGCACGTCGTCGCGGGCAGCTTGCTCGGCAAACTGACGCAGCTGCTTGGCCATCGTCACGCCGGCGACGGACGCCTCGCCCGCCTCTGCCTCGACCTGCTCGTCCTGGCCGATGGCGGACGCGCCGGCCTCGGCGCCAGCGTCGAGTGTCCGGCGGCGCTCGAGGGCAAAGCCACGCACACAGACGCTCTGGAGGCCGCCGAGCGCGCCCGCCTTCTCGTGCAGCGCGCACGACAGCTCGACCACCGAGTCCACGCGCGTCGCGGCGGCGCCCCCCCGCTCGCCGCGCGTGGGCGCGCGCACGACGAACACCGTGAATTGCGCGCGCTTCGCCGCGCGCGCCGACGCGCACGCGTGCTTCAGGAGCCGGCAAAGCGCGGGCCTTTGCGCCGCTGCGCCCCGCGTGCACAGCAGCAGTTGGCCGCGCTCGTCGCCCAGCTCCTGCTCGATGGCGGCCTCGAGCGCGTCGTCCGTCAAATCGCCGTGCTCCGTCGAGGCGAGCGCGCGCGCAGCCGCGAGCGCCAGCTCGCCTGCGCCCGCGCGCCGCCGGCGGCGCGCACCGGCGGGCGCGTGCGGCGCCGACGCGTGTGACGACGCCGCCGCGTCCGCGCGCGCACACGCGGCGCGCAACGCCTCACGCGCCGAGGCGGCCGCGCGCGCCCTGGGCGCGAGCTTCAAGAACGTGCGCGCGGCGGCGGCGGCGGCGGCGGCGGCGGCGGCGGCGGCGGCGGCGGCGGCGTCGCCCTCGTCGCCGGCCGGCGGCGGCGGTGGCGGCGGTGGCGGCGCGGCCACGGCGGCGGCAGCAGCGGCGGCGGCGGCGGTGGCGGCGGCGGCGGCGCCCAGCGCGGGCGGCGGCGGCGTGGCGGCGGCGGTGGCGGCGGCGGTGACGCCAGCGGCGGCCTTGGCGCCGCGCGTCTGCGGCGGCGTTTCGGCGCGATCGGGGCTGCCCCCGCCACGCACCGCGCTCGTGACCGCGCAGACGCCGCCCGGCGCACGATCGCTGGCCGCGCCGGTCAGCGCGACGCGGAGGCGCTCGCCGACAGCGTACATGTCCGCCACGCTGAACGTGCGCGGCGCGGACGAGCAGCCCGCCGCGGCGAGCGCGTCGTTGAGCGCGCCCACTATCGCGAGGCCGCACGTCGCGCCACGCTGCGCCGCCTCGTTGAGCAGCAGCGCGCGGCGCACGCGCGAAATGTCGAGACCCGCCGCGTGCAGCGTGACAGTTATCGCCTTGGCGAGCATGAGCGCCTGCCTGCAGGGCGACGCGAGCGTGTCGACGAGCACCGCGTCGTAGCGATGCTCGCCCGCGCGCGCGACGCGCACAAGGCGCAACGCGGTGAAATGGCCGGAGGCGAGCTGCGCGCCGTCGTCACCGCCCGCGCCGCCGCGCTCGTCCGACGGGCTCCACACGCCGATGACAGCCTGCGTTGTCGCCTCGCTGCGCAGGCGGTGCAGCAGCGCGGCGCGCTCGGCGTCGTCCTGAAACACCGCGGGTTGCGCGGCGAGCGGCACGTGGCAGACATGCCCGCCGCCGGCCTGCCCGTGCACGCGCAGCACGACCTCGCAGCACGCGTCGACGGTTGAGGCGAGCATGTCGCCGCTGGCGATGCGCTCCACCTCTGCCTGCGGGAGGCCGGCGCTCGCGGCGGCGGCGGCCAGCCGGCGCGCAGCCGCGTCGCCCGCCCACGCAAGCAGCGCCGAGTTGGCGGGTTGGAGGGGAAGCTCAAGGGCGGCTGGTTCGGTGGCGGTAGCCTCGTTGGCAACGGGCACGTTGGCGGTGCGCGCGTTGGCGGCGGGCGCGGCGGCGATGGCTGGTGGGGCGGAAGACGCGCCCGCGGCGGCGGGCGCGGACGCGGCAGCGGCAGCGACTAGTGGGGCGGGGAAAACGCCGTCGGAGGCGGCCTGGAGGGCGGCAGCGGCAGCGACTAGTGGGGCGGAAGACACGCCCGCGGCGGCAGGCGCGGACGCGACAGCGGGAGCGGCTAGTGGCGCGGGGAAAACGCCGTCGGTGGCAGGCGCGGAGGCGAATGCAGGAGCAACTAGTGGGGCGGGAAAATCGGCGGCAGGCGCGAAGGCGGATGCAGGAGCGGCTAGTGGGGCGGAAGACACGCCCGCGGCGGCAGGCGCGGACGCGACAGCGGGAGCGGCTAGTGGCGCGGGGAAAACGCCGGTGGTGGCAGGCGCGGAGGCGAATGCAGGAGCAACTAGTGGGGCGGGGAAAACGCTGTCGGAGGCGGCCTGGAGGGCGGCAGCGGCAGCGGCTAGTGGGGCGGAAGACACGCCCGCGGCGGCAGGCGCGGACGCGACAGCGGGAGCGGCTAGTGGCGCGGGAAAAACGCCGTCGGTGGCAGGCGCGGAGGCGAATGCAGGAGCAACTAGTGGGGCGGGAGAATCGGCGGCAGGCGCGAAGGCGGATGCAGGAGCGGCTAGTGCGGCGGGGAAAACACCGTCGGCGGCAGGCGCGAAGGCGACAGCAGCAGTGGCTAGTGGAGCGGAGGCGCAGGGCCACGCGCGCGCCAGCCGTGCAAGCCCAAGCCGCGCGCGAGCGACGCACGCGCCGATGGCCGAGGCGGCGGCGCAGGCCACGACGTGGCCTGGCACCGGTGTGGCCAGCCGCTCGCGGGTGTGCACGTCGAGCCGCGCCCCACGCCAAGAGCGGCGGCGCGCTGAACGGAGGCGCGCGACCCCGATCGATCCGCCCGCGCACGCGCGCGCCGGCTCAGTGTGGCCAACGCGCGCCGCTATGCAAGGCGCGCGCGCGATAACGGCGGCTGTCGGCCGTGGCGTGCGCGTGGCGGCGCCGTGGCGACGGGCGCGGCACACGAGCCGCTCGGGCGCGCCGCCGCCGCGCGGCACGATGTCGAGCAGCACGGTCACGCCGCGCGCGCGCGCGACCGCCGTGCACGCGAGCCGCACGGGCAGCGGCGGCCCGTCCGGGCGCGCGAGCGCCGCCACCTCGGCGTCGGTGAGGCTGTGCAGCTCGCGGCGCGCGCGCGCGAACGCGGCAATGTCCGCGCGCAGCTCCGCGTCCGTGCCGAGCGCAACGCGCGCGTGCACGGGGAGCGACGCGCGCAGCGCGTGGAGCACGCCGCCGCGCGCGCCGCGCGGCGCCGGCGCGCGCTCGCGCTCAGCGCGCGCGGCGCGCGTGAGCTCGCGCACCGCGCGCTCGAGATTGCGCCGCGCGGCCGCGACGGGAGGGCTAGGTGCGCGCGCGCGCCGGTTGTAGCGCGGCCGCGCCGAGTTGAGGGGCGGCGGACGCGGTGCGTACGCCGCGGCGCGGCCCGCGCGCCAAAAGGCCGGCGGCGGGCGCAGCTCCGTCGCGTCGACCGCGGCCGCGAGCGCGCCGAGCGCGGCGTCGCTGTCGCCCGCCGCGTCGGCCGCGTCGACGAGCACGAAGAGCGCGCCGAGCGCGCGCGACGCGGCCGCCTGCGCGGCGGTGGGGCGGGCGCAGGCAGCGACGCATGCGGCCGCCATGCCACGCGCCGCGGCGAACGCCGGTGACGTGACGGCCGCGCCGATGGCAACGGCGGCGGCGGCGACGGTGGAGGCGGCAGCGCCGGCGATGGAGGTGGCAGCGGCGGCGGCGCTTGCCATCGCGCGGCGCGCGAGACGCGAGGCGCCACCGACCGCCGCCGCCGCAGCGCGCGCTGCGCGCGCGCCGGTGGCGCGCATCGTCGCCGCGCCAGGCGCCGCCGCGCCGATGCCGCCGGCGCCCGCGCCGTCGCCGCTCTCGGCCGTGCAGGGCTCCGATGACGGGCCCGGCGTGCGCTGGCGCGTGATGCGCGCGCCGAGGCGCGCGCTCCGCGCCGCGCGGCCGGCGACGTCGAGGACGCGCCGTGCGCGCGCCGCGCACAGGCCACGCGCGCGCGGCGGCGCACCGACAGGCGCCGAGCGCCGCGGCGCGCACGCCGGCGCGTCGCTGTCGGGTTGCGCAGCGCGCGCGCGGGAACTCGGCGCGGCGTGTGCGGGCGGCGGGCGCGCGCCCGCGCGGCGCAGAGGCGCGAGGCGCCGGCCGCAGACGAGGCGTGTGCGCGGCCAGGACGGTGAGGGCCGCAGGGCGCCGTCGACGTCGCGCATCGGCGGGCTGCGAGCGCGCCGCGCAGCCGTGCGGCGCGCGCAAGGCGCTCGGCGGCGCGCGCGCCGCACGGCGCGCGCGGCGGCGCGCACGCCAGCGACGGCTGCGGCCACGCCGCGCGCCAACACGGCCGCGGCGTGCGCCATCGCACCGAGCACGGCGCGTGGCGCGCCGAGCAAGCGCAGCAAGCGCGACGCCGTCGCGCGCGCCGGCGCACCGTGTGCAGGGGCCTCGCCAGCGCCAGCACCGACGCCGCCATCGCCGCAGCCGCAGGTGGCGTCGCCGCCGCCGCAGGCGTCGCGACGGACGCCGCCGCCGCCGAAACAATCGCCGCACACGTCGCCGCCGACGTTGCCACCCCAGCCGCCGTTGCCTGCGTAGGTGGCTGCGGCGCGTGCGTGCGGGAGGCGTGCCGTGCGGCGCGCATCACACGGGCTGCGCGACGCGAGCGACGCCGCCGGGGTCCCCGCTGCGCCAGGCGCGCCGTGCGCGCCAGCCTCGCCGGCCTCGCCGGCGCGCGGTCGCGCGCTCGCCTCGACGTGGCCGCCTCCGCCGCCATCGCCGCCGTCGAACCGGGCGGCGGAGGGCTGCCGCTCGAACCGCTCGTCGGCGTCGGCCGCCACCGCCGCCTCGCGCTCCGCCGCCGCATCGGCCGCACGGCGCGCGTGGCGGAGCGCGCGGCCGCCGTCCGCTGCGCGGCGTGGTGGCGCGGGCGCGGCCTTCGGCGCGCGCGGCCTCTCGGCGCGCTCGCGGAGCACGGCGAGAGGCGTGCCCGTGGCGACGCTCGTGCAGACGCGCTGCAAGGCGGCGCTTACGCACGCGTGGACGACGCGCGCCGTCCGCTTGTCGGCGGCGCGCGCGGCGCGGCGCGCGGCCTTGGCGGCGGCCTTTTTGGCGCGCCTCTGCTCCGCCTGCTCCGACAGCGCGCGCGCCTGGCGCTCGGCTGCGAGCGCTTCCTCGGGTGAAACGGTCGGCCTCGGCGGCCGCGCGCGCGCGCTGCGACGCTGCGCGCTGCGGCGGTCGGACGGCGGCTGCCGCGGCGGCGAGGACGGCGGGCGCAAGCTCGGCGTGGGCGACCAATCACCGCTGACGGTTGCGAGCGGCGCAAACGGGTTGTCGTCCCCGCACCCCGCGGCGTGCGACAGTGCACGCGGCGTCGGGCGCCGGCCGACCGCTGGCGGGCGCCACTCGGACGGCAGCTCCGAGGGCGAGCGCGCCGTCGGCGCCGCGCGTTCCGCGGCCGGCGGCGCCTCCCGGTCCAGCGCCGCCTGCTCTCTCGCCGCGGCCTGCTCGTCACCCTCCGGCACGCCACGCGGCGCGAGCACCGCGGTGGCGCAGCGCGTCGCGTTGAGCAACGCCGCCTCCATCTGCCGCACGTTGGCCTTGGCGCACGCCACACCCTGTCTCGCCCGGCGCAGCGCCTCGTGCGCGCGGCGCACATCCGCGTCGGCATCTTCGCGAATGCCAAAGTGCGCCTGTTGCAGCCGCAGGTCCGCAGGGCGCCCCTGCGCGCGAGGGGCACGGGCGCGGCGGCGCGCAGGTGACGGAGCTGGCGCGCCGTTCTGCGCTGCGCGCACGCCAATCGACGGGCGCGCGCGCGGCGGGGCGCGCGCGCGCGCGCGCGCGCGCGCGCTGCCTACCCAGCCGCCGGCCGGCTCGCGCGAGCGCGCCAGCTGCTCCGCCGCCTCGGCGTCGAGCACGCGCTGCTGCGCCTCCTCCTCGCCCAGTGCAGCGAGGTGCAGCCGGCGGGCTGCCTTGCGGCAGTTGCCCTCCGCCTTGCCCACGGCCTTGCGCGCCGCGTCGACGGGGTCGTCGTTGGCTCTGGCGCGCCTGCGCTTGCCCTTGTCGGCGGGCGGCGGCTTGGCGCGCTGCAGCGTGCCGAGCGCGTCGTCGGCTCCGCGCGCGGCCGCCCGCGGGCGGCGGGCCCCAAAGAGCGCACCGGTCGCCGTGCGCGCCGCGCAAGCAACGACCAGCGCTGACATGCCGGCGAAGACCGCACCGCCCAGCGCCACGGTTGCCACGATGCGCAGCGTCCCGTGCGCAAGCCGCGCTGCCTCCGCCGCTTTGGCGGCCTCGCGCGCGCGCGCATCGGCGGCTCTCATCTCGTGCAGCAGCCCGGCCGCGCCGCTCGCGCCGTCGCGGCCGCGCGCGAGCTCGCACAGCACCGCCGCCGCGTGCCGCGTGGGCTCGCGCGCGAGCAGCTGCGCGCTGCCGTCGGGGCGCAGCTTCTCAACGAACTCGACAAACGTCGCGTCGCGCCAGAGGGACTTGCGGAAGGCCCTGTGCACCGCCCCCTCTTGCTTGCGCATCCGCCGTGCCGCCCGCCTGCCGTCGCGCGCGTGCGCGTGCGCGGCCGCGTCGAATCCCGCGACGCCGCGCTGCGCGTCGCGCGCGGCCGACGACGGCGCCGCCGCGCTGCCCGCCAAGGGCGCCGCAGCGGCGACGCACGCGTGCGGAGCGACGGGATCGCCGGCGGCCGGCGGCTCGGCGCGCTGCGGCGTGCCGTTTGCTCCGCGCGCGGCCGTCCCGGGGGAGATGGCCGCGATGGCGCCGCCAGCCGCGCCGTGCGCCAGCCACGCGCATAGGCTGCCGACGAGCTCGCCGAGACCCCCGACGGTCGCCGCGGCGGCGAGTGCGCCGGGCTTGCCGGCCGACAGCGGCTCGCGTGCGTCGTCGTCGCAGCCGCCGGCACCCATCTTGGCGAGTGCGTCGCGCTCGCCCTCGACGCCCGCCACGACCGCCGCCCCTCCGTCGTCCGCCTCGCCGGCCGCGCGCGCGGCCGGGCGCAGAGGAGGCGTGCCGGTGCAGCCGTCGCCGCTCGTCTTCGCCGTTTCCTCCACCTTGATCGCTTCGTCGCCACCTGCGCCATCTCCGACGCCGGGGCCCTTGGTCACGCTTGCCGCCATGGGCATCGAGCCGGTCGTCTCCTGCGCCATCGCGCGTGCTGGTCGTCCGCGTCGGTCGTCCTCGCGGGCGGATTGGCAGACGCCTTTTGATCCGCTGCTTTTGAAAGTGTGATAAGACGTCGCTCTTGGCCTCATAAATTAAAGGCCCGTGGTGCGCCCCACGGCGAGCGATGTACCACTGCGCTCGTGGAATGCATCGCGCTCGTCGCGGCGCTGGGCGTGCCGGACGCGGCCGCCCTAGCGGCTGTTTAAGCGGGAGTTTCTGATGGGAGATTGTCCCCAGCGACCTTATCGACCGACCTCCCAACTCCCCCCCCCCCCCCCCCCCCCCCCCGCCCCCGCACCAGCCACGCCTGCTCCGCCGTGCGGCAGCGGCCGCGTCGACGTCGCGTGCGCCGCACGCCACGTCGCCCGCCGAGGGCGACACGGCGACACCGCGCTCGCACGGCGCGACGAGCTTGTCGGCAGGCGGCAACACGCGCGCGTCGCCGGCGCTGCCGTCGGCCTCCTTCGCGCCGAGTGCGCCGCTGTTCCGGCCGACGACGACGAGGCCGCCGACGACGACGACGCCGACGACGGCCCGGCTAGGCCGGCGTGGCTGGCGCGCGGCGCGCCCACGACGCCCGCCACGGCCGACGCCCCTGCCGTCGTCCGTCGCGCCGGCCGCGCGCGCTGCCGCGCGCGAGGCGACGGAGGCGGCGGCCGTGACGCGCCGGTGTGGCCGTGGCCGCTCATCGCCGCCGCGTCCACCTTCTCGTTCGCTTCAACGCCGCCTGCACCGCCCCCGACGTTGCCGCGCTGAGTCACGCTTGCCGCCGCGGGCATCGCGCCGCGCCACCCGCCACGCGCTGCGACCGCCCGGCGCTCTGCGCGCGTACGTACGGCTGCAGCGTGCCGGTGCCGCGCCGCACCGGCCGCGGCCCGCCAGCCGCGGCCGGGCCAGCGGCGCGCCGTCGGCGTCCGCGGCGGGCGTCGCGCTCGGAGCGGGCGCACTTCCGCTTCACCTCGCGCAGCTGCGAGCATCCGTTGGATCTCCGCAGCTTGGGTACGAGGGTCGTCGCGATGTCGAGCCGGCGCAGCGCCCAAAGCAAGCCCCTCACCGAGCGCGGGCGGCTTGCCTCGCACACGGCCGCCGCCGCGCGACCGGTGCAGCCAGTTGCCGCACACAACGAGCAGCTGCTCGGGCCGGAACCCGCGCCCGGTCGCATGCACGCGCTCGAACCGCGCCGCCGCAAGCGCGCACGCGCGCCAGTTGAGGTCGCCGCGCCGCCCGCGCGCTCAGCCGCGCGGGCGGGTTGTGCACGTGCCGCGTCTGCGTGCGCACATGCGTGTGCGCGCGCGTGAAGCTGACCCGCTCGTTGGCCTCCAGCACCGTGCGCCCTCGGTGCTCCACGCCGCGCGCCGCATAGGGCGCGGCCGCCCGGCGCACCCGGCGCCGACGGGGGCCGATGCGCTGCACGGTGGCCCGTCTCGCGCGCGGTCGCGTGCCGCGCGTGCGCAGTGCGCTTGCGCTGCACGAGCGTGACCGAGACGGGCTTCTGTCCCTCGGCCACCCGGCATGTACGAGGCCCTCAGCGCCCGGGTCTACAGCCGCGAGCAAGAGGCCGGCGCGTCGGCTAGCCGCGCGCGCGGGGGGGGGGGGGGGGGGGGGGGGGGGGGGCGCAATGTGGACCGGGCCGTTCGGAGTGCGCCACTGTGTGTGTGAGATGCGACGCCTCGCCGAGCCGCCGGGGCTCGCCCTCGTCCTCGCCGCGACACATTTTTCACGTCTTGTCTGCGCGCTGCGTGCTGCGTGCGCGCGCAACAACTGCCCGGCGCGCGCCGCGGGCTCGGCGCGAGGGGCGGCAGGAGTGGCGCCAGTCCGCAGGGTATCACGTGCTCGATGTGGCACTTAAATTCATGTCGATGTGACGGCCTCCCTGCTCGATGTGCTGTACGGCCACGGCGTGTCGGATCCGCCCCTCAGCCGTGACCGCAGCTTCGTCCGGCCACGCAGCGGACTCCCGCGCGTTGTGCGCGCTCGGCGCGCGAGTGGTGCCAGTGGCGGGCGAGCCTCGTCGCCCACGGAGCCCGCCCCCGGCTCGGCGGCGCGCCGCCTGCTCGCCGGATCGCGCACCGCCGTCGCCGCCGCTGCGCGCTTGCCCAGCTTGCCGGCAGGCGGCAGGCGGCGGCGACGGCGGCGGCGGCGGCTGCGGCGCGAGCGCGACGCCGGGCGGCGGCAGCGCCGACGGCACGCGCGTGGCGGCGACCCACGCGGCGGCGGGCGGCGCGCCGGCTTGAGGCCCCTGCACGCCGGCCGCATTGGCGCCGCCCTGCGCGCCCGCGAAGGGCGCGCAGGTACGCGGGCCGGTCGCGCGGCGCGCGGTGCTGGCGAGCACCCGCCGGCTGCGCGTCGGCGCGAGCGGCGCGGCGGGCGTCGCGCCGGCGGGTGCTCGCCAGCACCGCGCGCCGGCGGCGCGCCCGCCGCCAGCGCGCCGCCCGCCGCCGGCGCCGCGCGCGCCGTCCGCGCCGCGCCCGCCGCGCTCGCCGCCACCGCGCGCCGCCGCCGCGCATTCGCGCGCGGCGGCGACGGCGGCCGCGGCGAGCGCCGCCGCCGCCGTCTCGCCACCGCTGACCGCGCGGAGCACCTCTTTGAAGACGACGCTGCGCGTCACGAGGTCCGCGCCGAGCGCAAAGCGGACGCGCGACGTGTGCCCGACGCGCGAAGCGGCCACGTGGAGCTGGCCGTGCGTGAAGCACGGCTCGGCGAGCCACACGCCCGCGCACCCGAGCGCTTGCCCCTGCGCCTCGTTACGCCGGCCGCACCGGGGAACTGGCGGCGCATCCGCACAAGCGCGAACGTGCCGTCGTCGGGCGAGTGGTGGTCGACACGCGCGACGAGCACGGTGCTGTCGCGCCCGGCGGCCGCGCCGGGGCGTGCGCACTCGAGCAGCCGGCCGCCGGCGCGCACGCCGCGCACGATCAGCCGCGTGCCGCCGCACAGCCCCTCGCCGGGCGAGAGGTTGCGCGGCAGCATCACCACCATCCCGGGCTTCAGGTCGAGGACGCGGTGCGGCATCTGCGCGTGCTCGAGCGAGTCGAGGAATTCGACCGACGCCAGCGCAATCTGCTTGCCCGCCCCGTCGTCGCGCCAGCTCGTCCGCCGACGCGCACCTCGCCGCCGCGCCCGGGAAGCGGCCGATCACCAGCCAGTTGATCCGCGCCACGTCCGTCTGCTTGGCGCAGAGCACCGCGCGGTCGCACAGCGAGCCGTCGTCGGTCCAACACGTCGCGCCGTGGACAAAGTCGTCACGAGCTCCGTCGGGTATGCCGAGCCCACGCGGATGGGGACGCCGCCGACGGCCTCGGGCAGCTGCACGGGATCGAGCGGGAATGCGCCGGGCATGGCCCCGGCCGCCGGCACCGCCGCGGGAAAGGCGCCGTCGCCGGGGCTGCGCAGCAGCTCCGCCCACTCGCCCGCGCCGAGCGCGTCGCCCGTGTCGCGCGCCGCGCTCGAGGCGCGAAAGTTCTCGACCAAGGCGTGCTGCCGATCGTGCTGCCACGGCGCCGAGTACTTGAGGCAGGAGCGCGGGATCTGCGCGCGCGAGCCGCGCCGCACCACCGGCAAGCACTGGCGAAAGTCGCCGGCGAGCAGCAACGTCTTGCCGCCGAAGCGCTCGTCGACGCCCGTCACGTCGCGCAAACACCGATCAGGCGAGTCGAGGTGGCACCGCGTCTGCATCGGCGCCTCGTCCCACACGACCAGCCGCCGCGGCGGCCAGGGAGCGCCCGCGCTCGGAGCGCGGCACGCCATTGAACGGCTTGCCCGTCGGAGTCGGCACCGCCGGGCACCTTGAAGGTCGAGTGGAAGGTGCGGCCGTCGGGCAGCAGCGTGGCGGCGACGCCCGAGGACGCGCCCACGACGACCGCGTGCCCATCCGCGCGCACGGCGGCGATAATGGCGCGCTCGACGAACGTCTTGCCCGTTCCGCCCGGCGCGTCGCAAAGATGCAGCCGGTTGCCCACGCCGCGCAGCGCCGATTTGACGACCGCGCCGTGGAGCGCGCGCTGCTGGCCGCCCTCGGCCATCGCCGCGCGCGCCGCCGCCGCGCTCGCAGCCCGCTCGGCGCGATGGTAGCCCTGCGCGCGCGCGAGCTCGCGCCCGCCCAGCCCGGCCGGCGCGCGCGCCGTGCGCAGACCGGCCACCGCCGCGAGCGCCGCCGCGCGCTCGCGCTCGTCGGGCACGTACGGCCCCGTGGAGTCGAACGTGTCGGCCCAGGCGGGCACGCCGTACGAGGCGAAGGCGTCCGAGCCGGGCTGCGGGCGCTGCTCGGCGCGCCTGAGGAGCATGACCCCGCACACGTTCCACTTGGTGCCAAACATCGAGCCCGTGAGCCCCGTGTAGACGCAGTCGAGCTGCGTGGCGATGGCGCAGACGTCCTCGTGCCGGATCTCGTCGACCGGTTCGCGCCGCGCGTCGACGAGCGGCACGACGCGCTCGGAGCCCGCCCACGTGAACGTGCGCGTCGACATGTTCAGCCGCGTGTGCGCGAGCGTGTCGTCCTCGTACTTGGGCTTGACGGTGGGCGAGAGCTTGCCGCGCACCTCCTCCTTCGAGAGGCCGCGCGTGTCGAGCAGCTCCTTCTGGCGCGCGTGCACCGTCTCGACGCGCTGATCGTCGATAGCGCGCAGGGCGCCAAAGTAGGCGTCCATCCGCACGAGCGGTGCGCCGGCGATCGGCAGCTCCTTGTCGGTCACGCCGGCCGTGTACGCCGCCTTGTCGACGTCCGTCGGCCCGTCCGTGGTGCCAAAGTTGCCGTCGCCCGTGAGCTCGGGCCAGTCGACGACGCAGGGCGGCGTGACGAAGGCGAGCGCGCGGCGCGACGGCCCGTGGCTCAGCTTGACGACCGTGCGCGCCTTCTCGTTCGGCTTGACCGGCCGCGTGCTCACGATCTCGCAGTTGACGAGCGCCGCGTCGAAGGCGCGCAGGTCGATGGCGGCCATGGTCGTTTTGCGCGGGAGATCACGCTGCAGGCGGCTCCACAGTAGGTTCGAGAAAAAAAAAAGCTGGGCCAACGGTCAGTCGAGCGCCACAAGCAACCCTCGGGAGCCGGTGGCCCAACCCAACCCAACGATCTTCGTCGCCACCCTTCGCGCGTTTTCCGTTCGCGCCCAAACACACAATGAGACCACAATGTCGGTGCTGCTCGGCGCGATGATGGGCCTCAGCGGCTCGGTGGCGATCGTGCCCTACGTGCGCGCGCGACGTCGCGAGGTGCAGCACGGGCGCGTGGCGACGCCGCGCATCATCCAGCGCCAGCTCGAGCTGCAGCTGCCGTGGGGCCGGCCGGACGAGGCATCCGTCGCCTCGCGTGCCGAAACGCCGGGCGTCGAGGCCGCGTCGCGCTCGGTGCGCGACGCGGCGCCCGAGCCGGACCCGGACGAGGGCTACGTGCGCGTGGCGAGCGCGGCGTTCTGAGGCGCGCACGACGTCGCCCAGCCAGAGCAGCCCGGGGCGGGGCGAGTCCGGCTGCGCGGAGGTCCGGCTCGAGCGGGCGGGCGCCATGCTCTGAGGCGCCGCCGCTTTTCAAAAGGGTGTAGGGTGTAGGGTGTAGGATGCAAAACAAGCCCTCCCCACATTTGGGCCCGACGTCATTCCTTCTTCGAAGCCGTGACGTTACTCACATACGAGTACTTTTACTTAGTGTAGGATGTATCTATTCTCTAAGTATTTGCATAGTGTATGGTGTAGGATAAGTACGGTTACGAAAGTCCTACAGGGAGAGAAGGAATGACGCTGTGACGAAAGAAGGAATGACGTCGGGCCCAGATGTGGGGAGGGCTTGTTTTGCATCCTACACCCTACACCCTACACCCTTTTGAAAAGCGGCGGCGCCTCAGAGCATGGCGGCTCGACAGCATGGCGCCTATACAGCATGGCGTCGTCCAGCGTCACGCCGCGTCGTGGTCCTGCCGCTCCTCCGTGGCGCACGGATGGCGCTCCTCCGTGACGCAGCCGAACGACGTCGCGGCGTCACGGCCCGGGCGCAGTCGCCATCCTGGACGCCACGCTGGACGACGCCATGCTGTCGAGGCGCCATGCTGTCGAGCCGCCATGCTTTGAGGCGCCGCCGCTTTCTAAAAGGGTGTAGGGTGCAGGGTGTAGGATGCAAAACAAGCCCTCCCCACATTTGGGCCCGACGTCATTCCTTCTTTCGTCACAGCGTCATTCCTTCTCCCCCCTATGGGACTTTCATAACCGTACTTATCCTACACCCTACACTATGCAAATACTTAGAGAATAGATACATCCTACACTAAGTAAAAGTACTCGTATGTGAGTAACGTCACGGCTTCGAAGAAGGAATGACGTCGGGCCCAAATGTGGGGAGGGCTTGTTTTGACCCTACACCCTACACCCTTTTAGAAAGCGGCGCCGAAGGTGGGAGGAAGCCACCCGTATGCGCGCGTTTGAACGTGCGCGGACGGCCGTTGGCTTCGCGCCCTTTCGCCCACGGTTTGCGCGCCAACGGACCAGTCCTCCGCGGGCGCCGCGCATCGTCTCAGGGGCGGTCGGTGTGGTACGCCGCGCGCATCGTCAGCGCCGCGGCGTCGAGCTCGGCGAGCGAGGGCGCGTACGTGACGCCGCTCAGCACCTCGTCCGCGCCCGCCCTCGTCGCGCTCGCCGCCTCCGCAGTGCGCGCAGGCGGCTTCGTGACGGCACGCGAGGCCACGCCGCGCGCTGCAGGTGCCTTCGCGCGCTGCATCGTCTGTCTGCCGGTCCGACGCGCTCTGCTCTGAACGAACGGACGGCACGCCCGACGAGATCTCGTCGCGTGCACGCTCGCACAACATGTACCCCCAGAACGTCTCCGAGCTGCTGCCCGACGAGATCTTCGGCGACGAGCTGCTCGTCGACCGGCACTACCGCGTGCGCATCCTTCAGCGCGTCGCCCGCCGCCGCGATGCGGCCGAGGCCAACTTTTGGCTCGACGGCGGGCCCGCCGACTCGGTCGTCGGCGCGTGCATGTGCGGCCGAATCTACGCGCTCAAGTGCATGGGCCGGCTCGTCCGCGGCGCCCGGATCCTCGCGCTGCTGCGCAAGAATTGTCGCGCTCGCCACGTGCCGCGCACACCTCATGGGCCACATGCTCCAGCGCATCGTCGGCGACAGCGGCGTCGCGCGGCTGCTGCAGCTGGTTGCAGCTCGTTCGCATGGATCACGACACGCTCAACGCCGAGCACCAGGCCTTGGAAGCACAGCATGACACCGGCCAAGTCATGCGACGGCATGTGCGCGCGCGCCGACGCGCTCCTCAAGGACCTCGCACGGGCGCACGAGCACGCTCACAAGCTCGATGGCTATCTGGTGTGGTGCAGCGAGCGCCTCTGTGGGAGTGACTCCTTCAACGGAGCGCTCGAGAACCTGAACACGCGGTGCAGCATGAGATGTGCTGGCTCCACGCCGAGATGTCGTCGCTCGTTGCGAGTTCGCCCGAGGCTTACGCGAACGACAGCGAGGCCACCGACTTCAAGGACCACGGCGTGTGCGTCGAGTTCGATGTCTTCAACCGCGACGGGGTCGAGGGCGCGCCCGTGCCCGCGACCGCGCCCACGAAGGCAGAGCCGGGCATCGAGTCCGAGTGCATCGCGCCCGCACAGGCAGAGCCGGGCAGCGAGTCCGAAGCGTCGCGCCCGCGCCCGCGCACGCGCCCGCGCCGGCAGAGCCGCGCACCGAGCCCAAGTGAGCCAACGTGCCGCCGAACTCGCCCAAGCTCTCGTCGGTCGACAGTCAGGCCACCGAGTACAAGACCTCCTACGCGAACTCACGTGCTCGCCACCTGCAACGCCTCGAGTTCACGCACGCGTTCGAGTCTGTGCAGGCCGAGGTCGCTTGGTCAAAGCGCGCCGAGGTTCCGGCCACCGGCGCATCGAGGCGCTGGCTGCGCAACACGGCCGTGCGCAACACCCGCAGCTCGGCCAACGGCAAGTAGCGCGCCGGCGCAGCGCACGGTGTTGGCATTGTGTCTGTGCTGCATGTGTGAGTGTGACAGCATGTCCGTGTGACACACACGACGGATCCCACTGGTGGCCAGCGAAACGTTTCGCTCGCGCCGTTAGGGCGATTCGGTGTCTGAACGAAGACGGAAAGAAACGAAGACCGCGCTCGGCCAGGCCGAGCACTAGGTGGCGCTCGACTCGCCTGGTCCGCCCATCGGGGACAGGGAGTCGGAGTGAGCTACTGCGTCGACAAGTTGATCGGGAAGCCTAGCACACGGTATGCCGCGGCTAGCTCAGTCGCGAAGAGTGTCCGACTGGCCGCGCCCTCCACGGGGTGCACGCGCACTCGGCGCGGTCCGGTCAGTCAGAGGGCCTCAGCTTGCGCGATGCCAGTTGCGACCCCCCCCCCGGAATCCGCCATTCTATTCTACTGGGCGTCAATCACCCGAGCCCTTCCGGTCGCCCGCATTCCGGGGTCGGACGCTCCGTCGGCCCGGCTCGGGCCCTCCGTCCGCCGCGCCCGCTCGACCCCGAATTCTACTCAAATCGGCCGGTCAGGAGGGGGGTCTCGGTCCTAGGCTCGTCCTAAGCCGCGCCCCGACCCCTCGAGCGCTCATTGGGTGGCTTTTAACCCTTGATTCTCAGGGACCAGCCCGGACCGCGCCGTATATAGCGCGACATGGAGATGAAGAATGCAGGGCGCGCGTCGACAAGGTCTGGTACGGGTCAATCTGCGAGGGCCGACCAAGCCCTGAACACCATCAACCAGCCTGCGTGGCAGAGGAACGTCCTCCGCGCCGCGCCGCGTGCTCAGACGCACTGCGATGGCGGGCAGGGCGGCAAGCTGTAGACGCCGCCGAAGAGCAGGCGGCGGTACTTCTTGTGGCGCGCGGATACTCGCCGCGTCTCGTCGCCAGACGGCGGGCAGATGCAGCCGCGCGTCAGCGTGAGCTTGACCGGCGGCGGGCTGCTCGGCGGGCTGGGCGGCGGCGTCGGGCTGAAGGGCTCGCACACGCACACGCGCACCTCGCCGTCGTTCGGCGGCTCTGCGCACACGGTCGGGACGGTGGAGAAGCCCGTGGTGGAGATGTAGAAGCACTCGCCCGTCGTCAGGTTGTGCGACGGCGCTGCTGCCGTGCCCAGGCCCGCCCACGAGCTGCAGTTGGCGAGGTTGCCGATCGCCGTGTTGCCGAGGCCCTGGTTGACGATCGCGTTGATCGCGCCCGCGTCGCACGCCATGCTCACGTTGGCGCACGCCATCGCGCAGGTCTGACCCTCCACGCCGAGGACGGTCACGCCCTCCGCGCACGCGACCAGCAGCAGCGCGAGCGGCGCCGCCACGCGCCCGGCACGCGCTCGCCAGGGCATGGTCGTCATGCTTTGGGCCCGCGCGGAGTGTAACCGCAAGTTGAAGTTTGCACGATGGCCGCCCGATGGGCGCGCGGCGCCCTTGTGCCGCACGCCGCGTGGCCCACACTCGTCGGCGGGCGCATCGGCGCGCCGCGCGCGGCATGGCCGGCCGCACGCCGTCTCTACGCGCGCCGCGCGCCGCCGCCGCGCGCGCTTTCGGTGGACGAGGCGCCGCGCGCGCGCCGCCGCGGCGAGCGCGCGGACGGCGGCGGCATCGCCGCGCGCCGCGCGGCGCACCTGGCGCTGCTGAGCGACGAAGCGACGCCGTTCGAGCGCGACGTGCTGCGCCGGCTTACACGCTCGGGTTTTGCTACTGGGCGCAGCCAAAAGGCCGCCGTCTGGCGCCGGCGCGGCGACGCGACGGCCGAGTACATCGGCTGCGCGCTGCTTGGCGACTGGCCGGACGGCGGGGGCCTGCCCGAAGTCGCGCTGGTCGGCCAGTCGAACTCGGGCAAATCGTCGCTACTCAACGCCTTCCTCGGCTCGATCTCGGGCGAAGGCCTCGCGCCCGTCTCGGCGCGTGCCGGCTGGACAGCGCATCTGTCCTTCTTCCGGCTCTCGGCGGAGCTCGCAGGCGAGTTTGCGCCGCGCTTTGTGCTCGTCGACATGCCGGGGTACGGCGACGCGGTTGCGGACACGTCGACGCGGCGCACTTGGCGGCGCGCAATCCGCGCCTACCTCTCCCACCGTCCGGCTCTCCTCTCGGTCCTGCTGCTCGTCGATGCGGAGCGCGGGCTCGAGACGGAGGACCGTGAGCTGCTCGCGCGGCTCGTGCGTGCCGGCACGCCGCACGCGCTCGTGCTCACGCGCTGCGACCTGCTCTCGCCGCTCCAGCTCGCGCGCTGCCATTACCGCGTCTCGGACGAGCTCGGCGAGCTCAACAGCGCGGCCGCGGCAGACGTGCCGATGATCTCGGTGCTCACGGGCGTCGGCGTGCGCGAGCTGTGGGAGCGGCTGCTCGTCGGCGTCGCTGAGTGGCAGGACGCGCAGCTGCAGCAGCCGGAGGATGGCGCGTGACCGGGGAAAAAAAAAAGGGGGGGGGGGGACTAGACCTTTTTTCCCCAGTGACGAGCCATACCTCCGGTGGGTGTCGAGGGACTAGACCCGCCACGAGCCCGGAGCTACTCGACGAGGAAGCCGTGCGTTCCTTCGGACAGGCCGCGCGCCCTGCGCTCCTCGCGCACGGTGAGCGAGTAGTTGCTTGTGCGCGTGCCAAGGAAGTGGGCGGCCATCGCGCAGATGGCAATCTCTGCTCCGCGCGGATCGCCACGCGCGGCCCGTGGCGTGGGCGCGCGCCTCAGCCGCGCGTGACACCGCCACGTCCGGCGTCGCCGCAAGAGGCCGCGGCGCGCGCGCGCGCGGAAGCGCAGCGCGGCCGCCGACGGCGCAGCGCACCAATGTTCGCCACGTCCATCGCCTCGCGCATGTCCGCGCGCTCCGAGTCCGCGAGCCACGAGACGCGCTCCGGCTTGAGCGCGGCGCGGACGAGCCCGAGCTGCTCGTCCTCGGTAGCGTCGGTCGCCAGGTAGAGTCTGCGTAGCCCGTGCTGCTCGAGCACGGCCTGCACGCGCGCGATGAGCGCGCGCGCGTCGAGCAGCACGTCCGCGCGCGCCGCGCGCGTGAGCTGGAAGTCGGCGCGCCGCCAGTGCACGGCGAGGAAAGGCTGCGAGCCAAAGGTGCGCGACACGTAGGCGCTGGCGGCGGAGCTGATCTCGTCGGTGAAGCGGAGGAAGGGCGCGAGGTGCGTTGCCTGCGCCTCGGGCAGCTGGTCAAACGAGTCGGCAAAGCCGAGCGTACGCACGTGCGCGAGCTCGCGCAGCGGCGCTTCGGAGTGCAGCAACCCGCAACGAACCTCCCGAGCGCGCACGCCGCGCACGCCGTTGAATTCGACGAGCGCGTCGGCGGAGGGGGCGCATGGCGGGCCGTGGCCGACGCGCGCATCTGCGGCGAAGAGCACGTCGATCCGCCGCTCGACCGCCCGCTCGACCGCCGGCCCGTCCGCGGGCGGCACGACGCCATCGTCGGCGCTCAACTGCCAGAGGCGCGCAATCTCAACAGCGGGCACGTACTCGGCGATGCGGCTCGTGTTGTACACGGCGGAGAGCGGAAAGTAGCCGGTGCCACTCGGCACGTACCAGCTCGCGACGCCGCGCGACGCGCCGCCCTCCCACGCGCGCTTGTCCTTGCGCAGCACGTGCACGCGCGGCAAGACGAGCGTGCGGCCGAGCGCGGCTGCGAGCCGCATGTAATGGAGGAGCGCGCGGCGCTGCTTGTTGAGCTGCTCGTGGCCCGCGACGGAGAAGGCGAGAAAGCGCTCCGAGCCCGTCGCCTCGTAGGCGGGCGGAAGCGAGGGCTGCGCCGCGTCGGCGACGACGCACTGCGGCGCCGGCGCGGCCGCGGCGCGCCCTGCCACGTCGTGGCCGTCGACGCACGCGTTGAGCTCGGCGCGCAGCTGGGCATCGCGCGTGCAGAAGATGGTCCCACGCTCATATCGCTGCGTGTCCGCCGACAGCGCGCCGCGCGAGTAGCAGCGCCACGCGGGCGGGTGGCCAGCCGCCGTCGTGTCGAAGCGCGCGAGCAGCGGGCCGTGCGCGGCGGCGTGCGGACAGTTGGCGTCGCACCACGCGTTGAGGCGCGCGTCGCAGCCGTGCGCGGCCGCGTACGCCCGAGCGGCGTCGGGCAGGACCGATGTTTGACCGACGTCGAGCAGGACGAGCACGATGGTGAGTGCCCAGAGGCTCGCCCTGCCGGCCGCCATCGCGCCTCGCGCCCGGAGTTTTTGGCGCCTAAAGTTCGCGCCCACCCCCCGTGACGCGCAGTCCGAGTGCGCGCGCTCTCGCAGCCGCGCGGCGCGGGCGCACGGCGGCGCAGCGGCTTGCCGCTGACGTTCAGCGCGTGCGCTCGTGCACTCGCGCGTACGGCCGCACCCTGCACCCGCGCGCCTGTCGCCGGGCGCAGGGCCATGTCGGGCTGGGATCAGGGCGCGGTGCACTTCAATGACATGGGCGCGCCGGTCGAGCAGGAGGAGGGCGAGTCGGCGGTGGCTGCGCGCATCAAGTATCGCGAGTTCATCCGGCTATACCGCGACGAGCAGCGCGGCACCTTCATCTACCGGTACGCGCGCGCGCTCGCCTCCGCCGGCGCCAGGCGCGCATGCCTCGCGCCCGCGGGCGCGCGCGCGCACGCGCGGCGCGCACGGGCACGCGCACGCCGAGCCCGAGCGACACGTGCGGCGCGGCCCGGCCGTGCCCGCCGCCGCCGCCACCGCCGCCACCGCCGCCACCGCCGCCGCCGCCGCCGCCGTCGCGCAGCGACCAGCTCACCGCGCACTATAGCGCGGGCGAGTACTTCCTCGACGTGAGCGTCGACCACCTCCTCGCGTTTGACGAGCGGCTCGCGCACGCGCTGATGGACAACCCGGGGCTGCACCTCGCGCTCTTCGAGAGCGCGGCGAAAGAGGCGGCCGAGCTGATCGCCGTCGCCGACCGCGCCGACGGCTCCGAGGTGCGCGACATCCAGGTGCTGCTCTCGGCGTCCAAGCACCCGGCGACGATCCGCGAGATGCTCTCTCGGCAGGTCTCCAAGCTCGTGCACATCCCCGGGATCATCACGCAGGCGGGCAAGCCGCAGCCAAAGGTGACGATGGCCATCGCCGAGTGCAAGCAGTGCGGCGACCGCCGCCCCATCCCGAACCGCGCCGGCCTGGGCAACATCGCGCTGCCGCGCACGTGCGGCCGCGCGCACGTCTCTTCTGGCGAGGAGCGCTGCCCGCTCGACCCGTACCAGGTGCTGCCCGAGGAGTCGTCGTTCGTCGACCAGCAGCGGCTCAAGCTGCAGGAGGCGCCCGAGACCGTGCCCACCGGCGACATGCCGCGCACGCTCAAGCTGATCGTCGACAGGCACCTCGTGGGCAAGGTGACGCCCGGCCAGCGCGTGACGGTGACGGGCGTCTACTCTGTCGTCACGTCCAAACCGGCGGAGGGCGGGCGTGCGGGGAGCAAGGGCGGCGCGAGCACGCTCGCCGTGCGCGAGCCCTATTTGCGTGTCGTCGGCCTCAAGGTGGGCATCGACACGGACGGCGCGCACTCGCTGGCGTCCTTCAGCGCGGCGGAGGAGGAGACCTTCCGCCAGCTCGCGCGCTCGGGCGGCATGTACGAGCGGATCGCGCAGTCGATCGCGCCGTCGATCTGCGGGCGCGACGACGTCAAGGCCGCCGTCGCGTGCCTCCTCTTCGGCGGCACGCGCAAGCGGCTCGCAGACGGGATGCACCTGCGCGGCGATGTGAACGTGCTGCTGCTCGGTGACCCGTCGGTCGCAAAGTCGCAGTTCCTCAAGTTCGCGCAGCAGGTTGCGCCGATCGGCGTGTACACGTCGGGCAAGGGCTCGTCCGCCGCCGGCCTCACCGCGATGGTCACGCAGGAGGCGCACTCGCGCGAGTTTTACCTCGAGGGCGGCGCGATGGTCCTTGCCGACGGCGGGATCGTGTGCATCGACGAGTTCGACAAGATGCGCGAGCAGGACCGCGTGGCGATTCATGAGGCGATGGAGCAGCAGACCATCTCCGTCGCGAAGGCCGGCATCACCACCGTCCTCAACTCGCGCACCGCCGTCCTCGCCGCGGCCAACCCGGCCTTCGGCGCGTACGACGACTCCCAGGAGCTCGCGACCAACCTCGACCTCGCCACGACGATCCTCTCGCGCTTCGACCTGATCTTCATCCTGCGCGACCTGCGCAACGAGGAGCTCGACGCGACGATCGCCAGGCACGTGCTGGGGCTGCACACGGGCGCGGGCCCCGCCGCGCCGGACGAGGGGTCGGACGAGCTCTCGCCCAAGACGTTGCAGCGCTACATCCACTACTGCCGGACGCGCTGCTTCCCGCGGTTGACCGAGAGCGCGGCGACGGTACTGCAGGGGCATTACGTCAAGTTCCGCGAGCAGATGCGCGCGCTCGAGTCGCAGGGCGGCGGCGGCATCCCCGTCACCGTCCGGCAGCTCGAGGCCATCGTGCGCGTCGCCGAGGCGCTCGCAAAGATGGTGCGCTGCGCCGCACTGCGCCGCGCTGCGCTGCGCGGTGCCACGCCGCGCGGCGCCACGCGCGCCGCGGCGCGGCGCAGCTGCGCGCGCTGACGACGCCGCGACGCCGCGACCGCCACTCCACGCCGCGGCTGGCGCGCCGCGCAGGAGCTCTCGCCGCTTGCGACCGAGGCGCACGTGGCGGAGGCAATTCGCCTCTTCACCGTCTCGACGATCGAGTCGGCGAAGTCGGGCGGGATCGCGCTCGAGGGCCACGTCGACGCGGAGGTGCAGACGTGCGAGAAGCTCATCAAGAACCGCGTCCTTGTCTCGCATCACATGAGCCAAAAAGTGCCGCGCCGCGCCGAGCGCGCGCGCGCGCGCCGGCGTCGGCGGCGGCGGCTCGCCACGCGTGGCAATGCGTGCGCTGAACAGCGACCGCGCCCGACGCGCCCGGCGCGCGCGCCGCCAGGTGCTCATCGACGAGCTGTGCAAGCAGGGGCTCGCCGAGCGCGCTGTAAAGACTGCCATCAGCATCCTCGTGCAGCGCGACGAGTTCCGGCTCGAGAAGCAGAACAAGTACTTGAAGCGCTTGCGCTGAGTGGGCGCCGCACGCCTGCGCGCGCCTGCACGGTAGGACGACGGCGGCGCGCGCCTCCTCACCGAAGCGGCCGCGCGGCCTACGGATCAGCACACTTGAATCGCCTCCGTCCAGCCATTGCTCGGCGCAAAGGCTAGAACGTCGTCATGATGGCGCGGAGGTCACTATTGGCCCTCGGGCTCGCGCTGTTCGCGCTCGTGTCGGATGGGCGCGTGAGGTTAGCCGGGCGCGGCGCGATGCGGCGCTCGGCAGTTCGGACGAGCCGCGCGCGCATGGCGGCGGGGACGCGCGCGGCCGACCAGGGCGACTATGTTGTGCCGGTCGAGCGGATCCGCAACTTTTGCATCATCGCGCACATCGACCACGGCAAGTCGACGCTGGCCGACCGGCTTATCCAGCTGACGGGCACGGTGACGGAGCGCGAGATGAAGGCTCAGCTGCTCGACAACATGGACATTGAGCGCGAGCGCGGTATCACCATCAAGCTGCAGGCCGCGCGGATGGTGTACACGGCGTCGGACGGGCTCGAGTATATCCTCAACCTGATCGACACGCCCGGCCACGTCGACTTTGGGTACGAGGTGGCGCGCTCGCTGCAGGCGTGCGAGGGCGCGCTGCTCGTCGTCGACGCTTCGCAAGGCGTCGAGGCGCAGACCATTGCCAACGTGTACCTCGCCCTCGAGCAGAACCTCGAGCTGATCCCGATCCTCAACAAGGTCGATCTGCCCGCCGCGGATGTGGACCGCACGGCGGCGGAGGTGGAGGCGTGCATCGGTCTGGACTGCACCGATGCGATCGCATGCTCCGCAAAGTCAGGCCTCAACATCGAGCCCATCCTCGAGGCGATCGTCACGCGCGTGCCCGCGCCCGCATCGACGCGCGACCGTCCCCTCCGCGCGCTCGTCTTCGACTCCTACTACGATCCGTACCGCGGCGTGATCGTCTTCGTGCGCATCGTGGACGGGACGGTGCGCAAGGGCGACAAGCTCCGTTTCATGGCTACAAAGTACGAGACCGAGTGCCTCGAGGTGCGCAAAAGCAAAAGCACGCGGCCGCCGCCACGTGCGGCGCACACTCTGACATGCGTGAGGCGCGAGGCTCGCGCGCGCGCGGCACGCGCGCGGCGCAGGTGGGCGTCATGTCGCCCGCGCAGCGACCGGTCGCCGCGCTGCACGGCGGCGAGGTAGGTTACATCACCGGCGCGATCAAGTCGATCGCTGAGGCGCGCGTGGGCGACACGATCACCCTCGCGCAGCACGCGGCTGACGCGTCGGTTACGCCGCTGCCCGGCTACCGCGAGCCGGTGCCGATGGTGTATTGCGGGCTGTATCCGACGGAGGGCGACGACTACCCCAAGCTGCGCGACTCGATCGAGAAGCTCAAGACCAATGACGCCGCGCTGCTTTATGAGCCGGATGTGTCTTCGGCGATGGGCTTTGGCTTCCGCTGCGGCTTCCTGGGGCTGCTGCACATGGAGATCGTGCAGGAGCGGCTTGAGCGCGAGTACGACCTCGACCTGATCGTGACCGCGCCCAGCGTCGTGTACCACGTCAACACGACCAAGGGCGAGCTCGTCATCGTCGACACGCCCGCGCGCATGCCGGACGCGTCGGCGATCGACTCGGTCTCGGAGCCGTACGTGGCGCTCGAGATCTACTCGCCCAAGGACTATTCGGGCGCGCTGATGGAGCTGTGCCAGACGAGGCGTGGCGAGTACAAGGACCTCACCTTTGTCACCTCCGAGCGCATCTCACTCAAGTACGACATCCCCCTCTCCGAGGTGGAGCGCGCTGCGCCGCCGCGCGCCGCCGCGCGCCGGCTCGCCGCGTGCCGGAGCGCCCACGCCCCGCGCCCACGCCCCGCGCCCACGCCCCGCGCCCACGCCCCGCGCCCACGCCCCGCGCCCATGCCCCGCGCCCACGCCCCGCGCCCACGCCCCGCGCCCACGCCCCGCGCCCACGCCCCGCGCGCGCGGCGCGCGGCGCGGCGCTGCGCGCCAGGTGATCACCGACTTCTTCGACGAGGTGAAGAGCCGCACGAAGGGGTACGCGTCGCTCGAGTACAAGCCGATCGGATACCGCACCAACAAGCTGGTCAAGCTCGACATTCTGATCAACGAGGAGCTCGCGCCGCCGCTTTCGGTCGTCGTGCACCAGGACGCGGCGCACACGCTGGGCAAGCGGCTCACGCGCGCACTCAAGGAGCTCATCCCGCGCCAGCAGTTCAAGGTACCCATCCAGGCCGCCGTCGGCGCGAAGATCGTCGCGTCATCGACGATCAATGCGCTGCGCAAGGACGTGCTCGCAAAGTGCTACGGCGGCGACATCTCCCGCAAGAAGAAGCTGCTCAACAAGCAGGCGCGCGGCAAGAAGCGGATGAAGACGATGGGCAAAGTCAACGTGCCGCAGGAGGCCTTCATGGCCGTGCTCAACCTCAACGTGGGCGAAGACGACTGAGAGACTGAGAAACGACTGTCGTCCGACCTTGTTGCCCGCCTCCCAGCTTTGACCGAACCTCGACTTGGTCTGGCGGTGAAGTCCCCTCCGAGCTCCGCGGGGAGTCACAACTCACAACTCAGACAAGCCGCACGCCGCCATCGTGCGGCATGTGGCCGCCGCCGGGCGACTACGAGAGCAGCGGCAGGAGAGAGAGCGCCAACGGGCGTGGCCGATGGGCGGCATGGTTGCCGTGCGCCCTGCTCGGCGTGGCCGTGCTGATGGTCGGGCTCAACACCCTCTCGTTCGCGCTGCGCGTGCGGCCGGCGCCGCTCAAGCGGCCGTTCGTGTGCGACCAGCAGTCGGGCGTATGCCGGCGTCGGCCGGGCCACGGTCGGAGGGCGGTGGGCGGGCGCACGATCAGCGCTCAGCTGCCCATCGCGGCCGACGGCGGTGGCAGCGGTAGCCTCGGCGACGGCGCGCGCGCGCAAGGCTCGGCGCCAAAGACGACGCTCGCCGCGCGCGAGTGCCGCGCGCTGCACGCGCAACACGGCGTCGTCGTCGGCTCGAGCTGGGGCACGCTCGACGAGGCGGATATTGAGCGTTGGCGCCAGCTCGATTGCGACCGCTTCATCGCCTCCGGCGCCGGCGCCGAGCGCCCGTCCGGCGTGGAGCTTGATGCGGGCGGCGGAGGACGCGAGGCCGACGCGGCCGGCGTGCGCGCGGAGGCGGCGCGCGGCGACAGCGGCGCGCGGGTACCGCGGTCGGCAGACGAGGGCGAATCGTTGTGGTGGGAGAGCTGGTTGCCGCAGCCGCTCTTCAGCGCGCCCTCCGCGCTGCAGGGCGGCGGTGCGTCGCGCGCGGCCGCCGCGGCGCGGTGCGTGGCGCTGCTGCGCGGCGTGCGCGACTTCCTGCCCGGCACGAGCTGGGGGACAATGGGGGAGGCAGACCGGCAGGAGTGGGAGCGCCTCGACTGCGCGCAGATCGAGCCAAGCATCGTCGCCGACCGCGCGCACGAGGTCGCATACGCCGCGCGGTACAAGCAAACATTGCGCGCGGCGCTCGACGCGCGGCGCACGCGGCTGCGCAGGCGGCAGACGGGCGGCGCGGCGCTGCCTGTCGTCGCGATCGGCGTGTCGAGCACGACGCGCACGCTGTCGGTGAGCTCGCTGTTGGACCTCGCCCTCTTCCGCATCATGTTGCCCTCGCTCGTGCGCACAGCGGAGTCGGGCTTCGAGTACTGGGTCTATTTGGCGCACGACGTGGGCGACCCCTTCCTCGACCGCGCGGGCACGGGCAGGCAGGTGGTGGCCTGGTGCGCGCGCAATCTCGTGCAGCCGCTGCAGCAGCGCGGCATCGACGCGTCCGTACTCATCCTCCGCTTCAACAACAGCGTGCGCAAGCCCGGCCCCGTCTTCAACTACATGATGGCCGCCGCATGGGAGGATGGTGCCGATTATCTCTACCGCATTAATGATGACACGCAGCTTCACGGCAGCGCGTGGACGTCGCAGGCGGTCGCAGCGCTCGCGCGCTTTGGCAACGTGGGCGTGGTCGGCCCAATCTGCGAGCAGGGCAACGTGAACATCCTCACGCACGACATGGTGCACCGCACGCACGTATCCATCTTCCGCGGGCTCTATTACCCGCCCGTCCTGTCTGATTGGTACATGGATGACTGGGTCTCGCGCGTCTACGGGCAGCACCGCACGCAGAAGGGCCCTTTTGCGGTCACGCACCACATCGGCCAGCACGCGACGCGCTACGCGGTTGACCGATCGCACGAGCTCGCCCTCGAGCGCGAGCTTGCGCTCAGCCGGCGCGCGATCGAGCGCTGGTGCACCACGCACGCGCCGCGGTGCGAGCTGCGCGCGAGCGTCGCCGCCGCCGACACGCGAGCGGCAGGCGAGGCGGCCGTTGGCGGTGCTGCGACTGTCAGAGCGGGCGACGACGAGCTGCTGCCCGACGAGGCAGACGGAAGCGACGCGCTGGGCGGCGGCGCGGTGCCGTCCTGGGGCGCAGCCTTACAGCGCGGGGACGGCGCGCGCTCACGCAACGATGGCGGCGGGTTTGCGGGCGAAGGCGACGACGCGCGCGCGCGGGGGGAGGGGGAGGTGGGGGCGGAGGAGGCGGAGGCGGAGGCGGAGGCGGAGGCGGAGGCGGAGGCGGAGGCGGAGGCGGAGGCGGAGGCGGAGGACGCGCTGCTGCCATCCAGCGCAGTAACCGACGGAGGAGGCGTCGAGGACGAGGAAGAGGAACTGGACGATGGCGAGCTGGAGGCGGATGGCGAGCTGGAGGCGGATGGCGAGCTGGAGGCGGATGGCGAGCTGGAGGCGGATGGCGAGCTGGAGGCGGATGGCGAGCTGGAGGCGGATGGCGAGCTGGAGGCGGATGGCGAGCTGGAGGCGGATGGCGAGCTAGACGGCGCCGCGCTGATGGACGCCGTGGCGGTGTGACATTGGTCAGACCTGGAGTCTGGAGTCTGGAGTGTGTCAGTAGTGTGTGTGACTTGACGGCTCGTCAGACCGCCATCGTGACAGCGTCTTTTCACAAGTCTTCAGGATGCAGCCGAGCACGGCCGTCGTCTTGCACGGCTCACAGCTGTCGGATGGCCCACCCGCCGCGTCGGACGACTTGTCGCTGAGCATCTTTTCGACGCGGCGCCCGCGCGATCTGGCGGCGGGCACGAGCTCGGCCTTGAAGTCCGTCACCAAGGGCGTGCTGGCGGGTGTGGCCGGCCTTGTCGCCGCGCCGGTGATCGGCGCGCAAAGCGACGGCGTGCAGGGCTTTTTCACGGGTCTCGGCGTCGGGCTCGTGGGCGCGATCGCCCTGCCCGTCGCTGGCGCCGCGGTTGGCGTCGCGCAGATCGCTCGCGGCGCGTACAATTCGGGCGAGGCGGCGTCCGAAGCGGCCCTGGGCAAGGTGTGGTCGAACGAGCGCAGGCAGTGGGAGTTCTTCTCGCTGCGCGCCGAGGCGATGGAGGTGCTCACCGCGCCGCGCGCGGGAGAGGGCGCGCGCACCGTCGACCCTGCCGCCGCGGGCGGCGGCGCGGGCGCGAGCAGTGGCGCGCGCGTGGCCGAGACGGACCTGTACGACGTGCTCGGCGTCGAGCCGACGGCGTCGAGTGCGCAGATCAAAAAGGCGTACTACATGCTCGCACGGCAGCTGCACCCGGACAAGAACCCGAACAACCCGGCGGCCAAGGAGGACTTTCAGCGCGTGGGCGAGGCGTACCAATGCCTGTCCAACGACGAGCTGCGCGCAAAGTACGACCGGTGCGGTAAGGAGGCGCTCGCGTCGACGCCGCTCCTCGACTCGTCCACCTTCTTCGCGATCCTCTTCGGATCGGAGCAATTCGAGCCCTTCGTGGGCGAGCTGCAGCTCGCGATGCTCTTCGGCATGGACGGCGGCCAGCTCTCAGAGGCGCAGCTTGCGTTCCGGCAGCGCAAGCGCGAGGTCGTGTGCGCCCTACGCCTCGCGCAGCTCGTCGCGATGCACGTGCACGGCGATGAGAGCGAGTTTATCGCGGACGCGCACGAGCAGGCGGCGCGACTTGCCAAGGGTAGCTTCGGCGACGTGCTGCTGTACACGATCGGCTGCGCGTACGAGGGCAAGGCAGCCGAGTACTTTGGCGACGGCCCCTTCGCGCCGCTTTCCACTCGGCTCGCAAAGCTGCGCGCGCACACGCACACCGCCTCGTCCGCGTTCAAGCTCGCGCAGGCGGGCGTGCGCACCTACTCGGTCTTCAAGAAGATCGAGCACTCCATCGACCAGAGCAAACGAGGAAAGGCCGACGCACACGCCAGCCTGTGCGCGCGCACGCGCGGCGCGCGACCGGCGCGCGCGCGCGCGTTTGTTTCAACGTCTCTTCCCTTTCCGCCTTCCCCCTTCCCCCCCCCCCCCCCCCCCCCCCCTTCCCCCCCCCTTCCCCCCCCCCCCTTCCCCCCCCCCTTCCCCCTCTCCTTACCCCCCTCCTCCCTGGGCTGCGCTCGCCGCGCCCCGCCGCCGCAGCGCGCTTGAGGTGGAGCGCACTGGTGCGATGGCGCTGATGCTCGAGTCGGCGTGGCGCGTGACTGTGCTCGACATCGAGAGCACGCTCTCGCGCGTGTGCGACAAGCTGCTGCAGGACGCGGACGTTGACGCCGCGGCGCGCAGGCGGCGCGCGGAGGCGCTCAAGGTGCTGGGCGGCATCTTCTGCGCGCACGGCATGCCCGACGCCGAGCTCGACTTTGCCGCGCAGCTCAAGGCGGCGATGGCGAGCGTCGAGAGCTCGATGATGGCGCGCGCACGCGCGGCGGACGATGCCGCCACGCCGGGCAGCGCCGCCAGGTGACGCGCGTGCGCGTGGGGCACCGCGCTGTTCATTTGTCCCGGCCCACGTACGTGAGCGCACTGTCAGACAAGGAGGAGTGGGAAGAAAGAAGGGGGGAGCAGGTGCTCGTAGAGCATGGCGGACTCGCCCAGAATTCACGATCTCGTTGCACGTCGAGCCAAATACGATCGCCTTGATCTTGAAACTTGATCGCGTTGACTCGACACGCACGCTCCTTCCGCGCGGCCACGATGAACATGGCGCGCGACGTACTGGCCCCTGACGAAGGCCTCGCGACACGCCGGTCGCGCTTGAAGGCAAGTGAGAAGGCGAAGTGCGCGCTGTGTCGAGCACGGGCACGACGGCGTCAAGCTGCTCTCAGCCTGTCGAGGCAGAGACGCCTGATGCGCTCGGCGGGGCAACGTGGACGTGCATGACGAGGCAAGGACAAAGACCGACGGCCACCCGCCCGTTCGAAAGCAGATCGCCTCGCCCGCGCGACGATGCGCACGATGTCAGAGATGCCGCCACCGCGCGCGCGATCCTGTCGTCAGTGGCACTTTCCAACAAGACGTTCGCAAGCCCGTGCGCCTGCTCCTAGGCAATGCCATCGGAGTGATCCGCGCCAACGGTCGTGCAACGGGATGGAACGATCCGCCATTGTGCTACGATGCGGGATGCACTTCTTGCCTTGCTCCTCACCCGGACGGCGTGCGCGCAGGCGTTCACCCCCAACCCCGTCCCCGCCGTGCGAGCGTGCCGATTGCCTTGGCTACGCGCGCCACGGGCCGCTCAGGCCGGCGAGCTCTGAGGCGCATCTCACGCGACGGTGGCGCGAGCTGGGCATGCCGTCGAGTTGCGTGCAAGGAGCACGCCTTCGCGCTCGTCGCCCGTCGCTCTCGGCGCTGGACGCCTCCCGCCGATCATGCGCGATCCTGTCATCTTTCTCATCTCGGGTGCCGTGACAGCTGTGATTGGGCTCGGCGTGAACTCCATGCGCAACTGGTACTTCTCCGACGCACGGCGGTTTGCGGCGGCCGCATGCAAAGCCAAAATCTCGCCGCAGATCCTGCAATTGGGCGCGCTGCCGTACGTGGCGCGGGCGCAGGTCGACGCTGAGCTTGGCGCGTTCGTCAAGTACCCGAGCACGTTCATCAATGTCGTGGTCGGACCGCGCGGCGTGGGCAAGACGACGGCGGTCGCGCATGCGCTTGAGCAAACCGATGGCGTACTTGTCTTCTCAGTGACAGGCGCGCACACGCTCGACACCGGCATATACGCTGTGCTCGTGGACGGCACGATTGGTCGCACGCCGTCTTCAAGCGCTGCGCTTAGCCAAAATCAGATGGTCGACTACCTCGCAGGTGCAGCGTCTCGCTACCGGACGCGGCATCCACACGCAACCGACTGGAAGCCAACCATCGTCTTCGAGGTCGAGACCAAGGCGCAGCCCGCGACGGTCGGCCTCGCGGTGCAGACGATGAAGAACCTCGTTTGCGATCGCGCCGCCTGCTACGGCTTCATCGTGCTTGGCGATGCGCACGCGGTCTACGCGATGGGGTCGGACACGGACAGGCACAGATATGTGTGGCTGGACGACTTCACCTCGGCAGAGGCGGACATCTACCTCGACGAGCTGGGCGCCCTCACCGCGGCCGACGAGCGCGAGCTGCGCCCCGAGCTCTACGCCCGCGCAAGCGCGCGCGCGATCGGCCTGTCCAAGCTGGCGGACGAGCTCAAGTTGTCGGCGGGCAAGCCAGCGCGCGACGTGGTGCGCGCCTTCATCGACATGCAGCAGAAGGCGGGCGTAATGAGGGTGGAGAACTTGGTCAAGGTCGCTGTGGATGCGGCTGAGGTCAAGTTCGGCAAGGCTGGCCTGCACTTCATCCGGCTGATGAAGGCGATGCTCAAGAACGGCGGCTCCTTGCCGGTCACGGACGCAAAGTACATGTGCTCCGAGGTGGGCATTTCGGACGTGCTCAAGCTGCCAAAGCACCACGCCATCTCGATCAACACGCAGACCGGCGTGTTCACCTTCTACACGCCCGCCGATCGTGCCGCTGCGGAGCAGGTGCTTGGAAAGCATGGCGGAGAACACGGCCCCCTCCACCCCCCGGTAGTTGACAGCATGGCTTGGCGGCACAGAACAGAGTGTGAGAGAACCCCGGTCGCAGCCGATCGCATGTGCAGCACGACCCTGCATGCACGTCACAACGCGGGCGGCGGCCAGCGCGCACTAACGACGATTGGCTCGGGCGGCGGGATGAGCTTGGCACCGGGCAGCTGCTCGAGCCACGCGACGAGCGCGTCGTTCACCTGCGCGGGCGCCTCGTCGTGCGGGCAATGGCCGGCGTCGACCGAGACGCGCACCGCGCTCGGGCGCAGCGCGATGATCTTGTCCGCAGCCGCTGGTCGGATCCACGGGTCGTGCTCGCCCCAGAGCAGCAGCAGCTGCAAGGCGGGGTCGAGGCGGGCGAGCAGCGCGTCGATCGTCGTGCTCGGCTCGAGCGCGTTGCGCGAGACAATCCGGTAGAAGATCTCCGCCGCGTTTGGATCTTCCGCCGGCGCGGCGATCGATTGGACGAGCTCGTCGTCGACGTTGGACGCGTTGCGCGCGTACACGGACGTGAGCACCTGCCGGATGCGCGCGGGCTGCTTGGTGAGCTGGAAGGAGCCAAACAGCACCATCCGTCGCGCGAGCTCCGACGCGCGCGCGCGCGTTTCTGCCATCCACGCGGCGAGCACGCCCGCGTCGGCGAGCGCGCCCGGGTCGGCGTCGGCGGCGCGCGGCGACGCAAACTGGCCGGCCGCGTTCAGCAGCGCGACGCCCTCGATGAACTCGGGGGCGACGACCGCGGCGGCGAGCGAGGCAAAGCCGCCGAGGCTGTTCCCCGCGATCGCCGCCTTGCACGGCGCGCGCGGCGCGACGACGTGCGTCGCAAAGTCGGCGAGCTGCGCCGCCCACAGCTGCGCGGTGTACTGCGTGAGCGGCTTGTCGGAGAGGCCAAAGCCGAGGAGGTCGACGGCGTACACGCGGTAGCCACGCTGCGCGAGCGCCGGGACGTTGAAGCGCCAGTGGAACCATGACGCGCCGAAGCCGTGCACGAGCACGAGCGGGCGGCCGTCCTCAGGCCCGGCCGCGAGGTAGTGCACGCGCGAGCCGCCGGGCACGGGCGAACCGTCCCATCGCCAGAAGGAGTGGCCGTCGGGCCGCCAGGCGAGCGAGGTGAGGGCCATATGCGCGAGCGCGCGCGGCGCCACCATCGACACGCCCATACTGCGCGCCACGGCGGAGACCATGCCGCCCGCGCCGCTCACGAGCACCACGACGAGCACGATGGACCTGCTCAACCTCATCATCAAGAACCGAATCGAATCGACGACATTGGTGGCTACTCGATTCCCCCGCAACTGGTGCTGACCCCGCTGTCCTGACGTAAGCGCCGTTAAGTAGTATCATCAAGAACCTGAACTTTGATTTCCCTCTTGCGGGTTCGGCGGACAGCCAATGGTATTCCGCGAGGTCGCTGGCAGGCGCGCCTTCGGCGCGCTCCTCGCCGCGTCCGCGCTCCTCGGGCGCGGGCCCGCGTCGCACGCGGCAGTCGAGTTGTCGGACGAGGCCGCACTCGTTGCCGAGGCGTGGGCAGACGTGAAGCGCGCGTTCGTGGACGGCGGCCGCCTGAGCGCGATCGACTGGGAGGCGCGGCGCAAGGTGTACTTGCGCGAGCGCAGCTACCGCTCGATGGACGAGGCGCGTGGCGCCATCCGCGAGCTGCTCGGCGAGCTCGACGATCGGTGGACCCGTCTGCTCACGCCCGAGGAGCTTGCCCTCACCGCGCGCCGCTACACGGCGCGCGGCGACGACGGCGGCGGCGTGGCAGACGACGACGCGTCGGACGGCGTCGTGCTGCTGCGCGGCGTGCGCGCGGACGGCCGGCCAATTGCGCTCCTGCGCATCGGGCGGATGGGTGCGCGCACACCCGAGCGCGTGCGCGCCGCGCTCGCGCCGCTCGACGCGGCGCCGCCCGCCGAGCTCTGGGTCGATCTGCGCGGCAACCTGGGCGGCTCGTTCGCCTCCGCCGTCGAGGTCGCGCGCCTCTTCCTCAACAGCGGGGAGCGCATCGTCGCGGTGCGCCGGCGCGCGGGGCCAGTCGAGACGTTTGACGCGCTTGACGCCGGCCCATACGCCGACCTGCCCCTCCGCCTCCTCGTCGATCGGAACACCGCGTCGGCCGCCGAGGTGCTCGCAGGCGCCTTGCGCGACAACGGGCGCGCCGACCTGCTTGGCGAGCGCACATATGGCAAGGGGCTCATCCAGACGGTGGCCAAGCTGGCGGACGGTTCGGCGCTCGAGATCACCGTTGCGCGGTACGAGACGCCCGCCGGCCGCCTCGTCGATCAGCGTGGCTTTGAACCCGACGTGCCGCTCGACAGCGAGTGCAGCGCGCGCGTCGTCGGCGGCGGCGGGTCTGCGGCGGCGGCCAGCGGTGGCAACGTCGTTGCCGCGGCGCGCGCCGAGGCGGAGCGGGGCCTGACGTGCGCGCAGCAGGCGCGGCCCAAGCGCGGAGTGGTCTAAATTGTCATCCCCACCTGCAATCGCATCCTAGCCGTCCGTGCCCCCCCCCGACGCGACGACGAGTGGACGGCTGCAATCGCAGACTCTCGCGAAGCCGCGTTGACCGCCTTTTTCTCCTGCCACGTCAGAGCAGCCGCGCCGAGCACGCGCGCATTCTTGATCTGCGAGAAGACGATCTTGCGGTCGGCAACTTCCTGCTGGTGACGCTTGAGCATTCGCCGGAGCGCGAGGAGCTCCTTCTCCTCGTCTTGCAGCGCGCGCGTCTGGCGAAAGTAGTCGCGCACGTTGCGGAACAGGTCGCCGATCACGGGCACGACGGAGAAGAGCTCCTCGTAGCGCGTGGACGGCATCTCGAGCAGCCTGCGCGCACGCGCGAGCCGCGGCGCGCGCGCGCGCCTCGTTGCGCGAGCGCGCGGCCGGCGGCGCGGGCGCGCGCGGCGCGTGCGGGCGCCGCGACCTGGCGCGCACGCACCAGCTCGGCTCGAGCGCGACGATCGACGCAAAGCGGCGCGCGCTGCCGAACTTGCCCGCGAGCAGCCAGTCCATGAACGCCGACTCGCCAAAGTAACGGTATTCGGACTTGAGGTCGACGTGGCCGATCTGCAGCGTGTTCGTCACCGCGCCGCTCGCATCGCGCACGCTCGTCTGTATCGCCACCGCGCCGTACACGAGCAAGTAAAATCGGTCGGCGACGTCGCCCTCTCGCGCGACGGCCTCGTGCGGTCGGACGTAACGGAACTCAAACATGGCGGCGACCTGGCGCATCTCGGCCTCGCGCAGGTCGCGGTACATGAGCGAGCGGCTGTGCTCGTGCAGCAGCCGCCGGTTGGAGAGCGCGCGGCACTGCTCGCGCACGAGGGGCGCGAGCTGGGCGGGGTCGATCCCGAGGAGCACGCACTCCGTCAGGCACGTGCACGTGTCCGGCCGGCGGCGCGCGTTGCGCTCGGCATCGCTCGCGCCGGCCTCGACCCCGATCACCACCGTCTTGCTCGTGCGCATCCGCAGCGACACCTCGGAGGGCGCGCGCAACACCGTGTCCGAGCCGTCGACGCCGTGTAGCCTGACAGAGCCGCGCGCGAGCAGCAGCAGCTGCCCGTCGTGCGCGAGGCTCGCCTGGCGGAAGACGACGGTGTAGCGCGGCACGTGGCGCACCGATACGAGCCTGCTCAGCCGCGAGATCTCGTGCGCGGTGCACTTTGCGAAGAGCGGTGCACTCGAGATGAGCAGCGTGCAGTCCCAGCCACGTGCGAGCGCCGTGGCGCCCCGCTGGCGGGAAAGGAGCGCGCGCGCCATGCGCTCCCACGCGTGCACGGCGGGCGTATTGGGCGGCGGCACGAAGAGCGGCGCGGACGAGACCGCCCGTGCCGATAGCCGGCGCGTGTGGCTGCCGGGCAGCGTCGAGACCATGCGCCGCTGCTGCTGCTCAACTGCCGCCGCCTGCTGCTCGCGCGCGAGCGCGGCGGCCGCCTCGCGCGCGGCGAGCGCGGCCTCGGCAGCGCGCGACTTGCGCACCGATCGGCGCGTCTCGAGCGGCGTGGGCGCGCCGCCGTCCGGCACGCCCCGCTGCTCAGCGCCCTCGCTCGCCGCCGCCGCCGCCGCCGGCGGCGGCGGCGGCGGCGGCGGCGGGGCGGCGTGCCGCTCGACGCCCGACGCGTCAGCGGCCGCCGCCGCGCCGGCCGGCGGCAGCGCGCTCCACGCGGTATGCGGCGCGGGCGCGTGAGGCGGCTGCGTGGGGCGCCGCGCGGGCGAAACACTCGCGTCGGCCGCCACGTTGCGCGCGCTCGCCTCTGACGCGCGCGCCTCGCCGCCCGCGGCGCCCGCTATCGCGCGCGGCGCGGCGGCCACGCTAGCCAAAGTCGACCGCTCGGCGCGCTCGGGTTCGATCACAAAGTTGCGCAGCCGCGCGCCGCCCGCCGCCGTGCGCGGCCGCTGCATTGCGCGCAACCTGGCCGACGGGCCCAGAACGGCGTCCGTGACCGACGCGGTCACGTCGATGCGTCCCGACGTCGCGCGCTCGCGTTCGGCGTGCGAAGGCGGGTGCAAAGCGCCGCGTGCGAGCACGAGCGAGGTTGTGTGGTGCGCGTCCGCCGTCATCGGCCGCCGACGCGCGCCACCAAAGCGCAGCGGCGCGGGCGACCGCGGCCGAGCATGCATCGCCGTTACACACTGCGCATGCATTGATCATGAGAGTCCAGGGCCAGTGTGCAGGCAACCGGCAGGCCCTCCCTCAACTTGGCAACTCGGGTGAGGCTGACCTTGGCAACTCGGGTGAGTCCCACAGGGCTGGACGCGCTGAGCGCGCTCACGTGAGGTACTTTTTGGCGAGCGCGCGCACGCGCGCGTCGAACGTGTCCGACCTGATGGGCGCGCCTGCCGAGTGGAACGGGTTGAGCAGCACCTTGACATAGAGCTCGTGCACGTCGTGGAGGAAGCTGCGAATGCCGTCCTCGTTGCGCACGTCGTGCAGCACCATCATGCGCGCGTGGCCAGGCGTGACGTACGCGGAGATGAGCAGCTCGTTGAACTTGTCGACCGTCTTCAGATACCTGCCGCGCGCGGCGCGCGACCAACCAGCGCGCGCGAACGCACGCACGCGCGTGGGCGCGCGCCGTGGTGGCCCGCGCGGGCGGAGCGCGCCCGACGACGCGCGCGGCGACGCCCACGCGCGGCGGCGCACATGTTGTTGCTCGTCCAGACGGCGTCATCCACCATGTCGAGCGCGGCGTGTATGATGAGCTGGTTGAGGTGCGACGTGTCCTGCCCGTCCTTCTTGGCGGCGGCGAGGAATTCGGCCCCGTACACGGGCGTGTCGCCCTGCGCGACGATCACGAACGTGTACGAGCCGGTGGCCATCGCGCCACCCGGCGGCAGCTACTCACCGCCGCCGCCGCGGTTGCCCCGCGCGAGTTGCCGACGCGGCGAGCGGAGCCACGATGGCGGCTGACTTCGACGCAAGGATGAAGACGCCAAGGAGTCGGACCCTCGTTCTCCCCCTCCTTCCCCCTCTTTTCCACGGTGGAGGCGGTGGCCCGTGCACCGCTCCGCCGGAGCTGTGAAGGGCGCGCAGCGCGCCGCGACCGTACTTAGGCCTAAGCGACCGTACTTAGGCCAGGCGCGATGCTCGCGCCCGCGGGCGCGCCCGCGAGTGGCAGCGCAGAGGCGAGCTTTTCTATCCGCGCGAGACGGTCCTGTACTTGCACGAGCGTCGCATTCACCGCGGCGACGCGTCGGCGCGACGTGATCAGCGACGCGGTGCACGGCTCGACGGCGGGCAGCTCGGAGGCCCTGGCGCGGTGGAGCTCGGAGGAGAGGCGCTCGATTTGCGCGGAGAGCGCCAGCTGGCTCTCCAGTACGCCCTGCATCCCCAGTCGCGCATCGCGCGTGAACAGCGCCAGCGCCATGGGTTCCGCGCCGGCGCCCTCCGACGCCGGGGCGGCCATGGCCGCTCTTGGAGTTCCCACTGGGACCCGTGCAATTATTAATAAATTATTATTGCTGCGTGTGTCCGGGCGCGCATCGCGCCAAAATATTCTGCGTTTACGCCGCAGATTCGGGCCGCGATGAACGGTGACCTCGACACGCCCCCGCCCTCGCCGGCGCAGCCGCACCGCCGCTCGGGGGCGGCGGCGGGCAAGGAGGGGGCGGTGCACCCGCTGCGATTCCACATCTGCGACCGGCGCGAGATCCATGTCTCAGCGTGTAGCGTGAAGGCGGTTGGGCTGCGCGACTTTGTCGTCACGATCATGCGCGAGCTCTCGCTGTCGATGGCGACCAACGTCGACTTCAACATGAACTCGAACGCAATTCTCGGAACGTGGGAGGACGTCTTTCTCGCGGAAAAGTGCTACACGACAGTGCTCGGCATCTCGAGCCGCGTGTACCGCTGCTTCGCGTTCACGCACGAGCCCGAGCGCAGGCTGTGCTACCTGATGCTCGAGGAGGATAACCTGCGCTCGCTGCCCTTTTTGCCGCCCTTCAAGTTCAAAGCCATGGTCATCTGCTGGTACAACTCGAAGCGCGAGGTCACTGCCGTGCAGGTCGAGTACGACCAGCTCGGCTTCTACCTTCACTGCCTCGGCCTGCACGCGGCGCACGGCTGGCTGTCGCGGCGCGTCCTGACGCCTGCCGTCGTTACGTGGGCAAAGGCCTACGTGGCGTCGGGCGTGGTGCACCCGTTCACCTTCTTGCTGCAGGTCGCCTTCTTCACCTTCTGCTTCCTCCGCCTGTTCGTTACGACCAACATTGCGCAGTGCTGCCTCTCGTGCTCGTCATGAACCGGGAGGTTGGGGGGGGGGGGGGGGGGAGGAGGGGTCTCCCGCCCGGGCGCCGCGGCTGGGCAGCGCGGGCAGGCTGCACGGCGCGGCACGACGGGCGGGCGGGGCTGTGCAATTCTGCTGTTCATCTGCTCCACACGTTTGCGACCTTCCCGCGGGAACATCGAGGAAGATGTTGGCCAGATCGGAGCGTGCCTATAAACTCGACTCAGCACCGGCGCAGCGCGACAGTGAGAAACTTCTCGCGCTCGTTCTGGCTCGGCCGGCAGACGAGCACGCGCCAACGGTGCTTGTCCAGGCGCGCAAAAGCGTCGTGCACCGCCGCCGCCTCGCGCACGCCCTCCGGGTGCGCAGGGTAGCTGACGGCGGTGATCATTCCGCCGACGCACAGCAGCTCGGTCGCGGCCTGCAACGAGCGGACAGTGCCCTCGGCGGTGGTCGTCCGGCTGTGGTCGCCGTGGGGCAGGTAGCCAAGGTTGTACACAACGAGCCGGACCGATCCTGGCGCAAGCGAGGGCGGGAAGGATGCGTGGTCGTGCAGCAGCAGCTCGACGTGCGGGCGTTCGGCGGCGCCAAAGTCGCGCAGCGCATCGTCGAGGCGAGCGCGCGTCGCGTCGAGCGCGGCGGGTTGGATGTCAAGCGCTACGAGGCGACCCACAGCGGACGATGCGGGCGCCTCGCTGGCTCTGCGCGCGAGGATCGTGGCCAGCTCGGCCGCGTCATTCCCGTTGCCGCACGTCGCATCGACCGCAATGTCTCCCGGCCGAAGCGCGTCAGACCACACGCCACGCGCGAGCGTGAGGCAGCCCCGCGCGGAGAGAAGGCTCGCGACGAGCCCACCAGGCGAGGCGGGCTGCGCGGCCTGCGTGACTCGCGTTGCCGAGGCGGCTGCGGCCGCTGCCGCGTTGGTGAGCAACTGCGCGCCCGCCGAGCGATCGGTCGGCGGCGGCGCCGCGCGCTGCAGCAGCTCGGCAGCGAGCCGCCGCGCGCCGTCGCTTGGAGAGAGGTCGGGCGCGAGCATGGCGCTCGCCGCGCACCGAAGCGGTCGGAGCGCTGCTGGCGGACCGGCGCGCGCGTGCAGGCAAGCCAGAATGGAAATCGCGTGGCGCATGGACGCCGCTGGACGTTACACGACGTTTTCAGAGTGGGCCACCGCTCATCAATCACATGCCCACCCGTCGCGGCGTCTTGGCTCGCTTGAGCGGGCCGCCCGAGACGCTCTCCGCGCCCGGCGTCGCCAACCGTTGCACGCGCGCGCGCACGGGATCAGCGGCCGCCGCGGCCTCGCGCGCTGCGCGCTCCGCCTCCGAGGCCGCGGCCGCCTCCTCCATCTTGCGCTTCTGGACGAGCTGCTTGCGCCGCTTCTCCGCGCGCGTCTCGTGCCCCTCCTTCACCGAGAAGAACATTGGACCGAGCTCTGCGAGCCAGTGCGCGTCGACCGCCGTCACGTTCATCATGTACTCCTGCGCAGGCACGGGGGGAGGGGGCGCAGGCAGCGGGGAGCGCGGTGCGTGCGCGTGCGCGTGTGAGCCTTGCATCCCCCTCCCTACCTCCCCTCTCCCACCCCTTCCCCTCTTCCCCCCGCGCGCATGGCGAGTGCGTGCCGCGCGCGCGCAGTTCAGCGCTCGCTCCCTCGCCTTGGAGGTGAGGACGAGCTCGTGGTAGATGACGTAGTCGGGCTGCACGCCCATCCCAAAGAGCGCGGATGAGGGGTGCATGTGGCACGGCATGCCCGTGCGCATGTTCAGGTACTCGCCCATCGACTTGATCCGGCTCGCGTTGTCGAAGTAGGCGGCGCACACGCAGCGACGCACCGCGTCCCACTCGGAGCCGCATGACGAGATGAGCCAACGCCCCTTTTTGCAAATCTCGAGGAGCTGCTCGCGCACCTCGCGCACCTTCTTGAGCGCCTTGGCGTGGACAAAGTGGCGCTGGCACCAGTCGGAGCGGTAGCCATACTTGGCCCACAGCTGGTACACGTTGAGCAGCGTGAGGTGGTCGCTCTCGGGCACAAAGAACTTCTCGCGCATCGCGTCCGACTCCTCCTCGCGCTCGCGCGGCCGGTAAAAGACGGACGGCATCGACAGCATCGCGACGACGGTCAGCACCTCGGCGACGCACCCCTCCACCTCCGCAGTGAGCAGCATCTTTGCGAGCGGCGGGTCGAGCGGGAACTCGACCATCCGCCGGCCAAGCGTCGTCAGCCCGCCGCTGTCATCGAGTGCGCCGAGGAACCTGCGCGTGCGTGCGCACGCGCGCGGCGCCGCGGCGCCGCGGCGCGTGCGCGGAATGGGCGAGCGGCGGAGGGGCGGAGGACGGGCGAGCGCAACGAGCGACGCGTGAGCGAATTGGCGCGATGCACACCCTCTGCTCTGGCGCGATGCACACGCTCTGGCGCGCGCGGCGCGGTCCGACCGCAAGGCGGGACGCCGCTCCGTCGCGCACGGACCAGAGTTGGTACATCGAGTTGAGCAGGTTGTCCTGCGGCGGCGGGTCCATGAAGTCGAAGCGGAGCAAGTCGTCGATGCCGAGGCTCTTGAGCAGAAGGACGACGTTGCCCAGGTTGGTCCGCTGGATCTCGGGGACGGTCGCGGGCAGCAGCTCGGAGCGGAAGGCGCTCTCCGTGAAGAGGCGAAAGCAGCGGCCAGGGCCCGTGCGCCCCGCGCGGCCGGCGCGCTGGTTGGCGGCGGCGCGGCTCTCGGGGAAGACCTGCAGCGCGTCCATGCCCATCTTCGGGTTGTACACCTTGAGCTTGCAAAAGCCGCAGTCGATCACGTAGAGGATGCCGTCAACCGTCAGCGACGTCTCGGCGATGTTGGTCGAGACGATGATCTTGCGCGCGCCGCCCTCCGCGCGCTGGAAGATCTTAGCCTGCAGCTCGGACGGGAGCATCGAGTAGATGGGTAGCACGAGCAGCGGCGCGACGCCCTCGCCGATCGCCGTGACGCGCTCCGCGAGCACGGCGCACGTCGTCTCGATCTCCTCCTGGCCCGTCATGAAGATGAGCACGTCGCCGGGTGGGTGCGACACGTGGATCTGCATCGCCTGCTTGACGGCGGCGTCGACGTAGTCCTCGACGGGCGTCTTCGACCAGAAGATCTCAACGGGGAACGTGCGGCCGGGCACGACGAAGACGGGCACCGAGCCGAAGAAGGCGGCAAACTTGTCCGCGTCGAGCGTCGCGCTCGTCACGATGAGCCGCAGGTCGCGCCTGCGTGAGACGACGCCCTTCAGGATGCCAAAGAGAATGTCGGTGTGCAGCGAGCGCTCGTGGGCTTCGTCCATCACGATCGCCGCGTACTTGTCCAGGTCGCCCTCGACGAGGCTCTCGCGCAGCAGTACGCCATCGGTCATGTACTTGATGACCGTCTGGTCGGACGTGGCATCCTCGAAGCGAATCGTGTACCCGACCTGCGCGCCCACCTCCACGCCCATCTCGTCGGCGACGCGCTTCGCGACGGACATGGCGGCGACGCGGCGGGGCTGCGTGCAGCCGACGAGCCCGTACTGCGTGTACCCCTCCTCGTGCAGGTACTGCGTGAGCTGCGTTGTCTTGCCCGAGCCCGTCTCGCCGACGAGCACGACGACCGAGTTGTCGCGCACGACGGAGAGCAGCTGCTCGCGGCAGGCGAAGATAGGCAGGAACTCGCGCTGCTCGCGCAGCGTCTTGCTCTGCGCAAACTCCGACACCGCCTCCTGCTTGAGCTTGATATGCTCGCCGTACCGCGAGTCGCCACGGCCGGCGCGGCCGGACCGGCCACCGCCGCCGCCATCGTCATCCGCGCCATCGTCCGCGCCGCGCTCGTCGAGCGGGCGGAGCTGCACGTCGGCGCCCCACTGCGCGCCGTCGAGCGGCGCGGCCGTGCCGTCCGCGCCGCCACCCTCCGCCGCCGCAGCAGGCGCCCCCGCCCCGCCTCCGCCGATGATCTTGCCGATCAGCGTGCCGGCGGTCGAGAACTTGTCGCGCGTCGCGCGCTCGCGCTCGCGCCGCTCGCGCACCTCGCGCACGAGGGCTGAGCCCTTCTTCGAGTTGACGGCCATATCGGAGGTTGGGTCGCGCACGGGCTGCACGGGCTCGGCCTGCTTCGAGAAGGCCACGCGCCCGTCGAGGAAGGGAGGGCGAAGGTCGTGCACCAGAACGTGCGTTCGGATCTCCTGGTCGTCGTCATCGTCGTCGCCAGCGCCGATCGGCCCAACGCCCGACGCGCGCAGCCGGTCCCTCTCCCATCGCTCCTGCTCGCGCTGCCGCTGCTCGCGCCCCGCCTGCCGCCGGCCGCCCGTCTGCACGCGCGCGCGCACCGCCGCGTCCTTTGCGGCGAACGACGCGGCGTCGCCGAGCGCGGCGAAGGGGTCGGCGGCCGATGAGTCGAGCTGCGCGCCCGTTTCGTCCTGCTCGTACCACTGCCGTTCGAGGTCGCCCTCCGCCTCGCGCGCGGCCTCGGCGGCGCGCGCGCCTTCCTCGCCGCCGCCGCCGCTACCGTTGCCCTCAATGCCGAGCTCGCCGTCGCCGCCGCCGATCGAGACGGCGGGCCCGCACTGGGCGGCGGGCCGCGTGGGCTCGGCGTCGGCGCGAGCTGGCAGATGCGGCGTCGGAGGCTGCAGCGCGCCCGAGCGCGCGGACGCCGCGCCGCCGCCGCGGTGCGCGGGCGTCGGCGTATCGCGCGGCGTCCGTAGCTCGAGGGCCTGAGGCGTACCGTCGAGGAGGTGCCACGGGTAGGCGTGCGCGTCGGCGCGCGCCGACGCGCACTCGCGCGCGGGCGCGGACGCGGACGCGGCGGAGGCGGCCGCGCCGCCGCCGCCGCCGGCCTCGCCGTCGGCGCTCGCGCGCGGCGCGGCCGACGGCTCGGACGCGTCGTCGAGGCCGGGCCGCGAGCTCTCGAGCCCGCCGCTTAACTGCTCGCCGCTGCGCGTGAAGAACTGCGCGCCCCCTTTCAGCCGCTCGCGCACGCGCGCGTGAATACGCTCGAGCGCGCCAACGCTCACGCCGCCCGGGTGCGATGGCGTCGGCTCGCGCGGCGCGCGGAAGTGGGGCGCGGGGGGCGCACGCGCCACGGCCTCTGCCGCCATCGCCGCCGCTGCTGCCGCCGCCGCCGGCGCGCGCGGCGCGCCTGATGGCGGCGGCGGCGGCCCGCATGCCGGTCCGTGCGCGCCGCTCGGCAGGCCACCCGCCGCCGCGTCCGCCGCCGCGTCCTCTTCTGCCTCGTCGGCGGCGAACGAGAGCGCAACATGGCCACGCGGCGGCACGCGCGAACGCGCGCCCTCGCCGTTCGCGCGCCGCTTCGCCGCCGCGAGCGCGTCGAGGCCAAGCGCCGACCTGCGCTCGGGCGGCGGCATTGGCGCGCCGCCCACGCCAAAGCGGTGCGCGCCCGCGCCCGCCGCGCCGAGCGCGCCGAGCGCGCCGAGCGCGCCGACCTGCAGGCCGCCGCGCAGCCCGGCGGCGGCATCGCTGCCGTCGAGGCGATCGGCCGACGCGGCGAACGGTGGCGGCGCCGGCGGTGGCGCCGCGTTGGCCGGCCGGAGCGCGTGCCGCACGCGTGCCCACAGCTCGGCCGCAAACGCTGGCTGCAGCGGCGCGACGGCGGCGCAGCGCTCGACGAACTCGGCCTCGTGCGCGGCATTGAGCGCGATGCCGAGCACCTTGCGACCGAGCGCCTGGTTCTCGCCCTGCAGCGACAGGTGCCGCGAGAGCCGTCGCGACACGTCCGCGCAGAGCGCCTCCATGGCCGGGCGCGCGCCGTCTCTTAAATCCCAAAGGACGACTTTCAAGTGAGTTCACTGAAGTCGATTTCACACTCTTTCAGTGAAGAACGAGTGGCGCGCGCGCGAAAGCCGCGCGGCCGCTGTGCTCTATCGCTGCAGGGCGCGAACCGCGCGCTCGGCCGCACGGTGCGGTGTCGCCTGCGACTCTAAAGCTCGAGGGTGTGCGCAACGTTGTCAGTGTCCGCATCGGCCGGCAGGCTGAGCGCAGGGAGGTTGAGCTCGGCGCGGAGGTGCGGCGGCGTCGGCTGCGAGGCGTGCGGCGGGTGCACGAGCGCGGGCTGCGCGGACGACGGCGAGCGCACCACCGCCGGCGGCTCACCCGGCGCGCCCGCGCCCGCCGGCTGCTGCGCGATGCACGGCGCCTGCTCCTTGGTGCAGAGCGCCGCGGTGAGGGCGTGCATGTCGGCGCGCAGCGCGTGCAGCTCGCGCCGGACGAGCTCGATCTCGGACGCGCCCACCTCCGCCTGCGCACGTTCCGCCTGATCGCGCACAGCCATGCGCGCGCCGCCCGGCTGCGCAACCGCGTCGAGCATCTGCAGCTCGGCGGTCGGCTCGAGCTCATCGACGGCGTGCGCGACATGCGCCGCCATGGCATCCGCCTGCCGCCTGCCAATGATGTACACCTTGTCGCCCGCCATCACGCGGTCGTCCATGCGCGGGTTGAGACATACGTACGAATGACGCGCCGACCTCCGCTTGTACAGACCGATGGGGAGCAGGCCGCTGTCGAGCACGTCCTCGCGTACGCTGCCATTGGCGCGCTCGCTCGGCCACGGCCGGCCGCCGTCCGCGCTGTCCGCACCGCGCGCGTCCGCCCCATCCGCGCCGCCCTGGTGCTCGTGCTGCTCCGCCCGCGCCTCCTCCCCGCGCTCGTCGTCGGTGTCGCCGTCGTCGCCGCTGTGCGTAAAGCCGAGCATCGCCTCGACGAGATCGCCAAAGGTGCGGCCGAGGAGGTGCGCCGGCGGCTCGACGAGCTGCAGGTATGCGTGGCCATCGGCGGGGATCAGAAGCGCATCGAGGAGCTGCGGCAGCTGCGGCACAAAGTAGAGCTGCGCGAGGAGCGGGAAGTTCATCGAGTCGGTGAAGATCGAGCCAGCGGCCACCGCGGGCGAGTCGAGGTGCGAGCCCGTGCGTGAGTCAACGGGCCACCAGCCCGACTGGTCGACAAAGGGTATCGCCATCGCCTCGGTCACCTCGGTGAGCACGCGCAGCGGCGGCGGCGCGAGCGCAGCGGGCGCGGCGCGCGCGCCGTGCGCGCCGGCAGCCGCGTCCGCCACCTGCGCGGTCGCGCGCGCCGCCCGCTCGAGCTCGGCGCGCAGCCAGAGGATGGACACTTTGCTCACGGCGAGGGCCTGCGCCGCGTCCGACGGCAAGAGGGCGCGCGACGGCGCAGCCGCGTGCGCGTGCAACCCATAGGCGGCGGGTGCGTGCCGCTCCTGCGCAAAGGCCTCGGGCGTGGAGAGGAGCAAAATGGCGCTCGCCTCAAGCAGCCCCGCGCGGAGCAGGTCGGAGGTGACGTGCACCGAGCCGCGCACGAGGAAGGCGCGCGGCCATCGCGCGAGCATCGCGCACGCGCCCTCGCGGTCGGGCACGTCGGGCGCGAGCACCGCGACGGAGAGCAGCGGCTCCGACGCGAAGAGCGTCTCGACAAGCACCGCCATGTCGCGCGTCCAGCCGGCGACGAGCACGTGCGGCTGGCGGCAGTCGCTGTCCGGCTCGGCCGGACTGCACCGCTCGCCGCCGTCCGAAGAGGGCAGCGCGCCGATCGCGGCGGCGGCCGCGTCGACGGCCGCCTCGGCAGCGGCGGCGGCCGCGCGGTGCTCGGCGAGGAGCTCGGCTACCCGACGTGCGCGCGCGGCGAGGTAGGGGCGCAGGTCGTGCGCGAGCACGTGCTCGCGACCGCGCGCGCGCACGCGCGCGGGCGCGGGCGCGGGCGCGGGCTGCGGCGGCGCCTCTGCGAGCGAGAGCGCGAGCGCGTCGACCGAAGCCGAGGGGAGTACGCGAATCGGCCGTGCGGGCATGCCTATCGCCGCGAGCATCCGCATGTGGCTCTCGAGCGCGCGGCGCGACGGCGCGAGCACAAAGCCGTCCGTCCGGCCGCCGGCGATCCGGCGCGAGCGCTGCGTGAGGTGGACGGGCCCGGGCCCGCTGCCTCCCGCCGCGCCCTTGGACGCGACGGCGATGAGCACGACGTTGAAGAGGCGGTACAGCGCGAGGGCCACCTCGGCAAAGGTGTACCCGTCCGTTGCAAGGGGCAGCGTCACCTGGTAGATTTGAAAGTCGAGACCGCGGTGGTAGTGCGAGCGCCAGAGCTGCTGCTGGCCCCACGAGTCCGTCGCGTCGTTGTTGCCGCCCACCTTTGGCGCGTAGAGCAGCACGGAGACGAGCGTGCACACGCCGCGGCACGTCGTCGCCGCGCGGCCGAGGAGGCGCATCTTGAGCGACGAGAGGTAGAGCTGGTGCGAGATGCCCATGCCCGTCAGCACAAGGCGGTTTGTCGTATAGTGCGACTGCACAAACATGGACGACAGCCAGTAGTGCCCGCCACTGCCGCCACTGCCGCCGCCGCCGCCGCCGCCGCCCTTGCCGCCCACGCCGTCGTCGGCCGCGGCGGCGGCCACCGCCGCGTCGTGCGGCGTGGCGTGCCCCTCCGCCGCGGCCTGCATGAACTTGCGCACGCCGAGGCAGCGCGTGACCGTCTCGAGGTCGGCGCGCGCGCGCTGCGCGTAGTGGGCCACATCGGACGCGACGAAGACAGCCTTGGCGCCGCCGATCGCGGCGGTGAGGTCGTCGGCGTGGCTCGAGATCACGTCGCCCTGCTGCAGGCACAGCCGGCCGCTGCCCAGCTTGAGCTCGCGCACGAGCCGCTCCGGCGCGTAGGCCTGCGCGGGGAGCGGCGTGAGCACGACCACCTTGGTGCGCTCCTCCGCGACGCCGCCCAGCTCGACGAAGGTGGAGAGGAAGAAGCGGAGCTGCTGCGGCGTGATTGGGCCGCAGAGCAGCACGTGCGGCTGGTCCGAGCCCGACGGCATCCGGCCGTACGACCGCCTGTCCTCCTCGAGCGCGAGCGCGAGCGCTCCGAACTGGCGCGGCACCCACGAGAGGACGAGCACGATCACGCAGATCGCGAGCGCGCGCGACGAGTCGGCGGCGGGCGCAAAGTCGCCGTAGCCGACGGTCGCCATCGTGACCCACGCGTAGTAGACGAAGGGGAAGAAGGAGGACCAGCGCGACGGGTCGGCCGTCGCGATCGCAGGCGCCTCCTCATTGAAGACGGCGCCGGCGAAGGCGAGGTTGAGCGAGACGAGGCTGAGGCCGATCGACAGGGCGCGCAGCTTTGCGGTGGAGAGCGCGGGGCCGAAGACCTCTTTGAAGATGGGCTGCAGCCCGTAGAGCCTGAAGAAGCGCAACCAGCCGAACTGGAAGAGGAAGGTGGCCGCGTTCGCGCGGAAGAAGGGCCGCGCGACGAGCGAGAGCGTCAGCTTGAGCACGGGCAGCGTGAGCAGGTCGATCGCCGCCTCGACGGAGATGAGGAAGCGGAGCGTGTCGCGCGCGTTGAGCAGCTCGACGCAAAACTCGAGCGAGAGCATCCACAAAAAGAGCGCCTCGAGGTCGTAATGCCAGCCGGGCACGGCGCTCACGTCCCATGGGTGCGCGCACTCGAAGGCGAGCGAGCCGTACTCGCCGCGCTCGCACGGCCGGTCGCGCTTGAGGAACTGCGTGCCGCTCACCCACAGCGCGCTCATCAGCACGGTGCGCAGGATGCGCGAGAGCTGCCACGCGCCGCGCACAAGCTCGGGACGCACGCGCGCGCGCACCGCCGCCGCGCCCGCCGCCACGCGCGCGCCGCACACCGCCGCGAGCTCCGCACCGAGCGGCGCGCGCGCCCAGCCGGCGGTGGCGGCGACGCCGCCACCGCCGGCGGGCGCGTCGCACGTCGCGCGCGGCGCGCGCGCGGCGGCGGCGGCGGCGTCGGCGTCCTCCTCGTCGGCGCCGCCGCCGCCGCCGCCGCCGCCGCCAGCGCCGCCGTGCCGCGCCTCGGCGCGCAGCGCGGCGGGCGCGAGGCGCGCGCCTCCGGCCGGCGCGGTCGGCGGCATTGGCGGCCAGCGCACGAGGCCGCGCGGCGTTGGCTGCCGCTGCCTGTGCAGCCGCGCGACCGCACCGTCCGCCACGTCGCCGCCGTAGATGCGCGCCATGATGCCGAGCGGCACCGACTCGAGCTCGCCGCCCTCCATGTCGGAGCGGCGCGGCCGGCTGATCCAACCGCCGCCGCCGCCGCCGCCGCCGCCGCCGCCGCCGCCGCCGCCGCCGCCGCCGCCGCCGCCGCCGACGGCGCTGCTCGCCTTGCGATTGAGCAATGGCGGCGTAAGCGATGGCGGCGTAAGCGATGGCGGCGTGAGCGATGGCGGCGTGAGCGCGCTGCCGCCGCCGACGGAGGGCGGCGGCGACGTCAGCCGGCTGCCACGCCACGCCTCGACGAGCGACGCGCGCGGCGAGCGCCAGCCAACCGCCGCCGAGCCGGGCGTCGCGAGCGGCGCGCAGGCGCGCGCCGCGGGCGGCGACGGCGCCGGCTCGCCGCCCGGCTCGCCGCACGCGCCGCCCGGCGCGCCGACGGCGGCGGCGGCGAAGACGGACGACGCGCGTCGCGTCGCGCTCGCCTTGCGCGCGCGCGCGCCGCTGGCCGGCGCGCGCTGCTGCAGCCGCGAGCGCTGGTGCTTCACCTCGACCTGCCGGAGGAGCCGCCGCGCCTCGCGCTCGGCGGCGGCGTCGTCCGGCGCGGCCGTCGAGCGCGGCGCGACGACGGGCAGGAAGCGCATCTGCCCGACGACGGCGCCGGCGGCCGCGGGTGTGCGCGCCGACGCGAGCGCCGCGCGCCTGCGCAAATAGGCCGGCCCGAGCCGCACGAGCCAGAGCGCGCAGTAGAGCGCGCCGAGCAGCAGCACGTGCACGAGCACCGCCGCGACGCAGTAGAGCAGCGACTGCGCGACGCCGGGGAACAGGCCGCGCGCGCGCGCACCCGCGCCGAGCGTGTTGAGCTCGACGTACTCGAGGAGCGGGTGCGCGCTCAGCAGCACGCCGATCAGCAGCGGCAGCAGCGCGAGGCGCTCGAGGCGCTTGGCGCGCTCGCGTCGGCTGCGCACGGGCTGGTTGCCCGCATACTCGTCGCGCAGCGCGAGCGGCCCCGCGCCGCGCGAGCGGCGGCGGAGCACGGCGAGCGGCCCAGAGAGCGCACGCCGCAGCCGCGCCGCCAGCCGCGCGCGCGGCGCGCCGTCGGCGGCGGCGACGGCGGCGCCGCTGCCCGCGCCGCCGAGGGCGCCGAGCGGGAGGCGAAAGCTACCCGAGCCCTGCCGCGCGTGCGCGCGCGACCCTTGGCGCGAGCGAGCCAGCCGGTCCGGAGGCGCGCCGGGCGACGCGACCGACGTGCGCGCCTTGCGCGCCGGCGCCTCGCCGTCGACCGCGTGGTCGTCCAAGAAGAGCTGCGGGCCGAGCTCAAAGGCGAGCGACGTGGCGCACGGCAGCGGCGACGAAGGCAGCTCGTCCGTGTCCCACGCGCGTGGCGCAGCCGCTGGCAGCTCGCTCGGCGGCGCGTCTTCTGCCGCGGCATGGGTCATGGAAGGGCGCCGCCCTGGTAGTGATGAGAGCCAGGCCGAAACGTGGAAACTGCATGTCATCCTATCATTCTTATCCCATTTATTATTAAAGGCGTCAACTGTCGAGCATCGGCGAGTTCGGGCTGTCACCGTGTCGCGGTCACGGGCTCGAACGGAGCTCACGGCACGATCGAGTGCGCGTCGGCCGGCGCGTCGTCCGCGCCGGCGCCGTCCGCACCGGCGCCATGCGCGCCGGTGACACCGCGCCGTCGCGCCACATCGCGCGCCGCCTCGGCGGAGAGCTCGCGCAGCACGAGCTCAGCGCACCCGCCCCGACCGTCGGTCGGCGCGGCGGACGACTCCGCCGGCCCGCACGCGTCCTCGAGCCGCTCGCACGCGTCGAGCAGCCGCTGGCGCGCAAGCGGCTCGCCGAGCGCCAGCTCGAGCGGGGGTAGGTCGTCGGGCGCGCCGACGAGCAGCCGATGCTTTGCGCGCACGAGGCCAGCGAGCGCCAGCGGCCAGCGGCTCCACAATGCCGCCGTGTCCATCTCCGCGTCCCGCGCCGCGTCCGCGCGTCCGTTGCGCGCGCGCGCAGCCGGCGTGGCGGGCGGTCCGGCGCGTACCAGCGCGGCGAAGTCGAGCGGCCCGCCGCCCGGCTGCGTCCACGCGGGCATCGCCGCCGGCGCGGCGGGCGCGCTCGAGCGCTCGGCGCTGTCGTTGCCGGGCGCGCCCAGCCGCTCAGCGGCCTCGGCCGCGGCAGCGCCGACGCTGGTGTGCGCGCGCGCGAGCGCGGCGCCCGTCGCGAGCTCGAGCAGCCGCAGCGCGGCCGCGCCGTTGTCCGCGCCGTCGAGGGCGGCGGAGAGCGCGCCGCACAGCTGCGCGAGGGACGCAACGCTGCGCGCGGCCGGCGCGCTGCACCGCCAGCGCTCGGGCGCGTGAGCGGGAGTCGAAGGCGCGCGCGCGTCGGGCGATGCGCTGGCGAGCGGTGCCGTCCCCGAGCTCGCCGCGCACCACAGCGGGCCCGGCGGCCCGCCCGACGCGGTGGAATCGCGCATGGCCCCGCAGGCGCTGCTCACGGACGCGCGCGACGCGCGCGACGCGCGCGACGAGACGAAAGCGGTGCTGAGGCGGAAGTGGTTGGGCGAGCGCATGCCGCTCAACGTGATGGCGGAGGCGCGGGAGACGCGTATCGGCCGGACGGCGGGCTCGAGCGCCGCCGCGAGCTGCGCGCAGCTGCGCGCGAGGAAGTCGGCGTCGGCGCGCAGCTGGGCGGCGCGCGCGCGCGACGGCGCGACGCGGCTGGGCAGCGCGTACGCGGCGACGAGCTCGGCGCCGCTCAGCGCGGCGACGTGGAGCGCGATCTCGGCGGCGAGGTGCGGCGGCAGCGCGCGCGCTGCGTCGTGCGCGTGCGCGATCGCCGCCAGCCGCCACAGCTGCGCGCCGTCCGATGCGGCGGGCGCGTTGGCCATGCTGTCCGCGCGCGCGCCGGCCGCGCCGTCCGCGCGTGGCATCCGGACGGCCTTGGGGTGCGGCTTGGCCGAGCGCCAGGCGGAGCGCACTTCCACGTCGGCGCAGCATGCGCGCGCGAGCCGCGCCGCCGCATCGTCGACCAGCGCGAGCTCGAGGCGCGCGCCGGCGGCGCGCAGCTCGGCGGCGGCGATCGCGAGGCGGCCGGCGGCGCCGCCACCGCCGCCGGCCGCGCGCTCGACGGCGGCGGCGATGCGCAGCGCGCCGTCGGCGGCGTAGTGCAGCGAGCCAAGCAGCACGAGCGCGTCGCCGCCCCATGCGCTCGCGTGCACCTCCGCTACGGACTCGAGGTAGCCGCAGAGCACCGCGAGGTGCGCGCCCGCCGCGTTCGCGAGCATTGGCGCAAGCGGCGCGAGCAGCCGCTCGGTGCTCACGGCGCGCGCGAGCGTCTCGAGCATGCCGACGCTGCGCGCGCACGAGCAGAGGACGCGCGGGTGCTCGGCGCGACCCACCACGCGCAGCGCCGCGCCGCGCGCCACGTGCCGCCCGTGCGCGCGCGGCGGCGGGCGCGCGGGTGGGCTGTCGGGCGCGCGCGGGGGCGGCGCGCCGAGCTCCACGCCGCCCGACGCGAAGAGCGGCAGCTCGGCCGCCGTGAGCAGCCGGCCGCTGCCGTTGGCGCGAGGCATGTCGCGCTCGCCACCGCCGCCCTCGCCGGCCGCGCCGCGCGCCGAGCCGCGCGCCGAGCGGCGCGTCGAGCCGCGTATCGAGCCGCGCACCACCAACGGCGCGTCGGCGCGCGCCGCGCCGCCCGCGCCCAGCCGACGGCGCAACGAGCGCACCATCCTGCCGACCGCCTTGCCGACCCATCCGCCGCCGCCGCTGCCAGTGCCGGCATGGGCGTGGGCGGCGCGCAGATCAGCCGGCGGCGGCGCGCCGCCGCGCGCGCCGTGCGCGCTCTGCGCCTGCACGCGCACCATGCCGACAGAGATGCCGGCAGCGCCCGGCTGCGGCTGCGGCTGCGGCTGCGGCTGCGGCTGCGGCTGCGGCTGCGGCTGCGGCTGCGGCTCAGGTGCGACGAGCGCAGACGAGCCGCGCGAGAGGGTGCGGCGGCGCGTGCGCACGCCCGAGCGCGCATCGGCGGGCGCAACATCGGCGGCGAGCTCCGGCCCAGCCGTGTCGTCGGCGACGCGCGCCGCCTCGAGCGCGGCAAGCTGCGCCCAGAGCGCGTCCTCGAGCCGCTCGCGCGCGCGCTCCGAGAGCGGAGGCAGAGCGACGAGCAACGATCGGCCCGCATCGACGCTTTGGCGCGAGCAGCGCGACGCACGCGAGAGCGCGATGCGGCCCACACTGCCATCGCCAGCGCCACGCAGCTCGTCGCCGCCACCCTCGGCCAGCGCGCGCGCGAGCAGCACGTCGAAGCGCGCGGCGCGCTGCAGCAACTGCGCGGTGATGCACCAACCGGGCACGTCGTACACGCGCGCGCCGGCCGCGTCGTCGCGCGCGTTGGCGACGGCGGACGGGCCGTCAAGGGGCGCGCGTCGCAGCGCGTGCATTGCGTCGGCCTCCACCGCCGCCTCCGCGTGCGCCGCGCTACTGCTTCTGGCGAGCGCGGGCTGGTCGAAGGCCTCGAGCAGCGCGGCCGCCTTAGCGCAATACATGCTCAGGCCGAGAGGCGCGAGCCGGTCGCGCGGCGCGTTGAGCTCGGCGAAGGGCGCGAAAGCGGGCGAGAGGACCGTGCGCGCGTCCGAGCGCGCCACCGCGAGCACCGCGTGCTCAAGCGCGATGAGCTCGCGCACGCGCGCGCCGAGCGGCGCGGCGCCGGCGCCGCGCGCGTTCGCCGCGCCCGACGCCGCGACCGCCTGGTCGACGTGAGCGCGGCGCGCGTGCACGTAAAAACTGAAGGCGTGGCGCGCGCCGGCGACCAGTGCGAGCGCGTGCGTCAGCGCGTCCACCGAGGCCGCGTCCTCCGCCGCCGTCTTGACGAGCCGGCGCGCGAGCTCGCGGCTCACCGCCTCCATCGCGCCCGCGCCGCCGGCGCTGACGCCGGCCGCGCCGCCGCGTGGCGGCGCAGCGCCGCGGAGAACTGCGGTCGCGTGCCACGCGGCTAGCCGCCCGAGCGCACCGCGCACGTCGTCCGCCGCGAGCAGGTCGAGCGCCTCGGTAGCAACGGCGGCGTCAGTCATGGCCGCGCAAAACGCTTCTTGCCTCGTGTGCTCCACCTCCGAAAGGGCTAAGCCAAATCATACCGTGATGCTCATGATAGCCGTTTCTATCTCAAACAGCGAGTCCTAGGTAGAATTGAAAGAAAAACCAAAAAGTACTCATGTGGTACTCGCTACGAGTTGCGACCGTCATGAGCGTGGGCCGGGTGCCGCGGGCCTAGCGTCAGCGCACACGAACCCGCGTGTCTGCGCGACCTTTGCAAGGCGGGCAGGTGTGAGTCGAAGGGGTGAAATGCCGGCTTGCATGCGTGCAGTGCGGCCGTCGTCCCACCCATTTCGCGCTGGGCGTGTGCCCGTGGCAGTCTGGCCTCTGCGATGACGCCCCACACTCGGAGGGACAACGGCCAACGGCCGCGCGATGAGCGACGCCGCGCGCACCGCGGCGACGGCGGCGAGCGCGACAGGCGCGCGTCTCGATGCGCTCCGCGCGGTCGCGCTGCAGCAGCACCGTCTCTGCGAGCTCGGCCTCGGCGCACCGCTGCGTGCGCGCCGCGCGCCTTCCTGCGCGGGTGCGGGCGGATGCGGTGGCGTCGGCGCCGGCGGCGCGTGCGCGCCGCGCGCGCGCGCGCGCGAGCGTGTTGGGTCGGCGTCGGGCGGGTGCGCGTCGGAGGAGTACGCGCCGCCACCGCTCACGCTTGCGCAGCGCCTCGGCCTCGTCGAGGCGCTGCCGCCCACGCTCTCCGCCGAAGAGTGGGACGCGGTGCGCGCGCGCGCCGCGGCGCGCGACGGGCTCGCGCGGCCGTGCGCCATCTGCCTGCAGCCGTTCGCCGCGTTTGGCGAGCAGCTGCTGCTCGGCTGCGCGCACGCGTTCCATCGCGCGTGCCTCCGCTCGTGGGAGCGCCACTCGCGCCGTCGCTCGTGCCCGTGCTGCCGCCGACTGTACGCGCAGACGCGCTGCGTCGACGACGGCGCCGCGCACTACCGCGCCGCGTGCGCGGCGCTTGTGCAGGCGGCATGGCGCGCGCGCGCGGCGCGCGCAGCGTACGCGCTGCGCCGCGCGCGCGCCGACCCCACGCGGCTGCGCGCCTACTGCGCGTCGCGCCTCGACTCGCTCTCGGCAGCGCTGCTCCGCGCGATGGCCGCGCGCGAGCGGACGGTCGACGCCGTGCTGCGCGAGCTCGATGCGAGCAGCGCGGCGCGGCTCGGGCTCTTCGCCGCGGCGGCGGATGGGCCGGCTGCGGATGGCGCGCCCGCCGGCGCGCGCCACCCCGCCGGCAGCGCCGCCGACGCGTCTGCGCGCGCGCGCGCGCGCGGCGTGCGCGAGTGCTCGGTCTGCCTGCAGCCGTGCGGTAGCGGGCTGAGCGTGCTCTCGTGCTCGCACGTCTTCCACACGCACTGCGTCCAGGCCTTTGAGGCCTTTGCCCTCGGCTCGCTCCCGCTCGCCTGCCCCGAGTGCCGCGCGGTGTACACCCGCTACGAGTACAGCGCAACCGCCGCGGAAGTGAGCTGCGCGCCGTGCGCGCGCGCTGCGACCGCCACGGCCGAGCCAGACGCGCGCCGCGCGGCCGGCGAGCGCGCCGGCGATGCCGGCGGCGGTGGCGGCGACAATGGCGGCGGCGGCAGCGTCGCGGCGCGCGGCGCGTGGGGCGCAGGGCGCATCTCCGCGGCGGACATTGAGAAGAGTCTCGAGGAGCGGAGGCGGTTGACGGCCGGACGGCCAAGGGGCCTGCTCCTCGCACAGGAGCTCGTCGGCGTTGCCGCGCACGCGACGCTGTCCCGCCAACCGCAGGGCGCCCTTGCGGCTGCACCGCGCACCGACGGCGCTCAGCCGGTGGGCGGCAACGCTGCGGACTGGCAGGCTGCAGGCGCGGCCGAGCGCGCCGGCGCGCGACACGTCCGCCGCCCGCCTGCCCGCGCGAGCACCCGCGCGGGCCACAGCGCGGCAGGCTCAGCGCGCCGGCCCCTGCCGTCGGCAGCGCGACGGGCGCCTCAGCCGTGAGGCGTGACACGGCGTCGCGGCCTCCGTTCCTGTATGATTTATGCCACCAGGGATGCCCTCACACAGCCCCCTCCACGCGGTGCTCGGGTGTGGAGGCACAACAGTGGCGCACCCTTACTCTCTGGGGAGGGGCTGGAGTCTGACCATGATGAAGGTCGTTTGAAGGGCTGATGACCTCGTGACGCTCCCCGTCACCGTGCGCGGCCTCACGCACCGCTGTCGTCGACCGGCGCGGCGAGGAGCAGCAGCTGAAACCACGCGGGCGGCACCGTTGTTGTCGGCGCGGGCGCATCCGCGACCTGCTGCGGCGCGGCGCGGAGCTCCATCGCCTCGCGCCGCGCCTTGAGCTCTCGCCCCTTGGGCTGCGCCGCCGGCGCGTTCGCCCGACGGTCGTTGGGTCGGACGCGGTCGAGGCTGCGCTTCGACGGGCGCGAGGTGTCGCGACGGAGCATCGCGTGCACGGCGGCGTCGGAGCGCCGAGAAGCGGGCGGCGGCGGCTGGGCCGTTACGAAAGTCCCCTTTGCAAACCCCTTCTTCTCGCGTTTTCGCACAGCATGGCTGTGCGGGCAAGGGACGCGGCGGTTCTCCTCTCGGCGGCGATCCTCCTCGCACCCTCAGCAGGTTTCGCAGCTGGCCGCGGGGCCAACCGCTGGAGCCGCACGGCCGTACGGCGCGCGACAATCGCGGCGATTGCCACCAGTCCGGCACCCACCGCCCGCCGGCTTTCGCGCACGGAGCTCGCCGCGCTTGGCGCGTCGGCCGAGGCGGTCTTTGCCGAGGACAAACGGCCGGTGATCCTCTTCGATGGGGTGTGCGCCCTGTGCAACGGTGGCGTCGATTTCATGCTCCGCTGGGACCGGCCCAACGAGCTCGACGGCGCGTACCGTTTCGCCGCTCTGCAGTCTGACGTCGGCCGCGCGCTGCTCGCGCGCAGCGGCCGCCAGCCCGACGACCTCTCGTCGATCGTGCTCGTCATGCCCAACGGCGAGGCGCGCACCAAGTCTGAGGCGATCCTGTCCATCGGCAGCCGCTGCGGCGGCGGCACGCCGCTCGAGGCCCTCTTCCCGCTCGCATCGTTCCTCGGCTCGGCACTGCCCCGCCCGCTGCGCGACGGCCTATACGAGCAGGTCGCGTCGAACCGGTACAAATGGTTCGGCCATTCGGATGAGTGCCGCCTCTCGGACGAGCGCTTCAGCGCGCGCTTCATCGAGCGCGTCGACGGCGCGAGCGCGTGGGCAGCACCTTGAACGCATCGACGGCGGCGCGAGCCCATGGGCAGCGCTTTAAAGGCGCGCCCTTGGCCTAGCCACGCCGCCCGTGCGTGCGGCCCTGATTTCGGCTCGGCCTCGACCCCGCCGCCGTCGAATGCCATCGAACGCCCGTGCGGCCTGCTCACCGTCGGTGCCGGTGGGCTCGGCCGCGCGCAAACAGGACAAGCTGCAGGCCTCCTCGTGCGGAGTCGCCAACGTGGCGCCCGACGCGCGGCGCACGCCGACGTCGCCGACGGCGTCGAGGTTGCCCGCTTTGCGCGAGAGCACGGCGAGAGGACGGCCACCTTTATCTCTGCCCATTTGTCAATCGGCTGCACCGCGCCCTCGCCGAGCGACGCGTCGAGCTCAAGAGGCGCAACGACGAGCACGGATGACGCGTCGGCGGAGTGCTGGCGCGCCGCCGAGCGCACCCGCTCATCGCGTCACTGATCATGCGCGCGACGGCCTTCATTTTTTCCCGCGGGGTAGGGCGCATGGCGGACGGCGGAGCAGGCCAGGCGGAAGAAATGGGCGTGTCTCAGGCTGAGCGTGGGGCGATCGAGCGGTGGATCTCCGCGAAGGGCCTTGACAAGTATGGCAATCCGAGTGGCACCATGTACGCCGGCGGCTCGCCCACATTCAACATGGCGACGGGAGAGATGACCGACCGCTTCGAGTACATCGCCAAGAAGCACCCGTCCAAGCCGTGGGCGGACTTTCTTGCGGCCAAGGAGCTCTGAGCACCTGGTGGGCTGTGCTGGCGCGGCTGAGGCGCTTTATGCCTGGCCGCGCTCATGCGACGCGCGCGGTTGCTTGTCGCTTGCTGCCGAGTGGCGCTCCTGCCCCCGGCCCCGCTGCCGGCCCGACGCGCCGGCGCCTTGCGAGCCCGGCTTGCGAGCCATCGCGAGTGGCTCGACGAGGGGACATCAGGTTCAGAGATGACTTGCGCACATGCAGCGCGGGCAGGCCGCCGGTCGCCTCCTGCCGTCCGCCCTCTGGCCATGGAGGCCCAGGCCGGGGGCCCGCACGCAAGGTACAATGAGCCAAAGGCAGGGAGTCTAAGATCGACGTTCGGACGCGCGGCCCGCTCAGGGCTTTGGCTTCTTGAGCGCGATGCTCGTCAGCTCACTCAGCGCCACACCACCGAGCAGCAGGCACTTGGCCACCCAGAAGGGCGCGCTCAATCCGCGCGCCGATGCGGCGGTGGCCGCATACGCGGCGGTGCCCGTGTTGACGGCGAGCGTCACGGCGAGGGCGAGCTTGAGCAGCTCGCGGTACTCCGCGGGCAGGTCGGTCAGCGGGAAATTTGGCGAGTAGGCGAACGCGGAGAGCAGCGAGACCGAGAGCAGGATGAGGTGCCTGAGCGCACAGGCCGGCGCGCACACGCACTGCTGAGCTGGGCACGGCGCTCGGCGGGCCGGTGGGGCGGCGCGCGTGCGCATTACCCGGACTGCAGGTAGGGCCCAAGGAAGAAGTTGCCCGCCTCGGTGCGCTGCCCCTCGCCGAGCAGCGCCGAGATGATGTCATATTCCTCCGATGCGCCCGCCGAGCCGACGCCGCCCGGCGAAGACGCGCCGCCCGCGCTGCGCAGCGATGGCGGCGGACCGCCGGCGAAGACGTCGGCGGAGGGGTCAAGGAGGAGGAGCTGGCGGCGTCGGTCACGCTCGGCGAGCACGGCGCTCAGACCCTCCGCCGTGCCGCTCGCGACGAGCGCGGCCGCCGCCTTGGCGGCAGTCTCCGCCGCGCTTGCGTCAGACGCCGCCTCGGCCGCGCGCCGCTCGCGGCGGCGCGCGGCGCCATCCGCGGCGGGCGCAGCAGCGGGCGCGGCGGCGGGCGTATCGAGCTCCGCCTCCCCGGCCTCGGGTGCCAGCCCATCGCGCCTGCGCCGCCGCCGCGCCGAAGCGCCGCCCGCGGGCTGCGCGCCGGCCTGCTGCGCGTTTTTCGCCTGCCACTCCTCGTATGAGGGGAGCTTGAGCACGCCGGCCGCGGCGGGCGCGGGCGCGGCCGGCAGATCATCGTCGCTCGCCATAGGCGCAGGCGCGCGCGCCGCCGGCGCCGCCGGCGCGTCCGCGGGCGGCGGGGGCGGCGCGGGGCGGCTTGGCGCGCCGGGCGAGCTGCCCTGCGGCGCGCCGCCTTTGCGGCGCCGGCCCTTGTTGACGGCGAGGCGGATGTCGAATCGTATACTAGACGGTGCCGCGCGCACGCACGCGCGCTGACGCGCGCCGATCGGCGCCCACGCCGCGCCCGTCGCGGCGGACGCCATCGCCACCCCGAGCCACAGCGCGCGAGCCGCCATGCTCGCAATTCACGAGACGTGAAAATTTGAAGGGAATTATTCCGAATTCGACCGTCTCATCAGCTCGTGAATATTCACGAAGTCCATGACTTCCTCCGTCGAGTCGGCCGCGTGGAACGCCTTCGTCATGGCGGCGGAGGTGTGCGAGTGCGAGGCAGCGTTCGCGCAGCTGCTCGCCGCGCTCGGCGTTGACGCCGCTCTGCGCGGCAATGCGCTCTTCGACGCCATTGGCGCGCGGACGGCGGCGAGCGCGTGCCCGTTCCGGACCAAGGAGCTCGTCAAGTCGCTCGGTGCGCACTGGGCGCGCCGCCCGGCGCCGCCCGAGGGTGCGCCGCTGCGCGTGCTCGTGAGCGGCGCCGGGCCCGTCGGCCTGCGCATGGCTGTCGAGTGCGCGATGCTCGGGATGGACGTGCGCGTCGTCGAGCGGCGCGCGACCTTCTCGCGTGTCAACATTTTGACGCTCTGGCAGCAGACGGCTGATGACCTTGCCGCGTTCGGCGCGAAGCTGTTTAACCCGGCGTTCTCAGTGCACGGCGAGCCGCTACACCTCGGCACGCGCGAGATCCAGCTCACGCTGCTCAAGGCGGCCATGCTGATGGGCGTCGGCGTGAGCTACCGCGCGACGCTGCGCGCCGTGCAGCACGCGCGGCGCGAGACAACCGGCGCGCGGCCGCTGTGGACAGCGTGGGTGCACATGGCGGCCGAGAGCGACGGTGGCTCGGCTGCCGTGTCTGCCACCCGTGCCGACGACGACGGCGCCACCGCGGCCGTCGCGTTCAAGCCGCGCAAGGACGGCGCGTATAGCCGCGGCGCGCTGCAGGGCAGGCTGAATGCGATGGCGCCCGCGCAGCTCGACGAGTCCTTCGCGCTGGGGCCCGGCGCGGCGACGCCGGCCGCCTGCGAGCCGGTCGAGTTTGAGGCGCTGTGCCTGGCCGAGGGCGAGTGGTCCGACAGCTGCCGCCGCCTCGGCGTGCGCAAGGCAATCGACCGTTTTGGCAATGCGATTGGCCTCGTCGCAAACCTGCACGCGCACACGCCCGCGCCGAGGGCGCTGCGCTCGTTCGTGTGCGCGTTCGGGCTGGGCGAGCCGATTCAGACGCTCACGCGCGGCGGCCTGCCCGTCGAGAACCTCGAGTACCTGCGCGGCTCGACGCACTACTGCGCGGCGACCGTGCCCAAGGCGGCGCTGCTCGCGCGCGGCGCGCTCCGCGCGGACGCGCCCGCGGCCGAGCTGCTCGCGCCCGCCAACGTGGATGTCGAGCGGCTGCGCGCGCTCGGCCGGACGGTCGCGAGCGCGTGCGGCGTGCCCGCTGACGCGCCACTCTGCGCGCAGCATGGCGTGCAGCTCTTCGACTTTTCGAGCCGGGCGCGCGCGCTGTGCCCGTTTCGGCTGCTCGCGCTTGACGCGGCGGGAGAGCGCGCGATCGCGCTCGACGTCGAGGGGCAGCCGACGCTCGCGACCGCGCGCACGAGCGCGCACGAGCGCGAGCTCGACGCGGCCGAGCTGTTCGTGCGCGAGCGCGCAGAAGGTGTGAGCGCCGCACAAGCTGCGCTCGACGGCGCGCGGCTCGCAACGGTCGGCGTGTCGGGCGCGCCGATCGACGAGGACGAACGGGAGGCGGTTGTCGCCTACCACGCGGCGCAGCTGCACCGCGCGGAGGAGCAGGCGGCGACGGCGCGCGACAAGCTCGACGCGCGCCACGCCGAGTTCGCCGAGTGGAAGGCGCTCATCTCCGCCGCGCGCGGCGCGTCGGCGTGCGCGGTCGTGCTGCCGCTCGGCGATGCGCTGCTCGAGCCCTTTTGGCCGCAGGGGCTCGGCACCAACCGCGGCTTCCACGGCGCGCTCGACGGCGCATGGGCGCTGCGCTGCCACTGGTCCGACGGGCTCGACGCGTGCCTGATCGAGCGCGCCTTCACCTACGACGCGCTGCTCGCGGACTTTGCGCGCGCGCGCGTGCTGCCCGGCGGGGGCTGGACGGCCGACCCGCTGCACCGCTACCACCCGGACGTGCTCAAGGGGCTGATGCGCTCATACCAGGACCCGAGCGCCAAGCGCTGGTTCAAAGGCACCGGCGCGATCCCGAGGCGGTACGCGCACCTCACGACGCAGGCCCTCGGCGCGCAGCGCGCGGCGTGACTCGGCCGCGCGATGTCACTGCACTGGCCGTATGAGTGTTGACTTCGCCGCGCGACGCTGTTGACTCGGCCGCGCGATGTCACCGCACTGACCGTCAACTGTTCCTAAAGTGTTGACTCTGCTGCTGGGGCCGCGCGATGTCACCACACTGACTTTGCCGTCGACTCGACGAGCCATGTCGTACGTCCCGCCGCACCGCCGAGGCAAGGAGGCGGGATCGACGCCAGCCAAGCTCGCGGACATCGTGGAGAGGACGAGCCTTTCCAACGCGCTGTCCGACGTGGCGCGCGGCGCGCATAGGCCGCCGGGCGAGGGCGGCGCCGGCGGATGGGGCGCTCGGTCGTGCGGCGCCGGCGCCGGCGGGTGCAGCGACACGCGCTCCGGCCAGGACGGCCGGCACGGCCAGAACGCGCGCTCGGCGCAGGACGCACGCTTCGCGCACGACGCTCGCGCCGGCCAACACGAGCGCGCGCACGGCGAGGAGGAGGGCGGCCGCGCCGCGCCACGCGCGCGCGGCGGCGGCGATTGGGCGCACGGTGGCGGTGCGCACGGGCTTGGTGGGCACGAGCGCAGCGGCGGCGGTTGCGGCGGCGGCCGCGGGAGTGGCGGCGGCCGGCCGAGCGCGCCACGCCGGTTTGGCTCCGTCGAGGCCGAGCGCTCGCAGGGCGGGCTCAAGTGGTCGGCGGGCGGCAACTCGACGGTTGAGCTCCTCGACGGCGCGACGTGCGTGGACGACCTCGACGGGCAGCGAATGATCTACCAATGGCCGAGCGCGGTCGCGGCCGCCGAGCCACGCGGCGTCTATTTCCAAGACAGGCGCAGACAGTATGCATTCGCGTGCGCGGGCGCGGGCTGCGAGCTGCTCGGGCACCTCGCGGCGGCGACCACACCGATGCTCGTCATCAACGCGCAGCTGCTGCGCGAGGCGGCGCGCGCGCTCTCGGTGCCGCCCGAGGCGCTGCTCGCGGAGGGCGAGCGGCTGTATGCGGACAAGCCAAACTTGAAGGCGCGCGCACGCACACGCTGCGCGGCGGCGGCGGCGGCTTCGCTTGGGCGGTGGCGGCAGCGCGCATCTCGCCGCCGCCACCGCGCGCGCCGCTCACGCCGTCCGCGCCGCGTGCCTGCGTCGCCCCCGCAGACGCGCGGTGGCGGCACGTGGTCCGATGCGGAGTACGGGCACGCCGGACTGCAGGGCACCTACTTGCGGCTGAAGAGCGTGCAGCGCTTCACTGAAGCGTGGGCGCTGTGCGAGCGCGCGGCCGCGCGCGGCGCGTTCAGCGAGCGCCTGCTGCGTGCACCATCTGTGCGCGTTGTATCGATCGGTGGCGGCCCGGGGTTTGAGCTGCTCGCGTTTGACCTCTTCTTCCGCTGGCTGCGCGACTGTGCGAGGCTGCGCGCGCAGGGCAGCGCGCAGGCGCACGCGCCCGCCGCCGCTGCCGCGCACGCGCCGCCGCCGCCCGCTGCGCCCCGCGCGGCGCAGTCCGCCGCGTGGGCCGACCGCAGCGACGACGAGGGTGAGGCGGAGTGGGAGATGGAGGCGGCGGCGGGCGGCTCTGACGGGCTTGGCACGGGCAGGGCGCGCACGCGTGGCGCGCCCGCGCCGCCTCGGTCGCGGCTGCCCGCAGCGGGCCCCAAAGCCACGCCGCCGCTGTCCGCTTACGGCTGGCTGCGCGCTCACCAACCCGCGCCACCGTTGCCCGGCTGCGAGCGCGCGCCGGCGGCGCGCACGGAGCACGGCGCGGCGTGCGGCGGCGCGTGCGCGCTCAAGCTGATCTCACTCGACCTGCAGCCGAGCTGGGAAGCGTACGTGGCGGAGCTGGGCAGGCAGACCGCCGGCTGGGCGAGCGCGGCCGTCAGCTCGAGCTACGCATTCGTGCAGGCCGACCTTACGCGGATGCTGCGCGCGGGCGGGCTGCGCGCGCACGTCTCCGCCGCGCTCGGCGAGGCCACCGACGATGGCGGCGAGCCAATCGACCTGTGCCTCATCTCGAACGTGCTCATCTACTGCTCGGACGAGCCCACCGTGCGCACGCCCCTGCACCGCGCCGCCGCCGCGCCGTGCCGCCGCTGCGCCGCGCGCTGAGCGCAGAACTGCTCCCCTTTTTCTGTTCCTTTTTCTTTTCCTTCTTGTTGTCCCCTTTGACCCTCACCAGGCCGACCTTCTCGCGTCGGTGCTGCTCAGCGAGGGCGTAACGGCCATCCTGGTGAGCGAGCGCGGCACCGAGCAGGCGCTCGCCGCGATGCTCGAGCGGCGCGGCGTGCGCGTCGTGCGGCTGATGGCGCAGGACGTGGGGCGCGACGACCGACAAATGGTCTTTTCGCGCGCGGGCGAGGAGGCCGAGGCGTGGGACATGGGCGTCGCATTCCCAAACGTGCCTTATGAGGAGCGCAAGGAGGAGCTGCGGCGCGAAGAACGCATGCGCCGCTGACAACGGACGGGCAGTGCGGGCGGCGTGCAGCTGGCCTGAACTCTCGAGGGACGCGTCAGCCATTAGTCCCGCCCCTCGTCAGATGGCTCCGCTCAGCCTGCAGTCGATGATCTGGTCGAGAAGATCGAGTCAGACCTCTCGAGGGACGCGCGCGGGCGGCGACCGCCTCCGTCCAACCTGCCGCTGCCAGCTTTGGACGTGCGTTGCCTGCGGCTCGTGCGTTGCGGCTGCTCGCTGCTCGCCTGCTGCACGAGCTCCGGCTCAAGGGACGTGAGACCCGGTGGCGTGGGCTCGGGCGGCGCGGCGGCCGGCGGCGGCGCCAAGCGCGCGGCGAGCCTGGTGGCGAGCGGTGCGGCTGCGGCGAGCGCATCGATCTCGGCGTCGCCCCACGTCGCAGCGGAGTCGGCCGCCATTGCTCCAAGCGCCTGCGCACGGCCGGCACCGTCGAGCGTCTGCGCGATATGCGGCGTGGCGCACGAGGGCGCGAGGCAAGAAGGGCGCGAAGGGCGCGAGGGGGGGGGGCGACGTGTGAGCGCTCGGTGCTGCGCGAGGCACGCGCTTCGGGTCCGCGAGCCGCACGTCCGCAGACGTCGAGCGCGCGCAGCCGCGCGACCGGGCGAGCGCGCGCGCGCGCCGCACCGCAAAGAGCGCGGCGACGAGCACAGCGGGCTGCACGTCTGCGAGCGAGCCCATCGACGCGGCGGCGCGCAGCAGCGCGGCCGCGCCGTCCGCAGGCGGCGCGGGCGGCGGCGGCGGAGCGGCGGACTGCGCTCTGGGCTCGCGCGGCTGCTCCGCGCGCGCGGCCGCGCCGTTCGCGTCCGCGCCGCCGGTGCGGTGCTGCGGCGGCGGAGCGGCGGACTGCGCGGGTGCGGGCGGCGGCATCGCGTCGCCCGACGGGCCGCGTGTGAGCGCGCCAAGCAGCAGCCGCGCCGTCTCCTCGTGCCGCCGCGCCGCGCGGCGTTCGGCGCGCGCGGCCGAGCCGCCGCTGGTCGGCGAGCCCGGCCCAGCGGCGGCCGCGCGCTCGTCGGCGCCGTCCGTGGCGAGGAGGTGGAGCTGCTCGGTGAGCGCGTGGGCGGTGCGCGCGAGGCTGGCGTGCAGCCGCTGCATCGACGTGCCGCTCACGCCGAGCAGCGCGAGCGCGCTCACCTGCGCGACCGCCGCGGTGGGCAGCGCGCAGGTGTCGACGAGCAGCGCCGCGAATGACGCGGCGTGCGGCCTCGCGCGGCCGCTCTCCATGCGCTGCGCGCCGCCGGGCGTCGGCGAAGAGGGCGGCGCGCAGAGAAGGGCGCCCGCGGCGGCGAGAAGCTGCGGCCCGTCGAGCCTGCCGCGCAGCTCGAGCGAAAGCGCGCTCGCTGCCTCGTCGGCCGCCATCGCGTCGAGCACGTGCCCGAGGAGCTCGCGACGCGCGCCGCGGCCGAGGGGCGCGACGGCGGGGCCGCGGAGCAGCTCGGGGAGCAGCTCGCGCTTGTCCGCGTCGCTCGCCTCGCGCTCGACGAGCTCGAGGAGCAGCCGCGTGCGCGCGCTGCCGTCGAGCGCGCGCACGCACTCGCGCGCGCACGCGGCGCGCTCGGCGGGCTGCAGCGCGTGCCGCGCCACGTGGCGGAGCTGCGACGCGCGGCCGTCCGCGTCGCGCAGCTCGTAGAGGCGCGCGGCGGCGCAGTTGGCGCGCTCGTCGTCCCACCCGCGCGCGAGCGCCTCGACGAGGTCGAGCTGGTCGTCCGCGTCGAGCGCGGCCGCGGCCGAGTGCCTGCCCGGAGCGTCGCACCGCTTGAGCATCTCGGCGGCGATGTGCGCGAGCTCAGAGCCGCCCACCTCACTGAGCGTCTGGCGCAAGGCGGCGACGCGCTGCGCCATCGTCATATTCGCGAGGGACGAGGCCTCGAGCTTGGCCATCGAGCGGCGCATCGATTCGAGCTCCGCGCCGAGCGCGGCATCGGCGCGCGCGGCGGCGCCGCCGGCGGCGCCGCCGCTGCCGCCCAGCCAGCCGACGGGCGCGCCGCGCGCACTCGCGCCGACGGAGCGCAGCGCCGCGTCCGCCTCGCCGAGCGCCGCCTCGAGCTGCGCGGCGTGCGCCACGGTCTCACGCAGCTGCTGCGCGTAGTGCTTCTGGCAGCCGGCGATCAGCTCGGCCCACTCGTGCGAAGTGGCGCGGAGCGCATCGGCAGCGGCGCCCATCGCCTCGTCCCACGCCGCAGCCTCGGCCGCGGGGTCGGCGGAACGGCGCGCCGCATCGACGGCCGCGCCGAGCGCCCATTGCAGCCGCACGGCCGGATTGTCCGCGAGCGGTCGCGCGAGCGTCGACGAGAGCGCGCTGCCCAGCCGGACGCCAAACGGCTGCGCGCGAGCGGCGCGGCGCGCGCGGCGCAGCCCCAACGGCGCCATGTGGCCGCGGCGCGCGTGAGCACGCAGCGCGCAGGCGTGCGCGCGCGGCGGCGGCGCTGCGCGCGCGCGCGCGCGCGCGCGCGCGCGCGCGCACCGTCGCAGTGCTGTCAGGCCGTCCTGTGCTGTCCGGCCGTGCTGCGCGTGCGCCGAGGGCCTCAACGCGAGGCGCGGGGTCTTGGCGCGCACGCCGTGCCCAGAGGAGGGCGAGGGCCTCGTCGCCCACCTCGCGCTCGGGGCGGAGCCTGCACATTTCGGCAGCCCACGAGGCGGGCGCGCGGCCAGGCAGCCCCGTCGCGCTCAGCGGCCGCCGCGCGCCGGCCCCGTCCGCCGTGCGCGGCGGCCGTGGCGGCTCGTGCGGCGTCGCGGAGGGCGGCCACGTGCGCGCGCCGCGCGCGCTCGCCGCCGATGGCGTGGGCGCGCCAACCGGCGGCATCTCGAAGGGCGCGCGCGCACCACCGGCGTGCGGCGCCGGCGCCGTCGGCTCGGCCGCGAGGCCATGCAGCGCGCCGCCCACGCCCGCGCCCGCGCCCGCGCCCGCGCCCGCTTGCGCCGCGCCGGCGGACGGGGCGTGCGCCGCGCCGCTCGGTAGCGCGGCCGCGCTCGCGCTCCTCACGCGAAATGCCGCGTGGCTGCTGGACGGGCGAACGGAGGCGACGCCGGTGGCGAGCACCATTCCAATCGCCGCGCTCTCCGCCGCCTTCAACCCGCCCTCGCGCGCGCCAGGTTCGCCGCGCGGCCACGCGTGCAGCTCGGCGGCGGCGCGCGCCTCCTCAACCGCGGCCGACGCCGCGGCGCTCCGACTGCGCTCGCGCATCGCCAGATGGGACGAAGCGGGGCGCGCGCGCTGCGCGCGCGTCGGCGCAAAGCTGCCGCCGACGATCGTGACGGGCGCGCCCGCGCGCGACGGCGGCCGCGAGAGCGAGCGCACGGCCTCGGTCAGCGAGACGGGCAGCGTGCCGCGGTTAGTAGGGGTCGAGAGCGCCGTGCCCGTCGTGCCGGGCAGCGTGCTGCGCACGAGCTCGAGCTGCGCGGCGTGCCCCTGGCTCACGCGGGTCGTCGGCCGGTGCAGCTTTTTGTAGTGCAGAGCGCGGTCCAGCGCCGACGCCATGGCGATGGGTGCGGCCCAAACGGCTGCACATTCCGTGACTTTTGTAACCGTCTTTCTTATAGCGAGAGTGCAGCCAAGCTCACGGCTCGCTTCATCCAACTCGCCCGTCCGCCGCCACGCCAGGGCGCTGCAAGCGCACAGTGCCAAAGCCGCCAGTCCCCCTCCCCTCGGGCGTTTGAGCCGCTACAGACTCAGAGGTCGTTGATGACGAGCGGCAGGATGTCGAGCACCTCGAAGAGCGTCTCCTCCTTGGGCAGCGCGAGGATGCGCTCAACGACCGTCGTGTTCGAGTTGGTGACGAAGAAGGTGGAGAAGACCGCGCGGTCGCCGCCTTTGCAGAAGCGGTACTCAGCGCCGTGCGGGAACGCCGCGTGCGCGCAGTAGGCGGAGACGGCGGACGCGCCGTGGAGCATGAGCGCCTTGGCGCACTCGACGAGCGTGCCGCCAGTCTTGACCATGTCGTCGATGATCAGGACGTGCTTCCCCTGGCAGTCGCCATCCTGGATGACGACGTTGCGCTCGTTGCCCACGCGCTTCTTGCCGCACGTCACCACGTCGTACTCGGCGAAGAGCGAGCCGAAGCGCTTCTGCGCGCCCTCGTCGGGGAAGGCGATCGCCTCGATTGGAGAGCCCTTCCGAGCGAGCACCTCCTTGATCAGCGGGATCGTCGTGTGCATCGTTGCGATCGCGCCCGTGTGCAGGTAGAATCGATTCTGCAGGGTGTGTAGGTCGTAAAACATGATGCGCGAAGGGCCGCCCGTGTGCGGCAGGCCGGAGAGAATGCGGCAGACGGTGTTGGCCGTCGCCACCTCGCCCTCCACCGTAATCCGCTCCATCGTCGCCGTCGGCAGGTAGGGCAGGTAGATGGTGAGCGTCGCGATGAAGGACTCGCACAGCATCACAAGCACGTGCAGCTGCGACAGGATCGCGTCGTTCGAGTTGAAGTCGGCGAGGAAGAGGACGTGCGAGCGCATGACGACGTTGACGGGCGAGAAGCCGCCCATCACGATATTGTCCATCCCCGAGTCGTCGAACTTGCCCCACTTGGTCTCGTACACGGAGAAGCGCTCGGGGTCGGCCGCCTCGAGCCGGCGCGCGAATGTGTCGAGCGTCTTGTACGAGAGCACGACATACTTGGTCGGGTTGAAGCCCTGCGGCGGCGAGCGCTGCCGTTTCGGCGCCGGCCCGCCGAGCGGCTGCGCGTCCTCCGCCTTGGACATTGTGAGGCGGTGGACGGACCCCCGAGGCCCCCAACCGCGGCCTTGCGCTTTTGACGTGCGAAACACGCGGATCCGGGCCCGCCGGACTCCGCTCCCTCCGCTCAACATCATGATGAAGGTCGCCATCCTCCTCGGCTTTTGCGCGTGCAGCGGCGTGGCCTTCTCGGCGCCGCGCCGCGGCCTGCCCGGCGCGGCGCGCGCGCGCGTGATGCGCGCGCCGCTTGTGCCGACGCCGCTGCTTCCGCCGCGCCGCGCCGCGCTCTCGATGGGCGGCGGCCGGCCCGACGACGCGGCCGCGCCGCTCGCACGCGCGGCGGCGACGGCGATGGGCGCGGCGCTGCTGGTTGGCGGCGCGCAGTCGGCGCTCGCCGCGCGGAGCGGTGGTCGTATGGGCGGCAGCGTCTCCCGAGGCGGCGGTGGCGGCTCCCGCGGCGGCGGCGGCGGCGGCGGCGGCTACCGCGGCGGCGGCTACCGCGGCGGCGGCAGCACGAACATCATCATGTCGCCCGGCTACGGGTTCTCACCGTTCGGGTACGGGTTCTCGCCCTTTGGCTACTCGCCGTTCGGCTTTGGCTCCGGCTTCTTCTCGCCGCCTTCGTGGCTCATCCTCGGCGGCCTCGGGCTGATCGCCTTCCGCACCGCGCGCGACGCGCTCGAGTCGGGCGGCGCGACGGGCAACCCGGGCGCGGCGCTGCTGCTGCAGGTGGGCGTCAACTGCAAGAGCCGCAGCGCGGCGTCCATGTTTGGCCGCATGGAGGCTCTCGCCGCGAGCGCCGACACTTCAACCGACGTCGGCCTGCAGCTGCTCGTGTCGGACACGTGCCTCGCGCTGCTCCGCTGCTCGGCCGACTGGGTCTCAGCGCGCGCCGTCTCGGAAACGGCCGGCTTCGGCGGCGCGCGCGACACGGAGGCGAGCTACCGCGCGCTGCTCGTCGGCGAGCGCGCCAAGTGGGAGCGCGAGGCCCGGCGCGGCGGCTCGGGCGGCGGCTCCGTCGGCGGGCAGACGTACATGGTCGTGACGGTGATGGCGCTGCTCGAAGGCGGCACCGCGCTCCCGCAGATCTCGTCGTCCGCGGACCTGCGCCGCGCGCTCTCGCAGCTCGCCTCCGAGGTGGGCAAGGAGGACAACCTTGTCGCCGCCGACGTGCTGTGGACGCCGCAGGAGTCCACGGACACCCTCTCGCGCGAGGACATGTTCTCCTACTTCCCGGAGCTCATCGACATCTAGTCGCGGCGGCGTGCCTGATTGTTTAGCAGGCCGCAGTAGTTGCAATCTCACCTCTGCGCCCAAGCTGCAGGCCAAACGCTTCGTCACACGCGATCGCCTCCTGTGAGCGTGCGGCACGCACGTGCGCGCGCGCGCGCGGCGTTGGCGCGACGAGCGCGCACCGCATCGCGCACGTCCATCGGGCCTGCGGCAGCGCACCGTCCAGCGGCGGCTCAGCTCGCGCACGTGGGCGACGGCAGCCGACGGGATGGGCATCGAATTCGTCACGCGCACGCGCGAGACCAGTGTGCCGCCAAGCCGGCACGCCATGTCATCGCGCGCGAGCGCGCGCAGGAGCTCCGCTGCGTCCTCGGCGAGCGCGCGCCCGGCGCATGACGTGAACTCGAGCGCGACGCAACACTGCGCGTGCGCCGAGTCGCCGCTCATCGCCTCGCTGCCTAGAAGCACCACGGCAAGGTAGAAGTCGCGCTCGCGCTCGAGGCCGAGGCCGTCGCTCAAAAGCGCGCAGAGTTCCTCCGCGCACCATCGCTCGGCAGCCACCGCCATCGCGTAAGTACCTGGCTTCGAGGTCGCGTTCATGGCGGCGCGCGGGATTTTCGGCTGGGGAGCGGCACACGACGCAGCCACACGCGATGTCGAGGCGGACGGCGGCGCAGGCGTCGCGTTGGGCGGCGTGGCGGGCTTTGCGCCAGCTGCGCTAGCCACGGGCCTGGAAGGCCACGAGCTCGCGCCGCCGCCGCCGCCGCCGTCGAGCGCGCCGCCGCCGTGCGCACCGCCGGCGGCCGCGCCGCTGCCGCCGCCGCCGCCGTGCGCGCCGCTCGAGACGGCGGGCCGGCCGAGCTTTCCGGTCAGCGAGATGACCCGGGTGGCGACGCCCGCGGCCAACTCGCCCGTTTGCACCGCCACGGCCGCGCCCGCCACGGTCGGCAGCGATGAGGCGCGCGTGGGCGCGGACGAGGAGGACGACGACGACGTGGTCGCCTTCTGCTCGCCATCGTCGACAGCGCCGGGTGGCGTTGGCCTGCTCGTCGACTCGGGCGCATCGTCCGAGGGCTCCGACTCTGCCGCCTCGGGTGACGAGGGCGCGCTGCCCGTGCGCGCGCGCATCGACGACACGTGCGGCGGTTGCGTGGTCAAGTTTTGCACGTCGGACCTGGGCTGGTTCTGCTATTGGCTCTGCGCGCAGCTGCCCGCGCACGTGGGCTCGGCGGTGTGGCGCTCCGAGTCGGAGCTGATTGATCTGGGCGCCGGCGTCGAGCTCCGCCCCGCCGCCGAGCGCGAGCGGCTGCGTCGCAGGTATGGCTGGTGGCGGCTGCTCGGCGTCGCGTGCCGCGTCGAGTGGGCGCAGCCGCCCGCGCTCGGGCACGCGACCGCGCCGCCGGCGCGCTTGGGCGGGGCGGCGGCGGGCGCGAGCGCGTGCGACGTGAGCGGCGGCGCCGACGCCGACCCAGCCGCCGCGTGGCATGCGGTCGCCGCGCGCGGCGCGCCGGCGCGCGGCGCGGCGCTCGAGCGGCACGGCTCGGCGCGCGGGCTGGCCGCGTCGGACAGCGAGCCGCAGCCGGCGGCGACGGCGGGCGAGCGGGGGGCGCCCGTGGCATGGCTTGAGCAGGAGCGCAGGTCGGCCAAGACGTCGCTCTCGTCGCGCCTCCTTGACGGCGCCGCGCTCCGCTCGGACGGCGCAGGCGCCGCCTCCGACGGCGCGCGCGGCGCGCCGCCGCCCGGCGCGCGGCCGGGGGCGGCGGCGGCGGCGGCGTGCGCGGCCGGCGCGAGCGCGGCGCGCCGGCTGCTCGCGGCGTGCGCGGCGCGTGCGCTGCCCGGCTGCTGCGTGCCCGAGCCGCGCCGCGCCGTGCCACGCCGGCTCGTGCTCGTGTGGTGGCGGTGGGCGTGCGTGAAGGTTGCGCTGCCCGGTGGCCTCGCCGCGTGCGCCGTCGGCGCGTGCGCGCGCGGTGGCGCGGCGCGCGCGCAGCTGCTGTGTGCGGCGAAGGGCGTGGGCGCGTGCCTCTTCCTTGCCGAGATGGCCGCCTTCGCCGCGTGGGGCGCCAACGCCGACGCGGCGCGCTGGGCGCGCGCCGTGCAGCCGCACGCGGAGGCGGGCGGCGACGAGCAGCGGCGGCTGTGGGCGGCCGCGTTCGGTGCGATGGTGCGACTCGTGCTGCTCGGGCTCGTCGTGCTCGCGCTCGCGTTCGGCGCGCTGCTCGCCTTTGGCCGGCTGGGCGATTGGCCGGGCGCATACCTCGGCTGCCCTCTGCTCTGCGTGATTGGATGCAACCTGCTCTGCCTCTCGCCGTGGTCGCCCGTGCCCTCGCTGCGCGCGCTGCTCTACGGCGGCCAGCTGCACGCGCACCGGCCGTCGCTGCGCGGCGGCTTTGAGGCGAGCGCGCTGCCGGCGGCCGTGCGCGGGCAGCTGCCGCCCGGTCACTATGTGGCGTTCCTCCGCCTCTTTTCAATCGTGTACGATGGCGCCGCGTGGTCAGCGCTCGCGCTCGCGCCCGCCAATCCGATCGCAACGTCGCTGCCGCCCACGCTGCTGCGCTGGCTCAACGCGCTCTCCTTCTTCGCGCTGCCCACCGTCGAGTTTGGCACCGTCTTCGCCGCCCTCGCCGTCGCGCTGCAGCTGATCGCGCCGGCCGCGCTCGCGTGCGACGCCGGCGGGCACCGGCTGACGGCGATCTTTGTCGTCGAGTTGTGCACCGACACGCTCGCGCTCGGCATCACGCGCAACCTCTTCAAGGCGCTCGACTGCTCCAACGTGCTCGACGCCGACGGTGCGGTGCTGCGCGACGCGCACGGCGGCGTGGTGCAGCAGCTCGATGCGTATGGCGACGCATCGACGGGTGCGCCAACGGTCGTGTGCTGGAGGGGCGCGCACCTCGTGACGGCGGGCAGCGCGCTGCTGCTCATCGTGCCCTACTTGGCCGCATCGGCGGCGCTCAAGCTGCTCTTCCAGCGCAGGCAGACGCTCGTCGTGTACGCGCCGCTCTACTGGCTCGCCTACTCGCACGGCCGCGCGGGTGCGATCGGCGGCGCGCTCTTCTTCTCGCAGCACACGGCGCTCACGCTGCTCGTGCTCCTCGCGATCAACGCGCTCTTCCTCGCGTGGAACATGGCGGCGCGCCCGTGCAACGTCGCACTCTTCAACCACCTTCGCTCCCTCGGCCACGTCCTGTCGATCTGGTGCATCGGCTGCGGCCTCGCCGCCGACGCGCTCGGCGAGGCCGCGCGGCTGCCCCTCTACCGCGTCTACGCGGCGGGCGCGGCCGCGCTGCTCGTCGGCGGGCTCGGCGCGCTCGGCGTGTGGGCGAGCCGCAACCCGTCGGACGAGGCGGCGTCCAAGGCCGTCGTCAGCCAGTGGCAGGCCGAGCTCGCGCGCGCGAGCGCGCGCGCGAGCGCACGCTCGCGCGCGCGCGCGGCGGTCGCGCGCGCGGCGGCGGCCGCGCGCGCGCGCGCCGAGGAGGAGCGCGCGCGCGGCGGCGCGGATGGTGAGGCGGAGGGCGCGCGAGACGGCGAGCGCGCCGCCACCGCCGCCGCCACCGCCGCCACCGCCGCCGCCGCCGCCGCCGCCGCCGCCGCCGCCGCCGCCGCCGCCGCCGCCGCGTGTGCGACCACCACCGAGCCGCGCTCGCCCGCCGTCGACGCCGGCGGGTCGATCGGCGCGCGCCGTCCATCCATCCTCGCGCAGGCGGCGGCCGCCGCCTCGCGCGCGCTCGCGGCCGCGGCGAGCACGCCCGCGTCGGCACGCGCGCGCGCGCGCGCGCCGCCGGCGGACGGGCCGCCGTCGCTCAGCCTGTGCGCCGAGAGCGCCGACGCCGAGGCGCTCGACGCCGCCGCGGGCGGAGCGGTGGGCAGCCGCGCGCGCGCCAGCGGCGGCGGCGGCGGGGGCGGCGATGGCGACGGCGGCGGCGCGTCGCCGCCGCTGGCGCGCGCGCGCGCGCGCGGCGCGTCGCCCGTGCCGCGCGGCGGGTTGGCGCCGTCGCCACCGTCCGACCGGACGGCGTCGCCGCCGCCGCCGCCAAGCGCGACGCGCGCGCGCGCGCGCGCGCGCTCTGGCTGCACGCGTCGCGCACTGCGCTCGGTGCGCGCGCAGTCGTCGCCGCCGCCGCGCGCGCGGCCGAGCCGCGCGCGGCGCACGCGGGCCGGAGCAGCGCGGTCGCGTCGGTCGCGATTGCCGCCGTGGCGGCGGCGGCGGTCGACGCGGCGGCGTCCAAGGAGCGGTTGCAGCTGCCGCAGCAGCAGCAGCAGCAGCAGCAGCATGCCGCACGGCTCGGCGGGCTCGCGCCGCTCGCGACGAGGCGGCTGCAGCGGCGGCCGCGCTCGGCGGGGCACGGCACGCTCGTGTGCCACGAGAGTGCCTACTTCCACCTGCTCGGACTCTCCACCGCGCTGCAGCACGGCGCGGCCGCGCTGCGCGCAGAGCGCACGGCGCGCAGGATTGCGCGCGCCGCCGCACGCGCGCAGCGCGCGCAGCCCTCGCAGCCCGCTTCGGTGCGTCGTGACGCGCTGCCGAGCGGCGGCGCGCTCTGCAGCGGCGGCGGCGGCGGCGGCGGCGGCGGAGGGTGCGGCGGCGGCGGCGGCGGCGGCGGATGCGGCGGCGGCAGTGGCGGGCCGGGCAGTGGCGGCGGCGGCGCGCGCTGGTCGCTGCCGCGCCAGCGTACGCCGTCGCCCGCGTGGGTCGCGGACGGGCGCGCGTCGGAGGCCGTGTCCGCGGGCGTGCGCGGCAGCATGGCGCTCTCGCCCGCGCTGCCCGCCGTGCTGCTGCCCGCGACGGTGCGATTTGAGCTGCACGGCGGGCGCGTGTTGCGCGAGGAGGTGTGCGCGCTCGTGGGTGCGTTGCCCGTGCTCCACCTCAACCTGAGCGGCTGCTTCGTCGGCATCTTTGAGTGGACGACGCTCTGTCGCACGTGGGAGCGCTCGCGCACTTTGCGCCAGCTCACGCTGCGCCGTACCAACCTCGACGAGGACGCGACGCGCGAGGTTGCGCAGCTGCTGCGTAATAATGGGCGGCTGCGCGCACTCGACATCTCAGCCAACCGGATTGGCGACGCGGGCGCGCGCACGCTCGCGGCGGGGCTCGCGGCGAACGGCGCACTCGCCGTGCTCGACGCGCGGCAGAACGGGCTCGGCGTTGCCGGCGGGCGCGCGCTGCTCGCGGCAGCGCTCGTGGCCGTGCGCGCGGGAGCGCCCCTCCGCCTCGTGAGCGGCGTGCCCGTCGGTGCGCTCCTCGCCGATTCGCTCGGCGACGCGGAGCTGCAGCTCGGCGGCGCGCGGCTCGGCGCGGCGGAGGCGGCGATGCTCGGCGGGTTGCTCCCCTCCGCGCCCTCCGTCTCGCGCCTGTCGCTCGGCGCCAACGCGCTCGGTGCGGACGCGGCGCGGCTGCTCGGCGCGGAGCTTCAGCGCGCCGGCTGCGCGCTCACCGCCCTCGACCTGTCGCGCAACCCGCTCGGCGATGCGGGTGCGCGGCACCTCGCGCGCGGACTTCGCACCAACCGCCGGCTGCGCGAGCTGCAGCTCGCCGGCGCCGATGTGGGGCCGAGCGGCTGGCAGGCTCTAGGTGACGCGGCACTCGCCAACCGGCACAGCGCGCTCGCGCTCGTCGCGACGGACAGGTGGCGCGCGGCGGAGGGCGACAACGTGCTGCGGCTCGCGCACTGCGGCCTCGAGCCGTGCGACGCGCCACTCCTCTTCGCGCCGCTGCGCGTCAATTGGCGGATCACGCGCCTCGAGCTCGCGTACAACGAGCTCGGCGACGCGGGCGCGCAGGCGGCCGCGCGCGCGCTCGCCGCCGCGCCGTGGCTCGCGCACCTCGATCTGTCGCACAATCGCATCGGCGCGGCGGGCGCACGCGCCCTTGCGCGCGCCCTCGCGCCGCACGGCGGCGCCTTCGACTTTGGCCTGGGCGGTGGCGGCGGCGGTGGTGGCGGCGGTGGCGGCGCGTGCGGGCCAACGTTTCTCACACCGCCCCACCAGGACGACAGCGACGCGGGCGAGCGGCTCTCACGCCACGGCTCGGCGCGCTCCGACGCGGCGGGAGCGGACGACGCACGCCTCTCGCGCCGCGCGAGCGGCGTGCCCGCCACCGTCGACCTCGCGTGGCCGCCACCGGGCGCGTGCGATCTGCCCGCGCTCGCGCGCGCAACGCCCGCCGCCGCCGCGCGCAGCGCGAGCTGCGGCGGGCGCGGCGCTCGCGCGCTCATGGCCGCCGGCGTGGACGGCGGCCTCGTGCGCGCCGCCTCGTGCGCGCTCGTCGAGCCCACGCCGAGCGAGAGCGCGCGCGCGTCCGCGCCGCGCGCGTCGGACGACGTCGACGGCGGCCCGCGTTCGCTCGACAGCCTGCTGCTTGGCGGGAACGAGCTGCCGTCCGCGGTGATCCCGGTGCTCTGCGCGGCGATCGCTGACGGCCGCGGTTGCGCGATGCGCGTCCTCTCCCTCTCGGCCGCGCCGATGAGCGATGACGCCGCGCGCTACCTCGCGCTCGCCGTGCGGCTGTGCGGCTCGCTCGAGAGCCTCGACCTCTCCTTCTGCGACCTGTCCGATGTGGCCGTCGTGCAGCTCGCGGACGCGCTCGCGGGCAACCGCACGCTGACGCACCTCGACATGCAGGGTGCGCGCGGGGGGAAGGGGGGGGGGGGGGGGGGGGGGGGGGGGGGGGGCGACGACGGCGCGCGGGGGCGCGCGCCAGCGGCCGACGCGCCGCGCGCGCGCGTGCGCGCGCGCGCGTCCTCCCGCCGCCGCTCGGCAGGCAACGAGTGCACTGACATTGGCCGGTGGGCGCTCGCACGCGCGCTCGACTCGAACGGCGAGTCCTCTCTCACCTTCCTCGCGGACAACCGCTGGGCACTCGGCAGGCGCTCGCACGCGCTGTCCCTCTCGGACTGCGCGCTGACCGACGCGGACGCCGGGCTGCTCTGCGCGGCGCTGCGCTTCAACACGGTCTCGACCGAACTGCGCCTCTGCCAGAACCGCTTCTCGCACTTTGCCATCGAGGTGCGCGACGCGCGGCGCGACACGTGTCGCGCGCACAGCGCCACCGACGCTGCGCCACCGACGCTGCGCCACCGACGCTGCGGGCCGCGCGCCGTGCGCCGCCGCGCAGGCGGTCGGGCGAATGCTGTGCGTCAACCGCTGCCTGCACGCGGTCGACCTCTCGTTCAACGAGCTGCCGCCAACGCTCGCCGCGGACGTGGCCGACGACTGCGTGCTGCCGCTCTGCCGCGCGCTCGCGCTGAGCACGACGTTGCTCTCCCTTCGGTACGCGCACGCCGGGCTCAGCGTGACGGCGGGCGTGCAGCTCGGGCACGCGCTCGCCTTCAACAGCGCGCTCACCGAGCTCGACCTTTCGTACAACCAGGTGGGCGATGCGGGCTGCTCGACGATCGCGTCGGCGCTCGCCGTCAACTCGACGCTCCGCCGGCTTTCCCTCGCCGCGAACGGCATCGGCGCGATCGGCGCGAGCGCGCTCTGCCAGCGGCTGCACGCGCACGCGGCAGCGGCCGTGGCCGTCGGCACCGCCGTGCGCTCAACGCGCGCGGGCCCCGCCTCGCCCGCAGCCGACGCGGCGGCGACAGCCGCGGCGGCGGCCGCTGCGCCCGGCGGCGGCGGCGGCGGCGGCGCCGGCCCACCGCCCCTGAGCGTGCTGAGCGAGTTGTGCCTCGAGTTCAACGACTTGGACGACGGCGCCCTCGTAGCACTGCGCGACGCGTGGGCAGCGAGCCCGTGGCGGCTGCCCGGCTACCTCGAGCTCTGAAAAGGGCCGGCCACCATCTCCCGCCGCTGGATAGACCAACGCCATCTTGCCGCCACGTGGGAAGCGCTGGGCGATGGCGGCGCCACGCATGACGCGCGCGCGGCTCGGGCTCCTCGCGTGCGTGCTCGCGTGCGCGCGGCTTGCGCGCGGGGGCGACGCGCTGCAGCGCACGGTGGGCGCGCGCGAGCGCTACGACCACACCTTCAAAGTCGTCGTCGCGGGCGACTCGGGCGTGGGCAAGAGCTCGCTCATCCTGCGGTACGCGGACAACACGTTCAACCCGTCCTACACGGCGACGATCGGCGTCGACTTCAAGATCCGCACGCTCGACCTGGACGGCAGAGTACGCGCTGAGCCGTGTCGTCATTGCGCCCGTCGCGCCGTGCGCGCCGTGCTCCCGCCCGCGCGCTCCACGCCGACGCCCACGCGATCGCGAGCCTCTGCGCGCGGCCGCCGCCCGGCGCCGCCCGCCGCGCGCGTGCACGCGCAGCGGGTGAAGCTGCAGATCTGGGACACGGCTGGGCAGGACCGGTTCCGCTCAATCGTCTCCAACTACTACCGCGGCGCGCACGGCGTGATCCTCGTGTACGACGTCTCGTCCGCCGAGTCGTTTGAACACGTGCCCGAATGGCTCGATGAGGTGCGCGGGCACGCACCGACCGACGCGGTGATCGCGCTCTTCGGCAACAAGTGCGACGTGCCGGCCGATCGACGGCAAGTCTCGCTCGAGATGGCGCAGGAGCTCGCGCAGCAGCACCGGATGGACCACTTCGAGACATCGGCAAAGGCGGCGCTCAACGTCGAGCTCGCCTTCCAGCAGACCGCGCGGCGCATGAAGGCGAACGCGCGGCCGCCGGGCTCCGAGGCACCCCAGCCTGCGACGTTCAGCATGGAGCCGTCCGGCGTCGGCGCTGGCGTCCGCTCAAAGTGCTGCGGCGGCCTCTTCTGAGCGCGGGTGGGCCTCGCTGGCGGCCGCGGCGCCGACGGCGGCCGCCGGCCGCCGAGCCGCGGCCGCCAGGCCGCGGCTGCCGTGGAACCCACGTCGCGACCTGTCAGGCTCGGAAGTCGGCCTGCGCGACGCCCGTCACCGCCCGGCACGCTCGAAGTATTGAGTACCCATATGGGATTTGCTGACCCGCCTGTAAGCGTCGTTAGTATTTTTCCAGGTCAACCAAGAGACTCACAAACGCAGCGATTGAACGATGCCCTCGGCCTTCGGCCTGCCGCTCGTGGCGAGCGCACTGAGCGTTGGGCTCGCCTTCACGCGGCTGTCGCGCGATGGCTCGTGGCGCGGCTGCGTGATCTCCGGAGCGTGGTGCGCCGGACCGGGCCAGCTCGCTTCGGCGGACGGCGAGGCGGCGCGCCGGCTGCTGCAGGGCTGCGTCTGCTCGATCGCGCTCGCAAACCTGCTCACGCTGCGCGCGCGCGGCGCGCCTGCGGGCTGGCTCGCGGCAACGATCGTCGCGCAGCTCGGCGTGCTCGTGGCTGCGCTCGTGCCGATGAGCTGCGCCGCGCTCGTCGACGGCACGGGCTGGGTCTACGTCGGCTGGAACGATGCGGCGCACGACACAGCGCTCGCCATCGTCTTCTTCGCGGCCGCGCTCGCTCGGTGGCTTGCGCCGCCACCGCCGCTTGGCCGCGGCGCTGTGCTGCTCGCGAGACTACCCATGCGCACGCTCGTCGGTTGGGTCGCAGGCGCAGCCGCGCCGTGCGCCATCTGCGGCCTCTTTGCGTGCCCGACACTCGAGACGCGCAGGTCCAAGCTGCTCGTGCTCGCCGCCGAGGTGGCCGCGCTTTTATGCGCGCAGCTCGCGCACACGCTCACGTGCGTCGAGTTTGCGCGTGGTGGCGCCGAGGATGACGCGGCTGTCGCGAGGAAGGCCGAGTGAGACATGCGCTGTCGCCCGGTGGCATTTTCTCATCGTCAAATGCGCAACGCGCGCATGCAGTGGCTGGGCCTGGCGCGCAGCAGACCGACGCCTACGGCTCAACGCGGCGCGTTCCAGCTCCGCGCGCCGCGCACACGCGCGCTTTTTAGTGTGCGCGTGGCGCCTGCGGCCGGCGCGCGTTCAGCCGCCACTCGCGCCGCCGCCGGCGGCGCGCCGGCGTCGCGAGCCGAAGGAGAGGACACGGGCAAACGCCGCGCCGAGCGCAAACGCCGACGCCGCGACCGAAGCTGCGCCCACCGCGATCGCGACCGCGGAGGAGAGGGGCACGCCGAGCACGAGCGGCTCGGTCGGCTGCGACGAGCCCGCCTCGTCGATCGCCGCCTCGGAGCGCACGGCCTGGATGGCGCGCATGACGGCCTCGTCGGTGACGGACTGGCGGCGGCCCTGCGCGTTGGGCATGAGCCGCTCGGGCGGGTGCTGCTGCTGGTGCGCCGCCGCCGCCGCGCTCTGCCGCGCCTCGTGCGCCTGCGAGAGCGTGTCGACGGAGATGGCGCCGCCGGCTGCGCGCAAGAGCGCGCCCTGGTTGGGCGGGCGCGGGTGCTGCGACGCGGCAGCGGAGATGGTGGCGTGCAGCGCGGTGGCAGCGGCGCTCTCGTAGACGACGTGCAGCTCCTCGCGATGCGCCTGCTCGCGGAAGGCGAGCCGGATGTCGGGCACGTTGGTGCGCGTGATGTCGTTGCCCGCTGCGCCCGGCCGCCAAAAGTCCGGGCCGAGCCAGTACGCCTTGACGCAGCGCTCAAAGGACGAGTGGAGCACGCTCGCGCGGAAGATCTCGCTCAGGTCGACGGGCGAGAGCTGCCACGTGTGCCGCGCGATGCAGTACTCCTCCATCAGCGGCTCCTTGGTGTAATGGAACATGAGCGGGTCGTCCGTCGACAGGCAGACGTTGAGCCCGCGCACAAAGTAGAGCGGGAACGGGTTGCGCGCCAGCTCGCAGAAGAGCATGTTATTCGAGAGCGGCGACATGGCAATCCCGATCTGCGTCAGGTAGTAGAGGTACTGCAGCGGAGGAGAGCGGCGCAGCATCAGCCCGTGGTTGATGCCGTGCGCGCACAAGAAGGTGGCGTGCAGGTGTGAGAGCTCGCCCGCCTCGCCCGAGTGCGGGCGGAAGTCAAAGGTGCTCAAGCCGCGCGCCTGGCGGAAGAGGTTGAGCACGTGCAGATTGGCGTACAGGTAGTAGGTGTAGTAGGCGTAGTGCGGGTTCGTCCCCGTGCTCCACTCGCGCGGCTCGCGCGGGCAGCCGCCGCGCGCCCAGTCGTGCTCGCTCGTCGGCAGCGCCGTGTCGGGCTTGGACTCGTCGTCGACGCAGTCAAATCCGACGACCTGCTGCAGCAGCAGGTGCAGGTGCGGGTGCGCCGCCGGGTCGCGCGTCGCCTCAAAGAGCGGCGTGAAGAGGTTGCTCAGGAACTGCTCAAAGTGCGCGACCGACCCAGCGGCGTGGTAGAGGTGGTACAGGCGTGGCACCTGCACGAGCCAGCGGTTGTTGGGCGACCACAGCCGGTTGAGCACAACCCAGTCTGCGAGCTTCGCCCACTCGTCCGGCGCGCGCCCGTAGATGGAGAGGCGGTACTCGGCGTTCACGTACTTCGACTCCTCCAGGTCGACGAAGAGCTCCTTGGTCAGCTCGGCGAGGTACCGCCCGTTGATGAAGTTGTCCGTCTTGATGAAGATCTCGCGCAGCGACGCGTCGCCGAGCGGGTTGTACTTGAGGTTGAACTTGTCGAAGCGACGGAAGGTGGACGAGTCGGCGTGCATGCCGAGCGAGTCGAGGTTGATGTCATAGGGCGAGAGGCGCAGCTCGTCGCACACCTCGCGCAGGGTGAGCGTGCGCCCGTTCTTCGCGATGACGGGCACATCGGGCTCCACCTTCATCTTGCGCTTGATGAAGCGGAGCAGGTGCTTCTGGTTCATCGCAGCCGCCAGGTGGATGTGCGTATCCACCTGCACGCGCAGCGTGGCGCGGCGTGTGCGCGTGGGCGTGCTGTCGCGCGCGGGCCGAGCGCGCGGCGTGCGCCGCTGCGCGTCTCGGCGCGCGCAAGGCGCGCGCTCGAGGCGGGCGGGCACCACGGCGCGCGCGCGCGCGCGCGCGCGCCTTGCGGCAGTTGTAGTAGTCGCGGTGCGGGTTTGCGCGCATCTGCGCGAGCTCGTCCGCCTCGCGCTCCATCGTGTGCAGCTTGTAACGGCTCTCGAGCAGAGCGAGGCGCCGGACGCAGAACGTGTACACGGGGCCAGCGGCGCATATGTCGTGCAGCCGGCCGAGGTCGAGCGTGTACTGGTGGAAATCGATGTGCGCCTTGTGTGCCGCCTCGTATTCCTGCAGCAGCGACGGCAGGTCGACGCCCGTCCACACGACCATCACGCCTCGCCGCATCTCAAACACGTGCGCCGAGCGCGGCGGCGCGCCCTCGGGCGGAAAGTCGAAGGGCTCGTAGTGCGGCACGGGCGAGGGCGGCTCGTCGGACGGGCGCCTCGCACTCGGCGAGAACTTCATGTAGCGCTGGCGCATCGCGATCGCCTCCTGCAGCATCGCACAGACCTGCGCCATCTCGGCCGCGTTCCCGTCGTGCATCGCGTGCGCGCGATGGTGCCATGGCTTGGGCGACGGTGGCGGGCGGGTGGACGTGCCGTTGCGCTCCGCGCTCGAGCTGCCGCCAACCGGCGGCGGCGGCAACGGCGGCTGCCGCGCGCGCGTCGGCTCGCACGCCGGCATAGGCACGGCGGGCGGCAGCTCGAGGTGACGCGCGCGCGAGAGGTCGTGCGCCGAGCTCTCGCGCGAGGGCGCGACTGACGTTGAGTGCGAGCCCGCGTGCACCGCGCGCGCCGACGCCACGCCCACCGGGTCGTCGTCCCGCTCGTCGTCGACGTCGTCGCCCGCGAGCGCGCCTGCGTGCGGCGAGCCGAGGTCGAGGTGCGCGGCGACGATGGGCGAGCGGCCAACGGTAGGGCGTGAGGCGGGCGAGGCGGCGCACGAGCACCCGTTCGCCGCGGCGTCGTCGTCCTCCACCTCGTCGTCCAGCCGCGGGAGGCGCGCGAGGCGCGATGCCTCGATCGCCTCCGAGGACAGCATGCTTTTTCGGGCAGCCTCCACGCCCGGACCCGGACTGTGATGCCGGCGCGAGTTCGCCGTTTGAAACGCCCGCCGATGAAGGTGGTGCACCTGCGGACGCCGCCCCGGACGAGCGCCCACGGCGAGCGCGCGGCGACGCCAACATCGGCGTCGCACGCGCGCAGTGGCGCCTTCACGCGCACCTTTGTCGCCCCGCCGTCGTCGGTGCGCGGCATGCCCGACTCGACGCGGCTCGCGCGCGCGGTGCAGGACGGCGCCGCGCCGTCGCCGCGGCCGCTGCCCGCGTCGCCGGGCTTCCTCGCGCTGCTCGGCGGCGGGAGCTCGGAGGCAGACGGCGGCTTACCCACCTACGACCGCCGCGCGCGCTCGCCGCGCTTTGCGGCCGCCGCTGACGAGGACGCGCGCGCGCGCGCGTCACCCGGCTGCCCGGCGGGTGCGCGCACGAGCTCGCCTGCGGCGCGCGCGTTCGGCGCGCGGCCGGGCATGCGGCCGGGCACGCGCGAGCAGACGCGTTCGACGTGGATCGAAGCGTGTGGCGATGACACGCACGGGCCCGTCCGCCCACCGCCGCCCGTCGTCGCGTCGTCGATGCGCCCGGCCGAGCTTGGGCTGCAGCGGCCGCCATTTGTGCGCACTGCGCTCGCCGAGGGGTACGCGGGCTACGCGGGCGAGCACGTGGGCGGCACGGTAAGCGAGCTGCTCCACGGTGCCGCCGACGCGCCGCCGCCGCCGCCCATGCTCGCCGGCGCGGCCGCGACCACGCCGCGCGCGCGCGGCTCGGCGAGCGCGTGGGCTGAGCGGATGCACGGCGGGGGCGGGGGCGGGGGCGGGGGCGAGCGGCCATTTGCCTACGTGCGCACGGACGTGCCCGATGATCCAACCGAGCGCGCGCGCCGCCGCGACGCCGTCGCGCACCGCGCGCACGAGATGTACTCGCCGGCCCGCCGCGACGCCGCATCGCCGCCACGCGGCGCGCGCGATCGGGCGATCGCACGCGCGCCGGGTGACGACGCGCTCGCGCTGCGCGGGCTTGGCGGCGGTGCGGCGCGGCAGCTCGGCGGCGCGGCCAACGGCCCGCTTGCGCTTGCCGCCGCCCTCGCGCGTGCGCGCGTGCCCGACATGCGGGCGGGCGTTGCGGTGCCCAGCTCGCGGCTCGTGCTCGCCGGCCCGGCTGACCCGAGCTGGGCGGCCGCGCGACCGGCCGACTCGTTCGCCGACCTCGGCGTCGGGATCGCCGCGAGCGCGGCCGAGTCGTACGATGACGGGCTGCCGCGGCGCGCGCGCTCGCCCGGTCGCGTCGCCGCCTCCATCACGGTGAGCGGCGCTGCTGCCGCAGCTCGAGCGGCGCGCGCGCGCTGCGATCTGACATGTGCCCATCCCCCCCCCCCCCCCCCCCCCCCCCCCCCCCCCCCCCCCCCCCCCCCCCCCCCCCCCCCCCCCCCCCCCCCCCCCCCCCCCCTTCTTTCCCCCCAAACCATCAACTTCCTCCCGCGCGCGCGTCACGCACACTTAAACACACACGCACACTCACACACGCACGTTGCGCGCGCAGAACCTCGGCTTCATCGAGCCGCGCGCCGGCGCGCACTCGCCGTCGCGCCGCGCCGGCGGCGAGAGCGCGCAGCGCCAGCGTAACGGCTCGGCGGCAGCCGCGCGCGCGCTGCTCGACGCAGCCGACCCGGCGCGCTGGACAGGCGGCGCGGCAGACGACGCGGACGACCCTGCGCAGACGCCGCCGCTCGCGCGACCGCCTGCGCGAGAGATGCGCCGCGGGCGTGCCGCCACGCCGCCGCGCGACGAGCGCGCGAGTGTCGCGTACGCGCTCGGCATCGATGGACACGCGCTGCGCGGTGCGCTCGCGGCTAGCATCTCGCCGCAGCCCTCGCGCGCTCGTTCGCCCGCGCGCGCGAGCAAGGCGTCGGACGAGCCCGACGGCATGTTTGCGCTCCTCGGGCAGTGGGAGTACCCGAACATTCTCCGCGCGAGCAGCCCGCGCGCCGGCTCGGAAGGCTGGCGCAGCCCGCGCGCCGGCCGTGAGCTGGGCGGCGTGCCCGTCCGCGCGCGCAGCCCACGCGCGTGGCGCTAGGCACCCGCGCGGAGGGGTGCGGTCGTGGCGGGACGGCCAGAACGGCGTCGACACTTTCACATTGTCGAAAGTGAACGGCGTCGATACTTTCACATTGTCGAAAGTGAACGGCGTCGACACTTTCACATTGTCGAAAGTGTGCGGTGGCGCGCAACACTCGAGGCGGGGCGAGACGAGACGAGAGGTTGCGCGTGTTGTCATGACTCGTGACAGATCGGTGCGGGCCGAAAGCCTATGTGCTAGACTATGTGCTGATCCCACGCTTCGTGCACCTTTCGGGCACGGGAGGGGAAGGGGAAGGGGGGTGGGGGGCGCCGTCCACAGCGCAGCTGGCGTCCAGCTCGGCTGCACGCCGTAATCGGCTTGACGCTGCGGCGGCTCCTGTCCGCGCGCCATCTGCGCCCGCGCAAGCAGGAGCTGCGCGTGCCCGTGCGCGACGCACGCGGCGAGGGAAGTGCCGGGACGGCGGCAGACGCCTGCTGGGTCAAAAAGTATAAATGCCGGCATGGCGGCAGCCTGGGTGACGCTCCTTGCCGCGGTTTTGGTGGCCGCCGCAACCGCGGCGCAGCGGCGCGCGGCCGGGGCCGAGCGGCCCGTGCGCATCGTGCTCTGCAAGACAACGTTTCGCCGGACAAACTTTATGTACGAGCCGGCGTGGCAGACGCTCGTCGCGGGCTTTGCCGCGTACGCGCGCGCGCGCGCGCCAGGCGCTCTGCGGCTCACGGCGGATCCGCGCGGGTGCTCCGCGCTTAAGAACGCGACGCGGCAGCTGGGAGAGGGCGATCTGTTCATCTGGCTCGGCCGCCTGCACCACGAGCAGCCCCCGTGGGTCGATCTCAACAAGCGCGGCGTGCACACCGTCTACTACCGCACGGAGCCGGACGAGCCGTGCCTCAGCACCGTCGCGCGCACGGGTGCCGAGCGCCACGCGCCCACGCCCGCCGAGACGTGGGAGTATACACACGCCAACTCGGCCGCCGGCTGCACCGCGTGGCCCGCGCCGCGCTCGCGCTACGTGCCGCCCGGCGCGCCAGCCGATGCGGGCGCGGGGCCGAGGTCGGCGCGCCTTCTGGCGGGCCACCCGGACGTGGCGGTGCTCGACTTTGTCGGCGCCACTTCAGGCTACGCGATGCGCGTGGCGTGTCTCTCGTACCTGAGTGCGACGATCCCGCATGGCGCCTTCAGGCTCGCGCACGACCTGTGGAACGAGGCGACTTGGCGGCGTGCCCTCGCGCGCATGAGCGCGGTCGTCAATTTGCACAAGAATTGCTCGGACAGCGCGCAGCCCCTCGAGGCGTTCCGCGTGGCCAAGCTCCTCGCGTACGGCTGCATCGTGCTCTCCGAGCGGTCCGACGCGCGCGACGAGGCCGCCTTTGCCGGGATGGTCACGTTTGCGTCCGTCGACGCGCTGCCCGCCATGTGGGCGCGCTTCGCAGCGTCGAGCGCGGCGCAGCGCGCGGCGGCCGGCGGCGCCGCGCGCACCAAATTCCTCGCCGCGTTCGCGCCGGCGAGGCTATTCCACGAGGCGGGGGTGTTTGGCCTGCTCGACGAGCTGCGCAGAGGCCGCCGCCGTTCCTCGCTCTGGGCGCTGCTGCGCCGCGCGTTGCCCGTGTGAGAGGAATGAGGCAAAGCAGCGATGAGGCCTGGGCCCATCGCCCTACATACCGCCGTACTCGTGCTCAATGGTGGGAGCAGCGGGCAATCTGGTCAAGTCAGTGGAAGTCAGTGGGCCCGGTCATGTCGCGAGTACCAGTCGTCGCGCGCATCGACACAGCCCGTCGAATTGAATTTTGGCCTGGAGCGTGCCGACGGGTAGAATCCGCGCGGAAGCGGGATCGGCGTGCCCGCACTACCGTTGCCCGCACTGCCGTACATGTCGTCACGCACAATTTCGCAGACCTTCTTGCCGTACACACCGAAGCCGGCGAGATGCAGCACGCACTGCGCGCACTTTGAGCGCGCGAACATGCGCAGCTCGGCCAGCTCGCCGCCCGGCGCGCGCGCCGCGCGCGCGCCGCGCGCGCCGTGCGCCGCACGGCCACCAGCGCGCGCGCGCGCCGTGGTGCGGAGCGCGCGCGCCTGCTGCACGTCCGCAAAGCACGTGCTCGCCCGGTAGGTGAACGCCGTCTGCACGAGCGCCAGCGCGAGCGTCGCCGCAGGGCGCGGATAGACGGCGGCAAAATCCCACGAGCCGATGTAGGCGCGCGGCGTGTGCGCCAGGCGGCGCAGGTCGACGGCCATCGCCACGCGCGCGTCGGGCCGCATCCGCACGACCCACGCGTACGGCGTGCCACGTCGTGTCTCGGCCGCTTCGATCATGCGCAGGCAGCACAGCTGCTTGCCCCAGTCGGACACGCCGCTCTGCTCAAGGCAATGCCGCGCTTTGCACAGCTGCACCCGCCCGACCGCGTCCGCGCCGTACAGCGCGTCGAGCGAGACGTTCGCAAAGTGCGCGTTCGTCGCGACCACGTGCGCGATCGGCCGCATGCTCGCAACCGCCGTCGCCACCTCGGCGGGGGTCGCGTCGCGTACGCCGTATTCCCACGCGTGCCACGAGCGCGTGTACTCCGGCGAGAGCGCGAGGAACACGTCCGCGCGCAGCGGCGCGACGAGGTGCTCGAGCAGGTGCGCGCGCACGTCGGCGCGCGCAAACGTGCGCATCTCTCCCGAGAAGCACGCGGCGACGTCGCTCAGCGGCGCGCCGCCCGAGAAGGCGGCGGCGCACGCCGCGCGGCGGCCGCCGCCAAGCGACGCGAGCAGAAGCGCGGCGACGAGCACGACGTCTAACGCTCTCATCGCCACCTCGCCGCGGTGCAGCGGACGTGTCCCTACGTCATTGCCGCGCCGCCATCGTGAGCGCAATTGGGCGCCCTGATTTTTGTCATGGCGACATGTTCACGGCCTCCCTGATGCCTCCCGATCTCGGGCCGCGCGCGGACTCTTGCGCTCCCGTTGCCTGGCTTGTTCCTCTCGTTAGTGTAAGGATTAGGGTAAGGGTAATGGTTAAGAATTTTCTGTTGAGGGGTTAGGGTAAGGGTAAGGGTAAGGGTAAGGGTAAGGGTAAGGGTAAGGGTAAGGGTAAGGGTAAGGGTAAGGGTAAGGGTAAGGGTAAGGGTAAGGGTAAGGGTAAGGGTAAGGGTAAGGGTAAGGGTAAGGGTAAGGGTAAGGGTAAGGGTAAGGGTAAGGGTAAGGGTAAGGGTAAGGGTAAGGGTAAGGGTAAGGGTAAGGGTAAGGGTAAGGGTAAGGGTAAGGGTAAGGGTAAGGGTAAGGGTAAGGGTAAGGGTAAGGGTAAGGGTAAGGGTAAGGGTAAGGGTAAGGGTAAGGGTAAGGGTAAGGGTAAGGGTAAGGGTAAGGGTAAGGGTAAGGGTAAGGGTAAGGGTAAGGGTAAGGGTAAGGGTAAGGGTAAGGGTAAGGGTAAGGGTAAGGGTAAGGGTAAGGGTAAGGGTAAGGGTAAGGGTAAGGGTAAGGGTAAGGGTAAGGGTAAGGGTAAGGGTAAGGGTAAGGGTAAGGGTAAGGGTAAGGGTAAGGGTAAGGGTAAGGGTAAGGGTAAGGGTAAGGGTAAGGGTAAGGGTTAAGGGTAAGGGTAAGGGTAAGGGTAAGGGTAAGGGTAAGGGTA